>CM032060.1:71063987-72432216 GCA_018831715.1 Matsumurasca onukii | reverse complement strand
TTGAAAGGGAAAAAGAAGAATAAAAACTGAACAGTGACATTTAAAACTAATTTAAAAAAAGTGTCTTGAATAAATGAAATTTCTGTTGTGTTTTCTTCATGTTTATTAACTTTATATTATAAGTTGATTTAATCATACTAAAGTAATTGGTTGAGGAATTTTGTGTAAAAAAGGCAACCCTACTTTGCTTTATCAACATATTTTGATAACTCAGATCTCCTTTCTGAAATAACGTACCAATTCAGCTTACTTTGGCAAACATATTTTTTTTATTTTAAAAACAATAGTTAACCCTGGTTTTTAATAGGTTTTAGAAGTTCAATTGTTAGCTTAGCTTTTATACATTTTATAATAAGTGTCCAAACTATGAGTATGTTGTGATTATACACATATCAGAAAGAGCAAGTGCGTAGTTATTAATATTAAATTACAGAATGGTCCAGATAAAAATTAAGATTTATTTAAAGAAAAACATAGCCTTTGCGTAGCTACAAGCCCTAAGGCTAACTACCCAATTTTTCTATGACAGGAAATAATCTAACCCGAAAGTGCCCTATATGGGGAGAAGTATCCTATAAGATAATTGCTCACAAGTACGCAAGTTTAGTATGGTAACATCTAAGTTGATGTTTCACTTGGGTTTACAAATTCTTGTTCTTTCCCTTGACCTTTCGCTTCGGAGTTTCACCACTTTATTACTATTGTCTAATCCTTTAGCCTTGGTGTTTCACCCATAAACACGGTAATCATTTTAGATTATCCTTGTTTCCCTCTGCCTCGGTATTTTATCTATGTTTACTAAATATTGATCTTTTCCTGAGCCATCATATGTATTTTACTCACACTGTCAAACTTCTGTTCTTTCCCTCGGCCTCTGGAGTCGTAATTAGAAATTCTTTATTTATAACATCTTATGTATTGGCTTCAGTGTTTTGACCATGCATAGAAATTATTCCCCATTTCATCATTATACCATATCTTATTATCATCATATTGTTCACAAATTAATGTTCTATCATGCTTCACATTTCTCCCTTTTATTCATGTTCTCTTTCACAATATTTTAGTTTTACTCATCTTGATAATTCTTGTTTTTCCTTCTGCCTTGAAGCTTCACTTTATTATTACTAACTACAATGTTTCACTCTTCGTTGGCAGCATTGAAAACCCATTTACCATGTTTTTTTAAGAAGTTTCAGTTGTACTACCCACAAAAAAACCATATGGCTCCAACATCCAATTATTTTTCCTCCTTTTCCTGTGGCTTTACCTGTATATTTAGTTTACTTCTTGGAGTATTGTACAGAACGTACAAGTTCATGATTCAAACCATGACAATGCAAGCTAGACTTAGAAATTGTCACAACCGACATAGTATTGAAAACTGTTACTATAGTTTAGACTTTGAACTGAGTGAGAACAATAATACATCAATGTTTTTGGGTAGGTAGCAAACAGGCTTGGGAAGTTATTTTAAAAGAGTAACTGATTACAGTTACAATTATAACCCTTTGCCAAATGTAACTGATTACACTTTTAAGTTATCCAAAAAATCAATGTAACTGAGAGAAGAAAGTGGAACTAATAGATGTTTTAAGGTGAGTTGGAAGCCATCAAAATAAATAGTTTCAGTTAACCAAGGTTAGATTAGGTTACAAGAGGAGGTAATGAGTATTATAGCATACGAGGTTTTAACTTCTATGGAATATAATTATTATTGCATGAAAGAACTATTTAATCAATGAACTGTAAATTACAGCGGTGAGTTTAAAGTCAGTGAAATAAATGCCGCTTGACAGCATTACCTGCTCAGTGTGTATGTTTACAGGTGGCCATTTTATTTTTCTTCTTTCTCAAGGGACCGTAGATAATAATCTGAATGTTACCAAGTTTGCCCATCGAGAATCAAAACTGAAATGTGGAAAGAAACCTAAAACTACATTTATATGTGTAAAATTTGGATTTTGAGACAATTAGAAAGAGTGCCAATTTTGGCTGTTATTGTCACGTAAAATGTAACATCTAATCTTTATTGCTAAATTGTAACGGTTACACGTTACTCATTACAGCATTTTAAATGAAACGATCAGATTACAAAGTTACAGGAAAATATAATGATTGCAATTTTTGTAATGGTTAGTCCCAAGTCTGGTAGATAATAATAGAGAAATAAACTATACATCTTAAATATCAAGAATATCATTGGTTCCTCATAACCAACATATGAATATGGGATGTATATATATATGACCTTTGTACTAGTTGCATTTTTGTCCAATTTTCATGATATTTTGTTTGAACTTGTAAATTAAGTTTATTTCTCAAAATATTTACATTTGTATATAGTCGGCAAATATTTCAGCCGGCAAAATCAGAATCCCAAAAAACCCTGTAGATGCAGATTTTACTAAAAACTTTGTCTTAACAAACCAAAAATAGTAGTAAATTTCATCTCATTGTGATGAAGTTTTAAATGAACCTATTAAACCTATTTTATTGTTACTTAAATATTTTATTTAAATAACTCAAGTTATTTTATATGTTGTATTTGATCTCCCGCTTAGCTGTGTGACAGTCTGGTTTAGGTTAGAAGAGGTTTAATGAAAGGATAAGGACTTGTTAAGCCAATATTGTGTACACAATTTGTTTAAAACCATTATACTTGATTTTTTGACACACACAATATATACTTAGAAATAATATAAACTATAATAGTATGACAAACAAAACAACACGTGACTTTAAAGATAATGAAGAGTTACGAAGCTCCTGATGTGATCTGAAGTGAGCTGACCATTCCTTCGAGCGCAGACATATGTTCATCCTTGGAACACTTATCTTGGTATCTGAGGACAAAAACAGTCAAAAGTTCTTTATTTTTACTGAAACTGAAGTTACTTTAATCAGGTTGAGAAATTTAGAAAACACTTGAGCTTAGTGCCAACCAGAGCCTCTGGGTTATGTATCAGGATGAGCACTACTTGATTGTCAACTTAACATGCTTAATTACCCTTCGTAGCCATATTTATTTTCTTGACTTCTTTACACTACCTGCATTTATCTTTTAAACAATTTTATAGTACACTTCATAAGATAAAACAAACAATTAACATAAAACATATGTTCAGCTTACAGTACAGCCTTCAAACTCTATAACCACGGCCACCATTCAAACATGGCTGCCGTGGTAACACAACTTCATGGCTATAAATTTTGGGAAAATAATGTTGAATTAAAAGCAATAAGTAATATACACACATTCTCTGAATATTTCTTGTGAAAACGTATGTATACAGACGGCAAATACATATCAGTGAATTTGCTTAAAACTATGAACACTAGTAGTTAAATTTATTTGAAACTAGTGGGTTCAAAATGTTTGACGGTTATCACTATTCCAGCTATTTTGTAATCAGCTCCACAAGTTCTTTGCTACCTAAATAAAAAGAAAGATACGTTAAACTTGGTTATTTTATTTCTGTGAAGCAAGTGTCTAGGTGGTAGGTATTGTAGAATATCTTCCAATTCAGCATCACCAGGAGCAAGTGGATGATGACCATACACATAACCCTCTTGCTCCTGATCAAACAGAAACAGAAGACATAATAACTTTTCATTTCTAAAAAAAAATTTTTCTAGCTTTCATCACTGAAAGTTAAAATGAAACTAGGCCACTTTAACCATGGGTGATTTTACTACTGAAAAATCTGGTATTGTAATATCTTGAAATTCAGCATCACCAGGAGCAAGTGGATGACGATACACTGTAACCCTCTTGCTCCTGATCAAACAGAAACAGAGACATAATAACTTTTCATTCTAAAGGCATGATTTTTCTAGCTTTCATCACCCAAAGTTAAAATGAAACTGTTCCACTAACCATGGGTGATATTACTACTGAGAATCTGAGTATTGTAGAATATCTTCAATTTCATCACCAGGATTAAGTGGTTGATGACATTACACATAACCCTCTTGCTCCTGATCAAACAGAAACAGAAGACATAATAACTTTTCATTCTAAAGGCGTGATTTTTCTAGCTTTCATCCCAAAGTTAAAATGAAACTAGGCCACTTTAACCATGGGTGATATTACTACTGAGAAGCGTCTGAGTATTGTAGAATATCTTCCAATTCAGCATCACCAGGAGCAAGTGGATGATGACTTGATACACATAACCCTCTTGCTCCTGATCAAACAGAAACGGAAGACATAATAACTTTTCATTCTAAAGGCATGATTTTTCTAGCTTTCATCACCCAAAGTTAAAATGAAACTAGGCCACTTTAACCATGGGTGATATTACTACTGAGAAGCGTCTGAGTATTGTAGAATATCTTCCAATTCAGCATCACCAGGAGCAAGTGGATGATGACTTGATACACATAACCCTCTTGCTCCTGATCAAACAGAAACGGAAGACATAATAACTTTTCATTCTAAAGGCGTGATTTTTCTAGCTTTCATCACCCAAAGTTAAAATGAAACTAGGCCACTTTAACCATGGGTGATATTACTACTGAGAAGCGTCTGAGTATTGTAGAATATCTTCCAATTCAGCATCACCAGGAGCAAGTGGATGATGACTTGATACACATAACCCTCTTGCTCCTGATCAAACAGAAACAGGAAGACATAATAACTTTTCATTCTAAGGCGTGAGGATTTTTCTAGCTTTCATCTCAAAGTTAAAATGAAACTAGGCCACAACCATGGGTGATATTACTACTGAGAAGCGTCTGAGGATTGTAGGCCTAGCATTCAGAAGCCCATTTTGACCAGGCTGTAGACAGGGGGATGACTGCTAGGCTAAGTGAGTTTGCACTGTATCTACACAAATTGTCAAAACACTGGTCAGAACCACTGGGCTTAAGAAAACCACTACCTAACCTCTACCAGTAGGCCATGCCATTCTACCATGCAGTAAATACAAACAATCTACTACCTAGCCTGTACACTTAGCCTACATATCGCCAAATATGCCAAATAATTCTATTACAACGAATCCATGATTCTGCAAAATTAAATCACCGTGTAAATAAAATTACCAGCTATTACTGGCATGATATTAATATTGTTCCCCACCCAAGCCGCATCATACTTTCATGCAACCTAATACAGTAGTGAAATATATTAAAACTCACAGCTATGATTATCTCTCCTATTGTGATAAAAAGGCACTGTAGTATACATCACAATAAACAATACAATAAATAACTAACTATTAATATCACACCTAAAAACTAAAAACTATAGCAACATTGAATCAACGTACAGAGCAGACAACTTGCTCAAGATGTAAACAGTTACCGCTAGCCCAGCTACGTATGCAAGATAGCAATTTTTTTTCATGGAGACACGTAGGCCGTTGAATCTGGCCCACCTTCCCAAGGCAATGCATTGAGAGAGGAAACACTCAGCCGCCAGCGTAGCAGCCGTTTGTCCATATAACCTGTTGTAGTCTGCAACCAGTCTCACGGGCCCTCATACTGACTCACTCCACGCTGCATTGCTTTCACGCTGAGTTTGAACGCTGGCGTTGATCGTGCATTTTGACCACAGTTTAACACACAACGGAACCTAAAAGTGTAGAATTGTACAAAAACATATTTTGTTTGTTGAGTTTGGGGCCCGACCACCTGGCCCATATTTTCCGCCACTGTATATAAGTACATAATTATTTTATTTAGAAGATAATGTTGAATTCAAAGCAATAAGTAATATACAATACCCTTGAATATTTCTTGTGAAAACGTATGTATACAGACTGCAAATACATATCAGTGAATTTGCTTAAAAACTAAATGAACACTAGTAGTTAAATTTATTTGAAACTAGTGGTTCAAATGTTCAAAATGACGGGTTATCACTATTCCAGCTATTTTGCACAGCCCACAAGTTCTTTGCTAAATAAAAGAAAGTATCAAATAAACTTGCTATTTTATTTCTGTGAAGCAAGTGCCCAGGTGGTAGGTATTGTAGAATATCTTCCAACTTAGCATCACCAGGAGCAAGTGGATGATGACTTATTCACATAACCCTCTTGCTCCTGATCAAACAGGAAATAGAAGAAGAATCATATAAATTGGTATACTTTGACTAAAACAAATTTCATCAATCGGGCTGGTGCACTTGAACCCTGAAAATAATATTCACAAATTAGTACATTTTAATGTTGAAAAATCTCATTTACCACTGAAAATGCTAACTCCACCAATACATATTTGCTCAAAACTGGTTCTGGGGTTTAGGATTGGTGCTCTTTTCATGATCCTGAGCCTGATTTTACTATGCTGACAGCTTGAATATCTCTTGTTTCCAAAGGAAATTCGATAACAAGGTTCAATTGTATCCAGTTATCATAATTCATGAACGAACCTCTTCACAGCCTGCATTATCTTACTAAATTGTACATTTTATTTATTTACGCTCATAAATGAGTCGAAAATTCGTAAAACAGAAAGTTTAGTAAATGATTTGACGTTAGAAAACTAAAACTACAAATAAACATTTGTAAAAATCATTGGGGCAGTGCAAACACTGAAAGATCAGTTCAACAAAGCATACCGCCACATGAGTTGAATAGCCCTTTCTTTCATGCGTAAGGTGAAACCTACACGGATGGCGTCCCAAACTTACATAAACCATCAAAACAAAACGAGCAGAACAAAACAACTTTTAGACAACGCGACACAGCTCCTTTCACAGCCTCTCAGACTGGCCACACCGAAAGTGCACTGAACTCAGGAAGAGTTGGCTTTCATCCCCTATCGGTCAAAATGTGAACTATACAAGACCCCTCAAGACCGACCATTCTATACTTCTGGTACCCCCATAGAGCTCCTCCATTGCATAAATAAATAAGATTTTATTGCTTCAGTTGTTTATACAAAACAATAGACAAAGTCATAATACACCACCAGAGAAGTTACATATTCAATTCAGCTTAAAACAACAATAAAATTGGATGCACATAATAAAACAGATACAGTAGACTGATAGAACGGACTAATGTATGGAGGTCCTGATTTCAAAAAACTGACGATCGGGGATACCGATAAGCATATCCTGGTGCATTAGGATCGATAAAATAGACTCAAGATGATGTAATTTGAGGTCCAGATCGTTACTGACGTGTTTAGCTGAGCCACATACCTTAAACCACTCACTCGTAGGCATCACACTGAAGGTCTTACGATATAAAAACACATTTAACGCTCGACAATGTATTTATTTCGTTCAAAATACTGTATTTTCACAATTTATGTACAATTTATATTTACAGTAAAAAGGTTTCTAATTTTAATAAAATTCTCCATACCTAATGAACACTCTTGCTTTTGTCCGCCATCTAATCACACAATTTAATCCCACACACTAACACAAGTTATCACAATACAGATATCACATCACGAATCAGCTACAAGTAACTCACTATTGTTTACATTTGTGACAGTCCAGGGCGGGAGGGGTGACTCACGTGCACAGTAGATAGCCTGACATTATCGATCCACTCTGCTCCAGTCTGCGCGGTGTATCCTGACAACCCAGCATCGATTCGCAAATTTAGAACTCGCTATGCTTTAGCTCCGGTATTGTCAACGGGATTAGTGCACTATATTGTCATTAAATATTGTTTAAATTTCTAGCCTTAACGCTGATGTTAAAATACTGTATGTAACAAAAATATGTTTTTCAGATATTTAAATTTTTACCGAGGGTGTCCGACCATCAATCCGGTCGAAGCAGGTCCGCTGAGCGAAAGTAAATATCACAGATATGGCATTTTAAGTGGCGTGATAAGAGCGTCGAAATTCCTCAAGTCACACAAAGGATTAAAACGATAAAAGAGGTTTACTGCAATGTCTTACATGAATTCAGCTGAAGAGATTAAGTACTTAACTTACCTCTCTGTAACTTGTTTCATAGCGAACGCAGCTAGCTTGTTAGCTTCCTTCTTTTTTAAAGAAGTTGTTTTTGGCGACATTGCAATATTAGTGGCACACTGTGGAAAAGAGCAGTTTTAAATTAGGTCATTAAAAATAATTGTTTATTATAGCTACTTTGAAATAAACATGGTTGTAAAAGTGAAACTATTGTAAAAAAGGCAAAAATAGATTGACAGCAAGATGAAAAATTGAGTAGATACCCAGAATGACATACTAATATCTGGACTTGAGTTTGCTATATGTTAAACCTCAACCACGCTAAAACAAACTGCTTATAATTAACATAGGAACTTAAAATATTGTACAAAAGTACCTATCCTCTTCTTGTGTAAAATAAAAAACAATTTAACTTTTATTACTATAACCCATCCAAAGCAAACAAACGACAGATTAGTTGATTATTCAGTTTGAACGGTTTTATTTGATATTTTGGGTTATTGCATGGTAATGAATGGTCATATCTTAAATCTGATGGAAAGTCATTCGTGTGGAATTAAATGATTTACATGCTCTTTTTCTTGGTTTTTGCATCATCAGAAGTTATTGAATAAATAGGTTGAAAGTTGCAGTTATACTAAATATGATACAACAGATATGATATTATATTCCACACACTCATAAATGTTTGACAAATCAGGCTGGAAATATGACTAACTACAAAACATCTATTTGCCAGCTTTTCCCGTTTTTGAATCCCAAATTGTTAACAAAATCCCTCCTGTTCCTGTCTTTGCCCAAAACCTCAGCTCTACAAAATAGTTAAGTTGAGATGTTCAGAAAGAATGATTGAAAATCTGTAGGCCTACCAAGAAGAGGCCGTAGAGTGCTCGCATATTGTTGGGGTTGAGTTTGATGGCCATGCAGTAGTGGGAGCGAGCAACTTCCAGGTTCTCAAACCCTCCCTGAAACATATTCATAAATCAGTTAGACTTGAAACGTCAACGAACAGTTCAGTTCGAAACTAATATTTTTGACTAGAATATTTTTAATCAAAGTAGTTAAATAGGGAATCAAAATGTTTTGGTAAAAAGTTAACCATGACACATTTCTTAAGAGCTGTAAATATCTTATATTGAGTTTTAAGAAGCAATTTTTTAAATTGAGAGTTTGGCTATTTTTAAACATTTTATTTTATAGTTAGTGACAGAACAAGATTGGACTATGGTTATGTTCACAACTGTCTTATGATTATTGTTTGCTGTTCGGTTAATCTTAAAGCCTATTAGATTGGCTATGGTTAGACCATAGCCATTTTCTTTCTCATTGACACTGCGTAATCTTACTCGCACAATACTTTTAAAACTAGGCTTAACTAACATGGCGGGTCACCAACACTCATACAAAGAGTCTCCGCAGGTCTGTAAGGTCGTCACTCAGATATTCATCCGTTGAGTAAAAAGGAGGACATAATTGTTAGACAAATATAGACTGAATGTCATTTCTCTCCCACGATGGCTCGGAAATGCCATTCCACTCCTGCGGTCACTTCCATGTGCTGATTTAATTTCGCGGTACGTTCTGAGTGATATTATAGTTGCTCCATATGTTCGAAGTACCGGTTTTGTTCTGCATTAACTTCTGGCATCAGTTTTACTCTTGTGTTTCCGAATGTATTTATAATCCCGCGATACGTTTCCAGATTTGTCTACAATTTGAGTGATATTATACAACATGCAGCAATATCCAAAACCAGACTTGATCTTGTACGTACCTGTGTGTATTTGATCTCTGCTAGACGCTGGTGCAACAAGTGACTGTGTGGATTGTGCAGTATCAACTCCTCCAGGCAGAACGCTGCTCTTGCGTACTCCTGCTCACTGAGGTACAAGTCACACAACTCTTGCCATGCCTCCTGGTCTACCATAAACCTGCCAACATTTATACAAGTTAAGGATGGCCAAGAAATCAGCAATCTGTTAGTTTTTGTTAGGTTTTACCTAGTGTTACAATAATGATCTGCAACTGTACAAGCTTGTTCCAAGAAAATTTATTAAAATAATAATTTCCAACTGTAGGACCTTATGTCATCTATTTACTGTTGTTTGCCAGATCCTATTTATTTTTTAGCTTGCGTAATGTTGTAGCTTTTATTTACGCCTGATTAAAGTCGTAATACACTGATATTTGTTGAACATTTCGCTGGCACGAGTACGTTGAAGCTTTATGTATGGCAAAGATATCAATAACGCTACAGAGCGTGATTGAGAGTTGACAGTAATTTTGTTGGTGGTTCATTATTGAAGCATCTGAAATGTTACTTGTCGTTGAAATGATACTGGTTTATATCTTTTTGTTTAGTCAATAGTATATTTCACATAATTTCATAATAGCTAGGGCAATACGAAAATTAAGTAAAATATCTGCCAAATTGATACTTTTGGCCCCATTCTGCTAAAACAAAAAGAAGATGTAAAAACTCTATTCTTTCAAATTCGCACGCAATTAGGAACAAACGAATTGTAAGAGCAAAGCCGAAGCCAGCCCTCGGTTTGCTATATGTTAAACCTCAACCACGCTAAAACAAACTGCTTATAATTAACATAGGAACTTAAAATATTGTACAAAGTACCTATCCTCTTCTTGTGTAAAATAAAAAACAATTTAACTTTATTACTATAACCCATCAAAGCAAAGGGCAGCGACAGATTAGTTGATTATTCAGTTTGAACGGTTTTATTTGATATTTTGGGTTATTGCATGGTAATGAATGGTCATATCTTAAATCTGATGGAAAGTCATTCGTGGGGAATTAAATGATTTACATGCTCTTTTCTTGGTTTTGCATCATCAGAAGTTATTGAATAAATAGGTTGAAAGTTGCAGTTATACTAAATATGATACAACAGATATGATATTATTCTTCACACTCATAAATGTTTGACAAATCAGGCTGGAAATATGACTAACTAAAACATCTATTTGCCAGCTCCAAATTGCTAACTTAAAATCCCTCCTGTTCTCTCCCAAAACCTCATTACAAAATTTAGATGTTCAGAGAATGATTGAAAAATGTAGTACCAAGAAGAGGCCACTATGTATTGTTGGGGTTGAGTTTGATATGTAGTGAAGCAGTCCTAAACCTCCAGCTCCCTCATCAATTTGAATCATATAAACAACAGTTCAGTTAAACTAATATTTTGACTAGAATATTTTTAATCAAAGTAGTTAAATAGGGAATCAAAATGTTTTGGTAAAAGTTAACCATGACACATTTCTTAAGAGCTGTAAATATCTTATATTGAGTTTTGAAGCAATTTTTTAAATTGAGAGTTTGGCTATTTTAAACATTTTATTTTATAGTTAGTGACAGAACAAGATTGGACTATGGTTATGTTCACAACTGTCTTATGATTATTGTTTGCTGTTGGTTAATCTTAAAGCCTATTAGATTGGCTATGGTTAGATATAGCCATTTCTTCTCATTGACACTGCGTAATCTTACACGCACAATACTTTTAAAACTAGGCTTAACTAACATGGCGGTCACCAACACTCCACAAAGAGTCTCATGGTCTAGTGTCCTCAGATATTCATCCGTTGAGTAAAAGGAGGACATAATTGTTAGACAAATATAGACTGAATGTCATTTCTCTCCCGCGATGGCTCGAAATGCCATTCCACTCCTCTTGTCACTTCCATGTGCTGATTTAATTTGTGATGCGTTCTGAGTGATATTATAGTTGCTCCATATGTTCGAAGTACCGGTTTTGTTCTGCATTAACTTCTGGCATGGTTTTACTCTTGTGTTTCCGAATGTATTTATAATCCCGTGTCGTTCCAGATTTGTCTACAATTTGAGTGATATTACATAACATGCAGCAATATCAAAACCAGACTTGATCTTGTGCGTTACCTGTGTGTATTTGATCTCTGCTAAGGCGCTGGTGCAACAAGTGACTGTGTGGATTGTGCAGTATCAACTCCTCCAGGCAGGCGGCTGCTTTGCGTACTCCTGCTCACTGAGTACAAGTCACACAACTCTTGCCATGCCTCCTGGTCTACCATAAACCTGCCAACATTTATACAAGTTAGGATGGCCAAGAAATCAACAATCTGTTAGTTTTGTTAGGTTTACCTAGTGTTACAATAATGATCTGCAACTGTACAAGCTTGTTCCAAGAAAATTTATTAAAATAATAATTTCCCAACTGTAGGACCTTATGTCATCTATTTAACAAGTTACCTTTTCGGTTTAGCCTGTAGATCCTAGATTTATTTCTGGCTAGATAAGTATTTAGTTGCTCTGGTGCAACGCGTCAGTAGCGTTTTCTCTTCTGCACTATTTACACTATCACTATACAGTCACTAATACACTAATATTTACAAAACACTTGTGAGTTGCGATCAACGGGTTTTGGCGGTACATGTTGACCGAGGGGCACACGGTCGTGTGACTGGTGGTGTGTTTGGGACAAGGGCAGTTCTGTTGTGGGGTGGGGTCTATTGTTGTGAAAATTTGGAAACCCAGGGGCTGGCTTGACTTTCTCTTGCACTGATGCGTTGTTCTAGTAGGTCGCGATTTGAAAGAATAGAGTTTTTTACATCTTCTTTTTTTGTTTTGCAGAGTCGAGGTTAAAATTGTCAATTTGCTTGGAATATTTCCTAATTTTCATGTGCCATACCTACATGAAATTAGCAAATATTCAAGCTTTAATCCAAACTACTAAACACAAAAAAGAAAAACTCTATTCAAGTCTACATTGTAACCACGACAAACATTTCATTCTTATATAACAACCTGTCCTTCCTCCCTAATCCTAATCATACTGCATAATCCAGTGTATAAGTCCATACAATCTTAATAAGATATTAATGTTTAATGGTCAATATGCAATATTTATAACTAATCTATCTATATCTAGATAACAATTAAATAAAGAATATTATTCAAATTTTGTTTGAAAGGTGATTTGCTTTTACTTTAAGTTTGAAGGATAACAAACATAACTTAACTATGATTTATCCCTTGACTTGACTCATTGTGCTAGTGGTGGTTTTGCAAACTAGGTCAATGCATGTCAGTTTTAACTGTGACTGAAACATTTCAATTAATAAAGAAGCTGGTTTGGATAAGATTTTTAATGAAATGCCAAACAATAGTTATCTATGTTTTTGGGAATTATATGGGCAAGGGTACTTACTTTTTGAGATAATCTGTAAGCTCCTTTATAGCCTCTGGAATGCGATTACATGCCTTCAAAATGGCAACCCTCCTCTTTCTTGGCGCTGCGTTCGTTTTATCCTTCTTGATGATACTTTGTAGCAAATCCAAAGCCTCTTCAAACCTAAACATAATTTTACTGGTTCAATTTCACTGACGACAAAAAGATAGTACTTTATGGCACTAAGATGGTGTTAGGAAACTTGGAACAATAGACTCCCTCTTGTTCGGCCACTATTTAAATGTTATATCAATATTTAAAAATAAATTTGACTAACTTTCACTTCCGATTTAAAAATGGCAGCCATATTAAATTTTCTAAGCTTAAATTTGAAAACCCTTAAACTTTATGGTAATACACAAGACTAACAATACATGGCAAATATTTTTATAAACATTTTAAGACCCAGTTTGTTGTGCGATAAGTAACAACAGAGTAATTAAGGTTTTCCTAAACACACTCCTCTATTTACATTTATTATTTATTATTTTCAAAACTGAGTTTAATCAATAAACTTTGCCAAATAAACATATGTAGATAATGGTTTGTGCATAACATAGAACCATTTTTCAAAAATCAAAAAAGGGTACTATGTTTTTATGTTTTTATGTACACTCATGGACAAACTTATGGAACCAAATGATTTTCTTTCATAACATTGTCCCTTTTTTGTTTGAAATAGGAATTTTCTTCAGCAAAGCGTACATAAATATTAAAAACCAACTAAACTATTGCAAAAAACTTAAAATTATACAGGGTGTTAGACAGAAAAGTGGCGATGAAATGAAAGAAACCCATTTGGTTCCATAATTTTGTCCATGAGTGTATATTAACTCTAGATGTATCCTATATTTAGGTCTCAGGTGGCAAGCCGGACCATCCACCAACTGAACCCAGCGAGGCCTTTCGTAACAGTAACATTAGTACCGGTACAGACTTGGCGCCTAGAATCAACCAACACTGCTGGGGCACAATGGCATAATCTAATTTTTATAATGTAGTCAATATTCATGTAATTTCTACCGAATTTCAATCCAGCCACATTTTGAAAGGTTTCATTCTGACGTTAAGAACAGTACTAACCTCTCTTGTGCTTCAAACTTCATTACTTGCAGTTTGTATATTCTTAAGCTATCCGGGAACTCTGCCGTGAGGGCGTGAAGGCACTCGTTAGCTACATCGATCCTGTTACAGTCTAATGCCGCAACAAACACTTGCTCGTAAACCATGTACTCTGCAACATTCAACAAACATGAGATTGTAACACTCTGTTTAAATTGTACAGTTGCTATGTCCATTAAATCAGTTGCAAAAACCTACAAAATGTTTAACTTTCAATATTTCCCCTGATTTATATAAATATATGGTAAAATTTAACTGTGAGCATGTGATATAGTTTATATGACATAATAATAGCTTAATAACTTTATTTGTAAATTGTTATGTACAAAAAAGGTTTTGTGTACAATACAGTAGACTCTAACTTGAATAAACCAATGTGGTGAACAGGTTGTCTGGATTTCAAAAAATGCTATACAGCCAGCTGGTATTGATTTTTTGCACACTATAATTTGCTTGGTACAGTTGATAGATGAGTGAAAGAAACCATTGATATTTACTAGAAGTGAAACCAGTGTGGGACCAAAGTTCAATTATTAATTACCTTGTATATTAGCTAGTCCTACGTTTCTGTAAATGTGGATCGCATTTTTGCCCGCTTGTGGGGCATCGTCGGCACACTTATTGTCCTAACTAAAACATGGTACACTATTTACGCTAAATTATTGCTTATACACAGAGTGGAACGAGCGGTGACACACTACAGCGGGTTTTCATCGGTGGCAGCCTACGAAACATGAGTGGCGATGTTTAGAGCAGACAGCCACCGGACGGCATTCGCATAGTGTGTCACCACCTTCCACTATGTATAAGACAATAATTAAGTGTAGTGTACCACATGTTTAGTTGGACAATAAGTGAAATGCCCGGCTGACATCTTGCATCCCACTTATTGTAGTAGGATCTACACTAATATACAAAATGATAATGATATTTGATATGTGCAAACTATACACCGTTGACTCATATACAGCCTGACTCGTTGTGGATCCGACAGTGTGCTCAATATTTTTTGTTGTTTTTGAGCTCTCTTAACGGCAAAACAAATTTATTTCTACATGAAACATTCCTGTCAGTCAAATTATTGCCCCTTTGTCTCAACAATCAAGTTAAGACATCAAACTCTTAACTCTTTGCAAAAGGTTTTTAAAACTATCTTTTCAACAAAATTTTAATGTTGTCTTTTATTTTAAAAAATTGTATGTAACCCAGTGTTTTACAAACTTACAAAAGTAGGTAGAAGTGTGAAAAGTATGTACCATTGTTTGATTAAGTACTTGTACTTTTATGCGTCAATATATCTAATTATAACTAATACAAGTTGGAATACAAACTGTCCAATAAATGTTTTATTGGACAGTTTGTATTAACTTAATTATATAATTCAATAAACTGTCTCCTCATGATATCTAATTATAGTTGAAATAATACTCTTTGAAATGAATATAACATAACAACTCTGCAAATTTTGTGGATTTTTGAATGGAGCTTAGTTATAAAATGGCCCTAACAGTTTAGTACAACAAAATTTTGTATAATAATTTTAAATTTTGTATCCCATAATATAATTTCTATCTCAGTAAGTCCACCTTAAAAACTATCAGCATATATCAACTTATCGTTTCAAAACATGACTATTTTAAGGCTATAATTAGTCTTATGATAGCTAGGGAACATTTTTATAGGGAAACCTGTTTTATTACCAAAAATTTTTGCATTTTTTAACCTATTCATTGGTACCAAGATTTTAAAATCAACCGAGATATAATAGAGTAAACTGTGGCAAAAAACATGGTGATAACCCTTGTAAAAGATAAAGTAGCCTGTTTTTAGCTACAATTTCCCAGTAATTCAGTTGTTTCTCTAAACTATTTTTGTCAAAATCAGGTGACAGTGGATACGTAAACTAATTACTCAATAATTCCAGGGCATTTTGTCGGCTAATATATTCATTTTGATTAGTCAATAGTAAATAGCCATATTAAATTTTCTAAGCTTAAATTTGAAAACCCTTAAACTTTATGGTAATACACAAGACTAACAATACATGGCAAATATTTTTTATAAACATTTTAAGACCAGTTTTTTGTGCAGATAAGTAACAACAAGTAATTAAGGTTTTCCTAAACACACTCCTCTATTTACATTTAAAACATATGTAGATAAAGGTTTATGCATACATAGAACCCTTTTCAAAAATCAAAAAAAGGGTACTATGTTTTTATGTACACTCATGGACAAAATTGTGGACAAAATGATTTTCTTTCATAACATTGTTCCTTTTTGTTTGAAATGAATTTTCTTCAGCAAAGCGTACATAAATATTATGACCAACCTCATCTAAATCAGAGAATTAACAATCTAAACAAAAACATCTGCAAAGTGGCTGAGAAACACAAAATCTCGTTCATACCTATTAACAATTTATTAACAAGAGACACACCAAGCATGGTTTACACCTCAACAAGCAAGGTAAGAGATGTCCTGAGTACAGCGGCCCTACATGCTTCAATAAGACTAAATTCTAAAACAACAGTGAACACATCAACTTTGGCCTACCCCACCTCCTCTAACCCCCTTCAGCACAGCTAGTTCACCTCAATCCACCCACACCAACTGTGTGAGTTCCTCTTCCACCCGAATCTCAAGTCAACAACATCACCACACGATCAACAAACCATACCGACAAGCCAATCACCTCACCTTGACACTAACAATTGTTCTTTTTTTAGAGGATTTAACCATGTTTCCACCACTGTAAATAGGAATGAACAAAGCGCAGATAGCACTCAATTAAATAAATGTTCAATCTTCCACCAAAATGTTCAACATTTAAGTTCAAAATTAGAGTTATTAAAATTGAACCTAATTGAGATAAAGCCTGATATTTTGACCTTGTCAGAGCATAAAATGTGGAGTCTGAGCTTACACTATTACATATTCCAGACTATCAACTAAGCTCCCATTACACAAGGTCCAACTTTTGGGGGTGGTGTAATGATTCTAACCAACAAAAATGTTAAAAATAAAAGAATCATGCTACCCGCTATTCAAACATTATTAACAGACAAAATTTGAGTGCTGTCTGTCAGTTTCAATATCTGATTTTACTTTTATTTTAGGGATGTATTTATAGATCACCTATACAGAATTTAGTAGATGAGTTTTTAACAAAATTTGAAACTGTATGTAATATTTTAAGCAATAAATATAAATATATTGTTTTAACTGGAGATTACAATATAAATGTACTAAAAAGACAGGTTGTATACCAAATTTGTTAGTATTTTAAAATGTACAATCTAACTTATAGAGTTGACTTTCCACCAGAGTCGGTCAAGGTTCAGAAAGTGCCATAGATAACGTAATAAGCAACATTGAGGATAAGGAGTGTAAGGTAACAGGGTTAATAACTCATATATCTGATCATGATGCCCAACTGTTTGAAATAATGGCAAAAAATACAGGCAATAAAATTACTAAAAATACTGTAGAAAATTTACACAAAATAACAGAGATCTTTTCCTTAACAACTTAATGAAGGAATGTTGGTTTGATGTTTATCAGGCTCCAAAATCTTAAATATAATATATTTTTAGGGATATTTTGTTTCAACTTAAATGTTTGTTTCCAAAACTATGACTTCAATCCGGAAGGTGATACTAAACAATGGTTAACAGATGAAATAAGGTTTAGGAAAAATGAAATCCATGATTTAGAAGTTAGTTATAGACAGGGTAGAGATGAAGACTTAAAGACAATAATCAAGCAATTAAAGACAGATTTAAAACTTTGTATGGATAGAACTAAAAACTATTTTGATAGTAAAATTAAAAATCAGGAAATTGCTCAAAGTAACATGGAATTTAATAAAATCCCAAATCAAAAGCCTTCAAACACAAACTCTAATATAAGTATTGACTTTAATGGACAATTGGCGACAGATCCTGTACAAGTTAGCAATGTTTTTAACTTTTTTTTTAACAGTAGTAGAGCAAAAACAGTGATCCCAAAAATTAGGAAAAGTAATAAAGACAGTAAAGTACCATTGTAGTAACTCAAAAGCTATTTTAGGTTTCAGTCAATAACAGAACAAGATTTAGATAAAGTTATTAGTACTTTTGAAGGCAAACTTTCCAGTGGTTATGATGATATTTCAATGAATTTAGTAAAACAGGTTCTACCCTCAATAATTAAACCTCTTACGCATTTAATAAACTCTTCCTTAATTTCCAGTTATTTTCCTGAGGAACTGAAGATAGCAAAAGTTATTCCCCTTTTTAAAAAAGGAGAATTAAAAGATCCTTCATGCTATCGTCCAGTCTCATTGCTTTTTTTCAAAACTATATGAAAAGATTGTATATATTCAATTAGTCAATTACTTAAGCGATAATAAAATTTGACAAAAGAACAACATGGGTTTCAGGCAGGTAAATCAACGATTACAGTGGGAATTGAATTTATTAGTTCCATAATCAATGCAGTTGATAAAGGGAAAAAAGTTGTGGGCATTTTCTTGGACCTCAGTAGGGCATTTGATAGTGTTTCCCATAAAGAGCTGTTAAGTACTTTGTTATCCTTGGGTGTTACTGGCAGGAACTTAACTGGTTTAAATCCTATCTAGAAAACCGACAACAGTATGTTGAAATTGAATATGTTGAAGAAAATCCTAACAATAAGTACAGGTATATCAAAGTTTAATTCTAAAGATTGACCATCCCATATGGTGTCCCACAAGGATCTATTCTGGGTCGCTTTTGTTTCTTTGCTACATATAAAGGTCTCCCAGGACTGATCCCAGGTAATAGTACTGTCTGCTTGTATGCTGATGACTCTAATTTGACTATATCTGGGAAGTCAAAAGATACTATCGAAGAATCATCTTTTATATGCCTTTCTGTAATTAAGAATTTTTGACAGTAAGAATCTCCTTATAAATTCAAATAAAACTAATTTTATTTCTTTTTTGCACAAAGCAAAATAGATTAGATATACAACCAACAATATTTTTAGACGATACGATGCTAGATCAAGTAGAGCATACACAGTTTCTTGGCCTAAAATTGATAAAATCTTAGCTGGGATGGACACATTGATCATGTCATTAAAAAAATGTCTTCAGGACTTTATGCCTTAAGACAAATGTCCAAAGTTTGTAATTTAGACACTCTTAAAACAATATACTATGCTATGGTTCATTCTCATCTAGCCTATGGTATAAGTGTGTATGGATCTACAACTAAAAAAAATCTAGATAGGATATTACTGCAGCAAAAAAGAGCATTAAGGATAATGTATGGTTTAAAAAAAGATCAGTCAGTTAAACATCTGTTTGTTGAGTTAGCAATACCAGCGGTTTTGGATTGTACATACTTGAGACTGCAACCTATACAAAAACATTTGCAAATCCTTCCCTAGAGAATAGTAGACATAATCATAACTTTCGTAAACAGACAAGTAGAGCGGCACAACTTAGAATTTTATACCAAAAAAACAACCTACGTGGGAACTAAATTGCTTTATCACCTTCCCAGAAAATTTTTTAAGTGAAGAAAATCAATAAAATTTAAAAAGATTTAAAACATTTGATCGTCAAACTAGCTCCTTATTCTATGGACGAATTTTGGGAAAGCAAATTCAATTAACTGGGGAATAAGTATTTTGTTGATAAGTAGTTAATAGTTGTATAACTGTTTTAATTGTTTAATAAGTTTAAAAAATTTGTATTTTTGGAGTCTTGTCTGTAAATTGTTTTCTTTATTCTAATTGTTGTACCATCGTTTTTTATGTGTTTTAATGTTAAATGTTTTAAATAAATAAATGAACTAAATAAGTTTTTAATGTAATATATATGTATAAATACAACAAAAATCATGATTATGTTTTGTGTTATGATAATTATATTGTACTTTATTACTTAAGACACTATTCATTGTGCAATATGTACATTTATTGAATAAAGGATGTTTTGAATTTGAATTTGATTTGAAAAATGCTGTACAAACAGCTGGTATTAATTTTTGCAAACTATATACACTTGGTACATCATATTACTTTTAAACTGACTGATAGGTAGGTGGGAATATACATTGATGATATGTGCAAACTATACACCGTTGGACAGCCCTGAAACATTGTGGATCTGATTGTATGCTCAATGTAAATTTTTGTTGTTCAGCAGAGCTCTCGTTAGCAATTACGTGACATAGTAGGTGCCTGCAAAAGAGAAATAGTGTAAAATAGTATGTGCCATTGTTTGATATGTGCTTGTACTTTTATCATCAATATATATTATAAGTTTAAATAATATGCTATAAAATGAATATAACGAAAATTCTGCAAATTTTGTGGATTTTTGAATGGAACTTATTATATAAGCCCTAGCATTTTAATTTGCAAAATTTTGTATCCCATACTCTGTAACACATATATTATAATTTCTACCTCAATAAGTCCTTTAAAGAAATATCAGCATATCAACTTATAGTTCAAAACATCACTATTTTAAGGCTATAGGCTGTTAGTCTTATGATAGATAGGAAGATTTTTACTAAGGAAACCAACAATTTAACCCCATTTTTAACCCTATTGGTACCAGATTTTAAAATCAACCGAGATAACAGAGTTACAGAGTAAACTGTGGCTAAAAAAAATATAGTGATAACCCTTGTAAAAGGTAAGAGAGTAGAACTGTTTTTTAGCTTGCAATTTAGTAATTCAGTTGTTTCTCAACTGTGTTTAATCAAATCCTGGTGATTGGATAAATAAAACAATTACTCAATAACCAATTCAGAATTTATTGTAATAGAAGCAATATATTCATTAGGAATACACAAACAAAGAATTGAAATAACAAATCTACATTTTAAACATACATTTTTAAGTCTACATTTTTAAACCATCTTTTAAAATGTAGACTTGTTATTTCACTTTGTTTGTGTAATACTCAAAAGTAAGAAATTGAATTAACTTGTCTTTGTCTTGAATGTTAACCTCCCCCTTTCTCTTCCCATTAAAGTAAAATGACAAAAAACTACAAATACAATTTTCAAAATGAAGCTTGTAAGATAATGCCAGTATTTTTTTGTTTAAAATTACTTTATTTCGATACAAAACAATATCAAGTTTGTACAAAACCCCTTAACAGTGAAGAAAATAAAGGTTAGTTAATGAAAAGCTCAAACTAAGGCTAGCGATAAATGAAGCAGACTTTTCAAAGCCATGTTTATAAGAACTTTTATTCAATGTTTGTTTTTAATAAGATATGTATGATTCCTGAAGTTTGGCACCCTATTTTAGAATCACTCTATGGATAGGACACTAAATTGGGAATGTTGTTTGTTAAGTTTTGCTCCGACTCTGATGGATTAAAGTTGTTGAAGATATGATAAACAGGGAACGTAGTAAGTAAATTTGTAACAAATAGCACTAAACAATCAACTGGTGCACCTACAGTTGTTATAGGTGAAACATATTCTATAACAAATATTTTCATTGGTAAAAGTAGACAATTCTACAGTTATATAACTTACGTTCATCTCCTAATTTGTGAATTGTGTCCTGCAGAACAGTGTCCCACATGTTGATGACATCACTGCTTTGTCTCACATTCTCTTCCCTCCATACTCGAAGCTTATCTCTCACTTCTAAAACATTATGATAATTATTTGAATGAAAATCTAAAATACAGTATTGGTGTTAGGTAACTGAGTTATACACAGTGTTTATGAACTAACTCTCTTAAAACCTTTGGAAATATATTCCTTGGGCCAAAACTCAAAAGAGATGTAAAGCATCTTACAATCATAGGTCCGTGTGCCAAATGTACCATTTTCGGCCTATCTGTTTGGATTTTTTTCTAAGAATAAGAGCTATCTCCAACTCAACCAATTTAAATTGAACCTGATATACTTTTAGTTCTCATTTAATTGTAATTTGACATAGTAGAAAATTAGTCAGTCGTGTAATACTCTATCTTTAAAAGTTGCAACAATTTATTATGTATAAATTATTGTTAGAATTTATTTATTTTAAGCCTTGATTTTAAAAAGCTTGGAATTTGAAACTTGAATTTGAGAAATTTTTACAAAAACGATACAATAAAACATTTTTTTATTCATCTTATCGTCACGAATTTTTTTTGATGGAAGGTGAGGTGTAGTTTTGAAAAACAAGGACTGATTGCTTGGGTCATTAGTTGAAAGCCCAACTATTGATGGAAAATGTATCATCCGCTTAAGGTGACTTCTGAACCTTGTGGCGCGAAGCAAGCAAGCAGATTCATCACCAAAATTGGGTAGGCCTACAGTGGTCTAAATTATATAATTTAGAGTAAATGGCTGAGGATATAGACTGATGTATTATTAGTCAAAGTTTAACATTAAACTAAGAGGTTGCGACAAATCCACAATTTTAATGACTCTTATATTGAATTTACTGATTTAAAAATTCAAGGTAACTGCATCACACAAAGTTACTAATATGCCTATACCTAGCCAGTGGCGGCTTTCCTAATGGGCTCTTGGGCCCATCCCAAATACGCCCTCCCAAGTCCGTTAATATATTTAAATTTTGTATTAAATCCTCTATTAATAAGATAAATTAATGAATTCGTTCATCCAAGTGTTTGTATAACGCACAGCCAGGTCAGACTTGACGTGGTGAGCGTATAGACATGTTTGGGCGCAGGCTGGAGCGCCCCACAGAGTTACTATGCAGGCATATGGGAGAAGCAGCCGACAGCTGAGAGGGTGCCGTGACGTCATTCCAATGTATTTATACTGACTGCTTGGGGCTCTGCCCCAACCAAGTGCGCATACGCGCCCTTATAGCTTATACCTTTCTTCTTCGCCGAGACCCTTTCGGGATAGGTTGTCATACAAAAATAAAACTATACTATATACTCTTTGTTAAAAAGATTGTCAACATTACAATGTTTTGGAACATGGTGGCAGATTTAGAGAAGTCCCTCAACATTATCATTAAGAAACTCGGTGACAGAGTAGTACGCTCTATCCTTCAGCCATTTCTTGAGGATCGTATGGAACTGCTTGTCCAAACTTTTGATTGTAGCTGGTAGTTTATTAAATATTTTTATGCCGAGGACAGGGAAACTGTCTCTGGTCTTGCTGAGGCGACAGAATGGGGTGTTGATCTCTCCAAGTCTCCTGGTACTATAGCTGTGCACCTCCTCCCTTCTTTCAAACTTCAAAATGTTGGTCTTAATGTAGACAGCACAGTCCAAAATGTACTGACTGTGGACGGTCAGTATGCTGAGCTTCTTGAGAAGAGGCCTACAGTGGTCCAACCAACCGCTAGCTGTGATAACCCTTACCGCCGCTTTTTGTTGGATCAAGACTTGCACAGTTTTAGAGGAATGTCCCCACATAAGGAGGCCATAACTAAGATGACTGTGGAAGACTGCCCCCTTCCACTACCCCTACTACCAAGCCGTCGCGTCAGACCGAATGTTCTGTAGATCGAACAGCCGATCTAGCAGATATGTAGTGCTTGATAATCAATCAGTGATGCCAACACGATAGACATAACAATTATTGTTCCAATAGACAATTAAAATTGAATAAATGCTACTGGCACTTAAAACTGATTATTCTAACTTGATACCATCAGGACAGTTTTCAGTCCAGGTTAGCTGGTTGTCTATACATAGAAAGCGTCATTACCTTTATTTGTTCTGCCTTAGTTTTATTTTAATGCTTAATTGTAGTGTTTGATTCTGAAAATGAAAGTTTTCTATCAATACTGCAGCTGCAAATTAAGGTCATGAATGCTTCAAAATACGTTATTTTAGCACTCAATTTGCAACATTTTCTGTGAGAGGGCCCCCAGACCCCCCCTTTGGTTGGGAGGTGCTCCACATCCCCCAAGCCCCCGGTAGAGCCCTTCCACTGACTATACACATGAGCCGCTACTGTACCTAGCCTAAAAATGTATCAAAACAAAGCTATCAATCAAAACTTTTATTCCCAGGTAAGATTAAGGATATTCTTGCAGGAGTGTCAAACTGGCCATAGATCCAGCAATAATTAGTATCTCAAAATAGCGTTGTAATGCAGGCAGCCAACTACCACTGATTTACCGTTTCCCTGATTTTCCCACGTCATAATAACTTAGTTACGGTTGAACAGAGTCTTTTCTGCATCCAACGTATAAAACCTGTAAATTAGTTTTAAGGACACTAGTTGATAAGTATGATTCTTGCGAATTCTAAGCTAAATTTAAACTAGCCTTCTTACCAGTCCAGCTCATGGCGAACAAAGTATGAGTACTAATAGTATGCAACGTTAACTTAGTCTAGTTTATTAGCGTAAAATGTAAGTTCCAACAAACAGTTATGAATATGAAATGCTATAATTTAAGTGTATTTGATAAATTACTTTATAAGTTAAAACCTAATATCTTATTTTACACTACACCCCATCTCACAAGTTCTAAACTTCCAATTGCTTTTTTCGTTTAAGTAACAACAAAAACAACACGACTAATATCATTCAACCAGAGAGAACGAATTAGGAAAATCATATTCATGTGTACTATATCATAACACAGAAAATCCAGGTGATCATAATTACATATACATTACAAAGTAGTTCATTCTAAGTTAAAACGTGACTATTCAAAAATAAACTAATGGTAAATAGTTATATGGACAGAACATTAGTTTTAAGAATTCATAAATAATTGAGTGATAAAAAATTGTCTAACCGTCTGTTACCTTAAAATACGTTGTTAGGCCCGGGCCACACATTGCAGAACACACGTACATGCGTTCCTAGCTTATTGAGCTTATGGGCCGGGACACAACTTGTGTTCGCTACCGCACCTAACGCATCTACCGCAAGAAGTTGCGTTGGACTGCGTTCGTACGCATCTGACGCAGCCGTAAAATACATTGAGTTATATGTACCGGGAAACACACTACCGCGCGTTTTCAGGCCTCCCCTCCATTTTTGCACTTCTGAAAAGAGCTCTTGCCGGCCTACTCCTGTCAATTAACTGGGGCGAATTGTAGTATATTGTTGTGCGTATTGTTAGGAGTACATCGAAGAATTCTACACTCATATGATAGTAAGAAAAAACATATTATTGTCTAATATTATCATAAAATGGTTTAAATCGAGAATCTGCATTTAAGTCTCTAAAGAGAGGGTGGACCCAAACCGCTTTTCTTTTTTCTCTTGAAGGAGCCTACAAGCAAACCCCCTTCACCTTTGACAACATCCTAGATTGTACTGAACAATAACAATATAATATTTAAGATCTTAATTTGTGTAAACGCTAAAAAGCTAATTTATTACTAAAGAAATTTGAAGACAAAAATGTTTGGACCGAACCGGGACTTGAACCCGGGTCTCCCGCTTGCCGGGCGGTTATGCTATAATATAATATTTTAGTAATATAATAGTTAATGTATATAAACAGAGACCTGCGCAAACTGCAAAAAAACGCAACGCGCTCGTATCGCATGTGCTGCGTCCCGGTCCCAATTATAACGCACTACCGCGCGGCAGTTTGTTTACGCAACGCAAAGACAGTGTGGCCCGGGCCTTACAGTACTTTCTGACAACATCGGTTTGAAGATATCGGAGACACGTTGACTGGGGATACCGGCGTTTTTCGATAACCAGCCTGAGTGGCGGGCCGACCAACTGAGACTGCCCTACGCCACTGATCACGACGAATTGGCTTCACAAAGAAAGCATCATTATACGCATGGGCTCTAACAAGAATGCAATTTTCAATCCTTCGTTTGACAGCCGTCAGCCTCTAATTTTTGTTCACAAAGTATTATATTTTCCTCAATATAAATGGTGTGAATATCAAAAAGCGGTTTAATTAATTACCCAACCAGACATTAACCATGCATGTGATTCGTTCTGCAAATAAAAAATATTCTGATTCCTAATTGTGGTGTCCCAGCTTTTTTGATACTTGTTAAACAGTTTATAAATAAGACACATTTACCAAAATAAAATAATACCATGATCAAATAACACTACAATTTCAGGGATAATTTTTACTGAGATTTTTTGTTTTGAGGAAAATTGCTCAAACACTAAGAGAGATACAAACCAGGCTGACATGCAGCTAAATGGGTCCGGGAACAAGAGCTGCAACAGTTGTGAACTGTCATCCAACTGTTTACTTAGTGTGCACACTCCATCTTAAACTATGCTGAACATAATCTTCAGCGACTAGTTGAGCAACTGTTGCTAGACTCAAAGTCGCTTGTGTGCGCCAGGCCTAAGCTGTAAATTTCCTTTGCAAATTGCAATATGTTATTCCAATTTACCAATTGTAACTCCTGTTTACTACGCTCACAGCCTCGTTTCGACCTTCCGCCTCAGCTCTTCATGCTCTGTTACCACGAACGTTGTGAGGCTGTTCGCTACACTACCAGCTTTGCTCTGGCCTTTGGCCTCAGACTTACAGGATTGTTTACTGCAAAGCTTTATAAATGTCATAAAAGGAAAAAGCAATTTCAAATTTTATTACTTAGTCTACTGTTACAGCTAAAAAAACACTGTTTGAGCACCATTTTTAAATGACTCATTGGAGTTTCATAGGTTTTGTATATTGAAAAACAATATTAAACATGTATTTTTTCAAATTTCTTCAAAATTGGATGAATTTTACTGTTTTGAGAGAATTAATACCACTTTTATGGTAAAAAAATCCTCTCAAGTCAAAATTAGGTGCCTTTCGGGCATGGGCTCCGCCCTTAATGTTGGTGGGGCAGAAAAACACATTTGGTGGAGTGGGGGGTCACTGGGGTGGGGTATGAAATACCTCCAGCTGCATTAGGGGAGGCTGAGAACAATATAAGATACAATATAAGAATAATACACATTATGGTAAAAATTGAACAAGTTGAGAAACAAATACAATTTATTCAAACAATAAACTGATTAATCAAACAATGCAACAAACGGGCCGATATTCTGCATCGAACTTTTTCTTACATTATGAACTCGCTCACCAAAAGTCTAATGTCCAAGATGTCTAGCACTGTGGTGAGTGCTGAGAACGGCTCATGGTTCAATCTATCTTGTTTCATTGTGGACCTTAGGTAGGTTTTAACCTGCCTCAGTGAACTTAAGGATCTTCCTCAGCTGCCGTCAGAAGTCTCTGAAACAGTCCTCAATAGCCTTATACATTTGTCGAATTAATGAGTAAATTCCAACATTTTTTTTCTTCGTTGAGAAATTTTCTAATTCTTTCCAAAAAAACAAGAAAGATGTTATTTCATGGACAGAAATGTCATACAGCATAGAAAGATATAATGAGAGCCGAAGGCGCATCCAGGTCGCCTCAAAAGAATTCTTGAATCTTATTTAAGTTTCCATTGGAGGTCATAGCTGAAACATATTCTTTTTCTCAACTTCAGTAACTAATTTAAGTCGTGATGTCTAAATCTCTATTTAACTAAGAACCAACTGTATCACACACTTCATTGTAAATTTGTTTAAGTATGTACTAATTTGGGCTTGAACACTTGTATGATGCAGATCCACTTGAGCTGTCCAATTGGTACAAGTCGCTGTCTTGGTAGCATCGGTTCATCACCATTGCTGTTCATTCACAACTTTTCCCAGAAGGCTTCACATTCTCATCAGCTTTTTTTGTCGAAAGATCAAACAAACACCGCTTAGCTTCAACTTCCGCTACCCAATGTGTTTGTTTGAAGCTGCATTCGCTCTTCATTAGGATCATGATAAGACAGAACAGAGTAAGAAAAATGTTTGAACTTACACATTTGTTCAAAATACCCCCTGAACATTTAGATGCAGTATCCCGGAATCCACAAGTCGCCTGGAAAAGCTTCAGCTCAGCAGCCCTCGGTTCTCTTTACCAGGAAGGATGTGCTCAACTGCAGGCCTATACAAAAAACTAGACCAGTCTTGACAGTAACACTGTCAGGGTATTTTTAAAAACTACAAAATTGTATGTTTTGGTTTTGAACATTGGTGGGTAGGGCCATACAAATTTCCAAATTGGTGGGGCACGCGCCCCACCAGTCCTTAGAAGTCTTCCCCAGTGCCTTCGGCCTTCCAGTGGTCCGATTTTGCTGGCTGACGAACTTGACCAAGATTTACAAAAGGAACACTTTATGAAAATCGGACAAAAGTGTGACTTGTAGAGAGTACACACATGGCAACTGCAAGGTGCCGTCCTGCACATGTACTTCTGCAGGAGTAACTTGACCTGAACTTGCAAACATCCCGAATTCATTCAATGGAAACTACAAACCAACCCTCATCGATTTTTGACCAACAAACCGAATTCAAGCCAAACTGAACTATAAAGATCCTATTTTAATTTTAAACCTAGCTCAAACCGAATTCTTTGATTAATGTCACTACTAACTCATACCTTCTTAGGTATATAGATCTTAATTTGTATAAACACTAAAAAGCTAATTTATTATTTTAGCATAACCGCCCGGCAAGCGGGAGACCCGGGTTCAAGTCCCGGTTCGGTCCAAACATTTTCTCTTAGGTATATAGGTATAATTATTCCCGGTTTGACCCTTTCAAACCAAGTTCGACCAACATTTTTAGTGCAGCCATGAAGATGGGACAAGAAACCTTATAAAAACAACAAAATAACACATCAGTACTCAAACTTAAAGCTTTATTAACTCAAATAGACTGTCCACAATATTTATCACATTAATGTGTTAATATACAAAATAAAGTTATAAAACGTTAATATCTATAACATTTATGAATCTATCTTAACAAGTTGTGAATTAAATTCAATAATACTTTATGAAAGTAAACAGGAATTCCTCTGTCAGAAGAATACAATGTGATCATGCTTTCTTGGTGAGATGCTCCCACATTCCCTTGAACTTTTGGACTCCTTCTTCGTTAGCTTCAGCGTAGCCGGGCAGAGATGACTTTGCCTTGGCCAACCATTTGGAGACATTTGGGTAGTTGTTCACTTCATAGCCAACAACCTAAAACAAATGAAATATACATTCAATATTCTACAAAACTTTAAAGTTACTCTGATAAATATGATTATAATAAATGATATGATAATCATATGACATATGATAAGAACAAACTCATACGCATGAGTTCACAGTATTGTTCAACCGTGTAAATTCTTTAATCATAACAAAAGTTATTTCTATAGACATTTATCAAAGCAAATTGTACTGGAGTTTTTAACATGAGATGTATTAGTTGCTTGTAAAATGAAATTACATTTAAATAATAAAACTGCCACTAATAATTCATTTCATCATCTTTAAGGCGTTTGGAAACTAAGTTTATAGCTGTTATGCTTATGTCAGAACTATAATTTGGTGTTTTATAGTGCTGGTTAGCAAGACTGTCACTGACAATGCTCTACTGACCTCTGCTGTAGATACAGATGCGGCAAGAGCGATATCGGCGAGTGTGAAGTTGTCGCCAGCTGCCCACTTGCCTCCCTCCAGGAACTTGTCCAAGAAACCGTAAGCCTCGTCCAACTTCTTCTTCTTCTCCTCGTCAAAAGGTGCTCCCCCAAACATCACTGGGTACTGTAAATCATAACAATAAGGATGATTATTGGTTAAGATCTTAACTTGTGTGGATAAAATAGAAATTTCGTCAGCTAAGGAAATTTGAAGACAAAATGTGTGGACCAAACCAGGTTCTAACCCGGATCTCTCAGATTTAAGTACGTCTAAATTTGAAGGCATAAAAAGGTGGGTTGGTGATAATTGGTTAAGTTTCTTGGTAATTAGTTTTTAAATTTGTATTTGATATAGTAAATTACAGTGGCTAAAGATGTAGTTTTACGAGTAATGTGTAATTACTGAATTTGAAGGTATATGACAGGTACTCGCCAGATATAAATTTAAAAAGAACACTTAAGCAATCGTGGTTGGGTAGCAGTATGCTAAAAATAGCTTGAGTTTAGAAAGTAAGTGTGCCATTTCTCTTATATTTATTAGTGTCGGCATGTTATAATATTGAAGCTAATATCCCAATTTATCACTCCAAAAATCAAAATTTACAAGGCCTGGCAGGATACGCCAAACATGCGCCATGGGATGCGCAAGCATTGCGTGGTCATAAGCAAGCATTAAGATTGGTAAAGCACAGCAAGTTTGAAATTATTACCTCACATATTAGTTCCAAAAGCCATCCTGAAATTATGCTAAAACTAGCGTAAAAGTAACTACAATATAGCAATTTTGCTTCAATAATTGTTAATTTGCTTCTTTTTCTTACAATTAATTTTAGACCTATAGCAAACTAACTTTAAAAAGAATTATAGTTTTAGTGAGCTACTGTTTGAAATTAGTTTATTTAACGCTGAGCTTGATTTTTTATTGCAATGAATTTAGTACTGAAATCGCTAATATTATGTATGTAGGAGTAAACCTATATCATTTGATTTCCTTCACTTTTTATCTGAAGAGTGTATCAAAAGACAAAGTATATAAATTATAACTTCTTAATTTAAAAAAAAACCTTGAGCTAGCTAAATTTGTAGTAGTTTCTTATAGGGGTTTTCTATTGAACTAGAAGTGCTAAACGCAAACCAGATTACTGTGAGGATTTGGTAATGTTTCTGACGGTAACAATCCACCTGGCCATTTAAAATAGCAGCCTTCACCTATGGTATAGAGAAAATATCATTGATAATGAGTAGTACAGGATTGATATAGGTATTAACTTTTGAGGATTGCCTTATGTTATGGACAATACGGTAACGCGTTTTCCACTTTAGATAAAAGAAGTATGAGTTCAAGGAACTATGACACTAAAATACATACATAGAGATCTGCAAATCTTTGGTACAAAGTGCCCATGTCAAAGTACATCCTCTGGTTGACGAGGGCTCGTGCTTTCACATCCTTGGGGTAGAGAGAGTCGTTCTTGCCGTATTTCTCGGCCAAGTAGGTGATAATAGCTCGGCTGAAACATAGTTTGTTGATAATTAGTTGAGTATTGCTCACTATCATGCAGTTGTCATTTAACACTTTAAGTGAAACCCTGTACTCAATAATTACACTAACCGAAATCCTCACTCACAGGGGTCCTTAATTCTGTGATAACAAATGTATTAGATGCTGATAGCTCCAGATTGCCGACAACAATGGTGCAGTTTAAGGCTGGTATGCCAAGAAAACCAGGCACTATTTCAGTTGACAGTTTTTAAATTGATGTTTTAGAAAGACCATCATTAGAATGAGAGTTATCTAAATGTTGTTCAATAAGACCTCTATTGAGCAAACTATGGCACATTGAAGATCTGATTTTAGAACTGCTGTTTGCTGCCCAACTTGAAAAAGGCTACATCTAGAAAACTCAGACCATACTGATATATTTTAATTTCCATACTGTTTGTAAATAAAAATTACTTCTTTTGTTAAAACATGGTTTGAGATAACATTTATGAATGAAAATATGATATCTGATTAAAATAAACACATGTATGTAGAATATTGAAAACCATTCACTTTTGGGAAGTTTCTTTGTTGTTTGATTTTGGAGCAGCAACAAAGCCGTACAGACATGTTGATCTGGAGAAACCCCGCCAGGCAAGACAGTAAAAATCAACTTTATAGGCCAAAAATGACAAGTAATTGAATAGTTTTAAATTTTCACATACTTTGAAAACCAACCTTCTTAAAATGTTTCATATTTACCTTTCATTAATAGCAAATCCATTGTCATCAAGGGTAGGGACATTGTGCTGAGGATTGATCTAAAGAAAAAGAAAATACTGTTAGTTTAAATGTTAAAATAAAACATAAAATCTAGAAATCTAGGGGGGAGGGGAGAAGTAAGAGCAAACCAGAAGAAGGAAAAGAAATACAAAGTACATAATAAATTTTCTTTGCCCGTAAATTAGTTTGTCATCTGTAATTATTGCTGTGAGCTCAAGAATTTATGATAGGAAAAAAAGCAGAATGTCAATTGTTTTATATTCCAATGTTTTAATTTGTATATGATGACTAGGCAAACACCTGGACCCTACAACATTCAACATTGTATCCTCTAATCTCTTTTGGAGGCTTCTCTTTATTAGCAATTGTTCATATTTATGTTGAATTAAGCATGATGCATGAACTATAAACTTACTTTGACAAACTCTGGCTTGAGATGTTCACCCTTCATGAGGTCCAGGGGTTTCAGGTTGAGTTCTACGCCTATAGCCTTGGCGGCCAAGAGTACGGAGCGGCATGGTGAACTGCCAGGGGTGTAGTAGTAATCCAAACCCATCTCTGCAAAACAAGACAAACTAATGAAATCGAGAAACAAAAGCAATTTAATTCAATAACAAATATCATAATGACCAGGTGCCAACAAAATTTCTTGAGAAAATTATGTGTAAAAATTACGGTTGGCTGCGAACAGATTTCATCATTCCGATTTATGTTGTCTGTCTATATTTTATATTCAACTAATATAAAATAATAATAATATGTCCTGTCTAAAAACATATGTTTATTGAAGTTATTTAATATTTATCAGCTGTATGCTTTATTTACTAAATAGGCATACATGTAGTCAAATGTGCAACGTTAAAATATAATCAACGTTTTTTGTCATTTTTCAATTTTTCGTATGATTTTCTTCAGTTATAGAACAGTTCTATAACTTCTAGAACAATAAATAATGTAAATAGTGTACCATATTATGTTTTAGTTAGTGACAATAAGAGTGGCGATGATACCACACAAGCGGGTGAAATGCGCATCCGCTCTGCATAGCATTTTTTCTCTCAACTGTAGGATCTACATGCGCAGTACAAGGTATTTCATGATATTATAAATTACCTGAGAGTATAAGATCACTGGTCAGAGACAAATTTTAATTCTTTCAAACTCAAACTAAAACAATATCTTTTAAACAATTCATTTTATAGTGTGGATGAATTTATGGATGTAACCTAAAATAATTAAAAAATAATAAATGCATGCACATAATTAAAAGTATAGTTTCAAATAGGTTTAGAATTTATTTTACCATTACTGCACTTTGGACCATTACTCTGGTACTGGAGATTTTATCATTTCTAAATTCTCTGTAAACTTAATGTCAACACAATCAATCAGTGGCGGTTCTAGCCAGGGGCTGGGGGGGCAGCTGCCCAAGGTATATATTTTAACTATAGTATATATAAAAGAAATATAATGTCCTTGCCCCAGTTTTTAAGTCTAGAACCGCCACTGCAATCAATTATTATTGTACAGTGACAATAAACGTTAAGTTATGTTATATTATTTGAACTCTGGTCCTACACTGGGTTTCACTTCTAGTAAGTTCTCAAGTTATGACATTACCAACAAAAACTGGATTCATTTTGTATACATTAAGAATAACTTACAGTATATCATATTAATACCTAACAATTTACTGATCAAGTTTTTATTCCAGTCTGTGAAACATGATTTTTAAGTTAAGATTATCAAGACGTCCTTGACATTGCCTTTATCATGCGAAATGTATTCTTCACCAACATCATATTGTTTGATTGTCTTGATCAATATTTCGCTACAAATACTTAATCAAAGTTTTTGGTGTACTTATACAATTCACAGGCAATTTCGCTGCAATGATGTTGGTGTGAATAGTAGGTGCTTGACAGTAAACCTAAAATCCTAACAGAGAAAGCGTGCAGTTTAATTCTATAACATTGAACTTCACAACACTGAATCAAGTCTGCTAAGAATAATCTTTAGAGACATTATTTTGTGTTTTGATCTATGATAAACTCAGGAAAAGCGTGCATATACCAATATTTGTTTCAAAGACAACCGTTCTGAACATAGAACTGCATTTATTGGTTGTGAGTGCCAAAGCTTGTGAGTACATAAAGCTTTTTTGTAACTGTCACTCACGATTTTCAGAGTCAACTTTGATTTTATTTTTATCAATCTTTTCTTTCCCCTGACTTTTGCCCCTTTCTTGGCGACCCTTGGCATGCATGACCTTACCTTTCTCCTGGAGATACTAGTACAAACTGCAATGTTAAATAACATTTCAAAAGGGTAAATAACTATAACAAGTAGTATTTGTTCACCACCATACCAAATAGTAGGTGAACATTTAAAACTTCTTTTTTCATTGAGGAAATTATTGTAAACCATACAATAATTTTCCTTTTCTATCTAGATCTGGAAACAAATATATTAATTGGTAGTCCTTATAGACTTTAGATTTAAAGAACCAATTGGAATATTTTACCAGGCAAAGCCAAGTTTGTTTATTTAACTTCACTATTTGAATCATTTAAAGTACAGTATTGTAATATAACTAAAATTAGAAACATATAATCGTTCAGATTTTGGTGAGTTATGATCAAGCATAATATGTTCCATATTCTAATTTAAGTTTTAGAATTAAAGATTTTGTTTGGTTTTAAATTTGTTCTTAACTCACTCAACTACAGTAGATCAGGTAATTAGGTGGATGGTTTAAAAATATTATACATGGCTTATTCAAATCAAAATCTCTTTTTCCAAGCAATACAATATAGAGCGCACAGATACAGTAATACAGTACATGATTGCATAGGCGTTGTCATACTACAGTATACATATTATTGTTTGCAGAGTTCTGCACACAGCACATCCACTTATGGGCGACGTTAGTTTAAATTTTGAAAACATTTGAGGGTGCGATAACGACATCTGTATTTTGTACACTAATTGCCAAGTTTAATATTTAATAAGCCTTGCTCGAGATTATGGCTGATTGCCACGGTTTCACTGTACCAAGGCCACGAGCACGCTTCGCTTCAGAGGCCTTGAGCCGTGTCGGGGCCCGGGCCTTTCACTCGCGGGCCCGGCGCTCAGACCCTACACTCAACACCCTGCACTGCCTTGCCAGCTACGCTTGGGTCTGTTGCAGGTCATCGTACTCAGCTCAGCCGGCCGGCTTTGTTCTCGCAACAATCAGAGGACATGCATAGCCGCCGCTGTGGAGTTTTAGAATGGGCGGGTGATGTTAGTATAAATATAGTATAATTTTATACCGATGACGTTAAACAGCGTGGTGACATGACAATATATAATTCTTCTTAGTGTTTACTCGGTTGCGGGTTGTCGACAGACGAGTGCCGAGTGGCTATTTAACACGCCGTTTTGAAGCTATAAATACTTTTCGAATTTGATTTTAAAACGTTTTTAGCTACCAGTAGCTGTACCGTGACATGCGTATATATTTATGCATTTAATCCTGAAATCGAAACGCAATAAAACCTACTAAGTTAAAACTAAATAAATGGTTCAATAATTGTGATTTTACTTGTAAATGACTGTAATTCAACTGTATTAAAGTGTCAATAATATAAGTACTGATATTGAACATATAAGGTATATTTATATGGATGATCTTATGTTGCACAGATTCACATAGATTGTCTAAAACTTAAATTATTTATTGGCTAAGTGTTTTAATCAATTAGTGATAGCTGATATTCCTATTGGAATTAAACAAACCTATCACAACTAACTGAACGACAATCTATGCTGTTTTACTTCGGAGCTCCTGCAGAATCGACTTGGCCGTTTGTGTTGTAAATTCTAGAAGCGAGGACTTGTTTTTACATTTTTATTGGACATAAATAATTGATTTACATATTTTCACTATACAAGTTGATGGGTTATAACGCTTTATGGATAAGCTAGCCTTTTAATTCTGTTCGAAAATCTGATAGGTAAAGACTAATTAAAATTTAGAATTAAAATTATTAAACTTTAAACTGTAATTAAACTTTAGAAGTGTGGTATAGTTTAACTTTTTTCAATGAATTTACCTAGTTCTCAACTTTTAGAAATAATATATAAAACGCGTGTACCAAATTCTGAACTTCAGATATAATTTAAAATAAAAAAGTTTAATTGAAAAAAAATAATGCTTTAATTGATTAAACTGTTTATATTCTTATAGCGGTAATTATTAAGAACTTACTTGGTTATGAGGTGGTTTAACTCTGGTTTAGAACTGTTCACTTGCACGGACACGACGCGATTGAACCAGTGCTCGTGGCAAGGGTATCCTTGTACCGTTGTGCTCACGGAGGGTGAGAGAGGGGAAGCCCCACCAATGACGTGAGCCCACAACACAATCCGGCCATTCATAATTGCTATCCATGTCCATGTCGATGGAAACCGCCAGAATCGCCGAAATGCCGCGGGCTGGAGAAATTCGGCCTGAGCTGGTCTGATGTTGGAAGTTGGAACTGTGGTTGGAACTGGTGGATGACTCAGCAAGACGTACTCCGCAGCGCCAGTTCCGGGGAATTTTGTATCCACATGATTTTATGCGTGAATCAAAGAGGGTATTTTTTACCCTAAAGTTTATATCTTCGTCCCATAGACTGCAATTCGTACCACAGTACCACAATACATTTCTAAGTTAGTCTTAAGTTTTATTTAACAGCTCACTGATCAAAGTTCAATAGCTCGTGGTGGTAGCCTATATACATATATACTACTAGGATAAAATCTGAAATACATAATTATTTAGCTCTTAATCAGTTTGTAAAAATAAACTCACACATTTGAACTCCTTTATCAGAACTAGTGAATTCGTTAAATGATTGTCCTTTAAATACTTCCATCAAATTTTGATACTATGGCATTTACTTTTCTTCTCGGGTTCGGCTTCGGCTTAAATAGTCAAGTATTAATAAAATATAAGATTATAGCGCCACCAACAGCGTGGAACAATAATTATACAGGGTGGTTCAAAAGACTTCGTACTCAAAGAACAATACGTATTCAATCATAGTATTTTTATGGATATACAACTCAATAAAGCTTGCTAAAACTAGAAATCGTGCGTTTTATCCTTGAAGGTGTTATTTCTTCTATGAATGTTAATTCTCAAGTCATTAAGTGTCGTTGTACTGGCGTAACTCGTATTCTCAAAATAAGCTTCAAAAGCAAAGCAACTCGTTGATCTTGCGTGAAATACATTTTGTCGTATGACAACAATTATAATATGCCCACCCACCAATGAACAGCTGTAAAGTGTTGCCATAATCAGAAAAGATGCAGAACAGTAGGAACCGATTTGATAACAAATTTGTATATATATGAAAGTGTAGTTTTCTCATATTGCTACTAGCAACTAGAGTACAGAGTCTTTTGAATCACCCGTTACAAAAATATTTGTTTAATTTAAACTTATATTTATTTTTACGGAGTTTTCGCTGTTTCTCAATTCTTTAATCAATGAAGTGTCTCCAAAATGGGTCAGATTGGTCTTACCATTTTAACATTTGAGCTGCCCATAAAAATCCCAATTTAGGAAAATAAGTTGTAATAGTGACCCATTTGAAAAATGAAAAATTTAAATGGATGTATCCATACTTTTAACTTACACGCCTTTATTAGGTTTTACTTAATTTCAATGAGCTGCCATTTTGTACTGGGTTGAGATAGAAAGCTATAGTTTCAACAGCTCTTTTTTTACCAATACATTTAAAATGAGGTGTCACTCAGTTTTACTATTTAAACATTTTTAGCTGCCCCCCAAAATCCATTTTTGGGAAAATGGGAAAAGTTGTAATATTGACTAAAAAGTTCACTTTTATTTCCCATAAAAGGTACCCTGAGTTTCATTTGTCTATCTCTATTCTCTATCCATGTAAAATTTAACAGGGACTATCCATACGTTTAACTCATTCTGTATACCTACTTTAGCTTAAAATAAACATGTTTGAATAGTGAGGAATGGAAGTTATTAAATTATTAAGGAATACCTCTATTGGATTTATATTACTCAATAACTCATTGAGATATGTAAAAATGTAAACATTGCAGATCATAAACAACTTAAATATTAATATATTAGTTTTAAACAGGCCAATATACAACATATTATATTTGTAAATTGGCCTTTGTTTTAAATTCTATTTATCAAGACAGTGCCAATATTCCAGAAGAAGATCAACTTAAATAGTGGTTAACTATCCACCGATATAGTTAGCATTAAAAAAACTGCCTTAAGCATTTATTAAGAATATTTATTTCAGTGGTTATAATGATCAGTTCTAACTATAATTAATTAAATTGGTCAGTGTTTAGTGAGGCGAAGCATGGTAACTATAGCTAACGATTGGTGCGTCAATTAAACACGAGGTGTAATTAATCTAAATAAAAACTCAACTAGTATGTTCAGATTAATGGTTGGTCAGGTCTACTCACCAGGCAGATCCTCCAGCCTGAGGCCTCGCAAGGTCCTCGCCTGTGAGCACGGCGGGCACCACCAGATCCTCTGCATCTGGAAGAACCTCTCCTCCGGCTCGCTCATGCGGAGACATTGTTGATGGAAGTTCAACCTGCAGCCCCAACACGACACCCTCACCAGGGTAGGTGATGGCACGAACTCGTTGTGACAACAGCCGCAAAACTCCGGCATGTTTACAGCAAAGTGTATGAGTTACGCGATACACAAACACTGAGTACGAGTGAGGTAATATTGTAGTGGGGGGCCGTGAGTCACCATTGATGTGGGAGTTGGCCAGCCCAACTCACAGCCTTGCCAATGTATTCCAAGTTGTTGTTGAATACGTCACACAACCAAGTACGCTGGCACGTAGACTGTGTGTAGATCCATGAAAGGGTCAGTATAGAGTGAGAAAGGGTAAGGTATGATATTGAATGAAAGAATAACCTGCTCTCTACCGTTACATAGAGAACTGAAATACAGTGAGTGGTTTACAAATTGCAATGTCAAATCTTAACTATTCCATTTAAGTCTTCTTTATAACAATTTTAAGAGATCATCGTAGAAAAATTGCCGCAACACCAGTAGTTGTATTATCCATTATCTATCTGGATTCAAAAATAATGAGTTCAACTAAAAAAGGTTGTTTAACTGTAGCAACTTGTATAAAACACTTATTTTGATGTCAAAGAATTTAGCATTACAAGAAAATATAAATAATCAATGCTCATCTCCTCAAACCTTACAGAACGACAGAAGCCAACAAAATTCGGATAGTAATTAACTTTATTATTGTTACTTAAAATGCAATACAATCAAATTGTACAACAAACTTAAGTTTAACATTTAAAATATATGTATACCAACATTACATAATAAATGCTCAACTTCTATTTTGTTTTATTCTCAGTAGACGTTAGTAGCCTATACTCGAAGTTAGTATATTGTTAGTAGTTATTATTGTTAGTAGTATATTGTTATTAGTAAGTTATAAATAAGTTAGTATACGATTTTGAATTTAGTAAGTGCCAGATTGTCAAGTGGTTCATTGAAAAAGAATGAACAATATAAGAGAAATAACGTGTTTGAATAATAAATAAATAAAAATAAAATATTTATATAAGATATAGTATAGATTTTAACAAATAACCAACAGCATCTGATTAAGTCTGTTAAGTTCCTGTATTAAACTTCCTTGTTTGATGAATATAATATTAAATAATAGTTATCAGCTGTTAAAGAAACAAACAATAATTGAATCGTATAACCTCAATATTTCTATTACTTGTCTTTCTATTAATTGGTCTAGTCTATGTTTTCAATAATAGTAAAACATTATATTTTTATTTCAATTAAGTCAATTTACATAAGAAAACCCGTACAAAATGGATGTTGGAGATGAGTCAGATACAGAAGACCCCTACAAGAACTTAAACAGAGCAATCACAGAAAGCTTGACTGCAGCAAATGAAATCCTGGATCGTGTACTGACGTGGAGATCAACATGTGCTGAACTTCAACTGGAGATCAACACTTTGTACGAACCCAAGTTTCTTCAGGAGTTGATGTCATTGACTGAGGAAACAGAAGATGACAACAGAATCAGAAGCTATTTGAACATGGTTCAAGATCTACCAGATATCCCGGCTTCCGGCTCGAACAAGTTGCACTAAAATGCAGTTAGATTGGCACTTTTTCCAAATCAAGAACTAAATGAAAAGAGTGGATTATTTTGTACATCCGTTTCAAGGATAACACAAGTAAGTTAATCGCGTCATAAATTTGATAAATGAGTTGTTATTCTTTATTTTCGAATGGAAATGCTGGTTAAAAATTCTCTTGTTAAATTTAAGATACATTATTTGTTTGATGATTAATATATTAGACATGAGTGCTTTATCTGTAACTCATTGATCTCCACGTATACGTAAGAATGGTAAAATAAATATTTTATTTTGTTATAAACATAGTGTACATAATTTTCCCACAAATTCCTCTACCCTTAAATTTCAGCCATGAACTGGATGATACGTGTATTGTATATCGGTCAGCAAAAACGAACTTTTGACTGAAATAGGGAATTATTAAGACATGGAGTTTTAAGTGACTTCCTTGTCGACAACACGGACGTCATTGTGAAGACTATCTTTGGAAAGGTGAATGTTCTTCTCCGAATGGGGTAGACTTTCCTTCTAACCGTTTCCACCACCTTGTTCTCTAATTTGTAACTACTATCAGTCAAAAGTGGTAGTAAATAGATCACAAAAGTGCGTCGTATGTCCCTTTAAACACCTTTAACTGTAAACTTTCTATGTAAGAAAAGGCATTAAAGTTATTTAAATTTCCTATTTAAACCCAGTCTACGGAACATACAACATTTAAATTGAGAAACATAATGAAACAAATCAATCATAACATGAATTTTAAAAGCACTCATAATTACATATTCGCTTTGCTGAACTTATACTGAATTTACTTGTATCGTTATTTTCATTGCGTAAACTAAACCATGAGATCATCGGATTGAATATGGAAACAGTGTTGCAAGCCATGGTAGCTTCGTGACTAGGAGGCCACTATGAAACTTCTATGCGTTAAAACTGAAAACATAATGGTAAGATGGTTTATTTATGAACAACATGATACATTAACAATTAATGTACTTGAGAGAAGTGATTAAGATAATATTAGACATGTTGACTTGTTTGTCCTAAGTGATCAAGCACGATGTTTAGAATATTCTTTGATTAGTTTTAGCCCTTCCTTTTAGCAATTTGAGCATGCGAAAGCTATGAAACTTGAAATTGAAGTTTATTGAAGTACACTTTTTCACGTCAATAACAGAAAACATTGCTTTTATAAGACCACACTCGTAAAACGAGCTTATAATTTTAAGGACTGCAGCAGTAACAACACGCGAACGCTTCGGATAAATTGGCACCTTTCGGAAATACTTAGAACTAGCTAGCTCAGTTATTTGGGTAATTTGAAAAATACAGAAAAGGGACAAAATTGTTTTCTATGGACTCCTTGGAGTTCAAACAGAATAATCAGTCTCTGCCTTCCACACTTATCAACTCACAATGTCAATCGATATTCGATTGAAAGTGATATGAGGTATCTCCTGTCCGTCTCCGTCACCCCTTCTTAAGCTGTGTACTTATAACAATACATTTCAAGCTCACTTGGTTGTTATACGTTCATTTTCAATGGAACAAATACAGTTTGCATTCGATAGTTTATTTGGGGATTATTCAGGAGGCGCTATTCATGTATTCTATTTAAATTATTTATGTCAATTTTCTGTTTAGTCGGAATCGATTAGGTTGGTTGTTATTAAATTCTTCCCAGATAAACCTTAAAATATAGATTATACCCTTTCCAACCCCCATACCCTCACAGTAATTGTAAAAAAACTCCATAGACTACCTTATGATGGGTTCAGTATTTTTACAACAATAGTATTATAGATTACTCGATCCAAGCCAACTATTTTCAAAACAGTTGTCTGCTTGAGAATTTTACCGTTATTTGGAGTGATCGGTACTCGTGAACGAACCATTAGTTCGGGTTAGAGTGGTACATCAGGACTCCCAAGTTTGCCTCAGTGGAGTAGCCTGGACCACTTCAAATAGCTGCATATTATTTCTAAATTTACTTATAATAATCTCCAGTGTCCACAACATATTAATCAACCATCTGAAGGTTAACTAAAATCACACACTTTTCCTGGCTACAGGTTGTAAAGCGCAGCAGCCTGTGGAACCAGTTAACATACCTCTTGTGTTCTAAGTGGGCAGTTACTATGGGATTGCTGTAGAGCAGTAGAGCCAGTAGACCAGTTACAGCTGCATAGTTGAACCTCTCTACCCACATTCCTGCCAAGGCTACCAACTTGTCAGACTTGGAGAGTGATGGTGGGCTCGGCTATCCAGTATCCAGTCAGTCCAGAGTGGGTCGCTATACACTTTACAGATAAGAACAATTATGAGCTAGTGTAGGTGCAGCACAGAAGAAAGTGGCTCGGACGGATACTTGTATGTGGCCGAGTAAATCACCAAATGAGTTAAAATTTCTTATTCGTTTCCATAGGAAAATGGTTCAATATTATGGTTATCCGAAATTAACCATGCAGCGATGTTTTCCGATTCTACACCAGTTAAATGAACCTAACAAGATAAATGGTTCATCTCTACATTCATTGGTTGGGGCACAATCTAGCCTAGTGCATTCTTTATCTGTAGGTAATACAATTATTACAAGGTATAATCTAATAGGCCAAAAAATATTGTACACTACTTGAGCGCTAAAGCTCCATTTATTCGAATCTAAAGTGCAAAGGATCGCTTTGTCGAAATAGACAATGCATACACTAAGGCATATTTGATATTGTTAAAACTTAAAACATACAAGCTATAACTTTCAGTCATTTATTCGGACTTTACATCAAATTGGATGACTTGAACACTATTTTTAACGCGTACTACAAAACCACGGACTCAAAAGAGTACTGACGATGGAATGGTTTGGAGTCCCTAGGTTATAGATAGATATAACTATACATATGCTAAATATATAAGGCTGTTATAGTTTTAAAGCTGATGTTGTATGAAAGACCAACCATTTTATAAAGTGGTTTAAACTGGGGTTTTAACCTTTTGTGCTCTAGAAAAATGTGAAAAAGCGCTGTAGTTTTATAATCCTATACATCAAATTTAGGTCGTCAGTAATATCAACAGTTTGGTTTCGAGCTATTCTATATAAATCCTTTCACGTCACGTGAAGATATAGAAATCAATCTATGACAGAGCCACTTTACGCACTGTTAACCCTAGGAATGGCCTTATGTTTCTGACTACACGGATTCAGTTAACATTTTTTACCATACTCCATCGTTCTATTTTCACGCCCGGAGTACGCATCTACTCTTGGACCAGATATGTTCAACACTATAGTGAAACTACGTTGACAAGGTAGGTATCATGTGATCTGTGTTACGGTGATTAGAGACGATATTAGTGATTACCATTACTCTGTGAGGATGGCGTTGATAACGGGTGTGAAGGTGTCACTGCGAGGATATCCGGTGACCTTGTCCTTTACCTATCACTGCACACTGCACTACAGAACACAGATACGCCCAAACCATTCAATCATGCGAGCGTGGTTGTAGAGATTCGACGGTTAAACAATTAAACTATAGGTCTACACCTTTTGTATAGATAAACTAGTAAAAACAATGATTGTCTGGTTTTCTATACATTAATAAATTTAAATGCGAACAATTAGCTTTGTCTAAACCATGGTAAGAATTCTTACACCATGGTCTAAACTATTCATAATTTAATTTAGTTCAAAGAAAAATTGACATTAGTCAAATTGCAGTCCAAGAAACGCCACCATTATAAATCATGTTACTTTGAGTTGTCAACTGTTCAATGAAATGTCAATATATTGTTTAGTGTGGATTGGAGGTAAATTTTCTGAACTCACATTTTATTTTAAGTCGATTAGAAAAGTCGATTTTAAAAACGTAAAAATACAGTATTGTTTAAGATTTAAAATTACATTTAAAAGCAAAATTTCAATAATGTGGCTTCAATCCGCTTTAGAAAATAGGTTTGAAACAATGTAAAAATAATACACGCAGAAAGTCGTTATCACATGAGAAGAGTGATTGATGGATTTCAACCCATTTTAATCTGACTTTGTAAAATAAAATAAACCCTTGCAAAGGCACTAAAAAGACGTTTGTTCAAAGTTTACGTAAAGTTTTGTAGTGTCTTGCCGTTAACGAACATACAATTGTTTCCACCCGTAGACTATTGTCATCGGTCAGACATGTTCATTGTTCGCACCCTCAACACACAATGATTCTAAACTCGCCGCGAACACAATAAACAATATCAATGTGAATGTGCTAGTGTAATAGTTTTATACAGTTAATTTTGTACTTGCAAGTTGAGTAGCCTACAAATAAGCCGTAACATGGTTTCCTCCTAAACTCATATATTTAACTGCCGAGTCATTGTATTCCCTTTCTCTTTCATCAGACACTCGATGACTCGAATTCTAGCTAGACCTCAGCACTCTGGGCTACATGACTGGCAACTTTTCTCAAGTCTAACATGGCTCACTGAGCCTGTGCAGTGCGTTACATTCGTTGCAACTGTTAATTAGTTAATTAATACGTTAATTGGCATCAGCTTCTAGACACGGAGCACTAGTTCAGCCTTTTGGACAGTTAAGCAACAATTCAGAACAATTACAACAATTATTTAGAGGCTTCCAAGCAAACAATCAGACAAATTATAAAAAAGACAAATTGTTAAAAACATACCTTATTCAAAATTAAAATACAAAATATTCCCGAAAATAATTAAATTGTAACATATACAAGACCTTAACATTTAAACATAATTTTAATACTACTGCTCGGATCAACATGGTTATGATATAAGCTTGATTCTACCCCCATTTTCGACCAAAATCAGCTCAATTTAAAAGTTGGTCGGACGAAGAACACTAATTGGACCTAAGCTCATAATAATTTTTATAATAAAAGCCAAATGTATACTGCAGTTTATTGATCTTACAACGTTTTATGCCACTACAGAAGGCCAAGTATACCTTCACAACGAACACAATTTTGCGGATAACGATGGACGATCAATCTCTAGTCAACAGCAACATACGAGTATTTTGTTTCATTACATTACACCACAGATTTGCTAGAGGTTTTCTGTGATTGCACTTTCGTAGCTGACTCTATAAATAAGCTACATTATGTAGCAAGACCATTAGCTTCAGCACGATAGTTATTTCAAGGTCAGCCATGAGTCATGGTGGAAACTTCCCACCGTTTCCTGGTAGCTAATCGAGTCTTCTAGAATAGTACAGTGAGAATTGTTACGCCTGCTTGACTACTATATAAAATGAATTCACTCACTAAGGAACCTACTGTAGAACTTTCACAGCTTGGCTTCACCAAATATGACCATCATGAAGTATGAACGCACATCACGTCTCGTGCTACCGTCACCGTTAATTGAAGGTGATTATCACAAAGCATAAGATGTTCACTTGTTCAGAGCAGTTAGTTGATATGACTTCAGGATGTGGTACTGAGGGATAGTGAGTCATATAGATTTAAAAGTGGGCCATCGCTTAGAACTGGTTTTCGAAATTCCTACTTCCGAGGAAATTCCCTGGCGCTTCCTTTGTGTATGCTTTTATTAATATGTAAGGGTCCAACTCAGTGGTCATCTTGGAGAAAGATAAATTCGTTCGCACAAAGAACACACGACAGCGCACACGTAACAACTGGCGAACAAAGGGCCTTCTTTCAACTCTAATGTGGCCTATTAACGGTCAAACCGAGCGGTTGTAAAGGTTTACGCGGGTATGTTTTCACCTTTGAAAATAATTTTCAAGTTTGATTTGTTTTGATACTAGAAGAGGTTTCCTACTTTAGTAAAGAGCCAATTTTGTTATACATATCATACAATCTTATAAATCGACTTCAAAGTTGAATAAGTTCAATTTCACATATAGTTTTATTTGTAAAAAATACATTCAGATGAAGGATGGGTAGGTATAAATTCGAGAGAACACTCTTTGCACGTGTAGACAATGTCCTTGTCTTAATTATATTAAGTGTAAATACTCAATTGTTGTTATCAATTTCAGTTATTGGCGTATTTTGGCCTCTTGTAGACCCTTGTATCGGGCGTCGCAATGGAACCAAAGCGGAACCTTAAAACTAAGAAGAAAGGCACACCTGAGACCTTTTTTAAAATAAAATTGGCGTTTAAGAAAACGTCGCAACGTTGTCACAAAAGAGGCCAAAGAACAAAGGAGGGACCGACTACTTAGCCGATCGATGCATAGAAGATTTCTTATTAACTTTGTTCAAAGAAACAACCATTCTCTTAACGACACGTGTGCGTGGTGTTGCGTGTTTTGTGTTGTGTCGTGTTGTTTGGTGTTCGTGAGGCTAACAGCTGACCGCTGATAACAATCCACATCACGTGACGTGGTCAGTTGACGTGCAGCCTTTGGCGACTCTACAATCGATCCCACCAGCTAACAATAGTTTGAGTCCATGTATGATTCAAGGTGTTTACAGTTCAAACTAAAATACTATACTTAGTAACTAGCTGATAACGTTGTATGTGTCATAGAACCAAAAACGGGGTTCTATTTTACGAAAATTTCAGATACAAAATGGTCACGTTTTGACATCTTCTCTTGAAGTCCTCACACTTTCTATAGATCGCATTTTTTATCCGATTTTCACGAAACTTGGTATAAATGTTCCAGTTTTGACTTGAGGTTGATAACCAGTAAAATCGGTCCACCAGAAGTGACCTTTGGGCGGCGGGGGCCTTTGTGGGCCTCCAAAAGAGCACTTCCGTGTAAATTATACCACGTCAAAGAAAATTAGCTAAGATTAATTGTAACACTTGTAGCTTCGCGTCGGCTATGTTTCGCAATATGTCCAGTTATGGCCGTGTTTTTCAGTATAAGGCCAAATACTATTTTATAATATTTATTTAGGCAGTTATACGTGCATTTAAAATCATATATAGGCAGTTATGCGTTAATTTCAAAATAATCTTATCTGCAGAATTTTAATAGTTTTAATAGTGGTTTGCACTATTTTCAAAACTCTTTATATAAAATAACCAGTTTTAAGACGTTTTTTGAGAAAATTTCATCAAATGAGCTGATTTGTTAAGAACATCATATTGTGATTAAGCTTTTAGCAGAGGTCTCTCAAAGGGGATTTTAGATTTAAAAGTGTTGTTTAGATAAAAGTATTTTAAAATTTGATCTTAATTGGGCTAAAAATAATGGTTTTTTTAACAACTATAAAACTGTTCGATTTGATACAATCCTAAATTTAAAACTTATTATTTGTCAAATGTCATACACTATATTATTTATAGTCATTTAAAATCAGCGAAAAGCAATTGAACAGCAGTTACAGACATGTTTAAAAGGTTTTAGTAGCCAAAATGAACAAACCGAAAATCAATTGGTGCATTTAACTAGGAAATCTACAAAACCTTGCTATCGCAGAGCTGATTGTGTGATGCGAGACTTTTTTTACATAGCCTACATTGTTAGCAGCACAGTGTGGACACTAAAGAAATCCCCAAGGACTAATTTAAAAATGAAAAATCAACCAATGTTTCTACAGGTAAAAAATTCGTTGCTTTTTTTGGCTACTGGTGAAGTTTATCAGATTAACCACAGCTGATAACTTCTCATGAAATAGATACTTTCTCAGATCATGGCATTCGTTAAAACTTTGAATGTAGAATATAATATTAACAAAATGAATAAGTAACTAAAATATTAAGCTTGTTTTGTTCCAAATTTTGAAATATTTCCTAAAACATATTTTAGTTTTATATTGTCAAAACTAGTGAATGCTAAAAGACCATGAATTCTGTAAAGTAAGATTGACCATAAATATGTATTGATGGTCTACAGTCCGTCTAAAAACTTGATGCAGTTAATGCAATTAGTCCTGCAAGTTTGCTTGAGACCAAACCAACTCATCTATTAGGAGATACGCAATGCCTGCAAATCGCAACTTCCTTGCCCGAAGTCCAACAAGATGACTTAACTGCCTCCTTATATCTGAAGGAACCTTATTAACACTACAGTGACTACTGACTACACTATACTTACGTAGTAGCACGTTTGTCTGTGGTAGTAAGGTGTGTCCTGTGGAAAGTTTTACGGTTTAGACTGAACACATTACAGCCCTCGTTTTGCGTGAAACTGTTATATATTTAACATAATATAATTTCAGAAAGTTCACGAACATTACGAGTATTTCATGAATTTTAGAGTAAAAGTGTAGAGCTGAATGTGAACTAAATAAACTAATACACCTGAAATTAATACAGGTTTGCACAAAGACTGTTTTAGCTGCTGAGATTAAACTCTTTATGCAATCTAGTGCATTTCAATTTACATTACACGTTAGGAAGCTGCACTATTTACAATTATTTTAAAACTATTGAACCTCCTATGACTTAACAGTAACCAATAAAATATTTCATAACTGGATTGGACAATCTCAAATTGTATGGTTATTTTAATCGCTGAATCAATTGGAAAGACGCTAGGGGCACATTTAAACATGTATGCACTCTTTGTTTTTTAATGAGAATACAACCTAAAAATCATAAACACCAAATATAGAGTAACATTGATAAAGAAACGTGAACACAGCATTTATGAACCGAAGTGTTCAAATCCAACCCGAATTTTTCAATTCCTAGTGAGTATGCTGACATTTTTATAATAGGTACATACTTACTACATGTACCTATTTATTTACCATATTTATTAGAAAACTAGTCCCAAATTAAAATAGTTCTCAATTTTAAGCTATGAACAAGTAGGTGGGGATGATGCAGTGCTTATCATACTCATACATAAATAATTAATCTACAAGTTAATTTAGTTGTTGAATTTATTTGCATTGATTTAATGTTATACAGTAGTTATTGTACGTAACTCAGCCATATTTATAACAATCGCAATACGGTTATTATTTTTTTTTTTGTATTCGACCTGGTATCTTAACAAAGCACCTAAACCAAGTCCAAAACTTCTATTCAGGTAGACTCAGCGACTCTCAACGTAGAATATAACTCCTTCACTTCTGAAGCGGCAATGTCAGCAGCACAGCCCTGCACCGCACGTACGTCGTGTTGAGCGTGTCGCAGTGCCGCAGTGCACGAGGTGTGAGTGGTGACTTCCAAAAAGTCCCGAGACATGTGAGACGTCAAATTACAGGACTTTGTAAATATAATTGAATGCCACAAATTCCCATTGAAAAGAACATTCCATAAAAAAATTGGGACAGTACCATTTTGGACAGAGTGGATCGATTAAGATCATATTTGCGGCATCCAGCAAGTGGGATAAATTTGTTACCTTTTTTAATTACCCGAAATTTGACTGTAAGTGACTCTACTATAACGATTGTTGTACAATATAAAACTGTGTTATACGACTATCTTTGTAAACATGTAAAATATACTTAATAAAAGGAGTATGATGACATTTTGATCACAGTGTTTTGTTCTATTAGAACTAAAGTTTTTTCCTTCAAGAACTTGTAACTTGTACGTTGTACTAGATAATTGCTTCATCGTCAGTTGTTTACTACATACTTGCACAATAATGTTGTCTGTCAGTATTTGAGCGTTGAAAGTTTTTTTTTTACTTACAGCATGATACTGACTGGTAATTGTAAGGTAAAAATTAAATAAACCATACCAAGCAAATTTCAATTTGTATTTTTAGTTTATTATTTTAAAACAAAAGGCAGTATCACAAAATATAATAAATCCTAAAACTAGTGGTTACAATCTAACAGTAAAGTCTTATGTCCTGACATCAACAATGCCTAACTCTTTCCTAACATCAAGATAGTATCTTACATCAAAAATACTTGTGTCCTTTCTAACAAAAATATAAAAAGAAAATACTCTTTGGTGGGTTTGTGAGGTTGTGGATTTTACTTCTGGTGTGTGGACAGTAAGAAGTCGGCCATTTGCTTGAAGGCTTCGACTCCTGCTTGGTTCTCTTCATATCCTGGCAGGGAAGTCTTTGCCGTTGCCAGCCAAGAAGCAACATTGCAATGGGCATTGACATTGTAGCCGGCAATCTAAACAAAAACAAGTTCACAATCAGTTATTCTAAAGTTGGTTTAGAATTTAGATAAATAAATGGTCCAAGGAGCTGATATTAGCATAAGGTACACTAATTCACTAACTACCTTTGCTTTATACAGAGTGAAACTTAAAAGCTCAGTGGTAACAACATAGATACATAGATTTCCATGTTGAAAACAAAGAAAATACTTAATTATTTAATGATGTCACTAAATAGGCTGTTAAACTTTATGTTTTTATGGTCACCAAATAGACCAAGATAATGAAACTTTTTGATAATACTTTTTGTATTCTAGTTTCATCTTTTTTATTGGCAAGTTGTAATAGTGAAGGATTCCATAAGTTTACCTCAAATTTAAACTTGGAAAAGTCTTAAAACTTACAATTATTTATTAACTATTTCTTTTTTCAAAATATTTCAATGGACCGTGCCCGGAACCCATCTACATTCCCCTATGCTCTTTCGCCTGTAACTCCTCCATTACCACCAACCAGTTGTAGGCTCCAAGGATGGAGTCATGAAGGGGGAGGGTAGCCAAGTTTTGGAGGAAACTACACAATAGAAAACATTGTAGGATAATAATTAAATCTTGAGGTTTTATGTTGGTAAATCGAAGAATACTGCCTTAAACTATATAAAAAGGTTATTAAATAGGAAGATGACAGGGAAAAATCCATCCAAAATCTTTGGGACAAACAGCTTTAAAGTGCACCACCCCACGAGACCTCTTTATATTTGGGGTATCGAATGCCCCAAAGCCCCCAGGCAGTTGGGGTCGTCTTGAATGTCAGGTGGAGTACCCCCCCCCCTTTCCGAACTGAAATCCTGGCTACTTGCCTGAGCCAACCCTCTTTACATAAAACTCTGATAGAAAGTGGTTTGTACCTCAGCTGTGGAAACAGTGACGGCGACCGCGATGTCTGCGAGAGTGTACTCGTTGCCGGCTACACACTTGGTCTTCTCCAGGAACTCGTCCAAGATACTGAAGGCCTCATCCAGCTTCTTCTTCTTCTCCTCGTCCAGGGGCACTCCAGCAAAGTACATTGGATACTATGCCAACAAATATTATTATTAGTTTTGTATAAAGTGAACAGTAAAACGAATGCATGAACACCACGATGCTATAAATTATCAGGGTAAATGTTTATATTTAAATGTTCAAATTTCATAGGATTATACAAGAGCATTGATTTTCCAAGTTTGTATAAAGTAGAATGATTAAAAAGCTTTAAATACAAAAATGTTTCCTATTGCTTGAGCATGTTAAAAGTCTTCATGGCAGGTTTACGATTTACTTTAAAGAGACAACGTTTCAATTGGTTCAAATAATACATTGAATAAAAAAGAGATTTTGAAAGCTCATACACAACGAATTTATGCTCAGAACAAACATAATAATATTATAATTATGTTAATACAAATACTAGCAATGTGGTATTCTCGGAGAAACAACATACGTTACTCCATTGATATATTAAATACAATGTTCAGCTTTTAATAAATAAAACTAAGCATACGTTGTATAAGTATCATATCCGACTTACATATAAGTCAGCGAAGCGCTGGAAGAGAGTGCCTGCGTCGAAGTACAATCTCTGGTTGACGAGTGCTCGCTTCTTTATGCACTTGGGGTAGAGAGAGTCGTCCTTTCCGTACTTGTCCGCCAGGTAAGTGATAATAGCTCGGCTGCAAGTTTCAGTTTTAATCAGTATGTTATATGTTTTTCAACCTGCAATTTTGAACCATACCTTTAATAGTGTCAACACTCAACAGCTGCCAATATTAAGTGTGGCACGGCAAGATGTTTCTGGAGTAGATTGGTAGGGCTGGATTTGTATCGTTTGAAATTGTGTTGTAAAACGTGTTGAATATAGTTTGTGATAGCTAAAAAGCTTTTCAGTTCTAAGACCTAACCATAATCTGCAACTTGTGAGCATGGGATTAGATTTTAAAACTATAAACTTGTAGTTGCTCAGACATCTCAATCAAGTGACAGTTTCTTATAACCACTCTGCCTTGCTTCTTGATTGCCGATGTTTGCTCATTATTTTATCCGGTTTAAACTGGTAGTATCCGTAACCATACTTAGATTGATTTTCAACCTGCCTACCTTTCATTGAGGATGAGATCATTGTCAACAATAACTGGAACCGTGTGTTGTGGATTCAACTGCAAACAAATCAAAAGACATTAGTTTCAAGTAAACTATGTAGCTAAATAGACTGCTGTTTAGTTCAATCCGGCTTATTTAGGGTTGCTTACCTATATAGTTATAATGGTTTAGTATTGTATATGTACAAAGAAAACTATGGACAATCTTGCATATTAACTAAACCTACCTTGAGAAACTGAGGGGTCATATGTTCGCCCTTGGACAGGTCCACCATGATCTTCTCCACCTCAACGCCTAACGCCTTGGCTGTGGTCAGCACCAGGCGACTTGGTGGGCTGGGCGGCGCGTAGTACACCTTGATACCTTTGCCACAGCTGCTCATCTTTCTGCAACACAACACAGTATTTGTGTACTCTATTTTGTTGTCATTTGACGGCAGCTTGATTATGTTACAGAGTGTCCACGTTAGGTAGCTATGGAAAATACCATGAACAATTATAAAAACTACCACGACATTTTTATGCACGCAAATTTTTCTACAATATATGTCATATGTTCATGCTAACAACCTTAAGTAAAACATGATCTCTTAGGCGATTCTGATGATATTTTTGTAGCAAAAAGTCCTTATGTAGTTAAAGTTAGACTTGCAGTACGGAACGTTAATATGCAACACTTTGAAACAAAATAGTGGTAGAACTGGTAGTAATGATAAATATGATGGTCTGGAACCCGTGTTCAAATTCAATAATTGTGTATTGTATTAACAAGTATTAGCATTTACTTAAGCTTCTGAGTTCTATATTCAATGATGTTATAAACAATTCAAATACCACTTTTTCACTCACTAACTGACTTGACCAAAATTTCTAAAAACATGAGATTTAGAAACGTGAAAATTATCACACAAGTTTTTCATTTTCTCTAAGGAGGAATTGTGCGTATGCTATTTAAAGGAGAAGACATACAATTTACTTATTGTTACCTGTAACGGATCGTAAATAAAAATATGTTTTAAAAAAGATTAATTAGGTCAACTTTTAATTTTCCAAAACACCGCTAATAATTTTTACCAAATTTCGCGGATTCCTTTATTCAACGAGAAATATTGAATACAGTATATGCATGCTTATAGTAAAACAGAACAAAAGCAAAGTTTCATTGATACAAATAAATTGCGTTTGAACCATGATTTTCAAAATCCTACCTACATTTTACTATTATTAGTTATCAGCTGTGTTGTATATATGATAAACATATTATGTGATTGTGCATGTGCCACATGCGCCGCATTCGTAACTCAGTTGGTTGCACGAATTTGGCGATAGTGTGGAATATGGATGAGATGACTCATCACTCCACGTAGCTGTTGATGAAGTGTGGGAAGCCTGAAGCCACTCCACCAGGAAAATATCGTTCAATATCAAGACATTCCACAACACAACCGGTCCCTGAGCCTGACTGGTTATCAGGAAAACGTAGGTGAATCAGAATAACTTAGTGGGACCCCATCTTTACCTTTATGTATACAACCATCTAGACCTTGACTGTTGCTTGGTTGACTACGCTAACATAAACCGAGCAAAGCTACGTGCTTGTGCTTATCTGGTTTGACAACTTTTCGTTTTGTATTGGATTTTTATCTTTCTCAAGAAATAACAATTTACAATACTGAGTCCATTTCTTTCTGGTCACTACCATCCAGTAGCCGCCGCTGTGAATGTTCAAAATTGATATTTCTGATATTGGGTCATTTTTTATTTCCAAAAAAGGTTTAATAAAAATTACCCAAATACTCAAACTAATCTAGAAGAAGAAGACTTTATTTTACAATCTCAGCTATCATAAAAATTACTAACAAATAAATATAAAAATAGAGAATACAAAATAATAATTATTAATTACCTTGTATTGGGCCTGTAAAAGGTAAAGGTAAAGTTTGTCTTATTTAACGAGGCGAAGTTAGGACTACAAAGTCCTCTCTACCACTCAACCTCGACCTTTACCTAGCGTCACCGTATAGTCACATTACAAATTGTAAGTGGTGACTGCGGGGATCGAACCCGCGCCAGCGGAGTGGTGAGCTCCGGAGTCGCACGGGATAACAATCCGCCACGGATCCGCTAAATCCTGTAGATCCTACCGTTGCTGTAAATGTGGATGCGCATTTCGCCCCGCTTGTGGGGCATCGTCGGCACACTAATTGTCCTTAACTAAAACATGTGGTACACTATTTACACTAAGTTATTGTCTTATACACGGGGGGGGGGGGGGGGGGGGACGCACTACGGGTTTTTCGTCCATGAGTTTTCATCTAGTAACAAAATAATAACTAAAAAAACAAGTAAAAATTAAAAATAATATAGTACAGTATTGCAAAAATAGAACAGGTTAACAAAAGTAGCAGATATAGTAATAAGTTTTTAAAATTATAATAAAAAAGAGTAGAAAAAAATAGTAAAAGAGAGAGAGAAAAATGTAGAAAGATGCAAGTACTGTAAAGGTAATGCATATAAGTAGAAGTCGGTGTATAAATGAAATTTTTCTTCTTGGCAAATTTGGAAATAGAATTGATTAGTTACTATAGAATACTGACTGCTATAGGCTATACAGTTATAAAATAGCTACTTTATAAAGTAGTTTTCCTTATAATAAAATTAGTGAGGGATGATTAATACACTGTGTACATTAAGATTATCGCGTTAACAAGTTGCTACTCTTGAGCTCAGAATGTTAGCTATTTTCCGGGCGACCCCAAACCCGAATCTCATTTCGTACTGCGGGGGGTGCTATTTACGCCACTGATAATTGTTTACAGGACGATACCTATACAGTCTTATAAATACTGCACACAAGAAAATAACACTAACATTATACCTTAAACCGGTACCTTACCAGTTACCGCTTTCTACTGCATCATGGAATCAATTGACAACATTCACTTTATTTTCATCTGTACCCAAGTACTCACATATTGTTCAATCCTTATTGAATCGAAGGATTGTAGGTCTCCTCAGCATCAAGTAGGTCACGACAAAGAAGAGACGATGGTATGTTTGCATGTTACAGCTTGCGGAGGTTTGTTAATATTTAAAGGACAATCAGCTTTACTAGCATTGGTTTATTCAAGGCATTGTGTGGCTACAAAGGAGTGCATTGACTAATCACTTATACGTATGGAGGTTAAGCAATGTGTACAATTGGTAATTTGAGCAATAATTGTGTTCCTATTTATTTAATATGTTTAGCCATACTACTTATAATAGACTATTTTTATGAGTTATAAAACTTATGAGTTTAAAAGTACTGTACATAACTATGTTTCCAAAAAAGACATTTTTCTATAAATTGCAATTAAATTAAGTTTAAAATCTTCAAAGCCACTTTAATGAATAGTGGACAACTATTTCATCTTCTCAAGGTTTTTTACTTCTAGTAAAGTCATTTTGGTATCATTTTTTAGTCTGCAATTGAATTTTACACATTGTTGGGTCAAGAGTGGAGGAAATGACTAGAAACTAAATTAAGAGTTCACTTTTACTTGTAGAGTGAAAATATTAAGCATACTTGTGATAAATTACTTGTAAAAAAAACTAAAAACATAAGAAATCACAACTTCTATTCAGTTAAACATTTATCACATTGGACGTGTCAATTTTATAAGTTTCTTGGTATGAAGCTTAGTGCCGTATTTATTCTAGGAGTATGATAAAGCTAAGTATATTCATTCCTAAAAAATACAGTCAATTAAAACAATATATTTACAATACAGTTTCCCAGACTCTTCTCACTTCCAGGGCCTTTCAGAGATGATTTGCTGATATTTAAGCCGAACTTTTTCTCTTGCTGTTTAGTTTCAAAGTTCTTGTGTTAGTACTCAATTTAGTACAAGGTTTGCTTAAGAGTTTAAGTGCAAACATAACAATGCCTAAATTCTAGCAAAAATTGATTTACTCATATGACACAACTGTAATCTAATGTTGTTATAAGTGTTGATTGAATAACAGGAAAATTATCTTTTATGGATGCAGCTATCAATAGCTCCAAGGCTATCACATAAAACAAACAAACCACTGCCAACCCAATTACAGTTTAAAAATAGTTTTTAGGTTTGACCTAAAAATTGTTGGTGTTCAACTCCAAAAATGTTAACAAACCCATTTTTAGTGGATATCTAAAGTAAATTAAGTCATTCATTAGAACAAAATTATTTGCAGTTTTGAGTTTCCAAACCCTCGAGGTAAATATCAAACTTTGTAACAATTATACAGGGGAGCGGCAGAATAACCTGGTATGGTTTTCAATAATGCGTCTGGCCGGGCTGTGAGCCAATGGTGGGGAAGGGTGGTGGGGATGATTGCATTCTCAAAGTCAATCAACGCCATTATAGTTGCCATGGAGCTGATCTACTTTCACCTTAATAAAATTGCTGTTGTCCAAAATCTTCAGCAGTTTTCCACGAACAAATGTTGGTTTCATGGTTGAAAAAAATTCTTCTTCTAGTGATTAGCCATTTTAACTTGTGGGTAGATGTCAATAAACAAAATTTTCAAAATAAATGGTCAGATAAAACCAAAAAATTTTGCACAAACTCTGCAGTGCTTAAGTTACAGTACAATCTGCAGTAACAAAGAAATGTGTCATTGGACATACTTTTTAGAAGAAGGTGGAGTAATGTTACAGTAAACCAAAGAGCAGAATACTGGACACTTTTTTCATCCCGAATTGAAAAGAAAAGTCTAGCTATTAGGAACATTTCATTCAAACAAGATGGAATGCCCACTGCAAATGCTGTCCTGAACTATCTAAGAACAAAGTTCGTGGACGTGTAATCTCTACATAATGGAACATTACCTGGCCGCCGATCCCCTCTAGTTTTAATGACTTTTTCCTTTGAGGTAATCTGAAATCAAGTAAACATACACAAGCCCGATACACTTATGGATATGAAAGAAGCCATCACCCAGGAACTTTGTTAACCTGTACAAAATGTTGGAGGCAGGTGTTCGACACTAAAAAAATGTTATCTATAAATCATAAGTGTTGTTTATATGTTTTTGTATTCAATAAAAGTGTTGGGATGTGGAATAATTAATAGCATATAAAATATTGATTGCTGTTGAAATTTTTAATTAAAAATAATCAGTTATTCTGCCACACCGGTATTTGTATGTATATTTTCATATACTGCACTACAGGTCATATTTTTCATGACATTTAGTACAAATGTTTCATTTTACTTATCTAGGTTTTGCTTAATATAATGCCAAATACAAAATAATAACACTGCACTCTCTAGACATGTGTATATGTGTTTTGTGAGATGTAACACTCTGCAACTTCCTGGGACACTCAGCTATCCAGCTTTGTCAAACCTGAGTGGCAGAGTGTGTCCACATTTTATACTAGGACTTTCTTCGACGGTATGCTACAACTCTCTTATAATATGCTGAACTGATTTCCAGTTCCAAAAACATTCGACAATTAAAACAAAGCCAGACCAAAATCAAACTACAGATATTTTTTGGTAAACACTATATTTTCATAAATAACTCGTTATGTTTCACAGATATCATTAATACAAATATATAATTGAACACTTGTCAAAGAAGTGGCTTGTAATAAATTTCTAACTTTGTGGATACAAAAACAATTGAACAAATTTAATAGATTATTTGGGCTACATATTAACACTACAGTAAGTTTCTAATAGAGCTATTGAATCAAAAAATAAAACATACATTTTGATTTCTCTTGTAATATAAGTTTATAATCATACATAAAATTTATTGGCACCACATTTTGTGGAATTAGGTAGTTAGAATACAAGTTCATTCCAAACAAAAGAAAAAATAATATTCTATAAAATAAGGATATAAGATAACAACTTAATATTAACAAACTCATAATTGAGAGAGAAAATAATAGCTGCAACTAACTAAGCATATAATATTATAGGAATGTTTTAATAGGAATAAAATAGCTACAAATAATATCAATATTTCACATTGCACAATAAACTTACTACAGATGGACAATCTTTGCATCTTGTGTAACTTTGTGGTAATTATAATCGAGCTTTAAAAATGCATGTGGTAAAATATTTGTTTGAAATCTTAAGTTGATGTATTTTGGCATATTTGCTGTAAGGGTGTGGGTGAGGGGTTGTTGCGGTTAAGTCTCTCGGTGGGTTCCGAGGAAGGCACCGCAGTTGGGGCAGTAGTGATTGGTGTCTTGACAAGCGTCTGTGCAGTAGGGGCAGAGCGCACACGGCCAGAACCTGTCAACAACACAAAATTAATAGTCTTGTTAAATAGCAAAAGAACACAAATTTTAGATAACCAACAAGGCTAAAAACCTTTTACTCATAGTTTTTGGATTGCTATATATATCTTGTATAGTTGTTAAATAATTTACATTAATACCTTAAATTAATAAAATATAATTGCTCTCTTTGACTGTCAAAGCTATTGGTGTCGGCAAAAAAAGAAACACTGTTTTCTCTACTTGTAATCCAAAATGTCATTTTCTTGTCTAAAGCAATTCTTAAAATACAACACAATCATTATATTTCTATTATTTTCCACTGTTTGCCATTTTGGCACTGGAACAACCAACACTGGTGAGTAAGATTTGTTTAAGATTTTACTAGTTTGAAGTTGTGCTGATGTTGACAAAACCGCTTTTAGTAGGACAATGCACTCAAGAGACAAAATACCATACTATTGTGTAAGATATCAGAGCAATAAAATACATTTTCACTTACTAGTGCGTAAATTAAACACATTTTGAAGGTTTATTTGTCTCTTTGTTAGGTAATTTCCACTCACCCTGCACTGGCCATTCCAAAAGGGTGAGGTTAATGAAAGTTTATACTGTACTTACAGAAAGAGCAACAGCAGTGCCATCAGATGAGTGTGTGTGTTAGGCTTGTGTTCCACGCGGGTGGTGATATCCGCGTGACATGAAGTGCAGATTGTCCGTGACGGGAACGGGCCGTAGGTCGGCATCACAATAACTGTCCTGGTCACATTGATACTGGGACCTAGATAACACAAACATGTCATTGTAAAGCTCTATTGAGATTGTATAATGTAAGCTAATGGTTGATAGTAGATTGTTTCTTTACCAAAGTAAATGGGGAATGTAATTTTGGATAGCCATCATTTTGGTTAAAACACACTGAAACTGATGCTAGCAATAAGTGGAAAAAGACAAAAACAATGTGACTCATAGTATTGTAAAGTGTTTCAAGTTCAAAGCTTAGAACCTGTCAAGGTGAGACAAAGAATCAATTAAAGTTTATTTGTTCAGTAAAATTTGTTGAACAAAATGTTTTTTGTGCCAGATAATGACAATTAGGCTTAGAACAAGTGATGGTGTGTTCACAAAGTATTGATACACTTTTAACACCTGTATCTTGACAGCTCTTACTTGTACAACTTTAAGAAAAGTCTCAAATGAAACAGCTGTTTTTTAAGATTTGTTTACATTAGTTTGATTGCCTATTGTTACCATTTACATATTGCATTTCTAGGTTTTCCAAACATAGTCAAAATGGCAAATTTACAAACAAAAGCCCAGTGTGTTTTTTGGCTAGCTTAACTTAGTTTGATTCTGTGACTCTAGATCAATGCGAGCATCGACAAGTTTACATTGAAATTTATCCAGCAACATCCAGTATTTACAGATGGGTAAAGAAGTTTCAAGAAGCTGGTAGTGTAATCAGGGAAACCCCTTCTGGAAGACTAGGAATAAGTGACAAAACTGTTGAAAATATTTGAAAAGGCTGATGGATATGGTCAGTGGTGGAAGTCTTGGTTCTACGATTTCCTTACCCTGACCCCTCTGACTTTATTTATGGGATTAATGCTAAATGTTAAATAAAAATAAAAGCTGATCATTTGAAGAAACAAATCACCATGGTTGATTAAGCTGTATCATTTAAAAATCATTTCAATCCTGCCTTAAAACTAAAGAAACTCCCCGACTTTATGTGATTTGGTGCAAGTAAATACTAGTTTGAAATCTTAGGAACAAAGTAAAACCGAGTTGTTGAATAGCGTCACTTTGGATATGTCCAAAAATAAGTGTGTAAAACATGTGTAAATAAAGATTTGTGCTCAGGTAAACTTTAATTTCTTTGTAATTATATATACAGCGCAACAAATGGTCTTAAAATGTTTGTAAAAGCCTTTGTAACGTTTTGTTAGGCTTTTGCTGAATAAACTTTAAAGTTTCAGTATATTACCTAAGTAATGTCAAAAAATCAACCGGCTGAGCTTTGTTAAGATTTGCTCAAAGTAGATTTTACAGTAATTAATCTCCAGCTTAACAATTTGTTTGTCTATGTACAAATTGTTTACTGTTGACAAATTAAATAAGTATACAAACTGTATTTAACAAAACTAAAACCTTCATTTGATAATAACTTATAAATAAGCAGCAACTAAAGTTACTTAGTGTGATTTAATTGGAAAAAGCTACAACTAAAGTTTAAAAATAAGATTTTATGAGTTAAAACGCAAACACTGAACTCACCACTGGGAGGGTACTGTGGATGAGACTGCTGGTGAGCATCGTACTTGGGAGCTGGGCCGCCATGAGCTGGATTGTAGGCTGGCTGCTTGATTGCCTCACTGTAAGGAGGAGGGTTTTCCATGTTATTACTTGCCATTTGATCCTGAAAAACAATATACATAAATAAATCATTGGAAGAGATGACATTTTTGTTTAGTAGAGAGACGTTGTTCACTAAGCTCTTTGCCTCACTTCAGCTTTTTGGCTTTCCAAACACAGCTTTTCAGTTTTACAAGGGTGTTTGTTAAGCTCACGAACTTCTTTCTACTTTAGATTTAACTACTCTAGAACTATAGCTATTTTGATCTCTGATTTACGTGTGGTATTGCCTCCGGTTAATCTTCAGTTATTTTCAACAAAATTTAATAATGTTTCTATTAATAAATAAACGAATGTCCACTATTACACGGCTAACCATGTTAATAAGCTAACTCAGCAGCAGGCGATAAGCTAGGACTTGCTGTCAGTTCACTTATCTGTCAAATCAGCCTTCAAAAAGCGTCGACAACTTCGACAAAATCAGTTTTTTTTTGTGATTGGTAGATTATTTTCTTCTAAAACCAGATCAGTCCATTCAGCAAAAAAGCCAATCACTTGATCGCTTATGTCGGGTGAACCATACTTCTTGGCTTAGGCTGCTCTTTTGGTTAGAATAGTCCAACCTCAAGAATAATGTATAAGTCTATCTAGCCTAAGGTTGGTTTAAGAGATAATCAACAGATACAGTAGACTAGTTAGTTTTGGGAATGTAGATATGGGCTAGATCCGTGGTTACAATCTAGGCTAAGAATAGAAATCCTTCAAACCTAGGATATGACTGGGTTGAATGAAACGATCGCTCACATCTGGTTTGCAAAACAGATTTTTCCTGTTCTAACCAGTTAACAATCAGACATAAAAAGCTTAAATGAGATAAATGTTAAGGCATGTAAAAATTAACAACGGTGGTTTAAATTTACATGCATCTAATCTACCCCTTCGATTTTTCTAAGATAACAAAATGGAGAATTCTCAGATAATCAAATTTACGTTTTAACTAGTTAAATAAATATATGTATGTAATAACACTATTATAAATAAAAATTAGGAAACGTACAATGAAAATTGCGTAGCACTTACTAGCAAAAGATTGCGCAATGTCAAACTCAGACGTCAAATCAAGAGTTTTGTTCTGTCAAACAAGTACTTTCTTTTTCTTTCACCACACGATAAGCAAGATCACCTGACTGAATGTCCACCAATGATATCAATTTTATAAATAAGGAAATTAAATGCACGCGTAATACTATAACAAGCTCTTTTGCAGTAAATAATATAAACACAGTAATAATAGAGGCCTAGTGTTGTCTTCACAGAATACCGATTAATACTGGACTTACTGTATTATGTAGGTGACGAGGTGAAGTTTTGTTTTTCGTAACTCGACAACTCGTAGAGTCGTAGTTCAAAAACTTGCTTGTCTTCTTTCACCTATAGTGCGTCACTAGTCACGTGATATGTGACGTCAGTATAGTAATTAGTGACTCACCAGTTATCTTTCACACCAGCCTATACTGTTTTATTGGACTGGCTCCATTAGTGATTCACTAATTCGTCTTACAAGACATAGCGTCTCTTTATACCTCCGTCCTCTTTGAGTATTGCATATTTTGGGAATCTCTTAGAGACTCGAACGGGCTCATCATCGCAATTCGTGAGGTTTTGTTTTGAATACAATTGGCATACAGTATAACATTTTGTTAAATTGTTTCCATACAAGTAAAGAATAAGGTGATTGGAGACCTATCTTAAAACCGGAAGAATAGAAATCAAGGGCGCCCATAGCCCCGTAGGTTATTTTTTAAGTGGGGGCAACATGTATTGGCGGGGGTGGGGTCAGTAGTATATCCAGGATTTAGGAAAGGGGAGTTTCTAAAGAATTAACAATTCCAGTGGTCCTAGTGAGTATGAAATACAATAACCCCCCAGTGACAAAAGGTCCGGGGTCCTCCCCCGAAAATTTCAACACAAAATAGTGGGTTTTGAGGCGTTTTGGAGTATTTTTTCTTAAACCAAAAGACTACTTGTTGATTTCGTATAACACTGCAGTAGTTGTTTTGTGACTAATCGTTTTATGAGCGCTCTAAGTATGATACACTTTGTATGCGCGTTTGATATCCGCATGACTTTATGATCGCCTCTTTAGGCTCGCAATATTTTCCTAGAGGCGTTTCAGATCCACGGTACATTACCATCGCCGTTTTACATTTGGGTACATAACAAGAACCGTTTAAACCCTGCGATACATTCCGACCACCATTTTACCCCGCGATAGTTCTGAGAACCGTTTCAGATCCACGGTGTTGCGCCATTTCGTGGGCGCAATACGTTTTGACGGTCATTTGTTTCATAGCCACGGTACGCTTCGAGGAACTAATTATGCCCACGTGTGACCACGAAACGATATATATAAGGGCCGATTTTCCCGGTTACACCCAGAATTCACCCATATTTCCCGGTACTTATAATTCCGGGTTTCCCGGTCTGTGGCCACCCTGTCACCTGTCATTCCTAAAGGAGGGGATATAACCCCTGATCCCCCGTACCTACGCCACTGCTATAGACTAAGCAAATGTACTAGTAGTCACATAATTGTCTTATCATTGAACGTATTCAACCATTTAGCTGACAATCATTTAATAATTATACGATTATAATGTATTCCTAAACAATTTTTATACATGGGCACCCTTTTTAGACGCTGAATGAGTTCTTTGAGATAAAACCAGTATTTTTTTAACCTTATAGTTTTACGTTACTTAAGTTATAGTTTTATACTTAACTACCATTTATCAGTGATCTAGTTTATCTTGTTATCTTTAATGTATATTTAGTGGCTTGGCCTTGAGCTGCGTTTCAACCTTTGTCAAAGAGATGTTATTTCTTAAGGCAATAAATATTCATTTACTCTGAAAAAGCGTTTTACAAGCACAATGACAAAACTTTACATCCGGCATTACCGATTACATTTGGACTGATTAAAACATGTTCAGATTCTTTAGTTATAGCAAATCAGTACTTGGGATGAAATAGGTATTAAAGTTAACGGTACACCTCGACTTTGTTAAATTTGATTTACTTTCAAAATATAGTACCTGTTGTGTGATTTGATTTAGTGTACATGTACTTGAAGGTATGAGTCATATATACTGTGATTATAGGATATCAAGTCCTACATATATAAGTGATATTTTACTGCACTTAATCCCATGTTTTAAAAGCACCGTATAATACATTTTTGGTTTACTCTATGGTAATATTGCAATAACTGAAATGTACATAAATTAACTGTTTAAATGTTTTATTTTAAATTTTAATGTTAGTAAACTAATCTTGTTTCGGTTTATCTACTGTGTTCTGCTGAACAACAAGTTTGACATCAACAGAAGACTGCCACCAACGATACCACGGCAGAATGTAGAAGTGAAGAACTCTTCGAAAGTCATCCAGTGTGTTCACAAAGACGAAAACCAAACACAGAGTGAAGAAAAACAAGTAAATCACACCTCTCAAGGGGTTGGTTCCAACTGACTTGCCCTTCATTTGACCTTTTTGGGAGAAAACAAAATATTACTTACTATTATATAAATTGAAAAAATTTGAAAACAAAAATGTTTGGACCAACCCGGTTTGGAATTTCTTTAGTAATAAATTAGCTTTTTAGCGTTCATACAAATTAAGATCTATTATATAAATTGAAAATAAATCTATCAAAAACAAAGCTAATGACATTTTGCATAAACAATAGAACTGAAAAAAAGATTGGATCTAGAGCATTTAGGAATTGATATTTCGTAAAGTGACTTAGTAAAATTCCTGGGTTTAAATTTAGATAAAATACAAGAACCAGATTGATTTAGTTATTCGTAAAGTATGCTGCACTGGTATATTTATGATAAAACGGTTTATGTATTTTAAAAATATTCAGATTATTTATTATGCTCATAACATATTTCCACATGTTTGATATGGAATAATTGTTTGGGGAAAAGAAAGTTCATATATTAAAAAGCTCTTTGTAAAACAAAACAAGCTATATAAGAAGTACAGTATATTAAAAGGAGCTCTAGTTGTAAGCACATTTTTATTGAACACAATATAAATTACTTTACCCTGAATATACATTTTTGAGTCTCTCGTGCATTTGAAAAACCAAGTTTTGGATATTTCATATAATTACAACAAAATTACTAGTAATTATAATTTGAGAACAAAACCAATATTAAAATACCAATTCACAATTCCAATTTTATACTAAAAATACAAACTATGCTTCGTCTAAATTGTATAATAAACTTCCAGATAACTTGAAGAAAGAAGTATCATCGATTTTCCGCATCAAAATTAAGAAGTTTCTTTTGAACAAGGCCTTCTACTGCACACCCAAATACTTGACGGAAGAAATATGTAAAAATTAGCTTTGTTTTCCTCGGTTATTTATTTATTTGATTTCTTCTCTTTTAAATATTTTGTTTTCCTATGCATCATCTTGTATGCCACGGAATAAATATTTCTTTCTTTACAAAATACAATTACAATATTTAAAAGTTACAATTTACAAGCTATAATTTTCAAGAGCAAAGAAGATACATAACTTAGACACAAATAGGAATACATACCAGTTGAAAACAAGGCAAAGGCGTCTCGGAACACATAGGCCAGCCACATATAAAGGAGAATACTGGTGTTCATGAAAGAAACAGTCAGGAAAAACAAATCTCTGAACATTCTAACGAAGGAGACTTGGTGGCGCAGGTAGATACTGAGAGACCTGAAGCAGCTGTACTTGAGCGTGCGAGTCACATTGAATGTGACAGAGCATAATTCACAAGAGTCCCGAACTGAGCCGGTCAACCACTGCTCCAAGCATGAGACGTGCACCACACCCATGGATCCTGTCAGGCAAGTGCTAGGGTTTACATTTGTATTTGTTGTTTAATTGTTTTTGACTTGATGAAATAGCAAGACGGCTTTTATAATTCACCTGAATTTAAACTCTCCAAGATTCATATCACTCCCTCTGGACAACGTTTTGCTTGTGTACTACTGTTTGAGAAGTAACACATCTTTACAGTTTTTATTTCCTCATCATGAATTAATTTAAGGTGACTGTATTTGTAATAACTGGTTAACTCTATATTAAGTGTTTAAACTGCAAAATTCAACCGTAAACTGTTACACGATTTGAGTTTAACATTCTTTTGGATTAAGTTACCTATTTTGTTTTGGTTGTTTGTTTGCTTTGATATTCTTAAAGCTGCCCGACTGTATTGATTTCCAACAAACTATAAAAAATAATTATGCACAACCTACCTTTACATTTACAAGGTGATAGTACAAGGTCTTTCCCACCATGACCTTTACATATTCTGCAGGAAACTGTGCTTTCTGTACTTCCGTTGCTGCTTGTAGAAGCGTTCATTTGCACTCTGTTCAGCCCGGCTGTGGCTGATAAGTCTGACGAGGCTGTCGTATCTACGTTAATGGATTCAGTAGCCTCTTCATCACTCTCATCATGTTCATCCATTGCTTGTTCGTTAGGTAAATCTTTCTCAGACATTTTATTTTCATCAGTTTTTAATGAGAAAGCTGATGAAACCTGATTATTTTTTAAATTGAAAATGTCGTCAATTTCATTTTCATTGTGTTTATCAGTCTGTTGCAAATTTGATGTCATGATAGGAACAGTAATTTGACTTGAACTTGATTAATAAAAATTTCAACTTGAATATTACTGAGGTGTAATTTAATTTGGGTAGTTGTTTCCATAGCAATGTTTTACTAACCAAGTTTTAAACTTTGTAGCAAAACCGAATTTGAAATTGAATAAGGCAATCTTTAGTCAATTTGTTGATGTGTCAGCAGTAACCATTTTTATTGTCTATTCATATCAAGTAAGAGGCAAAACTTCGGTAATAGGTTTTAGGAGACCAAACCATAATGCATTCCGAGCTCAAAGCAAAACTGAATCTCTTTAAACCTTCTTTTGGGTAATTACTCACCACTCAGTGTATATGGGCTTTACAATACACTTGTTAACGCAAAATACAGTTTATGAAATATTCCATCAAAGGATAGCAGTAAACAGACGAAAAACAAATCTGAAATCTTATAGCCGAAAATAATAAGAAAGCTTTTTACAGACTACATTTGCAATTTGTTGTTGAGATCATAAAAATGTAGGCCAAATAAAATTTAGGAGGAATAAACAGATACAGTAGATGAGTGTTCAGGTGGTCCTGTAAGCCGCTGCATAGCTAACTGTGTGTAGTGGGCCAAATTATTATATTGGTACCATTTCAAACAAGCCCGTATTTCATACAAATTTCATTGTCTGCAGGGGGGAGGGGAAGAGAAGGATACGTTTAATATATGTATAAACAATCCTACTCATGTTTGCATCCAATCATGATGAGATGCTTCGCCACTGCTGTTAACAGTGTAGTGTAAAAGATATAGCAAGTCAGCCACTTGAACTAGATGATGACCAAGAACATTCAAACTCATTATTGCATCAAACCAGGTTTGTAAATTATGGGGAAAAAGTGTTTTAATTTAATTTCAACATCTTAAAGGACAAAACATTAAACAAAGGTACAGTTAAATTATGAATCCAAAACACTTAATTTTTATACATAAACAGTTGTTTATTTGTACAGTTTATATACAAATGTTCAAAGGGATGGTTCGTACATCAGAATGTTTCTAAATATTTACAATAAATTAATAAGAAAACTTAATACAAAACGATAGGGTCAAGTTAAAAAACTATGTAAACTTTCCAAAAATACGAAAAGATGAAAAATGTGAGAACAAAGACAATAATTAGTTATGAAATAAATTGTGCAAAACAGACAATATTTTGTGTACATGTGACTCATGTTTTCAATTACCAGCAAGTTGTGCGGACAAGTATTTTCTCATTCAAAAACACTACTACACCCATTTTCATTCCTTTGACAATGTTTTTTTTGTTCAATGTCAACATAACTTTAATCTGCTTCTCATTAAAATAACATACAAAAAATAAAGAGAATTTTAATATAATTTTGGATTTGAAAAATATGTATTAAAAAAAAGCACAAAAACAACAACATCCCACAACAAACTTTACATTCGAACAAAACATAGATCAGAAACTTAACATTAGACAGATCATATTTACAAAACAATAGAAATTAACAACTATTCGAGGGAGTGACAACCAATTTGACTACTATTTCCTTATTACAAAAAATAAGGAAAGTAGTTACAGTGTAGCCGAGAGTTTGAACCTAGAAACTAATGTTAACGTCGAGGCCTCGTAGTGTAGATTGGTCCCTACAGATGGAGCGGGGCACGCTGACGACGGCAGTGGTGGTTAGGCCTTCTACGCTAAACTAGCGTAAGACTAACTAGCTCGTAAACATCACGACTCATCGAAATCCAGTCCTTTCAACACTTGTTCATCATTCACCTTAAATAAAACTCAAATGTCACTTGAGAGTTTCTTGTTTAAAAATTGGAACGTTAAAGAAATAAAAGTGTATTGTCGGCGTTTTGAAATAAAGTAAAGTTGTTTTGAAAGTTTAGTTGGCAAGTGCAAGTATCACATACGGAGCCCCGGAAGGGCGGAGTGGAGCTCACGCAACTTTAGGCGGCTGCTGGAACCCATACACCAGGAACACTGTGTAGATGACGAATGCCAAAGTGATTGCTATCAGTGCGTACATGAACAGGTTGAGCTCAGGTTGTCGGTACCGGTTCTTCCGTAGCCACTCTAACACGTCCAGCTCGTTCTTGAATTCACCTGCAAAATCCAACATGTTATAATTGATTATAGTTTTCTTTTTTTAGTTTATGAATGCTTTAATAATTAAAAAATAATTAGTGAAAATAACACGCTGAACGTTAGAAAAGTAACAGAATAGAGACTAGGTTATTTTACTGTTCAGGCAATTTTTTAAGTTTAATAAAGGTAATTTTATAACTAATACTAAAATAATATAATTTCCAACTATGCCATCTTCCATCTCTAAGACCTTTTAATATTTGTGGGCTACTCTTTGCTCTCTCCAGTAAGTTGGCTGTGAGTTAACAGTATATTCTCCCATGCAGTCAGACTCCTTTTAGTTAGAGGCCCAGAAGGAGCTTTATTTAAACTATACAGTAGCGGACCAGTGGCGGGTTGGAATTGTACACGTCTCCGTAGCTGACCACTCCGCTGGCGTGGGTTCGTTCCCCACAGTCACCACTTACATTTGTAATGTGACTATATAATGCTAGGTAAAGGTCGAGGTAGAGTGGTTGTAGTCCTAACTTCGCCTTGTTAAACAAGACAAACTTTACCTTTTATTTTTTTAAGCACTCCTACAGGAAGTCATTGAGTTTTGCCAGCTAATTTGCAGTTGAATATGTGCCGAAGCACTAAACCAAGTGGTTGTGGTTATATTGAGAACCAAGACAAGGCTTTTGATTATCACTTAGGCGTACTGTAATATAATGTTATGTCTAACTCCCTCAGTCAATATATGTCTGGTAAGTACCTGGTTAGATTACTTTACACTGGGCAACAAAAAAAAGAGTAGTTCACACAATTGCTAGGCAGTTTTGTAGTTGTGCGGATGTTTTGAACAAGCTCCATACCAGGGAACGTTCGATCAGTTATCGATGTGAAGGGATGCAGCAGCAGGGTAGGTCATGACACACAATTGGGATATTGGAGAATCAGACTAACAGGGGTAGGACTGGAAAAATTTGAGTAAATGGGAATAGTACGAATGTAAGTTATGTATGTTTGATAGGGATCTAGATGTGGATGAATGCAAAATGTTATATAAAATAGTAGACGATTGAGATACATGCTTGTAAACATGTCAATTCAATAAAATATTTATTTATTTATGACATCAGAAGAGGCTTGTCATAATTTTGAGGAGGAAGGTCTCCCGAGGGTACAGCTCGTCATGTCTAGGAGGTTAGAGCCCCCTGAGTGGTTATCAGTGGCCTTGCTTGCTGCTTCCTCTCATGATTGTCTGGTCAGCCTCACCCATAGACTTACGCATAGTTTTTTAACTTGAGTTAAAGGGTTGAATTGCATAGAGATATGACAAAGAGAAAAAGCATAAAACCCAATGAATTGACACTAACCTCGGTAGATGCTTGGGAAACGATTGCGGAAGTACACCACAGACGGCAGCTTGGTAACACCCCACTTGCGTGCGTATCGTGGATCTCCCATCTTTACGATCGTTACGTCCATGTTGTCTGTCTCACTATCAATCTTCTCTAGACGCTCTAGAACGTCCATACTCTCTTCATCGTCAATCTCATCTAAAATCAACCCTCAAATTATATTCAAAGTAAATTTATAAAAAAAGTCTAGCATATATTTTGGGAATAAGAGTAGCATTCAGAACAATTAATATAGGCAATGTTTGAAATAACTATGTTTAGAAAGCAAGTTTTAAATTTCTAAAGTTCTTTCAACTTTAAACCTTGGAACAAATCACTGTGAACTGGTTTAACTACTGAACAAATGTGTTGAAACAACGCTCAAATACTTAATTTGGTTTCCACAACCAAGTAAGATCAATTTGAGAGAAACTCTATTGCTGTTTCATTAAGGTCCATTTCATGAAACTTTAACACCCCAAAGTTTATGCAAGGAGTTCAGCATAAAAATAGTGGAAAATTTACAACTAATTTTTGCTTGCTAAAGAAGGATAAAAAACAGCGATAGCAGAAGAAAACTAGCTTTTGCAAATATACTTACAAAAGTAAACAGCTAAGAATTCATTTTCATCTAAAAGTTTGTCAAGCATTTTCCTATTAACTTCCTCAATTTCATTTTTGATTTCAAAAATATCCTGTGAGGTTAACCAAGCCAGGAGTTTCTCCTCATCTAAAAGATCACCTGTAAAAAAATGTGTGTAATTAGCAAAATTTACTGTTGATAATAATCATAGCTATTTTATAGAGGATTTCTTCCAATCTGTGAGCCAAGACAGCCACCATCTATGCCATTAACTATAGTAACCAATGACGCAATCAATCCAGCAGAGCTGGTCAAAGATAAAAAAGGAGGTAATTATAATCACTGTCTTCAATTTGGAAATTAAATAAAAACAGGGAAGAATAAAGGAAGTGATAAGGTTAACACTATGAAGCCAAAGCCCCAGTCCTTCTCGGGTCGTCTATTGAAGTAGTTACCATGATTGCTACTTAACTAGAGCGCTAGCGTTCCGCGCAAGCTTGACCAGGTGACTGAGACGATGGCTTCTACTAGGTGAGAGAATGGCCGGGTGGTCTAAAGTGTCAGCTGATGAGCTGGCAATTTAGATATAGCGGTTGTTGCAGGTTCGAATCCAGGATCAATCCATTTTATGTTCAATTACGTGTAGTTTAGTGATTGGGATGGCCCACCTTAAATAAACGTTGACCTTAAGGGTGAAAGTTGACGGCGTAAGGGAGTTTAATATAGGGATTGCTCAACTATTCGCTACTTTTTGTAGCACTTGTAATACCTGTTTTGCAACGTTTTGCTTTGTACAGAGGAGGAGGACATGTTTTTTAGTGTTTTTGGGTTTATTACAATACTTTATATTTTGATTTTAATTATTAAAATGTATACATATTTAAATATTTTGTTTATTAGTTCATGAGGTTAAGTGATAGAGATAGGGCTTTAAAGCCCTAGCTTCACCTTTAGCTCTGCAATAAAGCCACTTGTATTAACTTGTTTTTAATTTACAAACATTAATTTTACAATATGTTTATACCGTACCAATTGAGATATTTATTTGTATTCAGTTGAGAAAGGCAGAGCTTGAAATACTCTAGTATTTTTTAAAGCATTTTTAAAGTTTTTGTAGATTGGTTAAAAGTTAAATGTCAGTTTTATAGGCCTATGTTAATTTATACCAATTAACAAATAGCACTAAAAACAAGTACTTAGAGTAGAATAGAGTTTAACTCACTGGTGACTAATATAATATAACTGTATTCAAAAGAATAACAACTTACCAAATTTGGGTTTGCTATAAACAAAGTAATATTAAAAAAACAATATAAATAACTGTAAATTTGTATTTGATTTTTGTTATAAAGATGGTTTCTGAGAATATATACTCAATATTTCAGTTTGTATAGTTTATGTCTTTGATAACATAGTGAGGTATCTGCAGTAGAGTAAAAACCTCCTGCTATATCCTCTCATTCAAATCATTGGCAAGCAAAGAAGTAGTTAAATGGAATTGGAGAGATATCAATTTAGTATTAAAAGACACTACATTTACCATCATAAAGTAGTGGGATTCGCTTGCGGAAATAGACCAAAGACGGAGTGTGAATTATGTTGTATCTGGAAGCAGCCTCATCATCGAAATCTTCACCATATCAATACCTTTGACACACAAAGAATTTATATTAACAACAAACACAATATTTTCTGTGTGATGAAAACTTATCCATATTCTCTTACCTCTAAGTGAGTAGTTTACAACCTCTAAGCATCTGGGTACCACTTGACACTAAAGTACATGTTTTGTACTTTATTTTTAGTATAAAGCCAATGCATTAGTTTCTTGAGTTTACAAGTGTTTATTGTAAAATATACATAGATAAACCTTGGACTAACCATCAACAAAACTCTTGCATGGAACGAATCTGTAACGACAACTTGCAACAGAGTCTTTGCAAGCATCCATAGCTTGAAACGTTTTGCTTCATTCCTCCCTTTTAATGTTAAATTAATGTTAGTCAAGACTCTGGTGTTACCTCATTTCAACTACTGTGACTAATGACATTACTGTGGACCAATACTTTAATATATTCACTATAAAATTCAGAGCACTTATCATTTTAAGGCACAAGGTTTTGTAAACCACTGTGTTGCATGACATTTCGCAGCTAGTGTCCATAACGAAAATCGGACACAACTCACGCTTTATACTGCTTTACTTAGCAAATCACTGGATTACATGCAGCCCTTAAAAGACAAAATTCCAATATGTTTGGCTAACCAAGGATTTTAGAAACCCTTCCGCAAAAATTGGATACAAAAAATTATATTTTAAAGTTAATAAGCCTAGCTATTATTTGGCCGGCGGGAATATTACAAAAGAAATCATTCTGTTTCAACATTTAAAGATGACAAAAATGAAAAAACAACATTTTAAGCAAACGGTTGGATTTTCAATGAGTCTGGCTTTCTAATGACGTATGATTTACACTCATTGATTTGTTTGTCTACTTGCTACACATCAACGGAAGTAAATTTTTGAAAAGCCCTCATATTTATTAGTTGGAAAAAGGCATCAATTAAAAGTCTATTTATCTCTTATGTTGTTGCTTAATAACAGTAATGTCAATCTCCTTTAACAAGATTCAACTGCTGTTTCTCTAAAGGAAAAAGACAAGCTTAACGTAAACTTCATTTCAAAAAATCTTTTTTCAAGGGTATTTTGTTTTTTCTTATAATTAAAATTAGTTAAAGTACGGTAATTTCTTCATGATTGGCTGTCACAGTACCATATAGATCTGCTTCATCATCAATGAGTTCCAACTCTTCTAAAATTTCTTCACAGTCAGGGCAGTCCTCTTCATCATCTGAAATAAATTTTCATTTAAATAAAACAATGTAACAACAATAAAACTGTTAAAAATTACAGAAATGCAAATTGGTAAGAAAGTGGATTCTTTAAGTCTCATGTAGGGTGGCCCAAAAAAAGGTACTCGTCATTTTATGGCATGTATTTCTTTTATTAGCTATACAAAACTGGCTTTAAGACTAAATGCTTGATCTGTTTTCCGCTATTCAATAAGACATAATTTATGTGTCTTAACATGTTTGCAACAATTCCTGGAGATTCTCGAGGAGTGCAATCCATTAGAACTGATGTTATGTTTTGCTTCAGATTTGGAATACTTTAAGGAAGACCTGAAACTCTTTTCCTGTAGTGTTCCTTACAACAAAGCATTACAAAGTGAAACTTATGATTGAAAACTACCGTCCCATTGCTCTGGTTTCAGTTCTATCAAAGATTTTTGAGAAGATCTTCCTGAAGCGCCTGCTATCTTTCCTCAATCACTGGAAAATCTTGGACCTCTCCCAGCATGGTTTTTCAGAGGGAAAGTCAACAATTACAGCTCTACTTGATTTCATGGGCTCAGTACTGAAGGCGTTGGACTCGTCACAGAGCACGGTTGGTGTCTTCTGTGACTTGTCCAAGGCATTCGACTCATGCTAGTCACGAAGTGCTGTTGGAAAAACTTGCTCATTATGGCATTCGAGGCAAACCTCTGGATTGGTTAACTTCATTTCTTTCCAACCAAACAAACTGTCAGCATCTCTGACTCACCAAAACTTCACACAATATGGGCTGACATAACTATAGGAGTTCCTCAGGGCTGCATCTTGACTCCAATTCTCTTCTTCATATACATAAACGACCTCAAATGCCATACAGCTAATACAAAGCTCATCAAATATGCTGATGACGTATCAATCGTACTTAGAGGAGCTGATTTACTTGGACTGCAGGAGGCGATGACCTCGCCTTTATGGAGTGTCCCTCGTGGTTCCACGCTAATGGATTTTGTTGAACTCAAGAAGACCAACGTAGTCCACTTCCGCTTGTCTAATCGTTCTCCTCATGTAGGCCGTAAAATAGTTATCAACCCGTCAACTGTACTCTCTGTTGGCAGAGATTCTAGATTTCTTGGAGTAATGGTCGACGAAATGCTTACTTGGAAACCCCACATCAATCCACTCCTAAAAAAAACTAAGTTCTGCAAATTTTGCCATCAACTCCCTAAAAAACACTTGCAGTGAAGAGGTCATCATTGATGTCTACAGAGCCTATTTTGAGAGCCTGGTACAATATGGCATCGCCTTTTGGGGTTCGTCGAATCTTCTAGACAAGATCTTCAAAGCGCAAAAAGGTATTTTGAGAAGAGTCTTTGACTTACACCGTCGAGATGATTGCAAAGAAACTTTCCTTCAATGCTATATTCTACCGGTTCCCTGCTTCTACATTAGTTCGACCTTAAAAATTGCATTCGAAAACCAAGTCAACTTTCAAAAGCCTAGCCAAAGACCAGACTGATATGCTTTTCTTCCCAATCCATCACACCGCCCACTACGAAAGGACCGCTATATACTGAGGAATCAAGTTCTTCAACAAACTGCCAGACCAGCTGAAATCCATACAATCCTTCTCTAAATTCAAAAGTTCTGTAAAAAGTGTTTAAATATAACTGAAATATAACATTAAATAAATAAAAATGCCTTTATTTTCAAGCGATTCTCAGTACAACACTGTTTTTCAGTAACTCATGTCAAATTACACATTAAAGTACAGAAAATAGTTCACATATTTAAACAATAAAATAGACAATTGATACAACCATACAATAAATATACATATATCTTACATTGAAAATAAATATTACATAGAAAGAAGTTCACAGCTCAACAAAGAAATTACTTGTTTTGACATTGTTTTAACATTGTGTTTGTAACATTGTGTTGTAGCACTGTGTTTTACATTGTTTTGATTCAGATAATAATTATAGATGTAATTTAACGTAAATACCATTGAAAAAAGCAAAATATTTGAACATAAATGTATTGTATATACTACGTAACAAATTTATATGCTATTAAAGAATGACTATGACTAAAGATCAGGACTTCTCTTTGGGTATCAGTAGTCAGTTGAACAAGACACTAGTTTCAGGCCAAACCTCAAATAATTCAAAATCTGAAGCAAAACATAACATCAGTTCTAATGGATTGCACTCCTAGATAGTTTTCAGGAATGGTTACAATGGAGTAGCCTGAACTGATGAAAGAAAATAAGCTCAAATTTAGCTCATATCAAAATATCTGTTTTGGCTTTAACATAGTAGAACAAATAATTTTCAATTTGAATTTTAACGACCGACATACTTGTGCAATAATACAGCAACTATAACTATTTACACATGTTTCCAACTTACAGAAAAAGACAGCTAGCAGAGGTGACTGGTCGAGTAGCCTCTCCAGCATGCGGTTGTTGACTTGCTCGATCTCGTCCGCCAGTTCCCGATTGTCATCATCCACCAGCCACTCCAGAACCGACTCCTCATTTGACAAGTCACCTTGAAAGTACATTACATAAAATAAAATACATACAACTGTGTTTGTTTTTGCTGACAGCAGTCTTGAGCGTTTGTATCCAGGTTTATACTCCCACATGTTTCTATTCAAATAGAAAATGTATTGAATTTCCTCAAAGTCACATGAACATATTATCACTTTCTTATCTTTGGTTGATATGCGTTTTGCTGTGAGGTTTGGGAGGTGTAATAGAGAACCTACTAAACCTCTAAACAGCTCTTAAAGATGTAGCAATATTTGATTTTTGATTCATAATATAAGGGAATACTCCTCATAAATAGCTTTATTAAATGCTGTCAAGTTTAAAATAAAATACGGACGTACTAACTAGTCTAAATCATGTGAGGCTGATAGTTGATAATCGTTTATATCAGAATAAGATTTTTTCTACAGTCACAATTAGTGAACAGGTCAAGCTAGACTTGCAGCTATGCCATTTACAAACAATAGGGTAAATACTTATCTGAGAACTATAATTACACCTTCTAATTATTTTAAAAGCATGAATTTTAATCTAAAACATAGGCCTCCAACCTTCAAACAACAAAGGGTTGCCGTTACGGAAGTAGACCAGAGCGGGAAAAGTCTTGATGGAATATCGCTTGGCCAACTGAGGGTCTTGAATCTTCACCATGTGGATGCCGAACACATCACATTCATCATCTACTTTTTCCAGCCCCTCAAGAATCTGGTCACAGATGTTGCAGTTTAACTTGTCTACAAACAAACACCCATTCAAAATTGTTTTAACTTGAACATTTCATGAACAAGATTGACCATATTTGGCTGATATCCCTTATAAAGTTGAGTTATAGTGGGCTTGTTGACTCTGTAAATAGCATAAATAATTATCATTGCCTCTTTTCAGTTATAATATTATAATTATGCGCTCAACTAACCAATTGTGATTGAGCCACAGGCTGGCTGCATACTTATTTCAATTTCAATATAATCTTTGATTAATATTAGTCTTACCATACCAAGCTACGTATGCCTAAAACACATGTTAATGGAGTACTTTACCAAGGTATATTGAAATTGGCTTGAAATTAAAAACTAAGCATAATTACAGTTGTTTTGACACCATAGTGAACCCAGTATGTCGAATGTCAAGGAAAACAGTGCCCCATGAAAATAAATTCTATATATCTCTCTTTGATGGACAGAAACTATAAAGAGTGGTAAATGAAGACTGTCTAAAAGTCAGATGATTAAGAAACAACCTTTAACACACCAAAATGTCCAAAGATATACTATCAACAATGTTGTTAAATGTGAGATTCCACATTTATTCCGCAACCACAAGCACATGTTCAGAATCCTGGATTGTACCTGAACAACCAGGGACCATGTTACGAGAGCTCCATAAAAACTAAACTAGTTTAGTTTGAAGTTAATTCACGAAACCGGGTAGTAGTACACATAATTGACATTTGTAGAGTGAAACTGAACTTATGTTTTGGTATTGCCAGTTTAATTTGTTTCGTATACAGTATGAAAGAACTTACAGAAATAGACTGCCAAGTACTGTGTTTCCTCCACCATCTCCTCCAACATTACTCTTGTGATCAATTCTATCCTGTCTTCTGTTCTCTGCGTGATGAGCCACTGTAGAACCTCCTCTTCTTCTGTCAACTCACCTGCACATCCCAAACATTAAATTCAGCAAGAACCGTGTCCTCGGGAAAATGTTGACATTTAGACGTAAAATAATGCATTTTGAAGACCATCTCAGAGAATTTTTAGGTTATTAATATTATTATTTATTGGGTTAGTTTCTTGCCTATGCCTGCATTCATTTTACTTTTAAAAGTTTTATCTAGGTTTATCTAGAGTTGCTTAAATGCAATTGATTAAGTTTATTGTATTAATTATTTTAGGTTAAAGTACACCAGCAGCCATTGTTCCCTTTTTGTTACCTATATCCACCCCGAATATTAAATTGTTTTCTTCAAAAGAGTACAAAAAATAAAGTACCACTAAAGTAGGGGTGGATTGGAAGAACTCACCGATTACCTTTCAATTTTCATGTATCTTACAAGTGCTTCTTTGTTTGTTATTTTCAGCTCAACACAATTATCTATTTATATAGTAAAAATGGTGTGTACCGTGAATAAATAGAATAAAATTAAAAAACTAAAAAAAAATGCTACGTGTACTATTTTTATAAGTTGCATGTGTAAGTAGCTCCCGTAAGTAGACCATAGGGCATTTGTCTCACACCCTAACAACGTCCATAGATCCGAGAGCCAGGAAATGACCTGTCTTAATTGATTGTGCAGGAAAACTGAGCAATTCAATACGTTTTGAGAGTCAATCACAACCATTCTTGCCATTTTGTGGGTAATTTTAAATCTTCAAATATCTCAAGGGTTCTTTTCAAAATCAGCTAAGGCGAAATAAGACTTATAAGGTTGTCATGCTAACCTTAATAGTTGGTGTTTCAGAGTACCCCAGTCGAAACAGGTGAAAAAATGTCATCTGCTTTTGTAATTTTGACAAATTTAAAGGCAAAATGTAGAGTTGACTTTGACGTGATAGCTAAAAGCCACTGCAAACACTAACAAAATATTGGAAATTTTATTGTTGTCAAGCTCTTTAAGGTTTAAGTGTGCAAATATATACTTTGAGTTCTGGTACACAAAAATTAACAGAAATAACTTACACTGGGCTGGGTTGTATTTGTACATTTGGAATAAATCTGGAGTAGGGGCAGATTCAAAGTAGTTATTTAAGAAGTGATTAAATACAAAAGTACCAATTAATATTTATTTATTTTATAGCCATTGGCACATATAGTGCATAGACTTTACAAAAAGAGGTTATAATTAATAAAAACATAAATACAAAAGTAATTAAGAAAAGTTCACAGATAAATTTAAATAGTATCTTCCTAAAAGTGCTTGATGCTTTAATAAGATTTTTGTACTAAAAAGGTTTTGAATGTTCGTTTGAATTTTATGATGTTGTCTTCTTTCTTGATGTTAAATGGTATCTTGTTGTAAATTTTTAAAATGTTGTAATATGTTTGTTTTTATAAAAGCTTGTATTAAATTTTGATATTACTAAATTTTCTGAATTTCTTAAATTATGTTGATTTTGAACAGTTTTGAATTTAAATTGGTTTTTTATACAATACGGCGAATTCAAGGATATATATTGAAAAAATGTCAATAAGTTGTAACCTTTGAAGTAAGGTTTGCAGCTTTCTCTTCTCTTTAGATTAAAAATTTTCCTGATGGCCTTTTTTTTAAAAAAAAAGATACTTTGTCCTGAAATTTCGTGGCCCCATATTGGTATTCCATAGTTAAAATGTGAATATATAAATGCATAGTAAATATTCATGTTTATTGTAGGGAGTTGTATGATGATAAATTTTGAAGTATAAATATGCCAGTTGATACCTTTTTTATTATCTTCTCAATATGACATGTAAACTTCAAATTTTGATCAAAGGTAATGCCTAAAAATGTAATTTCTTTTGCTATAGGAAAATCAAAACCATATGAAAGTAATACTCTACCTTCAAATACATTTGGAACTTGATGTTCAAAATACACAAGCGAAGGAAAATCGCTGACACCAAACTCTGTTGCAACTTTGAAATCCTGAAATTCCAAACAAAATTCATCAATATTTTAATGCTTATTGATGGAAAGATACTATCAACTAAAGAAATCATTCATGGGCATTTCAGAAATCACCTAGCCAAAATGGGTCTCTACACAAGAGATACTATAGTTGTAGGCTATGTGAGCATACTCCTGAGTCCACAAAACACATTTTTATCGAATGCGAGTCCCTCGAGGCCAGGAGAAGGGGTCTTCTGGGGTCTCGTGAGTGGCAGGAGTTACACCCATCTGAATTGGGTAGCGTGATCCTCGAGCTTTGTAAGCAAACGGGAAGGGGTTGCCTAATTAGGAGAACAGGGAGCCAGCACAATAAACCAAAGGGTTGACGTGCGCATGGTCTAGAGCCACTTTTCCCATTAATCTAATCTAAAGAAATCATTAAAAGTCTATTATAGATACTGAAAACTATGCAACTAATAAATCTGTCACAGTTTGCTAACATTTTGAAAAAACTTTGAAATACCTGACGTTATATCTGCCGTTAAATTGTCTACCACTTAAAAAAAATAAATAAAATTAATGGGTTTCCTTGATTTAGTGCTGATTAATTATGAAGTACCCTACGGTGACTGTTAATATAAATTCCTACACTTGCTAACAGACTTATCAAACTTGCTAGCTTTATCAAACAGTTTTCACTTAAATAATAGCAAGAAATTTAATTATTATTGATAAGTCATATTTTGATTTTATCTTACGTCATAAGTCAACAACAAAAAAGTCATCTGTAAGACATTTTACAGGTGATGTCTTAACAATCTTTTTTATTTGGTTGATGAATTTTAAAACTATTGAAATTGTGATCTTATTTAACTTGATTAGTTTAATTTATTTCTTGCTATTTTTATATTTACCACATTCATAGTGAAGTATATTATTATCAAACATCAGTTAACTTATATTAATAATGTAATGTATCTTTTTTGTTGTCCATACACTAAATATATATGTAAGTACATAAAACTTAGCTTTAAGCTGTAACAAGACGATGTCAATGAATGTACAATTCATTGCCCACAAGACCAAGACTATAAAAATTGCAACAGGTATCCAATAAATAATAATATAGCCCTTGAGACTAACAGCAGGTTAAAATGTTTGCAGACGCTGGAGGGAACAAAGATTTTGTCACTAGCTTTCAAAGGTCAATGGGGGTTGTCAGAACCCAAAAACCCTACTCGTTGACCTTCGTCATCCCTTATGAATAATGTTCTGTTTGAGGGGCTTTTGGTTCGGCTTAGCCAAAAATTCCCAGATAGTATTTTCTTAGATGGTAAGATACTAAAGTTTGTCAGTAAAAATTCCAACTTTACTGAACTTACTTTTTCTTTAAACTATTCTGGGTTTTTGCTTTTTGCAGTGAAATGCACTCTGGTTACAACATCCTCAGAAACTCTTACCTAGCTTTAAAACCAGAGAAACCATGAAACTTAGGTTTTATTTTAACTTAGAATTTAATTACATCAACTATTGTTACAGTAAATGAAATATTAATTTTGATACAAACCTGAGTTTTGACAAAAGTGATGCCGTGTCGGTCACAATCATCATCTATGTTCTCCAACTCTTCAAGAATCACCTTACACTGGTCACACTCGTCCATTTTGTCTGTGGGAAATTAGTAGAAATAGATTAAGGTTGAGCCAACTTGTCGATGAAGTTGACCAGTGTTGAGAGAGCAAAGAGATAACTATTGATATTGAGAATGGATGGGTATGGAAAAACTGGTCCCACGTCAAAACCAGGGTCTTGAAATTTATGGCGACTGCGTAGAAAAGTAGAGGAGGGTTCTATGCATGTGTAAATAAAGTTTTGTGTTGATATATTTATTTTTTATTTGACCATGCCAAAACCTTCTTTACTTTCTGGATGACCCTCGTATTAATCAAAAGTTTTTGATTTTAAACATTAAAAATGAATTTTAGTATCACTCCATATATGCTAATATAATTTATGAAAAGATAGATGTAATTTGTAAAGGGATTGGCCGGATGGTGTAGTGGTCAGCATAAGCACCCAGCAAGAGACAGCGGGTTCAAGTCGGTTAGACCCAAATTCACTAATATCAGGATTTGTGCAGGCTTTGAACTCTGTTTACCATTTAAAATGAAGTACCAACAAGTTGGATACATGAATTTAAAATTTCAATAGTCAAAGAAATTTATCACATTCTTAAGCCAAGAATAATATTACTGTTTCCTAAAATTAAAAACTTCAATGAACAAGAAAATATCAAAGGCAATTAACAACCTATGCCCAAAATTATTTTAAAATATTGCAATAGATAACATACATGTTTAAAAATTAAACCATGACATCACTTTATGGTAACCTGGTGTTTTGTTTAAGTAATCAATCTCGAGTGTAAAGTTATTGTTCAATAATGCAGTAACTTACATAATTATTTACACAACAATAATAGAACCATTATTATTGTTGGTTGGAGAAACATATACATCAGCACAGTCAATTCTTAAAAATAAAATCTTAAAAGGACGTAATATACAATAGAACTCCTATTAGGGCTGGTAGGCTTGCTACTTAAATTTTTAAAGTTTTATTTTTAAGACTACTTATAGAGTGACAAAGCCTACATGTGAATGTTTAAGATGTCTATTGTTTATGTGTCACCCGCTATTGCAGGTGATATTCTGGTTTTAGGGCTTTCGTTTGCTGCGCCATTTGAAAACAGACAATAAAACCGGACCATACCTGAAATTCCTGTAAAACACCCTCTTTCAACTGACATATTTTCAGAAATAAAAATGTATATATTTTTTAATTAATTGTCAGTTAGTCTTTAAGTTGGAGGTAAAAATACGTCAGTTTATACTCAATTGACACAGGTTTGTAGAACATATAACAAATAACTATTGGGTTGGTATTTTCTTAGTTGTTTGGGCATGGAGCAGCAAAATGAGACAAGGAAGGTTCGGGAGTCATACAGACGGGTGCATTACGCAATTACTATATTAATTATCTTAAAAAGTATTTCACATTACATAACAATCATAAGGCAAATTTGAAAATTTGCGTAAATATAATATAGCGTTATCAAACTGTTATAGAACTTTTTAAACTCACTGTACAGGGTCCGGCAGTCAAACCTGATGGTTTTAAAATAGGATAAATCAAAAAGTTGTTGAGATATTTTAAAAATTATTTTGTTGTTGTAAAGAGGAGAATTGGAAATTTAATATTCATAATAAAAAGCACAAAAATAACTTAAGTAGCAAAAGTTATGTCACTTAAATAATTACCACCATTTTCTCTACACTGTACGAGTCTCTTCAAGAAGTTAGCCATGACTCTCCAATTTTTGGCGCGGTATCTCATGAAGTTCTTGCCTAATGACGGTTTTTGAGTGGGGATAGGTAGTGGTGGGGACGTCTGGTTGAATGGGGATGGTCGCTATTCTGTTCACCTTGAGCGGAAGTTTAGTAGCAATGAAGCGTTGGACCACTGAACACCGTGCGTATGTAGTCGAGACCTTTTTAAAAATAATGGTTCTGTGATTCTAACACAAAGGAGTATTCAAATACGGTTTAATGTTCCTCCTTGCGGTGTCAAAATACAATTCTTCTATGGGTTCAAAACTTTCAGAACACTGCTTTTGGAACAACAAGAAGATGAGGATCAGCTCGAACGGTTAGAGCACCTGCTAATATTGAAGCTGTTCGACATGCTTTTGAACGGAGCCCTCGTCGCTCTGCCGTTCTTAACGCCCAAGCTCTTCGGATCTCAGACAGGTCTATAAGACGTATTCATCATGACGACCTAAGCTTCCATTTTTACACAACAAGATTGCTATAGTTCAAGAGTTTCAAGCACGTGACATTGAAAGAAGGTTGAATTTTGCTGAAACCATATTAAGAATGATCGATGAGGACCCTGGAATCATTGTTTTGACTTCAGACGAGGCTAATTTCCATCTCAACGGATGTGTCATCAAACAAAACTTTTGATATTGACAATAGACAATATTCTTTATTCACATATTCATGGAGAACAGTACGTGTGTCAAAATGATTTTAAGAAAAAATATGTTATACAATGCAATATATGTATTCGTCATGTGTTGCTGTTATGGAGTGGTAGAGTTCTGTTGGTCAGGAAGTCTTTCTCTGAGTAGAAGGGTCTCTCCTGGTGCCACAAAGTCAGCTGTCTCTTGAGATGTTGTGGGTCTTGGGCTTTCAAGTATTCAGGAAGGTGGTTGAAGAAGAGAGCTCCTTTGTAAGATGGTTTCATTTTGAAGAGGCTCAAGTGATGAGGTGGCAAGGAGAAGTCTGTAGCGTGTCTAGTGTTGTGTTGGTGTTGATTGTGGTGTCTTGGTTGCTGGGTGCTGACTGCGTGCATGATGGTTTCACGGATATACAGTGAGATATAAACACCTCACTTTTGATGTGGGCTCCAAATAACCCAAAGGAACTTCATCAGCGGCCTCTTCACTGTGAAAGAGTGACTGTCTGGGCTGCGGTGTGTAATCATTATTTCTAAAAAAAGTCTCAACTACATATGCACGGTGTTCAGCGGTCCAACGCTCCATTGCTACTGAACAGAATGGCTCAAGGTGAACAGAATGGCGACAATCCCCATTCGACCAGACGTCCCTACCACTCACTACCTATCCCCACTCAAAAACTGTCACTGGGCAAGAACTTCGTGAGATCCCGTGCCAAACATTGGAGAGTCATGACTAACTTCTCCAAGAGACTTGTACAGTTTAGGAAAATGGAGGTAATTATTTAAGTGACCTAACTTTTGCTACTACATAAGTTATTTTTGTGCTTTTTATCATGAATATTATATTTCCAATTGTCCTCCTTACGATAAAAAAGTAATTTTTAAAATATCTCAACAACTTTTTGGTTTATCCTTTTTTAAAAACTGTCAGGTTTGACTGCCGGACCCTGTACAATAACTGTATTGTGTTTATGACTTACGAATACGAGTACGACTTACAAAGTTATACATCAAATTAAGTTAAGATATTTATCAGTCGAAAGTCATAATATAAATATGAATTGATGAGCCTCCTCAGAGACTGCTTTGTCAAAATACAAAATTATTATTACAATAATTGGGCTTTCTCCCGGAGTTTCACTAGTAATGAAACTCTCCACACGAGCTGACTGGACTGTCAACAATTAGATGGCCTCCCAGCTTTATCAGTTCCTACACAAGTCTTTAGCCCTGAAAATCCATTGAATGATATATTCGTATGCAGTATTATGACACACACTTAGAACTGCTCAACAGGTTAAAAATACATTTGAAGTAACTAACGGATCATATAAGAATTGACTGTGCTACAACTAAGGTTTGTCTAACCTAGAAGGAATTTTGTTGTGTGTGACTAGACTAGGGATTCACTCTTATTGAAGGGAACTACCAGGGCCCACGATGCTAGGATAAGGGGCATTCAATGAGTCATCCTCACTATCTTCCGTGTCTTCCTCGGCTGCTGCTTCCACCGCTTCTGACTCTTTCTTAGCCTTCTGCTTTCGGTAAGCCTTGGAATTGCAAAGTTCACACAGAGTCTTGTTCCCTAACGACATAACCATTCACCACTCCCTTAATCCATTAAACAACTCAAAGCTAAGTACCTGGACTGTTAGTTAGGAAGGTTTAAGAGGTGATCTGGTAGCAGTCACATGAAGACCTGCTTTGTTACTTTAGCATTTAGACTGGAGAATAACCGGTTTAGTTTAGTTCTTAAAGGTGGATTTTCATTTTCTATTATCTATTATTGATTTACTATCAACTGACAAATATATATGTTATGGAGAAAACACTATGAGAACATAAAAACTTTAATGTAATTAATAAAGTAATCCTAAATAATTTAATAAATCAAATTATGTCCAATTTTTTCTGTTTGATCACCTCTTAAAAACCGAGTCTTGTTAAGTTTGACATAAATATACTGGTGCAAGTATACTATCCATTTGCATTTTCAGAGAGAAAATACTTTTAGTATTAAAAGTTGTGTTTCTATTTTATGTAAGAGCCCCTGTTACTTTTATGATTAAACAGTTCAAAATAGATCTGGACCTGCAAAATGGAAATTTGATTTAAATTCAATTATGTTCATTTAAATTATGTTCGTGAAATGATGGCTATAATTCATTAAAATTCACAAAATTTAATACCAAACACTTAAATAAAAAATAAAGGATTTCAACACTCTTGGTGCAAGTGATTTATTGTTATTAAATCCTGTGATGCTTGGATAGATCAATAAACATAGTACGCCACCTTTAGTTTGTGTAAACTTCCAGCTACTATTTTTTTATTTATAGTACACTAATATTAAACATGTTTTTCTGTATCACTTCTATAAAAAGCAAAGTTTTAACTTACTGAAAAAATGTAAAACAAATGAAAAAATGACAGTAGACAAGAGCTAAGGAAAGAAGGAAAATGTTTGGATAGCTGGTAGTGGTAGGACATTTCGACAATAATGATTAAAGGAGCTAAACAAATATTTTGTTTATTATTAATTGGAAACACTTAACGACTCACAACTTTATAGACGCTCTGAGACAAGACGACATGTAAAGCAGACCACAACAGCCATGTTATTTGTGTTACAAAGCCAAAAATATTATTTAGCTTTATATTTATAGGGATGGACAGGTTTAAAAATTAAGTGATTTATAGTGTAGTTTTGAAATTCCAAAAATTAAGTAAAATCTTTTCACCCAACAAATTTTTGGTAAAGAAATTGTAATGGGTAGCTTTATTTTCATTACTTGAAACAATTGTGATAAAAAGTGTCATTTTGCTCTAAAAATATCTACTTTAGACACATGTATTGACATGCCAAAGTGTCACTTTTAAACACAGGTAAATAAAGTATTGTTTTGATGATGTTTTTCTCCTTAGGGATGATGTTGAAAAAGTATACTGTTTTACAGCCAAGTACACAGTTATTAGTTTAATTTGTACTGTTCATAATATATTCTTGTATTACAGATTTAAAACAAATAAAGTCCTAAGCAGGAGTGAATGTTTGTTTTATTTTGAATGTTCGTAAAAGTTTAAATTGGGATTTAAACCTATTAACAACTTTGATTAGTTGTTAGTAGTATTATTTTTATTTTTAACTGACTTTTTGACTATAAGTTATGGTTATTAATCCATTGTATATAGAACAAACTCTTATAGGCAATTACATAAATTCAAAACAAATCTGCAAACATTCCAATAATATTACATTTATTAGTCTGAGGCCTGTCAAACACCAAGTGTTTGTTCATCTTCAGAGGCACATCAAACTGAAGGAAAATATATAGAAGTTAAATTGATGTATGCATACATCATTATTATCCAATTTCTTTTGCAAAAATGCAAAATAAATATTCAAGCCGTCAGCATGGTAAGACCCAGGCCCAGGACCATGAAATGAGCACAAATCCTGACCCCTAGAATATGTTTTGAGCATTTTTTTCACACTTTATAAACATATTATGTAAATATGTAAATGTACATATGTAAATATTGAGCGGATCCGTATTGGTGGATTGGTATCGCGCGCGACTCTGGAGCTCATCAATCCGGTGGCACAGGTTCGATCCCCGCAGTCACCACTTACAATTTGTAATGTGACTATACGGTGACACTAGGTAAAGGTTGAGGTTGAGTGGTAGAGAGGACATTATAGTCTTAACTTCGCCTCGTTAAACAAGACAAACTTTACCTTTTTTTATGTAAATATGGGTGCATGTACTCTCTACAGGTCACAATTTTTGTCTGTTTTTCATGAAATTTGGTACAAATGTTTCTTTTGTAAATATCTCGGTCAAGTTTGTGAGCCAGCAAAATCGGGCTACCGGAAGTACCCTTTTGGAAGGGAGTTTTGGTAAAAATAGTGGTTTTAATGATCTAAAAAGAGTATATTTCATTAGACTTTGATGAAATTTGAAAAATATGTATTTTAATAGTGTTTATCAATGTACCAAAATCATCAAAATTCAATGACCCGTTTGGTAAAAACGGCCAAAAAAGTGATTTTATAACGCGTTATTCTATAAAAGCGTTATGAGTAGTCTGATTTCAATAAAATTTGAAATAAGTTTTCCCTTCACAATATGTAATAAAACACGCAGTAAAAGAACACGTAAGTCTGAGGCAAAAGGCCTCGTAGCGCCCGAGATAATAGACACCAAAAGCCTGAGGCCAAAGGCCAAAGCGAGGCTGTGAGCAGAGCGAATTAGAGTAACAAATTGCAAAGGAAATTCGATTCACTTATGCAAGCGGCACTTTAGCGCTTAGCTACGTGTCGACTTGATATTTGAGAATGCATACATCATTATTATTGTTCCTTCCGTTTAAGTCAATATTTTCTTAGGTTTTAAACAGGTTAAAAATTATTATTGTAACATATTCATTTATTTTCACTGATTCAACTTTTATATATTTTTCTTCAGTTTGATGTGACTCTGAAAATGAACACTTGGTGTTTGAAAGGCCTAAGGCTAATAAATGTTATACTATTGGAATGTTTGCAAATTTGTTTTAAATTTATGGTTGTTTACTTTTAGAGAAATATATCCCAAATTTTGTTATAGGTAACCTATAAAGGACCTAAACCAGGTTGGGAAGAGAAATGCCAAGTAAGTTTAAAGAAACCCCTCTTCTTATGTTCTTTAGCTCAAATGTTCAGAAAAAAGTTGGAAAATTATTTAAATACTGTACAATACAAAAGGAAAAATAAACCACTGACAAGTTTGAGACAAAGTAACACTAGACAGAACACCAGCCACCAGAAATTCAAGTCAAATGTGATTGTCAACTCAGGGTTTGCGCAAGAAATCTAGAGAAAAGGAACTATACAGTAGACTCCCATTAGAGTGTATCTGAATAATTTCAATACAGACTAATCTAGACCACCCAGCAGAAAAAATTTGAAACATATCAAAAACATCATAGTTTTTAAGGGGATTTTTACTAAATAATAGCAAAACATTTTAGTTATTAAAATGAAATTTAGAATCGTACAGTACAATATTCAGTACAGTAAAATAAATGTACATTGAAGACTAAATATGACTGCAAAGAATATTAGGTCAAATGCGTGAAGAACAATTCAGAAACTCAAATTTAACCATCTTGAGTCTATTTTTATAGTTTGTGGTAGGATAGGAATAAGTAATCATTAAACTCGCACTCATCCGGTTTTTTCAAAGTCCGAATGACATTTTTGCAACATTAGTCTGTTCAAGTGAGAGTTCTACTGTAGTTCATTGCTAGGTTTCTAGTGCAGGGTTGATTCCATAGATTATTAAATAGGAATTCTACTACTTTTAACTTTTAATCGCATTTGTGTATGAGGAAATCAATAAAAATTAAAAACCAATTAAATTTGTACTGTATCTTGTTTTGGTAAACTTTTACAAATGCAATTCCACTATTAGATGAAACAATTTTGGGGAAAATGATGACGTTTGACCTATTTTATAGATGAATTTAGTTGTAAATAAAAGCTGCCAGACATAAAGCCACAAGTGCTACCACGATCCACAAACATTGGCAAATTTCCTTCAAAAGGGTAAAATTTACACCCAATTTGCCCTTTAGGAAGGGGCGTATTCCTCCAAAAATATTTATGATCTAATTTAGAGTAAACTTGATACAACAGTTAACTATGACACCATACCCAATATAAGTACAAAAAACTCTGTTTAGCCAAGCCAAGATGGTGGCAGAAAATTGTTGTTGTGAATGATTGAATTGTTTTAATGACCTTTTGATAACAAACCTCATGAGCACTAAACATTCAAGGCTGTCCATCCCTAGAATTTAAGTTTGATAGACTTTTATGTTTAAACTTTAAAGCAAAGCATTTATAATTAATTAATTATCAATACTTACTAAGTTTTGTATATGTTTTTACATTTTTAATTAAATGAGACGGTTGAAAGCTAAATAAAATTAAAAATCCAGTGATATCATCTTGTAAAGTTGTAATTTTGGAGTTGAACATTTTGTACAACTACAAAAGTAAAGTTTGGATTCAGCTATCTATAATACAGTACAGTAATTCAATATACCGTACAGGTTTTGGAGATACCTGTTCAAGCACTGTTTTGAACTTACAAGATATTAAAGGCTAAAACATATTGTTACATGCAGCATATGATACTTACAGAAATATACAGCCAGCGCTTCTGCTTCTTCGATAGTTTTCATTAAAGCTTCACCTTCGACCTCGTCAATCACATCTCCTGTTGGATCTTTCTGGGTGAGGAGCCAATTCAAAATGTCTTGCTCTTCATAAAGGTCACCTACACGAGAGAAAAAATAAAACTTAAGTAACATGTTCAAAACCTACAGCTGCTGTATCATAACATACTTATAGTTAGACATACTTAGTTAACATACTTATAGTTAGACATACTTAGTTAACATACTTATGGTTTAGACAGATAAATTCATAATAATTAGACAATAATTAGGTTCACAACACTAACCAGCATAAATGACCGGTTCCTTCGAGCTCATTTTAAAGAAAAGCACAGCAGGAAGTGCGAAAACCCCAAACTCCTTAGCCATGCCTTTGTCGTCAATCTTCACGAAGTCAATGCCTGAGTTTTCCGCTTCGTCATCAATGTGTTCAATCTCGGCCAAAACTCGGTCACACTGCTTGCAGTCGTCACTGTCTAACAGACATTGAACAAACTTAGACTTCGAATTAGGTTCGTAGATTCATACTTTGAAGTTCTAATTTGATAGCTTTAACACGAGGAGACCCAAGATGTTTTTGGAAATAAGCAAATAATTTCAAACATATAAAATACAAACCTGCTCGTAAACCTCTAGGGTTTCCGTTTAAATATAAGGTAGTTTGTTGCTGTTGATGTTTTTATCAGTTTTACATTACTTACAGTTTTAACAGGACTTACATTTGCGATGAATATAGAAATGACCAACTCCTTTACAATACTCACAGAAGAATGCCGCTATGTAGTCAGAGTTTTGGCGGATTTTGTTGAACATTTTTCGGTTAACTTTCTCTATGTGCTCGGTTAGCTCCATGTTAGCTGGATCGGTCAGCCAGTCTAGCAGTTCCTCATCATCATCAATATCGCCTGGACAAATAATGGCAAAAGGTACAAAAACTGTATGTTATTTTGACAGAAACAAAAGTATGTCAAACATTCTAAATAGTTTTGCACTATGTTGCCTCAAAATTCTTGAAATTTGTCTTCTTTTCAAATCATAATGTGATCCATTAAGAGGAAATGACATTTTAATCTTTCAAAAAATTGAGGCAAAATAACCTACTGAACTGGTAGACACAGAATGGCAGTTCATGAACGTCTTTCTCAATTAGGAGTTCAACTTGTCAACTACTTACCAAAATCTATCAAAGTTCACCTATGCAATCTGAGGTGGTCTCAGCCCAGTTACCTCAGTTAATTGAGAGTCTACTGTACTTATATATCCGAAGGTGAAATTGTTTTGAAACTTGTAGTGTTGTAAAATGTTTTCCCAAGGGTGCTCAGTATTTCTTTCATATCTATTTACATACATTAACACTTAAATATATTTTAGATTATATAAAGCCATTTGGCATTTCCATTTTTTACTGACTTTGTACTCTAGGAAAATACTCTCATATGATTACATTGAAAAAAAAGTTCACCGTCATTTTATGGCTATAAAATAGTGGTCACCACTTCCTAGGAATCCACACCTAGCTTAACACACTGAAGCTAAAAACCAAACAGATCTAATTGTTTTCACTATACAGAAAATAGACTACCATGGTATTCAGAAAAAAACGTGCAAAGAAACTTTCTATTTTTATCAACACTGAAATAGAGCCTAATCAAATGTATACATATACTAGGTGGTGCAGAGGAAACGCATGATTTTCAAACCGCTAGTACGCGGTGACGTGAGGGGGTATTGACCTTGAACGAATGTTGGCAGACAGCCCGAATGCCGTTTCAGTCGCCATGGAGCGTTGGAGCATACAACATCGTGTGTTCATTGTCGAGCAGTTGTTTAGAAACAATGGTTCTGTAGTCACAGTGCAAAGTCTTTTCCGTCAATATTTTAGAGTTGCATGTCAAGGTGCAGTGCCTGATCAAAATACCGTACTCCGATGGGTTGCAGTGTTTAGAAGTACTGGTTCTGTGATGAAAAAATAACCACCTGGTCTTCCCCGTTCAGTTCGTACACCGGAAAATGTAGACCGAGTCAGAACGGCAGTTGTTACTAGACGATCGACTAGACAACATGCTGCAGCTCTGGGTATGACACGTCGGTCGCTTCACCGCATCTTACATGATGACCTCAAGTTCCATCCGTACAAAATAATGATTGTCCAGCAGCTTAATGAAGGGGATTTTGTACAGCGCAGAGAGTTTTGTCGCATAATGGATGAAATGTTTACGGAAGATCCCGATGCTACAGTTTTCATGAGTGATGAAGCACATTTTCATCTTGACGGTCACGTCAATGTTCAAAACTGTCAGTATTGGGCATCAGAGAACCCCCAAAAATTACACCAAAGACCTCTGCACAGTTTAAAGATAACAGTGTGGTGCTGAATTTCAATGTTGGGGATTGTTGGACCCTATTTTTTTTTGAAGAAGAAGGAATTGCAGTTACTGTTACATCAGCTCGCTTGGTTGAAACGTTAAACAACTTCCTTCGTCCAGAACTTGAAAGGCGACAAGTGTACGTGAGAGACATTTGGTTTCAGCAGGATGGTGCCACAGCTCACACGGCGAGAGCATCCATAAAAGTGGTTCGACAAATGTTTCCAGGACATGTGATCTCGAGATTTGGTGATGTTCACTGGCCCCCTCGCTCACCCGACCTGTCAATATGTGACTTCTTTTTGTGGGGATATTTAAAATCAAAAGTGTATCCATTCGTCATGAAGTTTTGGAGAGAGCCGCCCGTAATTTTCAGAAGAGGATCCACATTTGTATCCATCAAGAAGGACGTCATCTCAAAGAGATTATTTTCCAAACTTAAATATGCTATGTAATTTCAAAAACTGCATTAAAAACCTATCATTTAATACTTGTTTTCATTATATTCAACCCATTGTGTCCCAGTAATTCAATATTGAAAAACATGTGTTTCCTCTGCACCACCCAGTATTTTGAAAATTGGCATAACAAAATATTTAGGGATCATCACATTGAGAATATTTTTACTTATAAATCTTAATTAATCTTAACAATAGTTTACTAAATCTTACCTTTGGTTTGAAACTTAGTTATCAACAGAGAAAAACTCAATGAAAACAATAAAATGGCAATATGCTTTTTCATGCTACTCAAATGAAACTTCACCATATATTTGATTAACTAGCTTAATTAAACAACTGATATTGTATTTTTAAACATCTTAAAAAACAACAAGACATACAACGTTTAGCAACCATTAATTTTAAATAGAGAGTATTTAGAAGAAATGCTTGTCCACAGTAAATTCATCGAACCCTTGACTATCATTGTGAAAGTCTTTCAGGTCATTTAATCAAAATATCTGAACTGAGAAGAAAGATTTTTTAAGATAACAGCTGACAGTTTCAATATACAGCTGATAGATGAAAGAGATTGGCAAAGGAGCCTACTCTATTTTGGGAATCCTGTTTGCCGAATAACAGTTGAGTTTGAAGATTGGGCACAAGTGCAAGTAAGCCTCGGAAACTGTAGATTCGAAGCTATTGGACAAGACAGTACAGAATAGTCAAAAAATTTGAGTTTTCAGTGTAAATGTTTAGTTGATTAATTGTTTTATGATTTATTCTTTAATAATAAATAATACCAACAGCATGCGGCAGGTAAAATTTCAAAAAATACAGCTTAATAATGTATTTTTTAGCCATATTTTATTAACTGTATTTTGTCCTGGGTGATAGGATATTTAAGACAGAAATTTTTACTAAAAGTCTCCCATACAACGGACTGTATTAAAATAGTATTGTTCAGAGCAATTGGGTAAAAAATTAAATTAATCAGGGTAAAATTATTTTATACTTGAATAAATTATTTTGCTTTTCCCAGCCTACAAAAGTTTCTGAACGTCCACATTTCCAGCTCCCAAGCTAGAGCGCTTGACTGCCACTTTCTGGCCCCAAAGGAGTAAAAAGATTATTCAAATTTTGGTTATTTCTTTTATTGTGCTTTAGACAGGACGTAAAATAATGATTTTATAAAGAATTCTAAGAATAATTTTTAAAATGCTGTTTATGCATATTTTGAATAATTAAAAATATTTATGAATTATTAAGTGAAAATCTTTATTAAAATTGGAGTTAAGTTCTTTATAATACTGACTAACACCAATTTGTGAAAAATCTTGATTATTTATTGTATTTACTTGTATAAAAAACATGCGCACACACATTTTCTACAGTAAAAAGTACAAAACAACACATAATTGGAATATAATGGTTTTTAATACTGAAACAAGTCAAACCATCAGAGACTAGTCAAGTAACAAGGTATAATACTCTTCAAAGCACAGATCTACACACAACACAATGGTTGATTTCTGAACGTCAGTCCACATTGGGATTTGGGGACTAATCGTGGCACAACGTTCGCACTCTTTCAGGATCATTTGTCAAGATCAGACCTTAAGTTGACAACTATTAAACTACTAACCGTCGTAGTTGATGTATTTGCCTTTGCGGAAGTAAGTGACTCCTGGAGGGTTGCGGAAGCCAAACTTCTTGGCCATCAGTCGGTCGCTGCACTTGACAATCTTGATTCCGTACTCTGACGCCTCATCATCTATTAGCTCGACGTGTCTTAGAACCTTCACCGTGAATGGGTCTTCTTCCAAATCTTCAGAACAGACAATCAGTTTAATGTACATTACACCAATCATAAAAACAGTTTTATTGACCTTAAACTTCAATATTATCTTAAAGCACAAGTATTGAACATTTAAAAAGTACATATAAAACCAGAGAAACTTTTTTAAACCGTTCACAATTTTATTTAGCTTTTGCCAAACAAGGAATTTTTATTTTGTTGTTTAAAGATGTCAAATGTATCAAAACCACATTTGTTCACAAAACTTTCACCACAGTAAACGGAAAAATGTGTCAATGGGCCATGTTTATGATCATCTTTATAGGTATTCTATTTTTTTAAACGTATTGTGTCATCTTACAAGCCTAACAGGGGTGAATTTAAAATTCCTTATCTGATGAAGGACACATTGCAATACACCTAAAAATGCAGTGATAAATATCACCTCTAAGCTACATTACACTGCTTGTTCATTGAAGATCCAAGAAACTGTCTTGTGATGCCAATAACCTGAAAGTGAGTCAATCTGCACAAATAATTTTGTTTCTTATTTTATATACAAACAGCTGTATTGAAAAAAGCTTCTGCTTAAAACACATGTACTGACTTGCTAACGTGTCACCTGTGTAAATAAAAGATTCTTTTTAAGTCCACCGATTATTGGAAAGTCCTCCACAATAAGTTGAATGGTTGATCAATCTTATTTCTGAAAATGAAATACGACATGCAAACAGCAGTTTGCCTAGTCGCAAAGCTCCAGGCTATGATCCAATAACCCCAATAATGTTATTAAACACTTCCCAAATAAACTAATATTGTTCTGAAACTTATTTTTAACGCCTGTTTGAGTCATAAACATTTTCCTTTATCATGGAAGCTCCGTCAAATCATAGTTTTTCACAAACTTCCTTCAAAATCATCCTTATTCCTTATAGCTACAGGCCCATTAATCTTCTGTCCTCATTATCAAAAGTGTTTGAAACTCATCGCAAAAAGGCTCTTGTTTCATATTAATGAGTCGCACACAATACCACTTCATCAATTTAGATTTAGAACCAATCACTCTACAACTGTCCATGGATTTGAAAATAAACTTCATTTTGTTGCTCTCCTTCTGGATGTTGCCCAGGCATTCGATAAAGTTTGGCACCATGGATTGTTGTATAAACTTTACCAAAGTGGACTCCCACAGTATTTAATAAACATATTGAGATCATGTCTAGAAAATCACACTTTTGTTACTAGAATCAATTCAACTTCTTCATCAGTTTGTTCTATTTCTGCTGGTATACCACAGGGTTCCATATTGCCCCGTCCCCCTTATGTTTAACGAATTTATATGTCTGACATAGCAATCCCACTCAATCATCCCTAGCTCTTTACGCAGATGACACAGCCCTGATATCACAAGATACCGACATAGACATGGCAGTTGAAAACCTACAAAATGATACAGACAAATTATACGTTCACAATTGACAAATTGAGTTTATTCAATGGAAAATTGTATTGAATCCTTTAAAGTGCAAAGCCAAGTGTTTACACTCAGAAGATATTTGCCTCCACGTAATCTTACAGTTTTAAGCAACTGCACACATTGGAAAGAAGCAGAACTGCCTGTGAAATATTTAGGAGTACAACTGGACATAAAACTTAACAGGAAAGCCTCTTGAACAAATGTATCCCAAACACTATCACTGCTAGGGGTGCCTATGGGATCCGTGCAATTTGCATGTAAACATATGCAAGTTCATGTTTCAACATGTCGATCGCAGTGAAAGTGTTAACTAATAGAAAATCTACACCACAAATTAAATCTTCTTTATTAACTAACAAAAATATTTTTAGACTGTTGATAACATATGCTTGTCCTTTGTGGGAAAGTTCTCTCACAAATTCAAAATTTGATAAACTACAAATTTGCCAAAACAAGTTTTTGAGAATTATTACAAATTCACCATGGTTTGTAAGAAATTCCCAAATAAACAAGGAACTTGTCCTACTTCCAATTACAGAATTTATATTGAAATTAACATGAAAATGTATGAAATCAATTAATGCATGCCCAAGAAACGTCCATTTCAACATTAGAAAACCATAAGTTGGACAACGATTGAAATATAGACGCCTTCCACAGGATCTCTATCTCCAAAAATCTGTAAATAGATCAACACAAGCTGTTTAATCCTAATGGGTCTAATTAAGGACCCAGGGAGAAAAAATCATTTTAATCAACTGTTTCAACGAATTTGTTTTGATTTGAACACTGACTTATAGTAAATCAGTGTAACAGCTCTTTCTTCAAAACCATATCAGACTGCTTAGTTGAAGTGCTGTTTACTTTCAGTTTCTTTATAATATTGAAAATAATTCTAGACATTTATTTCTTAGTATTGTATGCATTATGACAAAAAGTAGAGTGACTTTTGTCATCACTTTGGTGTCATCAAAAAGCATCATTTTAGGACCTAGTGATGAAATATAGTATTATACTTACACCAGACAACAGCCAAAAAGAACTTGGTCTCAATGTATTCGAAGAGTGTTTCCCGATCTATCTCCTCGATACTAACATCAGTTTTCTGCTTAATCATCCACTTTAGAACTAGATCTTCATCCATCATGTTGCCTGAAACAATTGACCATTTTATCAATAAATATAAAAACAAAAATATGACAACAAGTATTTAACTACCAATATTAATGGTAATATTCAACATTCAAGAGTTTGCAAAATTTAATAGATCACAGCAAGCTGTCTAATACTATTGTTGAACTAATTGTGTCATCTCAGTTTTATTAGCTGTTAGACAAAAATAATTATCCTTTTGACCTTCTATTTCTAAGCTCACAATCTTATTGTTTTTTAATAAAACTTTAAAGCTGACTTTACCCCTTTTACAACTATGACAGGCTACAAAGCTATTCTCTTAAACCCCCAAATGATTGATTTCAGTAACAAATAATTAATAAATAATATGTAATCGGATCTAATTAAACTATTGAAAATACCTTATGAATTGGGTAAATATTCTGTAAGCATCTTCCCTTATTTATAATGTGTATAAACACTGCATATTCAACATTTTTACTAAAATAGCTTTTGACTCATGTAAACTTTATGAAACCATTTGTAAAACTGAGTCTTTAAAACAACTGCAATGAAGAGTGGCAGTTTAATAATACTGTAATGTTCATTTAAATTGTATGTCTACTTTATTTGCTTTATTACTATAAACAGTACTGTAGCTTAATTTAAACAATAACTATGGGAGCAAATTAACTACAACTCATTCATAAAAAATATACATATATACCTACGTAACTGTTTAAGTTAAACACAGTAAAATGCGAATTGTACTAAGGGCAGGACCGGATTTAGACGTTTTTGCTCAGAAATCAACAAGACATAGGGTGATCTGAATAATCCCTGCTCTCCTTTCCACATTTCTATTTACTACCAGCTGAGACTTTGTGGCTCATCGCTAAAAAATTCAAATGTTCTGATAGCTTTATAAAATTTGTTCATATTTTTAATACCAATCAGGATGTCAAACAATCTGGGTCAAAAGTAGATTCAGGGTTTTTGAGAAATTCAGAGTGTTTTACAGTTTTACTATTGGGTCAAGTCTACAGTAAGGCCCATACAAGCTCCCTGTTGATCGCTCAGTGGCGGCTCGTCAGGTGAAGGGAGTGAAGGGTCATTTCACCTATGTTTTAGAGGGGAAAACTTTAACATTTAATTAATCCGTTTCCAAAGTCCGTGGGATCACATATCATCGACCTCAGTGAGTGCGATTCAAGCTCGACAGCAATAATCTATGGTTGCCTCGATAGTCGCCACAGAAAGTTAGTATGCCTCTATGGTTGCCACTGGCTGCTTCGTGTAAGATCGGAAAACTTACAGCTGGTGAAGAGCTTTCTTCGAGTTTTCACCTGACGCTTATCTACGTGGTAGGGATAGACGCTGAGGGGCGAGGAAAGAGACTGCGTTGCTATAGCAACGAGTGACGCTAGAAGTGTATATTCAAAGCCTGTCACTTGCGTAGACCGCCAGACCAGTTGTCCAGCTATCATTAGACCCGCGCAGCGCAATTTACTCTGTTTTAGGCCTACTTTTGCAATCACACCACCTGATTATATACATTTAAATAGTTGTATATTATTTGTTTACTGATCCAATTCTACAAAACAATTGTATGCAACGATTCTATACGTTGATAGTGTTCCACTTAGTACGGTAGTAGTACAATGTTTCAATTCAACATAATATTTTTTGCAACATTACAAACATTAACTTTTAATTCCCTGCTGGAATTTGCAAGCTGTAATTACTACGTTTTCAATTATTTACGTAGTTTCCTAGAGAAGTACTCATATTATCAATAAACAATGTATCTTTAATTTTCTGTCCACGTGTTAAGATAAATATTTAAACATATTTTTCCCGTTAAATAGTGGAGTAAAGCTGATTTGCCCTTCACCTTTCTCTAGACTCAAGAGCTGCCACTGTGATCCCTTCGCGTCTTTCAAAGTACAGCTTGTGACTAACTCTTGAATCAAGTCAAGTTAATATCTGTGGTAATTTGGTTGTTATCATCAGCTGATTCCTTAACTCATGTTTATGAACAGCAACTTCTCACCTTCGTCTGGTGAAACTCCTCAATTTCTATCTTTATTGTTGAGTAATTTGTGGACTTTCACAATTGACAGCAAAAAATCATTAACTCTTTTTTTCCTCTGTAACTTTTCTTTATTTTATTTTTGAAATATGTTGTTGCTCCTGCCATAACCTTCATGAGTTGTCACTTAACTCACTTATTTCTAGCCGTATGGAGCCTGAACCCATGCCTAAATCCGGCCCTGACTAAGGGCTATATAAGGAAACTAAGAATTTGATCCAAACAGAATACACTATGTGTGAGTATAATTATTAAATTGATAAAGTATTGAAGTTAATTGTTATGGAACACAATGACATAGTTACAGTAGGTAGCTAAAGTAATAAAATGAGTTCAATAATAAACAGATTTAAAGGATCTAAAGATTAAAGTGATAGAATATAAGAAAATGGTTTGTTACTAAAGACATGTTTTATAAAATACTACTAAAACTTCAACTTACCAAATGCACAAAACCTACATAAAATAACTCATATGAACTGACAGGAATGTTTGATACTTCTCTTTTGATTGTCAAACTTAAAATTAAACATCACTATTGGTTTATTGTCCACACATATCATTGAAAACTAGTTACAAAAAATCAAATACATTTTTCTTATTTTAAATTTAAAAATTGTTCATTAAATTCAAAGTTTACTCGAACAAAGCATAAGAGTTCTTTTAAGTTTTAAAGAAACCTTTTGGGTTTTTTGTTTAAACTTTGAATTTATTATTGGCTAATAAAATAATTTTCTTGTATATAAACATTGAGACTGAAATAAGTTTGACATTCATTGGTTTTTATTCACTGGGGTTTGCTTTGATCTTTGCAAGTATAAGCGTTTTTTGACATACCGGTATACAAGAGGACCTGTGTAAAATTGGTTAATTTTGCTTATTATTTCTTTTCTACAATCTACATGAAATCCGTATTAAATTATTTTCTTAAATTTGTAGATCAGGACTTGTAATTGGTAGGCAATAGTAGAGGTTTTATTTTGAACTCAAGCATCCTTGTTCTACAGTTTTCTTTGTTCTGTGTCATCCTTTAATTTTATAACTAAATTAGCTATAATACAAAACCTTGAATAGTTTTTAAGAACAGTTATGTATTTTTATTTTGATCCGACTTTTTCTATAAAAAGAAACTAATATTACGTTTTGTTTGTATATACATAAATTTTTATTTACAATAAAAGAATATTTACACAATATTTTTAACTTATTACTTAGATTACACTGAAAGTTAATTTTCATCAATAAGAATAGTCAAAGTCAGAAAGGGTCATGAAAGAAGTTGATGTCTATATGGTGGTCGGGGTGGTAGATGGCTTTTTTGCTGACTGGGGAAATAAACTTACCATTTATGCCATCTTTATTGAACTGACCGAAACCCCTGTAATAAACTGAGGCTAGAATTTGCACATGCTGACAAGTATACAAATACCAGTATTGGATTTCCTTAACTTACTCATTTCTCATCCTTGGGCAAAGTTAAGATTTATTTTTCAAGTACAAGGAGAAATTAAAATGTATGATTCATTTTAAATAACTTACAAGTAAAGTGTTAAAAGGAGTAAAAAAATCTTATAATCTAATTTTTTGTTTTGCTGTCCGCAAGAGGAAATTGAAGTCTTGTGCCAGATGCAGTTGTTTATTGAGCACAGTTTCAGAGTTCTCTAGTACTAACATAACTTTAATCTACTTGATTAATACATTTAAAAATTACTAACTGTTAATAATCAAGTAAATTTGAACCAATAATAGGTTAGTGATCCAGTCGCAATAACACTTGAAAACTAACATTGAGTGAGGACAAGATTTTTTCTTTCTTATCAAAAGCACTAAACCGTACTAGGATCCATCATTCCACCTGCCAGTGTAAGCACTGTGTGTTTTTATTCACTGTATTTGAAAAAGCCTGTTAAGATCTTAATACTACAGTAAGTTCCTGTTTATGGAATAACTGTCAACCACCCCCAAGTCCTTAAACTTTACCCATATTGTATGTATCAGGTTTTTTATTCCAAATCCAATGCAAATTCTTATATATTACTGACAATGAAGAATGAAGCAAGGCAACACGTTTTCCCCATCAAGATAACTTTGACAAGCTTACCTCCACGGTGTGGTCAGAACCTTGATAGAGTCCCTAACAAGCTGCTTACAATTTTGGCGTCAGGTTAAGTCTACACCGTGCAAGTAGTTCCAGGTTAATATTGTCAAGGTTACTTCAATGGTGAAAACATGCTTTTTAAAGCCAAGTTATTTGTAGTTAGTAAATCTTATTTTGGCTTAAAACATAAAAAGTTGAATTTATATATACAAATAAAAATATCTCCACTGTGGTTTCACACCCACATAACCCTACCTTTATTTAGTATAACTTCTTAAAACTACTATACACATTTTCACTAGTCACTATTGTCTATTTCTAGTTATTTTTCTCCCTGGACAGTAAGTAGGCTTAGTTTCAATTATGAGGGCTGTATGTGAAGTGAAGATGTAAACACTATGATAAAATGCAAGTATCTTATAAAATAAACGTGGCTCCAAAAGTACTCTATTGATAACCTTGGTGTCACTGGAATCTTCACACCAGGCTTCAAAACAGAGCCTATTAAAAAACCAGTGGATTTACATGAATTATGGTCCAAACAGCGTTTATACCAACTGTAGGTCTAGGGTTTTTGTTCATAGAATACATGCATCTTTTTCCTTTTTATGTTATAAAGTATAAACTAGTCTATTTAAATTACTTTCGGTTCCTAGTTCAGATCATTGTCAATGACAGAACTTTTCATGCAATTTATTCATTTTTATTAGTATATTTTTACATAAAAGTAGATACTGTAGATTTACAGAACTATCTCCGGAATAATTCAGAAATGTTTTACATTTTTATATGCAAATAAAATCTATAAGTTTCTCCTATGACATTCCAAGTTGATTAACTTTGTGTAATGTTTTTTATATAACGCTTATGTATTGATGGGAACTGTTGAAAACATACACAGTATGTCTGAAAAGTAACGTAACTTTTTATACGGTGTTAGTTTTAAATTCACCCCCCACTTTAACTTTTGAAACAGGAAATATGTTTTAAAACCCTTTGGGGAATGTTTTTATAGAATTCTGAAGTTTATTTTGACAAACTTTGCCTCACCCACCCAAAATCTCCCAGCAAATTTTTGTAATACTAACCCCCGCTTGTGGCACCTCAAAAGAACGAATTTCAACACAAATTTAACGATGCAAAGAAACATTTGTTATGCCTACTCATTTTGTTATAATACCAATTTAAAGATGACACAAAATCAGGTTTAAATGCCACATTTCACATACAATTTATTAAATGACAACATTTTCTTCAAAAATGTTTCCTTTTTCAAAAGTTAAGGTGGGGGGACATTTAAAACTCACCATGTATATACACAAAAATAGTAATTCTATTAATAAAACAGCACATAGTTTAACAGCTGTGTATTTCCTCTAACAAATAAGGCTAAATTTTACAAAAAGGAAAATTTGCTGACAAATGATATAGTTATAGTGGACCAATCACCCTCGGTTTTTGTTCACTTGTCACAAAAACGAAGTGGAGGAGAGAGTTAATATAAAGTTTTTCAAACTTGGCAGAATTTTCACAGGAACATTTGAGTTAGTGAAAAAGGTGTAGATTTTGTATAGAACAAGGTTTTAGAGTGGTGTAAATGTTTCAAAGATAACAGTAAACATTTAAAAGACGACCCAAAGCAAGGTTGGCCAAAAAATAAAATCCATTAACAATTGGTTCAAATTATTTTCATTTTTGTCTGACCTTGTTTTGGTTCATGTTCTAAATTTTTACGACCATCTTCAAAATGTTTATGCCACACAAAAAATTTCTATACCAAATCTGTACCTTTTTCATCCACTCAAATGTTTCCGTGAAATTTCTGCCAAGTTTGGAAACTTGACATTAGTTCATTCCTCCATTTAGTTTCTGTGATGCGTACCCGTGATTGGACCACAATAACAATATCATTTGTCAGGCAATTTTAAAAAATTTAGCCTTATTAGTTGGAGGAAATACACAGCTGTTAAGCTATATGCCGTTTTATTAAAATAGCATTACTATTTTTGTGTATATATAAAAAGTTCTGTTACTTTTCAGACATAGTGTTTACTTAGGAAACTCTCTTCTACCTTTAAATTTTTTTATATGAGTTGTTTAACATAAATTCTTTTACTAAAAATCAACATACATGGGCTCAAAAATTCATTTATCTCCAAATTAAACAAGAAATATTGCCTAAAAAATTTAAAAATAAGTTAAAAAACACTTGTTGAACAAATCGATTTATTCTTCAGAAGAATTCTGGTATAAGGAAGAACCCTAATCTAATTTTCATGTATATAGAGTAAAAAGATTTTTGGTCTATTTATGTATATATGTTGTTTATGTTTACTATTGCACTAATGTTATTGAAGATTAAATTTGTATAACACTTTGATAGTACAGTTCCTTAGGGAAGCATGTGTGGTGAGATGGGCTATAGAGACATAAGCGGCCAGCAGGAAATCTCAAGGCCACCGGCCATGCTGTACCTAACGAACTGTAATCTTTAATATATTTTGGAAGCAACTGTTCTTTGTTTCTCAACATGATGTAAGCTTTTACACACTGTATTATTACTATGTATTCTGACACTAATCAAATGTTACATATGTGAAATAAATGAATAAAGATTATTTGACTTTGACTAAGTATTTACCAATTAATTTTCCCCAATCAAAATTAAACCCAACTTGATGATCTATGACTTCCCAAACAAAAAGCGTGTTTGCTTGTTATTCAATATAAATCATTTCCATTCATAATATTTTACTCAGTTTGGTTTTTTAGTTTGTACCTCTGTAAACCATGGTTGAACGTAGTTTTACCTCGTTTGAACCTAGAATTGCTTAGTTAAAAAAACACAGAACTTTAAAAATAGCACTTTATTTGCATCACAATTTCAAGACACATTTTTAGAAAGATACAGTCTACCCTCCGACATTTAGATAAAATATGTAGCTAATTAGAAAACAAATACCAAAACCTGGTTGTCAACAATTAACAATTTTTACTTAACTAACAGAGAAGTTAATTTGCTAAGATAAGCAATTATCTTACCTATGTAAATTGATAAAATTTTTAAATTTCAAATAACAACTAATAACTTTAACAATACTTTTGAACTATAGTGTTGTCTTACTTACATGGTTTTATACATGGCAATACAAATATGTACATAGATACATAGTTTTTGTTGCAAAATAGAACTGAGGTGTGTTTTTAGCGAACATTTTTAAAACTCTCAGCTTTGTTTCTAATTAGGCATGTACCACAGTACCGTACCTATAATACTTACCTGCCATTTTTCAAGAGAGAAGTTCAAAATATTTCTGAGATATTAAAATATTGAAAAAGGTTTTAAAATGATAGTTTTTAACAAGTGTATAATAAATTTAAATAAGTTAATAATTAATATAGATGCAAATTTGGTGATACGTTTTGATAATTTATATTGATGTTAACAGTTAGGAATTTTAAGATTTATAAATATTTGTAAGATTTCTTATTTATATGCCTACTGATTGATAAGTGATTAATGGTTTTAAATGTTTCAGTTTAGCAAATATCAAGTAATTACACGTACTTATATTATTCTTACCCGTATTCTAAAAAAAGTCTACTATTTTGAATAGAATTTCATTTTGACTGAACAGTATTCTACAACTGGTTTGACACACCTCAATAAGTGTTTGCAAAAGTGTCAACGGAAACTAACAAGTAAAGAGTAAAACAAATATAAAATCAATAAACCCAATATTTAAAATTTTAGTACAAGAACCTTTTTGATAAGCAAAGCAGTCTTCGTAAGATAGCCTCAAAAAAGACTTTGCTGATCAAAAGGTGCATCATATTCAAATTTGAAATATTGGTTTTATTGATTTTTAATTTGTTTTTTTATTAATCCAATATTAGAGCTTTACTCCCAAGAAGTAAAGAATTGACAATATTTACATAACAGGTTCTATTTTTATCATACTGGCCTATTGCGTACCTAGTGTTTTCAGTCTGGACATGTTGTTTTAAAGATAAAAGAAAAAAGATGAATAAATATATACATATTTTATCACAAAATGAAAGGATTTGTTTGAAAAGCAACATTCATTCTGAGTAAAGTTCTCCATTCATTCCAGACGTTTTGGGCGTTTATCATTAAACTACATCATAGTTATTGAAACACATTTATGAAAATATATTAAGATTATTGAAGACACAGATTTAAGTAGATTTTAGTTATTTTACGTTATAGCTCTAGTAAAACAAATAAGCTGAATGCCCTTACTTTAATTTATATTATTATTGCAAAAGCTTAAAGGTACTCAGTTAACATAAATTATCCAACAACACCATTTGGCCTTAACACTTTAGCACTGATTTTCAAATTGAGCCAAAGAAAATAGTTTGAATATATTATTATCTCTGAGAGTTGGTGGGTTGTGTTGGCAGTGAGCTAACTTAAAAGGAACTTAACACTTATTAAAAATTACAAAGAAATTATAAAATAAAAAATAAATGTGTAATACGAAAAATTCTATGATTTTGTCATATAACTTACAAGATTGTATAATAATTGAAATAATTATTTTAATGCAAAAAATAATGAAACTAAGCTATGAACTTTACTGTTTGTTTTTACTTAGATGAGTTTGATAAAATTAGTCAAATTACAGATAATCAAACACAAGGATAGGACACAAACCACATACATACAGATTCACATTTTAACAAACATACATCACTCGAGATCTCATAACGCACAAGTAAATAAGAGATTCACCTACATCACCTACTATTTTATAAAAAACTAAAATTTATTCAAGAAGATTATTTCAAAAGAAAATATAAAGGACATAAAGAATGCTCTAAAAAGGGTTTGTAGTACAAAAAATGTCTTTCGTTCATAAGAAATTCGTAGAGTTTCTCCGGTGGAAGAACATCCAAACCATAGTTGGACAGTGATAAATCCAGCATGTACAAACATTTGTCTCTCAGTAAAAAGGAACAACAAAGTAAATTTTTAAAAAGGAAAGTTGGTGAAACAATTTTGTTTTGGGAGGATCAGAATGTTTAGAGAGTGTATTTAAAAAATGTGTTGTGTAAATGTTAATGGAATAGCTGGCAGACTTACTCGGAAATGTTTTGATCGGTCACTAGACCTAACTTTACCACCACCAAATGTACTTTCCACTGAAGAAACCTTTCTTATTCTTGGATGACTTGTCGGTAGAGACGGCTGAGAGTTTTTCCTTTTTTTCTTTGTTGGATTTCTTGGGTTCATCCTTGGCGGGTGTCATTTTGGCCACCTTGGTGCCCTTCTTGACGGTGGTCGGGCAGCACTTGTACGGCTCATAGGAAGGGTTGGGACGCTCGTTTTGGCCACCGAGCCCAATGATGAAACAGCCATCGCCTGCAGCAAAACCAATTCAAACAGTATTTCCGAATTTGATTGTTTTATGAATAAATAGCTAACCGACTGCAGACAATTACGGCATTACAAGCTAGAAAACGTTCTCAAAATGTTGAGGTGTGTCTCAACACCTTGAAAAAGTGTTCTTTCATTTGTGTAAAGTTTTGGTAAAAGCCAAAAACCTTAATATTTACTATTCAGAAGGCATGTGTATGCAATAAATAGTAATTAAACAATTAACAGACTATAAGTTATATTAAAATATTGCTGCAGACGATATGACTGATTTGTTAGTAACAAAAACAATGTTAGTGGATTAGTAGAATAGACATTTTAGTGGATAAGCATGCAACTATGATTAAGCAGAAATTAAGTTAGACGTAAGTATAAATAAAATGTCTTATAAACAATATCTCTAACAAAAACAAACAATAAATATTTGTATGGTTGGTTGTATCAGAAGATACTTGTCCATATATTTTAGGGATGTGAACCCTTTGATAAAAAATAATATTCTTACTGTCAAAACAATGACTTACATTTTAATTAACTACATCAATTTAGCTAACTAGTTTTAAAAGAAAATGTACAACACTTTTGAACAACAAGATTGTTTACTTGATAGTGAGTTCAGGTCTCATGAGAATACCTCAAATATTAAGTTTAAGGGGATGGTTTAATTTTATCACAAAATTATGAAATCCTTATTGTATTAATACGAGTATTCAACAGATACTCATATAAATATTTTAAATAGTAGGATTGTTTATACATTATCCATGCAGAGTTCTAACAAACACAACTAACCAGACCAACAAATGCTTTGAACATTAAATACATTACATGTGAGGTAGGTAGTTGATGTCAATTAAATCAAAGTTTTACAGAGGTCCACCAAAAACTTAGATAGGTTTTGACTAATAAAAGCACCAACTACCCAAAATTCAAAAATCTGGCCAAAACCATATTTAATACATAAAAGTACTCAAAGGTTTGACTATTTGTAATAATTTAGTTTTCTTTAAATTTTATACCTACGTTGAAAAATTGGGCACCTTAACTGATTTAGTGATACTAAAATTTGGATTTTATACAGTTATACGTTCCGTATAATTCTTTAACAAGAAGTGACACAAAATTTCATACAATCATAAATGTATTGTACACTTTGAATTCACTTTCAACAAATTTGGATAAAGAAGTCATGTGCCAAACAAAAATGAAATTATTAAATTCTCTTATATAATTAGTTGTTGTTTCACTTTAAACAAAAAGTCCGAACTAAAAATGAAAACCAAAGATTAAGAAGAGAAGGGAGAAATGGATCTCGTCGACAGAGGGGTGCCACTTGTTTGTAGTCTGTGATCCAAGCAAGCGTTTTATTCATTTTTCCGTTTTTTCAGATTTCTGTTGTGTTTCGTCTTCGGCTTCTTTCCTACAATCGAAAAAAAACTCCCTGTCATGAAAGTGAAATATGTAGGCCTATGTGTTTATCATTTACTGGATTAGTATTAGGTTCAATGTGTTTAAGAATTTGCGGAAGATAGTTGACTAATAAAAATGAAGCCGAAAATCCAAAAAAATCTTCAAAACAGGCAGAGAGGGCCAAAAATCTGATTTAAAAGATCAAGTGAAATCATGATCATTCATTTTCATAACTACAAGACCTTTTAGAGCAAGATAGCTTACAGGTTCAAAAAATACTTGCAGTAAATGTCATTGTCATATCCAAAATCTAATAGGAGTAAGGATTTCTATCCTAATTTTAAATGTTTCAGGGAAAACCATAGATTTACTACAAATTGTGGGCTACTGGTGTAAAACTACCTAAAGGGACTCTGTTAGGTCTAAAAGAAGTTTAATGTATCCTAAATCCGAAAGTATACTCTACTATGATTAGGCTATGCAATTTACTTGTTTCTCCTTAGACTGGTTTGTATCTATATGTATGTATCTTCGGGTTTATATCTTTCTCTGTGATGTTCGGACAATTTTTGATTTCCCACAAGGCTTCACCCTTTTATCTATTAAAAAACCCCAAATAAAAATTAGGGAAGTTTAAGTAGAGTAACTTAGTAAAAAATAGGAATGTAAAAGAAGAGAGTTACAGAAGAACTTGGTTTGATTAAAAATTGAAATACACAATCTGTTTTTAAGTTTATACAGTTTGACAAAACAGAAAAGTACATAGCTTACACTCAGCCACAAGCGCTACCATGAACAGTAGGACATTTTTTTATTACCGAAGAGGAGTTTAATTTACTCAAAAAGTGTTTTTATGGTCTCAAAACCTTTATTTAAGAACTGATTTTGATGAAACTTTAAATTTATATTATTGTCACCTTTACCAACATGTGTACTAATAAAAACCAACAAAATCTGACTAGCCAAAAACTAAGATAGCGGCGATAAAACAGTTTTACACCACCACAGTTTTTGGTCTGGCTTTTCTACTTTTGGTACTCATGTTTTTTAGAGTAAATTAAACTTTAATAACTTTTGTTAGGCTAAGATGTGACTTTGTCACATGTATAACATTAATATGGCAAATAAATGGGTTATTTATTTACACCAAATTTCATCAATATCAAATATTAAAAATCAGTTTGACTCAGCAGGTGTTGGTAAGCTCAAAACTGCTTTCATTTTGGTTCTGACATTTCTACATGGCTAGAGAAAAACATGTGTTTTTTTGGGCTCACTCGTTTTTATACTTTTGATATGTAGGCTATATGGTTTTTAATAGTATTTCAATTACTGAGGAACTTTTGCTCACATTTAGATGAGTAGTCTACGTGGGCAGTATTAAACCATTGATTATGATTATTATCATATTTATCTATCTTTGTTGCCAGCATATAATACTTTTACTATAACAAACCAAGTTCCACTGTTTGCTTACTAATGAACTAAAAGCTTTTGTCACAGACTACATAAAAAGATGAAGTAAAGCCTTTCTACTATTTGGTCTTGGACGGTAAGGTTGGATGAGACGATTGATTCTTTTGTTGGAAATCTACCTGAGAGCGCTCTTTCAGAATCATCATCATCATCATTATCATCCTCATCATCATCCTCCTCATTATCATCATCTTCCTCATCCTCTTCATCATCATCATTATTACCATCGTCTTCATCATCATCATTATTACCATCGTCATCATCATCTACATCATTAGCTGTAGTTATTCTCAAAAAAAACAATAAGTCTTCAAAATTGTTGGGGTATAGATGGATCATAGTTCATTTGATGTAAGACTTTTGTTAATTTAAAATTGAGTAAGTTTCATATGTTAAATGCATTAGTTTTAAATAAGAAAAATAAATTAACTTTTTATTGACTTTTTGATAATTTTGAGTGAGTGAAATGCGTTATTAATTGCTGGAGATTTCCGCAACTCTTGTACGTGCCATTAAACTTTAATTTGTGTGTTATTTACTTCACATCTTTTCTGTTCCTTGGGTCAAAAGACAAGTGATAGAAAGTTGGTGAAAGTTTGATCAAAAACGGATTGAAAGTTGATGAAAAATTATAAATGAAATATTTATAAAAAAGAGGTAAGATTTGAACATACAGGAGTAAAATATTTCCTGTTTATTTAAATGTAAGTAAATCTAATCTCCTCTGGAGATATTTTACACAACTTTTAATATTCCATTAAATTTTCAACTGATGATGTCTGGCCCAGTACAGATAAAACCCTTTTGGAATTAAATTGATCCTTTTTTATTTTAATGGTGTACCCATAAACCTACATAGAGGGTGAGTTTTATGTCCCCAACCTTAACTTTTGAAAAAGGAAAAATTTTTGAAACCCTTTCGGGATTGTTTGTATAGGATTATGAAGTTTGTTTTGACGTACTTTGCGTCACCCACTTCCACCCAAAAACTGGGGGGAGGGCCCCCCAAAGTTTTTAAATTGCAACCCCCCATTTGTGGCCTCTCAAAAAAGGAAATTTTAATAGAAATTCAACGACGGAAAGAAAAGTTTTTTAATCTTTGTAATACCCACTTAAAGATGACAAGAAATCAGGTTTAAAATGCAAATATAACATAAAAAAATGTGTTATAACAAATATTTCTTTAAAATACCCTATGGGAATATGTTAATGTTGTGATGTTTCCCTAAAAAATTTGCCATATAAAAAAGTTTTATGTGAAAAGTGGCATTTTAAAGCTGATTTCTTGCAATCTTTAAACAGGTATTACAAAAAAACTGAGTAGAGAGAAAAGTTTATCAAGAGTAAAGACTTATAAAACTCACCCTGTATATAAGAGTGCTCAACCACAAACACCTATATGGGAAAATTAATGATTTTTTAAATTACACTAAAACGTACTAATGCAAACCTATAGATCAAGCTCTCCAAACTAAAACCCTTTTAACCCCTTTAATTTTATAACCACTAACAATAGAAAGTTTCTACAGACAACCACTTCTTCATAATAAAGAAAAGGGTCATTCAATTACCAAATCCATCACTCAGTGTGGTTGTCATTTCCAGTTCCTCACCAAGGAATGCACACTCCCACCCCTCCATAGCTTCACCCACGCAAGGTACTTTGCATGATGTGGCAACACTGCATGATGATGGATGTGACAACTAAATAATATCCTTATCCCACTGGATCTCTGTAGACACTCTGTGGGTGGTTTAACACTTTTTTGTACTTTGTAGTATTTTGTGGGCTATTTATGGCTGGTCTCCCTACTGGTACAATATGAAAAAAGCAGAAGAAACTCATGTTGAGTGGGGCTGGTCTCTGACCTTGAGTGATTCCTACCTGGCCCTCTGGCTCATACTACTCACTCCAATATTACCCTATCAATAACAATTTCTTTGGCTATCTAAAATTTCAGTTATACAAGTATTTCATGGACTTTTCCCTTTTACAAGTATTTCAGTTAAGGAAGTACCGTATAAAACTTGAATTTTTAAACTAATATCAGGCTACAAGAAACATGTCAAATCAGGTTGAAAATCTCCAGCAATCCATAAGAGCCAAAACATGCAAAATTTTCCTTTGTATTCTTATGTTTATATTTTCATTTAAAATTAAATTATTTAAATCTTTGTTAAAAGGAAACGAAGTTAGCGTGTAAATTGTTCAGGTTTTCAAATATAACAGGATAAAAGAGCTAAGCCAAAAGAATAAATCTACTTATTTTCACAAAAAATTTCTCCCAAAGTATAAAAGAACATGAAACTACCTGATAATATTAAACACTATTCAATGAAATATAATCCTGCAATACACAAACGAGTCAGTAGGAAGTGAACATGTAAAAGTGTTGAGTTCAAATGTTTGTAGGTTCCACTTCAATTGTTAAATACGTTATTTGTGAAGTAATCAAAGTACAGTATATTGCCTTTATTGTCTTAAAGATTTTTTTGGAGGCCTTCTAAAAATATAGTATATAATACTTTAAATCATAAACCCTGATGTTGGAATATATAAAATTGTTGGTACTCATTAATGGGTTAATAGTATATAAACCATTAACATAAATTTGGTCAAACCGTTAAAAATATAATAAAAATATGTAGTAAACAGTCGAATGGGTCCTCCATATGACGTTCTAACTGGTGATGTTCAAAATTGATGTTTTAGTGGAATAAGGTTCTAACGGGCCTTTCTACATCGCGTGGTAATTTTGTTTGTCGAAATCGTCATGTCAGTAGCTCTGAACAGCTGTCGATTTGGCGGGAAAAACAGCTCCGCGGAGGGTAATAACGTTTTAACCAGCAAAGATGTTGTCTGACCCGTGTGTTGGAAACGTTTGAATCAGGGCAAAAAACAAAATTTAAGTGTAACAAAATGTAACGATAAGAAGAGGAAAACTATGAGGAATTGCGGATAACCATATATTTAAAAAAGTAGCCAGTGCCCCGAAAACTGCCACCTACAGATGTTAGTAAAACAACGTTTTTCTTACAGACACTGGACGCTCTGCAGACAATGCCTATTGTACCTTGTTTCTCTATAGTCTATACATTGAACTCATCGCACTATAATGAGTGCATACAACAGCTAGTTATAAAATTTATTTGATAATGTGCAGTTTCACATCTTTATGACAATTTAGGCCTACATTCGATTTTAAAAAACCCAATCAACTAGCTTAAAACTAATATTGGCCAGGATTTACTTAGAGTAAATGCACTTAAGAGTTTTATAATGTACTTTTTGGCCTGTGGATACCTTTTTTCATTACAGGGTATATTAAAAATAAATCCATGGTAATAAGTCTAATTCTCGTAAGTTGCAACAGTATAAAACCATGACAATACTGTCTTGAGAGTAGGTTAAAGTTTACCTTTTTTACATTACTACATGACTTAAAACTTTTTTAAGTTTGTAATAATAAACTATTGTTTTTATAACGAGTGTTTGTTTTATTCTTTCCATGGTACAAAGTACCACTAGTGAGAAGAACAGCGTTCTAACCTAACGTCAGTGTAGAATATTAGTAGAATACTGCTGTAACCTACGTCAGTTAAAACGTTTTTCCTTCGTTTTTTAAAGTAAAATGTCTTGTATCTCTGATATAAGTCGCAATATAGGTATGAAACTTTGTAACAACTAAGAAATGAGCTATAAGAATGTAATTTTAAATAAAATACATTTTCAATACAAAACATTTACAAAGTGTTTTGGCCTTCTAAAAAATGTTATTTTTGTCAGAACATTATATGGACGACCCATTCAATTATTTATTGTGTAATAAATAAGTATAGTGGAGATAGCAAAGAAAACAAAACTTCTAGACATGTTCTTTCTATTACGTAATAAATAAGCAAAGTTATTAAATTCAGTAAAAGTTCAAAAGCTGGATGAATAATTTTTCTTATTTCCAAATGAATTGGAAATAATACTTTGTTAGGGAAAATAATTTTGTCTTGAACTTTTCTCCTGGAAATTTTACAGTAAAACTTAATATTGATATACGTTATTTCTCAAAAGTCTTAATTCAAAAATTAAAAAATAAATGTAACATAAGGAGATTGTTGCCAAAACTCAAAAATTGACAATAAGAATTTTTTAATGGTTATCCTATGAGAAATATGAACTACTGTATTTAAATAAATGTTGTACAATACAACAGTACACTACAGTAGCTTTCTAGACAATAAAGAGCCTAGTAAGTAATCAAAGGATACCGGCAGAGGCAAGGTTAGGTAACCTTCTCTCAGTTTTTCCTAAAACATACCCCCTTTCCTTCATCAATTGCTTTTTAGCTCATTAAAGAAAAATTATTTCAAAACTTATCGAACTGAGGTTTGGCAACTTGCTCCTAAGGTTGCAACTTATAACTTAAAGCATAAAACAGAACGGACACAAAGAAACAGTTTTAAAATGTCTTACTTTTTTGATCAACTAACCACTGAAGAACCTTCTTCTCGTTTTTAAGACTTCCTACAAAAAAATAATTTGTAACATAAATTACAATAACATTGACAAGTATCCTTTGTTGAGACGATGAGAGACTTTCTGAGTTTGAAGTATTATTGTGGACGTTCTCAATCATTAGTTTACAAGAAGAACACAACAAGAAGGAACTGCAACCTGATCCCGCTTTTAAGTGAATGGTAACCTAAAATATGTCACAAAATAGTAGAAAATGAGATAGCCTGAAGCAATCAGTGTAAACTGGCCAGTCAACAATACCAAACAGCCTGTAGCTGTTAAAGTAAGTCTTAAAAAACTAGCCCAGAAAGAACATGAACCAAAAATCTAAAGAAACACAAGCTCGAAGCCAGCTGTAAAATCGGTTGGTAGCTTTCACCAGCTGTGAATGTGCTGAGTTTATCTGGTTGCTGGTTGTAACTTTACATTTTTCGAGCGTGCTGTTTTGTTTTCTATGAAATTTTATTTTTTGACTTTAACAGCTAAACGTTGTTTGGTTGTTTTTACTTGTAGGTTTACTCTGATTACTTTAGGCTATTTGACCTACTAATATTTTATCACTTTTGTGTCATGTTTTAGATTACTTTCGGCATCCCCATACTTTATGCTCTTCTCGTTTACTAAACGTCAATAATATTTCAAACTCATAGACTGACAAGTACCTTGCGATATAGTTCCTTAGTTACGGCATCTTTATAGCTAAATGTAATGAGAAAGTAAAAGGAATGTTTAAAATAACTGACATATACATCTAATATCACAGCCTACCATTGCACAACAGCATTAATTTAGCCAAGTGGAATCATACAAATTAAACAATATCACAATGTAAACTATCTAACAATTTGACAACCAGGTTTTTCTCTTCCAAAGTAAACTTTGATTTCATCACACACATCTTAAATTATTAGTCGGACTGGTGACTGTACTTTTCATAACTGATTATCTTGAAACAGAAATATTGGCGGGGGGTAATTTTAAGTTTGGAAAGACCAGTAGACAAATTATACGTAGTAGATTCTAGTTTATTCATCCTTTGCTAATCCAACATTCTGTATTATCCGTCATCTTGAGACAAAAAAGAAGGGTAAGTTCATATAGAACTACAAATTTAGTATTAGGTAAGATGCACTAATAAGTACTTTTACCATTCTGTACTATATGCATCATATTTTACCTTTTGCAAATAGCTTTTCACTTTTCCAGTACTAAAACACTGAAATTAAACAAAATTATTACTTTTTAATACTGAACCAATTTTTCTCAATCTTGTCCTACACTGTGGTGTTTTTAGTTATCTGGCCTTCTGCCAGCTTGTTAACTTTTATTCACCAGTGCTTTCAACAGCCAAACTGTCATTTTTCGGTGATTTTCATATGAATTTAATTTATACAAACAAATATATTAGTACTGTAATTTAATGTAACAATTACCTAAATATGCCCACCTGACTCTCGAAAATGCCTGTGAACTTCACATTTCTAGTGACGTAAAGTATCACGATTTTTGTTGGCCTTTTATAGTTTACACTTTCTAGAATTGCTATTTTATCACTAAAATAGTAGGGCACTGTAATATTAAACTAGAAGTTCTCAACCAGTAATACGTGTATGTGACAGTACTTAAGGTGTCACATTAACCAATGCAAGCTGTATTTTACGAGACAAAAAGTGACATCACACACAATCTGTTACATTGCTAATGCTTGATACAGATTTGTCGGATGAGTACAATTAATAGTTTAATAACAAACAGCTATACATCTGATTGAGTTGACAACTTGAATTTTTTCCCCATTAAAATAAAATTCTAAGAAATTAAACTTTGACTTTAGGCTATATTCAGCTCCGAAAACAGTTAAATGTGTTCTTTGGTAAATGTGCTTCATGAACATACATCAATAGACTTGTACTTTTTGGTACACCTATTTGTAACATTGGAGTTTGTATCGACCCTTACTCCCCTAAAGATTACCTAAATATTTTCAGAAATATTTATGGAATGGTGGGTGAAATATAATATAAGGTTCAATCAAAATGTTAATAAATAGTTTAAATAACAATTCATTAAGGAAATGAGTAGCTGGCACACACATACCAATCACAAACGCACAGTTTTCAGAGTAAAAAATCTTCATCACACTGACGAATGTACGTTTTTCTGTAGATTTTTTGATGACAAATATATAAAATAAATTTTACAACAATAAGATATTTTTTTAAATATAAATATTACGAGGAATTACTCCTTGATATGCAAAGGTATCTTAGAACATCAGCTGTAAATGAAACGAAGAAATAACAAAATTATAGTAACATGTACAGGATCAATCATCATTTTATCTTATTTAGCCCAGTCAAATTAGACAAATTTGGTGAAAATGTTAAGTTTGGGAACTAGGCTTAAAATGTTCTACTATGTGCCCAAATGTTAAACAAAAACATCCACATTTCTAACAGACAAGTTCCGAAGAACCGGTTCAATTAAAGGTGAATCAAAAGAATCTCGCAAACCAAAAGACATATAGGTTTGACCTAGTCAAATCAAACATCATTTTATTAAAATGAAATATGATATTAATTTGCTAAAAAGCTATACCACTTGTCTCAATAGCCAAACTGTCTTGGTTTTCATCGTAATTTCAGACACTCTAAAAACATATCTCAATGAATTTTCATGGATTTGAAACATAAAACTTACAAAATTATAATTTTGGAGGTTAGTATCCATATGGTGCAAATGAAACTGTTTCCAAATTTCACTATGTTAAAGATATAGTAGCAGTGCTCATATCTAAGTCTTAAACCCCATAGATGCTATGGCCTCTTAGGTTACAGTGAAAGAGGAAATATCTTTCTTATATTATTTCTAAATGTACCATGTCTCAATTACTAAAATACTCTGTGGTGTTTAAATTCAATTTGGGTAACCCAGAACAATAACTCAAGGCAAGGGCAGCACCCTAAAGTTGTGTAAACATTTGTATTTTACACTTGCCTTTAAGAAAAACTTGTTAAAATCATCAAATTGTAGGATAATCTGTGAATTGATCACAATATTTTCAACAAGAAGGTCAGAAACAACAAATAAATATAAGTGATTTTCTCGCTTTCTGGGATAGTTTATAGTTATCAACAAAAACAAAACACATATCTCTTGTAATCCTAAATTCCATAGATAGTATGGAATGGGAGTCTTAGATTGGATGATTCTAAATACATGAAAACAACTGAGAAGCAAATTTACCTGCAACTTGAAATAATTTGGAAATCTTTTATTGGTTTTACAGCATTCAAATACTGATGTGCAAAGTTTTTTTTTAATTTGTGTTTGAAAGTTAATTAATGCATTGAGACATGTTTTTTTGCCTGCACTTCTGAAACCAACAGAATAAAGCCAGTTTGGCTAGATAAGTGAGTTAATATATGGCAAATTTTATCAGTTTCCATTTAAATCTAATGGTTTTTAATACAACTTTTGGTTTACTAAATTAAGCAAAAAGCTGAAAAATTAGCCTTTTCTTTTTTAAACCGTTATGAATTTAGAAAGTTTTATATATAGCTACACACAAAACCAATCAAAAGACAAGCTTACTGACCGTCATACATTATCGGCACTCCCGTCTCGTAGTATACCAGGGCCGGGAAGCTGAAAATACCGATTTCGGAGGCCAACTTTGAGTCCTTGCTTTTAACAAACTGAATGCCATGTTTGTCCGTATCATCATCAATTGTCTCCAGATCTTCTAAGATTTGTGCACAGGACTCGCATTTGTCGTCATCTATAAGTTGAAACCAAAGTATGTAGCAAAAAGCAGATAATTGACAGTTGAAATTCTAACTTATATAAATACAGCTATGGTTCTTATCCAAAGTCTAATTTGCTGGTTTATCTAATCTAGTGACTGTTTTTACATGTAATTTTTTAACTTTGAATAGCCTCAAACATAATAGTTGCCAAATGAAAAACTTACGGAAGAAAACGGCAAGATGGTCGACATCATTGATGAGCATCTGTAGGGTCTTGCGGTCTACAGACTCGATGACGTCAGGAGTTGATTCAGAGAGTTCAATAACCCACTCCAAAATCTCCTCTTCCTGCATGAGATCCCCTATACATCATCAACAGGTCATGCGGTTTAACCATTTTCGGCATATATTGGTGCGTTTATTATATATTGACCTTTTAAGTTCATTTATTGACTTTCAGCGACTAATATTTCACATTTAAATGTAAGAAAATATGTATGTATGTCCTTTAGTACTCTGCAATAGTAAACAGCGCGGAATTAACGTGCGCAGATATGACGGACAGTATACAAATGACTGTGGCAGTAAAGCTTACATGCGTAACAATAGTTCACTGATCTTTCCACCCCAACCCCCGCACCCAGGTATTTACAGTACGGTCATCCGTTCTAAAAACAAACGATGACTCACCGTTTCGTACTGTACATGTCCCACTGAGTGGATGTGTTTTGTTTAAAGCTATTGTTTGAGCGCATACCTGTGTGTATAGTGTGTCATTATAAGTGCTGTTATGAAACACATACAGTATAACATTACTTGAAAAACTAGTTTTATTTATTTTACCTACTCAACAATTTTATAGATTTTTCCCTCCAACAGTGTTGGAATTTGGCAGATTTTCGGATTAACGGGGTTTGGATTAGCGGGACTCTAGTGTACTTAACAAGAAGACAGTGGTGTTGGTTTGTCCCAGGTCCCTAATGGGTAGGGTTTTCAAAAAATATACCATAGTAAAATATCACAGATTAGACTATGTTTATGAATGTGGTTTAGCTGTGAAACATTAAATACGTTATCTCTTTTAAAAAGTTTTAAACATGTGGGGTTCTTATTGGCTGGGGGGATGGCCAACTAAAAACTACTGAACTCACATGAGAATCCTACACAAGTTCCTAAGTCAACAAAACTATACTGCATTAGAAAAACAATTCTACTAACTAAACAAAGTTGTCTCGTTTCTATTCTGTTTTCTTTCAGTTTTTCCCTCCAATCTTCTACATTGAACTTGTAATCTTAAGTTGAGTTCTGAAGTAAGTAAAAAGTTAGTATCAAGTAAGGCCTGATTTTCACAGGTTTCAACTAACCTGTATACAATTTGCGGAACTTGTTCCTGTAGAAGGCCAGGGAAGGTAGAGTAGGGAGATCATATTCTTTTTGTACTCCTTCGTCAGACGTCTTGACAAAGTCTATTTCTTTCTCTTCACATTCATCATCAATGTTCTCCAACTCTTGGATTATTTTCTGACTCTTCTTGTCCCCTTCTTTGTCTATAGAAACATTAGAAATGATAAACTTAGTTTCAGTAGACCTAAAGGTTTGTAATTTTGCTTTTTGGATATAGTTTCTATTTAAGTACACTATAGTAGATCTATAGAATATGGTTAAAGATTGCAACTTAAAACACTAAACAATCAAGCTAGCAGACTATCCTATTTTCCCTTTTTTTTGCAACACAATTGTAATTAACTAATTTTTCAATAGTTGTGACTCAATAGCTAGCCTATATAAAGTGTTTTTGAAATATTTTAATCAACTAGTTAAAAAGTCCTGAATATAAAAATAAATCTCTATTAAGTTCTCCTAATACCTTAAAATTAATAATACTTTACAAATTTGAATGAACTTTATTATTGTTATAATGTAATGTGAACTTACAAAAGAACACCACAACATTATCATTCTCAGAGAGTATCTTCTCAAGCATACGGGTGTTGACTTCCTCAATCCTGCCAGGGATCTCCAACGTTTCCTCGTCTGTGATCCACGACAGCACCTCATCCTCATCTTCCAAGTCTCCTGCAACAAAAGTAAAGTAAAGTAGACTTACTTTTATTGCTAATTTGTATTCAATTAAATCTACCATTTGTTTTAACTATCATGGATCAGGTCTTGAGATGGGTTTCAACATCAGTCTGGTTTACAATTATTAATATTTTTCCATTACATTCTGTATTATAACGTGCATGTTGTAAATATGTGCATACAAATGGAAAAATAAAATTATTAATTATTATATTTATGTATATTCGAAACTGTACTATTTTCAAAATTTTAACTTGTTTTTATGTTTCTGGGGTTCTGGACAACAGTTGGAAATATTTGGAATACAATTTTCAACTATAGTCTGTAAAACCCAAATAGAAAATAATCAAACAAACAAAGAATAGGAAGAGTGACAAGGAGAGAAGGATTCACTCAGAAAGAATGGAATATTGAACTGATATAAAAAAAGGCCTGAACCAGAAATTTAAAACATGTTTCAAATTGTCCAATGCAAGCCATAAAATAAAAATTAAAAAAATTAAAATACTTCCAAAAAAGTGAGATACAAAAATGTTTCTTTTTCTATGTTGTATTTTGTAAAGAGTGAAGGAGAATGAAAAATTGTACAAAGCTTGTATTATGGCTTATTTCCAGAGTTGCACAAACAAATAGATTGATATAGGCCTTGAGACTGGATATTTTAAAATCTATTATACAGGTTGATTGTACTTACTTATGGTAAAATACAACCACAAAATTTCAACAAAATTTAAAAATGACTTGTAGAGTGGTTACGGACACATGTAAACTTAATTATCCATTTCAGCAACAATGTTTCCAGATCATTCATCACAATGGTAAAAAAATTAGTACCGTACAAAAACACAGAAATATTGATACATGTTTTGAATGCTCAGTTGTGAAACTGCTAAGTTTGTAATGTGACGCTTCAAACTGTGAGTTTAATAACCTGACATCATATGCCTAAGAAAATGGCGCGAGACTGCGGCGAAAGGTTAAATACCAACGTAACTTTATTAAAGACTTTAAAAAAAGTAATGGTTTTTCTTTTGTTTTGTTTTATATTGTTAAGCTACTGTTTTTATTTTACTCAATGATTATGATTTACATTACAGTATGTATAACTTAAATGTTGACTGGTACAGTTTTGTAAATACACTAGCGTAGAATTAAACTTGTAACAAAACAATTGCACTATTAATTCTTCTTACAAACCATATCGTTCCAAATTTGTAGAAGTTATACAGATCAAAACGATAGCCCACTTTGTAATTCAATACAGTACTGTATGCAAATTAAAACGTTGATCAGTTCAAACGCAAAAACACTAGATAGGCTAGAAGTTCAAGTTAAATGAACTCCGGTTATAAGGCTTTTTCGTTATCCATCTACCATTGCACAAAAAACAGGATAGTCGTCTACTGTATATGTAAATAAAGTTTTGCCATATGACTAAGAAGTGTTGGGAAGCAAACAACTGCAGAAATTCGATGTACATTTTCTAGGCGTTTAGAATCTTCTGGAAGTCAAGTGACTACACACCCTGAAAGAGATAAGGACCATGCTGCTACAAAGTCTAGTTTAAAGCATAAGGTAAATAGTGTGAAAAGTGTTCTTCATCTTAAAGTAAGAAGATGCTGAAACATCAGAAATGTACGATATTTTCAAAGGTCTACAAGCTTACAACAAGTATTTCATCTATTACTTGAATGAATTAGACTGGATATTTTAAAATCTATTAACATTGACTGTCCATTTATGGAAAACTACAATTTTATAGAGATGAATTTAAAATAGTAGTATAATTTTAATTAATTTATAGACCTTGTGAAGGAAATTGGAAAGTGATGTACATTTAAATTAGAAATTTTTAATTAATTATATTGGCCTACTGTTTTAGAATTCATCATAAAATTGTGGATTTCATAAATAATCAATATATAATAATTTAAAATATAGTCTGTCTATACAATAATAGATGAAAATACCTTTGCCTGTAGATACTATTAGAAGAAATTAAACTATGTACATTTGGCAGGTTTGTGGCATCTTCTAAAACTTGATTTTTGGTTTTAAAACTTTCTATCAATTGCAATATCTCCAGAGAAATTACAATTTTATAAAACATAACTTTAAATGGCAACCATTTTAAAACGGTTGATCGGATCTAGCTGTTAAATAAACTTAACCTAGAGATTTATAAAAGGAACATTTTTACAAAATTTCATCACAATTGGTAAAAAAATGTGACCTGTAGAGTGGTTACACACATATATATGTAAATAAAGTTTTGCCATATGACTCAAGAAGTGTTGGGAAGCAAACAACTGCAAACCGCTCCTTTCTACGTCGTGTCCTTCTCTTTGACGAGAGAAATGAATAGGTCTATATCCTATGAAGTTTGCTAATTAACAGAAACACACATATAGTTACAACCTGCAAATTTTGCTTACTAACAAACCTTTGTAGGTGAGTGGTTCTTTGTTGCGGAAGAACACCAGGGTGGGGAATGTCTTGATGCTGTATTTCTTGGCGAGGTTCAGGTCTTCAGTTGTGTCGAAGATGATTCCCGTTTCGTCCAGCTCATCGTCAATGTTCTCCAGTTCCTCCAGAATATTGTCACACTCCTGGCCATCCTCACACCGGCCACCTTTCAACAAACTCTACTTTTACACAACTGCCGTGAAATTATACACATTACAAGCTTTAAATGAAGCTTATTGTTTAGGCAATAATTTAGTCCATTTAACAAATTAAAAACTACCACCTTTTCCTGAAAAATTAAAATATTTTTTGAGTATTAAAGAATTTAAAACTTTATTGAAATAAATGGATTTTAGTAAAATCTAGTTGGTTTGAACCTTTATAGGCTTAAAATATAGAATTGACAAACGAATGACCACCAAAAAACTGACTGCTGTATTTAAATATTTCCATTGTATTTTAAAATCAAATCTTTTATTTTAAAACAGACACCCTATTGAAATTAGGCCGGATACCAAATGTAAAATCTACACACATAAAATAATCCAAGGTAGCCTCCAAACATCCAACATCCTCCAACATTTGAATTTTACTCCTTTCAACAAAAAGTAATCAAGCTAACACAACAAATTTACATTTTACTTTTTAGGTATAAGGGTTGAGGAGAAAACTCAAACTCTCAAAACCTTAGAAATAAAATTACTTGTACACAATGATCAAATCAATCTAAAGAAAAAAAACCTAAACCAACAGTATTTGTCTACAACAAAAATATGAAAACTGGATTTTACGACAAGTTAAAAATCAAAGGTGGTCTAGGTAATACATTTATTGTATTCATTGATTGCATTTTCACAACCAAAATTGGACAACTCTACCTCAAAAGGGAGCAATCATCAAAATTACTAATGGAAAACATATTTTTACTGGGTTCAAATACTTAAATTTAATGTCTACTAAAATTTAAAAAATGTTTACTTTAGGAGGCAACCGTCAATACTGAGGACACTCCCTGTGAAAAATTAGACTACTTACTCATAGCTCTTTATAACCATTACCTGATGCTGGAAAAAACATGATATGACAAAAACAATTATAATATTGCTGGCAGTAAATAAAGTGTCAGCTTTTATGTTGCTGTTGTACAATATCTATAGTACAGAGAAAACACTTTTGACATGGTTAGCTCACAAATTTGGAAGTAATTCTATAATGTCAAATAGATATTTAAAAATAATGTTTGTTCCATTTAGAAGACTAGAAATATAGAGACTAATTACAATACATATAACACGGAACTCCAAACTTTATAATACAGTTTTTAATTGTAGCTCTAAAAGGTTTTTAAACCATAAAATTCCAACACTTTTATTGAAGAACTTACTGAAAAGCAAAACTTTGTGAATGAGTTAACACGTGATGTTAACATTGTTAAGATTAAAAAATGTAAAAGGACTAAGATTGTTTTATTTTTTATGCATAATGCTGAGTTAGATGTAAATCATACGAGGGTCATACAGAAAGTAAAGAACGTTTTGGCATGATCAAATAAAAAGTAAAGATATCAACAAAAAACTTTATTTACAACTGCATAGAACCTTCCTCTACTTTTCTACGCAGTCACCATGGATTTCAAGACACTGGTTTTAACATGGGACCAGTTTTTCCATACTCATGTTCTACTTATTTGCCGCCAAAAACATGAGCCAGGATTTCTTACCTTCTTTGAGTTCCTTATCGTTAGCAAACTGCAAACAAATTCTTAAGCTTCGGGAATAAGTGATAATCACTCGGCACCAAGTCAGGGCTGTAGTCGTTTCTTTTCTTGGCATAAATTCCACATGGATTAAGCCCTTTCGATCCCAAAAAACAGTTGCCATGACTTTTCGAGTGTTCAAATTTGACAATTTACATTTAGCGGGGTTTTCAATTGTCGATGCCATTATTAATCACTGTGGACAGGAGACGTGTAATCACACAGCAACGAACCTAGACTCAAACTGAAGAGGAAGAATGTAGCTAGCAGCTGCACGCGTGCTCGTAGTGGTGAGGGTGTGTGCGGCCGTTCTTTACTTTCTGAATGACCCTCGTATAAAATGAGGATTTCTTCAAACATCAGTACGTTGAAAAATATTAAAAAGTCAGTTTTAATCTCAATACTAAACAAAATATACAAATTGTATATTGTATTTTGCATGTATATTCTAAGCAAATTCCTAATAAAATACACAAAACTGCCTTTTGCTTTTCAGAACTTTGGAAGCACAGTCACAGCAGACAGAGGGGAGGGGCAGAGAAGATGTAAGAAGTCGTATAAGGAAAGCAAATGATGCCTTTATTCAACTCTACCCAATATGGCTGAACAGGAATATATAAAAATCAAACTCAAATCAGGATATTCAATACAAATTTCATTCATACATCTATTCTCCTGTATTCCAGTCAAACGTGGAAGATGGATAAATACAATATAAACTACAGTTAAATAGATGTCTTAGACAAATTTTAAATGGGTTCTGGTCTGATACCATCTGAAATGAAATATTGTGGGAAGAAACAGGACAGCTTAAGCTTGAAATAGAAATGCAAAAAAGAAAATGGAGATAGCTGCGACCCACATTAGAAAGGATGACACTGCCATAGAGAAAAAGGCACTGGAGTGGAACTCTCAGGGTTAACGGAAAAGAGGCCCACCATTCATCACCTGGAGAAGAATGGTGGAAAAAGAGGCAGCAAATGTTAGGAAGACCTGGGAACAGCTGAGAGAAATGACACAAGATCGAGACACTAAGGGAGTAACAGGAAATAAGTCAAGTAAGTCATCTGCCAACAACTTTCCCCTTAAAATTTCATTATCACCAAAGATTATATACTACGGTATACAGTTATAAAAGTACTGTACCCAGGATACTGTTTATTTGGGTCCTGTCTTTAGATACTTACTGAAGTAAACCACAACGTATTCATGTTCTTCTATGAGCTCTTTCAGAATCTCATCCGTCACTTCTTCTATAGTAGCTGATTTCATTTGCTCCAACAACCACTCCAGCACTTCGTTTTCATTCAGTAAATCACCTAAAGGAAATTGAAGTGTGATCAACATACCTATATTGTTTTAAACTATATTCTAATATGAAACTTAAATGTGTGACCTTATTGTCTAAGTTTTAAACTGCATTTGTTGATGATTGACACGAGAGCACTTAGCGCTTACACACTCGAACAGTGTAGACCATTGTTTACAATTATTAAATATGCACTTGCCTTTCTTAGGGTTAAGAGTTTTTCCATACCAATAAATATAACAGTTCTGAAATCTCTTAAGATGGACACTGGGACAAATAGAAAAAACCAAAGGTAATGTTTGTGGTTTAACAAATTTAGTGCACAAGAGGTTTTTCTATAAGACTTTACCAACAAATGAAACATTGCTATTGTTATCAACCCAGATAGTTGACATGAACAAGCGCACATGAGCTGTGAGTACTGCAGGAGCACTGTGTTCTTATGGCAACTCTAGGTTATAAATCACATTCATTAAAAGGGTAAAAAAATAAAGTACCACAAAAGTAAGAGTAAATTGGAAGAAGTCACCAACTGTTCTTATTTTTGATTTGTACCATATGCATGATATTTTGCCTTTTTCCAGTTTAACATTATTGTATATTGTAGTTACATTGAAGAAGTGGTGTTTACCGTGTATAAATAAATAATTAATGGGTTAAGTTGCAATATTCCATAAGTTAAATCTGTTCATTAAGTAATAGGTAGGAAGACAGGGAGTAGGATATTGGCAGGGAAGCAGGCTTACCTAGAAGTCCACTTCTTCTTAATGGAAACAAAAGCACAGAAAACAGAGGTCTGTAATTATTGTATCAGTTTTCTGTTCTCTATTTATGTTTCTATCAAGAAGTGAACTTATTAAAAATAGGCCTGCTTCTCTATCAAAATCATAATTCTGATATTTGGCATCTGCTTATCTAAACAGAAATAACCTTTTATGGATAAAATTGTCCTTTCATACTTCCACCGAAATCCCTTTCAGACATACTTTTTTGTTACTGGTAAATTAAGAAGCTCAACTACAACTGTTTTGAAATATACTGTTAAAGGCTTTGTAATTATTTTTGGTTCCTTTTTCTCTCCCTTTAGCAGATTTTCTTTGACCTACTCTACTAATGGTTTGTTCAGGGGTAAGGCGTACCTTGATAACTGTGCATTATACATAATTTTAAAAACAATCAAATATATTTTAAAACATTTTTTTACTTTAATTAGTATAATTCTTTTACAGGTAATATTATATAAAACTTGCCCTCATAGATAGCAGGAATTTTGTTCTCAAAGTAGACTAGCGTGGGCAGGTGATCGATGCCATATTGCTTTGCCTCCTCTGCATTGTCCAACCTGACCATAACGATCCCTTCCTTGTCCAAGTCATCGTCAATATTCTCCAGCTCGTTCAACACTCTGATGTCCTGTTTGTCTTCTTTGTCATCTGCACATCATTTAAACACACTTATTTGTTTTAACTCCATACAACCTTAAGTTACCTAAGCCATGTACAGGGAAACCAAAAGGTAATATTTACAATTTCATTATGTTTGAACGTTACAAAAAGACAAATTGAGCTGTTTGGTTCTTTATTTATTATTTCTTTCACCTAGACAATATTTATTATTTAGATACAACAATTATCGAAACAGCGATGACTAAGACACTACAGGTATGAGATATATTTGTTCTTACTACTAAAAGGTAAGGTTATTTTGTCTATGTATTTTCATTTGTAAATTAGTATTCAGTAAGTCATTTCAGTTATGTTGACACGTTCTATTCAACATGACTGGTCATTGAAAAGGAAATTAGGTATTAGGTTGTTAAAAATATTGTATACAGTACTTAAAAAGTAGACTACATTTTGACCTGGCCTATAGACAAATAAATTGATTGACATTTATTTGTAGTGATATGTATTAAATATATACATTTTTAAATTCATTAATTTTAATGCTACCATTTAATTAGGATGTACCTGTATTTTAGAATTAGTGAAAATAAATCAATAAATCAACTAAATAAGCAATTAAAAGAACAAACTCTTGTACATTGGAAAAAGTTTAACAAGATTAAATGTTTTTACTTTGAATTTCAGTATTGAATTTAATAAAAACATATCTTTATTTGCTAAACATTTATTGGTTTAGTTTTAGTTGGAGCTACTGAAGCCTACGGGTTGGTCTATAAAACTGTTTATAACTTACAAAATAGTACAGCTAGATAGTCTATGGTTTCAATCAGTTTCTCCAATATTTCATCTGTGATGTCAGGGATCTCACTGTGCCTCTTTTGGTGAATCAGCCAGCTGAGAAGTTCATCTTCTTTAAGTAAATCACCTGGAAATAAATATTACTCCTTTAGGGCAAGTTAATGGCAATGTTAGATCAAAAAACATAAACAAAAACTAAAAAATAAATTACAAAAATACATTTTAAAAAGTATACATTTTTATCAACAACAAGTTACAATACCAAAAATATGTTTTGCCATCCATCATTCACCATATTGTAATGGCCACAACCCATACTATAATGGTACCATCCTGTGAGACTTATGGATGCTTCGTGTTTCGCATTGTGAGTAAAGTTGCTTAATTTGAGCTAAAATATTTTTGAATTATATTGTGTTGTCACTTAAAAATAACTGGTAGGAATAGCAAACAACATTGATACAACTACATAAAAGGTAGCATGCTATTTAAAACTTGCTGAATACTTGTTAATGTAGTGTTTTTAGTTCTGTACATAAAAGTACTACTTTAGACTCTCACTAGGGCAGATCGCAATAATTTGGATACAGGCTAATTCGGACTAACCGACAGGTAACAAATTGAAACATACCAAAAAATTTTTATGTTAACCCTTAACACTTTCATTTTGTTTTTAAAGTTGTGTGAAAAGCCTCCCGTATGGGTTGCTCCAGTCCTCTGTAGGCAAAATTTCAGCAAAACCGCCTTCTGGTACGGTGCATTACCAGTCATAGAACCACTCCTGCTGGGATTTAGCGCCTCCCTAAGCTCAAAAGTGCCACTCGCCGCCTCACTGGATTTGATGAGCCATTTCTCTTCAGTGATCCTCAGCGAGTCATTGTGGCCCCTCACCCGGAATGATCCAATGACTAGCATTGCAACGTACCAGAGCGCACCCAGGTGGGATTCGAACCCACGCTATGACAGTCAGGGGCCAACTGTCCGTCACTATAACCACTAAACCACCGGGCTGTTTGTCGTGGGCTGGGAGGGAGTGGTAGTTTCGGTGTTCTCTGCTAGGTGCCGTTAGTGTACTGTAGTCCTTACACATCAGAGACTGTTTCAACCGCAATTTATACTGGACATCCAAACGTTCAAAGGGAAATAGCGTTTGTCGACCTATACTCGACACGTGACCTCATAGGGTTAATGTCTTTAAAAATAACTAATTTAGGTTCATCTTGTCGATGGATATAATAATGTGATCCGGCATAGTAGAATAAATCAAAATCAATGTTTACAAGATATCTACTCAGACGAAATATGAAATGACAGGTCATAATAAAATTATGTTTTTAGGTTAAAGAGGAGTGTTTTAGCTCTGAGAGGAGTCAACACAAAAAAACCAACAAAACACTTACCATCATATATATGTGGAATGCGTTTTTCAAAGTAAATGAGGGCAGGTAATGAGTCGATTCCGTATTCCTTAGCTTCAGCGTCATTGTCAATCTTGACAAACGCAATGTCGTTTTGGTCGCATTCATCGTCAATGTTTTCCAACTCCGCCAACACTTTCTGGCTCTTCTTTTGATCCTTATCGTCTGCAAAGTAAATGATCAAGGTTGTCATCATTTTATTAACCTAAAAACTCATTAGGACAAACCTTTTTTGTTTGTTTTTTAACATATTCTATTTTATTGTAAGGTTTAAAATCCTGTGAACGATTTCTTGAAATGATTTTTGTAATTATTCAGTTTACAAATAAACAATAATTATGAAATGTAAAAGTACTCTGGAAGCAAATAAAAATAGTACAAGTGTCTGCTCTTAAAATAAAAAAGAAGAGACAATCTTAAAAAGCATCTTACAAAAGAGAGCAGCAACGTTGGGCATCTTGGTAATAAGCATATCCAGCATTTCATCTGTAACATCTTCGATTTCATCGTTACTCTCCTGGTGTTCCAACCAATCCAGTACTTTTTCTTCCTCCTCCAAGTTACCTAAGAGGCAAAACTTACAAAGAAATAAGTGTATAGATCTGAATCTATTCTAGGATACATAAGATAATGAAAAAAACACAAGTATATGATTTAGGTATCATTCATTTTCAAAGGATAAATTTATAGGTTTCAGAAAACAGCGTTCAAAAGTAACTTGTCATAGTTTTTGAAAATTGTGTAGTCATGTGTACAAGTACATAATACATAGGAGCCTAAGTTGCTAGAATACTCAGAAGAATTGCATGAAAATCAGAAATGTTGAGTGTATTCAAGCTAGAAGTGGCTCTCAATTTCTTAATATAAAACGCACCCAGTCGCCTGAAGTATTGCTTATTACATTAACTTGTGGATGTTTTTTGTTAAACTAAATGTTTAAAGCTATACCAGGGACGTGTTTAAGTATCTGCCGCCCCTAGACAGCAAAGTTTGCTCACCCCTTGTCGGTGCCATCCCTGATGACACTAAGATTACCCCAACACATGCACCTTCAACTGATAATGTAGAAAAGTTAACGGCAAATGCCAGCTTCATCAACACCTCTACGGGTGTTTTTGTTGTGCCGTTTTCACGTTAATTGCAATCCTGACGTCTGAATGGATCTATGGAATGCAACATTGTACAGTTGTATCTAGCCAGAAGTCAGAAATGCGTTTTGAAACTAGGGTTTGTCATTGAACACTCAGTCAAATCCTCCGGATAGACGTGCCAAATAAACAAAAATTAACTTGTACTACTATACTTACATTCTAAAATAAATGTAAAGAATCAAAATATTTTAATCAGCTGTTTTAATCACTCAATGCCATTTGTTACACTTTTCTTAGTTAGATCAAAACTTGTGGGACCTACACTAAAAATAGAATATTTAACGCCAAAATGTTGCTGCCCCTGAAATTTGCCGCTCTAAGCGTGCACTTAATCCGCCTATTTGGAAATACTTTACTGAGCTATCCTAGTTGTAATTTTACAGTAAAACATAAGTATTATTTTTTAAACTATGTATGTTTTATTTTTTCCACAGGTAGCACAATAGTTACTGCAACAAATTGCGCTAAACAAAATTTGTCAAAATAAAAATTTAGTCCGAGCTTGGTTGCATGGATTACAATAGTGAGCCAATTCCAAATGTGAGCCCCAGACATATAAACGCAAGCACCTTAATTTTGAAGTGGCACCACATTGTGGTCGACAGACTCTAGTTAGCTGAAAAGTCGACAATTTCTGAGTTAGGTGAAACATTCCTTCTTCCACCTTCGTTCATGTATATTTATTTATCAACTTTAATGTTGGTGTTATTCTTTCAGTAAACTTTCACTTCAACTACTAGCCTGTGCAGGTGCACAATCTTGAACCGACACTTCATTCCAGACCACTGTAAGAAAGCCCAGAAGCTAGTAGGATAGCTTTCTCGGGCAACCGAAATGGTTTGCTCTTGATGAGAATTGATTAACTACAAAAAATGTATTCAATGATAAGCTCTAAACCTATGCCTAGTCTAGAAATAAGCCAAGGCTTATACCGAAAAAATGTGCATAGGAATATTAATTTTATAAGGCTCGCATATCACCACCTATAAATGCAGAATATTCTAAAAATGGTATTACCGTGAAAATGTAAATAAAAAAATAAATGAGAGCCTACCTTACTTGAAGAAAATCATTCGAATACTAGTCCTAGCTAGATATATGTCTACTGATTTTTTCTCATTTGTATTTGATGATTATGTACCATTAGGTTAAATAATGACTGTTACTCTAAACATAACTCTAAAAATAAACCAGGTACGATATTAATTTTACAAACAATAGTGTGCACGCTACGCAAAGCTTTGTATTATACTATAAATATAAATTGTCCTCTGGTGTGCCGTGTGTGTATTTGTAATTTGAGTATTTGACATTTGTCATTTGACAACAAAACAGAAATTAAAAACGGCGCTAAAGATGCAGTAGAGTAGGCCAACCAATGAATACAGAGAAGCATCATATTTTATTCTGTGTTCGCTGAGGCCAACACACAAATCAATTATAACGTTTGATGCCCATAAATTTTAGAAAACTGTATCTGTGTAGATGTACTATAAAGAATGTAAACAGAATTGTATATATTATATACGGTAGATTCCTAGTTTATTATCCATAATCTACCGGGGGGTTGAAAAGTAACTAGGTACTAATATCCTAATTCTTAAGCTTTCGCGGCCGGTGTCATCATTAATATCTAAGGCTTCCGGTTTACACCGCGTCACAGTTGAAATACACACACTGCTAAACGACCTCGCTGTGGAGAGTCATCCTCAGTAGCTGGTTGACTGGCTGAGACGTTTAGCAGTATTTGTATTTCAACTGTGACGCTGTGTAAACCGGAAGCCTTAGATATTAATAGGTTCGTACTAATATCTTGTTATACATTCTACAACATTACGAATTTCATGTTGGCAATAGTGTCATAATTGATCATAATTATTGAGTATCAAAGTCAATGTGAGTATTCAATAAGGTTTCCTTTGATTACTAATTTTGGTTCATTGTTATACGTTTGTTTGCTAAAAACTGTCCGTGAGTGGTTGGACGGAATTTTCCTGGACGTTGGCCGGGACGGCGTGGACGCCACGAATGGCCTGTGAGAAGGCCAGATCTAACTCCGTGTCATTCCTATGGGGATTCTGGAAAGGAAGAAGTGTACAAGTGCAAGCCTACAATCGTAAATTATTTGGAAAATCGCACTCAAAAAGTTATCACCAGTATTCAAATTGACTTCCTTCAAAAAGCTGTTGATTGTATCCCTAGCCGTTTGTAGAAATTGGCGAACAACACTGGCGCCTACGTGAAAATTTAAAACTATCTTTAATTTTCTTATGTAGTTGAGCGTGTGTGTACCGTACGTATTTCAACAAGTTTAGATAATTATTGTAGAAATTATAACGATTTCTTTTCACCTACTTACTTTTCAACCACCCTGTTATATCTCATTTTTAATACAGGGTGTCCAGTAATTAGGGGATCAAACATCACCTGATGAAGTTTGATCCCTAATTACTAGACACTCCGTATATGTAAAAACAATCAAAAATGTCGTTCATTGCCTACTATATTGTTTATTTGTATGTACATGCTACTTATTATTTAATTGTTATCGAATATCCTTTGGAAAATGAGATATTCAATCCGTCCTCATGGTAAGACCATGACCCGGGACCGAAAAATGTGCACCGATCCTGACCCCCAGAACCGGATTTGAGCATTTTTTCAATACTTTATATGCATATGTATGTATATTTGCTTTAAAGAAATTTTAGGACAAAAATATTTGGACCAAACCAAGACTTGTACAACAACCGGGGAGATACCCGGGTGGTATCTCGCTTGCCGGACGATTATGCTGACCACTACACCATCCGGCTTATGCCCCCAAATATTTATGCTTTCAAATTTAGAGAAGTATTCAAATCTGATTGTTTATTCGAAACACGTGACTGTCAATAGCGACTTTAAATCAACAAGCTAAAAATATTACAAACAGAATTTCAATACTATGTCAAATGACTTATTATAGATCTTAGTTCGTAAAACGCTAAATAGCTAATTTTTACTGAAGAAATTTGAAGACAAAAATGTGTGGACCAAACCGGGACCGAAGCAAGAGATTTCATTTAGACTATTTCATTACCAAACGTCCTCTCAGTTCTGCTTAAAATCTATTTACCTTCATAAGTAGTTGGTATGCCTTTCTCAAAGTACATAAGAGAAGGAATCTTCTCTATACCATACTCCTTGGCTTCTTCTGGATTGTCAATCTTGACAAACACGACACCCAACTTGTCACATTCATCGTCGATGTTCTCCAACTCATTGAGGACTCTCTGTGACTTGCGATCATTGTTGTCATCTAAAAATAAATAACGTATTTTAGAATACCAAAGTTTGGGTATGCTCTACTGTGTCATGTACCAGTATACGAGGAACATAATGTATTTCATATTAGGAAGTATATACCGGGTGGCCACGATAAAGTGTCCTAAACGGATTACAGAAGTACTATTAGAGCTAGAAATCTGAAACAAACTTTATTCTCTGGAGATCGAACATGGAGATTTCAGGAAAAATACTAAATTCTCAGTATACAGGATGTATCAATACTGAAACTCACGGGGTCAAAACTCGAGATTTGTAAATACAAAGGTGTCATATTGTACATCATTTTAAACAAAAGACGTTTCTCGAAAGTTTGACGAAACAATTTTTTTGTTATGTTGCCCCACTCCGAAACTAGAGCTATGAACGTAAATTGCGTAAGCTTTTAAGCTTTTTTGCGTAAGCGGGTATGTCTTACAACCGTGTTTCCGAAACTTTTCTAACCTCAAATTTGATGTAAACATTGAAATTGTTTTAACATGAATAAGTCAAAAACTTTAAATAGTAAGGCATAGAATGTTGCATATCATTGTAAAGATAATTTTAATGTAATCATTTTTTGTATTGAGCACAATTTTCAATCTTTATTTGTTCAAGAGCTATAAAACCCAATTTTAACCTTGACTTTGCCAGTATTTGTATAGTTTATAGTTCGTTTCATACGGTCGTTGTTATAAGAGCTATAACAAAAAAAGTTTATACGGTAGTTTGACCTGCTAGGTACCTAAATTAAGAGCGCAATGCTAAAAAAGTAGTTCTTCGTAACAATACAAAGTAGTTCTTCGTAAGCAATTGTCACGTAACAATACAAACAAATTTGAATTACAACAATACAACAGCTGGAGAAATCAATCAGCTGATATAACACAGCAGATAAAATAGTGCTATAAACGCAATAACATAACCATGACAACTGGCTTTTCTTTCCCAACTCTGTTTTATAAAAGCTACACGCAATTGTTATATTTTTGTTTGTTTTTTGTCGTTTTATAAACTTATTACCAAGAACTACTTTTTAGAATTCCGCTCTTGATTTAGGCACCAATCAGGTCAAACTACCGTAAAACAAATAAATACAAAACGTCCTAAATAAATGTTACGGCAGTCACATTGTGATGAGAAATGTCTTCTATTATGTGCAAGGTATGAACAAACATATCGTCTTGAAGAAAACTAATGAGCTATATAAAGCTGAAAATGTGGAAATGTGTAGATACAAGTCGGTAGAAGGGTATGTGGCTGCACAAAACAACATCACTGGGAGGCACCTGACTTCTGCGTGCACGCTCTGGAGTGTTATAAAAGACAAACTTAATATTCAGAGTTTAAGTTGATATCATAATAATAACTGCTTCCTTAACAGAACAAGTTGCGCTTCACACTGTTACTTACCATCGTACACGCTAGGGATCTGTTTCTCGAAGTATACGATAGCCGGGATGTCATCAATTCCAAAGGACTTGGCTGCTTGAGGGTCGTCAATTTTGACGAACTGGATTCCATGTTTGTCTAGGTCATCGTCAATCTTCTCCAGCTCGGCCAAAACCTGCATGGACCCGTCGTCATCATTGTCATCTGCAAATCGTTCATTGCAAAGTACCTTTCTTATCTAAGTGGTTTTTCCGGAGTGGAACCTTCGCTTTTGTGTGTGACTAGAAGGAATCAGTTGTTTGATAAAGGTTGGAAAAACTTCATTTTTTAGAAAACTGTAGATGATTGCTTACAATAAATAGATTAGTTTAAAGGCAACATCCAGCTTAAGGACGGCCATGTTTATTATTTTCTTTAGGTAAGTAGTCATCAAAGAGAAAAAGAGAAATCAATGAAAGACCAATAATACTTAAATCGAATCCTCAGGTTTGTACCAGCATTTGGTAAGAGACACAGATCAAAAAGGAACCGGGTGGTATAAATTACAGATTAGTTTTTGTGTAGTCAGAAAAATCTTATTCTGATTACTGTAAGCATACTCGCTGCCTTTCCACATCTTCTCATTTTTTATATACTTTGGTTTAGAATCATTTTAATACAATGAATACTTCTGGAGTTTATTTGCATTATATAACTATTTTTAATCATATGCTATTTTCTGTGAAGAAACATACATAAATTTTTATTGCAATACTGTACTACCAAACGTACAGAGTGCTCAATGCTCAGTTACTAAACATAATCACAGCCTGTAGCCTACATCGATCAAACAGTTATTCAATTTGCCTACTTAAAAAGTTGGGTGGAGTATGATAATAACTATGCCAAGTATACTTACAGAAAAGAACGACAAGGTTATCTATTGAGGATATCAAAGTCTCCAGTGTTTTTGCTGTTACATCTTCAATGACATCTTCTTCGTCCCCAGTTGACTTGTTTTGTACCAACCACTCCAACACATCCTCTTCTCTTGTTAACTCGCCTAAAAACAACACAGACACTTAAAGTTGACATCAAACATCAGACATCAAACATCTCTATATTTACCTAGCTTTACCGCAAATTCACTCAGACAGAATTGCCTGTCTTCTAGAGTTGCCCCTTGGACTGATTGGTGGCGCTTCAAGTAATTAGACCATGGCTGCGCTGAGCGTACCGTACTGGAGTTCGTGTTTACTTGGCGAATTGCCAACAGTACAACAGTTACACTGTTTCATATAATGTACACACTGTACTTACTTTCATATATGATGGGTATTTGATGGCGGTAGTAGACAAGTTTAGGAAGTTCGCCCAAGTTGTATTCGTCCGCCAATTCCTCGTCTGAGATCTTGACGAAGCCGATCCCTAGCTGATCTGCTTCGTCGTCAATGTTTTCAAGCTCTTGAAGTGCTTTTTGACATTTTTTGCACTGAGGCTTATCTAAAACATAACGTTTTCACTGTAAGAGAATATAAAAGATGCACTAAAATTTTATAAATCAATTTTTTGTTTAAAGTATTGTAAATATTTTTCATTGGTTATATATTTATCACTAGACGATTGGGGTTTACCCCAAAGTATTAAACCTATTATGTGAACCTATATGAAAGTCTATGACCAGAAATTTAAAAATACTAACTACTAACTACAATTGACTTGAAGTTCAATGTGTATTTTATATGTAGTTCAAACTGATGTTTACAATTTAAATTTATATGGTTGACTGATAGACGGTGTATGCTATTCAAAATGTTTGATTCATTTAACAGTATTAATTAGTAGCAAAGTTACAGAATAATGCTACAATCAAATGCTAATCAGTAACTTTGTGTTTAGTTCTCACAAAATTTCTGAAATATTAACTTTTTTAAAAGCGTCTTCGGTTAAAAAAATTTAATTATGTAGATTACATTACAAGATACAATATTGATGTGGGAAACGAAGAAGTCACTCTGTTTTAAAATTAGGTTAACTTCTACTGAAAGTTAAAAAGAACAAACTTTGTTTGAATACAGGTAGAAAAAAGAATAGACAAGAGGCAGGTAAGCAAATAAAGTAAAATAATAGAGGATTCTACAAGTTCTACACGGTAAAACCATACAGTAGTACGAAATAATGAATTTGGAGGTTCAACTCTACATAACGGCCAATGCAGAATAAGACAAAGCCAAGTGAAGGAACGTACACGAACAGTGGCAGCTTACTTACTAGAAGTAGGACCTCCTCCACAGTTCTCTGGACCTAAACAATCATTAGTTACAGCTAACTAATCACACCACATTTATATGTTACACACAAATGTTAGAGGTTTTCTAATTAGATTTGAGTGTATCTACGTTTACTATACGTGTTTCGTGAACATTTTATGTTTAAATTAATGTTGCTTATGTTTAAATAAACGTTATGTCGCTTTCCACATAAACTGTGAAAGGTGCATAAAGACACATGTAAAACTAAGTACATAAGATAAATTGCAAATGTTCAGATAAATTGTTGTTAATAAGATAAAGAACTTTTAATTACAGGTTATGTTACAGGCAATTACAAACCTTATCACCGTTCATGTAACAACTGAACACACCTTTTATAACAAACCAATTTCTTCATATTATAACACTGACGGTCAATAAGGTCTTTTTAGAAAACAAACACATAATGTGCTCTTTCATCGCGGAAAAGGAAATTTGGTTGTTTAAAAACTAGTTAAAGGTACAAAAAGTAATTTTTAAATCAACGAGTAAACGTATTGCACAGTGTATAGCAGGACTAATACTAATTTTAAAATAAAACTTCAAAAATGCAAACAAATATGAATAACATATAGCAGTACTGCTTTTAATAAAAACAGTTTTTTTTCTTCACATCCAAAACACTTTGTGTTATAAAATAAGTCTTCGATTCCTTTTGCCACTATTTTATTCATAGTTAACTTGTTATGTTCAAGTAAATATTTGCTCTAGGATCTGTTTCATTGGTTTTTTGTTCATTCTTAAATGTGTCTATGACCTTGGCTGTGTATTTCCATGTAACTTAATGTGAATCATAAAATAGAAATCAAACCAACACCAACACAGCAATAATAATAACAAATATATTGGTAAAATGTTGGATACGAAATTAAAGACCAGCTGTTATCACAGTTTTGAACAAATGTTCCTCTCCACCACAACAGTTCTTGGTCTGATCAGGTGCTCATTGTGTATATATTTGTTTGAACATCAAATCTCGTTTATCCCTACCTTCATTTAGACTGACCTAAAACTTGTCAAACGTTGGAAACAATGTTTAACAAGGACCGCATTGGTTTTATGTTTGTACGGGGTGAGTTTTCCACCTCACCTTAACTTTAAAAAATAAAATATTTTTAAAACCCCTTTATGGAATGTTATTATTGGATCTTGAAGTTTGTTTTGGCATACTTTGCGTCACCCACCCCACCAAAAACCGTGGGGGAGGGCCCCAAATTTTTAAATACAACACCCTCCCCTTTGTGGCACCTCAAAAGAAATGGAACTTTAATACAAATTTAAAGACGCAAAGAACATTTTTTATCTCAACTAGGTTTTTTGTAATATTTATTTAAATATTACAAGAAATCAGCTTTAAAATGCCACATATAACAACCAATTTTTATTTATGACAAATTCTTTTAGCAAATCCTCTGAGGAAAAATTACAATCCTACAACACAATCCCCTAGAATATATTGAAAAAATTTGTCATACAAAATTTTGTTATGTGAAATGTAGCATTTAAACCCTGATGTCTAGTAATCTTTAAATGAATATCACAAAAAAACGAGTTGAGATAAAAAGATGTTCTTTGCGTCGTTGGATTTGTATTAAATTTCCCTTTCGTTTGAAGTGTCACAAGGCGGGATTTGTATTTAAAAAATCCCTAGAAGCTGTTCTACATTTGGTAAATAGCGAACACAATCTCCAATAATATTCACTAAAATATCCTCTAAGAGTGGTCGGTGTCTCAAATCAAGTAAAAAAAGTAATTACCAGCTGTCAAAAGTAAACAAGTGGCGCACCTACTAGTAGAAACCATCAATTTTGAACTACGCAACAACCGACAGTTGGCTGCGGAAAGTATCTATAAATTAAATGCTGTAAGGAAGTAAATATACATGAGAAATATATAGTTTATATAAACATATATACTGTCTGATGTGTACAATACAGTTATTATTTGTTTAGTCACAGTATAAAACAAAGTGTAAGAACACTTACAGAATAGGACCGCCACATAGTCAGTGTCTTCAACGATCTTCAGCAGGATCTTGGCGTTAACATCCTCTATCCTGTCTGGGAGGTCCATGGCTTCCAAGCTGGTCAGGAAGTCGAGTACGCTCTCCTCGTCCATCAAATCACCTGATTGACAGAAAACGCACATTAGACATACATAGGATGAACGAAACATATGCTCAGGACTCGCTATTAAAGGAATAGAAAGGACAGCAGGATCCCGTTCATCTAATACAATAAAACTCGTCCTAGAATTCTTTAGTACCTATTATTTTTAATTTCCCTTTAGACATAATATTGTTCTATTGTTAATGCCGTAATCAAGCCTTCTGTTTTTGGATTTATTCCTATTTTAACCGTGTTGTATTGCTTCAGTGATGTAATAAAAGCTTTAGGTCTAGCTTTTATCCCTGCACGGGTTGGTCTTAACTTAATTTAAACCGGCAAGACGCTTTAACTATGGTTTACAATTGGGACCATTATTTATATAAATCCACTGATTCGACGTCGACATTTCAAAAGCTTCACACCTATGACAAGTAGCAAGAATTATTACTTCTGATAGCTAGTAGCTCAGAACAATTGCTCCATAAGTGAAAATTTCTACCGGCGTGGCCAATGATTTAAGTACACCTCTGTAATGCCAACTTTGCCGACGGAAAATTGAAGGCTCTCTATTTATAAGTCACTCATTCCTTACCAATGTTTGTTCACAGCTAGTATGACCTTCCGAGGTATTGTTTTTATACGCTTACGCTAATGGTATAGGGTTGATCAACAGTGCATAAATGGACAGCTTTAATAATTTGACGGTTCTTTTTTACTGCAAGCTCCAATTTAAAGTACGTCTCAAAATACATTTCAAATTTTAAAATATATTTAGCAGTTTAGTGAAAATCTAAGCTACAACGCAAGCTCATAGCTAGTATGTGCTAGTTATGACAATAGCCTACAAATTAGTATACCAAGTTGCAGCTAAAAATTGTATGGTCTCATTCGAATCAAATCAATTCAAATGCTGATGGGCCAATTACAACTATTTCTGTTACTTATCTTCTTTGCCCCTGACTGTATAACAAGTAATAACACTGACAGATTGCGAGATGTCTGAGAGATTTGTTTTACTTCTAGCAAGGTATATAGAAAAAAGGTAGAGGTCACGGACGGATCATAACACTCACGTTTCACGTCAAGAGATGGGTGTTGTTTGTTGCTATGAGACCATGTTCTTTATACCCAGCACTGCTTACTGTTAAGACATGTGCAAGAAGGTTGCCCCCTCATGCTCCCCTTACAAATAACTACAACCTTTCCTGGCACTCAGTGAAAACACGGTGCTGGGTGACGATGGTTACCTTCATAGATGATGGGTTCCTTCTCTCGGAAGTACGTGAGGGCCGGGAAGTTCTTGATGCCGTAGTGCTTGGCCAGCCGCTTGTCGTTGATCTTGATAAAGTCCACTCCGAAGTTGTCCGTGTCATCGTCGATCTTCTCTAGCTCCTCGAGCACTTTGTCGCACGTCACACAACTCCTCGTGTCTGAAACAAAGGTGTCAAGTCAGGAACAGTGAACAGTCAAGCCAGGTTAGACGAAATCCGACTTTTTTAGGCCTCCCCTCTAGTCATCAATGAGTATGGGCTCAGCCTCCAGATGCAGAAAAGTTTTGAACTGATGAAGTCCGTTAGCTCATCGGAAACCTCGATTGTCGAATCTACAACATCGTCCGTTACTGACCGAGTGACTCCCGTGAGGCAAAGCTTAAAATCCAATTTTCTTCGTGCTGTTCTGTTTATTAGTAGCGTATCAAGGTTTTGTTGCACCGGGGTTGGGAGATTGTCTTGTCCCCTTTTCAGGAATAAATTTAGTTTCTCCAAAGAGCGATCTGGCGGGAGCAGGAAGAATTGCCGAGAATGTTGAATAATTTTAAGAAAAAAAACTCTTGTTTAGCCTTTCTATAAAGCATTTTATACTATTGATTTTAATACTATTGAATACTGAAAGCTGCTACTGTACACCCATGATTTGATTCAAAGTAGTATGTACAGTGCAACTTAAAGTAAAACTTAGAAGTAACATAAAACACCGAATAGGTTTGAACTTCGAATGGCTTAGCATTTGTAGCAGTTGTTGGTAAGCCAGTGTTTCTGACGGAAATGGTTTAAACCAGTGTCTAGTTGAATTCATGAGCATGACTCTACTTCTCCCTACCATTCATAATAGTCCATGTTCTTTACGGGTTTCGAAGCAAGAAGCCAGCACGACACGAGTTCCTCTTAAATAGTATTTAATATAGTATAAAACTAATCGATCAGAAGTTTAAATAGACTGATGGAATTAGCTTGTTTCAAATTCAATAAAAGTAGCCAAGGAGGAAAACTAGCTCTGCCCTTTTAAGTGGAATTGACTATCTCGCCACCATATGCGTGTTTTATGTAGCTTTTAGCTTGCTAAAGTTAAAAGTTTAAACTTTAGCTTTTAAACTTATATTATATTTTAACTTTTAAAATATACCTAATCCAATAAAGCCCGAGGGTTTACTTCAACGTGACGAACACTTACATCTTTTAGTTGAGTAAGCATTTAATTTGACCAGCTCATTCAATATAAAATTGTTCCGCACGAAATATGTAGAATCGAGCCAAATCTCGTTCTCTCATTATCTTTCTAATTACCACTTTGCGTCTAGTGCCTTGAAACTGGTAAATACACACACAATTGACTGTATAACATTTTTCCATTTGTTGTTCAGCTAATTGTGGCTATAACTTTGAAGAGAGAAGGTAGATGTTTTTGAGACGCACAGTAGGCGAGTCGTCTAGCGTAGAGCAGTCACCTCATAGCTATTCCTAGTGTGCCATCTCCAAAAATGGACGGCCGGGCAAGATTTCAAGATGGCGACTTCACGGGTAGAAAGCTAACCAACGGCTAGTCGGTTGTTACCCGTCCTTTGGAGCGGTTGTCCTTTCACACCGTTGCTGCCATGAAATAAACAAAAGTCGCAAGATTGCATAAGGTAGTCGGGATTAACGTCACTTGTGCATGTTATGAAGTTGGGCACGGAGTCAAAGATTTAATCGGTCGACAGACAGAAACATGTGAAACCTGTAACTCGACTTTATAGCGAGTAATGAGCCAAATAAAAAAAACTTGGATGTAAGTGAGAAGTTTGTTGAGCTCAGATTGTTTTCATGTTTTATATTTCGATAGAAACCCCGTATCCAGACATATGTAAAATAAATTGAATTCAAGGTTCATTGGTACTAATGGGTCGTCCGTGAAACCATCGTTGCAGGTTTACAGGCAGTAAGATTATGTCACGTTGTTATGAATCATATTTTAAGATAAACAAGTTCTCAATAACGATGTGCTGTTGTTTTCAACAAGTATATGCACATTTTGCCGTTAACAGTTAAATGTAGATAAATAACTTAAGTAGCTATTAAACCTCATTTTAAGTATAGCACTAACCAACATTTGTCCTAAAATATCTATAGACCCACAAACGAAGTTTAAACCCTTCTCAATAAAAATAGTTAAAATGTTAAATACGAGTATAATGATCACACAAGGGCGCAATTCGACTGTTCTGTATACCCTTGCAAGGTTTCGGTGGCAGCTAGACGCCATAACAACTGGAAACCCGTAGTGTTTTACCATAACCTCATTTGCTAACTATCATGATTCATAGGAGGCTATAGTTTTATATGCCAAGTCAAGCCTTCACATACATTCCAACCTTGAGTAGACTGTAGTCCAATCATTCTACCTCATTGAACGTTTAACTTTAACAGTTTTTCAACAGTTTATTATACGAGTATATTTGCTACATTGCTTATGCAATATAGGTGACCCCGCTTTAGAACAACATCTTTATTACATACATTTATCAACCTTATTAGTGAATTTCCATAGGAAATAGAGCTATTAATTTCTCCCACCAAACAGAAGGACACACTTCCAGTTAAAACCACGAAGTTACATCTAACCATGACCGGTTGAGAGATCTTGGACTCGCTGTGGAAAATTATCCTCGGTCACAGACAGTTGGCTGACATAGTCAATTAATAAACAAATTAGTTTCGGGTAACCATATGTTACATACGTCTCCCTGCAGGCAAGCTTGCCGAGTGATAAGACAGTCCGAAATCCACGCGCTGTTTATCAGTGCTTGCGTCCTGTTAGAAACACAATGGGGGTAAAACCCATTTGTTTAACTACTTTTCAAAACTGAGTTTAGCTGTGTTATATACAATCAGCTGTCAGGGATAATTTTTATAAATATAGATTATACCCAGATCTGGGTTCTCAACCCGTGGGCCGCGGGCAGCTCGCTACTGGACGAATGTCTGAGAAGAACTCTTGAAAATTCAGTGAAAATTGTTAATTTTATCTAAGCAAGGAAAAAACTCGAGTTCGGTGTTTTGTGCGATTAAATGATCTTCAGGATCTCAAATTGAGCTTTTAAACGACTCCATAAATACCTTTTTTGAATAAAAATGGAAAAAGAATATCCTACAATGGGCAAAATTGCACTGAGGCAGTTGATGGGATTTTCAACAACTTATCTGTGTGAAAGAGTCTTTTCTACTTTCGTTTATAAAAAAGAAATAAGTACAGAAACAATTTGAACGTTGAGAGTGATTTGAAGCTAAAATTGTCAAGTTTCGATCCCGATATAGATTCTCTAGTAGTGGATAAACAGTGTCAAATATCTCATTAAGTTTGAACAGTAAAGTAAATATACTTATAAATATATTTAATAATTATATATGTTTTGTTATGTTTTGGTTTGACAATGGTGAATCCGAAATATTCCAAAATTAGAATATTTGCAACTGTGAGTTATTTGTACTATTTATACAACCTTTTGGTACGATTTAAAATTTATATACCTATACATATGTAAAATCGGGTTGGGCTTTGAAATTTAAGAACATATATTACTGGGTCCGCAAGCTAAAAGGTTGGGAACCGCTGCTTAGAGCTTACCGTCGGTGCCCGGAACGCAACGCAATGGAACGTACATGTATAGCCACGCTGCTTAATGAGACCTTCCCTTTTCACGATCCAAGGACAACCGACGACTAGCCTGATAAGGATGCCAGAGCACAACAGAGTCTCTAGGTGAGGTCGCACTAACGCCACGCAGAGAATTCTAAATGAAGACATCCATAGAACTTCACGAGAGATTCGGTTGATGAGTTTGAGGTTCCATAAAGCCTTGTTACAGATGCTGGAGATATAGTTTCCAAAGTCAAGGCTAGTTGTAAGAACACCCAGATCCTTTACATTGTCGACTCGTTTTATAATCGTGCAATGAGGGTTCTGTTGAGTGGGAGAATGAGATGACTGGAGTCTTGGTAGGATTCAAGTCCATCTTCTATGAATTACATTTTGAAGGCAAAGATGATAAACCATCAGTCCATCACATGAGACCTCACTTAACACCTTTACATCATTCGCAAACAGCCTTTCTAGTAACTTCCAATGTCGCTAAATAAGGGCTAAGTGTCGCTGCTTTATGGCTAAATAAGGGTGGTCCTAGATGTGACCCTTGCGGGACTCCAGATGTTGCATATATGGATTCAAAAAGCCAGCCAGAAAATTTAATCTGCAGAATGCGACCTGCCAAATTACTTCTGAACCACTGCAGCAGAGACCTAGAAACATGCTCCACATGCTTCAAGCCTCAGCAGTAGAATCTGATGACTAATTCTATCAAACGCTTTACAGTTCAGGCAGATACAATCAAGTCAATTTCTATTGGCGAAGGCAGACAAAATCTTGCTAATAAAAACCACAAGATTAGTTACAATTGACTTGCCGTGCTGAAACCCGTGTTGCTCCGCGACAACTACATTCTTTCTTTTGGCGTGGTTAGGACTATAAAGTCCTCTCTTCCATTTAGCCACTTTGGTTGTCGGTCCAGTTGTAGGTTAATTCTCACATGAAGACGGGATCCGATTGAAGATACTGAAACGTCGTGTTTCTCTTGGGGGACAATGGAAAATGTCCGCAATAACTTCTAAAACGCTGAAAAATTCGAAAATAATTTCGAAGTAGGGTCGGAGTTATTTTGCGTGTTTAGAAAACGGCTTCATAGTATCTGCCTTCACTCAGATAGTGGCTTAACTCAATATAACCTCCACACAAATGAACATAAACTCAATGGTTGGTCCAAAGATTTATATAAGAATAAGGTGCTTAATTGTATGAGTTTTGACAGAATGATCCTATTTGTGTCGGATTTCCGCATATGCTTCCGGCTATTATTTTAAAGAGTTTATTTTCATACCCTATAGGAATAGGATTTCAAAATAAAACTATTTTCGGGTTTTCCAGAGTTGAGCTAGTTTTCACTTTCAAAATGTATTAATAAGCCTTTATCATTGCTTTATGTACGTGGATATACTCGATAGTAGGTACATAATAGTATTCCCACAACGATCATTTAACAACTGAAATAGTTTTAACAATATCACACTAAACAATAAAAGAGAACCGAGTTTTGTAACTAGGCCCCGAAGAGCCTAAATATAATTATTTGATCAGTTAACTCTACGGTTGAACCTCATAATTGTCATAATTGAAAAAATCCAGTTTCATTCTCTAGAAGCCACTAACTGAGTTTCAATGACAAACCAAATTTGGACAGAAGACTCGTGCGGGTACAATGGAGGCTTGCGAGGTGGACGCCTTCATGTTTTTGTTAGGCAAGTCCTGCAGTACAGACACGCACTTGTTTCACCGAGCGCGCCGTCACGTCTGGTTCTCACGCTGGCAACGTTAGCTCGAGTGGAATAAACTCTTATAGTTTATAGTTGTAAAATACATTTCATTGATAACTAGCAGGAGAGAAAGGTGTGGTTTGTTTACATCAGAAAATAAACTTATTACATTTTTGGTACATTGCCCTTTGACAAAACATTTCTTTTAAGAAGTACAATAAATTTAAAAAACTTTTTTACACATACAGCTTTGGCCTAAAGGACAGTAAGCCAAGGAGGCACTGGAATACTATTCATGCACTATTCACTACACTCCTTTCAATAACAAGTTTTACCCTTATCATATTATTAGTACTATTTGTTTCAAAGATATAAAAGAAGAGACCCATAAGATAGAAATATTTTATAGTGGTTAGTTGTTTAATAATGTGAAAATGGGAGACTATTTTAGACAACAGCAAACAATATTAAATACCAAAATTGTCTAGTTATTTTGTGATTCTTTAAGAAATCATACGTATAATATAGAAGTTTTCAAATTAAACATTATTTATGTTCGAGTACATTTCTATTATGGATTTTAAATAACATTATAAACGCTTACACAATTCATATAACTTGCCTAAATTACAAACAATGTGCGGCGATCAAAGCAAGGGTAAAAGTATGAAAGCAGCCTTGACTGAGTGAGAATGAATGAGTTCACGGTGGCTCTTTGCCAAGTAAAACAAAGACAAACCTGTCAACTACTGCCGGATTCACTAGCTTAATATTGCCTTCACCACATTTTGCTGAAAACATCGAAAAATGATTAAATCGCACATTTTTTTCAATTTTGTAGAAAGTTAACACCTTTTTTCAAGGGGCATTAAACAATATGTATCTGTATGTATGTACAATGATGCAAGGGCATGGCTGGGTGAACCCATATAAAATTTAAAACGTATAGAATACAACAATGATTGTTATTCGTCGGGCTAATAATCGTCTTTAAATCTGAACAGTTGAACTTAATACAATTAAAACTCAAGTCGCCATTTAAATTAATTAAAAAATGTGTACATTTTTTTTTTTAAATTTAATTATACTTGAACACTTTAGTGTATGAAGATTGAGCACACTGTAACATTGTAACGCATACTTTTGTTGTCTAAATGAAGCTCTACCTTTTGGACCATGTTGTATTCTGTCTCTGTGTTTGTTTATTTTCTAACGAAGTTTCAGCAACGCACAAAGTATGAGTTAGAGCAATTTTGAAGTTAGTTTTCAATTCAAGGTTGTGGTCATGGAATTTAAGATAGCTGATAGAGTAGTCGGCTATTTTTAAATACTGACGGCAAGACATGCATCCGATCAATTTTAACCGTCACACCGAGGCAGGGAATTTAATTTTTTACATATACTGTAATATTTTGTTCAAACCCTTAAAACTTGCATGTACCCAGTGATTTCTCTCCAAGCTTGGCGCACACGCTACTCACTGTCAGACAGTTATTTGAACACGGATTTAGCAGTCATTTTTTATTATCTACGTGTTAAATCCGTGTTATCATATTGGTGCGTTATAGGTGCAGAGAAAAGGCTGTAATTTGCAAAACAGTGCAGATAGGTAAAACAAATTAGGATTGTCAGAAAAATATCACGTATGAATGATAAAGAAATTTGTAGAAACTGTTAGATGTGATGTTAGAAACAAGCCATAACTTTTAAAAAACCAGTCCTGAAAGATCTCTGGAAAGTTTACTTGAAGTTGAGGGTAATCAATATCAAAGATATTATCTTCAGGTATCCGACACAAACTGTGTTAAGGACCAGAAGATAGTATCTTTGGTATTAAAAGGCATCGTTCGAAAAGTTATACTGGCTTTTAAATTTGTTTATTTTCATATGGGTTTCGTCTGGTTTGAAGTAGGCTATCTTATATGTGAAAATAAAATAAATGAACTCATTGTATTTAGCTTCTAGAATTGCTAATTCATTCGTATAAAAATACAATACAAACATACGATATGTGTCAGGAGACAGCTTCTTATTGGAATTTATAATTAATACAAATTGGAAAACAAACTGTCCAATAAATGTTTTATTTTCTTGGTGAGGCCTTCCAGAAACGATGTTTCTATCTTCAAGTTGGTGTTTGGTCTGAAGATAGAAACATCGTTTCTGAAAGGCCTCACCCAGAAAATAAAACATTTATTGGACAGTTTGTTTTCCAACTTGTATTAATTATACTATATTTGCTTGAAACAAAACTTTTGGGTAAACCATAAAAAGGTATTCTAATAGACACAATACTTTTCGACTACCATGATAATATAATCAAGAATATGAATAAAATAAAAATGGACGTACACGTAGGAAAAGTTATTATGCAAACAAATAATAATAAAAACTGTTTTTGATATTTTAAAATCATTAAAATAATTATGATAAACCACACAATTTTAAACTTCAAATTACTCGTACTATATTTGCATTCATATTATTCTCATTGGTTTGAGTATTTTCCAGTCTTGCCCGTTGGTCAGTAGTCTGTTTACGCTGAGTCCTAAGGGCAATGTCAAACCTTTGAATGCTGGTCTACGTCTTTCCATTGTAGTTTGTTTAAAAAAATAAAACTTCTAGAGTCTATACTTTTTTTGAACATATTTTGGATTTAGAAGGTGATGCGTGAAGAGGTGTAGATTGACTAAGCTAGATGTAACACGTCGTCATCACTACCTTAGTTGGGCAACACTTGGAAATCTGCCTCAACACATAAATGTCTGCGAAAGTTAAGAGCCGACCTACTTTTACATGACAATCCCACGTCGTTATGTAGACTTCTTGGCAGTCTTAGTCTGTCTGACGCAAAAATCATCGTATGAAAGAATATTTGTTACGCTCAAAAGTATATAAAATAGGTGTAGCATATCAGGGTTATTTCAGGAATGGGCTGAGAGGCCTACAGTTCACACAACTAAGGGTAGTATCAACTAGAGTTTACCAAACACAGCAAACATCCCCAAAATATATAGAGACCGGCTAGTATCAATGATTTAAAAGGTCTCGATCTGTCCTTTTGCACTGTTCGGAGTTCTGTCCATGTTTGTATCTGTGTTTCTTTGCTTTTTTCTTCACAACGCTGTTGAACTCCACTTGCGGACCGATTTGCTTAAAATTTGGAACTAATGTACCCATTTAAAATTAGATATGAAAAAGGAATTCCAAAGTTGTTTTGTATTTTAAGGTGATGGCAATGAAATCCAAGTTGGAGATTTTCGTTGTTGACTATTGATTTTCACAGATACCGACATTTTGTTCACACTTTTTTTACACCCTGCGTCTGATCGAATTTTGATCGTCCAACCGAGGCGGAAAATTAGACTTCCTTTACAAATAACAATCTGTCTTAGAACAAGAAAAATTGCATTTGTTCAAAGGGGAAGTAAGACTAGGGCGATTTTGTGTTTCTCGCCGTTTGACGCGCACGCGGCGCGACATTGGCCGTAGCTTCTCTGTTAGCTTCACGGTATAATTTTAGAGACAGCATTAATAATATTAATATGTATTCTTTCTTTTCGGCAACGCTAGATTATAATCCTATGCGTAACACAATTTAACACCACGCCTAGTTTGTAGTTTAATTATTAACATTCTAATACGTATTTCGTAGCCAAGTATGAATTGTTAAGAAACGAAGAGTTCAGTGATAGAAGTGTTACGAAAAATGGCGAGCGGTGTCCATTTGTAATTTTTACTAGGAACCCCCTTAACCTGAGAGATTATTACACACATAATTCGTTCACTGATTAACTTCAAGGCAATAAAATCCTGAGAACCGTATAAACTGTATACAAAGTTTGCATACGGGCGATTTTTTGCAGAGTAAACTTAATATACTTGTACTTGAATCACGTAAGCACATGTAGCTGATACTCTTGCCGATTGGTGATGTGTGCCTATACGGACTTGACAAGGCATGACGAGTTCCAAGCCGGTCTAAATCTGTGATGGAGAGAGAGAGATGAGAGGTATTTTTACTTTGCCCATTATAAGCCGTACAACTGCAACGGAAATAACCCATTCTAGCTTCTACAACAGAACATACCTGAGTGCACTTCGATATGTTGACGGCGTACATAAAATAGCCAGTTCTATTCATGACTTTACGACCAGTTGGAGCGTATTTATCAATTTGTGAAGGGATTACTAATAAAATAGCACTTTAAGTAGCTTAATAGATGAGATAGATGGCTTGAGAAGTGCACAATCAAATATCACTTTCAGGATTGTTTTGGACCAAATGATGGGTCCGAGTTTACCAGAAGTATTAGCAAATTGACTGATATTGTTAATATACGACTAACTATATGTTTAAGAGAATAGATCCTCGAGAACGTTGAACAGAATAGGGGGTTTGAGGTTTGAAAACGATGTTTCAAGTACATTAGTTACAGTGGATGTACAGCGATAAGTGCAGCCGCGTACGAACACGAAACGTTAAGTTTAATTACACAATTAAATATTTATATGAACAAATAACAATAATTTAATACCATCCTTTAACCGATAACATTCTTAAATGATTGAGTTAAAAATATTGTTCAAGTTATGTAACTGTTTTTGTTTATATTCACTTTAATATAGTTGTTCCACCCTTATTTATTTTTCTTATAGCTTGAAAACGCTTTTTAAACACTTGGATGCTATTACCGTTTTCTATTTTCTCTTCTATGTTATTATATTTTTATAACAATATTCTTAAATCAGAAATATTTCTGATTTAAACAAGAACCTGGTTTACACGGTACTTATACGGAAAACAAAGGTCACTATAAGACAAACCATAGAGTTTTCATACACCACATATACGAGCTAGGACATGCTATACATGTTTGACATGATATTGGGAGGGATGGAACTTGTTTTGCAGTCCACTACGCCAGTGGAAGGACGTTTGCTTTTGGACTTCTATGGCGTAGACTCCATACAATAGAAATTAAAAGGTTGAACTCAGAAATGACGTAGTGGGCTGTAATGGTAATTCTAATAAACCCACAAAAACCTTGCCATCCTTTCCTGTTGCATATGAGGGGTATGGAAAGTCAATGGTAAAACCCAATAGTTTTGGTATGCACAAAATAATGGTGGTTTATTGGTACATTGCCATTATCGTTAGTCAACGTGTTTCACGTTTGCTGCATTGAGGAAAAACTATGCAGTAATTATTAAGTCAACTATGCAGTATATCTCAACCTTTAATTTGATGTAAAACAGTTAAAATGTTATAGATCTTGCGTTTTAGAAGAAAGTTGTTGCAGAGTTGCGTTTGATCCTCAATAAGCATAATGTCGGAGAACCGGTCAGAACGTTTGATCTAGACTATCAAGAATCAAGTTCTAAATATTATAGCTCTCAGTCGTATAGCCGGCGCTTTTTTTTCATAACGACGAATAATACATATTGGAAGTAGTTGCGGAATTTTGTAGTGTGTTACAATAATGGACATCAATTTGAAATGACAACTACGTAAGTCGGTCTTGATATATTATTTTAATTTGAAAAGTATTGTGTCCTTAAAAGTAGGAACCTCATACTCGTACGATAATAATTATATCTTTCAATAGTTGTATAGCATAGTTATAGTATACTTGTTTCGCTTATTTATTAAATAGGCAACCATTTCGGGCTTTATAAAAAAATTAATTTTAAAGTTTTAATTTTACAATATTTCACCCCTTTACATATATTTCATTTACACTAGTTCACCCTGATGATATGTAACGCTATCTTAATTGTAGGTACCCACTCATAGATCACAATTACTACAGTCAAAAAGATTATAAATTGTCTGTACAGAATCTTGTGTACAAGTTTGGAATAACCTACTTTTGTCGATTCACAAAATTTGACTATGTGTCCTCAAGTTTCTTAACGAAAACGAAAAGGCTTCAGTCCCGTTTCCAAATTTGTTCCTGTGTACCCATGGACACTTGTTAACACATGTTAACACTTCCAGTGTGTTTATGTTTTGTTTACGAGTATATGAAATAAAATGTCAATTCAATTCTTAAGGTTGTGAAGAGATGTCGGCCGATGTGTTTGGAACGGATAGTAGTGAGCAGGAGTTGCCAACGCGACAGCCTTGGATTCAACACCGAGCTGCCATTTTTACTCACAAAACATTACAATCACGAGATAATTTGCTAAACAACAGATAAAATAAAATTCAAATTATTCTACTTCTCAAATAGCTCAGTAACTGGTTATATCGGGTGTTACAAAAGAACCATAGAGTATTGTTATATTTGAAGGTATTGTTTCTTGGACGAAATTAAGCAAGAGCCCCATATTTATTTCGTTCAAAGACCTTCGCTTTTTGTACAGCCGCAATGTTGTTGTTTATACGAGGGACGTTCAATATGTAAAGAGACAAATACGTGTAGAGTTAACATGCTTTATTAAATACAACTTATACTTTTTCCTATTTTTCAACTTAAGACACTGCTATCTTTATACATCCCTCCCATCGATATACAGCATTTTCGATGTACCAGCATTTTTGTGCCAACAGCAAAGAATTCAGTGCCTTGACGTCCAAGCCAAATTTGCACCACAACCTTTACGTCTATGTTATATGTTACTATCAAATCTCTCTCCTCGCAGATCTTTTTTCAATAGCACAAACAAATGATAATTACACGGGCAGATGATGAGGATTGTATGGAAGAAGGGTATAAAGTTCCCAGTTCAAACTTTTACATGGTACGAGAGCATCATGTGGACGTGATAAAACACCCTTACTCTGCAGTCAGGACCCAACATGCGCATGTTTCCCCACAATTTAGCTTATCATGGATAAATTGTGTATAGTACCAACACTTACATTAAAGATTTTAGCTATTTTATTCACAGTAATTATTCAATCTTCTTGAATAAGCGAGTCGATTCTGTTTTCTAAAACGCATTTTACACCTGTACCGGCCGGCAAAAACGCTTCAAATCACTCACATTTATTTTCCGAATTTCGTACCGGTCTATGCACTTATAAAGAATTGCACGGTTCATTAAACTTTTCCTGTATTGGTTTATCAACCTTGAGTAGATTTCTGATGGTTTTGTTTCTTTAGAAAACAAAACCTGATGTCAGCTGTATTGTTTCTTGGACCAAATTAAGCCAGAACCTCATATTTAATTCGTTCAAAGACCTTCGGTTTTTGTACAGCCGCAATGTTGTTGTTTATATCGTATGTTTAATATTTAACAAATATTCTTGATATTTGTTTTATATATTCTTAAAATGTAGCCTATATTGTAGAAGGATACCAGAGAACAACGCATGCCATGAAGGGATAACTCATTTGAAGTCTCATTAAAACTAGACCACTCATTCTGCTGTTATAGAGAAAATTCCTGTTTTGGTTGCCATTTTGAATGATACAACTGAGGGAATCCCTCATTTTCGGGCGATGACAAGAAATTCTACTCTCAAGGTCGAAACATATGCATTGAAACTAATTACTGAATTACCTTTTGTTTCTTTAAACCACTGTACAAACCATACGGGTGGTCGGCCTTATTCTGTATAGGCCTACTCCGGGCCAAGATTCTAAGGAATCGGTCTTTGAATCAAATCATCGATAGCTAGTGGAAATCAACGTCACCAAAATACTTTCTTGAAGTACCAAACAGTATACATAGTAATAAAGTTATTAGTTCACTCGTTCGACGATATAGTTTAACACTAAACGCTTTCCAATATAATCGTTACTTTCACCAAAGCTACTAATCCAACCTTATTACAGAATGGTATTTGATTGAGTCGATAGCGGCGGAAGCAACAAAACAATGAGACGACTATATATAACCGGGAGATTTGTGATCTGGCTGTGCGAGGGCCGGAGGAGGTGCCAAAATAGTCGAATGACTCAACAGAGCTCCACGGCTCCCTGTCACAGAATATGGTACAGGATAATAGATTCCTTGCACATGAAACCACTCTATAGCTCCAACTGTTGATACGACACCTGGCTCGCCACAATCTGGTGTTTCAACATGCTCTGCTCGTGTGAGTCACTATGGCGAAGTGGGGTCAATTGTTGTTGCTTGGTTATTCATTTGCAGAATAATTAATCATTAAGCACTCGTTAAAATCTTTTACACATGAGTAATCAACCAAAAGGATTTACAACAGCACAATGGTCGGAATGCCTCTGATTGAATAGTAACTGTATTTTGTATTATACCTTACCTTAAGAAATTCAGAATACCCAGCTAAAGCAGGTAGACATAGCTATTAGGAACTAAACTTTCTACTAAGCAAACATGGAGCAGAAAGCTTAGTTCTATGTTGATTATGAAAACTAGTTATTGAAGTTTTAGTTTCAACATAATTAAGATTTGTATGATATTGACGGTTGGAATAATCTGACACTCTTTGTTAATAATGGTAACCTCACGTTATGTAAATTTAAAACGTGTCAGTAACAAAATTTTCTAGCTTGAAAGTTATTATAATACTCGTGTTTATTTACCTACAGTTCGGTTGATAAAATACTTAAAATTTAGCAATGTTGCGAGTAAACAATACGCATTTTTTCGATCAAAAACTGCCCCCAAACTTGAACACTTATTTTTAGTTTTTGATACAGGTTAATAATCCAATTAGAGGTAAGCTACGATCTCAGGATGAGCAAACCTTGGTTTAAATTATGATACAACGATTACAGAGTGGTTCGTCAACATTTAGATTTTCATATTAAAACTAAGATTTATTAAAAGGTAAAGCAAAAATTAAAATTACAGTGTGGTTTTGGATTAAAAATATCCTAAGTAAACCTAAAAATGCAGTAAGGAACTAGTTAATAGTCAGTTCATGTTTATATCGCTTTATGTCCCGTTTAAATATATTTTGATGGGACCAACATTTCTATACAAAAAAAGTAAAAAGCCTCAAAAATATCAAGAAACCATGTACTTGTGGTAAACACACAATTTCGCAAAAAAAGCTTTAATGTAAAATTTTGATGTAAAATTAAATTTCCAACTACCTCCTTCGAATATTTGAGTGTTACACAAATACTTTCGTCTATAAATACTCGAAAAAATATTTTTTCTATTTATAGAGTTATAGACGCCAAACGTTACATTTGATCAATGTTTTGAAGGAACCAACTGAAGGTCACATTTAATTATCTTTAAGAAAAGTTGTCTTCTTATTTACCGAGCTATGGCCTCCTTCTCGCTAAAAAACACCTTCAGTAAGGCTATATAGTAGTAAAGTTACAATACTAATCTAAGTTAAATTTTCTACAAAGTAGTTTTTATGAAATGTTTTAATTTTTGCTAAATAAAGTATAAACATGTTCTGAGACATTTTATGCAAACACAATTTTACTACCGTATGTTAGGCTAAGTTTTCATTTCGATGTGATGGATGTATCAATGGTACCGTTTCATCCAAAACATAACTTACTGCAAAATGGTACCGTAAATGCATACGTTTAAAAATACGTACAACTATTGGGGAAAATTCGAAACAATCAAAGGTTTTGACGGTAAGCGTGAACTCAAGACCTTATAGGTCCTGGCGTGAACTACTCGTAAATTGCATTGCACTGCATTTGTGTTAATTCCAACATTATAAACCTATTAATATAACCGTACACAAAATTTTAATTTATAACATTTCAGAAAATAACTTGCCCGACATGGTTTAAAATTTTTAAGTTACAGGAAAGCCAAAACTAGAAAACACAAAAGTGATAATTTGCGAAATAAATATCTACTAATTTTCGAGCCTAAAGGATGACCCGTTATTGTGAGCAATATATACAGCTCCCGATATAGCAAACTTGCTAAAAGCAGAATAAATTACCCATAAGTCAAGAATCAAGAAGTTTATTATCACATTACGTTCATAAAATTTTACAGAAATATACATTTTGTAAATGAACAGGTGACTTGTCCTTATGATAATGACCTTAATTATAATTTAATCAGAATAATTAACAGAAAATAAAAATTTTTCATTTAAATAAGATACATATCATACTGTATGAACTAACACTCCATCATCTAAAAAATCACTTACTTTATAATACTCTTTTTGAACCAATATACACAACATTTTTGAATTTATTTAAATTTAATATCTTAAAAGAGATTGGTAGTTTATTATAAAATTTTAAACCTATGTAATGAGGAGTGTTCTCAAATAACTTAAGCTTATGGACTGGGTATTGGAGCTGAGATCTAAATCTAGTATTATAATTATGAGAATACTGTGCGTTTAAAACATTATCTATTTGCTTGTGTATGAAAATTAAACATTTATAAATAAACATTGAAGGAAGTGTTAGTATATTTAATTGTTTAAAAACTGATCTGCACGACTGATTGTAATTCATATACAACATAGTTCTAATGTACTGCTTTTGAATTATGAAAAGTTTGCTACTGTCAGTGGAATTTCCCCATAGCTCTATACCATATAGTAACAATGAGCTGAAACAAGCATGATAAACCATCAGTCTTATATTCATATCTACAGTATCCCGTATAATATACATCTGAAAACTTAAGGAGATTAATCGTTTACTAAGATTTTCTACCAAAGGTTTCCACGATAAATTCTTATCAATTTGTAAGCCCAAAGATTTTACTAAATCTTTAATGTCTAAAATATTGTTTTCAAAACTGATATGGTCGTTGAAAATATTTCTATTCTGTTGCGTTTGGAATTTCACCAATTCAGTTTTACTACTATTCAATCTTAGACCGTTAACCTCAAACCATTGCTTTATTTTAGGTAAAATTCTTTCTATTGATTTTTTTAGCTCGTAATTATTTGTACATCTTAAGAGTATTGACGTATCATCCGCATATAATAAGACGTCAGCTTGGTTAATATGTAAAGGCAGATCATTAATGTATAGAATGAATAATAAGGGTCCTAGCAAGGATCCTTGAGGTACTCCATTTTTTATCTCGCTCCATGTAGATGTGCACTTTGTTTTAGTTTTATTTACAATAACTCTTTGTTTTCTATTTGTTAGATATGAGCAAAACCAATTCAAAACATCTCCGCGAATCCCGTAAAAATTTAGCTTCTCAATTAATAAAGTATGATTGACACAATCAAACGCTTTGGACAAGTCACAGAAAATACCTGCGGTACTCTGGGATCCATCCAAACCCTCAGATATATGCTTAACTAACTCTGCAGCCGCATCGACTGTGCTACGCCCTGGTCGAAAGCCATACTGATTTTTACAGATAATGTTGTTGTCATCTAGAAAAGCACTTAACTGATCAAAGGCCACCTTTTCGAATATTTTCAAGTCATAAGGATAAATGCTGAAACCTAACTGTACATAATCTTGTGAGATGGCAATAAGCAAACAAAAGTCCAGCAACAACGAAGCGTCAATGCGAGTGGAGCGAACCTCTTAATATTTTTTACCTTGACCAAGCGCCGAAACTACATCCACACAAGGGTCGTCCTGCGAGCTTATTATTAAAAAAGGCCGAAGGCTCGTAACCAACGTGCTACAAGTTAAATCGTCACCTTGATCCGAGTGGATGCCCCATACCCGTCCGGCCAAAGTGTTACTGCGAGCGTATCCAAGCATTTAATTCCTTCAAGCTTGCCTTGGGAAAAGTGAAAGGCCTATGCCTTGTAATTTAAATCACACAAAAATTTCACTAGTTTTGTTCCCTGATATGAAAAAAATCAAAACGTTGTGACCTACCATCAGGTCATCATGAGAAAACGTCTATTGCTGGCCAAAACCTGTAGAAAAACTAGTTTGACTTGAGAGATAAGTAGAAAATAGTTATAAATACCTTATTGCCTGTAGATTCGCGAACGGTGACACGCGATTAATTAACCGGGAACTGTAAATATGTATATTATACGTTAGGAGAACATTCCTAACTTTAGGATGAGCTTTTCCGAACAGAGATATATTCAGCAAAATTATTATAAACCTCTAGCTTACATGTGGGATGCCTAGTTATTACAACCTTCAAACTCCAACAGCCTTCAACCTAATTGTCCTATATTCTAATTTAACCTTAATACAAATCAAACCATAACTATATCATCCTGACTATCCCAAGAAATTATAAAAACCCTTCTTACACTTTAGAGTTATTCATTCATTGAACATGACTTGGAATATCAATGTCCATTGATGCAAAGCAAGTCAACAATTGATGTATTCAAGACAAGTGGTGTCTGTTAAGGGAAGAGAGCCAAGGCCGTGCTTTTATAGTTGTCATTCACCTCTCCTTAGATACGTCACGTGGAAGAGTCCATTGCTTCGCGCCCCTCACTTCAACACTCAACATGAACGTATCGATAACAAATAAACATCGAACATACAAGCACAATCTTTCTGTGAATTTTAGAAAATATCTAGCAGCCGAATTTTAAACATCAAGTACTCACGCATGAATATTTTTGTTTATTTATGTTTGCTCCAGAAACAATACGTGGTTGGAGACTCTGCCATACCCCCCGGCCCTGCAAAATGACTGATACAGGGTATTTCTTAATGAAAGTATTCAGGTTCCAGGGTTTGTAAGAAGGCAAAGACTTTCCTTTGCTATATTTAACAGTTCAGTAAGTTATACGCACTTCAACTAGTCAAGTACTCAAATCGAACCGAGGCCAGTCTATTCTACTTGTTTATTTGTGTCTGGAAAAACTGTGGCACAACGCCTAAGACAATACACTTTATTTCCGACAAGTATAGGTCAAATAATTATTCATTTTTAAAAGTTTCATATAATTTAATTTGAAGAGCGCTTTTGCCGGTCAAGGCAGCATCAGTTAGTTGTTTACAAGACAGTAACACCTGTATAAAGTATTTATTTGATACAGATGTGACTGTCTTTTAAACAACTAACTGATGATGACCGGCGAAAGCGCTCTTCAAATTAAATTATATGAAACTTTTAAAAATGAATAATTATTTGAATCCAAACAAGTTTCATCAAGTATTCAACGAAGAAAGTATAGGTAATCTGAAAGTACTTAACCAAATGGCAAATGTCTTAAGCAGTTACTTTGGGAAAACCTAGTCTCGCGAAAACTATTTATTTGGACCTTGTTCACTGGCGGTGAAAAGGGTAGTTAATTGCTTTCTAACTCAATGCTGAGGAACATACATAAGCCTACGTACATTTATGCAATCAAAAACTGTTGGTAGGTACTGTAGGTACTCTGTCGTCATCTAATGTACATGGTAAGTCAGGATAATCTAACTTTCCTCTAAGGAATTGAACCCTTACCCTTCGCCAATTATTTGGAAACGCCTATTTCTTTACTTGTACACTAGAGTTTGTAAGAAAACAACAATTTCATTCTAGTTTCTTGTTAAAAAATTATGAAAGTCTATAACATCTGCATCTCTGGGGAGGGGGTGCGAAATTATCCCATTCACTAAAGAGGATAAGAACTATACAAAGATTTTTGACATATGTATAACTAACAATACCACATTAATAGCACAGCCTAATACTATAGGCTTAACTTGAATTTATTGCAAAAATCGCCGCAGCTAAGTAACAATTAATATATTGAACTACAAGTGGTTTTGTAAATCTCATCTATTCTTATAAAAGAGCAAGTCGCCAAATAATTGTTCGATCACTTAAAACAAGAGCGTTGGCTTCTAAAATCACGCAAATGTCAAACCTTAAAACCACAGTATTTTTATAGGGACATTTTGTACTAGTAACCACTTGATATTAATTAATCTATACATTTGGAGCTGAGGGTCACGATAAGTTTAGGACACCTATCTTAACATAGTTCATCTATACTCCTAAAAATATCTATTTTCAAAGATAGAGGTACAAACCCTCAATATTCCAAAAGGTACATTGACTACTGTTTCGTACGAGGTTGGATCGTCAATAATTTAGCAGACCCCATCAGTCCGAATAACACCACTGACAGTTTTCCTAAGTCATATGCGAAGTTTCGAGGCCCTTTCAACATTGTTCATAAAACAGCTGTTACCTTTCAAGGTATGGTTGCTCTTTTGCACTCGTTGTTCAGTAATAAATGAAGAGATAGATTTGAAACAGCCGGTATTTGTCAACATGTCAGGAATGAAATGGGGCGTGTGATATTTTACTGGTTTGATGATAAAGCAATATGACACCCTGTAGAGAAGACTTGAGAAATATGACGTGGAATCTGCCAGAAATAGATTGGCGTGTGGTGATAGAGGGGAGCAGCTAAAAACAGCTGGCCTCGCCTCGCGACCTCCATGACGTCATATTCCAGCTGTCTTTTCCAGTGCTACCAGGTTATCATGCCAGTTGATTGGTTAAACGTGTATATTATACAAACAATGTAGCTATAGACCTATAGTTGAAGCCTATTGAACCTTTTTCAGAAGCTAAAGTAAGTGAATATTTCACGCCCCTCTCCCGCAACCTCCCTTTCATCACGACCTTGCTGAAACCACCGGATAGGGACTGACTTAGTAGTAATGTACAAGCCTCGATTATCCAGATTCAGTCGCGTTTTTCCTCGTTTTATCTTGCCAGCCTAAGATATGGTTCCAGGGAGTACTGGAACTCTCCGTGCATGGTTCCGATATCTTCTCCTAGCTGAAGGAAGTCCTAATGTTCAAACGTGATTCTAGGTACAGTGATAGCGCTCTGCCTCGTCTAAAAATACTAACTAAGTCCCTTAATCAGATGCCTACAACTAACCTAAACCTAAGTTTTCAAACTCACCAATGGATTGTGTTCAAACAAATGAAAGTCCTTGGTTAATTTGTATATTAAATTAAGAAGCGTACGGAAGTTTTAAAGAGGAGAAAGAACACCTACCTCAAAAAGTTTGTCTAGTTATTATTTGGCTTGTATAATATCTTGCATAGTTAGAGCCTTTCAGAGTATCAGATTCAGATAACTTTTGAATCTCCCGGGGGAATCATACTTTAAAATGAAGAGAAGAAATAAAATACAAAACAGAACTGATTTTAATTCTATCTCACTCATTAAGATGCAGTACAATTTCATGAACAAATCAATTACAAGTCCATCATTATTTTTACAACAATACTAAATATTAACCATGTGTTTTATAAAAAAACTTCAAATTAAATTAAACACATGTGCTGAAGAAATGATACTATCAAAGTCGTTCAATAAAATCATTACGGTACTATAACAAAATTCCAATCTTGACACATAATTCCAAACTAAAAAAACTACGAATAGTCAGAGTCCATGGTTTTCAAACAATATTTAAGAACTTATGAATTTTCAGTGGTGTGTCCCTTATCATGCCGAATATAAAGCAGCAAGTAAACATAACGCCCAGTCATAAGTAGTATGCATGGTACCACGTTGTTCAAACATAACAGTTGCGTTACAACTTGCTCAATGGAGTTGAAGTAAAGAATAAGATTGAGAAATGCTTGTTGAAATCAAGCCATTTTACAAATGAATGTAAACAAACAAATTCCTTTACAAAATAATTAAACGTTTGTTCTAGTAAGTAAAATATCTTAATAAAATATTATATAAAATCTTCACCCCTGCCACTTTATATAATCATTAGTGTTGATGGTTCTGTAGATACGTAGGGATTTAATTTTGTCGAGAGAAACGCATTAAACCTGTTTGATTGTCAAGCTGTAGGTTCTAATTAGGGTCATCACATTGAGAAACATCATGGTCCGGTGAGTGTAGTTCAGCATCCAAAGAAAATCGACTGTTGTGCGCCGCAGGTGAGAGATATGGACAATATTGATTATGCTTTCTTTTCCATCAGGTAGTCGGAATGTCGGATATGAGCATATCCTGGATTTGCATTGAGTAATTCAACTTTCTTCACTAATGGATCATATTTACTTTTTCTGTTGAAGTTTCTTAAGAGTACCGGTCCAGGTTCGGAAAGCCAAGTGGGCGTGTTCTCAAAAGCATGTTACACCAATGTCTTAAAACTATATACACGAACTAGTACACGAATAAATCAAACCTATATTTAAAGGGCAGCAAAATGAGTTGATTCCAACATATCAGCTCATCTGACTGCCCTGCAGGCCTTCAAACGTAACTTGATGTCCTGCCATACATACATTAGCCAGAATTTCCGAGGTGACAAATCAATCACTTCTCACTACTTTGCTTGAAATGGTCAATACTTACGCATTTTTGCTGTTGGATAAAAATGTAAAGGAGTAGGTCAGTTTGAAGAGCGTTTTGGGCACCTCCATGCATTTAACTGTAACTAAGTTTTTAAATAACAGTTATCTTTATCAATATCAATGGGTAGGATACAGTTAGTATCTAACCTTCCACAATCATCTGACCTTACTTATACTAATTTTTGGAGTATGCTAAAGGAAAAGCATAGAACAGACCAAACATCAATATATTGCACATTTTGAAGCACAAAACTAAATTTAACTGAAATTGAATCTGCCTCCCTAAACGTGTTCACCATAAATGTTGTAGCAGGGCATTAAATTGTGTTTGGACGTAAGGCAAACACCGTTCTTGGCAGCAATGTTGAGCTGTTACCATAGAATAGAAGCTTTTTTACCGAACTTTAATGGTGACAGTTATAGTTTCATTCGTGCCTTAAGAATGTTTTAAAGTATAAAAAATAAAAGTTTACTGAACAGAAGGCACATTGCATTTGTGGAAATACTTTTGCCAACATTGCAGCAACTGATTATGAAACTGTAAAAGTACAAAAACATGCCTGCAGACCTCATTTTAATTAACAAATCCTCACTTGCGGCTAACTAAATACATTATGAGAGCTCTAAGAGTTGTGTATGAATTTTCGCGTACAAACTGAAAATTAAAGTACTTCATCTCTAATAATGGCAACGAATTATGTCAACGATTTGGCTAGCTATCTTCTAAACTTAAGTTAATACCTTAACGAGACATCTTGAACTAAGATGCCACTGGCCTACTGAGCAGGTCTACTGTTCTTACGTATCATCTGCATTGTGTACCTCACAACATTTAAGGGTGGTGGTGTTCATTCAGTCATCTAAGATAGCTCCAAAAATATTAGCGAAGCGATTTACTTAAGTCGATGTTGTGTAGTACTTCCAATTTATTGAGATGGTAAACCTTTAAAAAATAATCAACTGAACCTTGTCAAGTCAGCTTTTGTAGCGGCCGGATGCAGTTGGTTTCTTCGATTTATTCATTGCTGGTGAGTAAGTCAAAGACAACTTGTATCATCACACCTCAAAGGTTGTGGAGATATATCAGGTTTATGTGAAGCGCGTTGTTCTCTGAGATGATGCATTGTGTTTGAAGTGAGGTTAGAGTAGCCTGAGTAACGGCGGCGAGCGCAAGTATTTGGGCCGACCATTAAAATAAAGTCAAACCGAATTAGCAGACGCGAGCGGTGGCCGGCCGCCAGGCTGTGTTGCAAGCTGGACACATTGTCGTGATATCATTGTCCTGTGTGCATCCGCAGTCGACGGTCTGGTGGGTTCGAACACTACTGCAGTTCGTCCAGAGTTCGTCTCTTGATGAATTACGAGCACTCAGCGAGTCAAATAATTGAGGTCTGACGTATTTCAACCTTTCAAATGTGCACGTGGTTTACATAAGATAACCGTGGTTTTTATACCATCGTAATAAAATTTATTTGTCTTAATATGGGGGAACGACACACCAAATTAACTGTATTTTATAGTTAGGATTAGGTATAAAAAGACTACAAGAATACCAGCCTGATGCATGTAGTAATAGTGCGTCTTAACAAGGGCGCCCATAGGGTATCTTCCATGTGGAGGCTAACATGGGGGGGGGAATGGGGGTATGGAATACCTCCAAAAAGAAGGGGTCCGGGGGCTAAAACTATAGCTTGAAAGTAAGGATAATTATTCAATATAACATCTTTCCTTGCAATAATTCTCTCTCGTCTTCATCTTAAAACCACAAGATTTATAAATTGAAATGTTAAATACGAAATGCCAAACAATTTTGAATCACTTTGTATAACACAGTGGTACTACCACTTGCACTCAACCATCCCAATAACAGTGCAAAAATGCATTTAATTAAAATTCAGGTAGCAAATAATGAAATCTATATTCTCCGTATTCTCTTAACTGACTAGTCATATCCCAGTTAGCTGATGCAGCTGCAGGAGTTGCTACGTAGCTCAAAGGAATACAGTTCTTGCCAGCCGAGACCCCCAAGAGGTAGCCGAGACCCCTAGGGGTCGCAGTTTAGCAGGATATGCTGAGTAAATTCTTGGCACTGCTCACATAATCTGCAAGAGATCTTCTGCGCGAAAGCTGCTCTCCATTAGTAATTGTCTTGTTACCAATATATTCATTTGTTCCATATATCCAGTACTGTTACGTACTACTTTTATGTTTCGTCAAACGAAATTAGTTTAACATTAACAAAGTAAAACCAATTATATATGAAGCAACACAACGAGATTCTCACTGGCTGTGAAAAAGTGTCTTTAACAATATTAGTGACTAGTGGATCTGAGTTGTTTTGGTTGATTTAAAAGTTTTTATTATTCAATATACAGTGTGGTTTTCCGAAAGCGGTAGTTTTGTAAATCGTGGAAAGAGGAATGTGTAACTCGTCAAGCGTTGGCTAGCTCTTTGAAACTCTTCTTTGTATTTGAAAACTACTTGAAACATTGAATGGCGTAGAAACAAGGAATAGTTAAAACCTCTCTGAGAATGTCTTTTTGTGTGTCTTTAACGCCTAACCAAACAACGAAGATAGCCCTCATAAAAAGCAATGCCGTATTGGACGAGATTTTCAAAGTAAGCTCGGTATACAGTATACGTACAACCATGTATACAGTATTACCTCTTTATTGCAAGTGTTCTGAGCACGTTAATAATATAATTTGCAGAGCTTAGTCTGTTCAGGAATTTATTGATATGAGGTTTCAGTTCCAAGTTTTCGCCCACCAGACCGCTGATGATCTAGAAGTAGTTGATTACCAAAGCACTTGTAGATAAGTTGACACTGATTTCTTGACCAATGATTCGACATTCGTGGATCAGATTGGGGTTCTTTGGATATAATACTGAGCATTAAACCAGGATGGACATTCCTCAAATTTTGAAGTTAGATTTTCCCGAAGGCCTAATAACAAATTACTTTCCTTGATAGGAATAGAGACTTTGTCTGCATTTTAATAGCGATATATTGTATTTTCTGTTTCACACTGAAGGGTCCGACTCGCTGCCGCAGCGACGCCCGGTGCACGAGAGTAGGCAAGAGGCTGACAAGCCGACAATTTAATAGCTAAACTTGAGTATTTATCTCACCATCAAGCCAAGGAATTTGTCTACATGCGTATAGAGAGCTTTTTTCAAAACTGTTCTCACCAAGTTGTTACCTCTTACCGCTTACAAATTGCTTAGGAGGTGAAAACCAATCCGCGTAAATCCTTTCAATTGCTCGATTTGACAGTTAGGCCGCATCAGTCAAAAGAAGGCTCGCTGTTTAAGTCGGATGTAAGGTGCGCGGTGTCGTGAGTTCCTTGTGCGGACAAAGTTAGGCTGTCCTTGGGGTGGACAATTCAGCTTATTTATTTATATTAGGAACATAACGTTTTGGACTTAAGATTCTTACAGTTTGTTTAAGATGAAAGATAACAAAAAAAACAACAAGCTTAGAGATTCCAACCCTCTGAACTCAGAATCCATGATGACATAGTTTTTCAGAAAAAGTTTGTGACAGACATAGTCAAAGCCCTTGGAGAGGTCACAAAACACACCCAAAGTTCTCTGCGACGAGTTTAAAGACTTTACCACTGCTCTCGTGAGGTACCAAAGTGCCGTCATTGTCGATTTTTCCACTCTGGAAATATGCTTTAAAAAGTCTAGAACTTTTAAAAGATTTGATAAAACTGAAATAAGATCAATGGGCCCATCGTTTTCGTTCGAGTTGATGAGGTTCACCCGAGTTTTTGAATTTTTATTTTATGACTGTTTATCAGAGCTTTTTGGGAATTTACCTGAAGTTATGGACTGGTTTAGCAGGAACAAAAGAGGAAGGCCATCGATAAACCTTGCAGAGTGTTTAAGTAAACGACTTAATTACCAGGTTAGTTTGAAAGTAGTTTGAAATACATGTACTGTACCATAAACATAAAAAACCAATGACATCCCCCTTCTCCAACCCATTCTGTTCCTTTCTGTGATTGGTCAAACAACAAAACGCCAATCGTCAAACAATTAAAAAAGCGCTTCTTAGGCACGCCCAAATTATGTTTTACTCCTATATACCAATTCAAACACAATGTATACACTAGTTGACCATTCGGCTCAGTAGCAATATCAACTAAAGTTTGAAATGAATAAATAGAGTATTGCGTGAAAGTTGAACATGTTATGCAATCGAATTTGTATTACAGCTCAAATTTTACTTGCGTTCTAAAATCGAGATCCCGTTCAGACGTTCATTCATATTTTCATTCACAAGTGTATTTTCATTCCTCTCTAGTCCTACTGTCAGTCAGTGAGTTCCTCGTTTTCCCAGTCATGTGCCAACTGGTCTATGATATAAAATGCTTAAGTGGTTAAAGATTGTTTTAGACTTCGGTTAGAGTTTTGAATGCCTTCAGCATTGAGACACTTTGAGCAAGCAATGTTCTAAGGAACCTATCCGAGTACTTCCCAACTCAGGAACTGATGACGGCGTACTACAGAGTAATTTATTCACACCTATCCTACGGATGGGCACTGTGAAGCTGGTGAACAAGCACAAACTTTACAAGAATGTTCATCCTTATAAAAATCCCATTCGAACGATTGCCAAAATTAAACTGAGAGATTCGTATAAGCCAGCCTTTCTAAAAATCTGAAAGTGTTGATAATATGGCCGACCACGAACTAAGAACTTTTTTAGCCCATAACTACTAGACAGCCAGGAAAAGGTAGCTTAATCCTGACCACGAACTCTGCAACTTTTGCTTCCAAGTAGAGGACGGGTGATCGAAGCGACCAAGCGTGAACGTAATGTGACCGCAAAGGCAGTGACCGACGCAGCGCTTCCATGTATACAAAAGTTTTCGACTTATCAAATGACACTTCCAATTTTCCATAACAGTAAACTCCCAAAGTATAAAGTTAGTTTCTTTGTTCTTCAAAGTTTGTCTTTTAGCAGCGACCGCGTGTATATAGTTGATAATTATCGAGTGTAGTGAAATAGTGTGTACCAGAATTTGCGTTTGGAACTGTGTTTAGACACGTTTTGGAGGACAACGACGTAAAAATAGGGTTTAGTGAGAGGGGTAATGAACAACTGATTTAAAAAAGTATACATTTCATTTCAATCGCGTGAGCAAAAAAGTTATGAACGCGTTTGGAGATGTGCTTTGCAAGTTGTAGTGTCAAAGTGTACACGGTTGCGGATATATTCTCACGAAAAGACGGCGAGCACCACCATGAACCACCAAGTGAACAAGTTGAAGAGCATAGGTGTATATCAAACAGAATTAATATTGCTTAACCCTGAGTAAACCAACAATTTTGTAAAGTTTCACTGTATTTCGGAATCATTAACTTTTTATATAACTTATTAGCCACTGGTAAAAGTCATGACCATCATTTACAGGCTAAGAACAAAATATTTTGACCTACGAGTTCTATTTTGACAATTCTAAGCTCTAAGTTTAAATAACTACCTTCTACACCAGATACCGCTACTCTAGGTTCTTCTTTTCCTAACGGTTTCAAGGATAAACACCTAGTTTCTTGGTATTACTAATTCTATCAGGGAAGAATAACCAGCAAAAGTTGCAGAGTTCGTGGTAGTTGGATACTATACCCTGTCTCTATATTTTAGAAACATGAGTGTTTTTGTTTTTCCAAGTCAAAATGTTGCTCCATAAGAAGAAGTGAAATTCACTCTTATGCAACTAAAAGTAGAGAATACTACTGTACTGGGAGACACAGAACTGTAGCTCACGTGGGTTTGCCTTCGCAGGCACGAACTTGCCAAATTCTGTAAAAAGTGTCTCTTCATGGTCGAGGGCACCGAGTCTGAAGGCGTCAAACGCAGTCTGAAAACTGTCCTGGCTTCACAGTGAGCACAAATTGCCCATTGTATTGCCTTTTACACCACAGACGAGTTTATGTCACATCGGTGGTAGACCACATAAACTGCTTACTCACTGACTGTTGCGGGGTGGATATAGTCCAATAAATTTGAACTGAATGGATGAATATGTAAATAATCATTCTCTTTAGTGTATTGTGACAGTTAATCTAGCATTCATCCCAAAATTACAAGTCGAAAAACATCACTTTATAGTTACGTTAAGTATTTAATCAAGTAATCAAATATTTTAATTTGTTTCGTTAATTTTTAAATAATAATATTAATCAATTTATTTTCTAATATTTTTAGTTGTATACGTCCTATATAACGTGTTTGTATATTCATAGGTATAATATGTTTCAAGATGTATTTTTTTTATTTGTTTACTTATTTTATTTTAAGGAAATGTAGAAGTGTATGTGACCGAGGCTTAAGCAACAATCCAAATTGTATTGATGGAAACAGTATTACGAGTTAAAATTACTACGCAGTTAAAATTACTATGAAACTATTTGAATGTGTTCAACGTGTTTGTAAATATATATTTTAGTAGATGTTGCCGTCATTAGTATCATGGCCATATCTCTTGAGTATATACGTAGATGGTCGAGAGACAACTGATTCAAGACCACATGGTCCACATGTTAAACATCGTTCTGGCACACCGAATGGTAATGATAGGAACAGCACTGTATAAATAATACTGTATATTATATAGTTTTATTTTAAATACAATTATAATGATTTATTTTCAATTATTTCTGGTACTGTAATGAACTATTGTATGAAAGAAAGCGTATAATCGTTAAGAAATGCAGGTAGCAAGGCGTTGGTATAACCTGCAGTTCAGTGTATACAGATGACTGAATCCTGTAAAGTGCACGAAACATGCATCAGGTGACCCGATGGTATTCAGTGCAAGGCGTTCCGTTCCGGCTTATGTAACCACTACTAAAGTCTATTGTGGTGAGCTTCTCTTAAAATAATCCTACGACCGCAGACTATATTTAAAATTCCAAACGCACTCTGACCCTTTATCATTTGAACCACCTTGCCGCTTTAAGGTTAAGAAACATCCACGTTGACGATCGGTAGGCCTACGATGATGAACTTATCGTTAACAGTTATATACATTTCCCCGTCATTTACGACGAGCGGAAAATAGTTTGGCACGAGACGTCCGCGGGGGGAGGGAGAGACTGGAGACACCCGACCCGGGAGAGTGGGCGGCCCCTTACTTAGCCTAACACACAGCACACTAACACTTACACCAAAACACAGCTACGAAGTCTTTCTCGTTGAGAACTCGTTCGAGTTGCTTCGCGGTCACTTCCTCGATGACGGACGTTACCTCGGAATGCTTCTTCTTGTCGGCGGGCGCGGGTGCCGGATCCGCGGCCTTCTTCGCTGCCCAGCCACTATCGCACAAGAGTAGTAACAGTACGGATAGTACTGCCCACCGTAACACTCCCATCGTTTCTCCCGCGGACCCGCGAGTCAACTACTGTTCGATCCACCGACCAGGAGGCGACTAAAAATAGGGCTCGAGACAACCGCGCCGAGACGTGCGACGCCGTCCACCACTGCGAGCGCCACCGTCGCCACCGTCGTAGGCATTTACACATCAACCCTGGTTCTAAACACCACTTGCACTTTTAACTCGAAGATGTTTTTATCCCACTGTTTAGTATTCTAGATAAGGTCAACTATTCTCGTGTAGAGTCAATCAGAGCCATCTAAACAAGATCTTTAACCGAAATTCATCTAAACAGGAAATAATCTTTGGAACTTTTTTAAGAAATGTAAATAAAATCAATGTGGTTTTATTTTGTTTTGCAGCGTACATGGGGACTCCGCCCCTTACTTGCAGCTTTTAGAACCTGGGAATTACATTACCAAAAAGACATCTGCATCTGCGTTAAAAATTAGACCAACTGGTAGGACTAAATCTATCCCTAAGAATATTGAAAGAGTGCGGAAATCAGTGCTGCAAAGCCCAAATAGGAAAGCTCGTTTTGGGATGTCGCATGGCCTGCAAGGTCTCCAGACCTAAACGCTTGTGATTTCTAGAAAATTACTAGAAGTGAAACCCAGCGTAGGACCAAAATTCAAATCAAAGTACAGGCGCAGTACTAAGGTATTTAATAATTTGTAAAGTTACGTTTTTGTCACACCATTGCAGAGTTGAATAACTGCATGAAAAATGAAGTTGCTGCAATACCAAAGTCAATAATCCGTAGATTAATGGCGAATTCGTCTAAAGGTTGAACACCTGTGTGGAGATCGCGGAGGAGTGATGTTATATTCCATAAATAAAAATGGCAGACGCCATAAAAGTGTCAGGAGTCTTAGAGTGTAGAAATGGAACACTAATTGTCCTTCTCTTTGCCCCGGGTATACAGATACTTAGCGGTGCGTTGTTTTGGCTGCTCAGCTTGCTGAATTTTGGCATTGCCAAATGCCTTCGTCCCAGTACTCCCACAAAAAATTCAAAAAATTGCTCAGGAGCTTTTGAATTTACATCTAAAAATAAGTGTGTACGAAATTTGGGTCAAATGTTTACCGGCTTTTAGAGGATTTTCTCCCGATAAGGAGTTGGAATTTCTAAAACTTTATGTCATATCAGATATGATTATAATGGCCTTGTAAGAATGACTTACATAAGTGAACCAAACTCTTAGAATGTCGTGCTGCAAGCCCTTGAGTATTACATATAACTAGATGTTAAAACAAACTGTGTCGCTGTGCCTCCTGGGCTGATGTATGACAGCGTTGATTGACTAGGGTAAATGTAGATATCCATTATACGTCTAGCTAGATTTGTATGCACGCCTTTGATTTCAATTTTCATGAAACTGTTTAGTACTTTCATTAAACAGTATCATAAAACGTCTGTGACAGTCACGTGTCTGTTACCTTTGGTTTTAATTCAAGTTTGAAATAACTACGTCAAAATACGCTGAACCGTATGGGTTGACTGAAAGTGTAATTGTTTTATTGCATAAATGGGCATGTTTAAAAGAGAGGATCTTGTAGTGGCGTGCAGTTTGTAGATTACCTCGCTTAAAATTACGTTTTCAAGACCAAACTGTAACTAAGATATTTGATGCCACGTAGCTTTAAATTTCAAGTGTTACCATTTTCTTACCAGGGGGAGGGTCCCTCGACATCCATTTGTATAAGTAATCCCATAATTTTTAGCATTCCACCTCAAGTAAAACCCTCGCTACCCCCTCGATTTTGTAAAATTACCTCCCCTAGAATCCAATCCTGGTTAGAGAAGAAGGTAAATGAAATTATTGAACTTGAAACTGCATGACAAGTACGAGTAGGTCATAAGCTCATCTACTCTCATTCACTATCAGAAATACGTAAAGATTGCGTAGTTCGACCTTGCATGTATTAAGCGTAGGGACTTCCCAGTCCTAGCGATGCTTAATAGATAATTAAGTGACTAGTAGTTTATTTCCAGCTTTAATGCCTTTTGACAATTAAGTTATCTGTTATACCCTACAGGCTACTATAAGTGATAACTTAATATGTAGTTAAATTATGTTCTTGTAATAACCATGTTTACGTGTGTCATTTTCCAAGTAAAAGTTGCTCATTAAACATTACGAGGCAATAAAAACAAAGCCCCCATTTCCTCACCATGAGCGATTTTGGTACAAGAGCACACAATTAAACATGAGGCTAACTTCTGCAAGTCGACATTGTAGGTTTAGTTTAAATCGATAAAGTTAAACACTGTTTAAAGCCAACCAATAGATGTAAATTCAAACTTTAAGTTGTGTTTTGTTGGAAACATGGCAAATCAGAATTAGTAAAACCCTAAATGTAAGGCTTTATTATGCCTTTTCTAGCATCTTGCAAACTAAAGCGAGAAGTTTCTGGATAGTTTACAGTAACTATCCCCTTGGGAATATACAGGGTGTCCAGTAATTAGAGGATCAAACTTCACCAGATGATTTGTAATAATAAAAAAATGTCCTATAACATATAGGCCTATCTCGCTTAGTTTTCCTTCCGTCTGTCTGTGTTTTTCACTAAATAATTTTTATCTCCGAGATCAATTAAGTTACAAACTTTAAACTTTGCACATTTGTTGGTATAATTATTACCAATATTTAAATAATAAATTTGACTAATTTTCACTTCCGGTTTAAAAATGGCGACCTTTTTAACTTTTCTACGCTGAATAACTCAAAAACCCTTAAAACTTTATGGTAAATACATAAGAATAACAATACATAGCAAATGTTTTTATAAACATTTTAACCCTTAAATTGCCAAATACGGTTATAACCGCCGACGGGGTTTTCAACTTCTAGTGCCAAATACGGGTTTAACCGTAAATTTACAAAAGTCTAAAGAAAACACTTAATTTACTATTTTTTTATTTCTACCTACCTACAAAATGAAAAACAAAATTGGCATTTGTGATTTAGAAAAAATATTTGTGTTGCTAATTTGGCACTAGCCCTCCACTGTCTTAAAATTGTCTGTGACATTCAAAGGGTTAAGACCAAGTTGGTTGTGCTGCAATAAGTAATAACGGAGATATTAAAGTTTTCCTGAACACACTCCTCTATTCACATTTGAGAAACATATGTAAATAAAGGTGAACTGACCAAGTTTGTTGTGCTGCGATAAGTAAAAAAATAATTAAAGTTTTCCTGAGCACAAACCTTTATTTACATGTTTCTCAAATGTAAATAGAGGAGTGTGTTCAGGAAAACTTTAATATATCCATTATTACTTATTGCAGCACAACAAACTTGGTCTTACAATTTGTATAAAACCATTTGCCATGTATTGTTATTCTTATCTATTTACCATAAAGTTTAAGGGTTTTGAGTTATTCAGTTTAGGCCACCATTTTAAAACCGGAAGTGAAAATTAGTCAAATTTATTATTTAAATATTGGTAATAATTTTACTAACAAATTTGCAAAGTTTGTAACTTAATTAACCTCGGAGATAAAAATTATTTAGTGAAAAACACAGACAGACAATTAAGCGAGATAGGCTTATGTGTTATAGGACACTTTTTGTTTGTTATGACCTGACAAATTACCTGGTGAAGTTGGATGTCCTAATTACTGGACACCCGGTATACAGGGTTAGTTTAAAGTCTGGAGACACCCCATTAACTCTCCAAAGAGCATTGATAGGAAATCCAAACCTGGGAGATGTTTATGGGTCATAAAAACACACTTCCCCATGTATAAGGCAACGTTGCCCCCCACTCAAAATCGGAATTTTTGGGGGTTACTCAATATTTTTAAATGTAAACCCCTCAATTTTGTAGATCTTGATAAAATAAAACCAACACCCCAAACTAGAGGCCTCTATCTCATCCCCAAAAAAATGTGGGGTGATAAAACTGGAAATAGAATTATCAAATGGAATTGTACTGTGACGCCTATTGGGAATTCCCAAAAGATATAATCTGACCAGTCTTGCCATGTTTTGGCCCAACTCAAGTCATCAGAGGTTATCAATTTTGAATTTTCCGTATCCTTGTCAGAACTGACCAGAGTAAATTCTAATTTTCTGAAAAGCTTTGCTATGGAGTTAAGTGAAAGTATTAGTGTTTTTGAAGCATGGTTATGGCGACCGAATACGATTGTACAATGAAGTCACACATTTATTAAATGACTCATTTCCTTAACGAAACCTAGTATTGATATCTGATATCTTTGTTGACTAATTTCAGTGATTATTGAAAGCTAATTGGTAGCACACCTTTTTTAATAAAAATAGTTTTATTTTTATTTAAAAAGAAGGTGTACTCCCAATCAGCTTTCAATATTGAACCATCTTCAAAAATACCATAATTTCAGTGAGTTTTAAATTTAATGCTCACATGTCCTATCACTAATGAAAATCTAAAGCTATTTTGAATTCACAAAAATTGACAATGCAGACCAAGAGATTTATAAAGCTAACAATATTGAGCATAAATAGTCAATATTAGAGCAATAGTCAGTATTAGAAAGGAAATTACTCAAGGGAAATACAAAAAAATGTAGGTTTCTTCTTTTATTTCTTTTTTTAAATACAATTACAAGGGCTTTCTAACAATACAAAAAATTACTTAACTTTACTAGGAAGGGGCAAGGAAAGGGATACGGGAATAGGATAGTATCAAAATTGATTTGATTTTCGGGGTCAACGCCTGGGCTTTTCGTGTGTCATGGCTCAAACTCACCAAACCTTTCCAAGAAAAAGTCTTTACCAACATCGTACACAGACCTAACGAGTCCTTCTTCCAAGAGCACTGTAGGGTAACGAGGTGCGATCACCTCTCCGGACACTGTAGATGAGTACGCAGGCAGGATAGGGTTGCACTTCCTCCTTGTATCTGGTGACACTTGGGTCACAATCCCTAGTCTCAGTACACGTCAGTGTCGGCTCAAGCAACAATCCGAGGTGAGTACAATATACAGGTGGCTTCATGTCTACCTAATCATGTCATAGTCTTTGTAATGAGAAACAGGGTTTCCCAATATCTTTTATTTTGTATACATATTTGTTACCTTTCTTCGGTTCAAAGTAGATAAAATCAACAAGTTATAAACTTTATTATAGCAACTTTGTAATTTGAAGAGCAAGAACAAACCTTTGACATATAACATAAATAATTCAAAATACTAATAGGTTAAAAAAATTAAATTAACTGAACCATTGAAAACTTGTTTTTTTAACAAGTTAGTTAAAAAGAAGCTTATTTTAAAACTACAATAAAAACATGAGTTTATTTTTAAGAAAATACTGTTTCAAGGAAGAACAACATCATATTATGATGTATATCTAAACAATTTGCAATGAGTAGAGATTCAATGTGTGCAACACTTTAAAAAGTAAACTTTTGTTGTGTCACATTTTTTGTAGTCCACACTTTTAAGTTTTAATGTACAGCTTTCCTGTATGTTGCACTCAACTTGAAACAAATCTACATGATTATAGTTATTAACTTTGTTGAGAGATCAATTTCTTTTAATACTTGACCCATTGCAGCAATCTGCAGCCGACACTGATTAAAAAGCACAAAAATCAATGTTTGGCTCTAGTGGGTCCAAACATAGTATATTTAAATAGAAACGAAAGTGTCATTACATTTTCCACCAAATCTAAGAACATTTTGTGAACACAAAATCTGCTACAAATAACATAATAAAAATAAGATAGGTTTGATCAGGTTTTCTTATACCCATGCCTCTAGACTGGTTTGGAAGTAATGGCAGATTCAGTGTTTACCGCTGCAATACACGACACCCATTATCACCACTGACTTGTAACCCAACTAGAGCCGTCTCATATTTCTAAGACTTAAAAACATTACGTTGAAGCTGATATTCAAACTCACATTTCTGTTTTGCTTACATTATATACACAATGTGTATAAACTCTATTAGTACTATATAGATAAACACATAATAGGAGAAAGTTACTATAAATACAATAGGACTTCTCAACAATACAATAGTAAAAACAGTGCTAACAGGGTTCCTAAGCAAAAACTTTCGTAATCAAAAGCCAAAAACCTATTAAAATCATGAAGCATTCTTAAAACTGGAACCCTGCAGTTTAGGCTAAGAACAAATTTAGTTAAAATCTCAAAAGCTATGTCTTAATTAATGCGTTATAAGATATTCAATGATAGTTCTATGACTCTCTCTAATGAAAAGTAGCGTTGTAATGCTCATACAAAGAAGCGTTAGAATTGTTTGCCTTTCAAGCAGCAATCAATGTCTACAATGTGGAAAATAGAGTATGCAATATATCTTATTTGACTTCCTTGCAAACACTCTAAACCTATGTTTATTAATTTGATTAAGATACTGTAATTGTATACAATTGAGAGAGAAATTAATATTCTTAATGCCAGAACCTTTTGAACAATATTTTAATTATTAAACAAGCACAATCAGTTTAATGCACAAAATTATTATTGCCCTAACAATCTGTTTTTTACTAAATAAAATACCAAAATAGGCTAGTTCAAATTTACAAATAAGTACTTTATTATAGGATGGAATTGAAAATTTTGAGCTATGTACACAATATTAGGCATATCTAAACTAAACCGTTAAAACAGCTCAACATTGTTGAATTTCCTAATCAGTTGTAATTTGTTTCTTTAACAGATTTTGTGGACACTTCTGAACAATTAAATCTTAGTCAAACTAGGTTCTATCTTGTATAACAACATCATAATATACTCAAATTCATCAATCAAAAAGATGTTGGAATGAAACCAACAAATAAACCTTGAACAGCTTCTGTTTCTGCAAAAATGCTATGTGCTAAAAAAGGCTCATTTATCAAATTTGGAGATTAAATTCTTGAATATTGGATGTACTTTGTTTACAAACTTTGATTATGACTGTTTATGTAAGTATTTAATATTGGGTAATTAAAAACATAACACAATATCCCAGATCGATATTAACGAATGTTACAGAATTCTTTTTCACTTCTCCTCATAATTGATAAGAAAGCAAATAGTAAAAATTATTTTTAACTTTAAGTCAGAGCAAAACTTATTTAAATGCCAACAAATGTTGCATGTTACAATTGTTTTCAACTATTCATTAGGTAATCTAAATTTAATTTTAAAAATTTAATGTTATGAATGTGGGCTATTATAATGTTTCGAAGTTAAGCTGAAAGTGTAGAATAATATGAATGAATGTTTTTATAAGTGTACTGTAAGTAATTGTGTACAAATATTATTTTTTGTGAGCTACAATTTAAGACAGGTTTAGGACTAATACATTTTAAGTTAATTAAATTTATGCAGATAAGAATTTATGTATGGTTTTGCAGTATGCAACTAATTGTATGAGAGTGAAGCTTTTTGTACAATACAAATATACCACAGTTTAACTTGAGGACTGTTGCATTTGTATTTAGATCGATTCTAAGTATTCGTAAGTTAATGTTATTTGAACGTATGCAAGTTGTTGAATAAGTAAAATAATTAAATAAACTCAAGAAATAAGGCATTTTTATTTAACTGTTACTCTTTTTCATAATTGAAACTAACATATATTGTATTACAATAAAGTATCATAGTTGAGCATGATACCTGTAATGCTATTAATGTGAATTCAGACTGAAAGAAGTACTGACAACTATGCACTTGAATTTCATAAAAAAGACACAAAAACCTTTGTATATAGTTGACTACTGTAGTTGTTCTGTTGTTAACAACACACAAGTTCTAAAGATGTTTCCTAAGTTGAACGGCAAGTAATGTGTTCTATTTAATTACCTTTTTTAAAAATAAAATTACCACCAATTTGATTTTTATTAAAATGTATCAAACTGAATTTGATTAAATTGGTAAAGTTGTAGCACAAGGAAGGAAAGGTAGTGGCAAATAGCCAAGATGTTTACTTTAGCAATTGTAGCCTCTCACTTTGGTAAAATAAATGTGCACTGTTAAATTAATGTGCCCCATACACTGTCTTTAAATTAAGTTCAGTTTTGTTTTTGTAAGAATACCAGGCTTACAATCTAACTTGTTACTTGCTCTTGGATAGTAATACAGTAACAACAAGACAGTGTACAGCCAATACCGGTAGTTATCTGCAAGTACAAGGCATGTGCAGGTACGGTACTCAAATTCAACTTAAAACTCAAAGTTTGATTGCCTTGAGAGAGTTCCAGTTTTACCCAATATTTGTTTGAAATTTGGCAACTTTTAGTGTGTTAGAAGGCTTTAGAGTATAAAAGAGAAAAATAATACCGCTGCGCCCACTTGTACTAGGCAAATACTTTAAAAAATAAATGTTTTAAAGAAATGAAAAGCAAAATTTAATTCTAGGGTAAAATAAAAATTCTTCCTGCCTCAACTCGACCTCAGCAATTACACTACTTGGACATGCCTGGTCTAGTTAAATGATTTTACTCTACAAAAAGCTCTTCTTTGCCATTTTTTTATATACTGTGTATTTTTTTATTTGCAATGTTTTAAAAATTGGAAGCTAAATTCAAAGAAAGTTCTAACGCTAGGAAACAAAGGGGTGAAAGATATTGCTGACATAATCTATAACCTGTGTAGGTCTACATTTTTTTAGTGTATTTTACATTGTATTCTTGTCTAGAACCTGTCACTGGTTACTTATGAAAATTCTTCAAGTAAAGCAAACTAAACTATCAATCTAAATCGGAAAATTTGAAAGGTGCTAACTTTAAAATATTAATACAATGTACAAAAAATACAATACTTTGAAATTAGTTTAGTTTTGATTAAAACAAAGATGATAGAAATAATCAAATTTGAAACTCACTAATAGCTTTGCCGGACAATTAAATACCGGACAACATAAGTTTCAATGTTCAATTACGGAAAGCAAAGGAAAAACAAGTTGAAACAAAACACAAAACCAATGATCATTTGAACTAAAGAAACGATCAAGATAATGTGACTTGTTTAGTGACAAGCCTGAGTGTTGTTTCTTGACGGCTTGAAGAGGAATTGTTGACTGCAGCCGAACATAACTGTACAATGCAGTGTAAGTAGAGCCCCTCTCGACACAACTCCCACCTACTTCTTAGAAGCAACGTTTTAGATGTAGAAAATAAAAGCTGCAAACTCAGTTAGTAATAAAGCTGACAAAAAGGAAACGCTACCATTTCTAACAATAACAATAAAACTATCAGTCAAAACCAAATTGATCAACAATAGTTCAAGTTCTTCGAACAAAATTATGTACAATTTTTGCCGAGAGGGGTTGCAAGTGACAAAAGTTGGGAATTCTCTCCTTTTACAAATAACCTTGAAGCACTCACGAGTCAGGTCGGTCATTTCAACTAGTTACGCGAGTCGGTAGCAAAAACCTGTCTCCGAACTTTATCTTATAAATAATTTACAAATTTAGCCAGTTTCTCTGGAGACGCTATTTTTCCTCAAAAATCACTCACTCCGTAACTGAATCAAGAATGTCGAACTGACTCTAGATAAAACTGCATCAGCCGACGCCGCAAAACTTAAAATTTCACAACAAATAAGGAGAAGTGTGGTGGATGATACTAAGCGGACGTGCCGTTGACCAGTGAAGGCTGCTCCTTGCTCTTCTCAGGCACCGGTTGACGCTTGTTGGGCAGGTTGGGTCGGTTGTTGCGAGGCCTCTGGTTCTTAGGTTCCATCCCGCTTCCGTCTTTAGTGCCCTCAGCATTCACCTCTGTCCCGGCACTTCCAAACACTAAAACAACATTACATCTTATCAAAACAACTTTTTTAAACTTAGACAAAGCTTTAAAAACATAGAAAATTTTTATTTATTAGTCTTACTCAAATGGTTTTAACATTAAACTTGTTCGAGCACCACCTTATCTTTTATTTAAAACTGATAAGATTCTACAACCACACGATCTTTGATTTAAAACTGATAACATTCTATAACCACATGATCTTTTATTTAAAACTGATAAGATTCAACAACCAAGGGGAAAATGTGTTTGAAACAAATGTGAAAACACAGTGAACTTGAACCTCTGCTAAGTCTCGTATCAGAAAGAGGATAACACTTGCGTGGATTTTAAAATCAAGTTAATAACTTTAAAAAGTACACAATCAAAAATTTTAGTTCAATGTTATAACACTCTTAACCTTCCAGAGGTCGCATCCGGGTTACCTCAGGGCAAATCTCTGGTTGTTGATCAAATCGCCTACACATGAGCCAAAAACCTGTGCATCCGTGTACCTATCTTCCACCCTTCTTTCTAAGAACACGATAAAATATAATTTAGCCCTTTACAGCTTTGATGTAGTTAGTTATGGGGCGACCTGGAGTTAACCTCCGTGTACGACCCTGCTTGCAGCAGGTGAACTCATTGTACCATTTTTGTACTTCCATAGTTTTTTGTGTTTCACTTCACCTATTGCATTTTTTTCTGTTAAAATGTTTGATAAAAATGTCATACTGAAAGAAAAACAATCTTTGCCATTTTCACTAAGGTTTTATCCACCTGAAGTAACCTCCGGTTGCGCCCTCTCACGTTTTGAAAACCCATGCGCCCTCTGGAAGGTTAAGTTTGTGATAACAATTAACATTTCCGTATCTATATTACAGTATAACTTCGGGCGGTATCAAAAACAATTCTTTTAGTTGAATTATTTAAATAAATGTCTCTACATTTATCCTACATTTTTGTTCTATTTGTATCTTTTATCAAACATTGTGTATGTGATGATCACAAATGGCAAAACTCGGCCGCGCACAAAACTATAAACAATCTCAGACCCTTAATAAAGGTTCTTAACAAGCTAATTAACAATCCCAGACCCGAAATAACAGTTGTTAACACAATCATAATCTCTAAACCAGGCCGTTACGTGGAGCAAAGTACTAAAGTGCTGCTTGCATGAGTTAATCGAATTGCCTTTACAATTTGTTACTCTTATTCGCTCTGTTCACAAGGAGAAACATATGTAAATAAAGATTTCTGCTCAAGAAAACTTTAATTACTCCGTTGTTACTTATTACAGCACAACAAACTTGGTTTTAAAATGTTCATAAAAACATTTGCAACGTATTGTTATTTTGTGTATTTACTATTAAGTTTAAGTTATTAGAAAATTTAATATAGCCGCCATTTTTAACACTTATACCGAAACCATAGTCTCGTAACACTAAGCGAAACCCTCAGTCTGATAGACCCCATATAAATTGTATTGAGTTTTTCATTAGTAGCACTAACTGAAACATTCGGTCTGAGAGACCTTCCATAAGCTTTGAGAGCTCTAAGCACGCTACGTTCATATCTTCATGAGATCGTTCAGTCAGGTCACAAATTTTAATGAAATTGAACAAAAATATTATCTCTAGCTAGTGAAAGAGGTTGGAAGAAGGTACTTAAATGATGGACAATACAAGCATGACAGTATAGGAATTATACTTCCGCTGAAGTGTCCGGCGGTCTGTAAGACATTTAAGTGTTAAACCAAAAGTGAAAAAATTAAAATTATTAATTTAAATATTGTTTATAATTATACTAAAAAGTGTGCGTTTATAAATTAATTGACCTCAGGTATAAAAATTATTTAGTGAAAAACACATACAGACAAACTGAAAACTAAGTGAGATAGGCCTATGTGTTATAGGAAATGCTTTGTTTATTATGACCTGATAAATCACTTAGTAATGTTTAATTCCGTAATTACACCCTGTATACATACATATGTATATAAAGTGTTGAAACAATGCTCAAAACGTGTTTTGGGGGTCAGGATTAATGCTCATTTCATGGTCCCGGGTCTGGGTCTTACCATGAATATCCTCACGGCAAAGGAAATTTGATAACAACTGTCGTTAACTTGCTTATCATCAATCGCAAACAATTATTGCTAAAAAAAGAGAGCTGAGTTCAGGTAATTTTGAGTACTTTTTACATAAACGAAGGTTGGTAGTTCAAGTAAACGAAATTATTGGATAAGGAAGCTATTGAAAAAAGTCTCAGTGTGGGCAGAGCGATAAACAATGTTGGATGGGAGATCGGACCCTGAGGCCTCAGCAGTTTCAAATTTTGCATGCACAGATTCAGAAACAAAAAAGCGGCAAGTCTACAATTTATTGCTTCCACTATCTTATTGACTGCTAATGCCCTTAGAGACTTGACCTTCCGCGTTTTTTCTTCACTATCACAAATATCGCTAAACCTTCTGAAATAGTTAACCTACCCTCCAAAATTATACCTCTGAATGATCAAAACCAAAAGATAATCTTATAGTGGGAATGACTAGTACCATTTCTTTCAAACAACTATTGGCTGTAATATAATGTTTTATTAAATTCAGTAGTTAATTTCTGATATTGGTTCAACTTTGTTATATTCAAAATGACACCATCTACAAACATGAACATGTATTTTTTCCCATAGTCAAGAATTTGGATTCACAATTTTTTTTAAATCTAACATTTAACTTAACAACAACTTGGCATACATTTAAATTTAGTTTCTCAAGTACATGTGAAACCATTCGTTAACTATAATTTTGTCACTAGACGTTCAATAGGGAATTCCTTACTTTATTTTTAAATGTCCTTAATTAATTGCATTATAACCACTTGTACGGAAGAGCAAATTTTTACAGTAATCACAAGCGTTAATGGGAGAAAATCAGTAGTTTCCTTTCCAAACTACCAGGTAGTCCCGCCGAACGAAATTTACTAAATTATTACACGTAATTCCTTTTTAAGCTTCCTTAATCTCCAGTCAGTGCATTTACTAAACTCACAACATACCAAAGCATGCTCATTCAACATGTCTATCCCAACATTGATACTTACATGACTGGTTACCATTATTATGGTTGACATCATTGTTAGTTGTAGCGTTTGCGTTGGCCGCTGCAGGGGCAGTGGTACCGGTCGCGGTATTGGTGCTGGCGGGGGGTGGCGAATTATTGTTTGTGTTGGTGGGAGTAGGGGTGTGGCTGCGTGTTCCCCCTCTCCTCTTCCTACGCATCGGACGCTGGGCTCGCTTCCCCTCCATACTCGACACTGACTCTACACAGACACATAACCACCGAGACCCACACATTAGCAACTGACCATTTACCACTCGGAAAGACAAACATTACTTTGTTGATCACAGGTGAGTTTGGTATAGTTTTATTTATACGTTCATCCGGTTAAATTTCAGAAAAGATTTCATGAAGAAGACTGAGTTTTGTATTATGAACAAAGAAACTGCTGTTAACCCTATTGTAAATAGAGAAGATATTACTGCCTAGGATGTTGTAGGGTGTTAAGTAACATTTTAAGTGCACTGATAATTAATCATTAAAAAACTGTGATGTCTTAGATGAAAGAGAATCTGAAGATACTTGGTTCCACTTGTGGTTAAGTGGAAGAGAGGACTTGAAAGAAGTCCTAACTTCACCACAAATGAAGACGTTTTCATTTCATTTTCATTTCAAGATAACAACATGGTTGTTAGCCTCGTCCACATTGAAGTTTTGATAGATATTAATTTTGTGAAAATCAAAATAAAACAAATACCAAGACCAAGTGTTAATTTCTAAACTTTGAGCTAACAATAATAATTTGTTTGCCCTTTTTATAAAAAAAATTTGCAGCTTTTGTGGTTCTTCTTTAAACTTTCCTACTTTTACAGGTTGCTAGTCATCCTGTATTAAAATAAGGACTCGCGCCAGCGGAGGTCCCCCCAGACCTCCTTCGGTTCGCTCGAATGTAGTGGCCTAGCTCTGCGTTTGTGGTGTTTCGACCAAACTGTGGCGACCAAGACGTTAGAGCGTCTAACCCCTATAACTGTTAAAATCGTGAAAAAGTAGCAAATTTGAATCTTTTGCTCTTTTTGAGGGTGAAAGAGGCCAGATACGACAAAAAGTCATAGGACCAAAACATTAGAACGACAAAACCTGCCCATGAAAATTCAATCTGTTTTTGGTAGGACTTACTGTTCAGCCACTAGATAATTTAAAAAAAAACATGTTTTTTGCCATTTTGGTTTTATTTTTTTAGGGTGGTTAAAATTTAAAATTGTGGGTTTTGGCAATTTTTTTGTTGGTGAGTTAGTAAAAGGTACCTACATACCAAATTTCAAGTTTCTAGCTTATCTAGAAGTGGGTAAACATTTGTATATATCAGTGAGTGCGTGAGTTACACAGAGTGTTGTATATATTATGGATGCAGCTTCTGAGTTTAGTGCCATAGAGAATTGCAAATTTACTTGACAATAATCAGTAACCGCTGATTTTATAAGTTTTCTTTAACATGATTATATTTTTCAACTAACATTGGTTCAAGCATTTAATAAACTGTTAACCCTCTGAGGTTCGTTAGTCAGTGGAATTAAACCCTATTTCCCTTTGAACGCTTAGATGTCCAGTATAGGTTGCGGTTGAAACAGTCTCTGATGTGCAAAAAAGACTACACTACAATTATGGCACCTAGCAGGAACACTGAAACTCCCCCGCCAACTCGCGTGAGTTTGAACAGACAAACAGCCCGGTGGTTTATTTATTTACTAGCCCGGACAGTTGGCCCCTGCCTGTCAGAGCGTGGGTTCGAATACCACCCCGGTGCGCTCTGGTAAGGTGCAATGCTAGGCCACAATGACCCGCTGAGGGTCACTGAAGAGAAAATGGCTCATCAAATCCTGTGAGGCGGCAAGTGGAATTTTTTTAGCTTAGGGAGGCGCTAAATCCCTGTGCTTAGAGGAGTGGTTCTATAACTGGTATTGCACCATACCAGAGAGAGCGGTTTTGCTGAATTTTGCTTACATGGACAGGGGCATCCCATACAGTAGGCTTTTAATGAAAATTTTAAAATAAAATGAGACTGCAAAGGGTTAAAACTAACTACTTTCAGTATGAAATGGTTATATCAATTTCAAAATTTGCTAATATGAAAATGAAGTAAAAAATATATTTATTTCCCAAAAGTTGCAAAATTAAAATATAACAGGTTTGATTTAATACATTGTAGTGTATCAGACGGTCAAGTGAGGGTCAGGTGAATAAATGGTCAAGTAAAAAATGTTTACCTATTATGTTTATATCATTAAAATATTCTTTGTGGTAAGAAATACAAAGTTGAAATTATTAAGAAAATAAATAAAACAATTCAATCGGAAGAGTTTATTTGTTATGATAAGGTGTTCTACAATTTGGCTTTTCATACAGTGTCAAATATGCAGTCAATAACCTGCAAGAGAAATAATAAGTTAAAGTTTGTTTAATAAAACTCCTCTACCAAAAACACCTTTGCCAAAGGTGTATGTATTTAAGAGGATCTAATACTCTGATCAATGGTCGCGCCCTGTTAAACTTACTTTATAACAACGGATTAAAGATAGAAGTATAGTTTTCTCAGAGAACTGGCTTTTATCAGACTAAAACACCTTAGTGATAGCTTTGATATCATGAGTGAGTGTTAACAGTCAATACAGGATGTCCTATAAAGTAAAGCGCCAAAATTTAGAAAATTATTGTATTGGGTCAAAATAAGAGAAAATAAAGAATAAAATTTGATCTATTAACCCATTTACTGCATGAAAATCACATAGTTTTGAGTACCACTACGTCTGACACAGTGGTTGTGTAAAGCTCAATTAACTATTTTTTATTTGTTACCTGAAAACGGTACTCAAAAATTGTGCCTTTGCTGAAAAAACGGGTGGTTATTGAATCTCACCCATCCCATTATAATAAACTTGCTATAATAACGCCAAGTTAGAGTAATGCCGATTACGCCTTTAGTGCCTTATTGGGCAAGTAGACTTGTATCGGATGCAGTTTTGTCTGACTATCGATCAGTTTTGATCACGTCATTGCCCTCCATTACGCAGTAAACGTAAGGATGGTCAGTCAAGAGTTTCGACTCTCCATCTATCACAAACCTTTTGAGCCGATTGTCTGTTACTGTCAGATACACATGGTTTGATCGCATCGTCACTCGTATTCATGCTACAAAATCATCAAATATAATGTAATTTGTTTGATTTTGGAATTTTAATAGAGCAAAATGGTTATGATCAAGTTTGAAAATGTAATCAAACCAATATTTCAGATTACAAAATCAGCAAAATTCTCAGACATCAGTAAGTTCAAAACCTAACCTCATGAACCAAACCTAAACTTAGCCAGTTTATTTTAACTATGCCAATGGGGTTGGGTTCATCCTGCTACAATAGATTTAACCTACATTAAATATACAATCAACTTTATTTAAATATGTTATTGTATTACAGCCTTACATTCCCAAATTAGAACTCTGATTTTCAGTTCAAGCTAGGGTAGTAGTAGATCTGATGTTTTCATTATGTAACTGAAATTTACTGTAATAGGGTAGAATAGGAGTAATTAACAATTACTAAAATATCTATTATGATTTCACATCATGACTAATATTACTTTAGTTTAATATTCATGGTAGCCTAGGTTAGTTAAACTTTTAATTTAACTTGTTACTTATTGGGCTGTGTTGCTGTAGCCTGGCTTTTAGCTTTGCCGAGCTTGCTGCACCTTAACAATTATTCTGAACATATTATCAATAACTTAGTACTTATGTTGGCTTACAACCCATATATACCAGGGCCAAGCTATTAAACAAATGTTAAATCAAAATGCTAATTGATTTTAAAAAATCCAACTCTCCAAGTGAACATATTATAAAACTAGAATTAAACTAATGATGTTGAAAAAATTTTCAGGAAAATGTTAGTAATGGTAAAATGGTCAGATTGGGTCTTAAATGTGGTTATCTGTCCCAGAATAAGCATGCTTCAAAACATCCATGCCTTAACCACTCATGCAAAAACTATACAACAGAAAACAAGAGGCTATAAAGGCACCAAAATAACTTTTAACTTTAATATGTGGCCTAAAACTCTTAACATCAAAAGCTGGGATGATTGAGAATGTGATTATTCATACAGACAGTGTTGGCCCTAGAGGGGAATTCCTATTCCTAAGCAAGTAAGTCAGAATATGTGTTTGTAAGTTGTAAATTGTTTCATTGGGTGCATAAAAAGCTGACAGTACTTACTTATGAAAGAAATCAGACATTAAAAGTGGACAAATCCTGAAAATTTCAGGATGTTTGGTTATGCTAACGTTTAACGACAACTGCGATCGACATTACTAATTGTCCGTCCCGTTCCGCAATGAAAATTTCATCCCTAATTGTCCACCCCTAGTAGTCACTCAAAAAATGTCATTTAGTTCATTAACAGATATATTTATAGCAATTTGAAATTGAATTAAGAATCTAAGACATTTTTTATTTCAAGACACTGATGTTTAATTGAATATGCTTGTATTGTAATAGTAATGTCTTGAACTTCTTGGTCACTAAACAATATAAAATGTCTGCAACAATATGTCAAACAAACTCTGAGTGCTGTTTTAAATCAATATTCTTTAGTAGACAGAAATTGTCTTCAAAAAATTAAAATATAAATAGTTAAGCATGAGAGGTAATTTCTGAAAAATTTATCAAGATAGGACAGTTTTCTGTAATTGTCCATTTTATGAAAGCATCAGAATATGAAAGCTGTTACGTCAATTCTAAAAATATATCTAAATAGAACAACTAATAGCAGATTGCAAAAACGTGACATGCTTCTACAAGTTACATGAACAGTACCTCTATCCACACTGTCGTGACTGTCGAGCAAGATGTCCTCTTCGTCGTTGACTCTCCGCCTGTCATCAGGTCTGCCTCGCGGCCTCGGGTTTGGACCTCCTCGCCTGTTGGGGTAACCACCGCCTCGTTGCTGGTAGCCTTGTTGTCTAGGCGGGAGGTCGCGTACCCTCTCATCCACAGTGTCAGGTGTTTGGTGCCTTGAACCTGGCACAACCATTCAGTTTAAGAAACAATTATTTGAACAAATAATTAAAACTGAAAAACTAAAACAAAAGTACTGATGATTTCTTATAAAAAAATTTAAAATTGCAACAAATACATTCAGAATTTTGGTTCTTTATTTGCTATAGTTCACATTGATAATCTTCAAAAGGGGATACAGTACAGTCTCTATAATCCGGACGTTCGCCACACCGACACGTCCAGTAATCCGACGCTGTGACCTCGTCATTTAGCCACCTGTTTTCAATTCTCTACTTGTCTGTTTATTGCTAATCGGTGCTTCCATCAGGACAGGCCGAAAGACGCAAAAACGTAAACATGTTACTTTGACATATATAAAAAGTACATGATTTTAAAATGATTAGAAAGTAGTGATAAGTTAACATTGGCAGATCAAAAATTAACAGACATAAGGAAGAATAAGAATGAAATTGAATCATTCTTTTAGAGTAGTGAATCATCCTCCAACTTAAGAAAGATGATTCCTGGCAAATTAGTGAGATCGTACTGTATTGGCAGAGCAATGCAAGACAATTTATATTTAAAATAAGGCCAATACTAGTAGAACATTTTTATTTCACAAGCGCTTGGATGTTCAGGATGTCATAGGCTTGCTACATAAATTCATGTACCAATTTATGTTGCAAGCCTGACGATGACGTCCTGAACGTCAAAGCTCTTGTGAAATAAAAAATGTTCTAGTATTGGCGTTATTGTAAATTATAAATTTTCTTGCATAGTTCACATTGGTATCATTTTGGGATTGATTTTCCTGACTTTCCACAATTTATTTGGTCTAATTTTCCTCCCCTCTCAAAAAAATAATTATATATATAAAGTAATAATATTTTTTCAATGGAAGTGTGTAAAAGTTCCATTACAATCCTTGACTTTACTTGAGTACTTGTACATCTATCTCCTAATACTTTGTGTATCCTCATGTGTCCCTTCAAACTTTTCAGAAACAGTGAATCATGTTTAGCCATTAGGATGGTTCATTCTGCTGATCGGAAATAATTTTTTTTACTCTTGGCATCAACTCTGTATTAAATTACTTGGCTTTGATTAAAACCGTCAAAGCTTTCATTTAAATTAGTAAAACCGTTGCTAACCGAAATGCTACCTAAAGAGTTACTTACTCCCGCTAGCTTACTCCTCCCCTGCTCTGAACATAATACGTGATTTAAGATCGAGAGAGATCTCTAGAACCCAACCCGTTAGTGTCTGTGACGAAATCACGACTTCCGCTACGGATGAGAGCACATCCTCTGTTAACATTTGCGGCGATCTCTATACTCTCATTAGCGACAAAATCATGATTTTAATTACCATTTGCGGTAAAAATTGACAACACACAACTTTAAGGACTCCTGATTAGAGTGCGTCAGGTTTAGGTAACAGGTGCTGTTTGTGTTTAAGGGGCAGATAGGAGTTGTGAGAAGGAATGGTGGAAATTTTGTTGTCATCTGGAGAGGAATTACCAGAGTTGAAACGTGAATCATGTCGTCCGCGGCCCCCTCTTCCACCTCTGCCACGGCCTCGCATCATCCCTCCTCGGCCACGGCCACCACCCATTTCCATGTCCGAGTTGTAGCCCCTGAAACCACACAAAGTCACATGGAAGTTGCCTGTGAAAATACAATCAATAGTAAGGACAATTTCAGCAACTCTGCATTATTATCAAACTTCTTTTGGAAAAATGAGATATTAATGCCGTCAGCATGGGAAGACCCAGACCCAGGACCGTAAAATGAGCACCGATTCTGACCCCCAGAACATGATTTGAGCATTTTTATAAGACTTTATAGTTTACTAGCTGAGAATACCCGCGCTTCGCCTCGGGGCTTCGTTAGTATAGCTGTGTGTATACTTAAAGAAAGATGCAAATTAAAAGTAAAAAAATAGTTTCCTATCTTTAGAAAAACAATTTAGTTTGCCTGTTTGTTCACCATCTTCTCTTTTCCTGTAAAAACGGCCTCATTTACTTGTACAGGCTGCCCAGCCCTTCGCAAGGCCATGCTGCTGGTATTGGCGGCAATTTGAGCCTCCCGTTCATCCAGTGTCTCAGATGCTCTTTGTGAGGCATGCCTCATTCTGTCATTTTCCAGTCGATCCTCAGGAGTCTCATTTGCTCTTTGCGAGGCCATTTTGCTAGTATTGGCGGCAATTTGAGCCTCCCGTTCACCTGGTGTCTTAGATGCTCTTTGTGAGGCATGCCTCATTCTGTCATTTTCCAGTAGATCCTGATGTACCTTAAGAGTCTCATTTGCTCTTTGCGAGGCCATTCTGCTGGTATTGGCGGCAATTAGAGCCTTCCGTTCATCCGGTGTGTCAGTGGCTGTATGTGAGGCATGGCTGATTCTGTCAAGACAAACAAGAAGACCTCAGGAGGGCCACTAGAGAAAGCCACTGCCGGCCGCAGCTGTGACACTGCAAGTTGCACACGCTGTAACTGCCTTCACTGCGAAAAGTACCATAGTACAAGGAGTTGCCTTGACAGGTGGCCCTCCCTCTCAACTTCAAACTTTTGTATGAAAGAAAGCTTTGATTTGGTATTTTTACCTCTCACCAAAATTCTTTTTCAGTATGATTTAAAACTACATCTATTACATTGTTGCAACCCACATCTTGACTTTTCTGAGCGAACATTAAATAAATAATTCTTTCTTCAGGGTTTGTTACCCGACATAAGTGCTTTGATTTCCAACAAACAATGTATCATGCAGATTCTTGCACCACACCACCACCACTACGTCAAGGACAAGGATGCACTCAAATCCAGCTATATCAATTGTCAGATAATTTAGCAACAAATAGTTGATTAAAGTCTCATGTTTCCCATAGCTGCAGTGAAGCACAGGTACACAGCTAGTATATAATAGAACCTGAGTTATGTTCAATGTTTTTTTATTTTCTCAAAATTATGTTTTTAAGCTATATACAGTTGAACATGGACATAGCGATTTAACGCTTCTAAATAGCAAACTTAAATGACTAAAGTTGCAAGTAATGTCTAGATTGCTTTACGATAATTACCTGTCGTTGCGCCTCTGGATAGGAAAACTTTGCATAGAACCCATTGTTACTCCGTGCATTGTCCTTAATTGTGCATCGATTTCTAATTTATCTTGTCTAAGCTGTTCTACTTCCTAAAAGACAGAACCAAATATGATCAATAAATAAATTCTGGACTAAACCAGCTTTTTTAAAGGACAAGATGCAATTTACTCAACCATTAAGCTTTTCTAGGATATCTGATAATAATATTATCAAGTCAATTACAAAACGGGGCCCATTTTAATCCTTCTAACATTCTCTCAAAAATCTGGGATTTAATTTTGATAAATAGTTTAATTTTAATGATCCTTTTCAACTTGTAAATCAGCTATTTCAACTTAAAGTTTCAAAATCTCCAGTGACCTTTTGAAAAATCTAGTACAATCTAACTACTTCAATTTTTTATTATGTTCAAGGTTGGAATTTGCCCCACACCATGACTACAATGAAGTTTTAAATTTTAATTGAAAATATCAGTAATGTGACTACTCTCCTACTCCTAATTTAAGCTGTAGGCCTGACAGATGGTCAGCCCTCAGGGTAGCTAACCCGGCAAGAATTGCCAGCTCACTAGCAGTCATAATGAGCCGAAATTGGGACAGATCTTTCTGCAGACCAAAAGCATGTTCTGTGAGAAAGTCACACAAACTCCTCTGTTGTTCTGCTTGGGGAATAATAATTTCATTCAATAATAGTTTCTGCGATATGATTTGCCTGAGTTTATTAGTGACTAAAAGTAAAACTCTTTACTTGTTTTTAAAATTGTACACTACACCTGTATTATCTAAAAATATCAATATTGTTACCTTTAAATGTGCTAGATGATATTCCAATAGGACTTTGGCGTTTGTTATACTCTCAACTGTACCAACGAAGACAAAAGGAACTTGGCCCTCTTCACGAGGAATGGTGGGCTGAGGTTCATTGTCTCCTTCGATTTTCACCCGCACCTGCAAAACATCAACCACACCTTTGAAATTGAACTACAGGATGCCTCTTCTTATATATAAAAACGGTTTTTGCTATTTACATTTGAATTAATACTTAGGTAATAACTGTTATTTCTGTTATCTCAACATGAACAGTGACTTTATAAATTATAGATTTTGTTAATACTTCATTAATCACTCCAACTGAAAAGAAAAACAATGAAGGTTTAATGTCAGTTAGCTTGGTGTCAAGTTACAAAAATTAATAAAACCTTTAAAACTATATTAAAGCCTGGTGCCTTTCAACGTTGATTATATGTTTCTGCAATTTTTAAAATTTAAATCTATGTACAGTATTTAAAATTTAAATCTATGTTTTTAAAAACTAGGATTGAATTATCTACTCTGTAGACATTTAAATCAATAAAATATGTCCTTATGCCTATTATTAAGTAATTAACACTAATGGTACAGATTAAGGTTTCAACATTACTACTTAAGGTTGGTAAACCAGTGTTTAAAATAATGTTCTCAAACAAATTATTTAGGCCAATAGTATTAAACATTGATTAAGAAGATATTGTTCCTTGAACAGCAGGTAGTATTTTCAATCCCTTAGTTCACCCTTGGTCAGCAGTATTTTACGATTTTCCACTCTAACTTTTGTTGGGCTTGATGTTTATCCGTTATGAGCCCAGCAACTATACTATCTTGTACACAGCATTTTTATTACTCTGAAAAATAAAAAAGATAAATAGAATGTTCAACTTAAAGAGAGCCTTCAACGAATAAACAGAATATCATACAGGTAAACAGGCAAATTAAAATTCTTGAAAGTGTACAAGATAAAAGTTGTGGGCCAAACACTACTGAGTAACATCAAGACCAGCAAAACTTACTGAATCTAAACTAAAAATAGTTGCCATAGTTCTTGCCACCAAGGGAAAACGTAGGGCCTTTAAATTGCTCGCTAAGTGATGAAAAAAGATAAAATAGGAGACAAATCCAGTTTCCTTTTAAATTTGGTAAGCCATTTATTTTGAAGTAGACCGCCTATTTTAACAAAAAGGCTGTTCCTTGCCAACCATTATTTTGTAATCGTGCCAGTAAAACTCGTGTTGTTTTTACTCAACCGAATTAACATTTCCAGCAATAAATGACAGTAAACAATGATGACAATTCTACACTTTTTGTCATCTTGAGGAATGCAAGTTTACACAAAGTTAATGAACTTACTTGAAACAATATTCACAAACATCACTCAACACTTCACATTAACCTGCCTTACTTCAAAGATTAAAGTAGCTTTTACAAACGTGAGCAGCCGTTGCTTGCCTGACTCAATATATGTACAGGAATTTGTATTTTGAATACTAAAAGGGTTTTTATATTTTAAATACTAGAATAGAATTCTACTGGCCTAGAGGGATTTATTGCATCAGTTTGTAGTACAACTCCAACTTAAAGATAAAGACAAAAGAGTGAATTGACACGGCAAAGTGGGTCTCGCACGATTTAAATTTTTTGGGATCAGTATTGATGAGCGCAGCAGCAAAAATGTGGCCAGGATAAAGTAAAAATAATTTTGGAAATTTATCTTCCATTTAAGTTAACAAGATGTTAAATGATTCCGTCCCTACTAATATGGATGCAGCTGGCCCAAACCAGTTCACATAGATTACTTGATTGTCCAAGATGATAATTACGTTCAACTATTGATAACCACCTGATGATTGTTTCCTACAGTTAACAAATGACAGAATTATTCTATGTAGAATCTTTAAGGGAGCTGTTAAGTTAAATTTATAGACCATATTCAGCACAATTTTATAAGACAATATTAATAACCCAGACTAATTCTTTCTTGGCACTAGTGCTTATACAAATTAAGGAGCTAAAATCAACTTGTGTATATTTACAGGTTTAAATCCATAACAGTCTAATGAGTCTATATACACTAAGTGATTTAAAATAATGTGAATAAGTATATGTAAATGATCATGTACTTACCACCCCACTTTTATCCACAATTTCTTGAATTATTCTTCCATTTTTTCCTATTACTTTTCCAACAAGGTTTCTAGGTACTTGTAAGGATTCTTCACTATATTCTAACATGGTCCTTGCTTTTTTCACAGCCTCACTTGTCTGTAAACCCCAAATATTACATAATAGACAATTTAGAAATACAGTCTCGTTCGGCCTCAAGTGGTTTGGCCGTCAGATAGCTTGTGACCTGAGCACCTGAGCAAGGCCTTCAATTTGGTAGACCATAGTACTTCACAAGTAACTCACAAACTCAAACACTATCGTGTCCGAGGAAAATCTCTCAACTTTTTTCAATCTTATTTGTGTAGACGGTCACACTTTGTAGATGCAGGTGGTAAGTGGTCACAGTGTTTAGAAGTTAAGAAGGGGGTGCCATAAAGTTTATTGTAGCAATAAGTAAATTCAACAAAATTCAAAATTACATTTTCATACGAGTATAAAAAGGATAACTGACCTCGCCATAGATTTTAAAGGTACAAGAGTTCTCTTCTAGTTCGATGTTTGTGATTCCGTCAACTTTACGAGCTTGCTGGATGTTGGCTCCATGTGCACCAATGGCCAATCCCATCAGATCATCCCGCACATGAAACTCGTCTGAGTATCTGTGTAAAAAACACTTAGGCTAACATATGGTTGTACAAATTATAAGTACACATGAGTATTGAATACGTTGGAGCATGTCAAAAAGATTTTGATTATTTTCTGTACCAAAAAGAATTGTTGACAATTGTTTTGTGAATTTCATCCAAATAATAGCGCTGTCTTTTCACCGCTTGATTACCCTAAACCCCTCGAGATCAGCTGGCAAAACTATGTATACAGAGTGAAAGTGTACCAACAGTAACTAGTTAGCTTGAACCTAAAATATTGGATGATTATAATCATTAGCTAGATCTGTCCAGGTGATTTTAATATGGTGCCAAACCTCCGGCCACTGGTTTTTCATGAAAACAATGAAAAAAAAGTTCTTAACAGTCTGGATCCAGAAATGCTTTGTTTACCCGCTAGCTGCCACTTTGTTATGTCCAGGAGATATTCTGTATCTCCTACATCACTTAAAACATTTTGTATCCAATAAAGTCCCCTAAGGAAAAGTTACCTTTATTAGGAAATCTTATCTTTTTAAAATGGTGGCTATTTTAAATTTTTAATATAACACCATGGTTAGCGAACAAATTGTGAGGTGTACAAACAATAATTTGTAATAACTTTTCTTGGTAATTTTTAAAAATAATTTTTAAATATCCAAAAACACCTAACTATGTGTTTTAGTAAGTAACAATGTATTTATTGGAAGTAGAAAATAGATAGTTATATTATAGCATATAGAATATATTGCATTAAAAGTGGCAGAGAATTCATAGGTTTGAAAGGCATGAGGGGCTTAACAAGTCAGCAAGTGCAATGCAGCCTACATTACGGTTGGCCTATGTCGCTTTATGGTAGATACCATGCTTTAGTTTAGTAACTAAGCAGTACCCTACACTGTGCTAAAACTCAATAAACTTATATTTTCTCATAGTAAAGAGGTGTTTAACCAAAAGTCTGCAGTAGCACTGATTTTTATTGCTAGTGACTTGCCGTGCGGGTGCTGCAGAAACTGGAAACTGCTGTACCACTACTGACATGCAGTAAAAATTCCAAACCATGTTTCAAGCGGATTAATGTACTTAAATATGGAATCTTTTTCTCTGGAAGCATAGATCTATTCAGGCTGCTGTATATAAACTTTTAAACTTGTACTTTGATCAAACAATAAATTTACTATTTCAAAATTTGAAACTTAATTTTCCCATAAGAGCTTGAAATTTTGTAATGAACATTTTATTTGGAAAGGAAGTTGTATGTTTTGCTTTTAAATGCTGTAGTATTATTTTGCTTTAGGCTTTCAGAGATAAACTATTTCCACTTTAGTACATTAACCTACCCAAAACATTGTTTGCAAAACTTCCCAATGTTTAATCCCTGTTCCGTCAAACGCCACCCAGGCTCTATCCGGTGGCATCTTTAGGACACTCTACTGTAAAGGCTGTAAAAATTGTATATACCCTCCGATGTTTTGAAGTTTAGTTGATTCCAGCTGTCGCTGTGCCTCTTCTGTTCGCTTCAGCAACAAGACTTTCTGGGTGAGGTTGCGGAAGTGCATCTCTTGAATCATACTCGCACGCTTCTTAGACGCTTCCAAGCGGGATATCACACTGAGAACCCCTCGATCCGCCACATAACGACAAATGCAGGCGTTGATAGCTTTTTGAAACTCTTTATGGGCATTGTCTATTTTAGCACTGTAATCACAAGATTTGATAAAATTATTCATTTTTGAAACAACTAAAATATAAAATGAATCAAATATTAAAATTCCAAAAAAATCTCCCTCAACCAAAAATGTATTTGTATAATTTTTATATAGATTTTAAATGTTTAATGAAATAATTGAAATGTTTTATGGGTTTGTTTTAAGGTTGAACTCTTGGAAATGAATTGCACTTTTGAGCTCAGTAAAACTAATTTTTTCAAGCTCTTTGATGGAGTTTGTGTGGAAATTGAGCTGTGTCATTTGCATACTGGATGAGTTGTTCTTGTTGTACTAACGAGCCGACATGGTTGACTTAGATCAAGATCAGTTAAGTGCTTAGAATACATCACTGAGGGACTTCATAGCTCAGCTCTTAATCCTCTTACCATGTGTCAGTAATTTCTACGAATTGAGTTATATTAGTATATTACTAAGGTAAGATTCGAGCCAACTGAAAGGCACTTAACCCATGTATGTATCCTGTGATACTCAGTTTGGAGAAAAGATGTTGAGATCAAGTAAACTACTTAGTTGTTCTTCTTCCACTTTGGAATCCAAATTGATCTACTGATAGTAAGGAATGTCTTTCAAAAAAATTCACGGCTAAAATGAGGAAAACCTTTTTAAAGAAGATATGCAATGTCTTACAGGTAAAGTAGTATGGCCGATAGCATATAACTATTTGCTCCTGCTCAAAATCTACAGCAGAAAGAGTTCGAATCTGAGGTGCGTTCTGGTATGGTGCAATGCTTATCATTGGATCATTCGGTGCGGGGCCACAATGACCGCTGAGGATCACTGAAGAGAAAATGGCTCATCAGATCCAGTGGTAATTAATGCACGAGCTTAGGAGAGCTAAATCCCTGCAGCAGAGGTGGTTCAATGACTGGTAATGCACCGCACCAGAGAGCGGTTTTGCTGAAATTTTGCTTACAGGGGACTGAGGAAACCCATACGGGAGGATTTTTACAAAAATTTAAAAATAAAATGACAGCGCAAAGGGTTAAATTTGTTTGCAACGCACCTAATAGCGCCAATAGCACCCTTTACATTTGTTTCATTAAGTAATATGTATACTTGGCTGAAAATAGTAACCACAAATTAAAAGATTACAAAAAGGTTTTTGAATTTTTGTATTGACAAGAACCAGTTTCTTACACTTTTCTGCAAAACTAAAAAGCCCAATCATTTGTTTACATTTTTTGTTAACACATACACCTAACAAATGGGACTGTACTTTCTTATAACCTTTTTGGAATTTTCAAATAAAATAACATATTATAAAAATGTATTGATGCATGGCAGATTAAAGGAGATTTGGTCAAAACTTACTACTCTCTCAGTTCTTCAGGCACTTCTATCTCAAACTTGAAGAAAGTGTTGGCATCGATGGGTGGGTTTGAATTCTTATGCCGCAGTCTTTCAGGTGGGACAATTTCCGTGTAAGTACTCTCCCAACCCAGATACTCCACTACATGAAAGTCTCCCTTGATCATCTGGAGGGAAAAACAAATTCAACATTTTTGCCTAGTTAAAAAAAACCTTTAATTATTGTTATTAATAGGTATTTAGACATAACATGTTCCTGTACAACATTCTGTCAATATCTGTACAAAAATCAATTAAAAGTCTTATTAGTTATTAAAAAATTGTGTGCCTCAAAATGAGTCATGAAACTGTCACATATTTGTTGCAATCCCTAATCATACAAAAATATTGATTGTTTATTTTCTACTAGGCAAATAAGATTATAAGAATTATAAGAGGTTGCAACATAGAATTAAAGAATTAAAAAGAGTTTGATTCAAAGAATTTACAGACACCATTTCAATGAAGATTTTTAAAAAATGAGAATGTTGGGGTTGCTCTACTGATCACTAGAAGGTAGGTTACTGACTTTGACGATGGCCCGCCACCAGCCTCAAGACTCCTGGTCGTTGGCTCGTGAGTGCACTTCCACTTCCTGGTTCTCAACAAAGTCTGGTTTGTGGCCACCCTCTGACGGAGGCAGCCGAACCATCTCAAAGGTAAACTTGCACTCTGGTTGCCACCTGACATCAAATAAAACATTTAGTGGTTGAGCTAATAATCCCTATCTTATGTTTTGAAGTCTAATTAAAAATGTTGATAAGAATGGAGACAACTAGATAGTTGAACCAACAAGCTTCAACCCTTGGTAAAGAAAATACTTTATACCTTGTACAATAATAGCAACAGGAAAATTTTATTTAAAATGATTATAATTGAGGTACGTTGTTGAGGCCATATGTTACCCAGAGGAATAAAAGGATTTAATAAATAATCACAGTCACATTTTTTAACACAAATAGTTAAGTTCATTAGCTGCCCGACTTAAGTAAGGACCCCTTATGTTGACACTGCATCAAAGGAGTTGATTGAAATACTTTGCATTCGAGGAGAACCACCTATGAGTGTTATGAATTAATTAATAGGTTTGATAATGCAGTTATTATATGTCCAAAGTTTAGAATACTTACTCATTTTCAAATGCCACAGACACTTCTTTTTCAAAAACATCAGTGACAAAGGCCTGAAAAGAAAGTCAAACAATTAGTTAAAATCTCGTACAAAAGCTGTATAAAAACTAACAAGACCAGTGTGAACACAAATTTACACTTAGTAAATATAAATGAAAGCAGAAGATGGAATAGGTACAGTAAACTCAGATTGCGATAATTCAGAAACGGAATAATCAAAACCCCCTGTCAGGTAAATAATTTGAAACATACAGACAACTTGACATGTTTTTATGTTGACCCCTTTTATAAAAAACAGGGGTCAACATAACCCCTGAACCTTTTGTGCGAACTCAGTATACAGAAAAATCAATCCTACCAGAGCTGCGATACACAGTTGTAATGTAAACAAACAAGTGCATCCTACCAAGTTAATTTGTATACTGTGTGTACTGTAATATACTTGTACAGTAAGGAATAGTTATTACTGCAAAGATTATAAGTAACAATTTAGAAATCCAAATTTTCATCTTTGAGGTTATTTTTATAGCTATTAGCGGGACAGAAAGTGAGTGATCATTTAACTAGCAATTTCCACCTCATTAGTGCACTCAACTGAGAGTCTACTGTAATTTGTTTGTTTTAGAGAATACAAGTTAACAATTCAAGTGAAGGATTCAAGAGTGTAGTACAATTTTCTAGGAGTAGCAGTAGTTCTACTACTTCTACAAATATTTTAGGTTTTCAATCAGCCGCTGGAGAAAACTCTACTCTTTGTTTTTCCCGTTCCTATCTGGGTAAAGTGGTGTAGAGGTTAGCCATGTGATTGCACTGTCCAACAGGTTTTGACAAAAGCCTACCAAAATAGCTACCAAGTGTGTTACTAAATTTATCGATCCATTCCTTCTGTTTAACTAGGACTATGAACAATGTCAGGTGTCGTGTGCAGTTTCACAGCAGTTAAATTCCCGAAATTGAACGGCATTTATTCGTAATCGAAAACACCGCACAAAATGTGGGCGAACACTACTTCCTAAAACATAATTCCATAATTTAGATAAGAAAATATGTGGCCCTTGAATAGATAAATGTTGGAGACCCTTGGTCTAACAGAAATTTGTTTTAGTTTAGATGTGTTTAAACAGAATACATTTTTTTTGTAAATGTTACTAAAATGTCAAATATATTTTACAAATTTCTGGAAGTGATATTACATTAATGTTAGCTCTGTTCTGTGAACATTAATAACTAATGTTTATGCCCTAACCAAAGAAAAAATCTTTGAAAAAAACTTGAGACTTGACAGTGTGCCTCATAAAAGTAAACCTTCAGGGAATGATTCTTATGGCCAGTTTTGCAGCCAGGAATTTACGTAAACTCCAGAATTTAAACAGTTTCAATCTGTGATTCGTTATACTCTGGGTTTGTTACACTCTGAAGTGCGGTTAAACCTCCCAAGATTTACAGCTGCAACTAAACCCCAAAGTTTACGTAAATCCCGGAGTTTATGGCATCTATGAAATTCTGGGGTCTAACTAAAACTTCAGAGTCTAAAATCATATTTTCATATATTTGATTGACTATAACATTAATTTTGCTACATACTGTTCAATAATAGTTATCTCTTGTTTACAACTAGTTTTAAGCACATAATATGCCATGTTATTAGATAAACGTAATGTAATGGGTTCTACAGTCTACACCATGCTGTTTGTAGCTCAGTCATCAATATTCTTTTGGCTTCACCTAACGCCTTAGCCTTGGAATGACAACATTTAGTTATTCTGTAGCAATATAAATCGACAATATTTTAAAAACTGTAAAAATATTTAATAGGTTATGTTACTTTTACTGTATAATGCAATTTGGTATACATTTTCCCTTCATCATCATCTGTGGCACAGTATTGTGTTATAAATTGAAATGTTGGGGTTGTTTTGGGGACGGTTTTCTTAAAATCAAGACCAACATAATGTACTCAAGAATAAACTTAAAAGCTAGCCTACTTGGCGGAGAAGAAATTATACAGTGTAAAGAATTCCTTGAAGATTAATCGCAAACTATTGACAACCACAGACGGCATTTATACACTTCCAGTGGGATAACTCCAAGTATCAAGTAAGTAATGTAGGTTTTTATCCTCTAAAAACTATATGTTTCGTCCATTGTTCTTGACATTTAAAATGTTCATTTTTTATTTGTATTCTACTGTTACCCATCAATGTGCAAAATCTATGAATATCTAAAGACCCATTCTCAAAAGGCTGCAACAAAACAGGCTATTGATTGTAAACTCAGTAAAGTTGTCCCAATGTCCCATAGTTTGGAGTGAATATTAATACTTAGTTGATTTCGAAATGACAAAGACATAATAAACTGTTTATACACTTCAAATAGTTCTTCTACAAACTATTAAAACAAAAGTTTAAACTTTAAATTTAAATCCAAATTATTTAACCTAATACTTTAAATTCTAATTATATTAGAATAAAAATTGAAACATAGTACCCTTTATGCATTTTATAATTGCACGACTAGTTTAGGCAATCATGCCATTTTCTTGGTGCGATCATTAAAATTCTAAATAAAATATATAATAGTTTGTAGAAGTTGTTGCCAACTATTTGAAGTGTATTACTACTTAGCATTAAAACACATATTGTTTCATCTCTGATACCCCTTAACTCTTTCTTTTTAACTTAGTGCGCCTTGGTATTATTAACATCAGGTCCTTACATGGTGTGGGCGTTTGTGGTTTAGTATGGTGTATATGTTAAAATCCTGCGTAAAAAGTGTTTCAGAAATCCATGAATTGTGTGGCATAAGAGATCAGCGCTGCTTACAGAATCTTCACCATAGTATTTTATTATCCTCACAAACTTGAATAATCTCTATAGGCTTACTATAAAGCTACAAGGCAAAAACTGGCGAGACATCAAAAAACGTTACTTTTTTTGGGCTGGCCTTGGCATGTTAATACCAGGAAGTTGGGGGCCCACTTTTGGCAGTGGGTCTACGAACAGCACAAATCATACATGTACTCACTTTACCCTTCCGTCTTTAAAAACTAAACTAGCACTCAAATCTTGAATTTTACAAAAAATCTGTAAATTTTGAAGGAAACTATCTGCAACTTTCATAATGTTTTACTTTTTCAACCTCAAATGGTTTTAGAGTGATATTGCTTTTAGGTAAGAAAAATTAGAAACAGTCAATGTTTTGAGTTAAAAAAGGCCATACTCACCCCCTAGGTCTCCACCTTGTACGCCCATTTTTTTTAATCATGCGAAAGCACAGTGTAAATTTGAAAAAACACATGTAGCCTACACAAAAATTATTTTGTATATTAAATGATATTTTGAAGTGATGTTCGTTTTAAACCATTTTAAAGTAGTATTTTAGTTTTAGTTTATATTATAGTAAATATTTCAACTGTATGTATATATTTGAACTGTGTATAATTTGAATTTTTTATATTTACATTTGTTTTTGTACTGTGGTTAAGTAGAAGGGAGGAAGTAGGTTAAGTACTAACATCGCTGCTAATAAAAATGTATAACATTTCATATCCCAAACAAATGTATCCTTAAATAGAAATTCGAAAAAGATAGCATGTCGTATAGCCTAGATTCCATGCTTAGAGGAAAATAAAGTGTTTTTAATGTTTGTAGGTCTAAGTAACTAAAATCATAATTGAATATCCTAGATGTAAAGAAATTGATTTTATCAGTGTTAGGTGAACACATCTAATATAAGATAGCCTAGGCTTGAATAATTTAAGTCAAACGGTTTTAACTAAGATAGTTCAGGTATCTTGTAAATGGAGACAACATGAGTCAATTTTATCTGGCCCTTATTTTTTTCTCAAAGGAACTGGAAATAAGTCGGTATATTGCCTTGCCTTGAATGAAGGGCCTGGCCTTGGGTAAATATGAAGATCATGGCCTACCAAAATATCTGTTCAAACCTTCAGTTGCCTAGTTGAAAGCGTATGACAAGGTAAGAAAAGTATTTGTCAAATATTTTAGGATTAAAGGCGAGCATCTTCGAAGAATGGTCAGGTAAAAATATGATGTAGGAGTGGTGTATAGGCAGAGTGGTAAAAGGGATCATTTCTAAGAATAGTTTTTGAGAGTGGTATTTCAAGGTCCACCATATAAGGATTACGGTTTTAAATATTTTATACGTTGAATACTCGAATTAAGTTTTCAAGTGGATGGTAAACACATCTGTGCAATTTTCTTTTAGATAATAATTTGCACATGGAAAAATCACGCCCTGTCAAAAGACATGGCGTCCTAACCGTGCTGCATGCGTTAGGCAAAACTGGATCACACGCATTATGAGCTTTACAAATAAAGATTCTTCAGTTTTAAACTAAGCAAATGTTCTTTTGGCATACTTATGACAACAGTTTCACTTTAAAATTATCATACTTAAGTTATACGGACCTTATAATAAGCACCGTTGTCGCCGCATACTTCAACCTCGAGGTCATCCATCTTGGTTTTGGTGCAAATGATCAAAGAGAGGGGACGACAAGATTTCAACCAATCAAACTTCAAATACAGATTTACGAACCACCTTATTGGTAGACAGTGAAATGGCAAAAATCATGTGTTTTTTTCAAATAGAAATAGATGTTCTTTTTATCTATTAGCTTGTAGGTTTTGATCCCAAAAAGTAATTTTATTATGTTTATAGTGATATTTAACAATGTCAGTAAGTAGTGATTCTGAAGAGTTTTGGGATGCTGAGGATATTACACCTTCTCGTACTTTGAAGTAAGTTGCATTACTAACATTATAACCTGAAAATGGCCTTATACTAGCTCAAGTCCTAGTCTACAACTGGGCGAAGTTGATATTAAATAGACTTATAGTTTTAGGGATCTAGCCAATTTAATCCCATCATAGTCTCAATGTACATTTACCATTGTTCTCTACACCGAAATCATAAGCAACCACACATTGTCTTTCCATTCTGATAAGACCTACCAACTCTGCAACATTGACCAGCTGTACTGGATAGTTGAGTCATATTTGAACAATATACTGTATATGGTTACATCCCACTCCGACAATAAGTATGAGGCGGATGGCAAATTATTTACCAAATCAGGCTGTATAGACCAATACAAACTCATCTTCAGGTAGTTGGGGGTTTTCACAGTAGTCAGCCAGTAAGTTATGCCACAACATCTTTACCGATTTCACATAAAATACGGTTGGCTTCAGCGAAAACCAGAAGAGTCACAGAACTAGAAATAGCAGGGACTTAGATATGCCTCGATGTAGGTTTAGCTTTACCCAGAGAGTCTACCACTGCTCAGCCATCATAATCTTCAATACAGGGTCGTTTAATTACATGCCTTTTGTTATTACTTTGCAGAAAATCAAAGTGGAGTAGTAGTAGTGGAACGCTGGTTAACTCAAAAAGTGACCTTGATCTTCAAGTATCATTTAAAAATGAAGCTCCAGAGGCAACTAAACAACCCCCGTCGCCAACTCGGCAAACCCAGCCACCAGCAGATACAGTGGTAAGTACAAACTTAGGTTTTAATTATTAAAACTTGTAACATTTAAAAGGTCAAACTTGCATAACGTCAAATGAGATTAATAGTTTGTAGCAGTTAAAGTAGCAAGTTAAACATATTGTTATCTTGTTATATAGTCTATTGCATGTTAAATTTTTATTGCATGCTTTTTATATAAATTATTTTGTTGTCAATCCACAAGAGTCTCACAAGTCATGTATCATTGTAAATTGGCTACTGTATGTATCGAATTAAATAAATAAATAAAAGTGAGAGATTTGGTCATTTATGATCAAACCCAGTTACTTGTTGATAATTTACTGATAATACCTTTTAAAAAATATATGAAATTAGAATAATTTGGAAAAAAGAGCATACATAGTACATACGCAGTAACACTCCTAAATATAAATCACTAAAACCCATATCCTTCTCCTCCTCTATACGCTATACAGTACAGTCTCTATAATCCGGCCGTTCGCTATTCCGACACGTCCAGTAATCCGGCGCTGTGACCGCGTCATTTAGGTCTTGTTTCAAGTCTCTACTTGTCTGTAAAGCGTGCATTCTTTAATGCTAATTGGTGCTTCCGTTCAGTAAAGGCCGAGAGATGTCGCAAAAACTTAACCATGTTATTTTGACATAGATTGAAAGCACTGATTTTAAAATGATCAGAAGGTGATGATAAGTTAACATCGCCAGATCAAAATTTCACAGACATAAGGAAGAATAAGAATGAAATTGAAGCATTCTTTAAGAATAGTGAATCGTCCTCTAACGTAAAATATTATTTCTGGCAAAGTCAATGTTTTGAGTTAAAAAGGCCATACTCACCCCTAGGTCTCCACCTTGTAATGCCTTTTTTTTTAATCATGTAAAGCACAGTGTAAATTTGAAAAACACATGTAGCCTACACAAAATTATTTTGTATATTAAATGATATTTTGAAGTGATGTTCGTTTTAAACCATTTTAAAGTAGTATTTTAGTTTTAGTTTATATTATAGTAAATATTTCAACTGTATGTATATATTTGAACTGTGTATAATTTGAATTTTTATATTTACATTTGTTTTGTACTGTGGTTAAGTAGAAGGGAGGAAGTAGGTTAAGTACTAACATCGCTAATAAAAAAATGTATAACATTTCATATCCCAAACAAATGTATCCTTAAATAGAAATTCAAAAAGATAGCATCATGTAGATAGCCTAGATTCCATGCTTAGAGGAAAATAAAGTGTTTTTAATGTTTGTAGGTCTAAGTAACTAAAATCATAATTGAATATCCTAGATGTAAAGAAATTGATTTTATCAGTGTTAGGTGAACACATCTAATATAAGATAGCCTAGGCTTGAATAATTTAAGTCAAACGGTTTTAACTAAGATAGTTCAGGTATCTTGTAAATGGAGACAACATGAGTCAATTTTAACTGGCCCTTATTTTTTCTCAAAGGAACTGGAAATAAGTCGGTATATTGCCTTGCCTTGAATGAAGGGCCTGGCCTTTAAATATGAAGATCATGGCCTACCAAAATATCTGTTCAAACCTTCAGTTGCCTAGTTGAAAGCGTATGACAAGGTAAGAAAAGTATTTGTCAAATATTTTAGGATTAAAGGCGAGCATCTTCGAAGAATGGTCAGGTAAAAATATGATGTAGGAGTGGTGTATAGGCAGAGTGGTAAAAGGGATCATTTCTAAGAATAGTTTTGAGAGTGGTATTTCAAGGTCCACCATATAAGGATTACGGTTTTAAATATTTTATACGTTGAATACTGAATTAAGTTTTCAAGTGGATGGTAAACACATCTGTGCAATTTTCTTTTAGATAATAATTTGCACATGGAAAATCACGCCCTGTCAAAAGACATGGCGTCCTAACCGTGCTGCATGCGTTAGGCAAAACTGGATCACACGCATTATGAGCTTTACAAATAAAGATTCTTCAGTTTTAAACTAAGCAAATGTTCTTTTGGCATACTTATGACAACAGTTTCACTTTAAAATTATCATACTTAAGTTATACGGACCTTATAATAAGCACCGTTGTCGCCGCATACTTCAACCTCGAGGTCATCCATCTTGGTTTTTGGTGCAAATGATCAAAGAGAGGGGGACGACAAGATTTCAACCAATCAAACTTCAAATACAGATTTACGAACCACCTTATTGGTAGACAGTGAAATGGCAAAAATCATGTGTTTTTTTTCAAATAGAAATAGATGTTCTTTTTTATCTATTAGCTTGTAGGTTTTGATCCCTAAAAAGTAATTTTATTATGTTTATAGTGATATTTAACAATGTCAGTAAGTAGTGATTCTGAAGAGTTTTGGGATGCTGAGGATATTACACCTTCTCGTACTTTGAAGTAAGTTGCATTACTAACATTATAACCTGAAAATGGCCTTATACTAGCTCAAGTCCTAGTCTACAACTGGGCGAAGTTGATATTAAATAGACTTATAGTTTTAGGGATCTAGCCAATTTAATCCCATCATAGTCTCAATGTACATTTACCATTGTTCTCTACACCGAAATCATAAGCAACCACACATTGTCTTTCCATTCTGATAAGACCTACCAACTCTGCAACATTGACCAGCTGTACTGGATAGTTGAGTCATATTTGAACAATATACTGTATATGGTTACATCCCACTGACAATAAGTATGAGGCGGATGGCAAATTATTTACCAAATCAGGCTGTATAGACCAATACAAACTCATCTTCAGGTAGTTGGGGGTTTTCAGTAGTCAGCCAGTAAGTTATGCCCACAACATCTTTACCGATTTCACATAAAATAACGGTTGGCTTCAGCGAAAACCAGAAGAGTCACAGAACTAGAAATAGCAGGGACTTAGATATGCCTCGATGTAGGTTTAGTCTACCACTGCTCAGCCATCATAATCTTCAATACAGGGTCGTTTAATTACATGCCTTTTGTTATTACTTTGCAGAAAATCAAAGTGGTAGTAGTAGTGGAACGCTGGTTAACTCAAAAGTGACCTTGATCTTCAAGTATCATTTAAAAATGAAGCTCCAGAGGCAACTAAACAACTCCCCCGCCAACTCGGCAAACCCAGCCACCAGCAGATACAGTGGTAAGTACAAACTTAGGTTTTAATTATTAAAACTTGTAACATTTAAAAGGTCAAACTTGCATAACGTCAAATGAGATTAATAGTTTGTAGCAGTTAAAGTGAGCAATTTAAATATTTATGATCAAACCCAGTTACTTGTTGATAATTTACTGATAATACCTTTAAAAAATATATGAAATTAGAATAATTTGGAAAAAGAGCATACATAGTACATAATGTATAACACTCCTAAATATAAATCACTAAAACCCATATCCTTCTCCTCTTAAATAAAGCTATACAGAATAGTCTATAATCCGGCCCAGTTACTTTTTGATAATTTACTGATAATTGATTTAAAAATATATGAAATTAGAATATTTTGGTGAATAAGCATACATAGTTATAGTGTTTTAACATATAAATATACTGTTCAAATATCCTTCTCCTCCCTATTCGTATACAGTACAATCTCAATAATGCCAGCTTGCTATTCCAACACGCCCAGTAATCCGCGCCAGACCGCTATTTAGGTCTTGTTTCAAGTCTCTACTTGTCTGTAAAGCTGCATTCTTTAATGCTAATTGGTGCTTCCGCTCAGTAAAGGCGAGAGATGTCGCAAAAACTTAACCATGTTATTTTGACATAGATTGAAAGCACGGATTTTAAAATGATCAGAAGGTGATGATAAGTTAACATCGCCAGATCAAAAATTCACAGACATAAGGAAGAATAAGAATGAAATTGAAGCATTCTTTAAGAATAGTGAATCGTCCTCTAACGTAAAAATATTATTCCTGGCAAAGTGAATTTTAGTGAACCTCCACTAATCCGCATTTCCGCTAATCCGCTTCAAACCCATATAGCGGATTAGTGAGATCGTACTGTATAAGTGAAACCGTGCAAAACTGGTCTTTTGTACAATCCTCATTGAGTTTTCTCAACTTTCACCTATGCTGGTCACCACTAATTGAAGATGAGCCTGTCTGAATCTTAAACCACTTGTAAGAGAGCTCAATACGCATTGCACTTGCTATGGGAATCAAACCGTCAACATTGAGCTCAGCCATCACACACCATGTAAAGCCTACGGTGCAGTATACTGGTTAAGCTTGACTGCAACGCAATGCTCTGATGACTAATGCAATATCAAATCTACCTCAAATTCAGACGTTCTTCATAACTATTTGGGTTTATTTTTATGAAATTATGTTATTTCTGTGCAGTTCAATTGTTTGACTGAGTCTATGGATTTGTTATTAAAATTCAATTGTACAGAATCTGTTAAACAATAACACAGATTTCATTATGGCTTTACTTTTCTTATCTCAACTAATATTCCATTATTTTAAAAACTATATTCTTACCTACTTGTGAAATAAACAAAATGTGAAGGGTAGTGTCATCATACTTTATCTAGTATAATTTTAGACTTTTCAATCTACACCAGTGTAAAAGCTGAGCAGTGTGTGCAGGGAGTGTACCAGGGGCGGCGAAGGTTCCGGGAGTTAAGGCAGCGCATGCAGACTGAAGATGAGGACAACGGGAACACCTCACCTGTCGACAGTCAGTCCAGCTCAGTGGAGGGAGTGTTTGCGGAGCCTGAGAGCGGCAAAGTGAGTCACCCCTTCCGCATCATCGAGCACGACGCACTCAGCTTGCAGAGCATGACTTCCCTGGGCAGAGTTGGCCGACTGCTCAGCGGCTCCATCCCAGACCCCAACCAACCTTCTGGTCAGATGTTTACAATGTTTGTGATCACACAGTTTTATTTTAATGCAGTAAAATATCTCAAAAATCTGGACCAACTACAACTAAATACTATAAAAGATATACAGACAGTATGAACCGTAGTGTCTATACTACTGAATAAGTCAATTTTAATTTGTTTCGTTGTATATTAAAGTTTTTTTCTTCACTATTGGGGAAGATTTACAGTGTATCATAAATTTATCAGTTAAATCAAAAATTTGTATCGCCATTCCATTTCTAAATAAGGACTGATTTTTATTGATTGATTGAGCTGTCAATCAATTTAGTACGAGTATATCAGTAAATAAAATGTGAATTTGATCATGACACCTAAAAGAAGTAAGACACAATATTTTATGCTTTTACAGGGGTCTAGAAGCTCCTGTTGCATCAAAGTTTGATAGAACTGACTTTAAACCTATGCAATGGGAATAGCTAGAACTCTTAGCATGATCTTTTTTTGTAACAACCTCTTTCACATTGTCAACTAGACCACAGTTAACTATAGCACAAGGATTTATTAAAATACTCAGACGTATCACATTTTATAACGTTAAGTAGTAGTGAAGACTCTAAAGCCCTAACTTCGCCTATTGAAAATTTCAATAAAGTCCTTTAATATTGTTATTCTACAAATGAGCCTTAAGAGCAGCAACAAAATTTCATGCATCCTACAAAATTAACTGGACTTTAAAAATTGGGACCAAGTGGTTAGTGCATTCACAGAATGTTTAGACTAGCCATAATTAGTTTGTTATGCTAGATTAAAGCAAAAATTTAATTTTATAGAACACAGGCCAGATAATATTTTTATAGTGTAATCTATTTTATATCTGTAAAATAAAATAGATAGCCTAAGATGAAATGTTGATGTGTATAGGAAGTGGTGTTGGCACAGTGACTACCAACTCGTCTCCAAGTGGGTCAACAAGTACACTGCGCAGTCAGTCAGAAGACCGGCCCATGCCTGTCCCTGCACCTACCTCCCTGGCCGAACCAGACGTTATTGCCAGCACCAAGCCAAGTTCTGTCAGGTATAACAGCCTTAGTTATCATTAATCAATGCGTTACTTGTTAACAGTGATATCCAATAATCCAAATCCAGGTTGAGGAAACATTTAATATAAAGAAAATTGGGTGTCTTTAACTTAGTGGATATATAAATTTTGTTAGGTATCAAAGAAAAAAAATTCCGTAGTGGAAATTAGGTGAAAATTCAAAACTATGATTTAAGGATTTTGGGGAAAAGTTAATCCGCTTATATTCTCATACATGAGATAAGAAAAATTAGATATTCAGATGGATCAAAATCTAAAGTTGGCATGCCTGAACTGTGGCTTTTTTACTAAAGTTACAGAACACAATATAATACCAGATGTCCAGGGCGGTTCGAACATACACGTGCCCTGGGCAGACTCAACGGCAGCGAGGACACCCCAGCCCTAAGGGGTTCAGGAGCCTCCCCCCGGAAATTTCAAAGCAAAATCACGTGTTTAAAAGTGAGCCTAGTGTAACTCGCAAGAACAAAAATAACTGATTACATTACCAGTAATATGACTATGAAAAGAAAGCATTATTTGTTTGTATAAAATGTTTATGGAAACATTTTGAGTAGCAATAGGCAATTGAAAAAAAACGGTTATTTTGTGGACTTGTTTAAGAACGGCCTCCTCTAGGTTTAGAAAAGCTCATGTTACAGTATTGCCCTGCCCTATACACCTCAGGCACCAACTTATTTACACAAATCAATCTCGATTACTCACAAGTGAAAGGAATAATCACTAACTCTTGAGGTGTCACAAACAAATTGACGACTTGTTTTTCGTGTTACAATCTGTAGAGTAGGCCTAAACAGCTGATGAACCGTGGACAGAGGGTGGTAGAATAAGCGTAAGCTGGGCCTAGGCGTCATATCACTATATCACTATTTGAGATGCCGACCATAACTATTAGTGTCTGGGTATCGTTCATTTTTAAGTCTTTTTTCCCTTTTCTCTCTATATGAATTCCCTTAGCTGCATGCATTCAGCGCCTCCCAAGAATGCCGCCCTCCTTGCGCCCCTGGGCAGGTTGCCGGGTCCTCGCCTCTGAGGCTGTCCAACACAAAAATTCTGTTGAAATAGGGAATCCTTACAATTGAATGGGAAAAATCAGGAATTTTGTAAACATTCGTGAAAGTTGTGATTTTGTCACGTGCATTAAAGCGAGTCTATTTATCGTCCTGAATGGCAACAAAAATAGAGAGCTAGTCACAGGAGATAACAGGAGTCTAGATATTGTCAGGAGCAGTAATGAAAGCTGTGATTTTGTGGCGGATTCCAACGGAGTCTAATTATCATCAAAAGCTAATGGGAGACTAGGGATCATTGCCAATTGAAGTATTGAACCTGAAAAACCAGAAATCTGCACAGTTTATCTGGAAAAAAGTGGGAAATATATAGGATTTAATTTTGTTTATCCTAAACCCCTTTTTGTTAAACACACTAAATACACATTAAACTAGTGAATTAAATTACCAATTAATTTTGAAATGCCTGATCAGGTAGTGTCAAAATGCTTATTACTTGAGTGTACCATTGTAGAAAGTAGAAACGTTTATTATGCATCAATATGAAGTCAGGTAAAGATTTTCTTTTTATTGAGGTTTTTGATTACAGATATTCGTTTGACTGTAATGTTAAAAGAATTACATACTTTTACCAACTTAAATTATATCACTAGTTCAGTTTTTTTTTAAATCAGTAAATCTTTTATATAGTTTTAAATGTTATTAAGTGACTTATTATTGTTGAACCCTATTTACAGTCAGTCAATGTCAACTGGGACATCGGCTGCAAGCGCCACTCCTTCTGAAGGCCCAGTGGCGCCTCCTCGTAGGAAGAAGAAGTCTAAACCACAAGCAAATCCTCCAACCTCCCTCCCGGTTGTGTCCGATAGTATATCCATACCAAAGGTAAAGGCCAATTCAATCCCTCTTACAACTAGTTTTAATCAGATAAATTCTGCTATTACATAAGGTGAATTGTTAATTTCTCTTAGTACAGGGAATATTAAAGCTATTACCTTAGCTATGAATACATGTTTCTCGCTTGCTTAAGTTAACTATTTCACTTAGAAAGTTCTGCCCATTCTCATTCCTTATTCGCCAAATAGGTTTTATAATTTATTGTTCTAAATCAAATGAGGCTTAAACTCAGTAGCGGCCGGCCCATAAGGACTCTAGGACGGAGTCTTCCCAACCCAATCAATAAAAATAAAATTATAATTAAGAATATAAATCACTTAATTAATGTATTTGCACAGCATTTAGCATTATAGGACTTTCGTTATATCAAAATGTTTGTATTACGGGTAGTACTATACAAACAACGCGGCAGATGCAAAATGTTTTTAAAATGGATAGTCTGCGTGGGCCTTAAGACAGTAGAGTCCACATCCCATTACAAATCATACGGCACTAACCAGCCAATCACAGTGCTAGTGCTTCTTCAACCCGAACACTAATGTATGCTGGGACTCCGTCCATTTCCCAGTAGTTTCATCTCCGCCGCTTCAAGAAAAGCCACTGTCCAGTGAACTGATGAAAAGTCATATTTTTATAATAAGTCCTAACCTCACTTTTCAGTTTCTGGCGGGTAGTTGTTACTTGTTGCAGGTGTTGTGCTATACAGAATGGACCCCGGACCCCACGCCCCTTCTCTAGGGGTATTCCAGACCCAGTAGTCACGCCCAAATCACGTCTTGAGTCCTCCTGTACTTTTAACCCACCAGCCGCTACTGCTTAAACTGGGCTTTCTCTTTGTACTTTCCAGATCTCTGTTAGGACTGTAAAATACAATACAACATTTCTTTATTTGTCTTTTGATTTCCATGTACAAACATAGAATTGTATTGTTCTTAACGTACATGTCGCTGCTAGGTAGTTTCACAAATCATTTGTAATTTAAATTACAGGTAAAATATTCATCTATTAAATACAATAATAAATTAATGTCATCACCCATTTTATTTTAACTTGTCGACTCAATCAATATAGTAATGACAAATAAAGAATAAAGCACAAAAGGTTTAAGAATGTTTTAAAATTGATTGAAGTTAGTTTTATTTTTTATTGAAAATTGCAGATGATTGTAAAGTTTAATTTCTATTACTGTAGATTTCTTCTTTGAAAGTTTAAGTTTATAAAATGAAAAATTTACATTTCATTCCTACCTCTGGTAAAATATGCATGAGCAACTAAATTTAATTCTGTTAAAAATATTTTCATATTTTGTAACCTGAACTTAAAAAATAACAAATCTATTTTTACTTTTCAATGTCTAGAAAATTGAACTTCAAAGATACCTTAATACATTTACCATACTATTGTGTTTTATTGTGTTGTCATAGAGAGAAGGGGAGCGGGATGGTTCCAGCACAGTTAACCAAATGTTTAGTCAATCTCTGCCCAGTCCGGCCACAACGATAGAATCCCTCACTCGTGAGTTTGAGCATTCCCTGGACATACATTCTGCCATCAAGGGACAATATGTAGTCAAACCCCAGGTGTGATGAGTATTTATATACATTATTCTTCTATGTATTATTCCCCAATGCCAGGAACTTTGCTAGGATTCACTGCAGCACTCTTGGCTCTCGTCTGCTAGAATTTTTAGTTGAGATGTGTCCACCACTGCAATTAGAGGTGTGCAATATCTCAAGATCAAGACAAAAGTTGTTTTTTCTCAACATAAATTTGTAATCTCAAAAAATTTGAGAGGAGAAAAAAATTTATAATACCATAAAATTGACCAGAAATAACTATAAACACAACTTTTGCTGCAAACTAAAAGATTCTAGAAATTCATTCCAAATACTCAGTGCCAGCAGTTTAAATAATAACAAACTAGGTAACATCGATGTACAGTAGACTGAGAACTGACAAGATCAAGGCTGATGCAATATTAAGACAACAACGTCACAAAATGGCCTCCAGCCATCAAATAACCCATAAACTACTAGTCACTAAGTCGATTAGTTTCGATAGTTGCAATATTTTTCACTGTCTCCGATTTTGCAGTAATCAGAACATTGAGTTTCGAGAGAGTTTCGATCTATCGTAATCTCGTACTATCTGATCACGTGATGCCATTCTTATTACATCCGTACGTCGTCTGTCAGACTTAGATTAACAGTACTTGGTTTCGTCGTGCTACAAATCATCAATTATGATGTAATTTATTGAGATTTTAGAATTGCCATAAATAAAATGGGTATAAAACAAGTTTTAATAGTAACCAATCCAATTTTCAATCACAAAAAGCTGGAGAACATTCATTTGTCAGTATGTTCAGAACCTAACCTCACAATTTGGTTTGGGAAAAAATGTAAGCTCAGTCTGATGATTTACTGATTTTTAGTTATAAAAGTTGTTTTTTCATCCACTTGAAATAGACATAACTCATATTTTACTGCACTATCAAGTTAGTTTTAATATTTATTTGTGTTACAGGCTTACAGCATAACAAACCCAAATTAGAACTCTGTGATTGTCAGTACAAGTTAGGGTTATTGGTAGGCCGACATAACTGAAACTTGATGTGGTAGGGTAGAATAGTTATTAATAGTTAACAATTACCTGAATAAGTGAATATATATATTAATGTCATAAATTTAATATTTTAGTTTGATATTTCATGTAGGCACAGCTTAGTTAAATTTTTTGTTGTAATGTTTTAGGTTTTATTGCTGTTGGTGTGGTTTAGCCTAGCTAGCTACAGCTATATATTTTCATACTTTTAAATGTAAAATAATGATAGTACATGATTATTCGGTAATTAAAAACTGGACTAATATTTATTTATCTGTACAATACTTACGGTAAACTAAGGTAGCACTCAGGAAAAATAAAACCATTGCATTTTCAATATTACAATAATATCCTAGAACCACTGAGCAAACTACTCAATAGTAGCAAGAACAAACAAATGGGGCGAAAAATGTGTCAACATAATTTTCTCGTCTCGACCTTAAAAAACCTGCTCTCTCACATCGTGGACTGCAATGTTTTTGAAATGTTAATTCTTTTGGTTTTGCAAGGCAGGCAGGGCTGATCAGAGCCATTTTGCGGACTTTAAAGCAATAAATGTCAAAATTTGTTTAGTACAAATTTAAATGATCTTCTTCTGGAGATATTGGCACTTGATAATTAGTTACATTGGCCTTTTGTTTTAAATTCTAATTACAAATTTAAACTTTAAAAAATTACTATGTAATTTAGTGTTTTATTTATAAGTGTTTATTTTATACACAATATGCATGTGAAGTGTAAAAAAATCCTGAAAACAAATGAGATCTGAAAGATTAAACTGCTACTTAGTTTGATTAACCTTAGAAGTCTTACCAGTGTTTACAGCACTAAGTTGTTGCATTTCTCAGCTGTAAATTCATATTTGTTGGACAGGACGACATGACAGCGAAGGCACAAAACCCTAGGATGGATGCAGAAGCAGGGAAGAGTCTGTCGGACCTGCTAGAGTCGCGTAGTTGTGTGGCACGTAACTCCAGTACCTACCCCCTGGGCTCACTGCACAAGCGAGGTGAATTCATCTTTATTTGTCTTTTGAGTCAGGGTGCCAGAAGTGATTTCGGGTTAACTTGGAATTTGGCAAAAAGAATGCAATAAAAATAATCATTTGTATTTTTTTATTACTACCCAAACTTTGTTATGTGCATTTTAAAACCGCTAAGAATCACTCAAAACTCTTTTGTCGCATACGCATCAAACTATGACATTTTTAAATGGCACCATGTAAAGGTAAAATTGTAGACAAACAGTCCCAGCAAACGAACCTAGTAGTATGCTACTAATAAAAGAGATTTTAATGTAGGGCTAGGTCGGTTCCAAAAGTCAGTTCCACTGGTTCTTAGACCAAGTACTCGGGACAGAGAGTCATCTTTAGAGAGCCGTGCAGTTGAGCGGCTCAAGTTCGAATAATGAGAACCATATCTCAAATGTCATAAATGACTGATTTGATTCTTATTACACTTCACTTTTTTTATCCATTCCATTTCCATGAATTCCATTCCGTTCCATTCTGAATTTAGGCCGACCAAATAGTTTGGTATTAAATTGAAAGTCTCTCAAAATACAATGCCGCAAACCCCACTTATAAAAAAATATGGAATTTCTCAGCTCACAACTCATAAACCTCAAACTGCTGACATCAGGATAAAGTTAATGTGTGAAGATGGAACGTGTGGCATTGAATTCTACTATCAATGAATAATTTCTTTAATTTGTATGTAACACAACATGTGTTTTTAAGATTTTACCGTTTCCTAATTGACCCTCCCGCCAGATGTCACTTCATGCCTCAACCACAGTTTCAAGGGGAATTCAAATTCTTATTGTGGCTATCAAATTGTAGCAGCACTAAATTGCAGGGACTATATTATATGTAAAGTGGAAGAGACCAAAATTGAAAATTCCCAACAAAAAGAAATCTCAATAATCGGTGGGAAATTTAAAACGATTTTTGGTAGAGGGTTTTTGAGATTTTGGGGACAGAAGGAACTTTCGATGCAATAGGATTTTTAGGCAAATGGAATTTTAGCAAAAATGGGAGTTTAAAAGGAATTTTTGGCAGATTTTATAATTTGAACAAATTTCAATTCTTTTCAATTTTCTTTTTCAATTATCAGTTTTTAAATGAATTGGTGATAAAATTTTCCCTAGTCAAACAAATCAAAATGAACATTTTTAGACTATGTTTAAATGTTTACATTTTTGTAAGGAGTTATTATTTTAACCTATTTTGACATCATAATGTTTACAACTCCTTGTAATAATTACAAAGTTTTATTTTATGGTAATATCAATATTAATACGTTCATCAGTATCAAATCTCAATCATGCTGTACCATGCACATTTCTTTTCAAGCCCATGAATGGAACACAAGATTGGGTTTTGTAGGGTAAATGTACGTTTTTCTTACTGTAATAAACTTGTTCAATTTTCCAACCATTTATTTACTTTGTAATGACTAAAATAAGCTATTAATCCCGCCTGAAAATTTCCCGATTTCAAGCAAGAAAAAATGTTTTTTGCCCGAAGGGAAAAATCCAATCTTGTCACCCCTAATTATATGTGTCAATACAACTAAGCTAGATGATGACTAGATAGCCTACATTAAAGGAAGGAATAGTAATAAATAAGTAATAAAGGAAAGTAGTTTAAAACAAGTTTAAAAAATTTACCAATCCAGTTTTCTGTTACAACATCGGCAAAATGCTCCTTTATCAGTACGTTCAGAACCTAACCTCACAAACTAAACGCAAGCTTACAACGTAAGCATAGCCTGTTGGTCTATGTTATTCAAATGGGCTTTTCATCCATATGTGCATTGCTTGTAAAGGTGTCGGACCGGTGGCAAGGGGAGGAGTGAGGGAGAGACGCAGGTCAGCTGGGGACGAGCAAGGACTTGCCCAGCAGCTCAACATGTTTGTCCGCACAAGGACTGACTCAGGCAAGCAACTCAGCGACGCTGTGAGTTTCACTCTCTTATGGCTGGTTTTCTCCATGTTTATTAAATTGCATGCATGATTTGTAATGGTGTTTTATTTTCATTTTTAAGTGGAACTTTTTACTGATATCAAATGTATGTAAACATACATCCAAGAGAAAATCTCAACTTTGACACTGAAAAGTAAAACTCAGCTCAATCTCGCTCCAAACAAACCATCCACATTTGTACATCTATTTGCAACCTAAAAATTTAAAACAAAAATCAGTTTGTAATTTGTATTTATTTTCAGTAAACACTTCAGTTTTAATAGTTATAACGTTTAAATTATTTGAATAACTGTCTTATCGATTTATGAATAGATTATAATTGGCAAGCGTGATTCTAAGTTTGTCAAAATTGTTTTTATTTAATCATTGCTCTCAACACTCTTCTACAATGAAAACCAAAAATAAGCACCCCTTCAGTAGTCGCAAAAACTCTGTAGACACTCGGCAGTGTCTTGTATTGAAAAAGTTTTGTGTTGATAGAGGCAGTTGTCCCTCGACGAGACGTGCGCTACAGAGTCTGCGGTATCGACTCTGCGGCGCTGCGCAAGTAACGTAGATCTCTGCGTACTCACACGCAGGCAGACCTGCACCAACTGGGTACGACTGTAGTTACCCCTTGCTCACAACACTTCTCTTTCGTTTGTAACTAGTTCTCTGCTGCTTCCTGTAGTTTGGCTCCAGATAGTTTCTGCTTTCTTCTGTTTGGTACTTCAAAGTAGTAACTGAGTCATGTAACTTAAAGTTTCTTAGTCCAAATACTGGTAATATACTACAACTAATTTAGCTACCTACTTTAAGTGTGGCTGTTGGTGAATATTGGAACACTCGTCCTGATGTACAACAAAAATATTTTGAAATTATATTAAATATTGTTGTTAATTTAAATTGACTTCTGTATGAATATATTTCATCGTACAGCTTTTCGGTAATGGAAGTTCCCAGTACCAGTAAAGAAACAGCTCTTCTTCCAATTTTAAGTCTTGGATTTTGTTTACTGATTGCTAGTATTGTTTCTTTGATTACATCAGCAAAGATATTAATTAAATTATTATAAGATGACTCATCAAAGTTGAAATTTATAGTGGTACAATTTGACTCTAATTTATATTAGTGGTTATACTCAAATACATTTCTATTGACTTGCATTGCTCATGTCATGTAGGAAATGAGTCTTCAGTAAGAAAACAGAAAACTTGAGTTTAGTGTGTCAAACTTTGTCAATAGTCCTTGCTTGTAAGATAAACTGAAATTTGAACACAACAGTCACTTGTATTTACATCAGATTAGTTTCTGTAAATATTAACAATCTTCATAATATTTTATAGTAACATCAATGAACAACATGTGTAATATTATACTACTTGCAGGCATTGAGCTTGTATTGTACAGTGTATGTGTTCTAATTAAATGTGCTCAATTACATTTAAATGTGTAACATATTATTAAAAGTGCAGTGTTGTTTGCATACTTTTCATTTTCGTACAGTAGTTTGTAACCTTTCCCAATGATTTCATCATAAAATGTGTTTAGTGAACAAAACAAACTGCCTAACCCTTTTGTAAATCTACAAACCATTTGAAACACAGCATTAAGTTTATGACATTTAGAATCATACTGAATATGAACTATTTTGGTTGTTTTGACTTGTCTAAGGTGTATTATTAGATGTGCTCTTGTGTAGATACTGCAAGAAGAAAACTTTGTATAGGCTTCAAAGGTTTAATAAAGAATTGCTCTACCTAATCAATATCTTGAAGGAAATTATGTGAAAATACATGAAATGGTCACCCTGGTTTTATACTAGTGGGTCCTCCGTCTACTGTCCTTTTATGGGTTTGGTTTGATATCTTTTTCACTTCTATCACTCAACAAACACAAAAATATCTTAACTGTATCTCACTTGTATCTCATACCTGCACTGCTATTTTTCATTTGTGCTATTGAGTCCCGTACATCTGGCCTGATAGTTATGAACCCTCAGTTGGTCGGACTCTCATGAGCAGTTTCTCTATTGTATACAACAGTGCTACAGGATGGGTAGAAGAGAACAATGTTACTACTCTGCCATGACACCTTACATACATGTGTGCCTGCTCAAGGCAAACAACACAGAGTGGTCATATTCTTTTGCAGTGTGGTTTATATTTCTACCCTTTCATTCTGCTGTCTAGTGCAGTGCATGTTTACACTGAACATGCCTGCTCCGAGAATAGCAACAGTGACTTATAAAGAATCTCAAACTAGAAAATAGCTAATCAAATGAAGAGACATACAGAATATTTTGAGGTTGACAGGGTGATAGTTGTGTGCTCAAAGAAGTGCATTGTGTCAAAACATAATAATTAGTTTAAACATTTCAGTCTTGTTTGGAATGTCTTCAGTCACTGATTGGCTGATTTGACCATCAGTGAAGATTGTACTGCACACTGAGACCAAAATATTCAAACTAATTATTATGGGGTTTGCCGGAAGAACTATATTATATTTTTGACATCGGCCCCAAAAGCCTAAGCGTTAGGAGTGCATTATGTGTAAAACTGCCCAGCAATACCCTGGATTAATTTGAACTGAATGTTACCAGAGAGTGAGTCTTGACAAACTTAAAAGGCTCTACTGGGGAAAAAGCTTAAAAATGCAAAACAAACATAAAATGTAATAATTCCCATCTGTGTTGTCTGTTGACAGGAAATATTAGAGCAGGTGACCGTGCTGAATCTAGACACTGGGGAACGAGTACCGTTGAGTATAGCTGAGGACAAGCTGCCAGCAGTGTATCAACCCACTGTCCCTACACATCATGAGACTGACCAGCGAGTACATCGACACATCCAGTATGGACAAGGAGAAGGAGAGTGATGACGAAAGCGTTGACAGCAAGCAGAGCAGCACACAGACTGAAGAGCCTGGCCGTGTAAGTTGTCTGTCACTTCACTTATTAATTACTTTCAATTACTATTTATGTTATTTACACTTACTAAGGAAAAACTTATTATTTACACTTATCATGCTATCAAAAGGAATAGAAAGGAGCGCATGTTCATCTTAATAAAGTGAGCTTAAAATTAAAAAGCTTAAATTTTAGTGATGTTTCACATTAAAATTGTTACACCCTTGTAAGTAATAAAAGTTTATCAAATCACTGTTATTATTTTTTAGTAATAAACTTGTATTTTTAATTTTTTACAAGAATGCTTTGTTTATATTGTTTACTTAAATTAAATTTGTATACCATTTAACATATTTGATATGTTTCATAGGCCAGTAAATGTTAATTGTATTAATATCAATATTTGCTAAACCATTAAAAAGTGCATTTCTTTATTTTCTTATATTGGGTATAATTAATTTCACAAGGAAGGAAAAGAGCTACAAGTAAGCTTCTTTTTTTGAAATTCTTGCCCAATCGTCTCCTGTTACAATAACAAATTACCATCTTTGCAATCAAGACTGCCTGCACATCATAGTTAAAAAAGAACATAAGTACTGTCTGCTCGGACGAGCCTATGATGGGGTGTCGTGAGAAGACAGTGGTGCATTGTGGCAAGCTGCTCTGCTCTCCTGGGTACAGCTCAATCCACAACTCTTGTGCCGCCAAATGTAATTCTAACTAAACATTATCATGCATCTTCTCAGTAAATTAGCTAATTACTTCAAATACAATATCTACCATATTTTAGGTTAGAAGAAAAACAGCACAGCTGAAGAGGTTGATTGGGTCGACAGTGATGAGGACAGTTCACAAAGCTAAGACTATAGCTCACGAGGTATCCAGACACAGAGAGGAGGGCTTGGAGGTGGTAGATGAACTGTGTGCCTCGGGCGAACAATACATTAAACTGAAAGCATCCAACAGCCACAAGGGACCTTACGAGTTCGACTGTCTACAGCATGTGCAGGTAAAGAATGGTTTTGTTACTAAATATGGCTTTAAAGTGTGATGTGGATCTATCCACAGGAAATCAGTTTTAATGTTGCATTTACAGTTTAAATGTTCACAGAGAAGGTGAAACATGGCACCATGAATATTTTATATCAAAATGTTCTTACCGGTATTATAATGCCCTGCTAACAAACATCAAGGAAAAAGGATCAAATCAAAATTTGCTATCATACTTGAATTTCTGAGTTATTTGGCAAATATGGGTTTAGACCGCTTTCTTTAAAAGCTTTTGCGATCCCACGAAAACGTAGATTAAGACTGTAGACAGGAAAAAGATGTATTGGGAGTGGAAGAACAGTGGAATGATTGACTGCAATGGTGAGGCTTAGTTGACCCATCCCCACCCCCCTATGAATGTCTGTGGCTCACTCGCTTCCTTTTTCTAAGAAATTTAGAATGGGTCAGCTCTGATCCTATAGTAATATCTACTACTGTAATATCTATCTAGTAATTAGAAACTCTGGCGGTGACTTATCTACCAGGCAGTTTAGGGGTACTATAGAAAGCTTATCAATTACTGAAACTGTGGTTGGTTTGACAGGACTTGGAGCATGTAGGGCCAGTGTGGTGTATGAAGTTCTCACAGTGTGGTCGACTGCTCGCCACGGCTGGCCAAGACAAGGTTTTAAGAGTCTGGGTCGTCCGTGAGGCCTTCACTTACTTCCAGGTACGTCTTGTAAAACTAACCCTTTTCACTTAGAATTCTGGACCCAACTATTTTTGCACTTTACCTGCATGAGTTTAATTGAGCTGTACACTAAAAACCAAAATGATAAAACTCTAAATAATTTCTAAATATATTTATTTTTAAGCTTTAATTGTTATATTTTTACCTTCATAAGTTATTTTAATTTTCCAGAAGGATGAGATCAAGTTTTTAAGTTGAACTGTTGGTTTTTTTAATAAGTGGGTACCCTTTCTTGAGTGTGAGCTGAAATAAAATGATAAAACCCTTACTAGTTATTAAATATTTCTGTTAACTAGGACATGAGGACAAAGTATAATGCTGCAGAGAAGGTGTCGCCGACGCAGTCGCAAGAGTCATTAGTCTCCCAACACTCTGCGGAGGACCCTAATCTACTGTCAGAACTGGCCAATGAGAGGACTCCGTTCATGCCTCGACCTTTCTGTACCTACATGGGCCACACATCGGACCTGCTCGATGTTTCCTGGTACTCCTTTCTTATCATCAACAGTGATTTTTATAGTGTAATGATTAGACAGAGTGGAACTTTACTGCTTCCTGATACGTCTCTACACAAATGTGTGAAGGTTACATAAACCACAGAAAACAAAATATTTTCCAGTTACTAACTGCATTTTTTTAGCAAGAAATAATTTCTTGTTATTTATATGAATGTAGATTACGAGTTGTACCTACCTTTTATAAACTGATTTACATTGTATGAAAGTATTCATGCTCCTCATAAAAGACAAAGTTGTTCTTTGCCTGTCCTATTGTTATATTATTTTCCAATTTTCATGTCACAGATAAAACAGTAACTGTGAAATATCCTGTTTCTGTTTTTTATTTTAAGAACTGAACCCTTTTAAAAGGTGTGCTCCCTTTTAAAATCTGAATATCTGGCAACTGCTTTATCTCTATAACAAATTCTATTTTAGTTAGTGTGGTCTCACACATCTAGAAAAGCCATCACTTGTAAATTGCAATCTAGGTAGCTTAGTGCTCTGGAAATGTGTAAGGATCAATGGCCTGCCAGGCAAATAAGCAGAACAACAACCTGGAAATCCTAGAAGTTTTTTCGAATTTAAACTAAACAACCTGTGAACCCTTAGATTCAGTCTGGTCCATTTTTTTTCTATTAAGACATTTTGGTCCAACATCCTGACTAAATGAGTCCAAGTAAGAAATATTCTTTTGTAGTTTATACATATTTTAATTATGAATAATTCACTTACGTCTCTTTCTGTATGTATTTACTATTTAGGTCCAAGAACTACTTTGTTCTGTCATCGTCCATGGACAAGACTGTGAGACTGTGGCATATATCACGCAAGGAGTGCCTATGTTGTTTTCAACACATTGAGTTTGTAACTGCGATCGCATTTCACCCACGGGATGATCGGTACTTCCTCAGTGGATCCCTGGATGGCAAGCTGCGACTCTGGAACATTCCGGACAAGAAAGTGGCTGTATGGAGCGAGATTGATGGACAGAGCAAACTCATCACCGCTGCCAACTTTTGTCAGGTGTTCAACTATTTTCTGTGTCAAAGATTTGTAGAAAGATACAAATATTCAAATTTGTATCAGAAAAACAAACAAGAACATCAGTTGTATGATATTCTAATTAAGAATTTACAGACATCATGTTTTCTAACTTACTAGAACAACAATATAGTATGACCTGGTGTCAATTATCTCATAAATTTGTCTGGCAGTAAATATGTATTCATTTATTAAAATTATTTCATAGTCAATGTTAACCTAGCTGCTGCTGTGCAAGGAACTCTGAACTGGAAAACTTATTTGGACGGTTCTGAACCGGTTATTAGGAAAATCCACTGAAAAGTATAAACAGATTTTATCAGTTAGTTAAAACATCACACCTTATCGAAATCATCTTGCCATCCTAAAACTCAACCAACTTTGAACATAATTATCATACACTTACCTTACTGCATGCGGTTCTATACCAATCATCCGCTACTTATTTGTCTGAGAAGTTTATTTTTATGTCTCAAATCCAAAGGCACGCAACCAGAAGGGGCAAGCTATCTCTATCAATCCCTATCCACTGATCTACAGTGTTCAATAAATAATTTGTCGTTACCGCATGCAGGTTGTGAAATGCGCTTCCAAACAATATCAAAATTATAAAAAATCGGCCCGTTTTGAAGCGGAATTTAAGAGTTGATTGACACAGGGGTTGTAGGGCCGATAGGTGGCGCTTTGGTAGCTCACGTAGTTTGGCAAATGTAGGAATGTAGAAGTAGAGTTTAAAGTGTAATGTAATTTTAATTGTTTATATCTACACATTTTATTTTTTTATATTTCAGCAATGATTTGATTTTAAAGTTGCACACAAGTATAATTCTGTGCGGTTGCGCAACTAGAAATTGCTTGTCAAGTGGTTTTGTTTCATTCATTAAAAAAAGTATTAATTAGTTGTAATGTGTCACACAATGTTTTGAGACTTTAAACCATGCACTGTCCATTAATGGAAAATGTATTCTCTTTCGAAGTAGGCCATAGCAACATTGTAGCAGATTTAAATATTATGTTCAGTTCGACTACTAATAGTAGTTGGTCGACTCTTAGCAGTTGGGCCGCTTACAAGTTTGACTGTTGATAGTCATGTGGCAGTCACTGGGTTAAGTCTTAAGTGTTTTTTTTGTAAATTCCTTTACTACATCTCTTTGCCCCTGAAGTTTTTTGTGAAGTTAAAAGGTCATACTGGACAGTTGCACATACTATCTGTATTAAAACCTCATTTCATAACAAAAATGAACTAATTTTTCAGAACGGGAAGTTTGCAGTGGTGGGTTCTTACGATGGCCGGTGCATCTTCTACAACACGGATCAGCTCAGATATCACACACAAATCCACGTCAGGTCCACCAGGGTTAAAAACTCTACCGGCAGGAAAATCAGTGGCATAGAGCCCATGCCTGGGGAAGATAAGATACTGGTATGAAATTCAAACTTGAGAGAAATTAGAAATTGTGTTGTTATTAAGCATCTACAGCAATAGACAAAGTCAATAACACAAAATAACAGTTGTAAAGTAATACAAATTATTCAGTGTGGTTTCCATTTTTTACAAAATAAGTACTCAAAGAATTGCTTTACAAAATGACCCTATATCTGAATTTAAACTGAAATGTGACATTGTAGACTGTTAAGATCTAATCATCTGATATAGAAATTCTTAGTTTATGAAGCAAGTGAACTACTCTTGATAACTTTCTAGTTTCACTACTGATCTTCATGCTGTTCCCAATTAAGTTTGTTATTCAAAAACATTCTTAGTAACTTAACCCATGTTAATAATATTATTTAGTGAAAAAGCAGTTTTTGTTCATTATCAACTTAAATGAGCGGACCCGTGGCGGGTTGTAACGTGCGCGACTCCGGAGCTGATCACTCCGCTGGCACGGGTTCGATCCTTGCAGTCAGCACTTACATTTGTAATGTGACTATACAGCAACGCTAGGTATAGGTCGAGGTTGAGTGGTAGAGAGACCTTTGTAGTCCTAACTTTGCCTCGTTAAACAAGATAAACTTTACCTTTACCTTTTAAACGTTAGTTTCAAACTACTCCTAGTCTTAAGCACGTTGTATGGACTGTATTAGTCTGAGTTAGAAGCTTTATAGTTACTACTTTTATAATAGTTGTATGATCCTCATTCCTCGTACAAAACTTAAAAGGAACTCCATTGTTATAGATTTTTAGTTACATTTTATTTTAAACTCTTGGTGTAGAGTCAGACTGATCCGCCTAGTTTCTCAAGCTCAGACGTTATAAAATCATTCACAAAAAACATCATTTTCTTACATTTAGGATAACTGAGCATATGTTTTCCAGGTAACTTCAAACGACAGTCGTATCCGACTGTATGACCTGCGGGACTTGAATGTGTCATGCAAGTATAAGGGCTATGCCAACTTCAGCTCGCAGATCAAAGCATCGTTCAGTCACGACGGCAAATACATCATTAGCGGCTCAGAGAACCAGTGCATCTACATCTGGAAAACGCAACACGACTACTCCAAGTTCACATCAGTGCGCAGGGACCTCAACGATTTCTGGGAAGGAATTAAGGTGAGTTCACAATATTATTGGTTTTTGCTGATACTTCAAGTTTTCTGGTTAAAAGTATTTGAGTTTTGGGGATAAAAGTGTGTGGTAATGTCCTTTGCGTTCACTTTTAAATTAACCTCAACTAGTGGATGATTGGCATAAAAATAGTTGCTACAGACAATAGTGGTGAAAATATGTTTATTAATGTGGAAAGTTATTGTTTTGTTTTACCAACAGTTGGTGGAGAGTTAATTGACAACAACTCAACGGTTCAATAAATAAGCTGTGGTATGAGTAGGGATAATATAAGGTGGTTTTTTGTAAAGTTATGCAGGATCTCGGGGACCGAGATCAAAACTATATTAATTTTTCTCACCGATATGCTTGCAAAATAACGAGAAAAAAGTGTTTTACTATCTTGAGGAATTTAAAGAGAGTTACACCATTTGGAGTTTGCAATTGCTATTTAGCTCTTGCAGCAAACAATTGACATGTTCCGCGACGGTTATCTGCTTGCTGTGTCGCACTGGTGAAGTGACAATGGAGTGGTATTGAAAGTGCAACTTCAACTAGGAAAATGGAGTAATATTTTAAACTGTAAAATGATAGAACTATAACTATTATATGAACTAACATAAACATGCAAAATATCGAATATCTGAGCTATTTCTCTTATCATTATTCTAAACTACAAAATTCTTAAAGAAACAACCTTCATTGAAAATCAAACTAATAAAAAGCTTGGTTTTAAAATTATTTTGCAAGTCTATCTTGATTCTCAAAATGTTTCTGATTCTCGCTCGAATTCATCTCAAGGGTCTTTAAAAACCTGCTCTTGCACATCTTCTTACACTTATCTTTCAGATAATTCTCTTGTATCAAAATAAATTCTCAAATGATTTAGTGTAAAGCTGTGTGGGGTTTTTGTGTGTAGGTGCACAATGCGGTGGTGACTTGTGCTGTGTTCGCACCAAACCCTGATTACATAATCCGACAGCTGGAAGGTCCTGAAGCGCAAGGCTACGCTCTAGTCAGTGCCGACTTTAACGGAAGCATCAAAGTGTTCTTCAACAAGACACGGCCCAAGCACAGCTCCCTCCCTGCTTCAGCCCTTGCTTAGCCCTAACTCCGCCACGGTCTACGAGTACCTGCTAAATTCCCATATGATTCAGTAAATAAGTACTGTTATTTTAAATGAATTCTAAAAGATTTTATAACCTTTAAGTTTGGAACGTAATAAATTATTTGATTGTCCAACCTTCAATGTCTTTCAAACAAGAACTTCACTAGTCACTTTTAAATTAGCTTGTCACTTGTTGGTTTTGATTTGTCATTAGCTTCTCTAAGTAAATTGTTTTAAATTTTACTAAGTTAATTTCTTTATAGAGATTTGCTTGATTTCAAATGCATTCAATGAAGTGTTATTATAAGTTGAGTGATATTATAGCCTATATTATATGAAGTGAATCATAACAACACGTATATAAAATTATGTATCTAAAACTTATTATTAATTTATTATTTGTATGCTTAATTATGTAAGTTGTTACTTTCCTATTCATTTTGGTTGTTTGATCATAAAGACCGTTTTTTCAATCAACAGTTACTTGTCAGTGCAATTAATTGCTAACCAATGGAAACGTTACTAATGTTTTGAGTTAAGTTTGACTCTTTTGATTTTGTTTGAACTTTATAGCACTTCTTCAAAAAATACATGCACTAAAAACTCAATTAGTTCATAGGTGCATGCTTATAAGCTGGTTGACCTTAAATGAGGCTGTGTGAAAATGTACACATTGCAGAATGTCATCAACCATTTTGACATCACATAGGCAGTTAACTTGCAATTGAAAAACGGGCCCTAAGCGTTAAGATAAGCATGTGAAAAATTATTTATCAACCAATTTGTCTTATATTTTTACTAGCTTATTTTTATTTTTGTTATCACAAGCAGTGGTCTAAATGTACGATCAGCTATATTTTATGCAGCTTCTAAATGCTTTTCAGTTTATATTCCATTAAATTTATTGTTTATTTTAAGAACTCTGAATATATATTTATAAACCATTTTAAGTGAAAGGCATTGCATTTTGTTATGTTTTATGTTTAAATAATTATTTTAAAATTATATAAGTTATTATACTTTGTAGGTTTTATTCGTGTATGTCTCATATTTACCTTATTATTGTTATTTTATAAAATATTTATTCTTTTAAGGTATTGTTTATTTTTGTTATATTTTCCTACAACTATAAAAAGGTTGTTGACCCTTAAAATTTTAAATTAGCAATAATAGTTTATGTGTGCAAGAGGATCTTTAAGGTGGAGATAAGATTAAGCTAATAAAATTGTGATAGCCACTATCAAGACAAGAACCATCAGTTTCAACTTTTAGGCCAGCTAAACACATGTGGCAATTGCCGAATAGTGAGTTGTTTGTGTTTGCACTTGGGTGTAAGCGAACATTTTCTACACTTGTCCGACTGGAACACTGAATATTTGTTTAAGAACACACATTTATGACAAAGTACAAAGCTGAGTTGGTTTGCCTGCTAGAGAGGTTTGGCACTGTAGTCTGAAGAACTTAAAACCACTGTTTGGTTATAGGAATGTGGTTATGTTTTAGTGTGTAGTTTACTAGTTTACATTAACAGTTTCCGTTAAAGTTTTATTAATTGCTGGTAATTTCGAAAATAAACATCAGTTGTGTTAATTTCAAATTAGGACAAACATTTCACACTTTCAACAATGCTATTTATTGCACACTTCCACACCTTTTCACCATTACATGCACATTCCTCTATGCCAAATATTTGTGCCCTTTGATGATGTGTGCAAAAAGACCGACACCAAGGGGGAAAGAAAGAAAAACACAGTGCCGGTTGATTGTTGAGTTGTAGAAAATCCTATTCCACCGGCTCTATGTTCGGCTGATTCCACATTTGTATAGCCACTTTAATGTTTGTAATAATCTAAATTAAAATGGAATTTGTGTACATTTTTTTATTTACAAATTACATTTCACTGTATTTCACCAATACAAAAGCATGCACACACTTATTAACAGTTACTGCCGCGGGCAATAGATAACAATCTCTAACTTCAATGCTCCAACTCTGTCTCAAGGGCTAGTTGATGATTAAAAAGAGCAAAATAGGAAATAGCTAAAATGTTACTTTGTGCTTGAACTTTTCATGATTTTGGTTACAGGGTGTCGGTGAAATCTCTGAACATACTATATAAATATTAAAAATTTAAAATATATTTAAATATGAGGTTTGGGGCTGTGTATTCAGTAGTAATAAAGTTACAAAAAAATCCACTCGGTGGGTAGCAAGCAACTGACAGTACCTAAACGGTGAGTCATTTTTTTATAACGGATGACCGCATTGTAACCTTGTTTTGGTAATCCAACAAGGTTCGACCAGTTAGTTCAGATTAGCGGGACTCTAGTGTATTTTAAATTTTAATATTTAGTACTTAGTATTGAACCTTTTTAGCTCTACTTGAAGACAAATTTATTTTAACAACTGTTTTATTTCTTAAATAATATTATTATTGTATGTTTTGATGTTATTCTAATCATGGCCTCAGAGGTGAAACATGTTACTTAAATTTTCTATTAAAAAATATTTACCAAAAGATGTTTTTCATTCATATTCATATTATAACCAAATAAATAATGGTGATTTTTCCTTCACAGCTAGTCTTAAAATAAATAAAATATGTATGACATTGTATAACTAACTCTGTATAGCTATGTACATGTATATACATATTTAATATATATATATATTAATTTAGTGAAAATATTTTTAATGCTCTGAATATTAAGGGTAGATAATAAAAACTTTATGTTTAGTTTTGTTTGTTTTATCTTTTTATCCCTGTTGCTATAATGAGAGAGGTTTAGAGGAAAGTCATAACTCCCTCCAAACAATTGCCAAATAAAAACTCAAACCTGATTACGTTTGTAAAATAGTAAGTTGTTAGTTTAAAAGAGGTGGTTTAGCAGGTCAGAGTTGCAAAGAAACTGCTCTTTTCAAAAATTATATGTTCAAATCTTTACGGAAGGACCCCAAACCCGTCCTTGTTTTCAAACACCAGAAAATATCCAAATTACTGTGGATATTTAAAACAGAGGACAATATTTTGAGAAGGTTGAATTTACTCACTGGTTCTTAGAATGTATAATTGTACTGATCACTATTTTATTATAGTGTCACTGAAAACACGAGTTTGTACACAGCCTATTTACTAATGGTTTGGGATAGCACATGCTTAAGCAAAGTTTGTCCAAATTTACTTTTGGCCAGTTACAATTTGACCCAGGTACACTGTACACCATCCATACTTCTCTACTCAGACAGACAGACGTTTGACTTTTCAAAAGCTCAAATATGCCTCAAAAAGAGAAATTTCAACGCATTGCACAGATAATGGCTGTCATCATTGTTAGTGTTACAATAGTTTGCAGAAGCTCTGTAAGTTGTATGCTGTGGAAAGGACCAGTTTTGAAGGAGACAAGTTCACAGTTGTATATAGCTGTTGTATATACCTGAACATATGTCAGTTCTGTTACTTTTTAACCACACCTCATATATTCAGGCAGCAGTGCAACATACCAGAATACTCGTGGTATACTCTATCTCAAATCTTTGAGAAACTAACTAGGTGGCCTGGCCCCATTCTTAGGACTTCATCAGTTTGCTTTCCAGGGGACACTTTAAAGTCAGAAAAGTTAATAATTAGCCATATGACAATGCTAACCGTAATTCGTGCTAGGCTGGACCTAGATGTCGGCAAGGTCTGACATGACGGTATATTCTCATTCTTCGTACAGGTTGGACACTGCTATTCATTTCTCAGGTCATCTATTCATTTCATTTCATTTCTATATATACATGAAAGGCAGGCTCGAATTTCAATAGGCTGCACCATTGACTATACATTTAAAATCAATGCTGCGGCCTAGAGCGGCAAATCTCCAGAGGTGGCAAATAAATGGGTATTTTAAACGAGCGGTGGATAAATGTGCTCTGGATGGCTTGTGTGTAGTCTATCTACATACAAAAGGTGGAATATAATAAGGGGAGGGCAGTAGCACAGGAACATACAATTTTATTTATTTGATCGTGCAAGAGCTGCTCAAAATGACGACATCTGAAACGGTATTAACCAAAACAACTTGTCATTGATTGTATTTGTAGATATGTCAATACGAATTTAACAAACTCCAAAATCAAAATTGACTGGGTAACGCATGGCGGCATTGGCCGGTAAACAGAAATAACAATAACTTTGTAACATTGTTGAAAAGGGAATAAATACTCGGTGGGTAGCAAGCAACTGACAGTACGAAGCGGTGAGTCGTTTTTTTTTTTTATGACCGGATGCGGCTTGGACATGGTGGTTGGGGTGGAAAGGTCAGTGTCGTATTGTTATGCACATAAGCCCTACTGCCACAGCCATCTGAGTACTGACCGCCATTTATGCGTTTTTAATTCCGCTCTGTTTATTATTGCAGAGTACTACAAGACATACATACATCACTTCTTACATTTAAAATATATAAAATATAAGTAGGTCAAAGTAAATATATATCCATATAACGTCAACATATAAAAAATGCAACAATATATGTGAAAAATTTGCTTAATCTAAATTTTTGTTAATCCGAACAAGGTTCGATCCCAGTTAGTTCAGATTAGCGGGACTCTAGTGTATTTTTAATATTTTATATAGTACTTAGTATTGAACCTTATTTTTGGCTCTACTTGAAGACAAATTTATTTTAACAACTGTTTTATTTCTTAAATAATATTATTATTGTATGTTTTGATGTTATTCTAATCATGGCCTCAGAGGTGAAACATGTTACTTAAATTTTCTATTAAAAAATATTTTACCAAAAGGTGTTTTTTTTTTCATATTCATATTATGTAACCAAATAAATAATGGTGATTTTTCCTTCACAGCTAGTCTTATGTAAATAAATAAAATATGTATGACATTGTATAACTAACTCTGTATAGCTATGTACATAATTATATACATATTTAATATATATATATTTATTTAGTGAAAATATTTTTAATGCTCTGAATATTAAGGGTAGATAATAAAAACTTTATGTTTAGTTTTGTTTGTTTTATTTTTTTATCCCTGTTGCCTATAATGAGAGAGGTTTAGAGGAAAAAGTCATAACTCCCTTCCAAACAATTGCCAAATAAAAACTCAAACCTGATTACGTTTGTAAAATAGTAAGAGTTGTTAGTTAAAAGAGGTGGTTTAGCAGGTCAGAGTTGCAAAGAAACTGCTCTTTTCAAAAATTATATGTTCAAATCTTTACGGGAAGGACCCCCAAACCCGTCCTTGTTTTCAAACACCAGAAAATATCCAAATTACTGTGGATATGCTAAAAACAGAGGACAATATTTTGAGAAGGGTTGGAATTTACTCACTGGTTCCTAAGAATGTATAATTGTACTGATCACTATTTTATTATAGTGTCACTGAAAACACGAGTTTGTGCTACACAGCCTTTTTACTAATGGTTTGGGGATAGCACATGCTTCAGCAAAGTTTGTCCAAATTTACTTTTTGGCCAGTTACAATTTGACCCAGATACACTGTACACCATCCATACTTCTCTCACTCAAACAGACAGACGTTTGTCTTTGTCTAAAGCTCAAATATGCCTCAAAAAGAAGTAATTTCAACGCATTGCACAGATAATGGCTGTCATCATTGCTTACAATAGTTTGCAGAAGCTCTGTAAGAATTGTACTGCTGTGGAAAGGACCAGTTTTGAAGGAGACAAGTTCACAGTTGTATATAGCTGTTGTATATACCTGAACATTATGTCAGTTCTGTTACTTTTTAACCACACCTCATACATTCAGGCAGCAGTGCAACATACCAGAATACCCGTGGTATACTATCTCAAATCTTTGAGAAACTAACTAGCTGGCCTGGCCCCATTCTTAGGACTTCATCAGTTTGCTTTCCACAGGGGACACTTTAAAGTCAGAAAAGTTAATAATTAGCCATATGACAATGACAATGCTAACCGTAATTCGTGCTAGGCTGGAGTCCTAGATGTCGGCAAGGTCTTTGACATGACGGTATATTCTCATTCTTCGTACAAGTTGGACACTGCTATTCATTTCCTCAGGTCCTATATATACATGAAAGGCAGGCCCGAATTTCTCAATAGGCTGCGGCCATTGACTATACATTTAAAATCAATGCTGCGGCAAATCTCCAGAGGTGGCAAATAAATGGGTAATTTTTTGAACGAGCGGTGGATAAATGTGCTCTGGATGGCTGTGTGTAGTCTATCTACATACAAAAGGTGGAATATAATAAGGGGAGGGCGATAGCACAGGAACATACAATTTTATTTATTTGATCGTGCAAGAGCTGCTCAAAATGACGACTTTCGAAACGGTAGCTTAACCAAAAACAACTTATCATTGATTGTATTTGTAGATATGTCAATACGAATTTAACAAACTCCAAAATCAAAATTGACTGGGGTAACGCATGGCGGGCATTGGCCGGTAAACAGAAATAACAATAACTTTGTTACATTTTTGGAAAGGGAATTAAATACACTACAAATAGTTGTTCCTAATTATTTTGTTGTAAAAATACTCATTTTTGAGTTATTTAATTTTGAAAATTTTTAATTTTCAAATCATGTTTTGTTAGTAATATGTTTTAATATATTCGCTAAATAACCTCGCATCTAAAGCGGTCTAAACATCATCACGCATAGTACTCACTGAAATCTTTTCACCAACTTGTTTCCTCAATTACCAAAATATTCTAGTACTGCTTCTCTTTGTACGAGTCGTCTGCTTAGCTTTTATTTATGTTCTGGAACTGCAGCTGTCAGTGTCACATCAACATTTTTATTGCCGTAGGCCTACAAGTAACCCTATGCCATGTTTAATCATTAAATTGGGACTTAAAAACGTTGCCATAGGTTACAACTTGTTAGCCCTTAAACTGCATAGCTTTCTGTAGGTTGTTTTAATAACTTAAATTAAGTACAGCTTTTCGCTATGGCTTTAATAACTGGAAAGTGTACTACTTTCTCAAAAACACTTTTGTTTTCTTTCCAAAGGGAAGTTTTACTAAACTTACCTTTTAGTAAATCTGTTCACAATTCTTCCATACAGTAAGTGATTTGCCTGAATTTAGATTATGGAATTGAACTCTTATAATTAGAAGCAAGCTAGTTAGAGGTTACACATAGTTCTAGGGTTATTAAGCTACTAAGCTTTTCTGCAATATGGCTGCTAACCGGAATAGGCCTCAGCTATTTTATTAATTTTTATACTTTCATCTCTAATTTACGAGAGTTAGTGGGGTAACCTGGACACGAAGAAAGGATCAGGCCCAGACAATGTCCCCCCATCTGTCTTGCATCACTGTTGCTTTCTCCTTGTAGAACCCTTACAAGTACTGTTTAATGAGTCACTAAATATGGGTATATTTCCTGATGCGTTGAAATACGGATACACAACACCTCTACACAAAAGTGGCGATCCATCCAACATAAAGAACTATCGACCAATAACTATTCTCTCTGCAATTGGGAAGGTGTTTGAAAGTGTGGAGGTGGACAAGCTCAATATTCATGTATCTAAACTCATCCACCCTTCCCAACATGGTTTTGTGCGGGGCAGGTCTACAACTTCTAACCTCCTTCTCTTCCAAGAATACGTCTTAACAGCCTTCGTAGGACCAAACAAGTCGATGCTGTGTACATTGATATGGCCAAAGCCTTTGACAAGGTTGATCACTCCATTCTTCTATCAAAACTGAAAGGTTATGGTTGCTGATCCTCTCCTCTCCTGGATTTCTACCTACCTACGATTGATCGCTGACTGTAAGACTTCGGTACATCAAACTCTGACCTGTTCTCACCTTCATCCGGTGTTCCTCAGGGCTCTCTGCTTGGTCCCTGCCTCTTCAATATCTTTATCAACGACCTCCTTAATGTGGTCTCTGTCAACGCTTTGCAGTTTGCTGGCGACTTGAAGATTTTCTCTGAAGTATTCTCTCATGAAGCATGAAAATTACAACTCAGCCTGATAGTGCCAATTGAAAAGTGGTGTGAGAAGAACAATATGTTGGTTAACCGGTAAATGTTCCACTATAACATTCCACGAAGCAAGACACCTATGGCAAGTCCCTATTTTATATCTGGCATCCAAATTCCAGCTGTGAACTGCATAAAGGATCTTGGCGTGCGACAGTGGTTTGGACTTCTCTGGCCACATCCAGAACATCTGCACACAGGCCAGTAAGATGCTTGGGTTCATCACAAGATTTTCCAGAGGCATCAACAACCCAGCTGCTCTTCGAACCCTCTATTGTTCTTTGGTGCGTCAACTTCTTGAATATGCAAGCCCTGTGTGGTCACCCTACACAGTTGGCATGAAGACTCGACTTGAGGCTCTACAGCGACACTTCCTGCGTCTTGTTGGGGTCCGGCTTGGATACACTTACCTTGAAGTTCCTGTAGAAGACCTTTCTGGAATGCTGAACTTTCCCACCTTGCATTGAGGCGGGATGTATTTGATCTTCTTACTAAAGATCATCAATGGACGCATTCAGTGCGCAGATCTCTTGGCAGAAATCAACTTCAGAGCCATCGAACACCCGTTCCAGCGAGCTCCTTTGTCGTTGATTTCATCAAACCAACTATGACTACAACAGCCCTCTTGCTCGCTTCACCATTAGGTGTTGGAGCCGATTGATGTCTTTTAGACAAGATGGCATATCCGACGTGCATTTGATGTTCTATCAGACTGAAGCACTAGCTAATAGCCCTCGATCTCACTATCAAGTGCCGTTGCTATTTCATCATTCTTATTTTGGTGTATTATTTATGCATGGATGTATGTCCATCGTCGCGTGCTAAGCACATTTGCATTGTATTATCTATTATTCTCTCATTAATTTATTGTATAGTTTATAATATGTTAAGTAGTTTTACTATCTTGTTATGTTGTACCTATAGTTTATTATCCGTTATCCTTTTCATAAGTTTACTTCTTACATTGTACAAAGTTTATTTTCTATTTTGTTGTAAATATTCTATTCTAGTTACATAGTACCCACTCATTATTTCGTGGTTCTAAGTAAAGTAAATTGTATTTGCCACTTGCATTGTCTGTGATAATACTGTATATTACTTGTTTGTCTTTTAAATCATATGTTCTAGTATATCAAATCACTCATTGTCCAACAAGTATTTCATGTAAATTGGCTGCTTGCCGTAAATAAATAAATAAATAGTATGTTCCCATTAATTTACAATACATTGTATTATTTTGTAACAGTGTTATTGCTTTACTTTTATAGGTTAGTCCACCAATTGAGTTAGGTTATTTAGTGTTAAATAATTGCTGTTATGGCAGTTTGTGCTTTTTTTTAAATAAAAGTTCATATCTGTAGAAAAGCAAATTTTTCCTTAAAAAGGTAATCTATTTCTTACCTACAGAATGGAAATGATGATTGTTGTAGATATCGAGCCCAGATTATAGATGGGAAAGCCATAGCTAGTAATATATTAGCTGAGTTGAGACAAGAGACTGATGATTGGGTGGCTCAAGGGAATAGAAGTCCACAACTGACAGCCATACTGGTCGGTCAGGATCCAGCAAGCACCACCTATGTAAAAAACAAGATGAAGGCTGCAAAGCTTGTTGGTAAATATTGTTCTTTGTTTAATTCAGTAAAGAATCTTATTTCCTTGCAATTTGGTTTGATGCAAAATCACGTTTTAGTTTTCAGAAATAATCATCTTCTTGAGTTTTTAGAACCAAATAAATACCATATAAATTATGGTGAGGGGTGGTTAAGTGGAAAAGAGGACTTTATAATCCTAACTTCGCCCAAAAAGTAAAGACTTATTTCATTTCACTTTATAACAAATATTACTCAATTTGAATTCTGAAAGGGAAGGGTGTGAATGCAATGGATGAACTGGTGCAAGAGCATAGAACTTTCAAAACGCTTTATTTCATACACAATTTTAGAAGACTTTATACTATTGTAATAAACATGTTTGATTTAATTTTCATATTGAAACTTTTAACTTAAAACTGGAAGATTTTTTCCTGACTTTGAAAAATTTATATTTTTGTTGCATATTAATAGTTGGTCTGAATATTGAACAAAACTGGATTGTTATATTCCTCTTGCTTTTCTTAGGAATAAAGACGAGGACGATCCACTGCCTGACGACTATTTCAGAGAAAGACTTGCTGCAGCATATACATTTGCTGAATAATGACCCAGAAGTTGATGGCATTTTAGTACAGGTATTGTTTGATATGTTCTTTTTCAATATCTACCTCTTAAGGTTGATCGAAGGAGGTTTGACATATGATTGTGGAGTCAATAATGGTTCTGGTCTAGGTCTTCTGGTTGTAAGCGAGGAAATCTAACCTCCTTTAGCTATACAATGTATTTCTTCTACAACTTACTAGTTTTCTTCTTTAACGCTCCAGCTATGACAGACCGTACAGCATGGTAATATTGTTCTGTAGCAATGCACTGAAAGGACAAGAGCCAAGCATGTTTTGTTCTCTCTGCAGTATCTGCAGAGGGTTCTGTCTTGGCTTCGTCCGGTTAGTTGTGTACTGTTACAACACATGCAACCATTTTGAGTGTGTTTATCCATTCACTTGTAGTCAGTTTACAAGACACAGTTTACAACATTTTAAAAGACTGAAAATAATGGCTCTACCATTCCTTTATGTCTTTGGACTTTTTTAACATTATTTGGCCTTGATAGATTATGGATAACACACAATGTCGAATAAGTGAAGGACGGATGAGTGAGAGTCTATCAACTAGTTGAACATATGGACCTATAACTTTGCTATAATTCGGTTAATCAAATAGCAATTCGGTACAAAGTTACCACCCAATCTCACTTTTGCCGCCTTCAGCAAAGTCTTTGAGAAAGTCTTTCTCACCCGACTAGAGAGTTTTGTCGAAAAGCAAAACCTACTATCACCAAACCAATTCGGATTCTGACAGTAGACGCAGTCGTTCGTTTTGTCGAGATGATAGTGGAAGGACTTGAAAGTCAAAGACAAACACCAAGTGTTTTTCTAGACTTGTCAAAAGCTTTTGACTGTGAGCTTTTGAGCATGGTACTCTATTTCACAAACGGACGTTCATGGGATACGAGGAGTGCCACTTGCTTGGATCGAATTGTATCTCAGTCACCGAAAACAATTTGTAGGGATTTCAGATGTGAGATCAGGGGAAAGGGGACTGAGCTATAGGGTGCCTCAGGGCTCCATACGCAGTCCTCTACTCTTTCTAATCTATGTCAATAATGTTGACTCATCGGTACACCACGGGGGACTGGTCCAGTACGCAGATGACACGACTCTCTGTTTCAATGCAAAGACACTAGCAGAACTGGAAAAAACATTCACATTCATGGAGCCCAACAGCTCAATTCAACATTTCAATGAGCTAAACCTCAAAACAAACCCAAACAAATCATCCTTCATCCATTTTTGTTTGGGACAGTCAATCTCAGATTGTAGTCCTACAGTCATGTTAGATGAAACTGTGATTGATGATGTCTACTCGACAAAATTCCTTGGAATACACCTTGATCAAGGGTATAGACTAATCTACCCATGCCTGGCCTACGGGCTAACGTGGTGGACTGGGAAAATTCGAGTAAATGGGTATAGTACAAATGTAAATTATGTATGTTTGAAAAGGATCTAAATGTGGACGAATGCAAAATTTTAGATCAATTATTGGACGATTGAGATACATGCTTGTAAACATGTCAATTCAATAAAATATTTATTATTATTAGTTGTTTATCTAGTTAAACTGTATGAGCGTATAACTACTATAATTATTGTGATTGTAACAGCTGATACTTGTAATTGCAGTTGTCAGTAAAACTGTATAAGTTGAGCTTAATTAGTGGTTACTTTACCATAGGACCTACTTTTTTATTACTGTATATATTTTATTAGTTAAGTTTCTTGTCCCATGTATGTAAAGGCAATAAATAAGTTATAATGTTTGATATATTTGTGTAGTTGCCAATACCAGACCACATAACGGAGAGGACTGTTTGTAATGCTGTCGCTCCATCTAAGGATGTTGACGGATTCAACATTGTCAATGTTGGCAGATTCTGTCTGGATATGAAAACTCTCATCCCCTGCACACCCTTAGGCGTACAGGAACTCATCAAACGTTCAGGTGATTGTGCGTTTTTAAAAACTTCCTATCCAAAATTATATCTGCAGTTTTTCAGGTGTTTTAGAACTTTTACATTAGTATAACCATTTGAAACAATACCGTACTTGAAAGAACACATAAAATAACAAATTTTATTATACATTCCTCTTACGATTTTTTAGTATAAGCACCATAAAACCCATAATCAGGTTGAAAGGCAAATCCTTCTCAAACCTTGGCATAAACTCAGAATCCTTTTCAAACTTAAAAGTGCAAGCTTTAAAATAAATCCTAAAGAAACCAGAACTTAGTTGTCACAGGATAAATGCATACAATGTGCTTTGCTTATGCTATGTCAAGGCCGTAACAACAAAATTAGAGACCCTGGTCAAAACATTATGAAGAGGCTCTTACCGGGAAGGTTTGAAGGATCTGGAATACCCCCTATAAAAAGGGAGTCCGGGTCCGGCATTGGATGTTGAAAATATAACCCCTTAAGATGTTTTTCTTAAGACTTTTACTAGAGATGTGTATATTGAATCTTTCTTTTTTCTAAGGTATATCAACTTTTGGGAAGAATGCTGTGATATGTGGGCGATCGAAAAATGTCGGAATGCCAATAGCCATGCTGCTTCATGCTGATGGAGCAGGTAAAGCTGTTTCATTAAAATTTACGCTTATATTCTTGCAAATATTGTTGAAATTCAAAGTCAGTGTTTACAAATTTTAACATTCTATGAGATTCTTTCGAGACACTAAAATAACTCGAGTGATCCAACCAATAGGGTTAGGATTGTACTAATTTAAATAGGTTGTATATGGAACAAGTAGAGTTTAATGATACAAAAATGTGTCATTGAATCTTTTGAATTTGTAATCAGCGCAAAAAAGGATTTTCCAGTTTACAGATGATAACCAGTTTTTATTGTGCAAATGTTCCTTTAAAAGGATTATATTATGAAAACCTAATGCCCTCTTAGTAACATACTGTGGAGCATCAGTCTGAACAGTAAGATTCTCTATTTCTGTACGTTGCATAATGGTCAGAGATTCCTACTTCCAAAATTTCCGTAATCATGCCATAAATGTTGGATATCACGTAATCAATTGCAGTTGCTGAAAACTCTACCACCCTTGTGGGAGAGTTAATCTTTCACTCTACTTTAAAGGACGATAGTAAATCACGAAATTCTACAACATCTGGTTTTTCTTTCAAAACATCTATGTTTAAATAATTAACAATTATAAACTTTACACATTTTTTGAACAATAAAGATATTTAAAGATCAAAGTTTGAAAAAAGTTATTGATATTGCCTGAAGGTGAACGGTATACTCCAATTAGTACCAATGCACCAGTATTATACTTCAAACTGTCACTTATTTTTAAATACAGTAGAATCTCGATTATCTGAGTCTCGGTCAACCGAGCTTTCGGGGGTTAACTGAGCTAGTTAGAAAAAAATTTACTATTATTAATTTATAAGTTATACAGTATGAAAATACCTATCATTGCTTTACGTGCACAAGTGATTGCAATGCTATCTGACAGCTACTAAATCGACCAAATCAAATATACACTGCTCATACTGTACGCACTTGCCACCTGCATCTAGCAGTATTGTCTCTCTATCGCTGGCTGCTACGTAGCCAACATGACTCATAAGTTTGTGTAAAACTATTTTTGAGGTGGTCTTGGTCCCAATCACCTCTGATAATCGAGATTCTACTGTAACACTATAATTAAATAACAACGTAACATCTAGGTGAAACAGCAGCGATGGATGCAACAACAACTATCTGCCATCGGTTCACGCCTCCAGAACAACTTGCAATCTTCACTAAAACAGCGGACATTATCGTATCTGCCGCAGGTTAGTTAATTGATTATCAAAAATAAAAAAATTAATTATCAAACAAATAGTAGCTAAGGGTTTAGCGAACTACTTTTAGAATAGAAATACTAAAAGTTTACCAAACACTAATTCTTATTTTTATAAGTGATGTATGTATTTGTAGGAGTTCCCAATCTGATACGTCCAGAGATGGTGAAGGAAGGTGCCTGTATTATTGATGTTGGCATTACTCGAACGATTGATAGAAGCACAGGAAGATCACAGCTAGTAGGTGACGTAGATTTTGAAGGTTAGTGTGTGCAAATTTGAACTCTTTGAGTGAAACCTAAGATTTTTCAATTATTGCATTTAATATATATTAGTCTAAATATATATTTTTCATTTGGGTTTTCCAGAGTCTTTAAAAGTTTAATGATCAATGAAATTGAGATAGTGCTGTAATGTTAGTCAAAGGACAATCAAGGGTAAACGAAAGACGATATACTTAAACCAGAAAGCTTGCTTTCAAATCAAATATTTATTGATTACAAAGTAAAATACATGCAATAAGTCAAAATATCTTTATTACAATTTCTTCAATAAATGTACTGGTGTCAACTATTTATCAATAATAACGGCCAATAGGTCTTATCAATATATTACTATTTTTATAGTAATAAGCTTTAAATCAACAAGCTGGAAATATTACAAACAGAATTTTAAATACTTAAAGCATTAAGTTATACAGTAGCAATAGCCATTGTTCTTTGTGCTTGTGTCCTTCCCCTCCTGGCTCCTTGTCTCATTCTTAAACACTTACGTGATGCCCAGGTATGGCAACATGACAGTCACTCTCGGAGTGACGATGTGTTAGCTACACTATCGTTCTTATTTAGGCTCTGGAAGAAAGGGAGCCGCGAAAAGCAAAGAAGAAAAAGGTTTAAGACAATTACTATGCATCTACTGTCTGAAGGTTACTCCAGTCGGACAGGAATTAGATTTGTAATTGGATCTCATATTCAACCCTTTCCTTGAATTAAAAAAAAGTTAACATACAATGAAAATATAAATATGGAATATGTATGAACAATACTACACATATTTTCGGATAAACATTCAGATTTTAAGTACTTCTCTAAATTTGAAGGCATAAATAGGTGGGCCGGATGTTGTAGTGGTCAGCATAATCACCCGGCAAGTGAGAGACCCAAGTTCAAGCCCTGTTTGGTCCAAACATTTTTGTCTTCAAATATTTTTAGTAATCAATATATTGACCTCAGACCTTTACTTAGTGATTAAACTGTGGTGTCTCAACAAAATCTAAAAAGATTTTTAAAAAAGGCACCTAGGCACTTAATAAAATTATGGAGTTTATTGTCACACAAGTTTCCGGATGTTAATTCAAACAATATACCAAGAAAGGTTAGTAGTTTGCTGGTTCCCTTTCAACCGTAAGAAGGCCTCCACTGTGGGAATTGGGTAGTTAAGCCTCAGCTGGATTCTATACCTGTCCAACGTCCCACACAGAGTTGTGTGTTTTTATCAAGACCAAAAAGATTTGAATTTTTGTTTTGCTGTGTGATAATTATTTCTAAGGGAGTGATATGATAAATAAACTTACTCTACCTTAAGCTAATTAATATCACTACATAGCCTTGTTTCTGGGTCTATCTCTATTCATAGATTGAAATATCTTTTTAAGAGAGTGAAAAGGCTCATCTCACTACTTTTCCAGTTTTTGGATTGACTGAGGTAGTTGTCGAACTGCCAAGCACGTTACAACATATACAACATCATTAATGAACCCTCGCGCTGTCATACACAAGACTGCCAGTCAGCTGAGACCTTGATACATGGTGTGTTGTGTACAGGAGTGAGTGAGGTGGCTGGTCATATCACACCGGTGCCAGGTGGTGTGGGGCCGATGACAGTGGCAATGTTGATGCTCAACACTCTCCTAGCTGCCAAGCACGCTGTCATATACAACATCCTGGACCCTCGCGCTGTCATACACAAGACTGCCAGTCAGCTGAGACCTTGATAGTGGTGAGCTGAGTTCACTCAAATGTAACTCAGTTGGATCTCACTGGCGTTGGAGAAATTTGTAAGTGCAATAAGTGTGCCTGGTTACTTTGTTAATGATTCAACCAAGTCGTGTGATATTGTGATTTCAATAACTGCAAAGATGGAACTAGAGTTTGTCCAAAGGGCATTGCCACAAGTCTGGGACTGAGCGTACTCGTGATTCACTACAAGAAATTTTCATACATTTTCGAAACATTGAAATTGGATTTATTTTAATGTTATCATTTTAACTACACTTTGATTATTTGTAATAACTAGTGGTAGTCACCCTGGTATCACTAATTAACCCTCTCTTCACCTTCCGTCTCAAAACACTATCACTTTTAGATGCTACCTTCTGCTTAATTTTTCACTCTGTTTGATAACAATAATCTCTTATCCCTCTTATTTACATACAAACAAACATTGTAAAATGCATTAAAACACCAAAAATAACCAAATTAAAATGTTTTTGTGATTACAGAAAGAAATAAAAAACGCCCAAATATCGAGCTTTATTCTGCCTAAATTATTAAGACGTCTCTTTGTTTAGTATTTTTATTAATGGGAGTGAATTTTTCTTACATTTCTGCAACACTTTCTGATCATTTATGAATAATTTCAATTTACGTTATTACAACCTTAAATTGGGCATGCAAACATACACATGAGCTCTTACACAATGCACTCATACAAAGGCACGCCACATGGCCATACGGTAGCTGATGATTATTTGTTGTTTGTCGAAACTAACTTATTTGACTACAAAGTATATTTCTTGATAATTTTTAATTGTGGCAAATCACAATGCTATTGCTGGGAACGAGGTGACACAAATCACAGTTTAGGAAAGCACTCCTCACTTTGGTTATGGTGTTTTGTCTGTTTGAAAGCTCTGTTGGTTTGGAAAATAATGCAGCGACACTTTTGCCATGTGCATTTATCCCTTGATTGTAGCTGCAAATTGCAGGTTGAAAGTTTCCTTTACATACAACATGTCTTTAGGGTTAAGTAAATTCTCTTTGCCACTTAAAAGCCCTTAGCCTTATGTCATGTAGTTCCAAGCAATTTACACTAGTCTTGATTTATATAAATGCAGTTTTTGTAGATACCTTAAAAATATAAAGGGAGGTAGTTGAAAAGATTACTTCAATGTTAACTTCATTTGAATTTTAAACACCCAATTTAAAAATCCTACACCCAGTTTAAAATTTATTTTTCAAAATAATAATTATGATCACCCTCTAAGGCTGTTAGTGTAATTAAAGTGTTACTCTTACTACGAGGGCTATCCAGAAAGTAAATTACGTTTTGGAATTAAAATTCTACTGGAGAAGAATAGGAAAAGATTTTTATTATATACATTTGAAAGCCACACTAAAATACTACTTTTCTACATAATTGCCATACAAATTTAGGCAATTATCATACCGATCGACGAGCTTTAAAATTCTGCTGCTTGTTCCTTCAACCATTTTTTTACTTCTTTCTGCAGCCGTTCATCATCGTCAAAACGGCTGTGCGTTGCCAGCCACTTCTTCATCGTTGGGAACAAGTGGTAGTCGCTTGGTGCAAGATCCGAGGAATGAGGAAACAACTCCCACTGCATCGGTCACCATAATCTTCCTTATCGACATCGTTTGCATGCATTTTTTTGTTTCTGAGGGAAATTTGTGTGTCCCCACTGATTGACTGCAATTTCGTCTAACAGTTAACATGTTTCATCACCAGTAACAATCCGATTAAGTAGTGAATCGCCATATTTGTGGTAATGGTCCAAAAACGTTAACGCTGCACCCATTTGCTGATTTTTGTGATTTCATTAACTTTTTCCGCAAGTTTGGCATTCGCCAAGCTGGGTCTTCCACTCCACTTTTCATTGTGCACATTTGTTTGGCCATTTTAAAGCGAATGCTCCATTGACTCACTCCACCTTCAGTGATGGTATTGTCCCCATAAACTTCACAATGCTGCCGATAGATTTCAATCGGTTTACAGTTTTTTGCAGCCAAAAACCTTATTACTGCACGCACTTTACAGCTCGCTGGATTTTCAATTGACAAAAACATTTCCAAGCGTCACTGTAACGTAAAAAAGTACGACACAGACCTGAGAGTTGATTGGCTAGATGCAGACTGAACTGGGGAACAACCACACATCAAGAGATGGCGCTTAGCTTCCCCATGGGTAACCAAAACGTAACCTACTTTCTGGATAACCCTCGTACTTGCCCATGGTCATCTGTTTAATTAACACGGGATTTAATGTTAAAAAATCACCTTTGTAGAAACAAAGTAGTTTAGAGTTTTAAAATGTAATGTACTGTACCTAATAATTTAATAAAGTTGTTTAAAATGCATTATGTTATTTTTAAATTTCAAATCTAAATTCTTTTATGTATTCTGTGATTTACTTGTTAAGTCCAATTTGTTAATAAACTATTTTACATTTTTCTATACTGATGTTTTGATTGATTTAGCAATAAGTACCAAAGACTTTTGTAATAAACTCTGTAGAGTTTCATCAATCCTTTATTAAGGCTCGGTTCAAATCAGTGTCCAAACTTTGCACGATGGGTTAGAAAAACCATTGTGTTGGTGCAAAATCCACAGTATAGGAGCCAATCAAAGTAAGTATGTGACATTTAAACTTTCGTGTTAACTGGGTTATAAGCTAAGTTAAACTGGTGCCAAGTAATAATTAAAGTTATTTGTCTTGTGTTTTGCGTTCAGTCTATGTGATGAGTGAACAGATTGGTTAGTCTTAACTTTTCAAGTTTTCATTTGTTGAATATTGTTTTACAAAATAAACATATAATTCAAACAATCATGAATTCTTGAAGAGGAGATTATTGGCAATGGTAGATAATATTTCGAAGAAAATACAAACAAGCCAATAATAGTGATTTATTTACCACTAGCTTTTGACAGTCATGCTGCCATCTTCAGGTTAAGCGAAAGTTAACCATATTTGTCAACAACCTTGTGTAAATTTTGACTTTTTGTTAATAATTTTATTGCTTGTAACTTTCGCTTAACCTGAAGATGGCAGCATGACTGTCAAAAGCTCTAGTGGTAAATAAATCACTATTATTGGCTTGTTTGTATTTTCTTCGAAATATAATCAAACAATCATTATAAGAAATGAATAGGCTGCTGAGCCAAGCATCATGCACTCAAGTAGGTCTACTTAAAAGGTACTCATTCATGGATTTACAATAATTATTTTATTCATAGTTTTTATTTTTTGAATGATAAAACATTAATAACCAATATTAAACACAAACTGAAACATTGCCCACGTCTTGTTGCTGGGAGCAAATTTCTCAAGCTAGAAGAGATTTTGAAGTAACTATTCACCACATTGCTAACTCGGGCTTCATTTGTTTTCTTTTTAACATGGATAAGGCTGTGTTCTAGCTGCTTTATTGCGGTTTTGATTTATTTTTCTTATTTTGTTTCCAATTAAATTTTTATGCTTATGCAAAAAAATATTTGTTAAACTTTGTTCTAAAAACAGCTGCTTTAGACACATGTATGGAAAAGGTCAAGTTGTACTTTTATTCCCATATAAGTACAGGTTTGTTTTAATGATCTTCATGTGGCAAGGACATCAGCTGTTTCCATGGTTTTGTTTGATCTGGATGATAGATCTATTGTAAAGAAGTTGACTGTTTAACTATCGATCTTGAAAGGGTTTAGTTTACTATTGAAGAAATCAATCATTTCCAAATCGATTCTGTGGCAGAGGTCTTGCTGGATTGTCTAGCCTCTTCAACTACAACCCATAAATATTTCACAATGAAAAAATACATTAATAAGGCCTAACAATGTAACATAACAATATCTGTATTGTATGATACACAAATATAGAAGAAAGAAAAGGAAAGGAAAAATAGTAGTGTAACTGTTGTTGGAAATAACTAGAAACTGTATTTATGAACCAATTTAATTTAAACTTGGTATAAATACTTATGATACCTTACCCAACATATGTACAAAAAATTAACAAATTCCATTCGGCAGATCCAAGATGGCGGCAAAAATAAATTTTCAGTCGCCATCTTGGTCTGGCTAAACAGATTTTTTTTAATTTTGGTACACATGTCAGGTTTGGTGCTATAAGTGATTTTACAAAGTGCTATTGAAATTGGATCAAAAATACAGTTTTTATAGGCTAAAACCCTTTAATGGGGAAACACATCCATAAAAGGTCACTTCCTGTGGGCCAATTTTGCTGTTTAAACAAAATTACCTAGATATTTACAGAAGGAACATTTGTACCAAATTTCAGGAAAATAGGACTACAAATGTGTCTTGCAGAGCTTCTGAGACATAGAGTGAGAGGGTGAAAGAAACGAATGTGCAAGAGAGAGAGAGAGAGAACGAGGGGCCAACCCCTGGTAAAAACCCCCAGGTACCATTCCTATCCTTTGTAGCAAGTTAGGGGAAGGATGGGCAGGTGTTTAACCCCAATACAATTTTGCATCTGATTGCCGGTGTGAGTCGGATTGTTAAGTGCTCGAGTGGTTAGTGCCAGTGGATGGTGAGTCGTTACCAATTTGTAGTTGTAAATATTGTTGATGGAAATGTTTCATGTTTCTATGTCACTCACAGGTATAGGTTGATTGTGTTATTTGCTTCTGAAGTAAAGTGTACTAAATTTAAGAATTAGAAGATGATTTCGGCAAAGGTTCACTTGATAGCGAGAAAAGTGTTCATACCTCTCGAAATATTGTGTAGTTTTAAACACAATAACTAGAAGAAAAGTCCGTCTATTTCTATGTTAATGATCTCATGAGTGTGGATCAGTGCTCATTTCACGGTCCCAAGTCTGGGTCTTACCATGCTGACAGCTTGAATATCTCATTTTTCCAAAGGAAATTCGATAAGAATAAATAAATAGAATACTAATTGTGATTACAGAGAAATTTAAGGAAAGAGAGGCACTTACAGGAGGAGGGGCATCAGGTGAAGTAACATACACCTTTTTCAAATAGGTATCAAGATGCTCGTCTTTCTTTGTTAGGTAGTCTGTTGAAACGTTTTCTGAAAAATATTGAAATATTTATACGTTATACACAAATTGAATTTTTAATTATATCTTTGTACCTTTTCTATTTTCACTCAATAATAATGTATTTGGATAGTTTTATTTAACTTTTTTATCCTATATGTATCTACCAGTAGCTCATTTACCGTAGTTACTGTTTGTTATTGATCCATACATTCCATACCAATAGGATCATTGTCATTTCATTATGGTCAACACAGTTTTATACTGTATTATGACTTTGCAAAAAAAAAAGAAAAGAACTCAATATTTATTTGCTCTATAGTTTCAGATCAAACTTGGAGTTTGAAGATGAATAAATAACAATTTACCAATTAACCACAGGAATGTGGCAATTGGAAAAAAACTCATTACAGCATTTTAAGTGTAATGTAAGGATTACAAAATTATGAAACCAAGTTATAATCATTCATCCAAGCCACTGGTTGTCCCTAAATGATTATAACATTGAAAATAAATGTTGCCATCATATTTCTGCCGTAACAAGGCAGTCCTTGTTTTCCATGAAACTATAACTTAGCATTAAAAAGTCAAAGACTAGAAAACAGGAAATTGACTCAATATTAATGCAAACTCTCCGAAGACAATGCTGGCCATCAAAAATTCAAGATGTGTTCAAGTAGCATATGCTCGACTGTAACGCAGACCCGATTCTCATTCAGCGTCAAAATGTTGTGTTACAATTTTAAAGAAGCTATTGTAAATAGCTAAATAAACTATGTTTGCAATACAACATTCTATCACTAGTGAGAACCGGGCACAAGAGTAATTCAAGCACACTGGAGCTTTTTGCAGATAAAAGGTATATATTTTAGAATCAGTAGGATCACAGACGATAGAAAATTTACTAACTTAGTGCTACTACTTTAGGCTGGATCATCACTGTCAAACACTGTCGTCATATTGTGTACTTAACTGCAGAGTTCACATTCCCACCCATCCCCTTGCATTCCGCACAATCTGGCAACCGCATGGATTTGACAACAAAACTTCAAAACATTTTCCCTATCTCATTGAACGCTATATGAGCTCCTATATCATGCTCTAGATGCTATATGGTACCTTCTTTCAATCGTTCTAATTCTTGGATTGTTGAAGGGTACATTGGTGCTCGGTCAGGTTTCTCTTTGGAGATGACTTTTTCTGCTCTTCTATCAACATTGTACATCTTAACTTCTCGGGTGACTATACCAAATACTCTGGAAGCTAACTGGCCCATTCTCAACTATTGTGAATGATAGGCTCTAGATTGGATTTGAGTAATTTGTTTAAATTATGTCCAATACTTATAAACGGATAAACCTACTCCTCTCTTCTGGCATCATTGAGGATTATGACGATAATTATATTCTGAATTAAATTATATATTATGATAAATATTCTTTGAGGCCTACTCCTACTTTAAAATAAACTGGTCAAATTAATGAATAATGAAGTTTTTCAAAGAGTCAGTTGTCTTTTTGTTGAACAATATTAAAGCACTAGAACAAATAATTACTTCGTAGTTATAGGGCTAACACATTATTAATTTTGTATCTTAGAACTTAGTAAGGACATCATAACCTCAAACTCTTAAAAAAACATAAGAGTCAAAGTGCTCAAAGAGGAATAAAAAAAGCAATGAGAAGACTAATATTTCTCTATGAAACCAATATCCAGAGATAAATGATTGACTTTAAATATACATTTAAAATCAATGGATAAATTCTGATAAATAGACTTTAAATATAATTATATACATTGACTTTAAATCAATGGTATATATAAAGTCAATTGGACAGTAACATACTTTATAGACAATATACCTCGTTCCTTGAGGACATACCGAGTATCTCCCTTTAGTCAAGACAAAACAATTTAACTACATAATCAGGGGTCTACGGCGCTTCGTTTCGGCATCTGTCTGTCTAAAAGAATGTGATATATACTCAAGAAATTTTAATCTTAAAGCTAATGTACCTTTTTTATGTCAAATAATTTAAGAGACGGCCGGATAGGGTGGCTGCAGGCCCAACTCTGAAAACCGCTTGTAACATGGGATAAAACTACAGACGACGTTTTGAGCAAGTTAATTTACTTTACTGTGGAAATTGTTTCTCTAATTGGTGCTGCTTCATATAAACACTAACACTTTAACTTTCGTCATGGAATAAACTTTGTACTTCTCACACCAGATGAAGCCAATCTGGCCTATATCAGGAAATAAGCAACCTGCAAACTATAAGTGGTTATTACCGAGTCAGACACAAAAATGATGGTGTAAGATTTCATCCTTGCTCACCAAAGGTTAAGTACCAGACCTATTAACCTAGATGTCTTTTGCGACGAATTAATTTTGGAGCTTGCTGCAGTCGAGCTACTAGATCTAGCAGCGATATTGGTGACGGTTTACAGACCCCCAGCCAGTGATCTTGAGAAATTTGTTACTAACCTTGACTTATGTCTGCAGTTCATTTGTTCTAGCTTAAGGTTTAAGACATTGATCCTCACTGGTGATTTTAACATCCACCTAGAACGTCCCTCTAAAGGTGAGGCTACCTTTACCAATCTGCTGCGGTGCTATGGGCTCTATATAACTACTAGAGAACCGACTAGGGGATCAGCGTGCCTGGACACAGTGGCCACCAACCTGAGCTCCTGGAAGTACAATGTTGATGTGCTGGAGCCTGTTGTTGAGGACCATAGTGCGGTATTCTTCAGTGTGACCCAAAACCTGGTGAGTTGCATGCCAAACCCTGACAAGGCTGGATGGCATGACAAATATACTTTTGAAAACGTTTTGTTGTTAAAAACAACTTTGTAATCTTGAGACAAAAATCGAAGTCTATTGTTTGGGACCATGATGGAATGTCCACTCCAGAGGAAAGATTCAATAACTTCTTTATCACCTTTAAATATATTTTTGATGAGGTTTTCCATCGAAAACCTTCAAGTCCCAGTCATCACGTAATAAAGGGAAGGGAGTGTACTGCACGGCCATGGGACTCGTCATGCTGGCAACCTGGATGTGCCTCGCTGCCGCCTTAGCTTCACGCAGAAGGCTTATCCTCTCTCTGCTTTGAAGATTTTTAACAAACTTTCTCAGAAATTACGAGATCTTGACCTGAGGACCTTCAAGGCAAGAGTGAAGGAGTGCTTGGTCAGGAGACCTCTTTACTCTCTGCGTGAACTGGACGAGGCATCTCTCTTTGACTAATAGTGGCAGAGTAGCTTGTCCTGGCCCAAATATTGTGTAAATATTCTTGTATATATTTTTGACTTATATCCGAGTCATCGGTCAACGACATAGGAAACAAGTATTCAAGTAACTAAAAACTAAATTTTTCTATAAGAACATAGAACGCAAAATCCAGTATTTAAAATTATATTTTATAACCAAACTATATTTTTTTTCTTTTTTATAGGCAGCGGCACTAATATAGGCAATAATCTGGATCCTGGATCCTAGTCATATTCGTCACCGTGTACATTGTAACGTATTTTATTTATACTCGACAATCCCTAGCTAGAGCTATTAGTGTTCTTCAATGTGTTTAATGTGTACCATCACCTGAAGATGGGACCGTTGTCCCGAAGCATGTAGTGGACCCCACTCATTTGGAACTGTTTGACGAGGTAATTCACCACTTGTATAGTCTTCTACACAGTTTCGTGGCTAAATACAATGAAATTTTTACCAGGATCTTTAAATACCTGCAGTCTCTCAGAACTTAAGAAGAAAACCAAACAACTTTTAGTAGAGAAGGCCTACTACCATTGACTAAAACATTTAAAATCAATGCCTACTACTCAAAAGATGGCAAGCAGAAGTCCAGCCAGCCACTCCGCCAACAAATTAGGTAAAAGTTTTTCATGTGTGCGCGTGTGCTTAAAAGTTGTTTTTGACAAGGCCAGTACATGTTTACTGGTCAACGGCTGCTGTCTTCAAGATATCTATGAACTTGAATATCAATAACCGACACTTCACAACATTTTTTCCGAATTATTATTAAGAGAAGTTCCAAACTGATATGAGCCTAAAAATACGAGAGGAATAACATTTCTCGGATATTTCCAGAAGATTTCAATGTGTTGATTTTTTGGTACACAGTCATGTTGAGTACGGTGACATAAGTTTGTAATCGGATAGTAAAATAATACAGTTGTTGAAGCCTAAACCCCATTTTTTAGGGGAAACGCATCCCAAAAGGCGATAGTTGCGGTGTAAATATGTTATGTAACGGTACAGGAAATTCGATAGGGTTCATGATAGTGCTTGAGGCTTTCGGCGCTTTGTTTAAAATTTTATTTTTTAATCAGTGATCATTTAAAACTATTAATCCCCCACCACGTCTCCGCCTGGTATCTGCGATTAAAATTGGACTGGCGTTTGCTTTAGTGGGGACATATTTTATTTCTAAACTGAAAATAAACTATACATTTCAATTTTGTAATGTGTTGATTAAAAAAATTCTTGTAGTTGTAAATTAAATCTCTTATACATTTTGTCAGATGTATCGTGTATAAATCTGACCATGATGTCTTTGATATAGTGCTCAAAATGAATATATTTAAACCATTCAATCCAAAGCCATCCACCATTGGACAATGGCAAATGTGTCTGTATAGTAATGAAGATCGATTATGTGCAAAATGTTCAATGATAAGTGGAATTTAGCGTTAAAAATGTGTAATTTTCCTAGTTACTGCTGTTTATTTAGCTGAAATTGTGATAAAACGAGCTCATTTTACTATTGTGCGACTTTGATTCAATAGGAACGTCTCCCTTATCACTGAAATTGTCTGCAAGCCCTACCTAATCGAGGCTGATGCCTTCACTGGCCTTTTTGTTTCAACAGAGGCCCACTTTCTGTAGGTGAGTTATATCAATTTTTAGTTATACTCAGCTATTTTAAACTTAATTACAGTTGTACATACGTTGTATTATTGATAAATGTATCTTTATATACTTAGTTTGAGTTTCCACGTCAATGAGGTCTGATACTATTTTACTTGAACTTGGACCAATATCAAGCTTGACTGGGGAGGTAAGATTTTTGTGGGGTCTAGGCCTAAGTCAAGTATAAGCTGGGTTTAAACTACAAAATAGTTATTTTTGTTATTGATTTACTTTTAGGCTAAGTTGTCTATTATTCATTCTCTGGTTTTAATGACCAGGCTAATCAGTTTGGCTACAAACTAAGGTCTTAGCATCTCAGTATAGACCTAGATCTCTGTATCTTACCTATTTGTAAAGATTTTAACCTGCATCCATAGAATAAAATAAAATGAAAATTTTTAAATTTTATTTGGTTGAAGATTTAAGAAATTAATTAAAATGATATAATTACATGGTTTTTAGCTAATAAACAAAAATGCTAACTTTAAAAACACTTGGAAATCAATTTAAAAAAGGCTCACAGCAAGTTGTGAAAAACACCTGTAGTGACAAATATAGGGCCTACAGAAATTTCTTTGGCTAGAATTTTGTACAAACAACTAGGGTTTCTGAGCTTCAATATTGGAATGTTTATTGTAAATTTAAAACGCTTCATAAAGCCAATATTAATTTCTCGTTGAAAGTCAAAATACCATGTCAACCAAAATAAAATTAATATTGACTTTATGAAGAGTTTTAATTTTACAATAGTTGTAAGTTACCTATAGTTAAATATAATTTGTCTGGTTTTTGGATTCCATCGCATTTATGTAAAAACTATCAACAATGTCCTTATTTTTTATGGAACCCATTTTAGTAAATAACCAAAAATGTAACCTCTAGTAAAATAAGTAGATAAATAGTTCAATTAAAACTCAAAAAACGATTACTCAACAACTTTCTGAAAAATCAATCTTGGAATTTTCTGAACAAAAACATCTGCTCAAAAGACATGTCCAACGCTTTTCATAACTTTAATTATTACTTAGTTTTGTCGTGTCCTTTAAACAAATTTAAATAGACCCATAGAACAAAAAATAGTTTGTGGTTATTCAATTTATTTTCATGCTTAATAAAACAAATTTAACAATGTTATTGCATGTGTTAACATTTACTAAAAATTTTGAAACAAATAAGTGCCAAATTGATATTTTTATTATGTGGATATGAAATGACATGATAATGGAATGAATACAAATACAAATTATGGATGAATAGTGAATATGGATGGTATGATACAAATTTAAAAAAGTAATCAAATAAAAAACTTAATACGACATCAGAACTTAAGACATGTTTATATCGTAAAATATGTTTATACATTTTATTAATTGTAAGCTCCTACACATACTCAAGATGGTTAACAAAGGGAATTTTGTCTCTTGGGACAAATTAAAATTTTACCACCCAGTTTTCATTGCCACTCAAAATTAACAGGTTATAGTATATTTTCAGTAGCTGCGCTACAGTCAAACTTGAATTTGTATGAGCATTATTAAAGCAGCAAAATCTTATTATGTTAATAAAGCTTTAAATAAAATAGACAATTTCAGTATGGCTTTTGAGAAAGTCTTCTGTGAAAGACTAGAGAGTTTTACTTGAAACATTTCCAAATTATTTTTCCTGAGGCTAAACACTTCGGCTTTAGGAAAAGCAAATCAATCATTTATGCAATTTATAGCCTCTGAAAACATGGTTGATGGTCAGGAAAAAGAGAACACGTCATGAGATACTGCTGTACTTGTTGCAGCCATGTGGTATTCGAGGCATCTCCCAAGCTCCCATGAATGGCTGTTATCCTATCTAGAGAGACAATATATTATGTTTGTTTAACTTTTTAATGTCCTTTCAAATCAACTCAATTAACTCAAGGTGTCTCACAGGGATCAATTCTTGGGCCGCTTCTTTTTTTAAATTTATGTTTACAAAATTACTTTGGTGAATTCTTACAAGAAATTAGTTCTCTATGCTGACAATACAATTCTATGCTGTAAGGGAAAATCTTTAGAAGTCCTTGAAATTATATCATTCATTGAGTTAAATTCTTGTAGTTGTTGAAAATTCATTGTCGGTGCTAAGTACTACATTTTAAGAGGATTAATTAGTTAACCAAGCAAGAACCCATGTTTACCATTGAAATAGCAAAGTAATGATTATTCCTCTCTCTCGCGGGGTCCGGTGGACAAGGGGTAGGTGGAAATCCAAATGTATCTTCGGTTTCAAAAACATTGGCTCAAGTAAGTATTTGCCTTTATGCAGATGATGCCAATCTTCTGATTAGTGGAAAGTCTAACTATGAGATTCAAATCTCTGCCATAGACAATATGACTCAAATACAGAACTTTTTCTCTAATAATCAACTTCTACCAAATTTATCAAAGACAAATTATATCAATTTTAGTTTAAAACCTAATGCAAATTTGCTTTTACCAAAATTAGCCTTGAACGGTGTTGAAATTACTCCTGTTGATAACACTAAGTTTTTTGGTTTGTACATAGACAGTAAATTGAGCTGGGACTTTCACATTGATCATGTAGCTAATAAAACTTCTTCAGGTTTATTCGCTCTTTATCGGTTGTCAAAATTTTGTAAACTAGAATCGTTAAAACTGGTATATTTTGCACATATTCATTCACAATTAGCATTTGGATTATGTGTATATGGTGGAACATGTCAAAGTAATATGAATAGGCTCTTGATTTTACAAAAACGTGCAATACGCATAATGTTAAAACTGGATTGGCAAGCTTCAGTAAAAGAAAAATTTCCTGAAATAAATATTTTGACTGTTTACAGCCATTATATATCTATCAATGTATTTTATACACCGTCCAAACCAAAGACTCTATCTCACTGATTAGTGATTTTCATCAATAGTTTACTAGAAACAGAAATAGTTTGTTAATACCATCACATAGATTAAGATTTTTTGAAAAAAAGACAACATATATAGGAATTAAATGTTTCAATGGTTTACCGAAATTATTAAAAAACACTTCAAATTTAATACAATTTAAAAACAATCTTAATATCTTTATACTAGTAATTAAGAATTGTTTGACGCCATTCATTGTATTTTGTACAATATGTGAATAAAGATTATTTTCATTTCATTTCATTTCAAGTTGTCTAGCTCAGTTCTTTGAAGAACCCCGCATGCAGCTGACCTTGCCAGTTAATAGCTGTATAGTTGTTTGCTAATATAATAATAAAAATGTCAAGTAATAAAAAAGAGTAAGCGAATAATCTATACTAATATATATATAAATATGAGATGATGTGTGTCTGTGTGTCTGTTCCTCAATCACGCAAATACCACTGGACCAATTTTGATGAAATTTTACAGGAAGCTTATATATACCTGGTTAACACATAGGCTATTAACATGTTTGATAATTTTATTATTTTCAAGATGGCGGTCATTAATAAGACCTCACTACATGTAAAAATTTATAACCCCAAAACTGTCACGTGAAATTCTAGAAAAACCGTAAAAGATATTTAATTTTTGACAGCCTATACGAGCTTTAAAATTTAATTCTCTACACAAATGGTCCTGTGCATTTTTGTCGTATCTTCAACCGTTTGCTCGGAAAGCTTGCATCAGTGTGGAGAAACAGGCTCATGATACGCCAGTCGCGCCCCACAATACGTCCGCAGTCGCACCGCAGTCATCCTCTGGACCTGGTACTGGTTCAGTGGTACGGCACGTCTGCAGTTTGTTTCTACAGATTACTTTTTCCATTGAAATTATAACTCTGTCCCCCATACCTACCTATCTATTCCTCGCATCATTACATTATTCATCGGCTTATTTAACCTCGCCTTCATTCACTACCGTCTGTTTTGTGGCTGGTCTGTGAGTGGCGTGTAGCGTTGCATGGCTTGGTTTCATGGTTTGCTCTGTAGCATAGACCGCCATTGCTGGACTACACACACCTCACAAAGAGCATCTGAGACATCGGGTGAACGGGAGATTTGAATTGACACCAATACCAGCAGAATGGCCTCGCAAGGGGCCGGGCGGCCTGTAGAAGTAAATGAGGCTGTTTTACAGGAAAGGAGAAGATGGTGAACAAACAGGCAAACTAAATTGTTTTTCTAAAGGTAGGAAACTGTCTTTAGCTACATTTGATGTCCATATAACATCCTCAAAATACCAAATCTGGCTCTAAGAACGGCTGGAATGGTGGAAGTAACTTTGACTCTCACAAGGTAACCAGTTGACACTTATAAGGAGAAAATGGTAAACTAACAGTCAAACTAAATGGTTTTTCTAATGATATATAGGAAACTTTTTTTGTTTACTTTAAATTTGCAGTTTTATTAAAATATACACACAGCTATGTTAAGAAAGTCCCGAGGCAAAGCGCGGGTACTCTCAGCTAGTAGCTAATAACCGCGACTGCAAATACATCGGACAAACCAAAAGAAAAATTAAGATTAAAAGAACACACATGCAGTTTTAAATATAACAAACAAGATAAATCTGTCATAGCAAAACACCCTTTAGAATCAGGACATTATTTTTCAAAAACTAATCTACTAAAAGAAGTTCAAAATCCACAATTGTTAGATGCATGCAAATCTTTGTTTATGAAAAAAATCAAAATGACTTGGCAAAAAATTACACAAATTTATTTATAGATTTATTTTGTGAAATTGGTGATTGCAGTATGTGTTGTTTTTTAACCTATATTTGCATCACTAGGTCTATTTTCATAACCCTACACACATTTTATTTTTAAAACTTAGATTATTTTTGGACCACCCATTTTATCTTCCGCATTTTTTTCCACCAAAGTCGACTTTCAGCTGGTTGACTATGACAGTAGTATTGATTAGAATAGTAGTACTTTGAACGGCAGACAAATTTCAAACGCACATTAAAAGTCACTGGTGAGAGTGAAGTGAATTTCCTTTGCAATTTGTTATTCTAATTCACTTATTGTAACACTAATTTGCTACGTTCTACGATTTATTTAAATTCTTAGTTACCTACACAGAAACTAATAGAATTGAACTTCATTTGACAAAAGCCAATGCTCGCATAAACACAGCAAAATCTGGCCTAACTTATTCATTGTAAAAGGTTTGTAAATAATTGCATCTGGTCTAGATTGTTGTAAAAATAAAACTTCCTACGTCATCCAATTTAATGTTTCTAAATATTGGCCTTTTTTATTGTTATACGGTTTTACAATTGTGGAAAAGCAGTAAGGTTTACTAACCAGGCCGACCGCGCTTGAAGCTACAACACCGCTTCACTCGATGGCGGCGGGTTCTTCGCGATCACCACACATTTGTAATGTGACTATCACGGTGACGCTAGGTAAAGGTCGAGGTTGAGTGGTAGAAGGACTTTGTAGTCCTAACTAGCCTCGTTAAACAAGACAAACTTTACCTTTTTTTTACCGCTGGCACAAGTGAATCGAATTTCCTTTGCAGTTTATTACCCTAATTCTCTCCGCTCATACCCTCGATTCTGCCTTGGGGTTTTTACTAATACTTATACTACATATCATGAAAGGAAAACACATTTAAATTTCAATAAAATCAGACTACTTATTCCCTGTTATCGCAAAAAATCACCATTTTGGCCATTTTGAAACAACTTGATGGATTTTCATAATATTAAGTATATTGATGTATAACAATAAAATACATATGTATTGCAAATTGCATCAACATCTGATGAAATTGACTGTAATTAAATAATTAAAACCACTTTTTTGGTGAAAAGTCTTTTCTAAAAGAGGGGTTACGACAGTCCGATTTAGCTGGTTAACGAACTCGACCAAGATGTTCACCATAGACAAATTTGTACAAAATATAGTGAAAATCGGGCTAAAAATGTAACCAGTAGAGATGATACACATAAATACATACAAGGTGAGTTTTAAATGTCTCCTCCACATTAACTTTTGAAAAAAAAAGTTAAGTTTTGACGTACTTTGCGTCAACCCCCAACCCAAAATCCGTGGGGGGCAACTTTTTAAGCTACAAATCCCCCTCTTGTGGCACCTCCAAAGAAAGGAACTTTTAAACACAAATTCAAAGACACAAAACCAATTGTCTACGCTTTAATTAATTTGCTTTTTTATAATACTTGTTTAAAGATTACAAGTTGTCAGGTTTAAAATGCCACATTTCACACACAATTTATTTTGATTGACACATTTTTCTTCAAAATCCTCTGGGGGAAATGTCACAACCCTGAAACAAAGTTCCTTAAAGAGTTTAAAGAAAAATTTGTCTATCAAAATAATTTGTGTGTGAAATGTGGAATTTTAAATCTGACAACTTGTAATCTTTAAATAAGTACAGTATGACAAAAAAGCTAATTGAGACAGAACATTTTTCTTTGCATCGTTGAATTTGTGTTAAAATAACCTTTCTTTTGAAATGCAACAAGAGAGGGGTTTGTATTTAAAAGATTTGGGGGCCCTTCCGTTTTGAGTAGGGTGGACGAAATAAAACAAACTTCAGGAGCCTATAAAAACATTGACTAAAGGTTTTTTTTGAAAATTTTCCTATATTAAAAGTAAAGGTGGAGGGGGGAATTTAAAACTCACCTTCTACATACATATGTATGTAGTGTTAAAAAAATGCTCAAAACAAGTTCAGGAGGTCAAAATTATACATTTCTAGCAACCAAAACTGCATACCATGCCCTATTTGAGAGTCACATATGTTATGGCTTGGTTCTCTGGGGAGGTTCATCTGTTCAATCTCCATCGAGTATTGTCATGCAAAAACGAAAGCAGCGAATCTTGGCAGATCTTCAGTATCCAGAGACTTGTAGGAACACCTTCAAGACATTGGGTATACACAGTTGTGACATTGTACATTCATGAAATCATTAAACATGCTCGCACACAAGATTTGATTAAAATGGGGATTTCCATAACTACAACACAAGAAGAGCGAATGACTTCAGTCTCCCAGCACATCACTCAGCCCTTCCAGAAGCCATCCTATGCCGATGCCAAGCTTTACAACATGCTTCCAGATGACATCAAAGCCAGCACCCCTCAGACTCTAAAAAAGACTACATATTTTGAAGTGGCTTATAGGTGAGTCAATCTACAGCCTTGAAGAATTCAAGACCATCGCTGCAGCCAAACAATAAACTTCCAGCACCAACTGTTTTTGGACTGTATTTATACAAAACTGTAATAATATGACACCAATTCTGATCTTGATGAATACGAAAATAAAGATATTTGAGTATTGAGTCAGTCGATCTAAAGCCTTGAAGAGTTCAAGGCCATCGCTGTAGCCAGACAATAAAAGTTCCAGCACCAACTGTTTTTGGACTGTTTTTATACAAAACTAGTTGTAACAAATTGTAATATTATGACACCAATTCTTGATGAATATGAAAATAAAGTTATTTTGGGATTGAGTATATTTTGACTTTGACTCATGAGCAGTTTGTGTTTCAGGGCCGGAGTCTCTTCGGAGAGTCTGCATGATTGCTTGTATCCGTCATGGTGTCTACTCAAGGAGAGATTAGAATCGGCCCATCACATCAAGTGAGTAATCTTCATTCAAGTGTCTAAATATTACATCAAAATATAGTTCCAAATCAACTGCATAAACCTCAGAAAGTCAATCAATCCTTCACCTACCGCAAAATGTTTACTTTATTTTTCAGTTGTGTTTAAAATTAGTCATAAAGTTCAAATATTTTCACTGTTCATCCATAAGGTTTTAAGGAAACATTTTTTTAAGTTATATTTTTTGCAATATTATAGTTTCTATCTATATAAAAATTCAGTTTTAATGTTGTCGTCCAATTTTAGTCAGGTGTTTGTGTGTATTAGCACTGTGAAAAAATAGGAATACTGTTCAAGGGTAAAATATAAGAAAATTGTATTGTTGTCTTTGGTTCAGTAGAAAAATTTAATTTTTATTGGTTTAAGCAAATTACAAAGGTAAAGCATAAAATAACAAAGCCAAAACCTCTCCAAAAATGGATGAAGCATGAAAATTGTATCTACATTAAATTACCATGCTTCAGCCTGATTTAGTAAGCACCCCTGTTGGTGTGGAGGTGGTCGAGGGAGACACACAATTCAGGACAAAGAACCAGCTTTAAAAATAATGAAAAAAAACATTGTAAACTCATGGTTGCAATTCCACAGCTTAAGTTCTAATTCTAGCAGTTCTCTTCAAAGGCAGTGATCTAACTTAATCTTTAATAGCATTTTTGAACACTCTGTGGGAATAATATCTTGTACCATATTTCTAATTATAGTCAGTAGGATATTCTCCTGTTATTTTCCACATGGCAGATGTTTTATACAACTGTGTGCGGTTATCTAGGCTCGTCTACCAGAGTACCGCAGTGGGCCGACAGTGAACAAGGAGAAGGAGTCAGACCCTGAGCTGCAGAAGGAACGTGAGGAGCTAAGATGGCTGCCGGCGATGTCTCTGGATGGCGACTTGCTGATGTACCTACGTGCGGCACGCTCTATGGCCGCGTTTGCGGGCATGTGTGACGGAGGCTCGGCGGACGACGGTTGTGTGGCGGCCAGCAGAGACGACACCACTATCAACGCACTAGACGTTGTAAGTAGGCTCCCAGCCACTAACCTTGCCCCAACTGCACTACATTACATTTTCTCCTCTGAAGTATAAACTTGTATAGTACTTCAAAGGCATGATACGTCAAATCTATTATTATATGGCTTGTATTAAAACTGCGCAAAATATATAACTAACTTTATCACTGAACAAATTTAACAAAATAGTTGAGAACACCTTTATGATACGAAGTGACTATTTTATGTGTCACAACAATATTTTTCCACACATTTTCTAAAGACTGGTGCTTAGTCAAATTTCACTTTCATATTAATGTTTAAAACTATTTTAAATTCAAAATAAGACACTAATTTCCTTCTTTGTTTTGTTAAGTGGTGAGGTTCAAATTAATGGTCTTTTTTCAGTTACACGATTCAGGATACGATCCCGGTAAAGCTTTACAAGCTCTAGTCAAGTGTCCTGTACCCAAGGGTGTTGACAAAAAGTGGACAGAAGAAGAAACTGTGAGTATTAGCATTATAATAAACTTATTATCGAAAGTCTATTTAATTTTGTATGGTTTACATGATTGGTTCAAAGCAGTTTCATATTTTTATGTTCAGTTGATTGTGAGAGTGTCTACTTGCAATATCAATTGGCTCATTATTTGTTATGTTAGTGTTGATGTCACTACGCTAATACTTCATCACTTTATGTAAATTATTTGTGTGATAAGTTTACATGCTTTTTACATGTGATTCATCTCAAGAAGTGTTGTAACAGAAGTTGTACTTACAAGGTTTAATGTTTCACTCATTACTATAGTTAAATACTTGGATTTATATGGGTATACACAGAAATAAACGTTGAACATTTTAGTTTAACTTTATACTCACATTAGTTTTGTCTCAGGAGTTCCAAATTCGAGTCTCTTTACTTATTTGATCTGAGAGGCAATTCATTGATTATTGTTATTTAATTTTTCTGTTAATAAAGTAAGTAGAAATACCTAAATAAGTCAGTAATTAAACTATATTTGACCATTCCTTTTAAATGAAAACACATAAAAGGAATGTTTTCAAGGTAAAGGATTTTTCCTTAATTTTATCAAGCTCTTGCTTTTCAAGGAACTAATTATGTATAAAATAATAATGACAAAGCTTTAATGCTTTGTTTCAGAAACGTTTTGTTAAGGGTTTAAGGCAGTTTGGAAAAAATTTCTTTCGAATTCGAAAAGACCTTTTGCACCACAAAGATACAGTAAGTACATTTTGATTCTTTTTGTTAGTAGTTGTTAAGGAAAGTTAATTCATGACATTGAATTGTGAGGAATGTTTGAATCTTTGAAATATTGAAGAGCTGCAGGTGTTGAAGATGAATCTATCAAAATTGAGTTAAAATGATCCAAATTATCCCAATTTAATTTTAATCAACAACCAAAAAATTGCTTTGATAATTTCTTTGTTCCATCCTTTTTTGTTATTGAATAGTGTTATTAATCCTCTCAATCGTCTATTCAGTTCAAAACTGTTATATTTGTTTTCGTATGCCTACAAAGTAGTATCAAAAGGATTAACCCTTCCCGAGGTGTGAGCGAGTATACTCACTTCGGTCATATTTGCTAAGACTGGTAATTACGAGTATATGGCTCTAGTCACTGTAGTCACTGTATTGACTTTCTACTATTCAGTGGTGTCCATTTTTGCCACTAGAATGCAGCAGCTGTTAGAGTGAGTAGTTATTCCTAGATCTAAAAATACAATGGTGGCCTCTTTCGGTTTCGAAATAACGGTGGGAGGGGCAACAATGGCGTCCTGCTGCACTGAGCTAGCGCTAAAAAGCACGCCATAGTTGGTAATTCCGAGTTATTCCACGCGAAACCAGTTCGCAGCTAGATTCGGTCTTGAAGTGTTGAACGTGCTGTTTCTTATCATCCTTTATTCATTTTATGTGTTTATACTGTGCATATTTAGTTTTTTTTAGTTGTTCTGTATATTATGTGCTGTATCGTGTGTCTCAAGCGTGGGATGCGGAAGGAAACAATTTACGTGGCTGAATCTAAACCCGGAGAACTGCTTCAAAAACTATCATACCAAAACCGATTTTGCTAATTGATAACTTGTACTTTCAATTATTTAAACTTAAACATTTTAAGAAAACAAAAAAAATTGTTTAACATTTTAAATGTTTGTGTATTTTTTAAACATTTTACTGTAAAATAAAAAATTTTGATTGAAAAATGTTTTTTCACACCAAATGTCATTTTTTTACCAAGAAAAGTAAAAACAAATTAGCATGGACTTCTAATAAAAAATATTTTCTAGAGTTCATACCAATGCAGTTCAGCTTTCACCGGCTAACTTTAATCAAGCTATTTCTTGATTAAACTGAAGATGCCTTAGCCGGTGAAAGCTAGCTCTTTTCATTAAAATTCAGTGAACAGTTTCAAAAATGTTTAATTTATTGATTTCTGAATATATTTGAATTAGAAATGTTTTGAAAGTATAAGAAGTAATCTGTGTGTTTGTGTCAAGTCTGAACTGGTTGAGTTCTACTATCTGTGGAAGAAGACTCCTGGAGCGAACAACAACCGACCTCATCGCAGGAGACGACAAGGCTCTCTGCGACGTAACCGCAACACGAGGCAAACTTGCGGCGGCACTCCCGCCAACAACAGCCCTTCCACCGACCCTAGTGGTGAGCTCACATTCAAGTCACAAGTACAATATCTAGTCAGCTATATAACTGCTAACTACCAAGTTGCAAACTTCACACACTTGTAGTAGAGGTTGGCTAGTCCCCCGAGAGAAGTTTCCAGACAACCAGGTGGAACCGGACTTTTTTTGTTGTTGTAAAAGGGTAGTTTTATGGAATTTTTGGCAGATTTGACAACTTGATGAATGTGCAGTAGCTTGATTTGTACCTTTTTAAGTCAACAACACAAAGTTTGAGTTCAGCACGGGTCTCACTAGGCAAATAAGTTTCTTGAATAAATATACTTGATAGATCGACACCTTTTTTTCCACAACTATATTGGCCTATTTTTTATTGGTCAATTTTTGTTTGAATTGAGTAGGTTAGGTAAGTAAAATTTGTTCTAAATCCCATCTGAAAACTTCTTAAAGCCAAGTAAAAAAATTGTCCTACTCAATTCTCGCCCAAAGGGAAATATTTGATCCCGCCTATTTCTAATTTACAGCTATTAAATAAAAATTCATTTGTAATGTTTTCTTTTAGCAGGTGGTGGATCCAGGCCTTCTTCAGGACCTAAAGAACAAGGTTAGTAGACTAGTAGAAATACAGATTAGGAATTCACATTCCAAAAATATATCCATGAGTTTTTAGGCTAATCTAATCCATAAGTTATTAGAGCTCGTAACCCCCATATAACTATTAATGTATTTAACAAAAACATATGAGGCCTGTCTATTAAATAAAAAGGCAGCCATTAAAAATCAGTTTTATTTTTAAAATTGTACAGGCAATTATTCAATCTTTGCTCTTTTTCAATAAACTCCTTTCCCCTAGCCACACAACGTTTCATCAGTTTTTCCATTGGTCATAGCCGTGCTGGGAGTCTTCTTTGTATTTAGGCTTTTAGTAGCTCTGCAGGTTTTCACTTTGCCTCTTCTACTGACTGGAATCATGTTATCTTTAAGGCAGACTAGATCTTTTTAGAAAAAGTATAAATCAGGCGAGTATGACGTGTGTTCAAGCACTGGAGTGCCTCTAGAAGCCAAATAATCTTTCACAGATAGTGAGTTAAGGACATTATCAGTGGCATTATTCTGGTGCAAGATCCATGACTCCACAACTCCGTCCGTTTTTTCGAACTTAATCAGGCAGTGTTGCCAAAACTTGCAAATATCAAAATTGGTTTATCGCTTGACTCTCTGCAACCCATTTAGTCATCACAATGCCGTTGATGTTGAAAAAACGATCAGCACGGCATGCTGGCCATCTTTTCCAGAGTTGAAACACAGACTGGTCGACCTGGACATTGCTCATCTTTGGTGCTCTCTGGGCCTTTCAAAAACTGTTTACACCCTTTGAAAACACGTGCACGAAATATGGACTCAAAATATACTTCCCCAACCAATTGTTTTTGTGGCAATGTTCATCAAAAGCAAAATTGGCGGGTAATTTATTCTTTTTTGCCTGCCAATAGTTAACTTAGGAGATTGTAGTGGTCACGTACAATGTTACAAATGTTGAATTTTTAGGTTTTGCCAATTTTGAACTTAAAAGCTTTAAATAACCTTTTTAAAACTATGAAATTCTAATCTACAATTTTACTAACAACATTTTGTTTTACAGGGGAAGGAAGCTCGGGCAGTGAAGAGGAGAATTCTGAAGACGATTCGGACTCAAGAGATCAAACCATTACTCGCTGTCACCACTGCTTTTCCACCAGTGAGTACAAGAGATAGATAGGCATGTTTGTCTGTCACTACCTGTCGCAAGATCTATAGCTATACTATCTCTGTTTTGCCCCTGTAGATGCGACTTGTACTACATACTGTCAGATCATTGCAGGGTGTATGAGAGATTTAACTACAGAGCCTTATTTTATAAACAGAAAATCTGATTATAGCAAAAAACAAATCAGGGTGTCCAGCATATGGGAATTCCACGAATTAAAGAAAAGGGGTATAATAACAAGAACTCTATATTTTGTTTTATAACAAAACTTTTTCAAGATAAGAAGAAGGAGGTGTAAACTATTTAGGAAGAAAACAATAAACATTACAAAATGTGTGTGTAACTAACAAATATTATTAGATAACTTACCTTTCAAATTCATTCCAAAATTGTTTAAAACTTCTCTTTGAAATTATTGTAAATATAAAAATTGTTATTTTATTTATTTATTTATTTTTTCAGATGATTTTCAACTTATTACAAAATTTGTTAATATTGAGAGACACAAATGTTTTGTAAAGTTTATTGTTTTGTTCTTTAAATAGTTTATTCCTCCTTCTTCTTCTTTTGAAAAAGTTTTGTTATAAAACGAAATAGAGAGCTGTTGTTTTGTTATTATACCTCTTTCCTTTACTATCCATTCTTTTTCAGTAATATAAAAGCCTATTGACCTTTCTTTCAAATCATACATGTATTATTCACTGTTGTGAGTGACTGATGATTTTCTGGGATGTGAATTTATTACATCACCAGAAACACCTGAAAGTCCTGGAAAAATATTTATTAAGTGTCTTGGATACAAAAGTTATAATGTAACAAGCTGTGCAGGAGCTAAATTTAGTCGGGGACGGGAACAGGAGGGATTTGGCAAAAAATCCGGGATTAGGGAATGGGAAAAGCTAGGGAATAGACATATTAAAGAAATATTAACTAAAATTGAGTTTCTTCAATCAAATTATTTTGTTTATGATCAATCGGTTTTTGTGGCTCACAACACCGTGCAGTTTTAAAATCAAAATTCTCTAAGTACTGTACATCACAACATAACACCCTCACCTTCACCCATTTACAATAAATAACACTAACTCACTTAGCCCCAAAATTGCAAAAACAGTTGGGGAGAGCCGGGAGTATAAATCATAAAAGGATCGTAAATCAGAATGAGGTTGCTGCTAATGAAAGGAGTGAGAGAGAAGGAATGAGACTGTTGAGCTACCAGGCACAGAGATGAGGGTTGAAGGCAAGAGAGAAAAGACAGGTAGAAAGGGCAAGGAAAGAGAAAGGAAGGCAGAGAGGGGAAGACAGCAGCTGCAGTGTGTGGGCAGGAGGGGAAGGCAAGTGTGTTGTGTCAGTGTGGGACAGCTGCATCCTTATCAGCAGTCAACTATATCATTAGCTGTTGCTAGGCAACCACATAGGGTGGGGTTAAATAACCAATCACAGCATTTTCTCTGTATATATGTGATTGAGATCAGAATGTGAGAAGAGTGGTGTAGTGTGTGTTTGTTATTTCCTTATCTCATCTCAATTTACTCAATGATGAATTTCAGTTGACAAATAATGTTTTTAGAGTTGTTATACCAGTTTTAAATTACAGTAAATTGCAGAGGTTTTAGAACAATAAAAATACGATATTGCAAGCTAAAGGATCTAGTACAAGGTCAAAATGGATGTTTGGTTCTGTCTGAGATCGTTATCATCCAACCTGACAATGGCTGCCGGCCTCCATTGAAATTGCAATCAGTACGGAAGTAGGGTGAGAGGGGTTGTTTACTTAGAACTGCTCAGCCACTAGTTCCTTATCTTATCTTCACCAGAAGTACATAATCACGACAACAATACTTGGAAGTACAAAATACGAATTTTTGTGGAAAAAGCCAGCAGTTTTTACTCCCAGTCCCAATCTTAATCCTGTCCCGGTAGATTAGTTGGGAGGAATTACAACTCACAGTGCCAATCAAAATTTCCTTTATCTGTTTCTTTCTGACTCTTGAGTATTCAGGTCAACCTAATAAGTAACCCGGGTTCAGTCTTATTAAGTGTTTGAGCATCTGTTAAGTATTTACTGATCAAATGACAACTTTGTCCTAATACGAAATTTAATGAAATGTTATAACTTTTTTAAGTTGCAAAACCCCCAAAGTAGTAAGCCTGTTGGATTTGTTTCCAGTGTTATGCTCATAGTTAACTTGTTTAATGTTGTTAAGAACATAAAACCTTAAGCTGACTTGCCTCGATGCATGTTTTATAATGTATTGTACCAAATTTCTAGTAAAATCTAATCTTATCAATATCCCAGAAGATATCTCTAAGACTCGGAAGGAATATTATATTTTATGTTTCCTCTTTGCTTTGGTCTGTATATTCTCAAAATTTAGTCAGGTAACGAGGAAATGTACATGCATTATAGGAACTTAGATTTAAGTAAGTGTAAAACGGTGTTTGTTTGTTGTGTCAAGGCTCCCGGGAGCTGGCTCCCTGCGGGCCCAAGGAGCGTACGCTGGTCTGTGCAGAGTGTAGGGCTCATTACGCCAAGGTTGGCTCTCTGCCTCCCAAGACGGATGCCCCCTACCTCTTCCGCCCAGTGCCGAGTGACTCTCCAGACGGCTCCCCAGGGCGAATGAGGACCCTCAATAAAACTAAAGAAACTGTAAGTACTTGGATGTATATATCTCGTGCTAGTTTAATTTTTACATGGTGAACCGATTAAGCAACATCATTATTTACATCCTCCTTGTTGAATATTACTTGTTGTTAAATGTTACTTTTAATAAATTATATTTACTATGAACAATAATGTTTTTTCAAACTTGTAATGAATTTCAGGTCTAAAGTTGTAATATTTTTACTATATAGATATATGTTTGGTGATAACTCTTCCCCACACATAGACATATAGTCCTCGTGGGGAATATTGTCTACAGTACAATGTGACATATGTACATAGTAATGTATATGATATTAATTAAAGATGATTTGATTTGGAAAAAGGCTGTGGCTTGCCGGAACCGATGTCCAATACGGCAAAAAATCGGTTCCTTTAGAAAATGTGTTAATAACTTTTTAAGTTGTTTCTAATAATACTTCACTATTAATTTTGTTTTACAAACTATGAACTTATAGATTAAAACCATAGAACTACTGTAAAAATAGTCTTGCATATGAATTGGCAAAAGTATTAAGAGCGCTCAGTACTGGTTGGCCATTTTGTTTTTCATCCCACAATAACAACTGCAATTGTTTCCTATTCTTTTGAAATTAGTTCCATTTAAAAGATGGCAATGTGCTGCAGTGATTCTGCTTCTATTAGCTTAATAGTTTTTGAAATTTCTATTAGTTGAAAGTTCTATAGTAAAACAAGAAATTATAATCCAACATTTCTTCAATTTTTGGATTCATATCACTGTTTTCTAAAGGATAAAATAGAAATTTTGCTAATTGGAGTCACTAAAGCTTTAAGTTTTAATAAATTTTAAAACAAAGTTTATTTCAATTAATAAAAAAATTAGTAAAATTCCAATAAAAAATCGTAGGTGTCCCAAAAAATTTATGTTTTTTCATTGTTTTTATGGAACAAAATTCAAGGTCACAGCTCACAGCTAATTCTGCAAACTTTTAATACTAAAATATAATTTAAAATGTTAGTTTACTAAATGTGGTTTACACAATCTCAAAAATAAAGTTAAAACTAACAAATTCCACCTTAAATACCAGTAAATTAACAAAGAAAATTATTATTTTTAAATTTATGCTATCAAAAGGAATAGAAAGGATAGCAGGCTCATCTTGATAAAGTAGAAACACTTAGAAGAACACAGCTTAAAAAAAAACATAAGTAAGCTTAAAAAAAACTCCTTTGAGAGTATGTGTCTTCTATGTGTTCTACTTTATCAAGGGAGCCTGCTCTCCTTTCTATTCCTATTTAAAAGCATATTTTGGCCTAGAGCGTATTTACTACATCTATTTTTAAATTTAGTCTAAATTGGTATATTTAATTAAAAATAAAGTTGTGACAAATATTTTTCCTTAACCGTTGTAGTTAAGGTTTTTAAAAAATCCATTCTTATTCATAAGTTAAAACGTGAACTTATCAACAGAATATTAAAAGTGTAAATATAGTCATTAAAATTCCAACTACCCATAACTTTCTACATGAATTGAGTGTAAATGCAGTGAGAGAGGAACAAAATGGTTATTGATCGGCAGTTGAGATAAAATTAAACAAACAAAACATAATCAGCCTTCAAGCACCAGGGACACTGTGCGACGTTCTTGTAAGTGCTTTTGTTAAATGTTCACCCAAAAATATCTCAACTAATTTAAAATATGTGTGCAAGATTGTGCTGAACTTTTCATTTTAGAATAAAAACTAGTTTTAATTTATCTTAATGCATACACAATATGTGTAATTTATCTTAATTAGACATGCCATCTTAATGAACACATACTGGATACATTTTTTCATCTCTTTAGTTCAATATCATTTAGAGTCTTTACCAGTTTTTACTACCAGAGAGTTTAACAGTCTTCACTACCTTATAAAACTTTCTTTATATTTAAATACAGTTTTATAATATTTAGTAATTAATTTTAGAAACTAGTTTAGGACTACAGACACAGAGTTTGGCTGCCATCAGAGATCAGTTCGTTTTAGGTGTAATTAGAGACCATTATCGACACTTTAAAAATGTATACCAAACAAAACTAAAAACCAAAAGCCTAACCATACCTACTATAATCTATTGCTCATACACTATCTCAGTCTGAGGACCATCAACGTACAACAGATTTTTCAATCTAACCTCCCCTAATTTATTGGGGTAACATTTATTCGGGTTGGCGGTACAGCAGTAAGAAGCCCGCAAGTGTTGTGGGTGCGGAGTATTGATGTGTTTGGTTGTAGCCTGTGAAGGGCAGCAGTGGCGGTGGTGGTGGGGGTCGAGGCAAGCGAGGCAGTGGTACCAGCACGCCAGATCCGCAAGACTCTGAGAAGAAGGGCGGCAGCAGCTCTCCCACAGATCGAGCTAAGAAACGGGTACTCCACTGCCCTGCATGTGTCTTGTCTTGTGTCTCACCTCCCTCTCTCTCTGTGTGTTTGTGTACATTGTCGTTGTGGACTTGTGCATGGAATGAATATTTTTGTTTTGACAAGACCTTTAAAAATGTAATGTTTCCGTTTATTTTCAACTTAACATTGCAGGTAATGCAGAGAGTTAAAACATTCTTTGAAATTTTAAGGAAAACTAATTTTGTACAAGATCTGACGGAAGATTCTTTAACTAACCTTCAAATGGCAATAGATTTGGAGATCATTTTTTTGAAAGTTGAAACTAACCTAATTAAAACTATACTAAATTTAAGTTATTGAAAAAGCTAAAATCTTCTGAGGCTAACAAAACCCGAAAATTTGATTGAGACAAGCAGTTGACGTCAGTTTAGCTTCTGTTATTATTTATGACCATTTGCAGGCTCCTGGTCTTGTCCTCGACTCTCCATACTCCTTTTAGTGCTTGCTACAATCTGTAGGATCCCAACATTGTCTGTCTTGATGTCAAAAATTTTAACCTTGAAAATCGGACAAAAAACAATTTAGTGTTCAAATTTTGTTTGCACTTCTGTGTTTCAATCTTATGTAACTCTCAACATTGTTGATCGATTGATTTCCACAAATTTTGATGGGGTTCTTCTGTTCACTAGACTCTTTATGTCAAGTTACGATTGCTAGGATTTTGTCTGTTCTATTGTGTTGCGTTTATTTGATCTCAGTTGTCTTCCTCCCTCTCCAAAGCACGCACAAACTTTGTAGTTTAGTCTTTCGTAGTGTGTTCAGTGTGTAAACGATGACTAAGAAAAGTAATAAGACTGCCAATCAGTTACCACCACTGATTAATATTTAAATTACTTGTCTTATTCCTTTTCTGTAGTGATTGGTGTAAATATGTTTTTGGGTGTAATGTATAGTGTGAAATAGAGTAAAAAAAGTTGTATCTTGTTTTAGCTGTAGCAAGTTGCTTTCTTAGTTTTTCCAAAATATTGATGTTTTTTTTTATTCACTTAAGATTAACACTTTAACGACCAGACCAACCCTTCCTGACTTACCTTAAGGAGACTCAATTGCCATATTCAATTTTGCACAACTTACACTTGAAACTAAAATTACCTGAGACTAATAATAATATTCATTGTCGATACAATATTCATTGTGTGTGACATACAAGAAAAAAACAACAATAGCAAACAATCAAAAAATATAATAAACTCTGTAGACTACCTAAAACATATACTGTGATCTTTTTTAAATACAGTAATTCATTATCTTTTTAAGTGTTATGTACAGAAGTCCCTTGCAAGATTTTTTTGTGAAAAGCGCCACACATTACATTAGCAGACAAGCTGTAAACACGAATTCTCAACTCAAGCCCCTGTCCTGTTTCTCTGAAACTAAAGGAACTTTTCTTGTATTTAACCAATTTGTTACCTTCACAGCCAATTTATAAAACCCTTTCATGTAACCAAGTAGGGTACACACAAATGTTGGGTAAGTTCATTGTGGACCAACAAAGGTCATTAGGTCCGCTTTGTTTGTTCATTGTTTACCATATTTATTGTACATTGGTCGTTAAAGTGTTAAATAATGAAGCTAGTGAGCTGGTGAAGCACAAGAGTATTCATCTGCTGCATAGCTTTCTCTGAGTAAGAGCTCATTTGAAAGATACTAGACAACTTTATGTTGTTTCTTATTTGTACTTTTCAATCAAGTGCTCTATAAAAGGCCGATTGAAAAATGTTGTTCTTCTACAATTAGATCAAACAAATTGGAAAAGAATTACTGACAACCTCTTTTTAATAATGATGGACTTTACCCCTGGTTTTTGTGTCAAAAATAACTTACTCAACAATACAAGAGTTAACAGTAACTTCTCTCACTATCAATGCTTAACTTATACTACTGGTTTATTCTTTTACAGTTATAAATCGGCACTTTATCGTTACAATAACTTGCCCTCATAGCTGTGTTAAACTGGTGACATTGTCAACATATGTACATAGAACATATTTTCTTTACACAGTCCTTTTCTTTTGACTTATCAATGAAACTAGCTCACTTCATGTAGTATAACACTTATATTTACAGTTTATACAGTTAAAAACTTGTTAACGTGATTTGATGTGTTGTTATTTTACTTAAGAACTTGTGGCTAAGTCTGTCTATTTTTAAAATTAATTATAAAATAAATATTAATAAAAACTAAATACCCTTTATCATTTTTTATGGACATGGTAGAGACAAAACCTCAATCAAAATAACTATATTATTTTGAGGTTAATCTCTATTCAACTTCATATTTTGTATTAAACATTTTAACAAAACAACAATAATTCTACCAAAGAACTAATAGACATTTGCTATTGACCTAAGGTCCTTTAAAACCTTAAATAATCCAAACAAATTCACAACTGATATCACTGTAAAACAACAACAACATTGTTGTATTTGATATTACTTTGTTCCTGATTTACCACATGGCTCTCATTGCCTTTTATATCTTACGAGTTCTTAACAGTTGTCTTCTTTGTTTGCAGTTGTGCACAGACAAGGTGAAGACGGAAGGGTCCAAGTGTCGGAAGCGGCCAGTGGCCGAGGGTGAAGGGGAGGAGGAAAGCAAGCGAAGCGAGCGCGACCCGACAGTCCAGCAGAGAGTGTAACTTCAGACAGTGGCTCAGTAGCAGACGAAACCGAGGCCACAGAGTCAAACAACATAGACCTTGCTGAGAACCTCAGTGAATCTGCAACAGCTATCGCGGACGATACCACTCAAGGAGCAAACAAAGAAGAAGAGGAACCTCCCTTGCTTCCTCCTGGGTCCCCTCTGTCGCCCAACAGACCACCGAGTGATGACTCCCAACCTCCTCCTCCGGTCTTCAAGGTAGAAGACTGCAACAGTGTGGTTTTCAATTTAGGAGTGTCCAAGAAGGAGCCCGAACAAACTGTAATAAAGGAAGAGCAAAATGGTGAAGTCAACGATCAACTAAGCCAACCTTTCTCTCAGCCTCCGCAGCTACCTTTACAATCAGAGTCAGATGAAGACGTTAAGATTCAAATCCCCGATATCAAACCGAAGTTGGATGACAACTTTTTCTCGTTGTCATTGACTGAAAGGGTTAATGAACCGATAGGATCAGGGTCTTTACCAAAAGCCTTTGATGAGATCCCTATGCCTGGTAAACTGAGCGTAAAGAGAGAAGGACTATTTGAGCCTGTACAGGCAGAAAGTGTTATTGTTCCTATGATTCAAGCGGCGGAAGAATTTGTACCAAAAGAAGAAAGTATTAACTCCCCTCCTAACTTACAACCTGCATTGACTGATGTAAGAACTGTTACAACTCAATCACAAACAGTTTCTTTGAACAGTATAAAGACTGAGTCTAGTGAAGATTCAGGGTCAAGTGAAGCTCTGAGACCGTCTTCCGCAACAGATCTGACAGCTCCTTCTCTCTCTCCTCTACCTCTAACTGCTTACGCTCCTGCTTCTCCTAGACAACCTCCTCCAGAAGCCCATCAAGATGATAAGTCTGGTATAATTGTGCCGGCATTTTCAGTACCGATAGATGAAAAGCCAACGCTAAATATTCCATCTGTGCCTTCAGCACTTACTGCACCTCATCACTCAAGTTTCTCGTCTTTCTACCACCCGCACTTCCATCCTCACCAGAATAAAGTGAATCCATCTCCACCTTCGTACTTAAACTCAGGGTTGCAGAGCGAGCCACAAAATTTGAAAATTAAACAAGAAGTGATCCCACCAGATTCAGTTCAGCCTTCCACCGATCCGCTTCAGTCTTTGAAAGAGGTCAAAGTACCTGGATTTTCCAGCACGTCTTCTATATCCCAACCACTTATGCCGACTTCCAACCCTTCAAACTCTACGCAAGATCTCAGTCATACTTCTCAGTCTTCGTCGCCTTTCCAGAGTGTCGGACCCAGTGTTGAAAACATAAAGAAAGAGCCAGAGAGCTTTCATCCTATCAGAACAAACACTCCAAGTAAAAGCCCTTCAATCAAGCCTTTGGAGACCACTCCGATCACCTCTCCTGCACCAAGGGTCAGCTCAACTCACACCCCACCGTTTCCCCAACCCCCTCCACCAGTATCGCACAGTGCTGCAAATTTAATAGCTCCTTCCCCTACAACGAATCCAGTTACCTCTCTATCTCAAGCAATAATTCACCCTTCACAGCAGCCGTCACCACTCAGTAGAGTTTCTCCTGGTCACCTAGCCCACCCTCATGCTTTTGTTCCTGCGATGCATCCCCATCATCTTATGCATCATCCTATATTTGCCGCCGCGGCACACGCAGCAGCAGTACACCACAACCCCTACCATCCGCATCACCCCTATGCAGGCTTTCCTTATCCGTACCCTTACGGGCCTTACCCCATTCCTCAGCCTGTACCTCCACCCTCCCATCCAAGAGACGCACAGAAAAGAGAGAGCTTGGAGACATCAATGATCACTTCTCACCATTCATCAGTTACTACAAGATCTTTAAGAGAGGTAAGTTGGTTCATTGTGTTTGTAAATACTCCTTAGCCTTTTTGAGGATTAGTGGCTTTTCGCTTGATAAACAGCAGCTTACAAGGGATAGATTTTAGATATTAAACAAGGGTTGAATTATCTAATGGTTAGTTTAATAACATATATAAATTAGGCTAAAATTTTAAAATTGTATGTACAAAATGTGTATAATGCTATGTAACGTATGAATATTGTGTTTTATGTTGAATTTTAATATAAAAGGTCTATTTAGATTTTCCCATGAACAAATTCTCAATAAAAATAGGATTAATTTATAATTCATCTGCAACTTGGCAATCATTATATTATCATTTCCTCTAAAGTCAAATTTAATTTTATGTTACCTTTACTTAGCTCACAAAAATATCAGATAACTGCATAAATCTTTCAACCCAAGTCTTCACAGGTTTGTTATCTGGTTGCAGGTGGAAACTCGTGAGGAGTCCAACAACCACCACACGACACAAGAGATCACTCAGACACACCACCACAGCCTCTCACACCATTCGTCAGTGCACCATCACACTAGCAGTAGCGTCGAGAAGCAGCCTCTAACCATCAGCCACTCTTCGACATCTAGTACATCGGTACAGCACAAGATCAACAGCTCCAAGCATAGCACTAGTCCTGCCACCACTCAGGTACTTTGAGGATAATAATCAGGTCATTTGTAGTTTTCTGGAATCGCCAAGTTCTGTCAGGTTGATTTAAAGGGTCATCGAATCAGTCCGGATTGAAATCATATCACCTTTCTATGATACATTTGAATGATGCTTTTGGAACAAACTTCATTTATTTTGTAAAGATTTGGTACACATGTCTAATCTTAGTTCTAGTCCGGTCAAATTTAACTTGAACCTACAGAATCTCCCAACCTGACCCAACTAAAAATTCCTTTCCTTTAGAATCTTGTCTTTGGATAGTTAGGATTGCAGATCTTAACTATATATCTCTTTGCAGTGTGAAATAGGGTGGCCACTGACCGGGAATTATAAATACTGGGAAAAAACTGGGAAATATGCGTGAATTCTTGGTGTAACTGGGAAAAATTGGAAAAACCCAACCCGGCGATCATAATGCACCGTGGGTCTGAAACGGTTCACAGAACGTATCACGGGCGTAAAATGGTGTTCAGAACTTATCGCAGGGTTAAACGGCTCTTGTTATGTACCCAAATGTAATATGGCGATCGTAACGTACCGGGGATCTGAAACACATCTGGTAAAAGTCATAACGTCATGCGGGTATCTAACGCGCCTCTCGGAATATACCGTGGGTCTGAAACATCTCTTGGGACGAATCAAGGGCGTAAAAAGGCGATCGATAACGTACTGCTGGAGCACCGCGAGTCTCAACCATCTGTCGGAACAAACCGAGGCGTAAAAGGGCGTGGGCAATAAACGGCTCTCGAAAAGTATTGTGGGGTTTAAAAAGGCGATCGGAACGAACGTACCGCAGTTCTTAGACATCCCCCATAACATACCACAGGCGTAAAAGAGCGATCGTAAAGTGTCGCGGGTATTAACGGTTCTTGGAATGTATTGTGAGGTGTTAAAAGGCGGTTGGAACGTATCGCGGGTGTAAACTGGCGATCGGAACGGACCAAGGTCTAAAACGGCTCTTGGAGCTATGGCGTGTTGCAGCGATTGGGAAGGGTCACAGACTTAAAGCATAGATCGGTACAGGCTGCAGACGTAAAACAGCCCTCTGCAGCGTTTATTGCCATGAAATATGCGTGAATTATACCAAGCTGCTTCTGTGGCCACCCTGATAGCTCTTTCTAAAATTACCTAATAGTACTGAATGATTAAAAAAATAATATATTAGTAGCTATTGTTTACTATTTGGCATCAAGAAGCTACTTACGTCAAGAACAAGCCTCTGAAAGTGAAAGTTTAGCTATCAAGTTACCCCAGGTGGCTATAGTGAGTTGGTTTGTCTGCAGGCTGGTACTAGTTGTCACGTGTCTGCCACCCTGTCACAGACAACATCTTCCTCCCTATCCACCAACCATGGAGGCAGCCACCAGCACAGCCACCAACACAGTCACCAACATCACCACCAGAATGCGGCCGGCGAGCGTCTCAGTCCTTCAGCTGCAATGCAGCTCGGTCAGTCACAGAGCTTTACTGGCTCAAATTTCTGTCACACAGTTTTTGCGCAAACTTACCTTTTAGCTGACATTTAGGGTAACCATAAGTCTTTTGATGTATGTGGCAGACTCGGATAATCCTAGAAGTGTACGAGATTTTAAGATCGAGACAAAACTTTTTCTCATCAGGATTTTGTTTTTGAAAAATTTGAGACGAGAAAAGAATGACAACAGAAAAAAACTTGTAATACCATAAAATTGACCAGAAGTAAGTATAAACACAACTTTCAATGTAAACTAAAAGATTTGTTCCAAATATTAAGTGCCAGCAGTTTAAATAATAACAAACTAGGTAACATTGATGTCCAGTAACGACTGAGAAATGACAAAATCGAGGCTGATGCAATATTTCAAAGTAAACAACGACACAAAATGGCCTCCAGCTGGCAAATAACAGCATAAACTACTAATCACTTTGGTCAATTAGTTTCGATAGTTGCAATATTTTCACTATCTCCAATTTTGCAGTAATCAGAGCAACGAGTTTCAACTTTTGATCTATTGCAAATATAACAGGATGTCCAGCATACGAGAATTCCGGGAAAACCAGAAACTATATGGGAATTTTGTCCCAAACCGGGAAATTTTGTGAAAGTGATCGCGAAGGTGGTGATTATGTCACAGACGAGTGTAGCTATCGATGCGAATGGTATCAAAGTCGTTATTTCGCAGTCGTTAGCAGAAGTCAAGAGATTGTCGTTAACAGTAACAAAAGTCGTTATTTAGTTGCGGGTGCTTGAAAAAGTCGTAGTTTTGTACAAAAATACCGTATTGGGCGGGATTAACTATGACTCTATTAAGGTAGCTAAATCAGGGAAATATATACGGGAATTATACCGAAATTTTGTTTTTCCTGAACGCTGGACACCCTGTACTACTATCAGATCACTTGATCCCATACTTATTACGTCCATATGTTGTCAGTCAGGCTTAGATTAACAGTACTTCATTTTGTCACTTGTCATGCTATAAAATCATCAAATATGATGTAGTTTATTGAGATTTTAGAATTACCAAAAAAAATGGTTATAAAACAAGTTTTAATATTAACCAATCCGATTTTTGATTAAAAAGACGGGGAAACGCTCTTTGGCAGTATGTTTAGAAGTTATCAAACATTTTATTGATTAAAACACCAGAAATTCAACAAAAGAACTTGATGCTTTAAGGACACTGGGGTAACCGTCTTGAAACTGGTACACTCACAAACAGGTTATGCATATTATGCTAAAATATTTTGGTGAAAGTGTATTAAAACAGGCATAATAAACAACTTTACTTGCATTTTACATAAATATTATTATATGCTGAAAACCCGATTAAAAAATAACAAACAAAAAGAAATATGTTTCCCTTAGACTGATGGATAGATACATGTCATTCATACGTACATTCCTTCTTCCCTGGAAAAAGGCCAGCAATTCACTTTGAATAATGGTAATTGTTTACATGTTTGATAGATTTAGGTACTCAGTCACTTGCAATTGAGCTTTGAATAATTTTGTATTATTTTTGTTTCTTATCTCTGCTGCTAATAAATTTAAAAATGTACACCAGCTTGTGAGGGAAGTTTTTCTGAATAATTGGCGATAGCAATAGTAGAAAAACCGACAGGTTCTAACTTAGTTTTGCTTATTGAAAGTGTTTTGTCACTGTATGGTATGTGGTCTGTTGTTCAGTGGGTGCAAGATCGGCAGGGAGTAGTAAGCCTCACCCTCACCACCCAGGGCTTATGGTTCACCCCCATCACCATCCGATGTTGGGAACCCCCAACCCCACTAGCTCCTTGGAGGCGTTGCGGGCTCACGCTCAAGCTGCTGCTCTTCAGTCTTCAGTTCCCCTGCAACCTCCTCACGGTAAATACGCTTACACTTACGTCAGTAATTAGTTTAGGGCTGAGAGATTTTAGAACCTAAAAAGTTGTCGGTCCATACCAGGTCAGTCAGTCAAATCCTCCCAGAAAGTCTATGATTTTCAAGCTGAATATAAAGTGTCTCATTATGGAAACAAATTGGTCCTACAACAGACAACCTGGTTATATGATGGTTAAAACAATTACATGTATTGTTTACAGGGCCGGCCACAGGTATGATGGGACACCCTGCGTTTTTGTCACCGGAGGGCCGAAGTGTAGCAGAAGCTGAGGTGAAGCCTGAGCCGGTGACAGTGAGTGGTGACGAAGGGGGAGGTGTGGAGGAGGAGGAGATACCCTCTCCCACCCTGCCTCGCCCCCCCAGTCCTGAGCCCAAGATAGAAGACTCGGAGTGCCATCGCAGTCAGTCTGCTATGTGAGTACCCAGCGCCATTAGAGATTAGCGTCAAGGAGCGCCTCATACCAGTTCTAAACGCTGAACCAGTTTTGTAGATTTATATTACAAATTCAAGTTGAACCTTAAAAGAGTGTGTTTTGTAGATTTAGATTACAAATTAAAGTTCAGCCTCAAAAGACTGTGCGGTACTGGCGATGGCCCTGGAATAAGCCCCAAATCCCAGAAAATTTGTCCATTTATTTCTCTGGAATTAACTATATTCTGATAATTGGTGCTCAATTGCATTAAGTGGCAATTCTGCAACTTACAAACGCCCTGACGGATTCAGATAGTGTTCAAAATTATGTTTCTTAAACAAAGTACACTTTGCTCCAGTTTAACCTAATCTAAGTAATGAATACTGTAGAAAGATAAGTAAAGCAGGAGACAAAGGAGAAGGGAGTAGACAGTTTGGGGGAGGAGGGCAGCTGTGTTTACCCCTTTGGTCATCGATTTTTGACCTTCAACATTGCTACTACACCACTGGTCTCTAAGAAACCAAAAGAGGCAGAGCTGTTGATAGTACATTAAATGGGGTATGGTTAGTAAGAGGGTGCAGGGATTTTTACTGACAGTGCAGGTGAAATTTGGGGGAGGTCTTACATTTGGACCTGCAGCTCACTTTTTATTATTTACAGTATTCACTGTAAAAACTCTAATCTTAAACCTCATGCCTCTACCCAAGTGATAGTTCAAACTACTTTCACTACACCAATAAATGTATAAAATTCCTCATAAAAATTGCTTCAACTATATTGTGTTATATAATAAACTTAAAACCGTGTGAGAACATGGACATGATTGGTTGGTTTGTGTTCAGCTTCCTGAGACACTGGAACAGAGGAGACTACAACTCTTGCTGTAGGACAGATCTGACGTTCAAACCGGTCCCTGACTCAAAACTGGCTCGCAAGAGAGAAGAGCGGATCCGCAAACAAGCAGAGAAGGAGAGGGAAGAGAGGGAGAAGGCTCAAGTGGTGAGTTCTGGGTAGTAATAACACTATGAGAAGCTAGTGTGAAAACTGTAGAGGCCATTGTTGAAACAAGAAATCTTAGTACAGAAAATCAAGCCTTAGATTAAACACAAAATATTTCTTTGTGGAGTTTTACCATCAGAACCAAAAATATTTATATGTGGATAAAAATTAAAATTTGTTTAGAACATTTTTAATTTTATGCTAATAACTTCCTTTAGGTGCATTTTTTAGGATTGTATGATTAATGATTTTAACTCAATCTTACATTGTACTTTCAATACAACTTAATCAATTTATTATTTAACTAAACTTTAACTGTATTCTAGACTGCAGATGGTACTCCACAGCGAGACTGAAATATGTCAAGCTAATTATTATAATGATGTGTCGCAATTTGGACCGGAAGAACTAGATTATAGTTGAAGACACCGGCCACGAAAGCCTAAGAGTTAAGGATTTAAACTTTGTTAACTGAAACCCACACTGATGAAAACTTCAGGTTTGGCTAAAGAAAGTGAATAACCAGGTTGAAATGCAGCTACGGGTTAAAGCGGCTGTTGTGAGTGGAGCGAATTTTCTAGCTATTTGTTACTCTAATCTGCTTTGGGCTTCAGCTTCAGCTTTTGTCCTGTAATATGACAGGCATTACAAGGCTGTTGGCTATGCTTACAGCTTTGTTGGTTCTCAGATTAATTTGTTGATTACATTTCATTTTATATTAAATTCAATGTGGAAGCTGACAAATCCTTTAGATTACACAGCTATAGACCTCCGAAGATGGAAGAACACTTTGAGGACTATGATAACTTGACACTGCCATCTGTATTTGTCGTTTAAGGTCCCTCTTACTATATGTACAGTGTTGGTTATTATATGTACAACGCACGAGAAACTTACAAATCAGTTGCAGTATCACAGGCGTTAAAGGGGGATCATAAAATGTCACGTGTAATAAACAGCTCTTGGAATGAATTGTGGGGTTTAAAAAGGCGATCGGAATGTATCATGGGCGTAAAAAAGACGATCGAACTTGGTGACGAGTTCTTTTGGTCCCTATGTGTGCTGGGGTGGAGAAGTTGAGGGATGGTCTCTGACCTTGACTTGTTTGCAACTGGATTTCGCTTCCACACTACATTATTATGGCTCAAAATATTTTTTTTATTCATTATGTCTTTTACTTGTATCTTTATTGCAATTCTAATGTACACTTCAATTTAAAATGCATTCACTTAAATATTGTCAGTTTTTGTAGATTTAATTTATTTAATGTTTTATTTTGGTTTTGTTTAGATTTTTACTGTTTGTTTAAGCGTTAACAAAGTATTTCTTTAATTTTGTCTGTGTGGTTTTAATGTCATATAAATATATATATATATTCATATTTAATTAATTTAAACTCAATAATAAAATTTGTCAAGAAAATTCCATAATGAGCTAGTTTTAAATACCTATGCAGCTAATACTCGATGACTGGCTCAAGCTTTTTTAAAGACTTCGACTAGACTCAAACTCAAAAAATGGTACTTTCGACACCCTAAATATAACTGAGACAAACAGAAGGCTAATGAGAGCTCATTACACATTTTAATATATTTAATAATCTTTGTTGTAACTTTATCCATCCACTTTGTTCCATCATTAATAATTATTGTGGAATCGCTAAATTATTTGTAAGACTTATTGATCTAAGAGGTTGTGTTGCAGTGAGTATGCTAGGCCTCATGCCGGCTTCTCCCCAGTCACCTTACAGAGATCCGCCGCACTCGGGCTGCCTCCGCAGTGTATAGATCCGATGTTGCACTATCAGCTCAACTCCATGAACTCTATCTACGGACCTGCAGCCAGAGACAGGTAACAAGACGTTGTCTCCGATATCAGCTCTTCTGTCGGGAGTAATAACTAGAATAGAACGGAACAGAAAATTTTATTTTTCAGTTAACATTTTATGAATAAAAATATAGATATCAACTCATAAATAATAAAAAATACAAAACAATCAAAAATTCAAAAACGTAAATACATTAGGGTGGCCACAGACCGGGAATTTCGGAAAACCAGGAATTATGAGTACCGGAGAAAAACCTGGAAATAAGCGTCAATTCTGGGTGTAACTGGGAAATCCGGTCCTCATATCGTGTCGCTTTCATAATAAGGTCCTCGGAGCGTAGCGCGGGTATGAAACGACAGTCAAAACTGATTGCGCCCGCAAAGTGGCAATCTGAACATACGGCGGATCAGAAACTGATTCTGGAACTTATCGCAGGGTTTAAACGACTCCCGTTATGTACCCAAATGTAAAACAGCGATCGTAACGTACCGTGGATCTGAAACACCTCTGAGAAAATATCGCGAGCCTAAAGAGGTGATCATGACGTCATGCGGGTATCAAACACACATATTGCGAGTGTAAAAAGGCGATCGGGAAGTGTCATGGGTAAGAAACTGCCTTCAGAACTATCTCAGAGCTTAAAATTGTAATCCAACGTACTGCTGGAGTAAAATATGAATGGAACTATGACTGAAACATCTGTTGGAACAAATCGCGGGTGTAAAACGGCGTTTGAAAAGTGTTGCGAGTAATAAACAGGACTCGGAAAGTATCCAAGAGGCGTAAAAGGCGATCAAAATGTACTGTAGGTCTGAGCCATCCCCATAACGTATCACGGGCAAAAAAGGGCGATCGTAAAGTGTCGAGGGTAGTAAATGGTTCTTGGAATGTATCGTGGGGTATAAAAAGGCGATCGGAACTTACCGCAAATGTTAGATATCCCCCATAATGTATCACAGGCGTTAAAGGGCAATCATAAAATTTTGTGTAATAAACAGCTCTTGGAATGTATCGTGGGGTTTATAAAGACGATCGGATCGTATCGCGGGTGTAAAAAGATGATCGGAATGTATCCCGGGCGGAAAAGGGCCATTGGAAAGTCGTGGACTTTAACAAGGATTGGTACAGACTGTGGACGTAAAACGGTCCTCTGCAACAGTGGAAGTGCGCGGGAAAATGTGTTATTGCCAGGTAAAAGAAACTGTAAATATGCCTGAATTTTTCCAAGCTACTTCTGTGGCCATCCTCTACACAGTGTTTTGTAAATCTACTTTAGAGTTTTCACATTTCATTCAAATTATAATGCATTTTTACATGGATAATATTTTAGTTTTAACCTTAATTGCTTATACCTAGTAGTAGTCTAAAAACAAATGGCAATTTAGTATAAATTTACAACCTATACTAATGGATTTCATTTTTTTAATCTAAGTTGTGATAAATTTAGGTCATCCCTATTCCTTGTGTTATAATTATTAATGTCACTTCTGCAACTAATTTGGTAGTGCCTAATGAAAACCATGTTAAAACTTTTAAATCAATAAATATTTGGTTACGGTAATTAAGACTTGCACCACCTAAAATTACTTGTATAGCTTTTTTTTATCCCCATAACTAGGTTAAAGATGCTGTTGGGATAGAGAATTTTGCAAGTGTCAATTGCTCCTTTTCATTTTCTTCACCTACTGATGACATACTAGAGAAAAGACGTATGTAACCAACAGAAGATTAACAGGAAGTTATAGATCTTCTTGATTTATCCTCAATCAAATTACAGATTGCTAGACCAGAGTATTATTAAGGCAGTATTATTATTTTGGAGCTCTGAGCTCAATGAGAGAATTTGCCTCAAACCTGCAGAGGTCCTTTTATGGTAGATTTTCTTTTACCACTAAAATTATCTAAATATTTTGTATCCAGGCACATGGAAAAAGGCATTTAAGAGATGAACCCTAAGGCAGAGTGAGGTGACTAATTAGAATAGGTCTTGGAAAGGGAAGGGAAAGGATTATATAATAACTATGTACACATTAACTATAATGTTATTTAGACAGAAATCTTGAGCCAAAGACTATAGTGGGGTTTGGTGTGAATGGATTGACTAGAGCGTATGGTTTGTACGTGCAGGTACCCGGGGCTGGGACCGGGAGGCTTGCATCAGTTCAGTTTGTACCCGGGCCCGGGAGGACCCAGTCAGGCAGCGGCACTGTCACAAATGGAGCGTGAGCGTCTCGAAAAGCTTGGTTAGTACCCGTTCTTTATCTACACTTTCCTTCTTGCAATAAAGAATAAGAAACAAGTATTTTGATGAAAGTAAACATTCTTATTCTCTATACCAAAATCTAGTATAGTCAGTTGGGTAGGTTGATCAAATTTTACTGCAGAAACTCAATGTTCAACACTCAATTGTTGGACACTCCGTATAGTTAGACACGTATATATAATAATCTTTATTATATAATATATATAATATATAATGTATAATAATAATCTTTATTGTTATTTATTCATATTATTATTGTCTCATCGTTAAACACTTCATAGTTTTATCATTGTTATTATGTCTTCCACATTTCATTATTATTATTTATTCATAATTCTTAGATATGTAAGCCAAATGTATCTAGATCATCTACCACTACATATTAGGTCTGTATATATTAAGTACACATGTTATGTCACTTATGTATTCTTTCCAAGCATCACCTAATTTATATCAAATTACTATGTTATCTATGTTATTACTACTCCAATATTGTTATTAATGTGTTTTTCTCACAAACTTTCTCATGTTCTAAACATATTGTACACAATTGTAAAAATGGTTATTACGTAAATAAACTATTTGATTTGATTTGATTTGACACCTTCCGTAGTGACTTGATTATAACCAAAATAAAAGACAAAGAAAGATTTAAAATATTAAGCATTGAGAAATCAATTATATGCAAGCTATGTTATACAGTAAAATTGGTATGTCTTACTTTGCAACTCTTTACTCATGGAATAAAGAGTATTTAGTGGTATTCAGTACCTCTCTGTAATAAAATAAAACAATTAATTTTGTATATAACTCGTTTATATCACTGGTTTATGTTCAAGCTAACATTATTAATCTGATGTGTTGTGCAGGTATCCCGGCGCCAGGCGGTGGGGCTAGCTCAGCAAGTTCACAAGCTCCTCAAGCCCCTCCTCCCAACCCCTCCTCGCTGGACTCTGATCGACTGACTCTCACGACAGATCCCATGGTGCGACTGCAGATGGCAGGCATCTCGCCCGAGTACCATGCTCACACTGCAGCGCGCACACCCACGCACACTCTCACACACACTTGCACCTACACCCTGGGCAACAGGCAGGACAGGGGCAAGCACCTTCTGCACCAAATGATCCCGCCACAGCGTTCCCGCTACCAGGTAAACAGTAGCTAAGGAGCAATCAGTCCTGTTACAACTTTTTTGTATAAGTGAAATTTATAACATGTTTAAAATTATTTTACATGTTTTTTATTTTCTGACTTACAAAATATCAGAATTTGGTATCACTGAAATATATTGATTTTTAATTTTGTAATTTTATTATTGTCAGATGTAGCCTACCAATGCCTACAACTAAAATCAGTACTGTCATACAAACAAGCCTGTTGCTCTTTTTGAAATATTTGGACTTTAGGTAATAAAGTATGAGTTTTAAAATGATAAACTGATATACAGTTCCCAGAACAGTTAAACATTTTTTTCAGCTGGGATCTGCAACTATTGGAATTTCAAGTTGAGTTCAATTTAAGCTACTTTGAGCCAGATTTTTAAATACTCCTGCCATGTGTTTAAACTACACTAAAAGAGCTAAAGAAAGAAAGGAAATTGACAAAGATCAGTTACAGATCAGTTTAATGTTTGTGAATCATATACAAAACTCAGAATCACCATTTTGTTCATTATTGAATTTCCTATGGAAAAATTAAGTTTGAAAAGAAGAGCCTTATGGCTAAACTAGGTGAATTTCACAAGGAGAATTTTACTATCCTCACTCTAGTAAAATTCCCTTTGAAAAAATTGAGATATTCATACAGTCAGCATGGTTATACCCAGGCCCTAGACCATGAAATTAGCACCAATCCTGATCTCCAGAACACATTTTCAGAATTTTTTCAACACTATAAAAATATGTCATACAAGAGGCCACGCTGAGGCTGAAGGCCGAAGTGAAGCTGTGAGTGCAGTGAAATAGAGGGGCAAATTGTAATGAAAATTCGATTCACTCATGCCAGCGATGCTTTGGCGCTTAGCTCCATGTCGGCCTGGTTTCAAGTTTTGAAGCAATCAAATTCAATGTTTGATTTCATAAAGCTTGATACAAATGACTTTTTTCTTCCCAAAATGTCAGCAGCCTACCTTTACACCTAATTTCATAAACATTTTTACTCTTGATAATATTTCTAAATAGTTTAGATTTGTGATCATTTTAGATTCTAAATTAAAATGGATAATAGATTTTGTGAGATTAACCTAAGAAAAAGTTTGCTGAAACAACTGCCCACTCGTTTATGACTGCTACTGTTGTTCAAACAAAGCTTTGGAAACGCATGTGTGTTAGTTACCAGCTGTATACTCGAGTGTAGAATATCTGAACAGCTGTTTGTGTCTGTGTTGTGTAGCGAGTGGGAGTGCTGGATACCCGCGGCCAAGCTTGTTGCCACCAAGAGAAGCTGCATTGGCTCTTCATCATCCCTCAGAGCTGCTTGCCAGGCCCTACGCAGACCAGTTAGCTCACCAGGTAAACCATGCATACGAAACTAGAGCCATTTGTCACCTTTAAGTAAAAGAATCACATTTTTTTGTATCACCAGTCTCATTGTGTTATAGAAAGCATGTGACATATTAGTAAAGAGATAGGTCTTTTAGGTAATTCACATGATTTTTGTAGAGTCTTTGAAGTTTTTTTTTCTTCTTAAAATTCAAGTTGCAAAAAATTACCACAAGAAATACTAGAATGGTCAAAACTCTAACAAAAGATGACCTTTTTATAGTCAACTTAACACTTTTACGGCCGGTGTCACAACTATAATCTAGTTCTTCCTGTTCACACCGTGTCCACTGAAACTGATCGGTTTCAGTCAATCAGTGATCCCACTAATGGTTCTCCTCAGCGAAGCCGAAATATCTCAACCTAATTGTGAAGTTTGGACGCGGTGTGAGCCGGAAGAACTAGATTATACTTTTTATAGTATTTTACTATTTTTATTCAAATAGTGGGAAAGCGGTGGGGTTTACAAATTGTTTAAAATCATATGTTTTGGAATATTTACTTATTGGTCCATTAATAATTTATATGGAATACTGAATATTTAATAGTCATTAAGTTATAACATTATGTTAAGAAACATCTGAGTTATGTTGAAAACCAGAGGAAACCCCCCTAGGTTATTAATAGAGAAAGATTATGGCATTCCCTAGCAGTGGGATCGAAATGTCACTCTGTAACCAAAACTTAAAATTGTGCATAATTACAACATCTCTATTGCCTCGGCTTGGCACCTTTGTCAACAGCCGAGTCAAGTCAAGTATCCTCAAAAAATTCTCTGGCATCAAATTGAGTAGCGGAATAAAAAGGCAATTAAGTTATTATTGTGTTGGTAATACTTTTAAACGTTTCATTTTCCATTTAAATGAATTTATACATGTAATAATTTAGAATTAGAAATAAAAACTACTCAACATTTAAAATTCACAATTTTTAGGCTCTGCGGCATATGCTGCCCTGCTAAAAATGTTGTGATAAATACCTTAAGAAACCTCAATTCAAAATTTAAAATGTTTATTAAGGTGCCCATTTAATTTTTTATTTGTCAAGTACAATAAATAATTGTATAGACATAAAGTTAGCACCTTAGGTACTTGCACTACCCTATTATCCATTAGTGAATCTCCAAAGTTTGAGTTGAAATTGTACAGTTGTTAAATGACGGGACGTGTTGTAGGCTGCTGCTCATGAACATCTGCAACGCCAGATACTGATGGAGAGGGAGAGGTTCCCGCACCCGTCACTGGTTGCTCATCATGAAGAGTATTTACGGTACAGTTACCACTATCATCAAACAATGTAAATCCCCGTCACGTAAGCTCTGAGTGCCATAGTGTGAGCTTTTATTACTAACCTGCTTCGTGTAATGACTAGACAAATGTGGCGGTTGTTTGGCGCTGCCTATTTTTAATTTGGAAATCTAAATGAGTAGATAAATACGCTGACTTAAGGCTACTCAATTATTTTTCAAGGAAACAGTGCTAAAAAAGAAGAGCACAAGAGAGAAACGGTTGATGGCTTAGCCAAGCCTTGCAAAATTGTTGTGGGGTTGCAGAAAACTTTAGTTTGGGGAGAAGGGCATTAGGTATGGTGTACAAATACTCACAGTCTACAGGTAAATTGATGAGGGGGAGGGGAACTATTATAGTTGAGGTTCTTGTCTTGACTTTGTAAAACCTGCTCTTGCACTCTTCTTAGAAAAGTATAGTTTTCCTTCCTGAATGCAATTGCTTGAACTAAACAAACAGCAAGAGACAAATTCAACCTTTAGTTTGTGTTGCCTGACAATGTTTTAAAGGATTAGTTTTATTCCATTTGACTATTCTACTTTTAAATGTTCCAATACTCACACTATTTACTCAGAAGCTGGTGTGATGGATTGTTCAATAATAATAATATAAATAGTTCTCTAAGTTCTGAATTAAACTAAGATTCTATCCACTTGTATCACATTAAATTCATGGTTTAACCCATGAGCTAATGGTGAGGAAAAAACATAACAATGACTGAGCATCTGAGATAGGCAAGCAGGATTACATTTTCATTAAGTCTGCAGTATTCCTATTTCCATTACTGTTAAAAAAGTCAATAGGGAAAAATGTAATGTTTTTGGGTGTTTTCGTTTGTGTTTATTTATTTAAAGCATATGCCTGCCTCTTTGTCACGAATCCATAGTATCTGGCAATAGTCCTATATCCTTAAAGAAATATTACATTTTTATGGTCACTTTCTTAGGCTTGACTTTTCCAGCTTTACAAATTGAACTTTTGTAACTATGTCTAACCTTTTTCTTTTAATTCTTTTTTTATTTTAAAATATATTTGCATGTGTATATTGTGTGGTTTTGTCAACAACTGCAAAATTTAGTATGCTGGGAAATTTCAGGAATGGTTGTGTACTGGTGCTGTCCTACTTATCGTGGTTTAAATATAAGATGCCATATATCTTGCTTATACTTACGGGTGTACAGAGATTGTTGCAAATTCAGGAAATCTACAGAACTTGGCCAGGAAATACAGAAGTTTTTTTTATTCTCAACTCTGGACACCCTGGTCTGATATAGCATCCACAAACTCGCTATGACGCATAATAAAAAATATATTTTTGAGGATGAGCTTTTGATCATATGGTTAAAGGATCACTCACTTGGAACCTAACGAAATTTGGGAAGTATGAATGAATTTTATATGGCAGTATAAAATATGTATTACAGGGTGTCCAGCCAACGGGAGTTCCGGCAAAACCGGGAATTTTCGATATACTGGAAAATACGGGAATTATACAGGAATTTTGTCCCTAAACCAGGAAATTTTGCGAAAAGGATCTCAAACGTGGTGATTATGTCATGGAAGAGTATACCTATCGCCGCGAACGGTATTGAAGTTATTTCGCCGCAGGCGCTAGCGTAAGTCAAGAGATTGTCTTTAATGGTAACGAAAGTAGTGATATTGTCGTGGGAGCTAGCGTGAGTTAGAAGATCGCCGCGAATGGTATCATAGTCGTTATTTTGCCGCAGGCACTAGCACGAGTCAAGAGATTGTCGTTAACGGAAACGGAAGTCTTGATTTCATCGTGGTCGCTAGCAGGAGTCAGTATCACGTTTTTTCTGAACGCTGGACACCCTGTATTATCTTTATACATTCTGATTTCAAAGTTTTCAAAATGTGGAATACACACTCTAATACTTGTAGTTTTATGATAAGGGTAAATTAATGCAGTTGATGTTATTGCAGACAACAACGGGAGAGAGAGTTGAAAGTGAGAGCTTTAGAGGAGGCAGCGCGAGGTTCTCGGCCATGAATCTCGACTCCACAGGTAACCTTGGCCTTCTTAACAAGCAAAATTGTTTTTTGTAAAAAATGTTATACGAATTGTATAACAAATGTCATGTCAAAAAACTAAATTTTATTATATTTTTTATAATCAATATACAATGTACTTACATGTGGGAAGATGGCCTTAAGGTTGAAATCGATAATATATCTTAATAAAATAATATTACAGTGTGCTATGTGCTTTCTTTTCTGTATAATTAGTGATTATATTAATATTACCTTAAACCTTAAAATCAAGATAAGTACAGTGTCACAAGTGTAAATTGATTGTTTAACACCTATAAAAGATCTTGTATTAAAATTTCAAAATAATTATCCTTCCTGTTTATTATTTTCATAATTTGTATTACTGTTGCAAAAATTACATTCAACCTATTTTTAATTCATAAATTTCTTTTCCAGATAAGCTGTGGCTACAAGGCATCTAGAAATTAACAACTGTAGGGCATATTTGTACTTTTATAGTTATTGGCACCTTAGGATATAAAACGCAATTTAGTTGAGAGTCTAGGTATATTTTGTATTATATTCTAGTAGTTGAAATCAATAATGTAAGTAACAGTATAGATAAGTTAATGTTTCACCCTAAAGAGACTCTTATAATTTAATATTTTGTGATATTTAACCAATTATATTCTTCCTCTACTAGGTTTCTTCTTCTTACATATATTGATTACATGTGAAGGTTCAAGTCAATAATTTGTCAGCCGATGGATCCAAATGTGACCTACAATTTGAAACGTACAAAATACCCAGGTGCTGTAAAACAAATACCTACTTTGATGCACCTTTGTAAATAGTTACAGATCTGTACATACATTTTTATATAATTCTAAATGATTAATATTTTTTACAAGCTAAGCCAAATTGACATGTAAATGGTATTTATGTGTGACTGAAGTATTTCTAGCCAAACATATCCTTACGAGTGTATGAGAATGTGGTATTCTTTTAACAGTTAAACAAAGTTATTAGTTAATTTATTGCTCAGTTTTAATTTAGCTAGGCCATTATTATTTTATCTTGGATTGAACTAGTTAGTTGATTGCACAAATGCAATGCAACACAAACTTTTTGTATAGGATTATTATATACTTTATACAATTTTAAATGTATTAAATAAATTTATGTACTGACTTAAGTAAAATTCGAGTACTTGACAATGTTTTAAGATATGTTATTTGCTGGCACCTTCTGTATATTAATATTACTTAATATTCAAAGTATATTTATTTACTTTTATTTGTGTACAGTTATATTTATAAACAGCTTTAACTTGTATATAGATTATATACTTAATGTACTATATAGTAATATTGGTAATTTTACATTTATTTGAAGTTTTATTTATACTGAGATAATATATAAAAAGTAATGAATTGTTAATAATGATTAGTTATTCCATTATTTACAGTAGGAATAATCTGAGTATTATAGAAATATTTAATATTAACAGGTCTTTGCTTTTGTATAGAGTATTTATATATCATAGTGTGCTTTTATATTAGAATGATTTTTCATTGATACATCGTATCTTGTCTGATAGTAATTGTTGTTTCAGTGTTACATATATCTTTTTTAAATGAAACTTTCTGTCTTTATTAAATTGAATTTGCTTCTTGTACATTCTTTTTATTTCAATTTTGACACTTATAGAGTAACATTGTGACATTACAGTTCACCATTTTCAAGGCTTGTATGAACTGGTGGTTGCTGTCCTGGAGTGTAAATTATATGCGCTGTGTGCCGCGGGCAGGTCATTGTTCAATGTTCTCAGTGTTTCCAGAACGGTCTGAACTGTCGCTCTCGACCGTAGTGAAATTCACAGGGCTTGCATTTTCAATAGGTCTAGAATGATCACGGGGGCACTGACTAGGTAGTTTACTTATTACTAGAAACCACCAGGTCACGCTGAGTTCAAGGTCGGGAGTATTTTTTTAAGTTGTTATTAAGTTTTTAATTTATATTGGTTCTAGAATCTTTCTTTAAAGTATTTAGATGAAGAGGCTAAATTTTCAGTATCGCCCAATTCTATTGTAAGTATTATTAAATTTGAGTGACAAGCTACGGCAGAAAAGTCTGTGCCTAGGTTTTTGGTACATCTGTCTGATATGTTCTTTAATTCTGGTTGAGATAAGGCGTCCAGTTTCTCCGACACAGCTGCATTTAATATGGTACACTCCTAGTATCTGAAGAGGTAGAACGTCTTTAACTAGCCTCACTAGCTGTTTATTTTTTTACATGGTTTGATTCGTGGATAGTTTTTATTTTATATTTTCTAAGGAAAAATTTGTCTGTTTGTAGGAAGGTTTGGTTTCTCTATTGTTGCTGTTTTCAGTTGTAGGTTTCTAATGCATTTTGTTGATGACTCATATAATAAAATTGTTTTCTTGGTCTAAAAACTTGTTATATTTTTACATAATTTTTTACACACAAATCTTTTTTATTTACCGGGGAATAAAATTGCAACTTTAAAATATCAATACATGTCTAAAGCAGCTAATTTAGAGCAAAATAACAACAAATATTCAGTTTAAATCTAAAAAAAATCTTAATTAGGAACCGCACTTCTTTGAAAATTCAAAATTAGAAAAATGTATGGGGAATCAACTTGTTTTTAATGTAATCCATTTATCATAATCATTTGTCTGTGAGATTACCTTGGTAAAAATAACTAAACTTTCTGGTTTTAAAACATTTATTTTATGTGAGTTTTATTTCACATCAATAAAAATCATTAATTAAACACAATTGTTATTTTTATATCGACATATATTTAATTGGACAATAATACGTAGTGGTCTCACATGGCTGGCAGAAGATCAAAACTAAGCACAACTGACTCCTTACACATGAAGCATGAAAACATCAAGCCAGTCTTCCTTTTTTGGATGGACAGAAGTCGCACATATGCCTTCCTACTGCCGATGCCGCGTCTGGGATTGTGTTGAACAATCTTCTCCGTGATCTTACTTCTCACGTTCTGTTTTATCTGAGGGGTAACAAGGATGTCCAACATACGGGAAAACCGGGAATTTTGTCCCTAAACCGGGAAATTTTGCGAAAGGGATCTCGAACGTCGTGATTATATCATGGACGAGTCTAGCTATCGCCGCGAATGGTATCGAAGTCGTTATTTCGCCGCAGGCGCTAACGGGAGTCGGGAGATCGTTGTAAACCGTAACGAAAGTTGTTATTTCGTCGCCGGCAGTGGAAAAGTCATGGTTTAGTAAAAATAACAAAATGGGCGGGAGTAACTATGACTCTATTAATGTAGAGTCTGGGAAATCAGCTGTGACTAGTGTATTCCTGTACCTTAGTAAAGCATTCGATTGCTTGGATCACGATCTCATCTTACTTAAGCTTTCGTCATTGGGAATCCGGGAGACAGCACTGGGATGGTTCTCTAGGCAGGCACCAGATCGTAGAAGTTCAGAATGTTACCAGAAAGGAAATCACTTGCGTAAGGTCAAGCCAACATCCTATATCAAGAGGTGTTCCATAGGGTTCAGTCCTCGGGCCTGTGATCTTCATCCTCTTTACTAATGATCTACCTTCCCACACCAGCCCGTATGGACACTCGTTCATGTATGCCGATGACACCGTCATCGTGTCAGCCAGCAAATCTGTGGAGTGTTTGAAGGTCGATCGATTCATTTATAGCATTAAATTCAGCTTTTTAATACTGCCATAGCAATGATCTTGTTTTTAATGAGGACAAAACGAAACAACTAATGTTTGGAAGACGGAAGGATGACATCGCAGAGTTACCCAATCTTCAATCACAGCTAGAGCTTCATCTTGGTGTGGTGATCGATGAAGACCTGACTTGGTGAGAATACGTGACTACTCCCTCTGTAAAAAAAACTCAGCAGTGCTATTTATGCAGTAAGAAGAACATCGGCAATAGGTACTCCTGAGGCTGTGCTGGTTGCTTATCATGCACTTTTTGAGAGTAGTATGAGGTACGGGATTGTGTTGTGGGGTGGCTCCTCAATTTACAACCTTGAACGAGTGTTGATTTTACAGAAGAGAGTTCTAAGGATCATGACAGGACTGGAAGGTAGAGCAAAGCTGCAGAAGAACTTTTCCAGAAAAGAAAATTCTAACGGTAGTGTCGCTGTTTATCTACGAGACTGTGCTAGGCAGAAGAATATACCAAATAATACCAATGTTCATGGTCGCAACACAAGATTTGGCCACAACTACAACCAACCTTACCACCGCACAGGACTTTTTGAGAAGAACTCGATCATCATACCTCGGAGCTAAATTCTTCAATGCGTTGCCTGAGGACCTCAAAAAATTGGCTGATCCAGTGAAACTAAAAACTCCTTTGAAAGTGTGGCTGTCTACAAGACCATTCTACTCAGTTGCAGAGTTACTGGGCTGGAGATACTTTGAAATTGATGACTTCTAGTTGTTATATTGTTTGTGATAGTTTTATATATTTTCTACTTTGACACAATTTCAAATCTTAACGATTTTGTAATGAATATGTTCTCTCTATCTCTCTAAAATCAATGGTTGTGCAGCTGCGAGTGTGCAACAGTGCGGGAGCCTGGCAGGCCCCGGTCAAAATAATGCGGGCGCGCTCGCGTCCGTTCCCGCCAACGCGCATCTAACCTTACCTAACATAGAAATATATAACCGATGACCGCCATCTTGATGACGCTTCACGGCGACGCTAGCGCTTACTTTCGAGAAGTCTAGCAACCCTGTCCTCTACTTGGGATTTCTTCTTGACAAATCTTCTATGTCCGTGAGAAATCTATGGATATTTAAAGTCAATGGTTAAACTATAAATATGATTACGATATAAGAATTTCTATAATAATCGGTAGAAACCCTTCTCGAAGGCATTGGCTTTAACCATTTAAAATCAATGTTGAAGGCTAACTATTATCATTGACTATTATGCAGACGAGAAAGAAGAAGAAACCACAGAACACGAATGATTGGATCTTTAGTTACTCTATGGATTGGACTATGGACTGGATCAAAAGGATTTGACTGCTCGTGATTGGAAGAAAACTGATTTGCGAACTATTGTAAGAAAAAACTGACTAGCCTAAATATTATTGCACAATCGTGTAATTCTATTCCATCGTTGAGTGTGTTAATGCAAGTTTTTGTGGCAAGCATATGAATTAGTGTTGTACTTACCTTTGGAATAGAGTACTTTACATTTAGTGTAATCCTATCCCATGTTTCACAGCATTTCTTGTAAAATTACCTCAATGAAGGTGGTTACCGTCGTGGTCCTAGACCTTGACCTACTGTTAAAAATGTCTTAGCTTTCTGTTTTCATAATTTGGGATATTTTAAATTTCCAACGAATCTATTTATCACGTGAAGGCATAAGTAGGCTACCCAATTTTTAGTTATTACTGTATTCAATCAATCCATAGGATAGTCCAGTGTCCGAAATGGAACTTGAAGAGGGTGAAATATTAGATACTAGTTCTGGACACAGTTTACCTGGAGTTGTTCACCGAGCCGATGAACGCTACTCCAGGTTTGTTAATAGTGTGAACAGGAATACCCATGCCAATGTTCGTTCCTTCAATAAGACACTCACACAAAATAGGTCTCAGCCTGATCGTCATCCGTTGGTTCCAACCAGAGCATCAATGAACATCGATTTAAGATACAAGCATTCACTCCAAATTTCAAATCAAAGTGGATCCTTGCCAAAGAAAATTGGAACTACTCAAGGTAAGCTGGCCAGTTAGGCCTTTAGGTTAAATTCGAGGTAAAATTCCAGTATAGTGACTGGTGCCTATTTTGCACTTTTCTAAATTGAAACCTCCTAAAAAGGCCAAAAAACAATGTTTTAATTTCATGAAAGTTGCGGAAATTATTATAAACAATGTTTTTAAAGTTGGCCTTACCTAAACACCATGTAAATGTCTGGCGAAATTATGCGATTTTATATGAAACAACGACAATGAAAAACGGGAAAATTAATGTAAAAAGGTTAAATATAAATATTAGTAGGCCAACGTACCTTTCTGGTGAAGACGTGGAGTGGGGTTGGGGCCTGGGGGACGACGACTAGCCGATCGGCGAGTACAGAGCAGCCGCCACCAGGAAGAAGCGGTGGAGGTCGCTCACGCCGAGGTATTTATCGCTAATGTTTATTCGCAAAGGTATCCGGACGGTGGTCCTTTCGGGCATCGAATCGGGAGATGTTGGCCCGAACCTCGCCAATTTCGTTCCATGGTGTTGGTGAGGACTATTTATTTAAGATTTTGAGAGTGGTATAAGAAGGCATAATTTTCTGAAGTGTGGTTACAGGAGTTGCTTTTGTCATTGGTGACAGCGAAACGATGTCAACTAAACGCAAACAGGTCGTATTGACGATACAGCAAAATATAGTGAATTGTATTCTAACTAGCATAAACCAAATAAGCACAACAAAGAGATGTCACCTATGCAAACCAAAAATTTTTTTAAGGCGCATATTTTAGATTTTTTAAGAACATATTTAAAAATTACTTTAAAGTTGGGATTATTTTATGAGCAGAGACGTGCGTGCGCGCGGCACCAAGATACTCTCTGACAGGCACTTTTTTAAGTTGAAACATTCCAAAAAAGCCAAAAAACTATGTTTTAATTTTGAGAAAGTTGCTAAAACTATTAAGAACAATGTTTTCAAGCAAAAATTAACTAACTTAACCTAACCTAAATTCACGATAATACCTTATTCACCTTTAAGTTAATTTGATGTGGGTGACAGAGACTGTCACAGAGAGTCTCGGTGCCGCGCACACCGCGTCCATGCATCTTCCGCTCGTAAAATAGTCCCAACTTTAAAGCCACTTTTAAATGTGTTCCGCGCCTCAAAAGATTTTGTATTTGTATAGGGATCTTCATCATGCTAAATCAGTTTTAGCTCATGAGAAGACAAGTCTCTATATTGGAATAATACCAGCCTTTATAATTTAAGTTTAGTTTGACTGAATGAGTCAGCCCATTCATGTTGTATTTTATTTCAATGGGATACCTGTTACAGTCAACTTCCGACTAACCGCGACACTGAATGAAGAAAAATACAATGTCACCAACTCTCACAAAACAGACTATAATAGTGTCCCGCGTGACCTTGACTTGTCATCTCTGATTCGCCTGACAATATTAGTCCAAAAATAGCAATTCTCTTTACCTACCGGAATTACCCATCCGCCTCACCGATAAAATTAATCTGACTAATTATTTAAGATTTTGAGAGTGGTATAAGAAGGCATATAATTTTTTGAAGTGCGGTGACTGCGAAACGATGTCTACTAAACGCAAACAGGTCGTATTGACGATACAGCAAAACTCAACATGGTGCAAAACATTGATCGTGGTTCAACAGTACCGGTAAACAAATGTACAAACAGTATAACATTACGCATTGGTGATACAACTGTGTCGCGGTAATATACGAAAGTAAGATAACAATAACAACATAGCCTAAACACTAACAATACTCCGTCGCCATTTTCTGGTTGCTGTGGTAACCAAGTCGCGTGACCTGTCAAGAGTTTGATGCTAGCGCTCCTGATCACTCAGTAGCTAACTAAAACCGTGGAACAAAGGCTAATGTCATGGTAATGTCTGACGACGCGGTGCTAAAATACTTGAGAACTAATGATTATATTCCACATGCACCGCTCACTGGAATCTGTTCTCCTAATTTTTAGTTTTTTACCTTATTGTACATTAATTTTGAGTTTTTGCCGATTAACCGCGATTTTGCTTATCCGAGAAGCTTCAACCCGACTTTATCGCGGTTAGTCGGGAGTTGACTGTACATTTTATAAAGTATGTAGTACTAATCAAAATATAGATCGTTATAAAATACTTGCTGACAATGGTGGATCCAGAGAGGGCAAATAACTTCATTTAACGGTAACTACAGCATTTTCAAAAAGTAATTTTTCGTTTTGTTTAGTTTTATGTTGTACAGCTAAAGCTTTTATTTCATGATTATGATATTAGTATCTTATAGTCAAAGAAGCCAGGTAGTTTTGGTCAATAACTAAAGTTATAGTCGTTAGGGAAATTAAACTTGTAAAATGCATTTTGCTGCACTATTAATTTCCTTACAAACCATTTCATCACTGTTCCAAGTTTGTAAAGTTAATATTAGATCAAAACGTGATAGCCTAATTTAATACAGTACTGTATAACCAAAGTTAAAACGCTTGATTCAAAGTTCGTGAAACAGGTAAAAATCAATCTAGATAGGCCTCGAAGTCCAAGTTCAATGAATTCGCCTATCCAAGCCATATCCGTCCCTTCCCACAAAGGTTTGATTGTTGAGAGTCTACTGTATTTAAAAAGGACCACTATAGAGTTAAAATCTAATAATTAACGAAACTGGGTGTAAATTGAAGGCCACGTTCAAAAGTTACTTGTGAACAGACATAAAAACTCAGGCCAACTTGTATAACCTCCTGTTTCTCTGAAGTTGGTTAAAAAAATACATGAAATCAGAAATCATAGATTGATTTTTACCTGTTTCACCTTAACTGAATCAAACGTTTAACTGGTTATACAGTACTGTATAAATTAGAAGCTATCATTTTGATCTAAATATTATAACTTTTACAAACTTAAACAGTGATGAAATGGATTGTATGGAAAATTGTGTGCACGCAAAATTTTTGTTACAAGTTAATTAACGACTATAACTGTATTGACCAAAAATTGTACAGTACAACATTTAAGTTATACATACTGTAATATCATAATCATTGAGTAAAATAAAACAGTAGCTTACAACATAAAACAAAACTAAAGATAAAATGAAAAATTACTTTTTGAAAGTCTTTAATAGAAAGTTGCCGCTCGGGTATTAGACATTTTCTCTTGGCCGCAGTGCGTTCCTTCATTTTCTTAGGCATATGATGTCAGCTGATGTTGTCTCATCTTGTTGGGTAATGTATTCCGACGTCTGTTCATGAGTGTATTTCATTAACTGGGATGCTCAAAACCATGTGTGTGTGTGTCGATTTTTAACGTTATTTGTGGCCATGAAATCTTTTACAATTGGTGGCCGGATAGCACGGAGGCCGGATGGTCATTGTTTTATAGTCCAGAGTCTACATCGTAGGCATTTGATCATACCAATATTTTTGTATAAAAAAGGTAAAAATATTTAAAAAATATGTACTTAATATGTATTTTGTGTGGTAAGAACACTATTTTGAACTAAAAAAGATTTCAATAGGAATATTTTGATGTAAAATTGAATTCCAAGATGGTGGTAGGTCTTACAATCGATTCAAGTATTTCAGTGTTGTTGAGATAAACAGATATTTTCAACTATAAATACTTGAAAACATTTCTAATTTTTTATTTGTAGAGTTATAGACATCAAACACAGTGGTTGTATATATTAGATTATAAGCATTTGATCAAAGTTTTGATGGAAATGAGTGAGGGTTAAATACAGGGTCAGGCAAAAAGTGTGGAAACGCCTTTATAATCCTTTTATAAGAGGTACATTTTATAAGAGGAAACTAAAAAGTACCTTTTTAATGCATACTGTCACTTGCCCCAGTCAAATGGGGATTGGTGGGGCAGCCCCATAATTTCATAGAGAACCCTCAAGTGACACTCATCTTTGAAGGTGTTAGATGTTCTTAAGACTTATTTAAATTATTTACCAAGCCAGTTATGTGGAACAACCATTTTATTAGATTAACAAAACATCACTAACTACTTTGTTTACATTCTTTAGTAAACATTAATATAAAACATATGATTCATTATTAAGTATTAACACACAGATTAATAAACATTAAACTCATATGTAACATCCCTTTTCAAGTTAAAACAAAGTTCATATGTAATCATTTAAATATTGGGGTCTTCTGGTTCTTCTTTCAGGACGCGTTCGGTTGGGAATTATGTTGGGTTCTATGTCACGGACAGGTGGATTTACTTCTGTATCACTTTCCACTATATCATCATCCAGGGTTATCATTCTTCTTTTAGTTGTGGAATTATCATCTTGTGTCTTTATCAGGTGTTTTCTGTTTCTTACCAATATTCTTCCATTATTGTCTTGTACTCTGAATGCTCTTGGGTTTACATCGTTCTCTATTACTCTTCCTTTTTGCCATGTGTTTGTTTTGAAGTTTCTTATTAGTACATCTTCACCTTTATTTATCAATGGTAATGGCTTTGAGTTTCTGTCATAATAGAACTTTTGTTTCTGCTGACGACATTCCAACTTGGGTTTAACATTTTCAAACAGTTTTGCATTCAACACTTTAGTACTGGCAGGTAGTTTTGTTTTTAGTCTTCTACTAAACATCATTTGTGCTGGAGATAATAAAATACCAGATATCGGAGTGTTTCGATAGTCCATTAAACCAACGGAATAGTCTTTCTTTTCTTCTCTACATTTGTTAAAAATCATTTTGACAATTCCAACAGCAGATTCAGCCATCCCGTTACTTTGTGGATATCTTGGGCTTACAAAAACATTTTCAAAATCCCATATCTTGGCAAAGTTTTTAAATTCATAACTATTGAATGGGCTGTTATCTGACACTAGTTTTTCTGGCACACCAAATTGACTGAAAATAATTTTAAGTTTGTCGATGATTTCATTCACAGATTTATTCAGTATTTGTGGCGCTTCTATCCATTTTGAATAATAATCCACTACTACAAGGTAGTATTTGTTGTAAAATTCTAGGATATCAATTCCAATCTTTTCAAAGGGTCTGTTTGGTAACTCATGAGGTATCATTGGTTCTTTTTGATTTGCGGGCCGAACGTTTTGCATATTGAGCAGTTAAGCACTAAGTCTTCGATGTCTTTTGACATTCCTATCCAGAATAACAGTTCTCGGCCTTGTTTTTACACTTTTGTACTCCTTGTGAGTTTCATGAATCAAATTGAGCATATTCTGTTTCATGCTGTTAGGAACCACTAATCTGTCTTGATACAGTAAAATATTGTTGATAGGTAATAGTTCATCTTTAAATTTAAAATATGGTCTTGCTTCTGGAGGCACTTGTTTGATTGTTTTCGGCCATCCATTCAGACATAAGTTCAAAACTTTACTCAAAACTTCATCTTCATGAGTTTCTTTTGAAACTGTTCAACTCTTTTTTACTCATGGGCAGTTGTTCATCTAAACTGTGAATTACATTTAGCATTTCTTCATCTTCTTCGACCTCTTCTTCAATGTAGGATCTAGATAAAGTATCAGCTACATACATTTTTGATCCTGGGACATAAACAATTTTAAAATCATACTTTAAAAGTTTTAATAACATTCTTTGCAGTCTTGAGGTTACCTTAGGAAGTGGTTTATTTATAATAGTCTCTAGAGGTTTATGATCACTTTGTACAATTACTTTTCGACCATATACAAAATAATGGTATTTTTCAAATGCAAATACAATTGCAAGAAGTTCTTTTTCTATTTGTGCAAAGTTCTGTTCATTTTTACTCAAACTTCTTGATACAAATGATACAGGTTGTGAACTCTGCAAAAGGCAAGCTCCCATTCCATCTTTACTACTATCTGCTTGAATAACAATTTCTTCTTTAGAGTTAAATACTTTAAGTACAGGTGCAGTGGTTAGCATTGATTTTATCTTATTAAATGAGTCATCATGTTCAAATGACCAGTGAAAGTCAACATTATTTTTAATCAGATTTCTCAAAGGGGCAGTCACTTTTGAAATATTAGGCAAAAATTTACTTAAGTAGTTGATCATGCCTAGAAGTCTTCTAACTTCTTGCTTATTTCTCGGTATTTTCATTTCTTTAATAGCTCTTACATGACTAGGATCAGCTTTGACACCTTCTTTACTGATTATCATTCCTAGATATTTAATTTCATGCACCCTAAACTGAAATTTTTCTTTGTTGAACTTAACATTATGAGTTGAAGCTCGTTTTAACAATCTTTCTAAGTTTTCATCATGTTCTTTTTCACTAGAACCACTAACAACAATGTCATCAAAGTATATTCCTACACCGGGTAAATCACCAAATAACTCATAGCATTTCTTTTGGAAAATTTCTGGGGCTGAATTTATTCCGAAAGGGAGTCTGTTAAATTTGAACCTCCCAAAAGGTGTATTGAATGTACATAGTTTAGATGATTCTTCATCAAGTTGAATCTGCCAATATCCATCTTTACAATCTAGTACTGAAAATACTTTCTTACCTTGAAGTCTATTTACAATTTCTTCACAAGTAGGCAGCATATAGTTCACGCTTTTAATTACACTATTTAGTTCTTTAGGATCCAAACATAATCTTAAACTACCATTTGGCTTTTGAACTATGACCAGACTTTGCACCCAGTCTGTTGGCTCCACTTTAGTTACAATACCTTGACTTTCCAAACTCTCCAGTGTGAGCTTAAGCTTACTCTGTACTGTGAGTGGCACTCTTCTTGGTGGATTGATTACAGGAACAATTTTCCTTTAGCTCAATGTGGTATTTATTACCTGGCATTGATCCTAATCCTTCAAATACACTACTGTATTGTTCAATTACATCTTTTTAGTACAGTTCAATTTTATTTCATTCATTCTTTTATTAAGTTTAATTTTACATGCATTAAGTCCTAGCAAAGGTTTAGCTTGTATGTCAACTATTAAAAATTCAATTACAACATTTTCAGAACTGTCTGTAGAACACGGTAAACTTATTTTACCTACAGGTTTCAATCTGTGGTTTCCATAGGACACTAGTATTGTTGAAGTTTTTTCGAGTTCATCTTTCGAAAACAACTCACCACATGCATTTAGAGGTAAGATGCTGGCTTCTGCTCCAGTATCCAGTTTAAAGTTAATAGCTTTACTCTTGATCCTTATGTCTTGAGTCCAGGCAGTAGCTTTATCATTATCCTTATTAACAGTGTCTAGATACAACTCATTGTTAGACTTATTTTCATTCTCATTAGAAGTTACTTCATGCAAAGTTTTAGATGTTTGCTTAGCATTCTGAGTTAGTTTATTTTGAGTTTGACTTTTAAACCCATCTTTAGTTCTCTTACTTTGGCAACCAACTGAAAAGTGATTTTTAAATCCGCATTTATTGCATACCTTTCCATAAGCTGGACAATTGCCTTGAGAATGCACACACTTCTTACAATTATAAGTGTTTATATTATTATATTTAGCTTGGGCAACAGTTGTCTTTAAGTTATTTGATGTGTTAGGTTTAGTTCTGACAAAGTCTACATTTGAGTCTTCTTTAATTAGTTTAATTTGTTTTTGGCTGGTCTCATTAGCCCTAACAAATTCAATGGCTTTCTTCAAACTTACATCTGGTTCTCTTAATAACCTTTCCTGAAGTAAGGTATCTCTTATTCCTAGCACAATTCTATCTCTTATTAAGCTTTCTGTCTGATTTTCAAATTCACAAGATGACGCAAGAAGTTTAAGTGAAGTTAAATAGTTATCTATGCCCTGTCCTTCTGCCTGATTGCATGAAAAGAATTTAAATCTTTCAAACACAATATTTTTGTGTGGTTGGCAATACTTTTCAAACTCATTCATGACATCATTATAGTTTTCTTTACTTTTGTCACCTTCAAATTTAAATGTGTTAAAAATATCAACTCCTTCATCTCCATGAGATTTAGTAGAATAGCAATTTTATACTTATCTTCCTTCTCGTCTTTTTCTGAAGCCAAGAGAAAATTATTAAACTTTTGTTTCCATTTTTTCCAGTTTTCAGCTAGGTTTCCTTGAAAGCTCATCTCATTTGGTTTTTAAAAGACTCCATTAGGCTAATTAGGTTTATAGCAAAATAAAAACAATTACTTTTGATAAACAACTTTTAAACAATATTAAGTTCCATTTTAAGTGATACTAAACAAAACTGACACCATGTTAGATGTTCTTAAGACTTATTTAAATTATTTACCAAGCCAGTTATGTGGAACAACCATTTTATTAGATTAACAAAACATCACTAACTACTTTGTTTACATTCTTTAGTAAACATTAATATAAAACATATGATTCATTATTAAGTATTAACACACAGATTAATAAACATTAAACTCATATGTAAATGGCTGGGCTTAGAAAATGTAGATGAATGCTGAAAACTAGACGCCTCTATCTTAACCCAAAAAAGAAACAGAAGGCCCATTTTATTTCTGCTATACAAATTTGTATTATGCGAAGTGTGGAACAAGTTTTATAATCTTTTAGCTAGCTTTTTTCTAGCCAACCAAACTCGATAAATGTTATCAAAATTGACAAAAGTAACTTTTAATGCATACGGAGACTTTAATTCCCAGTTTTCAAAATGGGGAACTGGGAGGGTAGCCCCATAATTTTCATAAGGAAGCCCCATCGAAAGTGACACCTCATTTGAAGGCCTTAGAAAAAAAGTTGACTAATGCTTGAAAACTAGACGCCGCTCTTAACTCCAGAAAGAAAAGGCGCCCATTTTAAGTTACACAGATTTGTATTTGGCCAAAGAGGAAATGCCTTAAATTTCTTTTAGCCAGTTTTTTCAGTGTAACCAAACTTGATACATATTATTAAAGTTATCAAAAGTATCTTCTAATACATACTGACACTTTGCCCAGTTTTCAAATTGGGTGATTGAGGGGGTGGGGTAGACTTAAAACTCTGTAACTTAAAATCGATGCCATTTCTTTCTGGGTTAAGCTAGAGACTTCTAATTCAGTGTGGAGGATTATCAATGGGCAAAAGCAACCTAAACTTCAAAATCCAATCGAACTTCAAATGAATGGTTTGAAGATAGATAGTCCATCAGATGTTGCAGAAGAATTCAACCGCTTCTTTGGTGACGTTGCAATAAATATTAGAAACAGCGTTCTAATACAAATAATCCTTGTTTTATGTTTCTTAGCCCAGTCACCGAACAGGAAGTAATTTCAACAATTAAATCATTACCTGCTAGCTCATTAGACATTTATGACACATCATTGTGGCTTATAAAACAGTGTACCTCTGAATTATCTGCAATATTGACTTATGTCATAAATGCTTCTTTGAGGAGGATCTTTCGAATTGTTTAAAATTGGCTAGGTAGTCCCTACATATTTATAAAATGGGGATAATTGAACTATCTAACTACCGTCCCATATCACTATTGCCATCAATTAGTAAAGTAGTGAAAACTTTCTTAACAAGAATTACCTCATTCATGGAGGATTACAATATATGAGGGCTATCAGAGAAGTAAGTTACGTTTTGGAATAAAAATTCTGAAGAATAGGAAAGAATTTTTATTATATACATTTGAAAGCCACACTAAAATACTACTTTTCTACAATTAAGCCATACAAATTTAAGCAATTACCGATGGATCTAACTTTAAAATTTCTTCGTCATACAATTCTGCCGCCTGTTCCTTCAACCCTTTTGTTACTTCTTTCTGCAATCGTTCATCATCGTCAGAACGCTGTCGTTGCCAGCCACTTTTCATCGTTGGGAACAAGTGGTAGTCGTAATGCAAGATTTGGACCATCGGTGAATGAGGAAACAACTCCCCATACGGTCACCACAATCTTCCTTATTGACATTTTGCATGCATTTTTTTTCCGAAGGAAATTTGTGTCCCCACTGCATTGACTGCAGTTTAGCTCTAACAGTTAACATGTTTCACCCATGTTTCATCACCAGTAACAATCCGATTAAGTAGTGAATCGCCATATTTGTGGTAATGGTCCAAAAACATTAGCGCTGCACCCATTCGCTGATTTGTGATTTCATTAACTTTTCCCTGGTTCGGCATTCGCTGGGTCTTCCAGCTTTTAAGCTGTGCACATTTGTTCGCCATTTTAAAGCGAATGTTCCATTGACTCCACCTTCAGTGATGGTATTGTCCCCACACACTTCACAAAGCTGCCGATAAATTCCAATCGGTTTACAGTTTTTCAGCCAAAATCCTTAAGACTGCCGCACTTTACAGCTGGCAAGATTTTCAATTGAAAACCATTTCAAGTGACACTGTAACGTAAAAGTACGACAGTAGATGCAGAATGAACTGGGGCAACCACATATCAAGATGGCCCGGCGTAGCTTCGCCCCTAAGCGGTGGCACTTTCTGGATAGCCTCTCAATTTCTAAAACTAAGCCAATATGGTTTTAGGAAAGGTTACAGCACCATAGGTGCTCTTAACAAGCTTTTGAAGACTGTTGTAATGGGTTTGGACAGTAAAACAAAGCATTAAGTATTTTCTTGATCTTTCAAAAGCATTTGACTGTATGGATCATTCATTTTATTGAAAAACTACACAGCTATGGAATTTGCGGATTACCTTATAAGTGGTTAAATTCTTACTTGCAAGGTAGATCTCAACAGGTTCAAATAGAAAATAAATTATCCAAAATAACCCATTTACAATATGGAGTCCCTCAAGGGTCCATTCTGGGCCAGTTCTCTTTTTGGTTTATATTAATAAGTAAATGGTGTAGAACCTCAACACCTAATTCAATATGCAGACGATACTACAATTAATATTATTTCAAAATCATCAGAAAATCTAGAAATTCAAGCTTTTGAAAAGTACACATTTGTACACAATTTTGAAAGTTTGTATCTTAAAACTAATTATAATAAGTCAAGTTTTATTAATTTTCAACTTTGCAGGCGAATACCGATTACTGCCCAACTGTAATGATGGATAATCATTTGCTGGAAGAAGCTGAATCAACAAAATTTCTTGGCGTTTATATAGATAAAAATTTATCTTGGGATAGCATATTGATCATATAAGCAAAAATTTCCTCTAGAATTTTCTTCTTAGATACCTCTCCCAGCATTGTAAGCCACATATACTTAGAATGGCTTACTTTAGTTTGATAAACCATATATAAATTATGGTATCATTTTGTGGGGTTCTTGTTCAGAATATAAACTCTTAAGAATTTTTATTCTGCAAAGAAAGCTAGGTCTTGAATAGTATCAAAATTACGTTTAAGAGATTCTTGTAGAGAAACATTTAAAGTATTAGGTATTCTTGCCCTGTATTTATATATATGAAACAATTATTTTTCCATAACAAATAGTTTGGTAACAGGCCATGATATCCACAATGACACTAGAAATAGTAGTCAATATAGATTGGGATATCATAGACTTTAAATATCTCATAAATTACCGTCCCAAATTGGTATTAAATTTTTTAACTAATTACCAGACTGTTTAAAAATATAAACAGTATAAACTCTTTTAAGTCGAAATTGAAAACATTTTTAATTCAAAGATCATTTTATAGTGTTGGTGAATTTATGAATGATTCAAATACAACTAATTTTTCCAACGAAGTTTCACCTATGTAACAAGTAGTACTATAGAACAGTATTTTGGTGATGGGTTTATCTAATTTCTTTTTATATTTAGATTTGTTGTTGTTTTTTGTCACACAAAACCTTTTTTGTACATGACAAATAAAGTTATTATTAATTATCAACATTCATCAATATTTTCTAAGACCTTCAAAATGAGGTGTCACTTGATGGGTCATTATGGGGCTACCCTCAATTCCCCATTTTGAAAACTGGGACAAAGTGTCAGTATGCATTAAAAAGTACTTTTGGTTCCTCTAAAAAAATGTGCCGAGTTCAGTTGCGCTGGAAAAATTGGTTAAAAGTTATAAAGGCGTTTTCACACTTTCGCATAATACAAATCTGTGTAACTTAAAACCGACGCCATTTATTTCTGGGTTAAAATAGAGTCTTTAAGTTTTCAGCATTCATCAACATTTTCTAAGACCTTCAAAATGATGTATCACTGGATTGGGCTTCCCCATGAAAATTATGGGGCTATCCCCCAATCCCCCATTTTGAAAACTGGGGCATAGTGTCAGTATGCATTAAAAGGTACTTTTGGTTCCTCTAACAAAATGTACCTAGTTTGGTTGTGCTGAAAAAAACTGGTTAAAAAGTTATAAAGGCGTTTCCACACTTTTACCTGACCTTATATTGTCCTAAAAGATATATAATATGTCCTTAAAATGAATTTAATATGATTCTAATATTCATGTTTACCTAGCTATGGCCTCCTTCTCGCTAAAAACTTGTAATTTCATGTAAGTCTGAAAGCTATAGAGACTTTATTTTAAATATAATAAACCCGGTAATGATATAATTCTGTGCATAGCTAAGTTTTCAACACAAAATGTATTAAACATCCTTTAAACTCTTTATAAATTCTGTAAACAGGAATAAAATGTATAAGCATACTAACAGGATGCTTATCTATTTCTAGTGTTTCTAGATTTGGGGGTTCTAAGAACCCCTTTTCAGCTGGAGGGGGCTCACAGCTAATGTGTTGCACGCATTTTCATTAACTTATGACAACAGTAGGCATACACGACGGACAAACCTAACTTGCAACTTATAAGCTAACTATTCTTCAAAATCACAGGTGCACTCGAATTCCTGCCAAATAGGGGTGAAGCGACTGTACCGGCATTTCTCGGCTATCTGTCAGACTAACTAGTGAACGACGCTCTGCAATTGTGTTTTGAAAACAAGCACAAACCTGTCTATGTATTTTTTATTCAACTCAAGGTATTATGGAGATAAATTTATATAACAAAGTGCATATCAAAGACAATTGAATTATCTAGTGGCCTTGCTTACTTGCTTTTTTAGGGTTTAAACAAGCTAGATACAAAATTCCAAAGTTAACTAGTTTTTAATTCAATTTTGTAAAAAAGTTTTTTTTTTAAGTGACGAGAAAAGTCATTAGATACTGAAATTGGCTTTTTAATGAGATATCAAACGTAATGTAATCATGATAAATGGCTGAGTTATATGGAAAATGCATTTTCATGGTCATTATGGCAGCCCAACCCAGGTAGCAGACTCTTAAGTTATCTCTTTTTGTTTTGACTATGACTTTTTGTACTATAGATAATGTTACACCTTATTTATTTCATAATATCTAATAAATTTGACGTTGTCGATTGTGTAAACTTAAAGACATACTAAAATCATTTAATCATTTAGTAAGGCTGAAAATTTGACAGTCTGTGTTCTCCCATATGTTCTTACTTTATCCAGTTAAGCCTGCTCTCCTTTCTATTCCTATTAGATTAGGTAAAGTTAAAGATTCTGCTTTATTTGCTTTTTTTGTTTCAGGTTTTCAAGATAAACATTTTACACATTCAAATAAAGATATTCAAGGTTGCAGAAGCTATGAGACACACTCACTTGTTACACAAGAAACACACACATTAAGTTCAAGAAAACTTTCACGACGTGAGCAGAAAAAAAGACGTTTAGGCATTAACAGCTACGAAAGTTACGTGGAGTGGTGGCAGGAAAAACGAGAAAAAAAAAGGCAGAAACGGCAAAGAATGAAACAAGCCAAAAATATTGCTTCAACTGCAAACACTAGTACTACTTCTCAGCCATTGATGACTAAACTATTGGCAGCAGGGTTTGCAAAGAAACCTGTGCAGGCAGTTTCAACTCCCACAAACCCAATTACTTCTAAACCAACTTGTCCAAAACAGAGTTTTCTTGACAATGGAGGTGATGACAGTGATGTAATTGACCTTAGTTCACCTTCTCCCTTATCTCTTAAAACTGAACAAATGTCCAGTAATGATAGAAGTCAGAATGGAGATAATGACAGTGACATTGAAATAATTGTTCCTCCTAAAAAAATTCCTCTTTGTGTTACACTTGACTCTGATGGGGAAGAAGTAGAAGTTGCTCGAAAAGTTACGGAACCTCGTGTAAAAGACAAATTAACTAAAGTCCAAAGTTCTGCTTCTGGAAGTGAGATACCCTTTGAACAATTGATTGATTCACAGCCTAATCAAATAAGTGTAGATAGAGAATCTGACATAGTAGACAACTCTCTGGACACTACCCCCATACGTAAGGACAGTTTTTCATCACCAAAATATCCAGAATCAGAGGAGTTTGATTTTGAAATTCCATTTAGTCCTTCCAGCCCTTCTTCAGTTCATAGCTCTGCAGATGATAAAGTAATGGAATTAGAGTCATCTAGGCATGATTTAAACCCTGCTAATGAAGGTAGTCCCTTTTCAAACTCAGAAAAACTAACTGTTTCTTCTGTAGAGCTACCCAAGGATCTGAATTCATTTCATAAAACTAGTAAAGAAGACTTTGCTGCAACTACAAAATATGATGAATTTGGTATTTGTACTACATCCTCCTATCTAGTACCAAGAGTTGCTCCAGATAAAGAAAAATTATGTGTATCTAATGCAACAGATCAATCTCAAAATAATAGTCTGTTTGACCAATCTAAGAATAAGTTGGTAAATAATGATTGGGATGACTCCAAGCAAGGAACAATATCCAAGCAAAATTCTTTGCCTTGTACTCCGCCTTTGGAAATTTCTGAAGAATGTTGCAATGTCATCAAAAACAATGAGCTAGAGAAAAGATTGTGTAATTCTGTGGATCAACTTTCAACATCTTTGAGAGATGAAGAAGCGTACAGCCCTAATTCTAACTATGGAGAAGTCGGTAAAAGAAATAACTCAATAATTCCAAGCTTGCCTTCCTCTTTTTCAAATACACCATCAAATTCAACAGTGTTGAGTCCACAATGTTTCAACTCGTCTAAACCTTTGAAGCAGACTATTGATATATCCATTTCTGCAGAAGAATTTTACAGCCCTGACTCCAATTATGGAAAAGACAGTGACAGAGAAAAAGACTTGGCCAAGTCAAGCTTGACCTCCTCCTTTGCTAGTACACCTTTACCATCATGGGATTTAATCAGTGATGTAGAAGGGGACATTGAAGGTAAAAAAACCCCCAGTGAACAGTGCTTGGAGATTATAAATCTTGATGGAACTGAACTCACAAACTGTAAAAAGAATAAAAGCGATGATGAAGATATTTCAAAGCTTCGAAATTTAGCACTTTCAACTAAAGGTAAATGCAGTCAAAACTCTACTCCAAATAGACACCAGTGTGAGCCCAAAGACGATGAGTTTCAATCCTCTACTTCAGAAGGAGTTTTGGATAAAGACAATGACCTATTAAATCTACGAGTTGCAGCACTAAAGTCTGCTGTTATAAAAAAACATGAAGAACGAAAAAAGAAAGGAGTAACAATCAAAAAGAAAAGACAAGTAAGCACTTCTTTAGAAGAAGATATAATCCCCCTTGTCCCTTCTGAAGAGGCATCTTCTGTTGTCTCTTCTTTTAATAACATTGATTGTAAATTACCAAAGACCAACGACCCAACAAAATCTTCTGAGTCGTTAATAGGGGAGGAGGATATGGATATTGATTCTGATGATGACAAAATCGAAGTAGATACTAGTGCCACCGATGATCAAGTTGTAGAGAATATATCAAATTTCAATCCAACAGAGCAGTCATCAACCGGAATCATCACCGATCAACAGATGTTCAACTCATCTCAACCACCACCTCCTGGTGTAGATTTCAATGGCTCTCCTAGCTTCTTTTCAGCACAATCCCAAAGTCTGACTAGCTTTCCTGGAGCTGTCCCTCTTTCAGCTATCCCACCCGCTCTAACATTTCCTTCATTGATCCCACCGCCACCCCCACCACCCATGTCACCTCCAAGTCCTTTTGCAAATAAAGACAATTTAAACGATTCTCAAACATTTGTCTTGGAAAATAGCCTGCATGAAAATAGCAGCTCTCAAAAGGGTTTGACACAGTCTATGCCTAGTATTGTAGCCTCAATTCCCTCAACCAACAATACAAGCTTAAACTTGGAGTCTTGGTCAAAATCGTACACTGAAAATAGTCCGGTGGAACAAAAATCAAACAATTTAGGCACAGAAAACAACCCTGTCAAGTCTCTAAGACCCAATTTAAAAAGAATTGCATTACTTCAAACTTTACCCTACAATCCTCTTTCTACCAAAAAGTTAAAAAAACAGAGACAAAAGAAAAAAAAGATCTTGGCAAAAAAGTTACTTGAACAAAAAGCTAAAACTCTACCATTGTGTATTACTAGTGGCATGGTCCCCAATCAAGAAAGTGGAAATAAGTGTCAACCTTCAAATATGCCACTGTGTACAATCCGTTCTAATAAACCGTCAGTTACTGCTAGTTTACCAAACCATAAGCCAAACGTTTCATTGACAGTCACATCTCCAATTGTCTATCCTGATTCAAGAGATCAAAAAGAAAACCCCCAGTACCTAAAAACTTCAATTAGCACTGACTCAGGAGCAACAATCTTTGGTAGTGAATGTATTTCAAAAGCAAGTTCGGTTCAAGATGAAGATATGGATCTTAATAACATGATTGTATTAGATGAAGTTGGCATGTCCCCAGAACACAGATCTAGATTAGAGCCTACGTGTGATGGTATTGAAGACAAAGTTATAAGACCGCAAGCTCCTACTTCTGTAAAATCCATCACTCAAAATGATATTTCAATGAATTCTTCCAAATGTACGACCTATCCAGAAAGAAAAGAACCACACAGGAATGTTAGAGACCGGCTCGGGCTGCAAATACCAAGTTCTAAACCCATACAATTTGAAAACTTTTCTGTCACTAGGAAAGTAAGCAACATCGATTCCTCTAAGTATAAGCTGTCACGGGTAAAGAAAATGGATATGAAAAGAAGTGTTGTTCAAGACTCCAATTCATTGAAGGTTGTGATTCCTTCTGAATCTCCTCCTCCATCTGCTTCTATGATCTCTCCATCATCTGCACCCATAGTTAGTAAATTTATTATCAGAGTAGATAAAGATTCTGATAGTGAAGAGGAATCAGAATGGCTTCGTAAGGTTCGCATCCAAGAACCTGCAGCAACAAAAGTTTCAGAGGTTAGCCAAAAGCACCCTGAAAACTTGGAACACAGTATTGACATGCTGCTTATGAATGCTTGGAAAACTGTGGAAACCCAAACGAGTAAATCCAACCCCAAGAAACCAATAGAGACAAATAAAAATGTCATCAAACCTGAATCTTCAGAAGAAAGTCCAATAGATTTCGATGACATCTCAGACACACCATTGGTAAGTAATGAAATTAACTTGAGACATATAATACGAGGGTCATCCAGAAAGTAAAGAACGTTTTGGCAAGGTCAAATAAAAAAAGATATCAACACAAAACTTTATTTGCAAATGCATATAATCTTCCTCTACTTTTCTACATAGTCGCCATGGATTTCAAGACACTTGTTGTAACGTAGGACCAGTTTTTTCATACCCATGTTGTACTCATTTGCCGCCAAATACTTGAGCCAGGATTTCGCAATTTTTTTGGAGTTCCTCACTGTTAGCAAACTGTTTTCTACCCAAAAAATCCTTATGCTTTAGGAATAAGTGATAATCACAGCGGGGTTTTCGATTGTCGATGCCATTATTTATCACTGTGGAAACGAGACGCGTGATCACACAGCAACGAGCCTACACTCAAACTGTAGAGGAAGGATGGAGTTAGCAGCTGCACGCGCACTCGTAGTCGGGAGGGGTCTGCGCGGCGTGATGCTCAATCGTTTTACTTTCTGGATGACTCTCGTATATAAATTCCCTGAGTGAATTTTACGGTAGTATCTTTTTGTACCTTCAATCATTATGTTAGTTACTGACTTCCAATATAACCCCTCAAACCAAAATAAATAGAATATATTTCATGAAAACAGTTCCAATCTACTGAAACACAGTAAACAAAACAACTTTTTAGTTCCTAAAACTAAATAATCTGTTTTTAAAGGAATTTGATTTGCCAATCCTTTGTCAAGCTCAAAACAGAGTCAATAATTTCTTTCTTTCTTCTTCTAGTTAAGCTTGCTAAACTTTTGTTTTGATTGTTTAAGTTTATAGTTTATGTTGTCTAATCAATTTAACATTGCACAAAGACTAAGTAAATAAAAATCAAAAGAGTTATCTGGTACATTTAACAACTCCAACCTATAAAATATATATATATACCTATAAAATATATTTTGTATTTATTTACATTTTCCAAGATAACTTTCAAGCAATTTTACAATGAATTTATAGTTTTTTGAATAGTGACATGCAATACAGTGTGGTAAATTGACTTATGTGCTATCGTATGACATTTAGCTTAAAATAACTTAAATCAGGAACACTTTAATAGAACCACAATAAACTATAGTCGTAGTCTTTTATTTCATATGTCTTTTAAATTTTCAGCAATATTTACCAAAAGAAAGACAAGAAGAGTATCAAAGGCTCCAAAAGCTTCTAAAAGAAAAACTGATGGAAAAAAAGAAAAGCACACAACAAAATACATCTTTCCATCTTCGACCTTCTATACTGTCAAAAACAACTAATGGGCAGAACGTTCAGAAGCCAGAAATTAAGACCAGCAAACCTTTAACACTGTCCGAAAGACTAATTCACAGTAATGCCAAAGCTCTCGGTAGTCAATCTAGTAAAAAAAGCATTGAACTTCCAAAAATTTCCCTTCCATCAAAACATCAAAACAAAGTTGTAACTTCAAGTTCGTCAACTCCTAAAGAAAAGATCCAAAATGAGAGTGGCAATATAGCTATCACAAGTAGAAATGATAGTCAGGCAAAAAACTCAACTGAAAACGTTGTTACCAACCCAAATAAAACCAGTTCAACTTCCACCACCGATACAGATAAAACCGTGAACACCAAGGAACTTAATAAAAGTGCAATTGGAAATAAAAAAGGATGTCAATTTAAAAAGCAGATAACTCTCATTTCTCCCCCAAATAATGAAACTGTAGAGGGAAAACCCCTCAAAATTCCACTGTCACAGAAGAAAAAAGAATCACGCTAAGAAAAAAAGTTATTGGAAACGGGACAAATACTAATGAAACCCAATCGTGTAATGTAGTTGCATCAGCCTGTGGGTGAATTTGTGAAAACCCCTTCTTGTAACCAAATGGACCCAAAGGAAATTCTATCAAATAAAAAGAACCTTCTAAATAACTTTCCAGAAAACGATAATCATCTCAAAAACATTATTAATGTAATTGCAGAGGAAAAGAAAGAAGATAGTGATGCAAGCAAAGAGCTCGCTCCCAAGGTACTGGTTGAGCTGGGAGATGATGAAGTTCAGATTTATACACCAGTTAGTTGCAATCAACAAGGTGAGGGAACTAAACCTCATGATGTTGAAGAACCAAATGTTCCTTTTGAAAGTGAACAGCTGAAAATCCAACCGAAAGAGTTAATTTCTAAACCTTGCGACCTACTCGACACAGAAAAACTTGTGTCCAACCAAGAGGAACTATTGTGTGAAAGGTAAGTGAATTAGTTTAAAATGTTGCTCTTTTGTATTAGTTTTGTGAAAGACATTTCTTTTCTACTAGTATTTGTTTGTAACTTTTAGTTGCTTAATCAAGATTATTAGTTTGGTTTGGAAAAGCGTATCAACTCAACCAAATTATCTGTGTTACTTAATGAGCTTCTTACCAGTTATAAGCATGCTCATACATAGTTAATTGTGAGTTAAGCATTTGGCTTGGCAAAACTCAAGATATTTGGCAAATTTATTAGGATAATAGTTACAACTGTCTATGCCAGATACTGTGTTCAAGTAATTACAACCACCTAGTCTTTGAAAAGCATGTGTAATGAACTCGAAATTCCCAGTAGTGTTAGATACACTCTTTGAGCATTTGCGACAGTTTTGGGCTTTGTTTGTTTGTTGGTTAGGTTTTTGCTGATAGATGAACTGACAGAGGTTGCCGACTCTTTGAGCCAGCTAGAGCAGGGACAGGCAGAGCTTGAACAAGCTGTGGTGGAGATCAGCCAGCTGCGTAATCAACTGCAGGTGGCAGAGCAGCGGCTGCAGGCCAAGCGACAGAGTACGCAGCAGCTGGAGACTGCGATCTACTCCAAGCATCAGACCATGTTCATGCGCAACTTAAAGATAAGACGTCTGGAAACCAACTGCCAGCAGATAGGCAAAGTCCTCCGTGGCGGAAAGTACGAGTAAGTGAGACTGCAACATGGCTCGAGTAGCTTAGTATTTCTAGAATGGCTGAAAAAGTTGGTATTTTATATTTCTGAACTGAAACTGACACATAAAGTGAGGTTTTACTCTTAGTCTTTGCATGTGACAGACAATTGTTATTTTTCAAAAATTTCCCAGCTAAGTTAGTGTACAGTTTTAAAACCAAAATATTGAAGGCTTTTCCAGAAATTTTTAAGTGTGCTTTGTCGGTAGAAAAATTAACTACAAGCAAACCAAGCTAATAATACTTATGTAACTGAATTTGAAATTTAATGTATTTATGTTCATTTGTTTTATTACCTTAAAAACACTGATTGAGTAAATATTTAAGTTATTGTGACAATTTAGAGGCCTGAGGCAATTGACAAGGTGTCTTAAAAGATTTTCAATTTCACTTTTAACTGGTTTTTAAAATTTCTTATCTAGTTAGACCAATTAAAACTTATTGTTTTGCAAACATTTTTTTGTATAACCTGAAACTTTGGTTATCAAATAATATAAATATGATTTTTTTTTCAGGACACCTGTGAGAGGAAAAGAACTTATGACTAAAAAGGTTCATCAATTTATTAAGAAAAGAGACACAATCAAACATAGAAGACAAATACTAAACCAATTCATGGAAAATACGGACGCTCCAAAAAATGTGTTTGATCTGTACATTCCATGTGAAATTTTGGACCCCTCAAGTTTACCACACCCTGATACATCTAGGATTCCTCCTTTTCCCTCGTTGCAATTGGGACTGAACTTGAATTCTTCATCTCCTCAGTCACCTCCGATGTGTGAAAAAGGTCTACCACCTCCCGTTAATACCATCGCTTGCAATAAATATGTTTGCTCATCGTGGTCAGAATTCTTAAAGGATGTATCTCCTAAGATGGGATTATCAGAGACTCCACCAGTACCAGATTGTGATGAAACCAACTCAGGTGATTGCATTGAAAGTGAAACTCATTCAAGACAAGACAATTTACCTCAACCCGCTACTGTGAAAACTGAAACAAATGAGCAACACAAAGAGGAAGCTGTGCGCATGTCTCTAGATGAAATAGCAACGTTGACAAAGTCTTTTATAGAACTGAGTGAAAAGCTTGAACAGAAGACGGGATCTGAAGCTATAATGTCTATGGAATCTGTTGAGAAACCATCTTCGCTAGTGCGTTTCAGACCAACAATGTGGTAACTATACAGACAACACTCCCACTCACAACTCTCCTCGTGATGGAGCAGGCTCAAATACTAAAGAATATGTCTTTGATAATTCTGAAAAAAAGGGCATTAACACAACGCTATCAAAGAAAAGATGTATTTCTCAGACTGAAAATACTGATGTAGATAAACCGGAAACCAAGAAAGTCCTCTTACAGCAGCAGAACACACAAAGTTGTAATAAAAAACCTACAGAAATAGTATGTAAGGACAAAAATCCATGCAAGATGGCCATTCAACCTGCAAAGAGCTCTGCTCCCAATCGATCCAAGTCCAAACTGCAATACAAATCCATTTTTAGAAACAAAAATGATGTTAGGTAAGTTAAATTCATAAAACTTAAGATCTCCTTCTAATTTTTATTATCTTCATGACATTATTAATTTTTTTGTCCACATATCCTCAAGTAGGCCAACAACAGAATGATGTGACCAAAGATTGATCATTAAAACTAAAGTTTTGAACAGTTTTTCAAAATATTTCCTTACAGGTGACATCTTTGTCAGATGTTCATGAAATTTGGTATAGATGTTTTGTTTGCAAATATCTCAATTAAGCTTTTGAGCCATAAAAAAATGCCTACTTGGTACGGTAGTAGTTAAACACCTTGAGGTTGTGTCAAACCTAGGTCGACAAATCTGAATTTGTATACATAGTTAATTATAAAGCTAACAATATTACAAATGTTTCTAAAAACATTATTTGTTTTATGTGTTTTTGTAATGTTAAGTTTTTAAATTATATTAGTACATTTTTATAAATTACATGCCGGTAAAGTGTAAGGAAAAATATGGCCTGAAAATTAATGAAGAAATCGTTAAACAAGAATACATTATCTATAAACAGTCTGTATTATTATTTTAAGGACATAAGACATGAAAAAGGTTTAGGTTTACCTTTTGAAATAAGCCTACTTCTTAATAGAAATACAAATACTGGGTTAATTTGTTTTAATACTATTTTAAGTAGTATCATTGGAAAGACAAACTGATAAAGTGTTATTTATGTTGTGCTTCTTTGAGCGAAGAGAAGGACTGATACTATCACATGCTGCACTCTGGCAACAAATACAAACACTACCCAGTTTTGCAACATACCGTAAGATTAGTGGTATTGTGTGCTGAGGCGTCAATAGCCCTTCTTGCTCGAACCATCATTGCATGTTAGTGCCGCACTAAGTGATAATAGACATTCAGTTTGAAGTTCTTAGGAGATTCAGGATAGACTAAGATTATATAGAACTAATGTAGTCAAAAAACAATGGGCCAACAAATTAATTTTTAAGAAAAATGTTTGAAACAAGTAGTTTACACTTTGGGAATCTCTAATGAGAAAGTGGCTCTACAGCATACAGTACTTAAAGTGTTGACTATTTCCAATTAGATGAAATGCTTGTTGTGCAGTGTGCAAGTTAATGGATCTGTGTTGTTGGCAGGGATACGGCTGCGGACAGTGAGAGTGTACTCTGTCCCTACGATCTGTCCGGCCGATGTCACGACCCCTCGTGCAAGTTCAAGCACTTTCCCAAGTAACAAGTTAGTCTTTATACTTCCGCTGCACCTTGTTTACACAAGTCAAAAAAATCCTTGTAGTAAACAATCATTTTTACATTATTTAATTGCACGTTATAGTGCTGTGATATTTTTTTTAGTGAATTGAATGCTAGTTAGTTTTGTATTTTTCAAGTCTAAGTTGTTATATTATCCTCAGGTTTTTGTAATAATGTATTTAGTTTTAATATGCTGCAGCATTTATATAAAAAAGTAATCCTTAAAATATTTTTCCAATGGATCTAAAGAATGGTTTCGTATTGCTTGTAAATATTTATTAGGCTAGGGATCAAAGTTAATTTGGATGTAAATTGTGCAAAGTTATTGTTTTATTTTCTTTATCAAAATCGTATTCTTGTCATGTAATGCTGTGATGTAACTAATCAAAAAGCTTCCGAGCTATTGTTTGCAGACTCCAGAGTGACTGAGGAGCACACCTGCCAACAAGGTTTGTACGGACTACCGGATGAGTATGGTATTTTATTTATTATACTTTTTATTTTATGTGTTTGAAGTTCTTAACTTATTCAGAGAAAACTTTTAAGAACACGTGTAAAACCATCTAACCCTTTTAATGCCGTAACTTCCAGTGCTTTGTACGGGTATGCGGAATGTCCACTAGAAGTCCACGCAAATGCATGTTAAGTCCAGAAAAGTTGTTGCGTAGAAGCGCAACATTGTGAAGGACACTTATCAGACCTGTATCACGACCACCCCCAAGTGTAAACAAAGCCTGTACAAAGCGGTTGTCAACCTTGGAATGCACACTACTCGCACACCACCGTGTGTACTCGCTAGTGGCACTCATCAGTCGCACACCAAGTGTGCATCGTGATTAATTTGTATTCTGTTTATTCATACATACCTTTAAAGCATCAGGATTTCATGATAATTTTTTCCCAATTCGACACTGGCTTCAAATTTTTTTAAAATCTGTTTGGCATTCAAAAGGTTAAATATTTAAACTGATTGTTGATGAATAAATAAGTAGTACTAAAGTAATATTATAACATTCAAATAGTTAAAACCAAGATTCATAGAGTTAAAACCAATTGACAATGGAACACTTCTTTATTACATTTTTTTATAGAAAAATATAAACGTCAAAATTTAAATAATTGTATACAATTTTTGAACTGTTCAAGGGGTGTTGTATAAACTTTGTCCAGTAACCAGTCCTGAAGTTTCCTCTTCAAAGTGTTTAAGCTTTAGAGGACTTGGGGCACAGTATGTTCAGTTGTTTTGCTCCAGTAAAAGACAGCTTCTTAGTGAGAAGGGTTGTTCTATGGGATGGAAGACCTAAGTCATTTCTGTGTCGAGTATTGTAGCTATGTATCTGTGTTTTGGTAAAGTATGTTTTGATACATACATTATTGTCTTAATTATATGGATTGACGTTATTAATAGTACAGGGTTATCATAAAAGAATGGTGCAGCTTTGACTATCCGTAAAACTGTAATGCATCAAACTTAAAAACCCCCAGATAGTACCATTGCCTCCGGGAACTTAGAGTTATCTTTTTAATACAGTTCTTCATATGAGGTAAAAACCATATGTGTTGAGCAAAGGTTGCCGATCGTGAATTCTAATGCCTAATACACGTAGCTTACCAAAGTAAGTTTAAAAATCTAAAGCTGCAAGAAATTGTTTTTTCAAAACATTTAAGTATACTTGCATGACAAAATCAACAATAAAAGGTTTTGAATTTTATCGTCATAACAAATATATACATAGGTTGATCAGAGTGTATGGCGTACGGGAAGTCCAGAAATTATCCTAGAATTAGCGTACGGGAAAAGTTGGGAATGTCATCTCTAAACCGGGAAGTCACGAAGGTCGTAATTTTGTTGGACGCTGACGAGAGTCTAAAAATCGTTTGAACGGCAACCGCAGTGTCGAGGCATTCACAATCTTCATTCCCCCTGTATTTCACTTTCGAGGGTGGAGGTAGGCCTGGGTAATATTGATTTTTCCTAACGTGTTACAATATTTTTTATATTACGATTTTTGGCAACCTTGATTTATCTTTTTGTTGCCGATAAATATTGCGATATATTGTGACACCGCAAGTATCGAATTATCGCAATACAGTAGTGCAATGTATATTGATTGTATTCTAGTAATATTTATGAGCCATCTGAAATTCATTGACCTTTCAAACTCCAGGTCAGTTTCTTATTTGAAATATAAAGAAATATTGCATTATTCACTATAAAATGAGATATCGCCCAGGTCTAGGTGGAGGAAATGTCGCGATGTTTCTGACATTGACTGGTTTGCAGATGATCCAATATTGGTTCTATTAATGAAATGTACATTCTTTTAATATTTCCCTGTATTCTGCAGTTTTTAAAACATGAAATATTTTCAATTAAAATGTATTTCCCCTGTTTATTTTGGTTAAAAGGTACAACCCATTTACAAAACATTACTGATGATTATTTGTAGGAATTTTTCAGGCTACGTCTGTCAATAATAACATTTTTTAAGTTTAAAGAATGTAAATTTTTATTATTAACAAACGTAGCCTGAAAAATGCCTACAAATAATGATCATTTGTCTGTTCAAACCTTCAAATTTCAATTACTGATGATTCTTATTATTGATCTGGTAATAATAACTGATGCATCATTACCCACTATAATAATTAACCATCTATATATAAATATTGTATATATAATCATTAACCATCATAAACCCACATGATTGACACCATTTAATGTTTGTATATATAATATGTATATTTTATGTACAAATTTGAATAAAGTATGTTTTGACCAATCAAATATACAAGGGCCTAGTCACTCAGCCAAAAGGTGGTTCACGCCATGAGCGAAAGTGACGCCACGCATGATAGCTGCCACTTATACCACAGCATGGCTTCAGTGTCGCTGCATTCTAACACGCCTACTATACACTAGAAGTCATAAATACCATGATAGTCACATAATGTTAAAGTGTATTAAACGCTGAATCGAACCATATTTTTCAAATTATTACTTCATAATAATTTATAAATTGCGCTTTGAAGACAACTATTGTCATTCTTAGTTATTGTTTCCCCGCTTACACTCATAAAACGAAAATAACAGTTGTTGGGTTCACCTGCCAAGAATGTTTTTAAATACTGTGTCAAATGACTTATTATGATCTTAATTTGTATAAATGCTAAATGCTAATTTATTACTAAATAAATTTGACAAAAATATTGTAATATAAATATATTAAATATTGTATATATATTACCATCATAAACCACATGATTGGCACATTTAATGTTTGTATATATAATATGTATATTTTATGTACAAATTGAATAAAGTATGCGACAATTATAAATATTCAAATAAACATTGAATGGTCTTCTTTGTTTCAGTATCGAAAGTCTGATCTCCTGCTACCACTTGGTAAGAATTGTCCCTCATAGCATTGAGTATAAAGCCGTATAAGCATTAATAAATCTTTCAAGCAAAGTAAGTGTAAAGCGATAGCGTTTAATATTTTGGAATAAACTACGTGTCTCTAGATGTAATTTCTAAATCAACACGCATACCAATGAATCTGCGTATATTTTTTTGTTTGGACTGGGCAAGTACTAAAATTTATACTAGAAAATCGCTTAATCCTTTGTGCGGTACCGGAATTTTACCATAACTTCCGGTTCAACTTATTGGTCTCCTTCCTGGCCTAGGTCGCCCAAGGGGGTCATAATTTGAGTGAAAATTTGATTTGACATTCCACATGCCTATTTTGTTATACGACTTTGTATTCAATACTAGGGTTTCCATCAGTATCTTTTTTGTCCTTATCTTAAATATTTGATCTTGTCATGTAGAGAAAGAATTACTTACCGTAAGTTAGGCATGTGCGAGTATCTCTGTTTTGGGTAGTTAGCAGAGTTTAAATTGCTACTCAAAGGCAATAAAAACTTGAAAGAAACAAACTAGTTGGCTACCAAGAGAAAACAAAATTTACTTCCACCGGCATCCTATAAATCTAAAAATAAAAACACATTTAACTCAACTAGGAAAATGTTAACTATTTCACCGATCTAGCAAATTGTTGTTTATTAACTATCATTACTTTAACCCTTTTCCACTTAGATTTGTTTTAGTTCTTACACTTTAGCTGCATATATTATTTTTATAAACACTTGTAAAGTTAATTTTTTTAATGATGTCGCGTCTCGCGATATTCAAGTAGAAAGAGTTAACAGAGTACTCGTATATAGCCAAACTAGAATTTATCTTGAATGCTGATTTTCATTTTTGCTTATGTATTTTTCATTTCTGATATCTTAAACATGTTGTCACAAGCTTAGTTTGAGCTTTTAGACAAGCACAAAATAATCAATGCAAAAGTGAATGCACATGCACCCATTTTGAGCTGGCTTTTCAACATTTTAGAGCGATATACAGTATTTTAGTATTCCAGTATAGTGTTCGTACAGAGTTAATCACTTGAAATAAAACCATTATTTAACTTTTTAACCACTCATCTTGAATCAAACCTAGTTGGCCTTACTTTTTAGCTTGCATTTTTTTCGATTATAGTAATTTAGTTAGATACATTAACATGGACGCTAGAATTCACCAGAATGACAAAAAGTCTTTGTCAGATTTAAGTATTGATATACAAAAGGCTTTAAAAATACACAATTTGCATTTTTTATACAATTTTAAATTTATATTATCCACTATGAAGCTTTTAGCTTGAGAAAAATCGTAGGTACACCGTTTTAGTAAAATTACAATATATAAAATCTTGTTAGTATATTTATTTTTTTATCGAAATCAGTAGACTAATAGCAATTATAACTACAGAAACTAGATCAAGACAAAACATTCAGCACTTTCTGTGGCAGTTTCTCCTACTGCTTGCCTCTATTAAAAAGAATGCATGAATTTTCAGCTTAATGAGTCTATACTAATCCAACCTCCTTGAGTAACCCAGTTCCAAAATTACAACTTGTACTGAAAATGAAGCCCCTGGCCACTTCTCTTGATTACACCGATATTGATTAAACATTTCAAAGCGCACGAAGATCTGTCACCAGAGTTTTATTTGTTCAGTACTTGAAAGTTCTATATTATTCATGAAGACCTCGGATTGCAAATATGTGTATGTATTTGCAATTCAAGTGTAAAACCACAACATGTTTCAGCAAACTAAAAGTCACTATCTAGTGGTATCAATAAATGATTAACATTTATTTATGTTTTGTTCTATTTGCACGTTGTACTGGTTGGTAAATATCAGTGTTAGGTTGGGTCGACCTTATGAGGTAACTGGCGGAAAGAGAGATTTGAGACGTCTGGGATGCAACAAACATTGTGTTGCAGGAGGACGAGTGCAGTTTTACCTAACCCAGTACTAAAGTCGGCCAAACACCACAAAATCAAGTTACTTCCTCTTTACAAAATCAGCTCAAAACTAGCTTGACACTATCGTGACAGATCTACTTCACTATAGTAATTTTAGCTGCTACTTTTGTCCAAAATCAGTTTTAGTAAGCTAATTGTTGGATAAAAGTAGTTTTAGCAAGGTTTATCCAACACTGGTAAATATTCATATTTACATGTTCAAAACTAACATAAACACTGCCACTTGAAATGCATGCATTCTTTTTAGAGTGAAAGAAAGTTTTGAACAGTTTGTACGAATGGTTTGGTGTAAAATCAGTACGGTACACATCGAGCCTGATGTAAAGCAATCCGAGTACATTCTGTCATGGCTTTGTAAGTTGTGGATGTCTTGTTCTAGTTTCTACAGTCCTTGCTTACTAATACAATTAGTTTGTTTGCCATTTTGTTAATGCATCATTCATATTCCTTTCTGTCACACCAGCAGTAGCTCCAAGAAGCCTAAGAATACAAGAAAACTCTTTCAAGAATAAAAAAAATGCACATGACGAATTTGCTTCAGTGAAAAGTTTGGTATTGCAAGAAGATGCGCATCATCCGTTTTAAAAGCAGTTGGATAGCGGATGAAAAAACAAAAGTGAAGTGAATTTGTGTTTGAAGAAACAAGACTGCTCAAGTTATTGACATTTTGTTACCGCGTATATTAGTTAAGAAGCTACTATTGTTGTTACTCAGACCATTTGGTTAAGTGGTCTCTAGTGCATAAAGACTGTATTTTTTACTTAATAAAATATTTTATACAATAAATCTGTAGTTTTTCTTCTGCCAATGAGAAAATATTACTATAGGTGGTTGAAAATCAGGCTGCTAAATACATGCTATTGGTATTAGTGAACTTACATTGAAATAGTTCTTTATTTCTCTTGCCACATACACTAATGTAGAATGAAAGTAAGAACCAAACTTCTAATATGATTCTTCAAGTCCAAGATTTTTTTTCAACTTTCACCAAACTTGGTACAAATATGGTCACAGGGTTATACATGTTAAATTTTAGCCATACCAATATACCCGAGTCCAAAAATTGTATAAGTATAAGCAGGCTGTACAGAAAGAAGTTTAACCTTCATCCTGTTTTTTTTTTAGAAAGAGCTCATTAAGAGAAAATTCAACAACATAAAGTGTAGAAATAAACTTGAATGAAGACACAAGAAGCAGGAGAGTGTATTGCAATAATTAAACATCAGTGTTGATGAGCGTTGCAACAACTGCCCTGACTGGGGAGGGGGTTATGTCTATTCACAGATGGAACTGAGAGTCAGCTGTGAGCTGGTGGTCTGTACCTGTCTCAATAAACTCTACTGACAGGTTGTAGTGCAGGCGCTAACCTTAAAACATGATGATTGAATTACCTAACATTTTATTTTAAAGATAGTTATATTCTTGTTTATTGCACTTTGTCTCGCAAGTACTGTACATTAACACTTCCACTGGGATCGACGTGATATCTGCATAATTATGTTTATATTGAAATTGCTAAGTGCCAGTAGTGGTAGTGTTCATGGCATATTTCTTTTGTAAGCTATCTCTTGTATTGCCTTTCAATTAGTACAGATTAGCAGGAATTAATAATATTATGGTGTCAATTTAATATTTCAGAATATTAACATTTCCCCACAATATGCTTCATAAGTACAGATAGGTTTTATAATAACATTATATATGAGTAATTTGTTGTTTAAAGAAAAATTAAAAACTTGTATGAAATATTAATTTTTGTTGTAATTCTGTTTTGTTATGAATAAAAGTTGTGTAATAACAAATTTTAATTAATGAACTGACACTATTTATGTATGTATAACAAAACAAATAAAGATTCGATTGATCAAAAACTTACATGGCATACTCACATCTGGACTAAAAGACAACAGTTAAATTTAAAACTAAACAAACTATATTGCCTTAGTGCCACATGTGTCTAAAGCAGCTGTTTTCAGAGCAGAATGTCAAAAAATTATTTTCTGTTCATCACTTACATTGGGCATATATTTACCTTAAGCTATGGTTTCCTAGAAAAAAGTTCACCGCTATATTACGGCCGTAATGTAGCGGTGAACGTAACCGTGACGGTAGACGCAACACAATATTTAAACAGATGAAGACAAAAACAACTTTTGACATGTTTATTTTAGTTGTCAAATCTGATTTACGTATATAGTAATGGATAAGTTAGACTTTCGTTTACAAAAAAATATGTGTCACCTGGCGAGAAAACCCTTAACTAGTTTTCACGATTACTTTACGTCCACCGTTTTCTAGGAAACCACTCCCATCTGATAACATTGAAAACAAAACTCACCCTCATATTTCAATTAGTTACAATTAAACTGTGGTAACAAAGAATTGTGTTTACAAAACTATTCAGGTACCAACCGAATTTATTGAACTGGTTGCCAAATTCACACACTCAAGGTTGCTGAGCAAGTGCAGAGAAACTGTGAACTATCTGCTTCAGGTGCCAAAATGAAATTCCTCAATGTAATCAACCATGAGTTTTAAAGTGGGTTAAAGATAAAAATAATAATAAAGCAGCTATAAGAGAAAATTTTATAAACAATTTTACAGTTCCATATATACACACAACTTCAATTAATGAAATCTAAATTTCACTATTCCGCTTTCATCCCACTTTCTTCTGTATCTCGTTATCTATGTCTGTAAGTTCTCGTTTGATTTTACTCAATTGCTTAGCTGCTTCCTTTTCAGACAGTGGGAGGTTATTGTATTTTTTCAAACGTGTGCTTGTGATAGCCAAATCTTCTTCAAGCCTCCGAACTTCTTCAAACATTTCATTCAAGTTTTCCAAAGTGTATCTGGGCTTCTCTGTTCTCTGAAAAATAATTCTGAGTAAGACTAAGTAAAACTACCACTCCCCCCGCCCCCGACGCCAACTCACGTGTGAGTTTGACAGCCCACGACAAACAGCCCGGTGGTTTAGTGGTTACAACGACGGACAGCTGGCCTCTGTCTGTCACAGTGTGGGTTCGAATCCCACCCGGGTGCGCTCTGGTACAGTGCAATGCTAGTCATTGAATCGCTCCGGGAGGCGCGGGGGCCACAATGACTCGCTGAGGATCACTGAAGAGATAATGGCACATCAAATTCAGTGAGGCGGCGAGTGGCATTTTTTGAGCTTAGGGAGGCGTTAAATCCCCACGCTTAGAGGAGTGGTTCTATGACTGATAATGCACCGTACCAGAGAGAGCGGTTTTGCTGAAATTTTGCTTACAAGGACAGAGGCAACCCATACAGTAGGCTTTTAATGAAAATTTAAAAATAAAATGAGACTGCATAGGGTATTCAAAGTTCAATTCTAATATTAGGACACCATTTATACTAACATGTAAACAAAATGTGTAAAATTGTTATGTTCAGTATTATTTGTTATTTGGCAGCCCACATTGGTGGAAAGATGTAAATTTTAATAACATTTTCTTTATATATTGTTAAAATCTATAAGAGACATCCTAGACAATGTAAAGGTTAGGTTACATTTAAATAGGTTACCATTGTTGGCAAAACACCTTAGACCCTTCTAGGACGATTAAATGAAACTGAATACTATAATTTTAATTTCTTCAGTAGTTGAAACCCTCAAGCTTTGCTTAGCTTAGACTGTAACTATTTTAATTTTTGACCATCTTAGAGCAGTCCTACTAGTTAGCCTACTGGCATAATTAGTCCATTCTGGTCAATCAAGGCATAAAATTTATAATTAAGATTATTCCAAAAAGGTCTTTTTCTTTAATCTGCCTCAAAAGATGAAGTCCTGTAGCTAAAAACTTCAAAACATATTAAAAAAGATTTTTTGAAAACCATTTACTGCAGCATTGGTTTGATGCGTTTTACGATTTGATTGTGTGTTCAACTCGTGAAAGGGTAACTTGTAACTGGTCAGGTTTTTAGGTAACTTTGACTGTAATCAGTTACATTTTACAAAGGGTAATCAGTTCCTGTTTGTCTGCCGGCCGCACACCCCATGCATCACTTTGTATTCCCTAGATGATAAACAAGTGTTACTTACCTTGAAAAGTGCCTCCAGGTTTTGTTGTTCACGTTGAACTTCGTTTAGCTTTATCTTTATATTTGTCCTTAAGACAGTTTTTTTATTGATCTGTTCTTGTAAGAGATCTGCTTGAGCTTTTTCTCTATTCAACTCTCTGTAAAGAAAGAAGTTGAAAAACAAAATACCACTTTGCTTCTCAATATTTTTAGTTTTAAACTTGAGTGGTTAGTCACTCATAATTAATGAAATGTTTTGGAGAAAACCACTATAATAATTACATAAAACCTTTTTAAATATAACTCAAACAATTTTAAATGAAATGAAAAATGGCTTTATTAGGCGAAGTTAGGACTAGCAAGTCCTCTCTTACACTTAACCTATTTTAATGGTGTACTCCAAAAACATTTTATTATACTTCTCAATATTTTTGTTTGTATTTTTATGCTATGAAAAGTAAGTTTTGACCAGTTATTAATCCGTATTGTAAATAAATAAATTTTTAATTGCAAAACATTTTATTAATTACTATTTGAGATGCCGACCACTCTCATGAGTGTATTTCAAGGCAAATATGTGGTGAAGGATGAGTGTGATGAGTGGTAGTAATGAGTTAAAAGGTGTAATCTTGTTACAAACTAAGGCCGACTCTTCCTTATAATGCATGGCAATTGTCAGAAAAGTTGATTGAACTAAAATTTTCCATTCACTCTCACATCTAAGTCCCTTTTATGCATACAATTTTTCCAATCTCTCTCTCTCATTCATTCAAATTATCCCACCCTAGTCCCTAGTCGGTCAGCCAATTACCAGGTCTCCCAGTTAAACGCCATACACTCGTCTATGTTATAAAAAGCTTGAGTAGACAACACATTTTTTAGACAAGCTTTGAATGCCTTGGGCAATTGTGTGTTTTTAACAAATTCGGTAATCTGTTGTTGAGATGAGCACCTGCCTGAGAAGGTAAGCGCTCATGAACTACCGTCCTGTGTCTCCCAGTTCGGTAGTTGTCCCTGCCTCATAAGAGTGTGTGTCGCAACCTCTTATGGTTGTAGTGTTCTATTATGTTAATACAACAACCGACTGCAAAGGCCACTGTACAGTTAAGCCCTACAAAACAACGCAAAAGTTATGTAGGAACAAACATATCAGACAAAGTTTCAAGGTTGAATGTATAACTCCTTCTTGCTTAGAAATTCCTTTAAACACAGGAAAAAATTTAATGTACAATCCATTTTTCTACTCACCCTTGGATGACGTCATTTGTGTGGTGGAACTTGGACAGCATTGCTTCAAATTGAAACTTGAGTCTATCTAGATCTGCCAGGTGTTGATTTGTTTTTAAACTCTCAACTATGTACAAAGGATTGATTGATACCAATTCACTGCTGCCAACATCGTTGAAGTTGAATATCTAAAATGTTAAATACTTTACTTTTAATGAGATTTATAGTATTTTTGCTAAGGGTCAATACCATATACCCACACATATATTTATTTATTTACTTGTCATCATTGGCACAAATAGTGCATGGACTTAACAAAGAAACGTTTCAACAAAACATCACACAATATAAAGATAAATTTACTAAATAATTTGAATATCATCTTCCAGAAATTACAAAGTACAGTACAGTCTCTATAATCCAGCCGTTCGCCACTCCAACATGTCCAGTAATCCGGCGCTGTGACCGCGTCATTTAGCCACCTGTTTTCAAGTCTCTACTTGTCTGTCTATTGCTAATCGGTGCTTTCATCAGGACAGGCTGAGTGATGTTGCAAAAGCGTAAACATATTTCTTTGACATAGATAAAAAGTACAAGATTTTAAAATTATTAGAAAGTGGTGATAAGTTAACTTTGGCAGTTCATAAATTCACAGACATAAGGAAGAATAAGAATGAAATTGAATCATTCTTTTAGAGTAGTGAATCATGCTCCAACTTAAGAAAGGTTATTCCTGGCAAGATGAAAAACAGGCTGTTGTAAACCCTAGCATGCGGATGGTTTGAAAGGCCACATCAGTTGAAAGAAGGACTGTTTAGCCAATTGTTACGTGCATAGTGTCGTAAGTTCCTTGGGCATACAAATTCAGGCTTTCTATGAGGTGACTTGAGACGGCCCCTTAATGTGGCATAAGGGTCTTCTGAGTTTTGATAAATCCAGATGAAAATGGGCTCAAGGTTTAAAAGCTTGAGTTTCTGAATTGTTATTTACTCATTAGACCCTAGAGTTAATAATCTTACATGGTATAATAAATAATGAGGTAACACCAAAATATTCAAAGAAGGTCATTAATAAGCCAAGAAGAAGCAGCCAGACAGAGACACATATGGTCCCTTTTGTAAAGAATATAAAATTAAACTTAAAATGCATTGGTAATGAACCTTGAACATTGGTAATGAATTTGGTACTGTACCTCATTGTCTTCAAATACTGTCCTCATCTCAGAAATTGTCTTTGAAGGCAACTCATTTACATTGAATCCTAGCTTTTCAAGTAAAGCATCAATTTTATGAGCTGAAAATATTTAAAAGAAAATAAGTTATGACACAAGCAAGTTTGAAAAAAAAATGTTGGTTGGGAAAGTTTAAAAGGTGGTCGGATACAGCCTGAGCTAGGGTAGGGAATTGTCCTCTTAATTAGTCAACCAAACAAGAACATTTTTTGAGAACTGCACACTTGAAAAATGTAAAAATCTAGTACTTTCAGATTGCACTTTATTAATTACTCTTAACACTGGCAAAGGACTCGGCAAGGTTGGGAAACAATCAAATCTGGTCGATTACTTAAAAACAAAAGTAAACTTAAATTGCAGTTTTCCTTATGTGAAGCACAGGCTTAACTTATATAACTATTTAATATTCATACGATAGGACTCATGATCATATTGGCTTAGATATTACTTACTTTTTTTCTTACTATTACAACTCTCTCTTTTTAGGATATATACGGCGTGATCCACAACACTGTCAATATCTTTCCTTGGTAAGTTGAATTCATGTTCACTGATGTCTAGACCCAGGCTAGAATCGTTGTTAACTTCCATGATTCTTGTTTACCTGCAAGTTAAATACAAACCAATATTGTTTAAGTGTTTTTTTCTACAGTTTGGCATTTTAATAAAAAACATATACTTTTAATTAAATACTTAGTACTGCGCCTGTAGATCCAACAATTGAGATTAAAATGTTATACAGAGCGGATGCTCATTTTGCCCAGCTTGTGGGGCATCATTGGCACTCTTATTATCACTGTACACTTAAAAAATATGTGATTCGCATTTACGCCACAAGCGGGGCAAAATACGCATTCGCTCTGCATAACATTTTCACCTCAACTGTAGGATCTACAGGCGCAGTACTAAGGTATTTAATAATTTGAACTTTGGTCCTACGCTGGGTTTTACTTCTAGTAATATACATTTTGATACTACCACACAAATGCTTTGAAATAATTCACACAATGTGTCAAAATCATTCATCAATTCCAACCTTATGAATTGACATTCAACATATAGGCATAGGTGTTAGAGTGGGGAGTTTCTCTAATCGGAGGAGGAGGATCCAGACCATCCCACAAGAAATACTTGGTGGTTAGGGGGCTTTTCTCCCAGAAAATTTCAAAATTAGATGCAAAATAAACTTTAAAAAACCCAATTGTTTCAAACCATACATATATGTTGAAATTTACATGAGAACATTATAACGGTTTACCGTATACGTGATAAGGCGGTCACAGAGTATATTTCAAATTTTAGAGCTCACCCTGTTAGTAGGTTTGTAAACGGCAACTCAGCAATTGATTATTATTCTTGGACCAATAATAGAGAGGTACTCTGACAAGTAGACCGCTATTACGGTTCAGCAAAGTTTTAATTACCAGAGGGTGGGTCATTTTATGAGTTCAACCCCCTTATCAGTTTCAGCCAATCAGTTACTGAAGATGATAGTCCACAGCGAGACAGAAGTATTTCAATACTAATTATTTCCTAAGGTTGATAACCTAACCTCACTAGGCCTAGAATAATTTAAGTGTTCTGATATTTCAATACTAAGTTTTCCTAAGGACGTTGATATCCTAACCTCACTATGCTTAGAACAATTTAACGTGTTCTAAAGTATAAAAGTAAAAAATGCTTGTTTGTCCCAAAATTTTCACTTTTTAGTTGTTATTATGAATTTGAAGAACCATGACGTTAACATACTTATCTTCAAACCCGAATAAGAAGCCTGAAAGTAAAACTAAGTCTTCCTCGGAAGCCTATTCTACTACTCAAGAATAACTGCATGGCTGGCTCTAAAATTAATAGTAGTCCTTAATTACCTTAATAACAAATTCAATAATAATTAATTTGTAACATATAACAGTACTGTCAGGCATCAGGGTGTAAAACTGTTTTGTTTAGTACATCTTTCTTTTTTGACAGTCCCGCGGACTCCCGGCCACAGAGTATAGACATATTTCCCGCCACTTCTGTTATTAGTCACAATATTATTTTACAAGATGTTTTGTAGGATACAATCAATCGATACTTACTAACCGATCAAAGGCTATCGATTTACTACTATAAACCATCGCTTGTTTTCTTAAACAGAACGCTGAACCGGAAGAACTATATTATAGAACGCTGAACTTAAATTGCTGCAAATTAAATTAGCTTTGATGTGACGTGCCCACAGAGTATTTATTATATGTGAATACATATAGGTTCCTTTAAAATTAAATTAAAATCCTTTGTCGCCTACATAATTTCGTATAGTTTGCACAAATCCCACTCTTATAAGTTATAACTTTCTTATTTGCGGACTAAACATGGGATTAAATTACTTCCTTATTCCTAATTATGTAGAAACTAGCTGAGAGTACCGCGCTTCGCCTCGGGGCTTTGTTAACATTAGCTGTGTGTGTATTTTTTAAAATTGCAAGTTTCAAGTAAACAAAGTTTTCTATATTTCCTCAGAAAAACAATTTAGTTTGCCTGTTAGTTCACCATCTTCTCCTTCCTAAGATCAAGAGAGGTGAGTCATTGCTGCACAACCTCAGATTTAACATACCTGGCGCATCATGACCCTGTTTTCCACCCTGAAGCAAGCTTTCTGACCAAACGGTTGAAGATACAACACAAATGCTCAGAACCATTTTTATAGACTAAATTTTAAAGCTCGTATGGGCTGTCAAAACCTAAATATCTTTTACGGGTTTTCTAGAATTTTATGTTACAGTATTGTGCCTATTCATTTTCACATGTAATGAGGTCTTATCAATGACCGCCATCTTGAAAACAATAAAATTATCAAATATGTTAATAGCCTATGTATTGGCCAGGTATATAAGCCGCATTCCTGTTTGGTCCTGTGATATTTGCGTGATTGAGGAACAGACAGACTCACACCATCTCATTTTTATATACGTGGTATTAGTATGGATAACTCCACGTTATCACTTTCAATTTATTCAAATACGAAGTATTTTCTTCAAACAGGGACTCAAACTGAAAAAAATTATTAAAAGTTATATTTTCTTAAGGAATTATTAAAAATACACCCTTATTATTTAATATTTTGCTTTTAAATATTAGGTATACTTCTATTGACACCAACCCAATTACTCTTGGAGAGTATTTTAAGTTGGATATGGGATGAATTGTAAGGAGTGTTTTGATTAATGGTGAGGTGTAGTAGTGTTACATACTAGAACCGACTGTTTCCCAGATGGAGTCATTTATTAATAGCCTAAAGACCAATAGAAAAGGACCAACAGCCTAACGTGACTTCCGAACCAAAGCGACCTGTCAAAGAGCCTCGTTAAAAATGTATTTGTTACTGCAACGCCGGTAATTGAACCCAGGCGTTTTGGAGGTATGAGAACTTAACGAAAAAGTATTTTTCCTCCTCTCTAATAAATAAAAATTGGTTGAGAAAAATAAAACTGCAATTACGGAACGCACAATAAAAACAAGACAACAATGTAAGCTTTAACTTGTTATGTCTTAATTTTCTATAAGCACACAGCAGCGTTTCAAATCCGACTGGCTAAAATGAAAATCCGCGATTCGATAGAATATGACGGTATGACGCCTGGTTAAGTTTACAGTTTTACGTTATGAAAAAGAAAAGCTTTAGGAACAACGTGTCTTTTTAACATGCCCACCTAATTAGCAAATATAAATCGACTGAAAAAATAAATCCCATATTTTACGCAGCCCTTAGCCTAACTAAACAATGTTTATCCATTGATTTGCGTTCAAAGCAGCATTTTGAATTTGACTGAATGTAATATAAATTCCGACTGTAATGTCCAGCGTCGAGTGACGAATGCATCTGCATAACTACTAATATGACTAGTATCTGATTTAGCATTATTCTGTAGTCACTAGTCGGTTGGATTGAAAACGCTACGTATAATGAAAACACAATCAAATCCAACCCTCGTGTTGTGTAATGGACTTAGATCAGCCCATTGTAGCCAATCGGGACTGTGGCTTATCAGCTGATAAGGCGGTTGTCTGGAATGCGCGCCGAGACGGGCTTGTAGCATTGGCTAATAACAGCTGCTATCTAGATTGAGACGTTTAGGATTTTTGCTACGCCTTCAAAGAGGAGATACTCAATGATTACAGGGGTGCAGTTCGACGGGTCAAGGTTAGTACGGGGCTTCAGATTGAATATAATTTCGGTAGTGTTGGCTAGCACAACAATGAGATGTTTAAGTAGGGTGATCAATCCTACTGCCGATTAGTTCGTCAATCTGACCGTTACAACACTCCCTTCGAAAACATTAAATCCGCTGAAAATGTTATCTCATTCAAAAGAAGGTTAAGAGCTTATTTATTGGAAAGCTCATACTATTCTGTTGGGGAAATGTTAGATCAGGTTTTAAATCATGACAATCAAACTTTACGATAAATCGAACTAGGTTTTGCAATAAATAAATACATTTTTTATTGCAAAAACATCTCACAATGTATGGCAATCGTCAGACAAGTTGATTGAGCTAAAATTGTCCATTCACTCTTACATCTAAGTCCCTTTTATACAATGCAATACTCTTACTAGTGCTTTACTTTGTTTTATTTTAAATATTTGTTTATTGTTGTATTTTTGTTACCTTTTTCAGTTTGTTTGTCAAGGCAAAAGTTTTTGTATATAGCAAATAAAATTATTATTATGATTATGACTACAAAGTAGGGCCGACTGTTCCCCAGTTTGGCTCATTAATGGACCAAAAGCGAGAGGCCTTAAGAACCCGACGACTACACTAGAGTAGGTTTGTTCGAAATATCCAATATATCTGCACGCACTCAATTGCCTAATTTACTGCTTTGTTTGGCTATTTGTTGTTTGTACTGTGGTAGAGATACTCAACGAACTATTATGAAATCAATGGAGGCATACGTTTACGATGGGTCAGCTTTGGTACCATAGTTGATGAAACATTTAACCAAAACCACATCAACGGCCGACCTTTTTTGTTTGATAGAGTAAAAACAAAATTATCTGCTGAGACAAATTGCGGTAAGGTAGTATATTATCTTGGGCCTTCTTAGCTTTGTTTGAAGACGTAACAAATAATTAATAATCCAATTATTTTATTTTATAAAAGCAATTAAATAGTTTTTATTTTATAAGGTCCATTAAAGGATGATTCAATTGTCTGATTAAAAAATTAATTTATAGGGTAAAGAAATCTCTATGGGGTTTCTGCTGTTAATCCTAATGGTACAGGTAATATAACTCTAGGGAATTTCTCCAATACGCGGGGAAATTTAGTCAAACGGCTGAAGTTGCCAGCACTGCGGGCCATCCTGTCCGGGTGAGAGAGAGGGAGATAGTTTAGTTGTTGTCGAGAGTTGGCAGGAGAAGGTGCGGTTGCCGGCAAAACGATGTTTTGAGTGAAAGGTTTATTTTTACAGTTTCACTTACTTTAAAAACTTGTTTGCCATACAGATTTTGTCATTATTAAGCTTAGCAACGTGAAAGTGCGTGTGTGAAGTGGATTGGTTGGATTTCATTTGGATCGTCGTCGACTTGTGGATTTTCTTTTACATAAGGTATTTTCCTACTTGACTTATTTTTTGATACACACGTCTGGGTTTGAATGTTATTTTTGCTAGGTTTTCAACAATACTTAATATTAAGTTTTCGAAACTTGGGATATTTTCCTAATTATGTATGTGCCTAATTTCCAGCAGGTCAAAGTTGTGTAAGTGAACAAGAAAAAGGTAGAAATATAGTCCGCACCCGGGTATACTTTATATTTTAGGTTAGAATAAGTTCAGTTATTATGGCTTTAAATTCACTTTCATTTTTGCACTCTACGGCTATTGACGTAAAAATTAATGTGGATTTGAACCATTAGAACAAATAATAATGATGAAACAAATTTAACATCAATATTAACTAATATTGAATATTTCAATATTATTTTCGTCTGATTCCCTCAAACATTATGCAGGCCGTGCTGTTAACAGCACCTATGACTTGTTTTAACATTGTGTCAAAATCTATGTTGTTGATTTTTGAGGTTATCTGACGAAGATTCTTACTGTTCGAAATACTCTCATGTGATTTTTTATAATGGCTTATCGATTTTAAGTTTGTTTCAGTATTGATCCAATATTGGAGTTTAACTTTCATAAAAATAAATAAGTGAATGCGGTAAAAATTTAATAAATACAGTATACATATAACGTCTAACACACCAGAAGATGGAATTATCTCCGAAACAGGTTGTGCAATAAAATGATAGTTCAAGGGTACTTAGTGACTTCTTTTTTCGTCGTAATATTACAAATATATTCGAGTATATACTATTTTGAAATTCCTTTCTATTTATATGTTTCCAGCAATAGCATGTCATTGCCTTTTGCATCGTTTGGAACACAATTTCGTGATACTATGGGCATAGTAGTTTCAAAGGTATTGGAGTACAGTAGTCATTTTCAGCCCTCGGAAAAGTTTGCGACTGAATTCACGACCATACAAATAAAATATATTCGAATTGTGTGATTGTTTTTTTTATAAATGAAAATCGCATTAGTTTTAGGGCACACGATACTCAGCACACGGTCACAAATACAAATCCGTAAAGGAAATGAGCGAATAAAAGTCTGAGTACAATATTTTCCTGAGGCATCCTTTTGTACAGATATTAACGGTCAATTCTTATATTCCAATATTTATGTCTAATTGTCTATGTATAAGTGCAAATGCGCCAAATTGACTTCTTCAATGGAACTGCCATTGCTTAGTAAGTCCATCATAAACACACGCTTTTGTAATAATGATGGATATAATTGAAACCTAAGGTTTAATTTAATCTAATTTGTGAAAAGATTTAAATTTTGGAAAAATAAACATATTTTGTTAAACTATTATCATGCTTTTCTTTTACACTCAAATTCAATTATTTCCCGAGTAAAACTAAGAAATAAATTATAATTCTGGATGTCCAGTTTTCTATACAGTTTTAATTCTTCGTTTAAGTTACTGATATCATTCTTAAATTCTCATTTGTCAAGTCCAAATTATTTTTTAAAGGGCCTTATAATTGGCATTAATAAATTACCGGACATGTTGGCTGTTTATAGATCAAAACTTCGAACTATCCCTATTAATTTTATTCCATATTCAAAATTTCAAAATGAAATACTTACCGTGTTTCTAGTTTAATTTTGACAACCTATCTTCTCTTGATTACTGTCTACTGACTTCTGGTCGTCAGGCCGCAGCTGTCGTGTTATCTTCCAATGGAAGGCTTTGGTATTCGGGTAACCAACTCGGCTATTCAAAATGAATTCTGACAAAAATGTTAAAATCGTATTTTGGCAGTCAAGGATCGGGGCACTTAGTGGTTCCGGATGTAAGTCTTTCCATGTTGACGGCATAAATTAAATTAACTTTTGCTAAGGGAAAATCTACATAGCGGTAAGTTGAAATGCGTTATATCTAACAAATAAAAGCTTTATTAGATTCTGTGATTTTTTAGTTTATACGTTACACAAGAATAATAGGAATCTTGATCCCTGAATTTTGCCTGCTGTGAGTTGGTACTTTATCATACTAGTAGTTTCTTATTTGGTAAATACTAATTAGACAACGAAGATTAATTTAATAACTCTTTATAAAAACCATCCCAAAGCCGTGGGAAAATTGACAGATTCGAGGATTGAGTAGATATAGAATAGAGTAGGTGTGGTGGTGTGCAGACTGCAGGCCTAGGTGCGGCCGCACAGCTAGAGTGGCCGAGGTGTAATGTCGGTATAGGACTGTATAGTGTAGTAGTCTGTTGATGGTGAAAGTGAGCGAATATCTGAGACTTGCGCAAGCGCCCTGCCGAGCCTACCCGCAGCCGGACAACACACACACACACCAACACAATATGTCATCACCGGCGGCACAGGAGGTCGTGTGAACGGGTCGCGCTCAGGTCACCGATCAGCCGCATTTGTGATCCAAATATGTTGGGCTATATGACGAAACCAAAGTATGAGTGGATGGGTAAAATACCCGTGACGAGCTGAAATGGGTTACCAAGGTTACTGTATGTTGGTGTCATTATAACTCTTATCCAGATGGTTTTAATTTCTAACGTGAATTATTTCCTTTTGTCATCAGCACGTTATTCAAATTTTTAGCGAATTTCTGTCGCCATCACGGTCTGGCTTAAAGGATTCTGTTCAGTTTTCGGTACATATGGGGGGTAATGTGTAATACATGGTTTTACTAATTTTAATCGAAATGGGAACCAAAATGGAGATTTTTTACCGTGAACGCTTCATATTTGGAGGGAGAGGCCCCCCATAAGGGCATTTCAGGAGGACCGATTTAGCTGGTAAACAAACTTAATCCAGATATTGACAAACGAAACAGTACAACATTTCGTGAAAATCTGACACAAATGCGACCTGTATAAGAGTGGTAATTATTTTTCGGGTCCAAAAAGAGTCAAAAGGGCACTTCCGGTGTAATATTTACGCCCCTTTATGGAAAATTCGCTAGGATTCACGGTAGCGCTTCTATAAAAAGCCGGAACACATAACGCGTCGGCAATGTTTCGTTTAAAACGTTAAAATGTTGAAATAACCTGTTTACTTTTCACTTTCCGATTGTGGGAGCTGGACCTAATCTTTAGTCAAAAACGTCCGAACAGCTTTGCAGGAGATTGCGAAATGGTAGTAGTCAGATTCAAGTTAGCAGAGAGAAGGTAGCAGGTAGCTGTTGACTCGGGATGGTGGGTGACTGCCAGAGAGATGCATACCGTGTCCTTGCCGGGTCCTTATAGAGAGGACGAGTCGCCGTCCTTGCGCCTGTCAGCGCACTCCTGCCTCGGCCATCGGCACATTGTCCTCGCTCAAGTGTGCACAAGTGTCTACCTCCTTCACCCCTGCCTCGGTGAACCTCAGTCATCACTCCGCCTACATCATCCAGTGCGTCACTATTTTCTGGATACAAATGCGAATATTTTTAGTAAATCCAAGTCAGTGCGAATATTTTGAGTCAGTGGCTCTACTTGAGGCTCTAAAATAATTCTCTCGCAGCGCTATCTGTGCTTGGACTGCCGCAACTATGCTGATTTGCTGCCCCAACCATGTGGCATCTGTGCGCAATCTACTTACCACAACATTATCTTTGCTGAATCTCTTAACGTAAAGAACGATGGTAAGAAAATACCTCTTGGCTATTAAACTTATAAATACTAAATTTTCATAACATTATAGGCTAGCGATTGAACTTGTGGTCCGTCTACTAGAATGTATTAGATAAAAAGGTGTTATGTTCTTAACAAGGGCTTCAAAGGTTTTGCTTTGGCGTGGGTTTTGCTCTGTAAACAGAACCTCTTTTCCATTTGTCAATATGGTTTTTACCATATATCCTTAAGAGTTAAAACCCACCATTTTCCAGTAGAACCCTGTTCAGGTACTTGTTTACGATAAGTGCTCCTTTCCTAAGGCAAGCGAATACCCTCTACACCTTCTGACAATTGTGTTGGGAAATACGCGATACCTACATAGATTACCCTGAGCCTGAGCCTGAGACTGGTGGATAACCTCGCTGTACGTGACCAGACACAGTACAGTCACGTGACCATTCTGTGACTAGGCGAGGTTATCACGTACAATGTGAGGAATGTGCGGATACACAGCTTTGTAATACAGCCTGCGTCCGTGGCTCAGTGGGTAGAGTCACGGACAAGGTCGCGGGTTCGATTGCAGGCACAAGGGTTTGGACCATTTTCCTTTGTGATCCCACAAACCCGGTTAAGTCAAACAGTAATGCATTCGCGTAGACACTATCAATCACCGGCCTCAACTTTACAAGTCAGGTATTGAACACGGGTTTCCTGGACCCTGTTCAAGTTCAACTTATCATTGCATCTGATATTATTTTCAATCAACGTGTAATTACCGCGACCACCGTAAGAAAAATACTGAGTCACTGACCCAAACTGTTTATTACTCAACCCGTAAACCGTAATTCTTTAATGTTATTTTCGCGGTTATTATTCATAATATTTCAAATAATCATAACTGTATGTACGTACTAGTACAAAAAGAGATATGTATTCAAAGGACTTTATAGTTTGTCGGAGCTTTGACATTCTCATGGCACTTAATAAACTGTTTTAAATTACTGCATGTATATTAAAAACTAAGTTTTATCTATACAAATTAAACAATGATTTGTATTTTATTGACTTGCATCGAAATGTAATTTACATATAATAAATACGATGTCAATAAAGAATTTGCAGAAAGGATGGCTCCACGGCCTCCACTTTCGGTGGCTTACTTACTGGTGCACGCGGTTTGCACGTGAATGCGTATATGTTGAACTCACATTCGTTGTCAACACAAAAATGTGGCAATTAGAAATCATTTTAAAATTGAGGTGATGTCTACAAGTACTGTATCAATTGTATTTGTCCAAATTTTACCTTTGTTAGAAGTCGTAATTCCAGCGTTAATTTCCTTTGTGTAACTCTGTTAAGACAGTTTCTGATTCTTATCTTAATACAAATTTCATTAGACTCAGTAAACGTCTTATTTTCGTTTCGAGAGACCACCACTTTCCACTTGCATCGTGAGATGAGATCGCTAACAAGTATAGTCTACAGTAGCTTACCCTGAACCTTGACTAATGTTGACCTGTGAGCGATGAGCTGGGTCCGCCACAGATTTCACGTGTTTCGTGGTGAAGGTCGAGTCTACTGATAACATGAGTTGATAACAAACATGCACCACACCTCCACAACAACCACAACCTCTGCAGACATCTGATTGTACAAGGTGTTCATATTAAATAAGGCAATGTTACTGTATTATTGCTACAGAAATCTTCGTAGCAATGTTTGATATTTGTTGGATCGAGCCGACGCAAAGAAGATATTACGTGTTAACACATGAACAAACAGGAGAACCTTTACAACTCTGAGAGGGCTCCAAACACTAACCAGTTTCAATAGGTTTGGATGAAAGGTTAATGTATAAACCCAACTTAGTATAGGTATTAGACAACAATTCGAAAGTTCTAATTAGAAGAAAAGTTCAAGAGTCCTCTCTCAGAAAGCGCGGAGGTCTGGTTGATGAGGCTGAGAGATGCTTGAATCCTGTTCAAGAGTGGTAGATCGCGTAAGTCAGAGCACGCGTGTTACATATGTCATCTATCGACTCGAGCAAAAGGTGTACAATCATAAATTAAAACTCTACTTTTCCAATAAGGACTAAGCTACGCGTGAAGTTTATGATATCAAAACAAAAGCTTATTTACCAAGTATTACACAAGACTATTGGCAATTAAACAATCGGTTTAACAGTATGACTAACTAGTCTGGATGTACGTATCTATCACCCAGAGAACGCATTGCTTCTCACCGTACACGAATGTGTCACACCAATGAACCAATAGTTGGAAACATGACAATACAACTGTCGATATTATTTGTTATGACTAGGTCATGATGAAGGAGCAAGGTCAGGTTGGTTGGTTTACTTACAGTTGTTACGGTACTGTCTGTTTGATTACTGGTTACTTACCAAACTCAGTCTAGCTTTACTAATCAAAGGTAAGCTGAGCTGAGCCTGATCCACACTCAACGCAAGCAGTAGAGGAGAACATTGCGCTAAACTGTCTCCTCTCTACTATCATGGCATCGTCATCGCTTTGGAAAGGGTTAAATGGCTTACATTTTATTGCGTTTGTATAAGTGGTAAATCAGGAAACTACTCACTTCTTCTTTTCTGACGACTCTTGTCCAAACAAATGTCAGATTATTGAATTAGAGTTTGTTTAACTCGTTTGATTGTTGTTCGTTAGTAGCTTAGAGTTTCTGTGAGCTTTGAAATATGAACTACAGAAGCATAATCTGTGTGTGGACGTTCCAAGTGGCCAGTTGGAGTGGAAAATTTTATTATTATTAAAACTTTGCCCTGTCTTGATATTCGTAGATTTTGAAACGTCCGTTGTCAACACAAATGGCAATGGAAATCAATGGCAACTACCTGTTTAAACTTATAAAATAAAAAATAATTTAATAACATAAAAAATGCTATACTCTTCCATGAGTATACCCATTAGAAAGGCATGTAGAAATGTCTAATCTAATAGTCTACAAGGAAAATTGTCTAAATTCAGCACCTATTAGGAAAACAATAGAGCTTGATGACAAAACGCTAACGAAACGTTGCCGCCCAAATAATAGCGTATGCAAATGATGTAGCACTGAACAGTTGAGCTGGAGACTTGAGTAACGGAGTGCTAGCGGCATGTGAGCATTGTTCTGCGCATGCGCGCCCACGTGAGTAGCGAGCTCAGCTGAGCGATGTCATCCGCGACCACGCCGAGGAAACACACCTACAAGAGTCGGGGTCAAATGTACAAGTAGGGGGTTACAAGATCAATCTTCTGCTACGCTATGCCTGTATACGTCTACAGAGATCCAATGGTATGGGAGAAGTGTGTTGAAGTTTACTTGCTACATCCATCACCGACCGTAGTTGCCGTGCCGTGCGAGGTGTAGAGTCAGAGCATAGACTAACGGACTCTATAGAGTCTCTAGTCTGTGGTCAGAGTATCTCGCGGAAGCGGAGCGGGGTGGATGGGAGTGAAGTGCACGATGGCAACCTCGCTCGGTAATGGATTTCGGGATTGAACTAGCCTTTTCATCACAAATAGAGCATGTTGTCTGTGGTTTAGCTATAAAGATATTTGAATTTTAAAACGACAAAACTTTAGCGCAGGTTCTCGCCAAAATATTAAACAAGACGTTTGTTAAATTCTTAAAGTGGAGGTTATGGGCAATAAATAACAAATATTTAAAGATTCAAAAAGGCCAAAATAATATGGTTTCTTTAATGAGAGTTGTTTTAAAATTAACAGCGTTGTTGTTGAAAGCGCTTGTGAATTAAAAAGTAACTATATATTGGTCTTCCTGTATCTTTAAATTTGCGTAAAGAAATTTGTTGTTAATTAAACATGACGTAACCAAAATAAAGGGAATCCACAACTAAACATTCCATTTTGGGAATTAATTTCAGAGTTAAAAAGTAAGATATGGTTACAATTGCACGTTTACTACTAAGCAAATATGTGAACGGTGACCACACGTTACAGCCGCAAGTGTTACAAAGTGATGCAATATTACAGCAATGATTACTATTCTACTCAATTCAAGCAGATTAGTAATCATTGTTTACAGCAAAGGTATGTTATGTTAGCTAGATAGCGTATAGATGCCGAATGCTGAGTGAGGCAGTAAAATCAACATAATTGCGGCAGCCCAAGCACAGATAGCGCTGCGAGGGAATTCTTGAGCCCATGACGCACGTGCAAGTTCATTCCTTCACGATTTGGCCTCATTTAAGTAATCAACATCGGGCAAACTCAAGCATGTGAAGCCGAGAGGGACGAAATACGGCGAGAGATGGCAGCGCTATCTGTGCTTGGGCTTCCGCGACTATGTTGATTTTCCTGCTTCAGCCAATCGGCATCTATGCGCTATATCTACCTACCATAACATTATCTTTGGTTGGAGTAGAGGCAGCATATGAGATCAGTTCAGAGACTGACTCTGGCAGTAATCCTCTCCAGATATGATCAGATGAGGCTGAAATAAACATCGCCTCAAGCCGAGCAAATACGCACCAGTTATTCAATCAGAACACAATCCGGAAATGATGTGCCGATCGTTACTTTCGCTTTTATTGAATGTGCGCCTCATTCTTGCTGATTTTGCTTTTAAATCTGAATTCCGATTGACTCATCCAATACGAATAAATGTTACTCTTTGGGGTTATCTATGGTCTTATAGTAAATAAAAGAACAATATCGAATAAGGATTTCCCTTGCCCTGAATGTTGATGCAAAGGTCAGGTGTTGATTGTGGATTTGTATTATGCAGAACTCAAGCTAAAGCAAGCAAAGCTGCCACGCCTTACCGACATTCCACGGCGTTGTCGGGCCCTAAATCTTGCACTCGGTAGACTAGAGAGGTATCTCACTCGCAAGGTTACTGCAAGTAAACAGTGCACGAGGTTTGAAAGGTAGGGAGGAGTGGGTAGGTAGGTTAGCTAGGAATGAAACGAAAAGAAAAAAGTTCGTTATACAACTTTAAATGGTAAATTAAGTAGTGGTAATTTATTCTTATAGGTAGGAAAGCATAGTATGCAAATTCTATTTGAACATCACCTACTAACTATCCTTAGTTTCTCTACACTGCACAAACTTCATACTTTAGCCTGATGAAATATTTTGGTCTCGCTGTGGTACCATCTTCAGTCAGGGATTGGCTGAAACTGATTCAATGAACGAAGATGGTACTCCACAGCAAGACCGAAATATTTTCATCAGGAAGTATAAAGTTTTGATGTGGTGTGAACCAGAAGAGCTAGATTATTATCACCTGCTAACTAAATTGTCTTGATGGGGAGACCACTGATTTCAAAGATGGCCGCAAAAAAGAAAAACGCATGGACGGTATACAATACTACATAATACGTATTAATTAAAGAACTATATGTTCTTCATGAAATACAATGTTACATGTTTGCAATGTACTCGTAGACTCTCTCAGATAGCACAGGCTTGACACAAAGCGTAATTGCCCGAACTGAGGCTGAAGAGTGAGGACGTGAGGTCAGGTAGAAACAGACGGAACAGAAGTAGAACAGTGGTTAGTGCAAGGTTAGTGCTGTGAGAGTCTTCAGTGAGCACTAACCGAGCGTACAACCGCAGACCGGGGCAAACACACGCCGACGTCACGTGACCTTACAATCAACCCGTTCCTGGGCAAATGACAATCATTAGTATTTGTTTACAATTTTTCACATCATTTTGTACCTAGTTATGCATAACTTGTCGGTGGGGACCACACGTTACAATTAATAACAATAGATGTATAACATAAAAACATCCAGACACAGTTAATATCCATTAGTTAATCCGCCTGGTCTGAAAACCTATACATTTCTGGAGAAAATATGTCAACGAGCCATACTTTTGTGGCTCTGAGTTTTAAAGATTCAGACTACTAATAAGAAAATACTACTGTACTAGCCTCTTAGCCAAACTGGTATATTACAAGGTCTAAAACTTTCGCCGGTCTGAGAATGCGAGGGCTTTACCAGTTCGGTAATTAAAGATGAATTGTGGTGATCATAAACGTTTCTTTTGTTTGACATTTTTATTGAATGGTCAAATGTACCGCATTGGTAGATGTTGCTTCGAATAATCTAATGTCAAATTTTCATCTAAACGATGATATTGAATTATTTATTTTTGATTATATGTCTGATAATATCGTACTAAGCCAAATAATGCCACAGCAATTTACGCGCTTGTAACAAGCTTCAATTCTAACACCCTTTTAGTTACCATTGTGATTTAGTCTGACTGAATTAATGGATAATATCCTGTTGTCACGTCCATTTAGTACAGCGACCTCAGATCCTGCATAACGGGTTATTGAGTAGACAAACTAACCAAACATGGTAAACATATACACTAAAACAAAAGTGGTATATTTCAGAATGGGTTTACGTGTAAACATGAGGTGTCTTCATAGTTCACCAAGAACGGAACAGATCTAGATGGTGTAACAGATCACACACATTTAGGTTGCAGGATATGCCAACACTGAGAAGTCAGACAACGCTGATGCTGAAGTACACGGCATAGAACTCAGCACTTTGCTGCTCCAGTCGCACAATACGTTCTTTGCGTATTCACACTGTCCTCCCTCCTCTCTGCCGTCGCCTTAGCAGCCTACATTTCAGTTTCTTAATGTTCTGTTTTATACATTTTGTCTGTAAACTCAGGTTCCTCTTGAGACGTTAAGGTGAGTTTTGCCAATGGGGAAGTACAGAAGGTTCAGAATGTGAAGATTTCAAAACCTCTTTCAACGGGAACCTGTTAAAATACAAACCATTCTTTAATTTTAATGGTTAATGTATTGTTGGATTTAAGACAAGAAATAGTAAATGGTGCGTGCTTTGAGAACCAGCCTACTTGCTTGCTTACCTCCTTAGTGTATCTAGAAGATACTGTTATTCATGCAATCTATCAGCACGTATTTGTACCTACACCGGTAACATACAACTGACAAGCGTCTACCAGTCCGTTAGGTCAAGGCAATCAATAACAAGAAACAACAGAGATAATACAAGCGTACAATAGGTTCAAAGAACAAGATCATCAGCCTGGTTCCCAGACCCACTTCCTCCCTGAGTGTTTCTTGTGTTGCATAATTGTTGCTGCCGTGTCCGTGTCCGATGTTGGCTCGGTTACAACATATCAACAGTGAAACATGTGTGAACCTGGTGAAGAATCACAACAATACAATGGTTGACTTCCTCCGAGACCCGTGGTGCTGCAAGCTGTGGAACCCTCCATTAGTAGGTCGAGCGAAACAGGAATTATTACCCGGCCAATTTTAGGGATTTTTGGATTGTGATTTCGCCATATAACGAGTACTTTTATATTTGTCTTAGTTTTGGTGGGAGGTTCTGACAGTTCCAACTCAGGGTATGACCATAGCAATGTAGTTTCTGCTATTTGGGCGAAGCGAGTAATAGTTTTGTTTACGTTTAATGAAATAAAATATAAAGAAAATCGAAAACAGTTTAATAGGCGTAATATGTTTACTTAAAATTTCTTTTACAATGACACATAAAGGAAATCTTACAAATTATTCCTCGGAAAGACGGACAGCAAACGCACAGCGTCCACGCGCGTCGGCTCTTCTCGTAGAGCGCATATACGAGTCTCTGTCCTCATTTGCTCATCCTGCTTCTCATACAAGTCTTCAGAACTGCATTCTCGCAGATTCTGACTCTTGAGGGGTTCGATCGAAACGAAGCCCACATTTAGTACTGTATATAAATACTTCACGACCCTCCACCGTGCAATGAGTACTCAACTCGCATTCAAGTCACAACAGTTTACTTCCTCGGGGCCCGTGATGTCTCAACCTCTACAGGACCAGCTGTCAGCAGTTAGCCAATGGGTAATCCTCCTACACCATCTATCAACAGCTACTTCCGCTCCTCTCTTGCAACAATTGCTGTGTTATCACTGGTAGATCTGTGGGAAGTTCACTTGTGTTTCCACAACCTCGGTTTCTGGAGCGTGGGAGTCGATTGCATTTGGGAGGCCTTGAAAGGATTATCAATCAAATAGTTAGTGTGATGGCCTATTTAATAAAAATCGTTTTAATGTTGTTTTTAAGGTAGTGGGTGCATTTTTTTAAAACTTACCTTTTTAGTGTGTTATTTATTTTATTTTAGGTTGTTAGGGGTGCATTAGTGGTTAAAAGTACGCAGCTAAGAAATCGTTTAATCGCATAAGTCCCTAGCTACAAGCCATAAAAATTTGAGTCATAAGGGTTTCCATGTCATGCAAGATGTACATTTTCCATTTCAGGTCTTAAAATGTGTACAATAGTTATGACATTTTATTTTTCATTTTCAATGAAAGGCTGTGTTTTACAAGCTTTTGCTAGAGAGTTATGACAATAGTTACTTAATATTTCAATACATTTTCTTGTAAATACTACAAAAATTTTATTACAAAGCATAATATATGTCAGAATGTTTAACCATAACTAATTTGGCTTTAATGTTTAGTGTATATTAAAATCAAATGGAAAATCTTAAAAATTAAAACTTTACTAAAATACACTTCAAATACATGAATATTTTTAGTTAATTTGGACTTTGCTGCCCTGAGCTAATGCTGTAGCTGAGCTAATGTACGATTATAAAACGACTTATTAGTTGCATATATTCAGTCACTAATGCACCCTTGACAATACCCAAAAAGAAAATACGCAATAAACTAAAGAACAACTTCAAACCAATAATTGGACCAATGCCCATAAAATTCACGTTTCTTCTCACTTTAAAATATTTAGTCGGATGAACTAAAAAGCCTTATGTCACAGCTGTGTTGCGTCACTTGAGAACTAGTTGAGTGTGCAGGGAAACGTGCAAGATCAGCGGGCAAGGTCGGACACTGTGGGTTGAGGAATTGGCCGAAATGAGCGGCTAATTCTTCGGTCAGAACATTAACCGTGTCAGAGAACTGTCTAATGCTACAAGTACGAGTAGCGAATGCCCAAGTTTGTATAATTATACAGTTGTGCCTCTTTGCCATATCTCGACTTGATATATATAGAAAGTATAGACAAAGTATATAGAAACTGACACCGACACAGTAGTTTATACAAGTATATGCTTTATGGGGATAGGAACTTTGTTCTACCCGGCGACACAGTTTCCCCCCTCCGAAGGGTGCTTTCCAAATATTTATTTTTGTTGCTCTAACAGTCTAGTAAAACAAACTGCTAATTTAGTTCTGCTGTTGGAAATTACATAAAACTACGTTTTTTGTATAGGATATTAGTGAAAATGCTTGTTTTCCCATAACACGTATTTTAATACTTAAGTAAACAAATTCTTGAAACCCAACAAGTAAATTCGCTTCAAACTGATAAATAAAACTTTGAAGTAGTATAATAGAGAATAATATTGGATTTGGTCATCATTTCAATCAGATAATATCATTGATATTGAAAGGCCTCGTCCTAAAAGTAATTAAATATTGGTTTCTGAATGTCAAAATTAGTTTATTTTCTTAAATAAAAACTTGTTACTTAATACTATACAGACTCGTGTTGTAAACTGAGCTCAGTTCCACTGACAATCAACGATAATTTACGAACCTAACCTAGATATTTACAAGGGGAACATTTGTACCAAATTTCTTGACGCACCTTTCTACAACGTGTAACTCCTTTCTTTGGCGAGAGAAATGAGTAGCTCTATTTCCTATAGAAATTCGCTAATAAACACCTAAACCTTGTCAATACAAGAACACAGCACTGGTATCGTCTCTGCACCTGTCAAGCAGTACGCACTGCGCGCCCCTCTATACACCCTGAACCCTCACCATATGGCGTGGCGAGCTCTCCCCACAGTTCACTGCTCACCTGTCCTATCAATTAGTTCAAACACTTGTCTATCATATAGCCTCAACCATCCATCAACCCCAACTAACTACTCCCACCCACAAAAATACACAGTTTTCACCAGTATGTATATTTTAAAACGCCGAATAACTTTGAAAAGTAAAATCGTAAATTATCAGTGCAGGAAGAGATGCCACAGGTTTCCGTTAGCGATGTAGTTGATATCACTAAATCACTATTTGAGATGCCGACCACTCTCATGAGGGTATTTTAAGGCAAATATGTGGTGAAGGATGAGTGTGATGAGTGGTAGTAATGAGTTATGAGGTGTAGTCTTGTTACAAACTACGATTCCTTAGAATGGATCACATTAATAGCCCAATGACCAATGGAAATACAAGGACCAACGGCTTAACGTGACTTCCGAACCACGCAGGTGATGGTCTGATATGTCTAAACGATGGTAAAGATGTTAGGGTATCATCAGATAATCACTGAGACTATCTGAGCCGCTTTAGACCTATATCATCCTCAAAACCTCATAACCTGACCTCCTAAAATGAATAAATGTGTTTAGTAACTAACTAACAACCTACAATACAATTTAAATTCGTTGAGTTATGCTTTTAAATTCAATAATTGTGAAACTTTAAAACACTTTTCCATACAAATTTTAGTAAACTAGTCAACTGTCTTTGCTAGTACATGAATATTTAGAGCTGCCCTAATGCTGTAGCTGAGCTAATGTACGATTATAAACGACTTATTAGTTGCATATATTCAGTCACTAATGCACCCTTGACAATACCAAAAAGAAAATACGCAATAAACTAAAGAACAACTCAAACCAATAATTGGACCAATACCCATAAAATTCAGGTTTCTTCTCACTTTAAAATATTTAGTCGGATGAACTAAAAGCCTTATGTCACAGCTGTGTTGCGTCACTTGAGAACTAGTTGAGTGTGCAGGGAAACGTGCAAGATCAGCGGGCAAGGTCGGACACTGTGGGTTGAGGAATTGGCCGAAATGAGCGGCTAATTCTTCGGTCAGAACATTAACAGTGTCAGAGAACTGTCTAATGTCTACAAGTACGAGTAGCGAATGCCCAAGTTTGTATAATTATACAGTTTTAACATTCTTTGCCTTTGCCATATCTCGACTTGATATATATAGAAAGTATATAGACAAAGTATATAGAAACTGACACCGACACAGTAGTTTATACAAGTATATGCTTTATGGGGATAGAACTTTGTTCTACCCGGCGACACAGTTTCCTCCGAAGGGTGCTTTCCAAATATTTATTTTTGTTGCTCTAACAGTCTAGTAAAACAAACTGCTAATTTAGTTCTGCTGTTGAAATTACCTAAAACTACGTTTTTGTATATAGGATATTAGTGAAAATGCTTGTTTTCCATAACACGTATTTCTAATACATACTTAAGTAAACAAATTCTTGAAACCCAACAAGTAAATTCGCTTCAAACTGATAAATAAAAAAACTTCATAGTAGTAGAAATAATATATGAATTATGGTATGTTAAAATTAAGGATATATCATTGATTTTGAATAAGGCCTCGTATAATTGTAAATTAAATATTGGTTTCTCAATGTCAGAACTGTCTAATAAATTTTTTTAAAAACGTGTTATGAATACAGATTATTTTAAAATTGTTGTAAATAAAAACTTCGTTAAATACAGAATTTAATTGGTACATGTTAAACAGCTCAGTTACTCACTAATCAACTAAATAATTTACAAGCCTAACCTAGATTTACCAAATTTGTACCAAATTTCTTGACGCACCTTTCTACAACGTGTAACTCCTTTCTTTGGCGAGAGAAATGAGTAGCTCTATTTCCTATAGAAATTCGCTAATAAACACCTAAACCTTGTCAATACAAGAACACAGCACTGGTATCGTCTCTGCACCTGTCAATGCAGTACGCACTGCGCGCCCCTCTATACACCCTGAACCCTCACCATATGGCGTGGCGAGCTCTCCACAGTTCACTGCTCACCTGTCCTATCAATTAGTTCAAACACTTGTCTATCATATAGCTTCAACCCCAACTAACTACTCCCACCCACAAAATACACAGTTTTCACCAGTATGTATATTTTAAAACGCCGAATAACTTTGAAAAGTAAAATCGTAAATTATCAGTGCAGGAAGAGATGCCACAGGTTTCCGTTAGCGATGTAGTTGATATCACTAAATCACTATTTGAGATGCCGACCACTCTCATGAGGGTATTTTAAGGCAAATATGTGGTGAAGGATGAGTGTGATGAGTGGTAGTAATGAGTTATGAGGTGTAGTCTTGTTACAAACTACGAATCCTTAGAATGGATCATTAATTAATAGCCCAATGACCAATGGAAATACAAGGACCAACGGCTTAACGTGACTTCCGAACCACGCAGGTGATGGTCTGATATGTCTAAACGATGGTGGAGTTGATGCGGGTATCATCAGATAATCACTGAGACTATCTGCCGCTTTAGACCTATATCATCCTCAAAACCTCATAACCTGACCTCCTGATATGAACAAACCCCATTATTAAAAGTTCCCGTAGAATCCTAGTACTGCACAGTATATCACTAGCTAAACTGTAAATGTACACCTGCGTTGCGAAGGGTGATGTTTCACCATTACAATGTCTACTGAAGTATTGCAACTGTTATTTGCTACATCACCTCAGCTAATTTGCATAGCACCGCAGCTGTGAAATGTAATCCATCGTTAATCACGACTGAGAAATTAATTAAATGTTTAACTCCAGAATTGTTGGATAACAAATGTCTACTGTCTATCTTAATCGTGATCGTGGTTGTCTAGATCCCTTCCTTACTTGTTTTTAAATGTTTGAATGAATGATTATGAGTTACAGGTCATGTGATTTGAGAGCGCAATTTTCTATTTGTTGTCGTGAAAGTGTGTTTAAGATTCCCGAGATGAAAATAATAACTCGGCCGGTGTTGATTGCGTTTTGTTTAGTCTTACCCAATACCAACTATGAAACGAGGCATTTAATCTTATTTCGTCAAACTAGCTGTAGACAAACATTTGTAAAAACTACCATCGCAAGCAGGTGTCAGATTATTTATTCAGCACACCACACGCCGCATATATATAAAAAATACTTAAGGGACTTTATTATCTTGGTGTAACCTTGTTATCAGTGGCTTGTCAAACGGATGTATTATGTTATTTTTATATTTGTTTGTGTATACAAAATTAAAAAAAATATATATCGGCAAAATAAATGTTAAATATGTTATTGTGTCGTTTTTATTTGTTGATATACCTTAACGGTTCGTGTAAAAATCACAAAATATTTAACACATTTCCTTTTTGTAGCCTTAAATAAACATCTTCTTTTAAGTCATGTCGATAAGTATAGATGTTATGTTTAAGCTTACTTTGAAAACTACTTGTTTTATAGGTTGTTGTTATTCTCTGTTATTCTGACGTAGAATGTGTGGTTATTGTGTTGCGTGTGGAACTACAAGATCAATGTCATCAGTCGGTGGTTGAGGACAACTACACAACACTAACTCGTGACAAGGAATACACGCCAGTTCAATAGTCACGACACTCACAGCACATACAGACATAGCACAAAAGTCAAGGCGAGCCATGGCCAAGTGCACGACACTGTGGGCAAAGATAGGCCAATCAAATCTTAGACAGAAAGAAAATTACATCTATATAAATAAAATAAGACTTTTGTCAGTACATTGCAAGGAATCCATCGGTTTTTGGTTATTTGGTGTTTATATACTCTGCAAAGACCGAAACTGGCGTCAAAAAAATTCCTGTCCGTCTGTTTGTAACGTTTTTAAAGCATCTTGGACCGCTTATAACTCAAAATTGGCTGAAGCTTAGGTAGTGAAACTTCGTTATAGGGTTAAGCCCATTACGCAGTGTGTCTTTAGCTATATTTTATACCCATACAACATCCACAAAATAAATGGCGAGGGACCAAAGTGGGACTGAGCATCGCTTTTTACAAGTATAACTTTAAGCCCAATTTCAAAATGAAGGCAGGTGTAAGGGTCGGTAGTTTGATACCAGTATCCGAACTACAGCCTGCCTTTGTACAAAAATACTTTAAAGTCATGATACTGTAATATTTTATCCTTGGCGGTACACAGCTAGTTCGTGAATACAAAAATCTTTTTGGAAGAAAACCACTGAAATTTTTTAGTTATTTTAAACACAAAACCTTGTCTAAACTGTGTTAGAATTTAGGTTCCAAAAATGTTTTTAAACAAAGTAAACTTCTCATTTAAATGAACTTATTCCATAAGTTGCCCTGTTTTAGAACTTATTAAGTCTTGGGAAGTTCCCCTGAAGTTACCATTTATAAACTCCTCCCACTAGAATATTCCTATCACATCACTTTTTTGAAATAATTCAACAAAATTAAGATTCCCTAACACATGCTAAGGACTATCAAGAGTTCAGACATTGTTGTCTCCTAAGTACTGCAGTTTACTGTATTTTGAGAGTATACTTATTGTTAACTAAAAGACTACTTTCTAAAAAAATCCGTAAAGTTAAATTCTTACAAAGATTTTTCGCGAATAACACTTTTATGGAACATATCGGAAAGCTCTTCATAGACGAAATATTACCTAACCTTCTTGGCACCAGCTGGATAAAGTTGGCACGATACATTAATGACATTGAAAATATAACTTACCTGAAGTATATACGTAACATCGTTGTTGAATTCAAGAGTTTATAACATATTTCAACAAACTTAGTGGTAAACTCATTAAAGACCCTGTCACACATTGTGACTTAGTAGCAGCTACTAATCATGTGTATGAAGTTTTCGGCAAGTCAACATTGCTTACCATTGAACATATCAGCTGATTCAATGTTTACATTCTGAAAACGTCACACACATGCTAGTAGCTGCTACTTAGTCGCAATCTGTGACAGGGCCTCAAAGCTAAATGTTAAAATACTGGCTGAACCGCTTTGTTGGGTAGTTTTTGGATGTGATAAATATAATATCATGAATTTATGATCCGATACAATGTTTTGTTGTACTTTTATTCAAATAAGGTGTTTAATTTGGGCCTTTACGACGTTATTAAAGTTTAAAATTAAAAAAACAACATTCTTGTTTTTTTTTTAAATATTTTCCTTCCTGGAGTTTAAAAAAGCTCTACGTTCTTGATTCCACGCAATGTAATGATGAAACTACTCAACATCGAGTTTATCTATGTATTAAAACATTGTATTAAAACATATTTTATTCACGTCGATTTCCTATTTTTTCCTAATTATTTTTGTTAGTAGTTAGCCTATCCGCAGTAAATGGCATTCACGATTTGAAACTAAATGACAGGAAATATTTGTGTTTGATACATGGTTAAGGCATGGCTGGACACTGTAGCTGGGATAAGGATGCACTGTTGGGATCGATGACACAGACCTCCCGCGTCAGGCACGGCTGATAACAGGCTGAGATGAGGTGCTTGCATGACACACCGCTATCAACCGCAGTTCTCTTCTTTTATTGTTGTAATTTAGTAAAATACCCTGAACCAAGGGATTTAAAGTGAAGATAATATCCTCCATTCATTCATTCATTGTAGCCTACCTGCTAACTAGCGCATTGTAAACCATGAAAACACACAGTGGTAAAGCTCCGCTGACGTGAGTAAAGCGAATTTACTTTGCAATGTGTTACAGCCTTGCTTCTGTCTTATCTATTATTCACGGGGTTCGCAACGTTCACGGTCTCTCGCTTCGGATTTAGGTCTGAGATTTACGTACTACGAAGCTGTTCGCTACACTCTTTGGCCTCAGCTTTTCGTCCGGTATTAAATTGTTCTATATTATTGGCGTTGCCAAAATATAAATCTTAAGAATTTTGGTTGAGCCTAAGCAAATGTATGTAATTGCAAATTACATTTAAAAATTAACTCTTATACTCCTGCTTTGAACTATAAGTTGTCTGACTATCAATGTTGTGATATTTTATCTTAATTTTTGTATTTTGGGATATATTTTCCATTTGTAAGAACAACTAAAAATAAAACACTCCGTCATAAACTGTGCCAGTTGAAAGAAAGGCTAAATGTATGACGTATATTGAAAATAGTCTAATAGACGAGACCTAACTATAATACATTGGTTCATAATATTCTTAAGTCTTACATACAACCAGTGGACCCAGGATATCATTGATTCAACCATTTCAATATTTCACGACTCTTTATCTACTACCAGTCAACAACGAATCTAATATTTACAAGGTTCACCCAACAACACCCAGATGACCTTTCCAGGAATTCCAATAATGCCAATAAAATGTGCTACCCTATCGCTGTGTAGGTAAGAAATATCCTTGCAGGTATAATTTATGTGTAGTCCGGCATTGGTTAGGCAATTAAACCTGTATACTATAGCTTGCGGTGTTGGTACTGACTGATAATAAAGCAGCATAATTCATAGTGACACTCACTGCTGGGGGGAATGAGGTCTTGTGGCGGGACTTGGTGTTTTGCAAGCTATACAAGACGAACTATCGAGTGTTAGTTGGTGTGTATTTGTTGGTTTCACGTTTTCGGTTTATTTCCCGAACATAATGCATGTCGGCCTGCAGCCTGCAGAATCGTGTACGGCTTGTGTTCGTTGCATAGTTAATGTCTCTTCAATTTTAAATATAAATATATAGTATATTAATATAGCCTACAAATATAAGGCCAAGAGACTTACACCTGTACTTCCAAACAGTATGTATGTGTGGGTTAAAAATAGCAACTTGAAGGAATTTCATAAAGGGTATAAATGTGTCTCTGACGTTTAAAACTGAAAATAGTTTGTGTAGGTTTAAACTGAGGGGTTCAGTAATGTCCTCCTTTTATTTGTTTCTTCTGTTTGGATTCTATTTTTACAATAAACAGCCAGTATGTTTATGGTTTCAAATCCTGCCTCTAAGGAACCAAACAATTTAAAGATATGTTTAACACTCGGTAAACGTTTTCAATAAGTAATTTCACATAAGGCTTGTAGGAATCACAAAAGCAGTTTTTTTGGGAAATTGGTCCAAACTTATATGACTGCGCCAAGAACCGAACCCGCGATATCGTGCATTGTAAGCCGGGCAAAAAATATCATTACTTAGTGTTTATTTAAGAGTTTTAAACTGAAATGCCACTACGCACGTTAGTGACACTAACAGGCATAACTAAATCATAGTAATTTGTGAACACATATGGCTAGAGCTAGACTTTTCAGGCTAAGTATTAATTGGTGAAAGAAATGCTAGACAATACTGGAAAATACTTTGAGGAGGTAGATTTGGTCGCGGCGCAATACGGTACACTGAAAGAAAGATTCTTCTTCAGCGGTGGGACAAATGGTGGTGTTTCTCGACTATTGTTTGTGAAAGGAGTATAGCAGAAGTAGAGGGTGTAATGATAATGATAATCACAGTGGCTAGGCTAAGTAACGGGGCGGTGAGACTACACATTGTGATCTCGGGTCAATACAAGTACAGTCTCGTCATCTCTCTCATCTCACTGGCGCGGACTGTACTGTGTACGCCACACAGCCTTTTTGACACGTCTTCAAGCCACCTGGAGCATTGACTGAACAGGAGTTCATAGCTACGAAACAGTAATATTGACATTTGCGAGAGGTGGCTTTGATATTTATAAATAATCACAAGTCACAATATAATCTCATGGATGGTCAGTCGGAGCAAACGGTAGTGATAATTATTGATGTCATTCTTCAGGAACACATACAGTTGTACATAATAGGATCTAACATAGAGAAAATTTTATATTTCAAATGATTTGCATGGTTTATTAACTTTTAACGATTTGGTTTGAAAGGTTTCAAAAGTACAATACATGTTTTTATGCTTAATTTAGTATAAAAACGTCTGTTATGCACTTATGTATTGTACTTTCTTGTGCTGATGTACTCTTCAAACTGGAATTGAAGAATAGAAAATAAAGGGCTATAGGCTGTAGACATGACAAATAAACAAATTGATAATTTTGCTGCCTAAAAGTTCGTATTATTGGTACAGTTCCGTTTTGCTAACGAATTAAGACTGTCACAGCAACGTAAACATATTCTCGTACAAATTATCTTTCCTATGCATCTTAAAAATGTGTCAATTAAAATAAAAATCTTATGACATTTTTAAGGCAAAGTGTCAACCAACACAGTGCAAGCGCGGGAGGCAGGAGCGGCGTCCCTACTGGAGGTATAGTCTCGTCTCATGTGCTGTAGACCACTGAATGTCTGCACTGTACAGGTACAGACTGTACCGCTGATCTTCACGCGGGAGCTGCCCGTGTTTGATCATTGTTATTGTCTGTTTCCATTGCCTCAGGATCAATAACCTCCTCCTGTACTGCCGCGACTACCCTCCTCGACCACATTGTCACTCATATACTATTCTCGATCTTCTTGAAAGATGTTATTGGAGGGGAAAACACCAAAACCAATTTTAATGTTTTTAGAGACAGGTTTTTTGCTTCAAATTTGTTAGGGTGTATTTTTACTCCTTGAATGTTTGTACTAATCACGTTAATATCAAGATCAAACAGAACTTCGGACATAAAAATCATGAATCAAATAATTTAATTGGGGAAAAACTGTATTCATCAGCGTATAGAAGGGTGTGATTCAGGAATGAGGTACTGGAAACCTATATCAACGGTTTCTCTTTCACACTTGATTATTTGCTTCATTATATTTATTTCATCACTAGGTACAGCTAGTCGCTCGGTTTTATTGTGGTCGAGTCAGTATCCTATTGAAAGCCACAAAACCACCTCGGCTGCAAATTCGTCGTTATAAGAAACAGCCGATTAAATTAGCCCGGTGAACTCACAGCAGCAAATTGAAAATGCGTGTAGAGAAAATTGGATGGAGCCGGGAAGAGTTAAGTAACTGATAGTTGAGTTGAGTTGAGCAGATGAGTTTTGGATCCGAGGAGCTTACTTGAGTGAATTTCCTGTGATTAAACTATGCAAATGAGCCGAGATGGCAGCTCCTGTGAGAGTGAGAGAGAGGGAGGATATTCGCCTGATTGGGTTACCAGCAGCTTTGTCCCCTGTAGCTGTAGCTCCTGTGTCGGCTGGATTTGGGAGAAGTTTGTGGCTTTGTTATAGTGCTTATTGTTATTGTGGAGGCCTTGTTTAAAAGATGAGAAAGATCGTTATCAAACGCTATAATGTGGAATGATAACACAACTACATTATTGCAAAGGTAGGTCTGGTATGTGTTACTCGTGACAAAGCAGAACTGGTGCTAAATGTGAACTTTTTGCTTTTCTATTCAACAAATCAAATATATCAAAGAATATCTACCAAATCATTAGTTCAACGTCGTGTAAAAGTTTCAGCAAGCAAAGTTTTTAATCTTATGTTCTTATGGAGTTTCCCAAAGGTAGAGCCTCTTTCGCTTAGTCTGCTTCTGAACAATAATTTTTATGGCGTGTAACCTTTTGCTTCGTGCAATGGACGACTATTATGACACTTTCTTGTAGCCATACAATTACTTTAAAAACAAAGGTTTGAACCAACGGCCATTTGGGACGGGTAAATGGCAAAGAGAATGTATATAGCACTGAGTGTACCTTGGCATTGAGAGGACCGAGGAGAGGCAAGTGTGGGCAGCAAACAATTATCAACACGTACCGTTCAAGGTTAATCGATAAAAGATCTGCCAAACGTCCTTTTTACAACCGTTAAAAATCGACTGTCCTCGTCCTGCAGAGTTGATGATACCATCCGGTGAAGTGAATCAAGGTTATTTTCAAGCTTTGTGAAAGGATGGTCAGATTGTTATAGTATAAAAGGATGTAGCGTTTGATGGTTCTACTTTTTAAATATAAAGATAATCAAGAATTGAAAACTTGAATGTCACGGTAAAAGGTGAATTTAACTGTTGTAAAATGAAATGAAACAAGTCTTTATTTACTAGGAGTTAAGATTATAGTGCTCTCTACCACTTAACCACGAATTGGTAGTTCTACCCTACCCGAAGTTTCGTACTGTTGAGTAATTTTATTGTGTAAAAATATGAATTAACTTATGTTTAACAATGTATTTCTAACTACCGTACTGAGGACATCTATAATAGCTTAAATGTGTTGTGCAAAATTTAATACAAAATAAATAATTGTATTATTGGAACTACTGTAACCATTGACTTATTCACGTAGCTCCAATCATTAATCTTGATTAACTGTTATAAAACACCAGAAAATATTGCTAAATTATCCAAATTATGAAGACTGGAATAGAAAACCGACTGAGATAATTTTTGCAAAAGTCGCTCTCCCGTATGAACAAATCGGTTTGACCATGACTGCAGCACAAATATAACAAGTGTTGGTGAAAAACAGAAACCCAATTTAGATAGGACCACTATCAGCGAACAATTTGCTACGTGGGCTCGGGCCGGTCCTGCTGGTGATGGATACAATCACGCAGATCGCTCTCCCGAAATTGCAAGGTCATTCGCCATTACAACCCGTCATTAGCGGGATGGAGTCTGCCATCATCAATCGAAAGTGAGACTTCGCTTCGCCCACGATTAACCTAACTAGCACCCGAAACATGGCTTCCACATTCGTTTGCGGTGGTATCATCAGTGTTGATCTAATTTTCCCAAATGTGTAGTTTGAGAGGAGCTTTAATGGTCACAGAAATTTGGAAATAAATTGAATTCAGTGTGTTACGTGTTTAAGTGTAGAGTTGTGTTTTTGACGTGGTGACGCCCAGATTCACTATTATCTCTGTGTAATGAAAATTGCATAATTACGAATATGGACATATCGACTTTAGATTTGTTGTTTAAAATTAGCGTAGATAGAAGAAACTTTTGATAATTAAAAGTTTATTATGGAAGGTTTGCTATAGAAAGTTTGTTGCATGTTATACCAGTATCTATGAGAAGTAAATCTGCTACATCACTTAAGACAAATAAACTCCTTGAAATATATATAGATTTGTTTGAATTTTAATCAACAATCGCTCTTAAACTTGTAAGTTAAGTGTCTAATATATTTACTGTAACATAAGTTTCATGAGAATATCCCAACTGTACCCAATGAATAGAAATGTAACAAAATTTATTTAACTTTGGTAAAATTTGATCTCGTACGAATGAAGAGCGTGAATGTCGAAAATGTACGTGTAATTGGGGGTTTGATGTTAGAATGTGTGGAAAATATTTTAGATTTTCAAAAAATAACAATTGCATAACATACAAAATCTTCAAGCAATAAACAAATTTAGTAATTATGCATTTTTTATTACCCACAGCAATGCAAGTGTTTTCGAAATTTAAATAAATAAATAGTTTATTGCGAAAACATACGGACAACTGGACATGCAATGGTCATTGATATATTTTGTACTATGCAGCATTCTGTCATCGAGGTCCCGTTCAAACATACTCGTACATTTTGTTAATTCACTCTCTCTCATTCATTCGAATTATTCCACTCTAGCCCTATTGTAAGTCGGTGGGTTCTGCGGTTTCCCAGTTATGTGCCATAAGCTCGTATGTACTGGAAAATCGAGCCGTTTATCTTAACAAACAAATACCAAAAGTATTGGAGATACCGGAATTGGAACAATGAAATGATGATGAGTGTACAGTAGTTGTGAAAGAAGGTTGATGTATAAAGTTGTGGATCTCTCAGTTCTGAGCTTCTGAGCTTCTGAGCCCAGCATTCATTTACTGTTCACGTCTCCGCAGTTTGTTGGGTCACTTCAACTCCAAGCTCCGGCCAGACTCCAACCACGAGTAGCCATTCTTTTCTCCATCGATGAACATCTTAACCGGTCGCCCATTTTCCCATAAGAACAATGTATAAAGCATTTCCGTTAGACACCTTTAAGAACAATTTCAAACTAAGCTCATTCCATTAAAATCTGATGAAAACTGTAGAAGTTAGGTGTTCAACAAAATGTATGTACAAACTATTTTTCGCCGCCACCTTAATCTGACTGTCGGACTTGGTTGATTTTTTGTAAATATACGTTTGGATTCACGTAGTTCTTAGAGACATTGACTATTTGTTGCAAAATACAGCAGTACCTCTTCTTATTTAAATAACATGTGGGTGGAAATATGTAAATGGGAACTTGGACCATTATAGACGTTCCTTATTTAAGATAGTCCAATAAGAGTATATAATTTAATACATAGGCTACCTGGCTGTATTATGTATATTGACCAAAAGTCTTTTTTTTAAGGATAATACCAAAGAGTTAAGACATTTTTTTCTGTTTCAGGTTTGTTGGAGTTCTTGTGCATCAACAGTACTTCGTTCTTGCAAGTATAATTTTACAGTTCTCACTCATTATAACCCCAGCTAATTTTCAGTGTTGGTTATATTAGCGGTCTTTAAGAATATAATCTGTTCAATGTGTATATGGGTTTCATTCCTGATATGCAACTAGACTTTTCCATACATAGATTGAAAAAGGAGTCACAAAATTCTCTAGATTTCTGTATGTTTAGTGAGTTGACTGCTTGCTAGCTCAGGCAAACTACGTAGAAACGTAAACAATTAGTCAATTATACGAGGTACATTTAGCGCGTCTGAGGCGCAATCCAGGTCGCCTTTTATACACATTAGGACAAGGCAACCTTGGCGTCATTTCGCACGCTTTATACGTTACGTTAATGGGTTGGACGAGTTCGCTGTGGTTTGAAACTGTAAAGGTTACAAAACCTCTAATGTGACGTGTTATCTGGACTCAACTGCTGTGTGGCCTTGAGCTTACGGCGCAGGCGCGATCACTTGATAAGTTAAGTTAAAAGATAAGATAGATGAGTTAAGAAATACTCTATAAGGATGTGGCTTCTATAAAGTCGTAATAGTTTATAACTGACTAGCTGTTAGATTTTGTAGTGTTTCTCCAGTTTTCGACAGTGTGGAATCAGATTGTATTATTTTATAGAAAAAAGTAATCAACCTGATTTAGTTATACACGGTCGGTAAATTTTGTCTTCGCTATTTTCAAATAATTTGAGGTTTTAACAAATCTATTGTTAAAGATAAATACTGTTTATAGGTTATAATTTATAAAATTCCAAATAAACACTATTTTATATAAACATTTGTATAATTTTTGTATAATTTGTATCAATCGCTAGATATTCGGGCGGTGTGTGTAATAATTTCGCTGAATGGCTCGAAAATGTATTTTACATACATATGTATGTAGTTCAATCAAGGCAGTTTTAACATACAATGTATAGTTAAGCAGTTTTGTCAATCATAATCAATCTGAAGCCCACAACAATTTGCTTGTTATTTAACTATTTCATTTAATGGTTAATCTCCGTGGATTCCTTCATATATAATAATTGTATCGTAACAAAATGGAGTAATAAAACATTTAACCTTCTCAGCTGTGGAAAGACCTACTTTACGCTCACCTTCAAGCACGTGTAGTTGTTAGTGCGGCAGTTAAATAATAAACAATAATCGCTTTATTACTTTGGTGTTGTTGGGTTTGTGTTAGTGACGTCATCAGTGCGTGTTTTCTTTGCAACAAATTCTGGCATTTTATTGTTATTGTGTTCACTTTCATAGCATAAGAAGTAAGAGGTCGAACTTCGTGTCGAATAATTACAGGAAATTATCCAAAAAGATAACCTGACGGAATAGTGTGGAGAGTTTATTTTTCATTTATTAACACTAAATCGACAAATAAAAATAATTAAGTTTCCATAATCTGTGAGTCGAAATGTCGTTATTATCACTAATGTATACAACTTTCTTTCTCCGTGGGCATCAGTTTGTTTGGAGAAGAATGACGAGTAGGTCTGTGTTGTCCTGTTAGCATGCCACTGCTACTGCTACAAGCACGCTTGTTTCAAACAAAGGTACGTGAGAAGACTCGAGTGTCGAGGAGGACATCTCCAGTAGTGTCCGTGTAGACAATAGGAAGTGGGCTTACAGGAATCTCGTAGGTATATTGCTTGGAATGAGTTGGGGGTATGTTCTGGTCAAATATTTATGAATTTCAATTCTAACATGTCGACGATTCTTCAAAATGGGTCGATATCTTCCATTTATAAATGAACTACTTCTATTTTGTTCGAAAATGTAGCTAAAATATATTATCCCAATTTCCATTGAATAAGGTATAGTTTTATCATTGGGTGCCTAAAGAGCTGTCATAGTAGTCGTGATCAGGAGTAATAATTTGTAAACAATAAGATATTGCGGCTAGCGGGTTATCAAAACATGTAGGACCCATGTTTATGGTGAAGTCTGTTCGTCTTGAAACCAAGGAACAATCCTACAAATCATGTCCAGGAAGTCACCCTACATTTACAGAATGTCGCTAAGCCGTTAAGCGTTGACCTGGTTTGCCCTATCGAATTCGAATAAGATTTATTTTAAGTAAAAATATATGAATAGAGAAAAGGGTATTCAAAGAATTTTTGACACAAATACTACGGACACGTTCTTCGTTGATGTGAAACTGCAACTCATCATGAGGCAACTCAGATTCACATTTGGCACAGATGGAGAAAAGGACCTCTTCACTGTATAGAGAAAGTGCCATCTTCAAGTACAATTACAAGCACATTCTTCTGCATCTGCTCACCTAGCATCCTCGGACCTCGGGGATAACAGTTATTACAATCGGAGCTATCGACTTTCTTTCTCCATTCGAACAAAGTATCGATTTAAAAAGTGGAAAGTACTCATTACACCATGCGTCTGCCTATCGAAGTTTATAAATAAATAAATATATCATTTATTGTAGCAAACATATTACATGTTATACAACCGTCAATTGAAGAGAATGAAACTTAAAATTTTGGCAAGCATTCTGACATCGAGGTCCCGTTCAAACATACATGTGTTTATTCGCTCTATCTCATTCATTCAGATTGTTCCCACTCTAGCCTGTTAATCAGTCTGTTTGTTCCAAGTTCTCCCAGGCATGTGCTAAGAACTCGTCAGTACTGTAAAGGTTTCTGCGATCAAAACCCTTTTAAGACGAGACTTGAACGCCTTGGGCGTTGGAGCACTTTTGAAGGAATCTGGCAACCGGTTGAAAAGTTGAATAGTTTGATAGATTCGTCCAATTTCAGTTACATACCTGATACAAAGGTAATTGATAATTATTGTATCAATAATTGACATCATTGAGTTAATCGACTTAACCTTCAATTAAAAAATTCAATACATTTCGATAAGGACCTTGTTGGCATTTTACCATTTGCAGTGGTTATCAACGCAGTATATTTGGCCGCTCAACGTGGCGTCTAGGTGACTGGACTAATTTCTCTACACCAACACTGGTTTTTTCGTAAAACACAATTTATGTTTCTTTTTAACAATAACAATATTAACGCTGAAGATAAATCCAATCATACACTTGGAATGCAACAGCTAGTTTCCTTCTTTTAAGCTGAAAATGAAATAAAAATACTCTTTTTTTCTTGCTTTTCATTATTTTCTTCTTGCTGCAGACAATTCTTCGTTCTTATTTTAAAGGTCAGAGAGGATAGTCTACTCTTTCGGCTACTAGTTGGTTCCAGAATCTGTTAATAACTCGGAAAATATATTGACTGAAAATAATGAATCGGTCACTTTTAACAAATTCGAGTTAGCAAGAATCGATAGTCGACGTCACAGATTGTACGGGGGAAGGACTACAAAAGCTGACCAACTGACTAACAGATGGCAAGCATGAATGACAGAAGAAGTCTACGGGCTGTATTCTTCTGTTGAAACCTTTTTTCTGACTTGAAGAAAAGACATCGTGACCATCCTCTTGAGACAGTTACCAAAAGATTACTATGACACGAACTTGGGTAAAAAGATAGCGGTTGGATGCGGAGAATTAGAGCACTAGGACTGGGTGCCACTCGTATTGCCAAAATATGTTCTTATTGAATAAGAAATAACTTGAACTACATAAAATATGCTATGGATGGCGTGTTTCCTTGAAAAATAGTAAACTAAGTTCATCATCTTTTAGCGGCCCTTTACACTTGAGTTCTAAGTTGACATTGCTATAGAATATGTCTTCAAAGTAAGATGGTGGAAAAGAAATAATCAATGAGAATCGGTTGTGCAAAGTGGCAAGTTGCATTATAAGCGCTAAGCATTATTTTCGTATGACAAAAGGTTTAAGATGAATTGAAATCTACAATTTAATTAACATGCTAATCGTTAGTTTTAAAGCTGTAACTTCAGTGTCTGTCTAAAAATTGTGTTTGGCGTCCCGTTCGATCTGTTTACATTCAGCTATAAATATAAATTGATAAATAAAAATGTTGCTTATGAATAAGTGTTTAAGTCCCTTATTCATTTACATGAACAACAAGATATTTAAGGGGGGTCTCTACGGTGCTGCTAAAGCCGCCGCTGTAGCGCGATGTATTTAAACGGAATTTAATAACCTGTATAATAGCTGTTATGTTCAATGTATTGGCCTGGTCCTCAAGTTGTGCTGAGTGCTGCTAAGGCTAAGGCGGTAAGGCTGTGTTACTTACAACAATGCGAGGTGCAGCCTTGGTGTTACTTGTAGCACATTAGGATCACGCTGAAGCCTTGCCCTAGATCTGCCCGGGTACTCTGAGCCCTGGGGCACATTGACCAACACACTCGCTACGTGCTGGCAATCATCGTTATGTGAGTGAATCTGCTGCTGTCATTGCAGTGTACAGAGTAATGAATGTCAATATCCGATATGATCATTAGATGGACAATTTATTAAGAAGAACCAAGTTCCAGTCTAAAACGAGTATAACTACGAAGAGTGGTTGGTTTTTAAAACTGGTAACTGGGGTTTCTTTGTCACCTAAAGAGAACGGGTATAGGAGTTGGAAAAGTCTCTGCAGGGAATTTGGTGAGGCAGAAGAAACAGTTCACCATATCATGTTCGAATGTCTGGCACTGCTGGGAAGGCAACAAACCCTGGGTACTTACTGTACGTGAACAGGGGAGTATCGTGTATCCAAAAAGACAGGTTTTCGGAGGATCTAGGATTTGGTGCTTTTGTTTCAGAGTAGTTTCCTGAAAGTGAGGGTGCACAATAAGCCAATGGCTGCGAGAGAATTACCAGGATGCGCCCAGAGCAATTAGCCCTATAGTAAAAAAGGGATCATCATTAACACAAGTTGTCAAATTTTAGAGAAATAAGGACGAATCGTCCGTTTGAAGCCTAAAGTGCGCCTCGAACCTGTGTGCTAAAATTTAGGCAAGATTGATGATTAGTAGTCAAACCTGGTTTCACACCTGTTAATTATGACTCAACAAAGACTAAAACATTCTCGCTCAAACTCATTCTTTCTTTGCGCTTTCCTACTGATTATATACAAGACCCACTTTACAATTGGCACGTTTCGTTCAATTTATCGTCGTTGGAATACTTTGTGACAACCTAGCATGTGATACCAGTGCTGTGACAAGTAGAACAGTGTGACTGTGACTCCAGGACTCCAGGTGGCCTGGTGATCTGACGGCGTGACCGTCGCGTTGCGTTACAACTGCCCCACAATCCGTACTTCCTCCTTCTGTCTGTCACCAGTCACCACTCCACTCCTCTCCATTCATTCCGACCTGCTGCTCCACAAGACGACCACGACCCGCCAAGCCGTTATCCGGCTCAAATCTGGAATTAAATGCTGTAGTGTGATTGGACGAATGACCCTGACCACAGTAGTAATCTTACCTCGGCATAAGTCGTGAGTGTTATGGACTTTATTTGGCTATGGTTAGTTGATTTTCTACGAAACCGCAAAAGTATTAGAACGTCTTTTAAGATTTGAAATACGAGGAGTAAAACCTAACGTTAACTATGTAAAAACTATACATAGTGTCTCCTTAATATCCCATAAATTTATCATTCAAAATGACTAACACGCATTTACTTTTACGGACAGGCCCTCACAAAATTGCTCGTCGACGTTTTCAAGTGTGTGTGTGTTTTTTTTAAGTTTGGAAGATTTTTGACAGTTGTTGAAAAATATTCCGTCAGTAGGGGTAACTTGCTGACAGTGTCTCTTATACACGAGTATCTCCACGGTTAACTAACAGTCGATAACTGTTGAATATAAGAATCGAAAGTTCTTTCAGATGTGATGAAATCATCTATGAGTAGGCTCTAAACTGTCTTTGAAAACTTATCATGACTCATACTATTTGGAGCAATAAGAACCCTGGAAGCATCTTACTAGCCTCAAACTCACCATTATCTTTTTAAATCATAGTTTTTCTTAAAGTAATCCACACGATTGTTTAGGAGTATCGTCTGTTAAATCCTCAACACAACTTTAACTTACCTTAACGATTTTAACTCAACACAACCTTTCAGAGACACCTTGTTCTAAACGCAACAAAGTAGAAGTAGTGCGATCTCTTACATCCGCAGGAGACCTTACATACGAACAGAGCTACGACAAATCCTCTGCTCCGGACGCCAATTTAAGTCTTGTGTGGACACTATTAAAATCGTCCTGTGTAGTTAGGTGCAGAGACCACGAAATTAATGTTTAAGCAGACATCCACTACTTAGTGCAACGAGCTGTTTCCGTGTGCGTGTGGCGCTTGTTACACACTCGGCCTACTGTGACGACTGATAACACTTATCAGTAGTGACTATCTGCCGCGCCGGAACCGGGGACAGGCTCGTGATATGGTAATCCTCTGCTTGTCGTGCCTCGTGCTTGCACTATCCCGCTATCCAAGCAATGCACTGTAGCGGTATAGGAGCAAGTGCAACGTCACGTTTACATGCTGCAATTGCTTGTTGATGGCAAGTATGCCTTGATTGTTCCTTAACCAATTTTAAATGTCGTCTTTGAAAGTAAAACTGTTGAACATTCTAAAACGGCTATTGGGGGTTTCAGCCTTACACGATGGTTATGTTTAAGCTTTAAGGCCGTTGTATTACGACTGTAATGATACGGTGACTGGAGCAATATAGAAGCGGCCACTGTACTCTAGATATAAATACTGACATGGTTGACACTATATGAACGCATTGACAATGGACACTAAAGTTCACCGTCATGTAACAGCGGTGAAATAGCGGTCACCGCTTCCTAGAAAACCATGACGAGAATATGATTTTCTTTCAAACCAGCTAAGAGATTGGTGGAATTAAATATATTATTTAAAAATAAATAAATTTTTAATTCCAACATGGCTGAGAGCATCTGCTGATGTAATTAAAATTTAGGAACGCCCATAAATGAAACAAGAAGGCCTATATTTAATGTTTTTGGCTGGAAAACATTTAGAGAATTTATTCCCCAATCAAGTTTCCAACTAGACTATAAAAGTGTCCAAATGTCCATTGAAATAAAAATGCTAGCGCCAATTTACCAGCTTTCTGTCAACCCTCAATATATATCTCTGTATGCAAAAGTATACGAGGCTTTGAACTTATTCATACAAAATTATTCATTGTATGTTTGATATTTTTACTTCGTAACTAGTCCAAACAAAGTCCCGAAGTCAAAAATTGTGTTCCATACATTTCCCAATATAACCTTTCATCGTGCATTCGTTGCCGGTGACTATCATACAAAAGTCTCAAACTTCATAAACCTTTTAAAATATCAACGATTGAACAGCGATGTATTGTTAGGGACTAATTAAAGCATGATCAAAGTTCGTGCTTTAAGCGATGTTTTATGTTACGGGCGTCTTTGAGTAGAGAGTAGAAGAGGGTGATTAGGAAGTTATATATAGGGTCTAAGTGAACTTTGTCGGTAATTTCCTTTAAGTCGGGATAGAAACTTGGTTCCAAGTTTCTTGTCTTAAGCGCACCTTCAACTTGTGTTTAGTTCGGAGACAAATTATACGAATTATTTGTACAGTAGGGATGTCGCGACCTCATTGTGATTTTGCAATAATTCTTAGAGCGTGAGTATTTGGGATTTATTTTCTAAATACAAATTATCCAGACTTTAAACACGTAATAGTTGTGTTTCAAAAGATAAAATTTGGTTTTAGAGATCTGGCTATGATAAATACTGGTTTAACCGGACTTTTGTTGTATTTTTCTTATGAAAAGTAAATTACTGACTATTTCATACTAAACCTCCAAAGATTTCTTTACAGAATGTCTCCTACGGATTCCAATTTAACATAAACCAAATTTAAACATAATAACTTGGTCTGTACAACACAATGTATTTTTTACACAATACTTCACCAATGGGGCCGGGGGGTGAGGAGTACCCTCCCTCCCCGTGAAAATGAGGATCCGGGGCTCTCTCCTGTAAGATTAGCTAAATTTTGAAGCGAAATGGTGAGTTTTGAGGCGTTTTGGAGGACAACCAAAAGATTTCATAACAAAGCAGTAGTCGAAAACAGAACTTAACATTTAGATTAGATGAAACATGTTTAGATTCTTTAATAATCTTCTTTGGTTGACATATTATTGCGGACTGAACAAGAAGAAAACTACTTAATTACTTTCTTTGTGCTATAATTACCTTCGACGATTGCGATACATTTATTGTAAATGACTGTAAGCAATAAAATATTTATTTATTTTTTACTGGACCTCCTGATGTAACCGATCTAGATGTTAGTTAGATGTCCTAGACATCTAACATCTAGGTTTCAGGATCTCTGACAAAGAAGGTACAGTAATTAACTTCAAATAGGTCTTGAAACCGGAAATCATAATTTTAAAGAAAACGGCGTTTCGGGTTCTGGAATCTGATCCCGTCTTCAGGTGAAAAGTAATCAGGAATATATATTTTTTGCGGTTTTCCATTAATTTATTTAACTTTTAACAACTAGTCCTGAAATCAATACAATATGCACCAATAACCAATACAATTTGCACGCTGATTTTTATAGTAGCTCTTGTCCTACAGTTTTTGTTAATGTTTAAGTTACTTCTCACCTGAAGGCGGGATCAGATCCCGAAACTTCATGCTCTTCTTGTTCACGAAAAACGATGGAAAGGTCCGCAATACTATTTCAACCTCAGTTGTCCTGTGCCAAGCGTGACGGGTACGAAAGCGGCGCGTGCTGCACGCGTCACGACGCACCGCTCAGTCGCGCGTCAAACACCAATCTGTCGCGCGTCTAAAGTTTCCCGTCGCGAGACAAACAATCAGACGATTTGTCTCGGTAATCAATCAAAACCTCGGGTTACCCATGCTGTAGTTAGGTTACGAAATCGCGCCGGTAAACGGACGTTTAAGGTTACCCAATCTGGGACATGACTGGGTAAATAATAACGTTCCTTTGTGCTCAGGTTTTTACATTTCTCAATAATTTGACTCTTCTCTCACGCGTTGTGTGCAAGAGCGGTTGTTTTGTAGTTATTGCACAATTTATACGTACATAGTTGTGTCAATGTATCATCATTCATATACAAAAATTATCAACGTTTATGTACGCCCTTGATTTAAAGGAAACATCAATAAACTTTAGATACTCCCTAATACCACGTACAGTACTCAGTGTAAACGTGTGCAGTGTTCAAGAGTGTGATGCTTTTTTATTGAGACAGATTGAGTAAAGCATAAATATACAGGGTTAGTTAAAAGTGTGAAGACCCCTGATTAATTTTGAACGACTGAAAATATAATTATTTGCGTGGTTACGTGCGTTTAGGATTTTTTACTTTGGATTTTTTACTTTTGGAGTCTTGTATGCATTTTAAGGAAATGCGTTTATGTTCACGTGTTCAAAAGTACTCAAGGCGTTTCCACTTTAACTAACCCTGCATATACTGTACCTGTAAATAATAAAATCAAATGGAAAGAATTAGTTGAGAATAGGCCACTCCTTTAATACATTTCAACTTTGTACAGCGCAACAGAAAAGTGTTAGCAGTTATCGTATTTGTGTGTTTTGAGCTGTGTAATTAGTTAATGCTGTCAGTTGCGATAGTTAATTCTCAATCGTTGTTTTATAATTACTTAACTGAAAATACTTCGAAATTGTTTTGCAGAGCAACAATGTTACTAAACCCCCAAAGCCTGCAGTAAAATTTATGAATAAGTGGAAGAGAGGACTTTAAATGCCCTAACTTCGCCACCAATAATGATGTTTTACTGTAATTTATTGTACCATAACTTGAAGATAAATTGTTTACGTTTTAAATAAAGGTTGTGCGAACACTTCACATAAAACATCTTGTCACTAAACCGACAGTTATCTGTGATGCAATACAATCTCAACCTCAACTTTTTGTCTAGTTTAGCTATGCTTACTCGCTAAATTTGATGAGTGTAAACATTAGGTTTAGTTTATGTTTTCGAGCATCTCATGCTGCTGGTTGGTCATGGATTACACGCTGTGTGTGGTGTTGGGGGGGTTGTAGAGGTAATTATTGGTATCGAAGTAGACTTTACTCCACTCCAACTGGTAGATAATTACCGACTCTCATCCTACATACTAGATCCTTGATCCTTGACATGGCATTCCCTCATCCTCTACAACACACTGACACACTCTACCCGGCTGGTTGATACCGTATACCTTCAGTACGATTTACCCAGGATCTATTCTTTCCTTTGTTTTACCATTTAATTTTAGGCAGTTCCCGGCAAAGTTTTCGTTTTTATGAATTTACTATAAGCGTTTACCCTGCCAAACGTTTAAAAACAACAATGCAAGCCAGAATAGAACGGAAGATCTTTTAATATGTATACCAAGTGTCATCAAAATCTCACAATAAATTCAGTTTTATGTTTAGCGGAAGTTTTTTTTAAATAAGTTTACCAATAGTGTCAATCAAAATCTCTCACAGGCGTAAGATTTTAAATTTACCCTGTATAAAGTTACAGGAAATTCAGTTGTAATAAAACTCACTTATAACACTTCCGTAATTTACCCCATGTTAAATTTGCTAGTACGCGTTTAGTTTTTCTTTTTTTTATTTAAAACCTTTTGAAACTTTAAATTATATTGAAATATTCTTTCTATTATTGCAATCAACTGCTAACAAAGTTGTGAAATATTAGACTATAAATAAGAGGGTTACAATTATAAACACCTAAACCATATACAAACCACAGTAAAGCTTGATTTCGCACACATTGTTCATAAGATGCTGTGGCTGGTTCAAACAAAACAACATCCCTACAGAAGTAGGTAACTTTGCATTTTCTTACTTCTTTACCTTATTTTTTTTACATAAAATGAGGCCTTTTGATAAACTCGAACCTACTGATGAGGCCTTCTAAAATCGGATTGTGGCTTTTCAAGGTAGCTAGTTTTTTTAAATATTTTGCATTGGTTTGCTTTCTGGGGTAAAGGTGTTCATCGTTACAACTTGACACTTGACACTCTATGCCTAGACAAAGACAAAAAATGTTGGGATGCATTGTTGTTTACCAAAAGAAGAATGAAATGATTCGCATGCGTTGCCAAGTCCCATCATGCGACAAGTTTGTAGAGGCCCAAGCACACAGGTGGAAAGCGGCATTGTTCCTCCACGTAGGTTTCTGACTCAGGTAGTCGGCGAACTTCATCGCCTTAGCAGGAACTGTGCCATCAGGTCTTCAATGAACGCGGCTCGACTGGCTACATCCAAGAGGCTGAGACCGAAACCCAATGTTGGCCAATGGCCACTGGACTCGGCGCAGCAGTTTTGGTGCAGATAATTGAACAATTTCGGAATTTGTAATTTGATTTATTACAGCTAGTAATTAGCACAACAATTCAATAGAAGACCAGTCCCCATGGGGAGTCTAGAGATTGCCTTTACCCCACCGTGCGCAGTTGGGCTGTATCACGAAAACGATGGAAAGGTCCGCAATACTATTTCAACCTCAGTTGTCCTGTGCCAAGCGTGACGGGTACGAAAGCGGCGCGTGCTGCACGCGTCACGACGCACCGCTCAGTCGCGCGTCAAACACCAATCTGTCGCGCGTCTAAAGTTTCCCGTCGCGAGACAAACAATCAGACGATTTGTCTCGGTAATCAATCAAAACCTCGGGTTACCCATGCTGTAGTTAGGTTACGAAATCGCGCCGGTAAACGGACGTTTAAGGTTACCCAATCTGACATGACTGGGTAAATAATAACGTTCCTTTGTGCTCAGGTTTTTACATTTCTCAATAATTTGACTCTTCTCACGCGTTGTGTGCAAGAGCGGTTGTTTTGTAGTTATTGCACAATTTATACGTATAGTTGTGTCAATGTATCATCATTCATATACAAAAATATCAACGTTTATGTACGCTCCTGGATTTAAAGGAAACATAAATAAACTTTAGATACTCCCCAATACCACGTACAGTACTCAGTGTAAACGTGTGCAGTGTTCAAGAGTGATGTTTTTTATTGAGACGGATTGAGTAAAGCATAAATATACAGGGTTAGTTAAAAGTGTGAAGACCCCTGATTAATTTTGAACGACTGAAAAAAAGGTAAAAAAAGGTAATTATGTCTTGTTTAACGAGGCGAAGTTAGACTACAAAGTCCTCTCTGCCACTCAACTCCTTAATATTAAATTATATATTATATAATATTAACGACTGAAAATATAATTATTTGCGTGGTTACGTGCGTTTAGGATTTTACTTGATTTTTTACTTTTGAGTCTTGTATGCATTTAAAGGAAATGCGTTTATGTTCACGTGTTCAAAAGTACTCAGGGCGTTTCCACACTTTTAACTTACCCTGCATATACTGTACCTGTAAATAATAAAATCAAATGGAAAAAATTAGTTGAGAATAGGCCACCCTTTAATACATTTCAACTTTGTACAGCGCAACAGAAAAGTGTTAGCAGTTCTCGTATTTGTGTGTTTTGAGCTGTGTAATTAGTTAATGCTGTCAGTTGCGATAGTTAATTCTCAATCAAGTTGTTTTATAATTACTTAACTGAAAATACTTCGAAATTGTTTTGCAGTGCAACCGATCACGACATGCTTCAACCATGTTATACACACTTACATCTAGCGCACACGGCACAATGATGTTATGCTACTAGATTAGATTACAAGGAAGGTTTTCCCACAGAGTTACATGAAGAGTTGCAGTTGCAGGAGGTGATGAGAAGCAGAGTTATGAAGAGTTGCGTCAGGTTGTGTCACGCTCGCTTTGTGTATTCAAGCGTGATGTCATCTGCGTAGCCGAGTCACCTAGCCAAGGTCTTGTCCATCGAGGACGAGGAAATGTATGTGCGCATCGTTTATTTGCGCAATAATTTTGAGTTTAACAATTGTTGTATATGATAAGAATAACACTTGCCAAGTTTGTGTGGGTTCTCGTTCTACCTGACTGCTATATACCCCGTTAATCTTCTTTTTTTTTGATAAATATAAAGCCGAATCCATGTTTTCAAACGCTTATGATTTGTACGAAGGAATAGCTTAGAAAAATATAGTCGAATCAATTTTTGAAAGACTTGTACGAAGGAATAGCTTGGAGAAATCCAGCTGAATTCACTTTTTAAAGAGACTTCTACAAACGAATAGCTTAGACAAATCCGAAACCACTTTTCACTTTTGAAAGAATGGTGACTAGTACGAAGGAATGGAGTTGTACACATGTTGGCTACATGTGCGCTGATATTGAGGCATGCTACTCACTACAACGTGAGGTAGGTCAGAGGTGAGGCAGTGCAAGGCTGCTGGATACTCTCACTGGAGCTGGAGCTGGAGTGCTGGACCGTTATACATACCTCTCTACAGACTTCAGGTCACACTGTACAACCTTGTTGACTGAACGATGCTAGGTCCTCCTGGATATGTTGTCCTTCTGATAATTGATAGAATAATGGGTTTGATTGTAAATTATTTTCCTATCAAAAGTTTGATCTCTAAACATTTAAAAACGACCGTCTAATTTTAAATTTTATGAAATGGTTTTAATGGACGACCTGTAACTCATTATATCCCAACACAGTGTGTCAAATTTTCGCACTTGTTATCGCAATTTCTTCAGATTTCCAAGCCCGGCTAGCTCAGTCGGTAGAGCATGAGACTCTTAATCTCAGGGTCGTGGGTTCGAGCCCCACGTTGGGCGTTACACTTTTTGTTAGTGTAAAAGTAAAATTTACCACAAACCTACATTATGAATGTCAAACCCCAAATATATTCTTATTGTAAGCCTCCCTTTTCAAATGAAGTACCAGGCAGACACGCAGGCGCTGACTGGTTTGAAGGAATCGAATTTCCTTTGCAATTTGTTACTCTAATTATCTCCGTTCACAGCCTCACTTCGGTTTTCGGCCTCAGCTTGGTCTCCTGTGTGACAACTGGCGTTACGAGGCTGTTCGCTCCGCTCACATCCTTGCTTCGGCCTTCGGCCTCAGACTTACAAATTCCTTTACTGCAAGTTTTATTACATATCTTGAAGCGATAACATATTGAACATTTCATTGAATAAGACTATTTTAGCGAACAATTACTTTTTTGGCCACCATTTTGAACTGACTCCATGGATTTTCATAATTTTTGGTATATTTATGAATACAGTACTGTCAAATGCGTATATATTGAAAATCAAAATGGGATGAAGTTTACTGTTCTAAAGCATCAAAGCACCTTTTTTAAAAATGTCCCCCTAAAAAAAGACTTGCAGTCATCCAAATTTTTGGATGGCTAATGAATTTGTCCGAGATATTTACAAAAGGACAGCTGTACCAAATTGTATGAAAGTCGGACTAAAAATGCGACTCGTAGAGAGTACACACATGACACATATATACATATGTAGGTATATAAAGTGTTGAAGAATGCTCAAAACGTGTTCTGGGGTCAGGTGCACCGATGCTCGTTTCGTGGTCCCGGGTCTGGGTCTTACCATGCTGACGCCATGAATATCTCATTTTTCCAAAGGAAATTCAATAATAATCACCTAAAAATTTATCTTCACAAAGTAGAATATTTTGTATGATTATTTTATCAATACACATAACGTGAAACATTACTTATTAATTTCCTTTACGCTAACTAAACTTAAATTTTCGACTAAATAGCCAGCTTAATTTAATACATTCACAAATAACAGTTACCATCAATTATTCAATGTTCTCGAATAAACCATAAACTCCGAACTCGGGCCTTGACCTTTGCCCTGGAGTGGATGACACCTAGAGCACCGAGCCACAATTACACTAATGGTCAGTTAATTGATCGCTGCGGATCTCAGTGCTCGCTTCCCATTGGTCCTCGGCGTCTAACGGCCTCTCTGATTGGCTCCCGTGTCGCTGCGTCTTGCCAAATAATTCATCTTGTGTGGTCGTCTAATGCGTGTTACGTAATGGCTGTCCTATACGTCGAGAAAATGAGGTTCGAAATGCATTACGCGCATTTCTAATTTGAAGTTTTGCAATACACTGAGTTGTGCTTAGTGCTCGGTAATGTAGAGTGAAGCATTTGTATCACATTTACGTGTATAATTACGTGTATTAAAGCGTGAATATTGTGCCTGATGTTGTGGATAATTATGGGAAGAGTTGTTATTGAATGAAATAATCCATTTGATAGACCGAAAAACGAATTGTTGCTGAATTGTGATGACAGGTAATGTTTAGTAATTAATGGCTCTTATGCAATCAATACAATTGTCCTTCGATTTCCCTTAAAATTGCTAGTTTTGACATTACGCGTGTAGGTTCAAAACTGCGAAACTTGTGAGCAAAAACTTACCCAATCATTCAATCAATTATTAACGCGTTTCAATAACCAGGAAATGCAAACAACCGTAAATAAAATATTGTGCCAACCTATACATTATAAATGACAAAACCCAACCCTTCCCATTAAAATGTGCAAAACACAACAAATACTGACATGATAAATGTCAATTATTCAAAGTTGAGATAAACAAGTGTAATATTTCTGTCGAAACCAATCAAACTCTGCTGCATGACAATGGCTGCTGCTGCTGCAGTTGCAATACAAATGCAAATCAACTGAACCAATTCGTGCGTGTTTCTTCAATCAGTTGTTTATTTATGTACATTTATCTACAAATTGTGTGGTATCGGGTTTTCTGTCGAGTGTCTTTAGCTGTGTGCAAAACTACTTTCAATCAATCTCTTCTACAGGTATAAAAGTGCAGTGGGAAACCTTAAAATACTAATTTTGTTATTGTACGGTATATGAAATAAAATAAAATTTATTTGTATTTAATACATTCACACTTAAATCACTAAATCACTATTTGAGATGCCGACCACTGTCATGAGGGTATTTTAAGGTAAATATGTGGTGAAGGATGAGTGGTAGTAATGAGTTTGACGAATTGGTAGTTTTGATGAATTGTACAAATGGTGTTTGACATATCTTCAGTTAGTTTACTATGGGATCATTCTTCAGTAGTGCAGAGGGTGCCTCCAAACCTATGAAACACGTAAGCCAAACCCCTCTCTGATGTCATCCATATAAGCTTGATATTGTGTAACTTGAAAAGAATAATGCTGTTTTTGTTTCAGGTTTGTACTGATTAAAGTTTGAGCAGTAGCTTATCGCTTTGTTGTAAGTATTCTTTGAATTTGGGTTTATATTGAGTTAAGCAGAATAGTGAAACAATGCATATGACCAGTCGCTTGTTATTTTGTTCTATGACGTCGGAGAGGATAAAAGATAGATTGACATAGAAAAATGGCCTTCTATTATTTTAAAATGTCAACAATTGTTTAAATTTTGGTAGGCCTATGAATTTAATTTCTAAATGGGATTAATGTAGGCTGTAAAACCACTCGCATCGAAGTGAACATCAAATTTTTATCTTATTTTCTCTATGGCATCAAAAATGAATTTATAATAGATGCTATAGCCTACGTCACTTTTCTCCTAAGCATATACAACCAATTAAAGTACTTGTACTTTCAGGCATCACGCACTCACACAAATGCTTAATGGGGAAGTGGCTAAACTAAATAATATTTGGGTTTCACTAAAGTCAGAGATGAAGGTATTCAGCGTTATAATACTTGACAATAACAAATGTGCTAAAGTAAGGTACGATAGGATGATGCCCGCCGGCTACTCCAGACACCCTCCCCATCTAACCTGCTGTAGCATCGTCTGGTACCCCCAGCCACCCTGCCGACCTTTTCTGCTCTAGCATCGTCTGATATCGCCAGCCACTACGCCGATATATCCTGCTATAACATAGTTTAAGGGTCCGCCTCAGTGGTCATTTCAGAGAAAGCCTGAATTTGTCCGCCCAAGGAACACACGACACCGCTCACGTATCAGCTGCTAAATAAAACCAACTGAGTCTTCTTTCAGCTGATGTGGCCATACCTTTGCAAACCAAGCGCTTGCAAGATGTATAGAGCCTGATTTCTCATGTCCAACAAATAATTTTGAAATTCAAGTGCTTTTCAATTCACTTTAATGCATAATTTCGAAAAACACGCTCTAGACGCGCTTCAGAAAACTCCTTTAGCTTCCCAATATATCCTGTTTATTAATGTAAAATTGATTTTGAAAGGTGAAAATGGGCCGCGTAAACCCTTGCGTAGAAGCGTCGCCGCGCACGTGCGTCTCATCCGCTCACCGATGTCCCATTCAATCAGCACTATCACTCTCTGATCAGCGGCCTCGACTTGTCAATCATGATGTGGAGAGTTATTAAGTTGTTGTGATTAGTGGCCTGGCGTGGGACACACCTAGACTCGCCGATCCTCGCGCAAGGCCACACTTCCGCACACCTCTACACCCACACGTCCATGTACACCCACACGCGTCCGCACCGCACCGCACCGCACCGGTCAGTCAAACCAAACCAGTAGCCTTCAGCACCGCTGCTGTTGTACTTGCCAGCTTCGCCGTCTTCCTAGCTAACTTGTTTGGCTGGGCAAATAGAAAAGAAGATTTCCTTTAGGGGTCGTATTTTTGGGCAGATACAAAATGTCATAGATTCTGGTTCTAAATGCAAACTAAAATAATCATGGACCAATAAAAGTTCTGCCTGGTTTCGTGAAAATTTTTACGTAAGCCAATCTTCATCAATGTCAGTTAAGCTAATCATCAGAGACTTATTATATACACACACATTTTTCGTGTTTTTCAATTGTAAGCTTCTTAACGAGAAAAAATACTAAAACAATTGAGTTATAACTACTATGTAAATAATATTTTAAATGTTGAAGAGAAGAACACAAATATCTAAGCGGTAGAATATATTGTCTACACTGGATAACGTCATTGTCTACCGTATACTCGCCTAACTGGGGCTAGATTTCCAATATTTTAAACGTTATTATAATCTAAGTCACTGATGCCATCAAGTCGGTTTATCTTTTCGTGTATGACGGTGCATTCAATGATTTATACTGCAACCTTCCTTTTTGTAGTAAAACTGTCCAATTTTTACATTTATTTTCCTGCAAATACTTACTATACCGATGATTCCAATATGCATGTAATGGGTCTACTACGAGGCATTATATACAAGGAAATACCCGATGCAAACCTGAACACTTTGTAGTATATCAGCCTAATTTTTCGACTATAATATATCTTTTGCTTAGCAAGCTTTGCGACGAATATGTATGTAGGCTCACAATTGAAATATTTATAGGACTCTTAAAATTGACTACGCTTCTCTTAGTCCTAGAACTAGTTTTTTCTGTTCTGAAAGAAATTTCCCAACTACAGAATCATTAGAAACCAAGCTATGTAGACTTACAAGGATCTGAAGATGATTCGTAAACTAGTTCTCATTAGATTTATACTCCAGACGTTGATATTCAGACAAATTCGAATATTATACATGGTTTTCACACGTTTATCCAACAAGCGCACCTACATTATTCTGATTGTTTGACCTGTTAACGCTTTCTGAATATCTAAGTTTACTACTACACATTTTAGACTACTACTATCAGGCAGCATGTGCGCCTAGCCTAATGATTTAGATGATTACTCAACGATATAAGTGAACCACCGTGCAGTTGTCATTATTTAACAAACTGTAGCGTACTCGAGTTACAGCGCTTGCGCAATAGCCATAACAACGCACCACGCACGTACCGATCTGCACATGCGCCGTAACAACGCTTTGCGCATGCGCATTACGTGCCATCCTCACCACTGCTGTTAAACTGCCGCGGCCTTTCACTCTTGGCCTCTTTTTGGAAAATTAAAACTTAATTAAAACCGTAATTGCAGCCTTGACGTTTTCTGGGATGAGGTGAAGCGACGAGACGACCACAAATGCGCTTGTGGATACGTGAGTCTGTGGTTTACACATGTGTGTGTGCTTGTGGTGTGAAATGAATAACACACATCTATCTTCCTTCCTGGAACCGTGAAAATCCCAAACAATGACTATCACTTGGGGCATTTTACAACTTATTCGTTTGATGACGCCCGTTGAAATAGTTTTAATTTGTGGGCTATACAGATTGTTCTATGCTAATGATTTTGGGTTTTCATGATTGCTAGTCATGATATTTATAGTTAATTTATAGTCTCATCTTGCCACAGAATCCAACAGTTTTCCTCTTCAAATATAAAAATAAATTTTATGGGGAATGCTATTGATTATATTAACGCAAACAGTACAACCGCTATTGTTATCAGAACGGTGTGGAATTCCTATTTTGTAGCTAGATAGCATCTCTTGCATTTAGATTGCTTTTGCCCTGTTATGCAACAACTTAAAAAGTCTGAAAGTCGATAATCCAAATATTTTAAGTGTAATGAAAATATACTTATATACAGTATTTCCAATTTATCGTTTTCTAACTGTAAAAAGGTAAATATGGTTTTGTTGTTTGTGGTATTAACCCAATCATGATATGTGAACAACTGTGGAATTTGTATACGTATGTGGATGTAGGTATCCATTGAACATTGTATTCTAACGTTGGCATCCGGTATAAACTCAGAATACGAAGTAGACGTCTTGTGATCGATGTAATGCATGATTGATGTATTGCTGCAACTGCCAATCTACTATATAAGGTGTTCAGTTTGATCGACGACGCTAACGAGATAAACTAGGCATACAGTTTGACACGGTGGTACTGAGAAAAAATAAGCACCTTTGAAAGTCTAGGGTTTGACATGTTATGTATATGTATGAATATTTTATAAACAACCACTTGTCCCTCGCTTCTGGTTTGGTTTGACGGTGTCACAGATGATTATGTAAAATTGTATTAAAATCATAAACCCCTTTTGGACAAATTCCCCTAGAGAACCCCTAGGTTATTAGAAAATTCACGGTAGAGTGTTGCGGTTACGCGTCGGCTATTAATTTAATAATGACGCCTACGTTTTTCAGAAAACTTGCTTAATATAATTAATTTTAATTTCAAAACCAAAAGCCAGCGTTGCACAAGTACTCATTATAGCGCTTTCGGTGCCCACATTACGTTATGGTGCGTATACTTGCGTGCCGCTCGCGAGCAAGTGCTCGTTCGGCGCTCGTCAATTTTAGTTGCGGAGACACTCCGCGATCCATATAGAAACCCGCAGACATTCAGTTCTCTTTGCCAAGAGACCGATAAGCATGTTGAAATGAAATCTCGCAATGTTGGTGATGAGTGAATTGCTATTATAATGACAAAATGCATACACGATGAAAGAAGAAACGACGTTGGTGGCGCACTAACCTGTTTAGAAAGGAATGGTACGAATTATTCATGGACTTGATCTCAAGAAGTTAGTGGTCCCACAAAAGAGTTACCACGATACGAAATCAACAGAGTTTTAGTAGACGCTCACTAGACCCTCCATAGTTTCAGAATAAGCTGTAACCAGTGACATTTTCGTGACCCCGTAAACCTATACTGCGAGCCATCAAAGGAATCGCCGAAATATGACAGAATGGATCGTGGCGGCAGTCCGCATCCCTCATAACATATAAAACCCGTACATTTGCGAACGGGTGCTCGTGAGCAGCTCGCGAACCACTCGGCTCACGAATCTATACCTTTACATCTGCTTGTGTGTAACGTTACATAATGTAACGCTAGACATAGCGTTGATATATAAGGAATATTAAGGGTCCGCCTCAGCTGCTCGGAAGAGCGTCGTTGCAGAGGTTTGCAGGAAATGAAATGGAGACTTTAGTATGAATGCTATTTTGACGAAACAACTCTTAAATGAAAGATAAACATATTATCTATGTTTGCCTGTAGTTCATTTGTCAAAATGTCTTGTAGTTTTTATTCTATTAACGGTTAAAGTTAGAAAATATAGAGTGTTTTTAAGATCGTATTTAAGAATCAAAAAATAGGTTTATCAAAAATCTAAACAGGTAAACGCTTTCTCTTTCCATAAAAACTAACATAACCGAATTTAACCTTCGTATAAGAACGCTATTTAGTTAGGCCGCATCAGTTGAAAGAAAGCCCGTTGTTTAGCCCGTTGTTACGTGCGCGGTGTCATGTGTTCCTTGGGCGGACGAATTCAGCCTTTCTCTGCGGTGACCACGGAGGCGGCCCTTAAAACCCGACTGATTCTGCTTACAGGGGAAAGATTTGACAGTCACATTATAATATTACATACCATACTACGAGATATTATCCTGGATATTAGAATTATTATTATAAACACGTTTACGAATCCGTTCTATGTCTACTTTCGAAAGTGTTTTGTACACCATATAAAACGTTACATTTAAGTACCAAAAGTTATTATAATACTTATTTAAAGCATCATCATGTTCCACCTGACCAGTACCGTTACAGTATCGGGAAAGCACACTGAACAAGCTCGACCTTTAAGGTAGGTAAGTTTTTAGCGTGGAACAATGTTCTCCGACGTGGTGTTGTGTACAACAAGATAACCGATTGCCAAGGAGTTGTTTGAGGAATTTCATGTATCAGTTTTGGATGGAACACGTCTCTTCACCGCTGTACAATGCATCGATATTAGTAAACACGAAGGTCTTGCTGACTTCACAGACGACCTTTGAACCGACACAATGCTAGGCAAGGTAAACTCAAACGTGCCAGCCAGACTGAGGTCTAGTCAGGAAAAAATGTGGCTACAATGTTTTCAGTTTAATAAAGGTCTTAATAACTGTTTATATCGTCGTTCCTCGCACACAAAGAAAATTTAAAACCAACAACATTGATAGTGTTTTCAGACTTGGAAATGGAAAAGAAATATACCGATTGAAAACACAAGTTTATGGATAAACACCTGGATAAACACCATTTTTGGCTGCTAAAATCCTTGAACTGTATTGGTTTATTCTTGTAAGTTTGTAAAGCATATACTAGCCTCATCTTCGACATACAATTCTTAGGCACAATAGGGAGTTGTATGACCAAAAGCCAACAGTATATCTTTCTTCTTCTGTACAAAGAATGCTCAGAGAATGACGGACACTGCTGAGTGCAGGATTCTGAGAACGATATGTCCGTGCTGACGCCACTCAGCACATTGCTGATCTTGTATCAACTATCAGCAAATATCTACAACCAAGCAAGGCACTCGGGTTACTATTTCCGCTAACACTGAGTGAAGCATCGAGTCCTGAACAATTACAACTAAGTTGTGTAGTAACTTTTACATTCTGTATCATTTACTTAAAAATAAATACCAAACTATGGCTTTATATCGACCATGTTCGTTGATTTCGTCAAAATCAATGATGATGGATTCTCAACGTTATTAAGTGTTTTTTAAATAACTACTTGTTAGTCGAGTTTTACTGAATTAATTGTGACGGAGAGAGGTACGTAACGTGTTATATATTCAAGACCGATTCCAGAAGGTTTATCATGAATAAATTGTCACTTTTTACGCTCGTTGGCTATACGTCACATTGCGGATTTCAGTCTGGCAAGACCACGCTTACGCTTGGAACAGTTTCAAATCAGGAATAATGTGAAATATTTTGGCATGTATGTTTGATGGTGGAAAAGGAGTCGTATGATCGTCATGGATGTGAACACCTGGATGAATATCGCTTCCCAGGGTCGGAATTATGTGCATACATCTCGCACTCAGGGCGTCAACCTTGCATGTTCAAGATGATATGTGGCTCTTGACTCTAGTCCTCCACCGCATCATCTTGTCTTTGTCCAGTCCATTCCTGTGTCTTAGAATGCTGTGTCTTGGCTTTGTTCATACATATATCAAAGGAACCGACAAAATACGATATATGGCAAAGCGCAAAGGTAGGCTATATTCATGGCCAAGATTTTACATCTTCTTATTTAAACAGTGAACAATTTCAACATGGTTTTTACAACTATTGGCAAATTCACAGCAGCCGTTGTTATGATTGAATTTCCTTTGGAAAAATATTCATGCCGTCAGCATGGGAAGACAGCCCGGGACCATGCAATGAGCACCAATCCTGACCCCCAGAACAAGTTTTGAGAATTTTTTCACACTTTACATAGGTTACACATGTATACAGAATGTCCTGGAAGTCTTGGAACATTTCACATTTTTCCTTGGCTTGATACAAACCAATTAATATATTAAATCCACAATATAACATGGGGTCCATAGTGCTTCATTTCTCCACTAGCCGCCATTTTGTGTTTTAACGAAATAATTAATTTCTCAAAAAGTATTTGACCGACTCAGTTGAAACTTTGCATACTTGTCCCTCTAACCGAAACCTAAAATAACAAAAAGTATGATCAAGAAAAAAATTTTGTTTAAAACTGTAGCTATTTAAAGTTTTAAAATTTAAATAACTAGGATAGGAATGATTTGTATACGAATTATTAGGTATCATACAAAACTAATGACACCGTTCAAAATTGAGTTAGATATGAGTATTTTACTACAGCAATGCTATTTGGACTATTATGTCTTTGTGCGCTTTTATTAGCAGTTGGTACAAGAAATGAGATATCGTATGATGTTACAATTGTTTTGGCATTTATATTAGATCCGCTGATCAGCTGATTTGGTTTACAAACAATGTGTTGCTTACAATAAAACAACTTACAATAATTGAATTATAATCATTGTATTATAATTAATGATTAGTAGAATTATAATTGTGATTTCATCACAATTTTATATTAGTAGCCAAACATGGTAAAATATCTTGAAACGAATCAAAATAAAATGTATATCTATAAAATAAAACCTTTTAGACTTTTAAAACATTGTTATTAATTACACTGTTCTACTTTTAAATTCTAAACTTATTATTTTATTTTTAGTTGTTTTATAGTATTGTACTATTTTTGGCTACTTATATGAAATTTTGATGATGATCGTATTATTATTTATTAATACTTAAGCCTTAGTTTGAATTGACGATACACAAGTATAGGCCTACATGTTGCGTTTGTACGGTTTTGGTCGCTTGCGAGTTCAAAGTATTCACGGCCGTCATCAGTTCCATTGTTGCTTTGTTTGTTGTTTGCTGTTTCTAATGAGTGTGAAAAGAGTTGCTGTTTCGACGCATTCCTTGACTCTTGAAGTATGTGTTTAACTGCTTCTCGCGCGCGGTGACGCATCCACTTACGCCCTCGCGTGTTTAATAAATAAACTGGTTATTGCAAACCATTGTTTAAAAGTTAACAGTTGATGTTATTTTTAATGTTAAAAAAAGCAAATTGGCTACATGCTAATAGCCAGATAATAATAGCTAGCAGCCCACCAATAATAATCCAAACGCCTAAATAGAACTGATGGAGTGGTGAGACGTCCACGTAAACTTGTATTTACATGAGCTCCATTAAAGTACTAAAAGCCTAAATATTTTCAACAATAATAAATGTATTTAGTTTAGACGTTTTCAAATTTAATACAGTAATTAGCAGTCCATTCGATATAATAACCTATGTAATAATTTGTATTAAAACAAAATAGTTTGAAGTATTGACTTTATGGATACTTACTCAATAACATATCCCAATGACGAGCGACTTTGACTCCCGCGCGCAAATGATCTTCCAAAATATGTCAATACGAATACTGTACACAGTTATCAGCTGTGGCTTGTATATTCAACAAATCAGCAAGCTGGTTTGTATTTGGATTTTATTACAACTCCTAAAGGTTGTAGCCTACGCTATTTTGACCCATCAAACTCATACAGTAGTTTGATAAATAAAAAAATGCTAACAGTTTGTGGCGAAGTAAGATTTCCAGTGAAGGAACAATATTGTTCTCGGTAAACAACTTGAATAAATCATGTGTTAAAATCGATAACATTTGGGTTTAGTGTTGAAACGCGTAGATAAGCACACATACAAGCCGCCTGACATTTGATAGTGCCGCGGGTAACTCTCGATCAACGGCAGATACTGAAGTAGCACACACACACACACACACACACACCCATACGCGATCAAAGTACAAAACGAGACGGTGCACATTAAATACACAAAACGAGGAGGGCCATTTTAAATGAAGCAATTGATCTAAAATATGATGGGACTTCTTCGACATACTCAAAAATCAAAAAAGTTCAAAACTCAAAATTTATATCTAAGAATTAAGTATACAAAACGAGGTGGTAAGATGTTGTGGTAATCGTGCCGTGATTGCCGCCTACATTACGGGAGGTTCGTTGGGACATCGTCAGCACGTAACGGGGAGGTGAGTAGTTTCATTCAACATGAGCGGCCTAAATCAAGTAGTACGTGTTTTGTATATTTCTTAAGCACTGAGATGTTATTAAAAGTACTGTATTATAAAACCTATGTACGTATCAATGTTTAAGAATCACATGCATATTTTACCCCTTCCCTCTAATCATCTTCCCCTTCTTCGCTTAGCTCCAATTTTGTATTTTCTCTTTGTCCATTATCTGACCTAAAGTATCCAATTATTCTTATGATGTTCAGAGTTAATTGCTCATTATGAGTTTGGTAACGGCCTTGGTTTTAAGTAAAATGTCTTCTTTCCTTTGACGGATTCACATTTTATGCCACCATTCTCGGTGCGAGGCTACCTTGGCGAGCTCGACTTTTGATGAAAACCAAAACCTGTCCACTATTGTAATTGGGACCAGACTTTCGACATTTACAATAAAGCGGTCGCAAAATCTGCATGAACCCTCTCACTGAAAGTCACTTTAGCCTTTGGTATAGAGGTTAACCAAAGGTGAAACTGTTTTTTAAGAGGATTTATGTTGAAAAGATGTTTTCGTTTGCAGAAATTCGTTTTAGGAAACGTTAAATCCAGAACAATTCTCTATAATATGTCCTATGCCTTATTTCTTTAATAAATAAATTCATGGAAACCTCTGCATCAAATACAACTAATTCTTGTTATCAAACAACGTTGGGTTTATTACTTTACGATGGTTCTTGACAAACAACATTACATTTAGTGACTTTCAAACCATGAAAACAACCCTTCGTCGTATTGTTCACATAAATACATCAGTCCCTGAAGCGAGAATGTGATAAATATTGATAAATAAATAAATGACAGAAACAAACTGCCATGAACATTCTTACAACTTGTATGAAGTAACTACTAGTGAATGTTAGTGTTATGTTTTGTTGACGTTTATTTTACGTCGCAACGCTACACTAAAGCTGGTGTTTATGTTTGTTGACACATTTTACTAACCACCAGACAGCGAACATGGGTATAGAAGATGTACATTATACTCGTACAAGAAAACAATTGGAAACAATGTCCTATAATCATTTTCCCAGATTCATCGGTTTGCTATAGTTATTCGTGTAAAACTAGAAAATACGGTTTAGCTCCTGAACCGAATAGGAAACACCAAACACAAACTCCAAACTAAAGATTTGTTATATATTTTACATATTTGAAATAACATTGGCATCGCAACTGTGTCTGAATCGCAATCTTCTTCCGTTAAGTTCATGTTGTATGGAACCCTCATCAGTTTACAGTTGTCTTGTACTCTTCAAAATTCCATCTCTCGCACACGCTGAAACATAAACATGAAAACATATTAAAACAAAAGATAATTTTCGCATTCTAAAAATAAATTAGTTTGTTAATTTGTTCTCAAAAAAGGTTTGACCATTTAATTTATTCGTCGTATAACATGTACACATCTCTCTGTATGATTTGAAAATGCTATATTATAATTAATATTAATTTATATACGTATTATTATGTGACCGTTGGTCAAATAGAGAAACGTATCCAGTTTCGAAAGTTACAGCACAACCCTAGTACAGAATATAATCTAATCGGGTTACGGTGAGAGAGATAAAAGAAGACTAACAAAGAATTCATTAGAAATGTGACCGTGATACGAGTACATCTGTAGGTAGGTGAAGAGGTTGGTGTAGTTTCTGAGCCAGTGAGGAAAGCTTTGCACGACTTGACAAACATCAATTAGGCAACGTTGTAAATTCCTCAGTTTCCGGGTAACCTCCCGTTTTTCAGTAAAACAAGTAAGGTACAAACTGTGTGAACAACTTAGAGACTCTCCCCAGTTTGTACATTTAAATGTGTGTATGATGCACAACTTGTCGGCGATCGTTGCACAACGTGGTGGCTCTTTTCGAACTACAGTGCTGATTACACACTCTACACATTGACCATTCAAAGTGGAAGGCAAGGAAAAATTAAAAATATTTTTTTTCTGTCGGACATGAGATTTAGATCAAAAAGGTAGTCTGACAAACGGGCTTCCCCGGTTTGTTTTTGCCTCCCGCTTTGTGTTGTGCGAACTGACTTTCTCCTCGTTTTGTACTGTACCCAAACACACAACAATACACACACACGCCAAACCTTGGTGCAATAATTGGTGGTACACAAGACACTTTATATATAAGAGAAGACAATATATAAGAGTAGTTTGGCGACTTCAAGTAGGCACGACTTTCACTCATTAAAAGGGCAATAGCGTTCGGTTAAGCCTCTTTAATATCGTATTTAGTACAAATATTCTTTTTTGGACGCATTTTTTCGGTTTAATGTTTTGGATTGTACCCGATCGATTTACCTTAGGTGTTTTGGTGTTAACCTCAAGAATTTGAAGAATAAATGCTCTGTAAGTGAAAAATATAATCCCTTTCGTCTGTTTTTACAGCTTACTCTAAAGTGAACTGTAGACATTTTATGAAATGAGTTTTAACCATTCGGAACTATTGGGAAATGTTGCAGGGCTGTGTGTAGATAAGCACCGTGTGAACAGGTTGTAAGGAAGTGCATGATGAGACAGACGGTAGCCAGTTAGCAGTTAGTGATACACTGAGCCGTGATAACGGGGCTTGAAGTGATTATCAGTAAAAAGGAAACTTGTCTTGTCCAAGTCAGTGACAAACCGCTCAGTAGTCAGTACCTATACTGCAATCAGTTGATCAAGTATTATTCACGTGAAGAAATGTATAGTTTGATGTTAATTACTCTCAGTACACTGCTAGTATAGATGTGAAGAGCAGATGGTTTATCAGTGATTCAGGGACTATATTGCTCGCTATATGTACGAAGTCAGATCATCCTTCCAGCCATGAAAACATTGAAACCTTGAATTAGCCTTGAATTTGGTCATGAAACTTGTAAAAAGATTTTGTTTAAAGGCTCTGTACCCATGGTGTACTTATTAGTTATTACACCATGTCTGTATCAACCTTGCGAGACGGGAGCACTGTAAGTTCTTGGGTGCGGCAGCAAAGTGGTGTTCAATGTAGTATTTAGGTAAAATAATTAAACTAAAATTGAACGTGAAAGAATGTTGTAATTTCAAGATCAATCTGTTGACTTATGTAAACAAATTAAAGAACAATATTAGCACATGTGATTAAACAATAATAATAGTTTAAAGCCAGGACAGTACACTCAACACCTCAAAACCTTGCTTTTAGCCGCTAGAAACCGTTAGTATTTTCCCGTGAAAGTTATAGTACTCCTTTTCCCAAAAATTGTGTATTTTTCACCTCAAAGTACAAAAAGTTTTCTAAAGCTGCATGAGCTTCGAAAATGTGCAAAAACCTTTAGTTTGATTTAAACGGACACCCTGGAAATAAACTGTTTAATTCACGCTAATTTATAACTAAAAATGTACTTAAAGTATTTACTAGAAACCCAAAAAGTGTAACGCCCAACGTGGGGCTCGAACCCACGACCCTGAGATTAAGAGTCTCATGCTCTACCGACTGAGCTAGCCGGGCTTGAGAAATCGTTGAAATTGTTATCACAAGTGGGAAATCTTGACATGTACGGTTGATAAGGTGAATAATCTGACGTATTGTGCTCCAAAGATCTACACAAAGTGTTTTATAAACGCCAAGGTTTATTTTAAAAGTTGAATGGACTACAGGTCCCAAACCTATTTGCTATTAGTGAAGGGAAGAGAAACATGCCTATCGGTCAACCGGAGTTTTTACTTTTAGTTAGAACTTTACCAAAGTGTAGATTTAAGATTAAAGTGTGATAGGTTTAAACCTAAATCTTATAGGCTTTCGCGGCTGGTGTCACAATGATCTGGTTTTCCACTTTACATCACGTCAAAACATCATAATTTTACATTTAATTTAACATATTTTTAGAATAAAGTTAAAGTAAAATAAGAAAACTGTGTCGTACACTCCGCCTCCGCCATTCTAGTGTGGTTTTTGTTGAAGTCATGAAGTCAAGCACTGAAACATAGCCGACATGTATCCACAAAATCCCACTGTCCCACTGCGAATCCTGGTGATTTTCGAATGAGGGGAAATAAATTGCACAAAAAATAGGTTTATGCCATAAAAATGCATATATCATCCGATTTCAATCTAATTTGATATAAACGCTAAGCCGATCGTAGCCAACGTGCGTACGACGAACAAAAAATATTTTCCATATTAGTCTGGCGGAATAGATTTTGATAATTTTTGTTACAAGTGTTAATGACGGTACCATACATACTTGGCTCAGGTAGCTCAGTTGCTCAGGTGCTCAGGTGATGGTGGTGGATAGATGCCAAAAATATTGCGGCGGAAGATCACTGATCACGTGACGTCTGAGCTCATGACTCAGGCATGCCAATGTTTGATTGATCAGCTGGCTCGCATCTGTCAAACCAACTCAACTCAGCTGTTGTAGATACACTCTGACACTGCCAATTCTGACACTGTCACCAGCTTTAACAACTGACTGTGTGTGTGTGTGGGGTAATGCACGATTAGCTGAATAATCTAGAATTCTTGATGATGTTTTGCAGGTGATAACATCTTAGCAAAACAGGATGAGGGAAACTGTAAGATTTTGAAGTCTAGGATACGAGACAATAAAAGCAACAGTTAATAGTTTTTAACTTTCAGTAGCTGCTAAGTATAATATGAGCTCTAGCTCTTCCTGTGGTCTTCACTTGCTGATGTGACTTCAGCATACAGCGGTGTTTTTTCTTCAGCGCCTTTTTATATAGATAAATAATCCAAAATTTTAGGTGATACGGTGGTCGTATTTTTTTGGATGTATTCAGTTTTTGACCGAATGCATTAAAAGGTTTAAAGAGGTTGGATCACCTTTTAGTGGATTTACAAATCCGGCCCTATTTGCGTGAAAGTGATCGATTTGATAATAATTTTATTATTTATTGTCCGAAAATTAGCTCGGGCCGACCAGACAGACCACGCTGGGTTGGCCATGACTCTTGTGCTTGCTTAAATCACGTTGCGAATTAAGTTCTATATGCTCCTAAGTACGAGTACAATGTAACGGATAAACATTTCCTGTTACTCAGAACGCTGGGAGTCCTGACGTGCCTTCAGGTGCCAATCTTCCAATCCACGGTACTTTCTCCTCTCCAGTTGACCTATCGACATTTCTGATGCGATCCATCCAATTAGGCCACTGACTGCCGCATAGTTGCGCTGTGTGATAACTCGGCCCAGAGTAATGCTACTTTAGTAGCTCAGGGCGGGTCAGCCGAAGTGATAAAATAATCCAACTAAGTACGAATATACAGTAATATTGCATCACAGTACGGATCGCATCAGAAATGTGGATAGATCAACTAAAGAGGAGGAAGAGACGGTGACGGTTGCAGGGTAAATCACTACATAATATAATACAGGATAGGTGTTAAAAATACAGAAACCAGGTCCGATCTAAAAATTTACCTGAAAACCCCGAAAATTGGCTTTTGATTAAATGATATATCCTCGTGCCATCGCCTTTTTCTCATTTTGCTGGACTTGTTCGTTTTCCAATGATCTTTTCCCATTCGTCTTTCATTGCGAAAACATCAGTTACCGTATATGGAAAATAAAAACATTGCTTTGCTTCTGGTGACCAAATTTAGCTTTCGCCGAAAAATCCTCCTGAAAGCTGAGCCTGAAGAAACTCTTGTTATTTTCGACGGAACTAAATACTCAAACTAAACGGAGGATGGCGCTTGCATGGCTCTGTAGACTCCTCAATGTGTTCTGGGCCTGCAGAGCCGCAAGTGAAATGTCGCAGAGTGTGGACTGCGGAAAGGATACTGTATCTGTGTACAGATGGGTGTTGGAACCGGTTCCATGTGGTCCCGTGCCCCTCCCCACTGGCTTGGCCTCCATCCATCCATAGTCTGCACAACCGCACACACCACACGGTACACACACGTGCCGCCTCACCGCGCTCCATTCACGCGCCACTCCTTCACTCGCTGAGTGATGTAGTGTGGAGAATCTAACAAGAGTGCCGGTGACACATTCTGCGGCAAAACCATGAATACTTCAATGCCATAATGTAGAATAGCTGGAATCAAACTTAGAAATGAGTTTGGAATTGAGAAAACATTCAGCTATATAGATTAGGTCTATAAATAATCTTATGAAATAAACTGTGAACATAATTGGCCGGGTCAAGGTTCAACCATCTAAGAAAGCATTAGTTAGTTGCTGCGAGTACTTTCAGTACATTCCTCAAGTAAATTACGATCCTATGGTCAGATACGGTCCTTCTGTTATGTTAGTATACTCTTACTCTGGTTTAGATATAGAGTTCATTTCTGAGGACCCCTAGCTAGATAGGTCACTCCGAATAGCTTATACAGGGTGTTCATAAAAGTGTCACACACTTTATGGTTTGGTTTATTGGGTCTAATTAAAAATAAAATCAAGAATACAGTTTTTTCGAAAACGTTTCTTTTAACAGATATTCACCATTTCTTTTCTCTAATTATTTATTTTCTCCCACATCACTCATGCGATTTAGCTCAAACTTAATTTACCTTTTCTCTAAGTATCTTTGGAAAAAATACCAGTATGATCTAACTTACCATTTTAAAATGGTGGCTATTTTATGGTATTTTAGGTTTTTGTGGTACATCCTAATTAGCAAATAGACGGTGAGGTTTATAATAAAAAGTAAAGAATAACGTTTTGTTTGCTACATTGTATTACTTATCTCTTGACTCCAAGTTCACAATGAGGTAAAATTTGCCAGTTTTTAGCCATTTACCCCTATAGCTCTGTTGTTTCTGATTCGATTTTATGAATTTGGTGTCAATAGAAAGGTTATACAATTTGCTATAAAACCGGATACCATACTTTGTATTGTAAACCTCACCGTCTATTTGCTAATTAGGGTGTAACATTAAAAATGCCCAAAAATACATATAATAGCTGCCAATTTAAAATGGTTTAGTTAGATCATACTGGTAATTTTTCCAAAGATGGCCTTACTCAGACACAAATTTAAATCAAGTTTGAGCCAAATCCCATAAGTGGTGTGGAAGAAAACAAATAATAAGTGAAAAATAAAATGGCGGATATCTGTTAAAAAAAGCGTTTTACAAAAACATGTTATTCTACATTTTCTCTTTATTTTGATCTAATAAACCCAACCTGAAGGTATGTGACATTCTTTTATGAACACCTGAATACGATAGGGGAGAAATAATGCTCTCTGATCGGATAGGCCGGTCAGAAATAGATGATAAGATCTGCAGGTCGGATAGGAACGTCTGACCATGGCGTCTGACTAAGTGTGATCCTTTGGACAGACGAAGTCATCTTGCTGCTGTCGGTTATAATCCTCTTGTCAGGTTCATTTCTCCGTTAGATGTTCATGAAACGCTGCTCCACTAGGAGGAATTGCGAAATCCGCTTACTCTATACTCTAGTGCACTATACAAGGTAGTCTACGCAATCCATCAACCACAACCACGTGTAACATTACACTTTCCTCACTTTCTTCCAGTTTCTATCGCGTGCATCAGATTTCTAGGCTATCAAGTTCGAGTTGTACATCACTATCACTACGGCATTGCTTTTACATGCAGAGCTACTAGTTGAAATTTTATTTTGACTGCGATATATTTGAATGGACCTCTTTTTGTCTTTATTACACAAATGTTACTTTTACTTACGTTTGATGTATTTGTTTCAGGTATGTGAAAACAAACCAATTGTCCAAGAAAGCCGAGTTTAATACTAAGTTAGTAAGTATAAAGTTCTAAATTGTTGCATGCATGTACTTACAAAATCTTAAATCGTTCGTTACGTTGATTTTTCCCCAAGGCCAACAATAAAAACAACAATACTTTGTGAACAAAAAACGCGTCGCCTAATTTCAAACGGTTCAATGCAATGAAATGTTGGTACATTTCTGAACCTGCGCTCGCCAGCTGCTCACTCCTTGGTCACAAACTTGACTTGCGTTGTACAATTTTGAGTGACGTTCGCAATACATTCATCGTTATTTTGAATCTATCGATAATGGACACTATAGGTGGTGTCGCATAGTAGTAAACGCAACATGGGTTCAGGCAACCAACAGCTGGTTGAAAAATCATATTGGGCACTATAGGTGGCCAATGATAGTGTCAAGGACAATTTAAAGAGTGGGTCTGCAGAGTGCAAGGGTTTAAGGATTCATTCTCGTTAATTAAACGAAAAATAATCTAATCAGTCCACCACCGCATCGCAATAATATTCTGGTTCTCGACATCTCCGCGGTGCCACTTAAACAATGTACTGGCAGAGCCAGGTGGTCCGTCTGTTGAACAGCTGACTGCGAAGCAATGACACGTGAAAGTGAACTGTAGAGTGTTTCAGGGTTGTTTACAAGAGCAGAAATAACCTAACCAATGTCAGGGCCGTCTTGAGTCTGGCTGCCAGCAGTAGTTAGATGTAGAGGAGGCTCTCGAAGCTACGCTACAAGTCAACAACAGGGTGTTTCCTTGCATGAGTTTAGGTTTGAATCACGATTGGCCTCGTTATTAGATATTTGCTCAAAAACAAAGTGATATTTAATTTTAAAAAGGATCCATGATCAAGCAATCAGGGAAATTTAGTATCCATCAAATGTGTGACAGTTTTAGGGCAGTTACAGAGTGTATCAAATGTATTGAGCAATTGAATTAAAGATTAAGCTTGGGATATATTTGCTCGTTGCTTGAATACAGTTATAAGTAGACCAAAGAAGATCTTGTTCAAACTTCAAAAAGCGCCTAAAGAAATTAAAAGTCCCGTCGGTTGATGATTGTACCTGCGAAGAATATCCCGAAGAAGTCCACACTAGAATATTTCAAATAAGTGTTGCACGAAATGAACAACCATTAATCAAAGACAGACGTTGATGACTTACAGAATGATTTGATTGTCTGTGACCACCTAGGGCGCCAGACACTGGAATCACGCTCATAGTAATTAATGAGTTCTCCAGACGAAGCTTCAATGAGCTTGGGTCACGTGTCATGCAAGATGCTCTGTAGTGTACAAAGCCGACACGTAATTGAATTCTCATGTATATTATACTAGGTGTTTCTTGAATATAGCACCAAACTTGAGTGGTTGATTCCATATGCAAAAAACAATGACACTTCATGGGTTTTCTACGAATATACGTGGTTCAATAATGCTTCGTTTACCCGCTTACCGCCATTTTCACAAATAATTTTTCTCTTACACTTTGGACAAAAAATTAGTAGTGTTGTAAATTTGTACATTTTTAGGAAATAGCAAGCTCTAACTAATCGTTTGGAATGGCATTTATTTGATGTAATTTCTGGACATAATGCCACATTCCAGAATTTTGGAAGTTTAAAGCAGATGGTTATAGGGATAATTTTTACCAGCTAATTAATTTAACTCTTGAATATCAATTGAGACACGGTTAAACTGCCTTTCCAATTATCACCCTATTGTTAGACAAGGTTTCCCTTCTCGGCCGAATTTTCGAATCCTACGACTCAATAGGTAGGTTAGGTAGACTAATAAACAAAGAATATCATTTTGCCAACTAATAGTAAATCTAGTTTATTTCGCTAGTAAAGGTATAGTCGGGAAATACCCAAAAGACAACTTAATTGAAATGTCCAAATAACCGAAGTTAGATAATATGTTTTTTCCTTAGAAAAAAGCTATACTGGTCTGACATTTCCATATTTGTTTTTTAGTAATATAATTACACCATTATTTTTAAGTACAATAACACTGAGCTTAAAACACTGTCCTACTTTGAAGTTCTTTAAAATGTATTTTTTAATAGCATAGGGAAATTATAATAGTACGTTAACTTACAAAAACTTTAGCTTGTATAAAAATCGTCACTTTAGGGCCCAGTGATGAAATATTCTATTTCGTATTCAGAGATAGAAACATAACACCTATCTGTTTGCGGGAGATCCATCTTTACCACGGGCCCTGGTTTGAACGTATACAGCTCACGCACGCACGCTCACGCACACACACATACACATGCATGCATTAGTCATGTAATTACACGCCACGTTTCACTGTTAATTGCTTATCTCTAGATCTTGACAAACACATCATTTAACCAGTTAGTAGTCTTCCACAGACAGCTTGGGACAATTCCTATAGCACGCCACGTGCAACTGTGGGTGTTCGGAATATACAGGGTGAGTTTTAAATGTCCCCCACCTTAACTTTTGAAATACATACTTTGTGTCATCCACCCCTCCACCCAAAAATCGGGAGGCCCCCAAACCTTTTAAATACAAACCCCTCCTCGTGGCACCACAAAAGAAAGGACATTTTAATTCAAATTTAACGACACAAATTATTTTATTTCAACCAGTTTTTATGTAATACTAATTTAAAGATAACAAAAATCAGGTTTAAATGCCACATTTCATACCTTATCATAAAAGGTTGTTTTATGACAACCTTTCTTCAAAATCCTCTGTGGAATTTAACCTCTTAACATAATCCCATAAAATACTTTTATGTGAAATGTAGCATTTTAAACCATTTTAAATAAATGTTACAAAAAAGAGTCCAGTTAACCAAATTTTCTTTGCGTCGTTGAATTTGTATTAAAATTCCCTTTCTTTAAAGTTTCACATGGGAAAGAAGGGGTTGTATTTAAAAAATTGGGGCCTTCCGGTTTTAGATTGAAGATGGGGTGACATAAAGTACGTCAAAACAGTAATAACAGTACAGTAATAATACAGTAATAATTCAGTAATACAGTAGTAAGTATACTAGTAATAATAACTTTTAGCTGCCAAAAATACAAAAACTTTGCGTTGACAAAAAGCTAAAAAAGGTAACAAAAACAACAATAAAAACATATTTAAAATAAAACAAAGTAAACCACTAGTAAGAGTTAAAAACCTAGTTACATTTATCATAAAATTTAATTATCATGATTCAAGGCTGATCTAAAATTCCCCAACAGATAATTATGAGCCTTCAATAGATAAACCTTTTTTGATGAGATAACATTTTCATTGGATTTAATGTTTTCGGGGAGTTTGTTAAACAATTTTGCACCTATCTGTGCTGGAAGTTTTCCATAAACGTGTTTTAAGAGTTAAAAACGAGTATAGCCATTTTCTGAATTGAGAAATAAAGTTATAAACACCAGGTTTTGTATTTGTTTTCAGGTATGAAGTATGTCGATCAAGTATACTTTAACCCCATAGCAGCTTATGGTCTAAAATAAATGTATAAAACCACATTTTAATTTGCTACTGGGATGAACTATTGCAATGCACTTCTCCGCGTGTTTGCAAACCTCTATTTTATATCACACCTACAATTTGACTGGTTGGTTTGGTGACATACATTGTAACTGCACTACGCTGCACGTGTGTGTGTGTGTGTTTGGTCTTCAACAGATACGTGACAGTGACATTGTAGCTGTGTAGGCGTACAATGTGTAATATCTCCAGGGAGGGGCTGCAACACCTCCCTTTCATGTAAATGCGACAAAACAATGCCTTGTTATGACTGACCAAGGCTCCTTGCTTTGCTAAACACTTCCTTGTTCGGCGCGTCACAGTTTCATCCAGAAGTCACTGCCCGGACAGCTGCTCAACGCGATTTGTTACATTAATCGTCATCGCAACCCCTAAGAAATAGCGAAGACTAGTATTTTGTGTTCAGTATGAGTGCTCTTTAGAAAATTCTAACTTTTGGATAGATGGTTCAATTCAACCAGGTTTGTGTTTCGTGGACAGAACATAAACGCTTTTGGGAAAACTATACAAACTACACTTACACAAAATACACTTAAAATCGAAAACGGTACTTTGCGTACCGAAAGCCGTGACGCTACCCAATGTATTATAGACGCAATGTTTCAATACGATTCAGTAGTGTTTTAATATGTATAACATACATAAATGTTTTCAAGAAACATATTGAATTTGTCAACCAACAAAAAACAAAGCAAAAATGTCAAAAACACCCTTATCTTTACAAATACGCTGATTCGAAAATACAGTGTCTCAAAAACCAGTGTCAGTTGAAAACCACTTTTTCATTCCTAATTGCATGTTGTAGAAATCTTCAAGTAAGTTTGAATTTTAAAGCGGTTAGCCTATTGAGTTGCCTCGCCTGTTCCAAGATAAGCACGTGAAGAAAATAAGAAACTCCAATTATATTGTTGTGCCATTAATACGATTTTAGAGAGCATACAGTACAAAGTTTTTCTTTTATTGCACCTCATATTTTTACGAGAAGTTCTGGAGCAGTTTTCATGTTTCATGAACGCTGGTGCAATGAAAGCTGGTTCATCCCTGAGACGAGAGTAGGACAGAGCGTGTTTGGGCTCGCAGTGGGCGGATCTGCGGGATTAGAGGGCGATAACAATCTACGCTACGTTTCAATTATCAGTCGCAGCGAAGACCGCCCTCGCGATCACGAACCCTGCTCGCTTCTTTTTGTGATCGTGTTGTCCAGTGAACTCCTTTACATTCAGGGTGTCTCTTTGTTTTCAAATATCGTGTATTAACCATGATTCTTTATATTCTGGGAATGAAACTGAACTAGTCTGTCCAAAGCGTTGGAGGGAAATTTGTTCTGGCACACGATACATTAACAATTATAGGATTAAATGGCTTTACTCTGCGCCTCGAGAGTTGACAGTTGAGAAGTGCCCATGTAAAGGACCTTTAAAAACTGAATCGACTTTGAAGATTTGAAATTTAAGTTGGCATTAAACAAGGCCTAACTTGAGTTTTCTATATATCAGTTTCAGAACGTTATCTGACGCTGCTCAACCGCCAACTCTCGTGGCGCGGGATGAAGTAATTTATTGCTTTTCTAGTTTGTTCCATTGCTCAGACTTTTTATTTCAAAGTTGGTTTAAGTTTAAAGTGTTTCTCTATACAGTCATTTCCAGTATTTCCTCTCAAAGTTGTAATGCCAGAACTGCCTACATCGGAAATTAACTTTTGGAAATGGTTTTCTCCCAAATGGGAGGCATTTACACAGGGCGGTATTGTGCTTCTCTGTGGAGGCTTTGATGAAGACTTTTTTCCGATGTTGTATCAACACAATCCTTTAATGATACAAACAATTTTGTTTGCATTGTATCATACGAGTTTATAATTTTGTAATACACAGAAACTTGCGAAATTCGTTTAGGATGAATCGAAAAGTGGATTTCGTCGACAGGTTTAGCAAGCAATAGTATGTCTACTAAGATAGAAGACCTGAAAGATTCTGATGTAGACCAATTTTCGTTTTGCCAACAAACAACCCACCTTTCTCCTCAAGCATCCATGATTTGCGGCCTGATTTGATCCTGTAGCCGAATATCTTAATTTTTCTAGCTACCATGATCGCCTACGAACAGCGCCAATTAGCATAATTGAATCAGAAGAAATGTAACGCAAACATGGACATGATTCCAGCGCAGAACAGAGAGTGTTACACAACTGGTAGATGAAGATCTCAGTGGTCGAGGATGCTGATGCCACAGCGGGAGATTCTGCAGTATGTCTGGCAGTTAAGCATCATAATGCAAGCCATCATCTGACGTGATGGCCTGTGAACGCCGAGGGATTATGCAAATAGATGCGATAGCGAGAGGTCAGAGACTTCTTCGTCTAGGCATCCAGGAGGCTGGAGAATCCACACGTCGTGCAGGAGGAGCGGTTTCCTGCTAGGTTTCGTAGTAAACATCTCTGTTTATCACAGGTGGTGATTCCTGCTTCTTGTATTTTGAAAATAAAACAAACAAAACAAATACATGAGTACATGAACTGTTGTCTCTAAGTTTAAAACCACCTTATTTCACACATGAATAGAGCGAATTGTTTTATGTTTGCTTCGTACCCTTTTATTTTGCATGAAAGCCGTTTCGCCTGAAGGGCTTTTCCAATTTGATAGCGATTCTTTGTTTTACATAGGTCGTAGACTAAATTAATCGAAGCTCATTAAATATCGATCCGGAAGTTTGAAATTGGCCCATTGGTCCATTTTCACACGTAAACATTACTTAACATCCACTAAACACAATCTCACAAAATCAGAATGGCCTACAACGTACAAACAGAAGCAAACTATACGAACATCTTCCTAGTAAGAACTGATGAGATTATCAAAGTTCCTTCATAGGGATCATTTACAAAGTCTACAATGTGGAATACCCTGCTCACTATGTTCTTGATTCCTCCTCACATTATCAACTCTCTCTGCAGCTTAACGGCACCTGATGTAGAGACGGTTGATTAGTGACCAACATAACACAATTGTAGAGGAATCAGACCGTCATGATAAATAAACTGTATGATTGTGCGAGGGAGTGGATGTGATGTGGGGTGTGCGCTCCGCCCTCGCGGCGTGACCGGGGAAAGCGTGGTTCATCACAGACGATGTCTTCTTCAACATCTTCACACTGCAATCACTGGGAAATCTTGTTGCTGTTAGAGATGTTTTCATTATACAAAAATCAATTTATACATAATCGATTATTATACTAAATTCGCATTAGTTAGAAACGCTTCATGTTATGCTGGTCAATTTCAACGATTACGAACGAGGTACGAATGGTACCTCAATTCAATCATCTAGGATCTAACTTACTCATTTGAAACGTAAGATTTTCATTTGTGTTGTTTTACTAGATATACGAGTATATATGGGTTTTACTGATTATATTAATTATTATAACTTGTTATTGGTTATTTCCCTAAAAGGCTCAAAATTATATTTTTTTTGTTATTCTGACCTGAAAATAGCTGCTTAAGACACATTAATGCTACGATGTAATTGGATGTAATCTGTATTGTAGCATGAATAAGTAAATAAATGTGTTGGCAGTGCTAAATTCCACTTTTACACCCAGGTAAATAAGGTATTGTTTTGATGATGTTTTTCTCCCTAGAAACTCCATCATAATTCAGACTGCTGAGTTCAAAACAACGTTTACTTAATTAATTCTTCATAATATTAAAACATTTATTGACATTTATTTCTCATTATTATTTGCATCATGACAAAAAGTAGCGTTCATCAAAAATCCGAAAATGTTCAAAGGGTCCGAAAATGTTTTTGACCCTCGGTTTTTTAACAACTTAACCTCGTACAAAAAATGTCACTTTAAGACCTAGTGATAAAATATAATATTGTAGTATTCTATAATCACTATCGGAAAGTGAAATTCTCTGAAAAGTTTTGTGGAGAAGAGATTAATTAGATTTCGAATCGAGAGGGTTCAGAATGAGAATGTCTATAGATTGTACAAGATAGATTTTCTATAGTACTGAATAATAATAATAGTTTAGCTGATTATTATGTTTACTATAAAATATTTAGACTACCACACAGTCGTAGACTTTGTTACTTTTCTTCAATTCGTCAGTGTGCTGTCTGGTTGAAAATACTAACTAAACTATACTAAATGTTCTTGTCTTCTCACTATGCTGAGGAAGCTATGTTACTGTATATTCACAGCTGACAAACACTTATGCACAAACTAAGTGTCATGCTGTGCAATACCGTGCCTGCATACATCTCGCCCAGGAACTAGTTCTAGGTAATGTAAAGAGAAAGTCTAATGATATTGCTGTTATTAGATGAGTTGGATTCTCGCTACAAATGATTTTTACGTTTCACCGCCACTCTCTCTGTTTCTACGCGAGATGAAAGCTGTACAATATTAGCATCTATTGTAAAACATAACAACACAGCTGTGAGCGCGTCACAGTGCGTGGTTCAAGTGATTTAATTGTAGGTGTGAGCTATTTCCTTGCTCAGGTGGAGACAGTTTAGTTGAAAGTTAAGGAGTAAAAGTACATTTTCATGTTTTGACTGGGTTTTTAAATTTTAAGATCGAAGGAAGAAGGCTGTTCAGTGATAAATGTTGAAATCGTACGTACGGATTCGCCTTCTATAGTAAACATAGCCCATAATAATTAATTATATGCATGTAACAAACAAAACTGTGTTTAGTAAATAAATAGTAGTGCAATTTCAAAACACTGGTTTAGGCACATCTAAAATATACCCAAGTAACGCACCAATGACCTTTAGTCATTTCGATAGTCTAATCTATAAATGATAATTAGCTACTTTAGAGGTACAAAATTGCTCAACAATCATTTCAGTGATACAGGAAACTCATACTACTAGAACAAATGACTAACTGGAATGTGAGGTTCTACGATAAGGAAGTGCTTTCGATAGTGGAGCGGATTTCTTATCTCAGAGCTGAGCTAACCATTAACCTGTCACGATATATACAAACCTGCTTCTAGGCCTACTTCAGGGTCACACTTATCACTAATGTGATATCAGCTGTTCCACCAACTCAGCAACAGAGCTAGGCAAGCAGCTGTATGTATGTTAAGACCTGCCTTTCAGAGTTAAAACTGTACTCATCAGAGAATACAGAAAAGCATTTTCTGTGCTCGTTGGTACACGTGAACCAATTGCGAGGCAAAGCCTTGTTTGGCTGTCATGCAATAGATCCAAAAATGACGATTACGGTTTTCAACGGTTTTGCAAACAGTAGACCTATGGCCAAACAAAAAATGTTAATAGTTTAGCAAAAATCCAATTTCGGAATAAAATAACAAAAAACTCAAATTTTGTAAACAGAAGACCTGGCTGTCATTACAGTTAATCATAATGTTTAAAGATGTATTGTTAAATTCGAATAGGTGTCGTTGCATGCAAAGATGATGGCAAAGAGATTCAATGATCGTTTTAATATAATTAAAATGTTGTGCTAACCTCATCTAAGAGAGGAGGAGACTTTTCATAAGGTGTCTTTGCCTTTCTGTTTCTTCATTAACCAAGAAAACTGAGCTTAAATTTTTCTATTTGGGTAGCTAATATAAAATCTCTTGGTGTGGTTAAGTGGAAGAGAGGACTTTAGAGTCCTAATTTCGCCACCAATAAAGACGTTTTTCATTTCATATCTCTTTATGGAAAAATTTACATTTATGTTAAACTTTTGAAATCCTTAAAAAGAAAACTCCAAGCCTCTTTATTTTTCTGGGCCGTTGGATATAATTTTGTTTGTTATAGCTGAGAAGTCGAATTTAGTTGTCACCAGACATGTATCCTGAATGATGCTGTCAAACTTCAGACAGTCTCTCCTCGAAGTTGCCAATACCGTACATGTGCTATGAGCTGTGTATGGTTGGTTTTCACGCTGGGTTTGAGTGTTCCTGTGTGGCACATGACGGTTTATCGCCGTGTTTACTGCCTCGGCTCTCGGTTTATGAACTCGCTCACACTCCCTGTTCCCTGGTCCCGGATAAAGCCATCACTCTCGATATCACACCTTCTACGTACCACCACTTTCGCCCCAATCATCAGATACGCACTTTTATCATATACTCGTACTTGAGTTGTCTGAACTTTAGATACATGGCGAAATAATAATAGGATCTTTTAAAAGGAATTCACACACATTTATGATATACTTAATTTTTCTGAACTTTCGATAGGCTACATAGCAAAATAACAGGATCTTTTTCAAGAAATTCACGCACTTTTATGATATTCTTAATTTTTCTGAACTTTTGATACAAAGCTAAATAATAATAGGATCTTTAAAAAGAAATTTCTTACAGTATTAGGTCAAAAGAAAACTTAGCTTGATTGGACAAATCAAGCTTTCAAATATATATTATAGTAAGTTTTAACGTTCACAGAATCCCCATCTTGAAATTGGCTAAAACGCGTATAAACTCCCTTTTTTCATAACATGACATTATTTTCAGTCCTGAAGCCCTGTTACGGTGGAATTATACAAACTTATTTAACTATAGGAAGTAATGTTTTTTATGAAAAGTGTATGTGAACAGATTTTTCGTCGAAGTAAGTAGAAAAACTATGTTGTAAATTTCCTGACAAATTTACTGCTGCTTTTCGACGCAATTCAAAAATTACCTGACTACATACCTCGCAAATATCGGTTGAATGTGATCAAAACATTAATGGACTCTTAAGAGTGTCGTTGTCCAAAATGACCATTCAATTAAGTTTAATAGTCTTTCGTTAAATATAGTTCGCCAAATCAAAACACGTATATTCTAGCATGTTTGAAACTAAACATATATTGTTCTGTTTTGTCCAATGTAAATAAAACACGATCAAGTAGATAAGAAGACCTTTAACAAGCAAAGCAACGATCACAACTTGTGAGGAGTGTGGACCACTTCACAACATTGGAGTACTTGTCAACTACAGTTTAGTTTCATTGTATGGTTTCATATCTTAACAACTCTACTGTCATGTCATATCCAATCCTACACAGTCAGGTAGTTGTAATCAATTACTCCTTGTAAACAATTTACGTGTTTACCATTCATTGTCTGTTTTATCAGTTTTTGTTCTTATCGCTAAATAGTTTGTTAGAACGTGTACTGATTAGTAGACATTCAGTCGTGAAGGCTGAATAAGTTGGTGTGCAACTTGTGAGTAGTTCTCAAATAATGAAAACGTAAGTTATGATTATGTATAATGTTATTAAAATGTTTATAATGTTGATAAATATAATTTACTTATTAGAAACTGGAAAGCTGACAAAATTATAAGTTTAAAATTAGAAAAAGTGGGTACTAAAAGCAGTATTTCATTTAGATAAGAAAATATCATTACATCAGTACTCTTTGAGCTTTGGAATCATAACATAGATTCAGCCAACTATTTCAAAACGATCAATACACATTTTAATGTGATTAGCTTGCTTAATCGGTTTTTGGGGTTCCATTTAATTAGTTGTATACACTTTAGAGTTCAAATGTATTTTTTAATTCCAAAATAAAAGTTACAGTAGATTGCTGAGATTCCTTTCCAGCAAACACCCATAGGAAACAGAGATATTATGTTTCAAGTTATGGAACAGAAGAGTATCGCCGAACAAAACAGAAACCAGTTTTTAGATTTTCATCGAACATTTGTGGCAAAATTGTATACAATTTATGATGTTTTTGCCGCTATCTTGGTTCTAACTGGTCGAATAATATTGATTGGTGAACTTACGATGACATAAATATTTACGTCGAAATTCATTAAAAACGCATCATAAATGCAACATTTAGAGTTCAAAAGTTCACTTTTGAGTAAATAAATTCCAATTTAAATTTTTTATACAGAAATTCAGAGTTATTATTGGAACTCCTTGAATTTCACATGATCTCTTGGGGATATATGTTACCCTTGTATTCTCATACGACTTTTATTTCGCTTGTTTTCTTAATTTTACATTTTGTTTTTCAAACAATTTTTTTGTGTTATCAAATTTTTTCGACATAATTTTGATTATTGTTGTTGTCAATTTAGATAAATACATGCTACATATTTTCTTAAGTATATTTTTAAAATGTTTGTTTTATACCTACTTTATATCCGAAACATAAAGGTTGCGTTAGTTATAGTATTTCCTGGAGGGCTATATCTATAGTAGAGTTTGAGGAAGCACGCGACTGTGTCTCCCTCAACTCCTGGGGGACGAGGCAGGATCCCTCACCCGACACAAAGGGAGGGGAGACTCCCGTCTTGACGACGTCCTTTCAAATTGAACACTCTCCGGGCCCTTTAGTGCAAGGGATCAATGCACAATATTGTCACTCTCTGCGGCTCGTCCCACACATAGCGTATTGGGGGTGAAAACTTATTGTATTGCCACTTTTAACAAATACTGTTGTAAAGGTGACTGACGTTTGCGTTTAGGGTGGAACAGCTGACGAACCTATCAAGTGTTTCTTTTGGTACAAAAGTATTCAATCAATGTGTTAAATGTTGTTCAATTCCCTGTGTAAAATTTAGAAAGTTAAATGTTGAGTTTTGTCAAAATGTGTTTAAGACATCTATTGTTTATTGTAAATGGATAGCGTATTGTATACTGTTTTGTATTAGACGTTAAATGAATTAACCGAAATTGATAGCTGATTAATTTTAATTTGTCACGAACATTTAGTGACCCATAAGGATTTAACTGTTGTACATTTGTTTGTATACAAATAAAGCCATCCATTATAGAAAAGGCTCACGCAATGCACCAAATAGAAATGCCTTATAATTTCAAAGCAAATCAACCCACCATTTACGAGGCGGTATCTACAATAAATACACAATTTAAACAAAACCAATGTTAAATTTACTTTTAGTGCTGCCAGTGAAGCAGTTGAACAATGATGACGGCGAGTTGTGTGTTAACTGGCATGTACTGGTCTCGGACTTGACATTGACACTCAACTATAATTACTCTGCTCCCACTTCCACTTTCATAACTTCAACCTCAACCTCAGCTGTCCTCTCCTCCCCTTCCTGTCGAGGCTTTACTTTCTACAAGACATACACCACTTTGTATAATATTCCCTCTGATGCATTAGGTTTCAATAAGCTCTCAGTTAAAACTCAAAATCAATCCATACGAGAATAGATATCCAAATTTTAGCTGCAAATACGAGTATTTCAGGTCATTTAAATACAAAGTGTTAGAAATTAATTTGGAATGGCCAACTTTTATTTGAAATGTCCTGTTTTCTTCATTTGGTTTAGTAGGCTCCCCAACTTTATGGTTAACTTCTTCATCTGGTTGGCGGCTGTGAACTTAAACTCGATTTTTAAGCTGGGATGTCAATTTTTAAACTTGTGACGAGTTAAAAGGACTCAAACTTAGCGAGCTATGTGAAGATTGCATGCAAAGTTTTACTATAGTGTTTTATACTGTATGATCGACACTTATTACGATTCCTATGATCGACTCGATTACGATGTAGCCGGGTAGATCGACCGCGGGTCCAACTCTGGATGAACATGGAGTAAAAACTTCAAACGAAGTTTTAAACCAGTTAATGGTTGTATGTGGAAGGGGTTTCTCTGGAAGCATAAAGCTTCTGAAGCTGCTTTATGTAAACACCACAACTTGTTCATACGTCAAAAATAAAATATTTGTTTGAAATTTAAAGTAATTTTTAAAATAAAAATATGGAATTTGTAATAAATATTTTATTTTGTAAAACCTTAACGTTTAGTTTACAAATTGGTTGTCGTGTTTATCTTGTTTCTTTCTTAATATCAGTATAACGACTTTCAAATTTATGAGTATGTTGCACTAAATCTGCATCCAAGTGTCACATTCTTTTGCAAAGTTATAATATACACGCCTTCTAACAATACCATAAAGGTAATTAGATTGCTAAATGCAACTAATTGATGTGTCATCGTCCATAGTGTCAGCTGGTGTCAACACTTTCCCCATAAACTCCCACACGCGCGCTCACCACCTCACTCCCACTTATGTGTGTGGCTCTGCATGGATTATGCAGATATTAAACGCTTTTATGGAGCGCGTAATGTGTAATCGCCGAGCATATCGCTGTTAAACTCGCACTTTCGGTGCGATCACATGTTGACCATGACGTGGGAGCGGCGGTGTTAATGAGTGTTGCAAGTTTTCTAGTGAAAACTCGTTGTAGTACTTAAGTGCGTACTGTTTAGCAGCTAGAAAACACCGCTATCTACCAGTATAATGTATAAACTTTCATTACTGCCCTTGCGTGAACGGAATAAGATAACCGTTTTGAGATTCGTCAGGTATTCTTGTGCACAAAGCCTGGATGCAGCCAGCCTTAACTATCTTCACAATATTTACAAGATTCACGAAAAAGAGTGGACATATTCTAGTCCGTTCAAAATGGCTGTAAATTCTAGTTACCGCCCTTTTAAACTAAAATTGATCTTTAATATGGTGTCTGCTCATAGATAAAGGTTTTATTGCATAACCTCTATCAATGCATAAGTCAACTACCTTCATTCAAATTTAAATATAGCCTGATTACATGTGTGGGTGAATTGGAGGGTCATAATAAAGTTCCTAATAATGAAATGTAATACGAACGATTGATAGGCTTTTACAACATATGCTAATATGGAAACCCTCTAGGTCCCCACTAAGGATTTAGAATTTGAAGCATTTACATACTTCAGTTATCATTTTTAGATTTTGATGATTGATTTAATTGTTGCAGGTAACTAGATGGATTGGACACATTATCAGTCTTTCACTAAGTCTCTTTTTAGTGGTGAGTTCGTTTATAAACCTATCGTCACTCAAGGTTTAAATACAATTTTTAAATAATTGATGACGTGCTGTTGTCATGTTCTATGGAATGACGCAGGAGAGGGGGGGGTGGGTGACTCGTGTGTGTCGGGGGGCGGAACCAGGAAGGAACAGTTAAGCCTGTCAACAAGGACTCAATTGATAGCAGAGAGCTTCCTACTTAACTGCTACCGGCTACCGCTCGTCAAGAGGTGTCAAACCCTCGGTACAGTATATATTCATACTTAAATTTAAAGGGGTGAATCAGTTTAAAGGGGCTTCGTTTGATATGGGCTTACCCCCAAAGAATTCGTCATAAAAACTAAACATTCCAGAGCCCTCATTAAAATCACTTTAACAAGCATAAGGTATTGGAATACCAAGTAGCATCAGCCAAGTGCAAAAGTTATCAATATTTGAATATATTTTGATCCATGGAATACGTTTTTACTCATCTGATCTCTAGTAGAAAACATTTTACCTTAATTATTACAGAGTGGATTTATTGGAATTAACTTCTAACATATTATCCCATATAAGATTTAGATCTTGATCAGATTACTGTTTATACTTCTCTTAAATCGTAGAAAGACATATGATGCTTTGATAAAAGCAAAGTACTTTGGGGATCAACTTTCTAATGTGATCAACCCCTGTTGGACCCGTCTAAAAGCAAAGTGTACTTCACACGTTTGGAACTAAAGTAGACATTTGCATTAGGATTTATCTCGAAGCATCATCGCTACAAACCGCAGAGTGTGTGCTTCCTGCATATTAGCCCACTGATTAAAGGTTCAAAATCCCCCTGGCAGAGGAAAATTGGGGTTTCCTAATCCTACAAAACATTTTAAGTGAATGTTAACAATAACTTATAACTCGATATAATTAGCAATTAAAAGTTAATGTCGGCCTTTTTTCTTTTAGGTTCTTCTTTGAGGTTTTGAACTTTGGCGAAACTGCTTTATCTGGCTCAAATTATCTCCCAATATGAACACAATTTACCAAAACCCGACTTGATTAAATCAGTCTTACACTGAAGTGTGAAGTTTACAGTTAGAAGCATTAAAACGTGATTCGAGGCAATAATGAAGCTCTTATTGCCAGCACGTGCTCTTGAAGTCGTGATTTTTGGAAACACAACCTAACCTCGTAATGTGTTATCTTCACCTGATAACTGGCTCAGGTGGATGCAGTCAATACAGCCTGCACACGTTTTCGGAGGGGATCCTCGCACAGTTCAAAACAACTTTTGATAGATTTTATCTCGTTATTTAATGCTTGAGTAGTATGTATAGTATTGGATAGTAAAATATCGTAGTTTTGAAAGTTTTAAAAGGGTACTTAGAAAATGGATACTGTCAAGCTGGTAACAATCAGAGTATATTATACAATAGGAGTGAAATCAGAGTACATCTTTCTACAAAAACTGCATCAAAAATCGCTCCCAACAGTTCTAACATTTGAATGTGTTGAGGATTTTGGAATGCAACATGACATTGTAATATTGTATTGAGCTCATCTCGATTCTACTATCATTAACAACAAATTGACGCAAGTAGCTATTGATACCACTGGTACAAATTTTTATTAAATACACTTTGTTTCAAAGTGCATTAAATCTTTTAGTGACTTTGCTAAGCCAAATTTGCATTTTATCATTTATGCCGTGACATAAATCCAAAAAAAGTAACTGCACTACATATCCATCTCTCAAATAAAACTTATTTCAAAAAGATCAGATAAACATTTTGGCGTGAGTTGTCTCCAAAATTTTTTATTTTATATTGTTCTTATGGGACAAAAAACAAAATGGTCGACAATTACTGTGCACTCTCAATAAGACAAACATCTTTACTGTCGAAACATACATGTCACATTATGTGACAATACTTTGCCCCATCACCATCAAAGTGTAATATAGCTTCAATAGCACAAACACTCACTCATGCCTATTTAGGGCTTTATGCAGTTAACATACACATGCCAATTAACTTAATATTAACAATTTTACTGATCGCTAGCACTGGAACGTTATTACACCTAGACACAAAACAGCGGAAGCAACAACTGAGAATGGCAAAACCTATTCACTCACCCCAATGAGTGCTCAGTTCCGGACGAACAAGACAGAAAAGAAAAGATGCGAAAAACAAGCGACAATAGTGAAAGTTGAGCACTCGGACGTGGACGTTATGGAGCGGGGTGGCAAAAAGCAAATGGACACAAATGAAACTGAACTGTTTTAACAGCGGGAGAAGGTCTCGGCTTTCACTAGATAAACACAGCAACTACAGAGGAGAGCAATCGGGCGAGACGAGACGGAGAGGTCATATCAGGAGCCTTGGTCATCATCAGCCAGATGCAGATGGTAGAGTCCGCTGTGAAGAAAGCCGCTGGAATTTGCTAAACGAAAGCTATTCGCATTGATTCAGTTTCTAAAATCAAACTGTTCTCACAGTACGGATCAAATCAATATTCTCAAATTGAACTCTCGGACGGACTAATGGCATATTCAAAGTTATGAACGTGTTTCAAAAGTTGCAAAGTTATATAACCGGTATAAACTGCCTCGCCTGATGATGTTTGCAATCGCATCCAACCTATTCTAATAAGAAATAAGAAGTTCAGCGATAGCGAAATGGTCAGACCCACGGTTCTAGACTATCCGTGGCAAGACGTATCGTGCGGCAAAAAGCGTACGGTTTTCAGCTTTTGCAAAACTTATTGTGTTACATTATTTTAAAGATGTCTCTACTACTCTAGTCTGAGCACCTAGAACCGAAATTTTACTTACTTTTTCTATTACTGTCATCATGAAATCAAAACTGTTTGCAGTCATTTTCTATGCTATAATTCATAGGTCACTATTTTAGTCATAAACATCGGAAAATTCTTCAAGTGCATAATTAGGTCATGTTTTCTTCTTTAAAATGATTACATTTATGCTGCACTATTAGGATGGTTACATTTAAATTGTCAATTTTATCTTATGGGCCTACAAGAGAAAGGCCATCGTAAACCTCAAACAACCAATATACGGGGTAAACACCAAAGCACGTCAAGAAGCACTTATGATATTCCAAGTACCCCCACTACATATGTCAAAGAGCGTTGGACAAATCTAAGCCGTTCAGAGATGGGTGTTGTCATAAAATAAGTAAAACAGTATACTTATATGCTTATTCTATGGTGTTGTCAACAACTTGTTGTACTCGGTACGTGAAATTCCAACTATAGTGTTTATTATATTCACTTTCTGCCAAACAAAAAAAGAATAATCACTCCACAGACTAAGGCCGGCCACACGCTGGATCAGACACAGACAGTCTTCAGTCAAAGACGCTTTTAGACGTCTTTAGTCGTTTCTGTCTGTTTGACTTTTCTGACTGATCCTGTGTGTGGGGGTTTTTAGTCGCTAACTGCCGAATGAAAATTGAAACTTTTGAATAAGTGTTAGAACAAATTCAGGATAGAATTAAAAAGCAGGGATGTGGGGGCGCGCATGCGCAGGAGGCTGTGACCAAAGACAATACATATGTGTATGTATTGTCTTTGCTGTGACGGACAGTGTCTAATAGCTTTTGACTAAACGTGTCTTTTGAGGGAGCTGCGTCAGTCAAGGAAAAAACGTCTTTAGGCGTCTGTTCGTCTAGTTCAATGCAGTGTGTGGCGACTCCATAGCCAATAGTGCTAAACCCCTCCTTTTAGTAGCTATTAGTCAAAATGACTGACCGTGTCTGATCCAGTGTGTGGCCGGCCTAAATGTGCAACATCTGTCGTGCAATTTCACCGGTGGATTGTCTTCCAAAGTGCACTTTCGCTGTAAAGAATCACTTTGCCTGTCTTGCCTGTGGAGGAAGACAGATTTGCTTGTACGCCGTTACTCGTGGCTGGTCAGCGGACAGACAGGAACAGACGTGACAGGTCAGGTCGCATCTGATAATGGCGTCAGAACCACGTGATCTAGGCCATCAGTTAGCGGCGAGCAGGAGAGGCGGTGTCAGATTCATCAGCTGAGATCATAGGCCTGGCAGTCACGCAGAGGACTGGATGCTTTGGAACATATTGCTACTTGCAGAAGTCTCTTATCTTCCTTGGACAAAGTTGAATGTTCTCCATAAAGAGCTAAATACAGATTCTTCCATTCTAAGAAGCGGCCAGATATTGCCCGAGCGGCGTTTTGATGGGATAGGGATTTTAACATGAGGAAGTTTTGCAAACGATGTTTTGAGTAGATTAATGTACTAAAATTGGAAAGGGTTTGTTCTCTGGAAGCATTCATCCGTTACTCCTGCAGCATATCAAAGCAAAACTCAAAACTTACTTGCAAACAATAATAAAAATAATAAAATTTGGATTACGAAATTTTGAGCTCTGTGTTCTTATAAGAAAATTGAGTTTTAAATTTCGAAATAAAACTCATTGTTTGACGAAAGTTTTAAAGTGTTAATGCAGCATTTCGTAGGTGCAGCCTCACTAGGTCTATGCTTTTAGAGAAAAAGTGTTTATATTAAACATGGCTTGGACTCTTTGTGGATGGACCGATTTTTCAGTCCGCCTTTTAAAACCCTCCTAAAACTTATTACACCATTTTAGTTCAAATGAAAAGAGGAGGAAAATGACGATGTAGCCCTTTTCTTCCTTAGTTGTACAAATGCATTCTCAAGAAGTATTGTATCCACAATTTTCACGTGACATTTAGAACTATTCCACAAGATAGTTTATAAAAGAACTAAAAATGATGTTAGGGAAGAATAATAAACACATAATCTATTCTACTAACTACAAGAAAGAGAGAGAGCTGGCTATAATTCAATAAAGAACTTTTAAATGCAAATAAACCATTAAAAATTCTGTATCTAAAAGCTTACACGAACAGAATGCGTTTAAAAAATTGTGTACGTGATGTTTCAAACAAGATACTTTTTTGCGATCGTAAAGTAAATGAAATAACTGAAAGCAGCATTGCGTTTAAATATTGTAGAATGCTGAAATCGGGAATACTTTGAAAAATGACTAGTGTTTTGTTCAAGAAAGAAGCATATAGTATCTTGGATTTGATAGAAATAGACTGGATCATTTTAACTCGTAGAATTCGGTATGTGATACATCTACCAAGGTCCATATCACCTCAATCTTCTCCGTTTACATCTACGAGTACGTACCAGTTTCCCATTTCGCGGATGAAGCATGCTTACACCGCAAAGATGACAAGGCTCCTTCTCATTGTGCCCGTCCGTTAGTTGCGATTGCTCATTCATTTTTTCCCACAATCCGCAACAAAAGCATCCAATCGCCAATCAATTTTTCCTCGCCGGCACAATGAAGATCCAATCTCATGGTGAATAGCTCTAGCAGTGACTAGTAGCCTCGGCGTGATCGCACCTGTAGTGCCACCAGTCCTTCCTTGCGATCTCTTCTTCCTAGTTCTGACTTGGCTGAATCAAAACAATTTAATAGAAAAAGGCAAAATCGTATGGTTTTTTTGAACTTATACTATGCTAGACAAAGTCAGGAATCCGTACCCACCTGGTCAGGGATCTATATCCACCAGGGTAAGTCAAAACTCAATTTGAAATCCATACCCAGCCAGGAATCCATACCCACCTGGAAAAGTCAAAACTCAATTTGAAAACATTTGAACAATTAGTTATTTGGTAGTAATGCGAATACTTGTATGAAATAACTTAATCCACATTTACTTTCTCAACACTAACCATGTCGCTAAATGTCAATCATAATTTTCACGTTCATGCAATTTTGTTGAATTCGATTTCGTTAGTTTTAATGTTTGACGACGACGTAGCTTATAATACAAAGTAAAATACGTAAAATCATTCTCGTAAAATGAAATGCGTTTAGGTAATCAATAATTATTGTCAACAAAGATTTATACTGACAATTTGTCTCATAATTCAACAAAATTGATTCAGCATATGGAAAAGTCTATGAAGCGGTCGGTGATGGTGTTGACTGTTATTTTAAATTAAACTAAGTTCCGCTTGCAGGACTGATTTTAAACTAGAGTTACCTTGTAGAAAATTCTTATTTTAAGAAACTTAAGTTTTTCATAAAGATATAAATTAAAAATTATTTTAATATGACGTTTGTAATACAATGACTGTGTAATTGTCTTACTACAATAAAGAATTATGAACTGCTTATGCAATTCGGCTTTATGAGGCCATCATCAGAGCACTTCACTCACACAGTTCACTAAAATGTAATGCACATTATATACATAAATACACTGTTTTATAGGGGTAAGGTTTTATTAATTTGTTCATCCACCCTTTTCGCCACACTGAAGTAAATATAGTGATAAGTTATTATAATTCAGTGAACTGGGTTAGTTAGCTCTGATGATGGCCTCACTAACACAAAAGTCTATAGGATCTTTTTAGGCACGTTAATTGAGTTAAATGTGAAAATTTTTCTCTGGAAGTATGATTTATTAGTGCTGCTTCATATAAACACTAAAGCTTTTACTTTCGTCATCAAATGAACTCTGTATTTCTGAACTAAAAACTGGATTTTTCCATAAGAACATAGTACTCGAAATTCAGTTATTAAAATTCTATTTTAGAACAAAACTAAATTTTTTATTTATTATATGCAGCAGCACTAATGACTCTTTGCTTCCAAAGAAAAACTTTCCACGTTTTAATTCACACAGTTTGCAAATTTTCCCATGTTAGATTCCTTATCCCATGTGAACGCCGTTCGGGCTCTGTCCGGCCGTCCCTTAAGGCTACAAAAAAGGTATTAAACTTATTATTTTAACCTTTAAACTGAAGCCTTCAGCCGGAGTAGGCCTACAACTGTACAGTGTAGATTAGAGCTGAGTATAAAAAGGTTGATCCGGTCACATTATTGCAGTGTTTATCAAGTGTTTCAGAGCTAAGCTGGAGTAAGCGGCTTGTGGCGCATTCTGGCGGCTTTGTGTCACCTCATCTTTGTTTACATTAGGTTTCACTTAGCCAGAGAAACTATTCATTCATATGTCTGGTCCCTGACGAATTCAGGGTTATTTTGTAAAGTCACCAGTGATGTGTACGGGTTAGGTAGAAGTTCGCTCCCAAAAACGGTACAACTGTTATACTCGCATGTGCACTTTCTTTTATCCTGTACCTCACCTGAGTGTATGGTTGTTTTTATAAGTGGCAACACTGAATACCCAGAGGATTTTGTTATCTCCGGTGGCAACTTCCGATCCCATCGGTAGAAATGATGACAATAATATAGTGCTCCACATTTTATATTTTCACTTGTAAATTTTAAACGTTTGTTTGATATTCTGCTCAAATGTATCAAACAAGTATCGCAGGTATTTTCCTCTCCCCTAACACGACAAGGGTGCGTATAACTAGAGTGAAATTTTATTGCACTTTTCAACAAAACTCCCCTTGTGCAGTTTCCGTGAATATTTTATCCAGCGCGACCCTCCCTTTGTCCACACTTCGCCGTGATTCAGGCTGATAAATGGCAGGAAAACAGTTCACCATTGCAACGGTGTGTATTTTCCGAGTCGCTTCATTCCTTTGTTTATTTTTGTATTTTTATTTAGCCGTTATGTAATGTAACAGTCTAAAACAGGATATAGTATGACGTTAGGCCTTGGGTAAGAAAAATAAATATAATCAAAACAATCTATTAAACTTAAGCTACTAAGCTTAAACCCTTTTAGTTTATTTGAAGTCGGTAAAAAATGAAAATCAAGCAACACAATTTATCCAATTTTTGTTCGCAATTGAACTTAATGCAACTTTAATTTACAGGTATGAACTTAAGTTTCATTATATTCAATTGACGGTTGTATAACATGTAATATGTTTGCTACAATAAATGATATATTTATTTATTTAACTGGTCAGAGCTTTGATGTCTCTAAGTATAAAATAATTATTGATTAACCTGTAAAGTAATTATTGACGTTTGAAAACTCGAGAAGAGATCGGCTAGTTACAAAATGTTGTGAATAAGTCTTCATTCATGTAATGTTTTATAAGATCGTGTAAAATAATAAGTTATACGCTTTGTTCGAAATTAGAATATTGAGTACATATCCGACTGCTGAGAATTGTTTCCTTATAGTTGCCAGAGTGTCACAGAAACGAGTGAACATTCGAGGAGACCCTACTATCACTATTCCTAGAGATAATGCACATTTGAAAAGTTTAGAATTGATAGTCCACGCCAACGTGTTTGAACAGGGTTCACAGAAATGTGAGGTGTCCTATATAGCGTGCTGCTATCGGACGCGCTTGTGTACAATGCAAGGGATGTTAGCTTACAAAGCTTGAAGTGTTGAGGGGAGAGGTACATATCAACATTCCTGTGAACCATACATACATACAGCAGCAGCAGACCGAGCTGTGTACGCTTCTGTGTTATCTCACAGCCAGTGAGATCATCTCTTAGAGTTAACGCACCTCCCCTCATCCCCTCACCCCTCGCCACAAGAGCGACGCAACATTACCATCTTTTCACCAGTAATCTCTCATCTGTTGGAGAACTTTTGAGGGAGAAGGCTTTAATCTTTCAAAAGGCTGATACTCGAGATACATCTGAGATTGAAATTTATACATTCAATATGTGTTGTATAATATGGATATAATTATACCAGGGTAAATCAATAAACGTTAATATAATAAATCAATATTTTATTGAATAAACATGTTAAAAACTACGCAATTCAGTTTGATAAAAATGTCGCATTATTTCCCATATTTCACAGACCCCTTTAAAACATACATAGGAATTTGTTTAATACTCACTTGACAGTTCTTAAAAATCGACTTATTTAAACTAAAATAAATTTTCTTTACTACTTTGCAAAGGTTTTCTATTATCTCCTCAATTATAATAGAAAAGCTGTATTTACAATTGTATTTTATTTGATTTCGCAATTAATTTTTGTAATTGTTTACGGACGTTTTCCACCGTCCGTTTTCGAGTAACCAAAAAGTACGAGGTTTCGGGATCTGGAATCTAACCCCGTCTTCAGGTGAAAAGTAAACTAAAACCAAAAACAAAACATTAGGAAAAGAGCTAGTAACAGTGCTAGCTAACCAGTCACCCAACGGTAAAAATCTTAAATTTTTCTTTCACTTAGTTATTTTTCTTCTTTTTTTCCGATTAACTTGTTAATTTTGTAACAATCAGCCTAGAAATCCTAATTTATTCCTAATGATTCGTAATTGTATTAGATTCCTTCGTCAATGGGCGTAAAAACACATTACTTGTATATAGTAAGAACGTTGCTGTTATTTTACTTACTTACTATACAGATACTCTTCTTTGGAAACTAAATTTAATTGAAAATAACGTAAAGACTTGAAGCGATGGATGTCAAATCTTATGAATTTGTTGAAGTGCTATGAGTTATGTATTGCACAGTGTACAGTGATAGAATGCTCATGTTTATGAATAGACTAGTGATGTATCGTGGAATTGGGGTGGGTCCAGAATCAATACACGCTCGTATCAGCTGTGACTGTACTCTGTATAGTACAACCCCGGAGTCCCTACTCTCTGGGCTTCAGTGCAGAAACTGCTGCATCTATGTCCTGGTCAACTAGTCCAAGATAGAGACCTCTTCAGACCAAGCAAAAATAGTCTCCTTCACATTATACAGTTTCATTCAAATAATAGTTGCAATTATCCAAGAATATAACAACAATGAAACGGTTAAACACGTAACGTAAACACGAAAAAAATATTTATATAGGTAAAAAGTAAAAATTCAACGTTTACAAATCGGAAATATGATGCAATTTTTGCTTTTGCGAATCTATTTCCTTGTTAAAGACCTAAATGCCCCTAACGCAGTATTCATTATTATGTATTTCTTGAAATGATACAAATTGTCAAATAGATCATTACAAATTAATAATGTCTATGTTAGTTTTGATATAATGCCTGATTTTGAAAAGATATTAATTTTACTGTCCTAATTGTGCTTTTATTTGATTTAGCATACCAAAAACGTATAAAACAATACCAAACACGCCATTTTTGGAAAAGTTCCATACTTTAATTCCCGTTTTACGCCCTAAAACTCTGCCCGGGGTTGATTTGTATCAGACAATATAAGTTTTACTATAAGATTGTTTGCAAATGTTTGTGAGTTCTACTGTATAGTTTGTTTCATTCAAGTATTTTTTCGCTACGTTCTAAATTGAATATTTTGATTTTTGTTATCTGTTAATTAACAATATTCTGTATGATCTGTTTCAGGTAGGTGATGTGAATCAAACTGGAAGATATAAGGTATTTTTAGTTTTATTGATGGGTATATTGTTTTTAGAAAAGCTATACAAAACTATTTTACTAAATTTTCTGTTATACATTATTAAATAGATACATATGTATTAGTTAACACGTAATGTATTTAAAAATAAAATATAATACTTTCTCCAGCGAACGGGAACCCATTAGTGCTAGAATTGTGTTTCACTGTGTGATGGTGTTGTGCTGACGTGTTGTGGATGTGTGGATGAATCTGTATAACCGTGTTACCTGCGTGTGTGTGAGTGTGTGTGTGACCTGTCTGCGTGGTGTGGAGGGTCGGATTAACACGGTCACGCGTGCTTCACTCATGTGTTGTGATGATCGTGTGACAGGAAGTGTGGAGTACCAACCATACAACCATATATCCATGCAACCATATATCCAACCTGGCCAAACATACAGGTGCAACCACGCATATGTAGATTTCGCGCTTTATATCGAACTGTTGAGCAGGGACACACATTTTGGATTGAGAACGTTCTCATCTGTACCGTGGGGTGCAAATAAATGAATGAATAAATAATAAAATGCCTTTTATTTGAGCGTTTCTCAGTACAACTGGTTTTCAGAATAACTCGTGTACAAAGCCTCCTCCAAACTGGTTTGGGTTGTTTAAATTGGAATTAACTTAGTATTTTAAAACATTAATTATTGGCACAAATGCTAATGAAATTCCTCACGTTTCGTTCTAGTCAAACTGGACATACTTTTTGCATTTGCTGATAATCACTGATAGCCGATAGGTAAGCTAAGATCTGTAAGATCGCAATACAATCTTAATACACCCGATTACAATTTCAACATAAGTGGCCGGGAGTTATAACAGTGAGGTTCATTTACATTTTTGTTGGATATTCTGGAAAGAATATTGGAAACTCCAGCAACAACGTTATTTGTCTAGCACTTGTTACGTCGATTCCACATGAATACATTTGTTTGGTCAAATTATGTCGTGTGAACAAATATAAAATGTATTTTCCGTCAGTAAAGAAATGAAAATTTAACTTAAACAGTGAAAGGTTCCAACTTTATTTTGGCTTTACTGCACTACTCCCCGTGATAGTGTAAGTATTATAGGGTGGATAGGGTAGGTATAATTATTAATCTCAAAATAGCATTTTTTAAATAATCAATTGTGATTAAAACGAAGTTCCATTGATGACACAGATAACACAATAATGATAAAGTCAAAGTTATAATAGTTTTCTTTCAAATAATATCAGTTGGAATTTAAGGCTTGTCATAATATTGGGGCACAATTTGATAACTATTTAGGTTTTTTAATTTAAAGAATAGTGCACATGTATAATATAAGACGCAACATATCTCGATGCAATCTATAGCTTCTCCTTCAGATCTTTCAGAACACGATTTCAATTATCAATCCATAAAGGGGATATCAATTTGATATTCTTGATGTTTTCTCCATCTACTTTGTGGTAGTCGAAAGTATACAATGAAAGCATTTTTGTACTTTTAGCACATTAATTTTTAATTTTAAAAAGTGGGATTTCAATTACCTATAAATAAACTTGTCTAACCACACAATATATTTTCTGTAAAAAAATGTTGTGTTGATGAGCTGAACGATGTATACAGTTGTCGAGATCCGATGGAGAACTACTTCAGTAAAGCGTTCTAGTTGTAGTTGGCAGCACCACTACAGCAAGTCTATGATCAGCTGATTGTTGATTAGACTTCCTGTGTGAATCTCTGGTTTGCTTCCGGCAATCTCGTTGAAAGAACAGCTGTTTTTAGCCGTAAACCTTATTATTGCAACAATCTTGTGTTCTTGAGAACGAGGTCAGTTTTAACTCGGCCGACACAATAAAGTGTTATTTTTCTTTCGTAGTAGAAAAACGGAAAGTAGTTTTGAGCTTTCGAACGCCTCCTGAATCAAATGTTGGGTACAGAGAAATAAACGTTTACATCAAGTCGTCGAAATCGGATTATTAATGCTGTCTTTCCGATTTTTAAACATTATTGTGGACGTTTTTGTTTGTGGTAAAGTAAAACACGACATTTCGAAATCTGGAATCATATCCCGTCGTCAGGTGAAAAATAACCTAAAATATAATACAAAATATTATAAAATTAGCAGTTTGTATGGCATACAACCATTGAAGAAAGAAACGGACTTCTCCTGCCACTTCGGGAGAAAAACTACTCCTAACGTTTCGGGTAGTTAAAATCTCCACTCGTCTTCAGAGGACTAAACTAATTTAGGAACTACATTTAATTAATATCTTAACTTAAGATCTCACCTAACCTAAGACTATTCCAACCAATATATAAAAATACCGCTATATCATAAAAATTGATAGCTTGTCAAAATTACAATTAAAAAATAACCAAGTAAAATGAGGACACGTTATAGGAATAAAACTACATGTTAGCCTTAACATAAAAGAAATAGCTGAATAGCAGAAAGAAATAGCCGGAGGAGTTTTTCTCCGGAAGTGGCAGGAAAAGTCCGTTTACTTTTTTTACTAAATTGCTCTCCGCCACTATTATGAACTTTCAAACTAACACAGCCATTGACTTTCCATCTTCCAAGATGATACAATGGAATACAATGATACAACCCAAAATTTTGGAGAAAACGTCCCCCAAAATGGCATTTTTGGATTCACTTTCGGGTCTCCATTCGCTAGGATTCACGGTACCACTTGTGGCTACGCGTTAGCTAAGTTTTAAGTTGAACGTGAAGAAGTGTAAAGCGCCGACTTCATACACCCTTGCAACCCCTTTTATTTAAGTTTCTTGATTTCTCATGGTAGCGACCTTCTAAAGTTAGGTAACTCGTATATCTTGTGTCCTCTATCCACAATATCAGTACCGCAGTTGAAGACTGAAGTACCGCAGTTGAAGACTGGTACCGCAGTTGAAGACTGAGTACCGCAGTTGAACTGAAGTACCGCAGTTGAAGACTGAAGTACCGCAGTTGAAGACTGAAGTACCGCAGTTGAAGACTGAAGTACCGCAGTTGAAGACTGAAGTACCGCAGTTGAAGACTGAAGTACCGCAGTTGAAGACTGAAGTACCGCAGTTGAACTGAAGTACCGCAGTTGAAGACTGACCGCAGTTGAAGACTGAAGTACCGCAGTTGAAGACTGAAGTACCGCAGTTGAAGACTGAAGTACCGCAGTTGAAGACTGAAGTACCGCAGTTGAAGACTGAAGTACCGCAGTTGAAGACTGAAGTACCGGTACATCGCGAGTGAGTGGAGCAATGCTGAATGCAAACCACGTCCTTGAGTAGCCGCGTAAAGTACGAAGTGTTATATTCCTCAGTAAAGTACAGTAACACGTTTAACAATAACAACATTATCAGTGAAGGTTGAGGCTGTGAGTAACTATCAATACTTCCTCGGCTCACAATACAAGGTCACGTGGTCACAATACAACACGCCCTGTTAGAGAAAGTGCGATGATAATTATCCTTAGGAAACAGTCTACCGCTTGCTGATATTAGTCTTCAATAAATTATACAGACCCTAGAATTATTCCCTTGTTTGTTACATTATCAAGTTTAAACTAAAGTACTGTAGCCTTCTTCCTGGTCTTTAAAGAGTTGGCCGGTTTCAAGTATCAAAGTTGGTGTTGATAATGTGGGGTTGAAACCCCCCACAAGAGAGAAAAAACAGTTTGATTAACCTTACAATCCTGCAAGGGCAAGGACGTACGGTATTTTACCGCGCCTCCTGGTACGGCATATACAATAAATTGAGCTCGTTCTTCGCGTTTAATTTTTCCTATTATTTTGTCACATTTTTGAACATGAAAGCCCATGCTGTAGACTTCCCAGGAAGAGAACAAGGAAGGAAGAGAGCAAGTTGGTCACAATGAACCGCTTATAACTCAACAACGGAGGTAGATTGAAGTTTTTTGACAAACTGTATTATAGCAACAAAAATACTTTCTTCAAGAAAAATGTCGCTTTACCCTTGTTTCTCGTGTAAAACGTATTTTATTTAAGATATAACTTTATGTTAGTTTGAAAGTTCATAATAGTGGTGGAGAGCAATTTAGTAAAAAAAAAGAAACGGATTTTTCCTGCCACTTCCGGAGAAAAACTACTCCTAACGTTTTGGGTAGTTAAAAACTCCACCCGTCTTCAGAGGACTACACTAATCTAGGAACTACATTTAATTAATATCTTAACTTAAGATCCAACCTAAGACTATTCCAACCAATATTTAAAAATATATATTCCATCCAATATTTAAATGGTTAGTTTCGTGGCGAAAGATTAAAATGTAAAAATGAATGTTATTGTAAAACGATACGAGATAGGGAATTTCTGTAACAATCTTTATTTTTGAATGTATGTTTTACAAGACTAAGTGTATTCCAGCCTCCTGTGTATTTTACAGTTGAAGAGTTAAGTGTGCTTCCTCAAACGGTGCTCGTTGTTAAGTTTCCCCTCCCCCATGTTGTCGACAGACTGGGAGGTTAGAAATATAATGTAAGTTCCATGTAAAGTAGTTCCATGTGAACTATGAAAACTAATATCATTGGCTTCTCAACTTTCCATCGATTTATCGCTTGTTAGTGGGCCTCCACACGATTAAGTAAGTTTGGCACCAGTTTAGCACTAAGCCAATTTGCAAGTTCAAAGTCATAATTGCATTATGACTGTGTATATCTTATGATAATACTTCTGGAGTTAAGTGTCTTCTCCGAGAGTTTCAGACCAGTTTCATTGCATCTAAAATGATATCATGAGATTACACAACTCAATTTGATCCGCTAAGCCACTTATTTCTGAATTACTTCCGAAATTCACAGTTTATTATTCAACAATCGCAAGTAAAAACATACGGTACTAATTTGGTAGCAATCACGTTTTTAGTCGAAGTTTGCAGTTTTCCTGCTGCGTGTTTCTACACAATGGACATTGTTGAAGCATGAGGTTGCATGATTGTTCCGTTATATCATTGAATGTACGATACAATAAAATGGTTCAGTGTGACATTGTAAAAACATAGTTGATATTGCTGTATACAGTATAGTGTCAAGAGACAAATATTAACTTATCAATCCAGATCCAAGCTCCTTGATCGAAAATACCAGAACATCTCCACCGTTTCATCCTTCCTGTCTTCTTCCCGCATGTTTGTCACGGTTCACAATGGACTACGGCGTGATCACGTGGACAACCTTCACGTGGAGAATGTCACGTGGTCATTGTTGTCATCGGCCAATCGCAACCCACTGTCCAGCGGGACGCGTCAAGGTCTTCTTTTGTGCACATTGCCGCCCTCTTCGCTGTCTTATTTGAGGTGTATCAAAGTAGTTACCACAAATAACTTATCACGTTAAAAGTGGTTATCTAGAAAAATTAATTATGTATTGCAAAGTATTCAAGTCGTTATTGGCGGTGGAAAGCATAAACACTTTCGAATTAAAATAAACTAATCTCTTCTTACAGTTTCAAAGCCGTCTAGAGACTAGCGCTGTGCAGAAGGCAGAGGCAGGAGATATCTAAATTAGAGTTCTCACCAGATTCTAAGAAAAGATGACCGCACCATGTACTTGCACGTGTACTGAGTCAACCAATCATGAGACAGTGTTTGATGCGAATCGACCAATGGGATCTTGTGACAACTCTGATGAACCCAGCAGAGACGCCAAACCAGCAGAGGCAATGTACATCCAATCAGCTGTGTACCTTGTAAACAATTGAAAGTCTTTAACTTTGTTCAACTATTTCAGTGTTTTAGTGAAGTGAAATTTAAACAAGTATTTGTTCTGGTAAGGTCTTTGCCTGATTCAAAGCTAGTGCCTGAAATGTAAGATTTAACTTAATGAAATGAAATCCTTCCCATACACTTGATACACGTCGATATCGGTAATTTTTATCGTAGAACACGATGCATTTGATTATTCAGAGTTAAGTGATTCAAAGCGCCTGCTCACTCTGTATTATGTAAATTCTTCCTAAAATTAAGAAGAGGAATTACACAGATTTAGGGGAAGTATTTTATTTATTGCACTCGGTGATGTATACGTTTCCAGATTTGTCTTGGAACATAAGTTGTAGAATGTTTTAATCAGTATGTAAATAAATTTTAAAACATCAGCTGTTTAAGTGTAAGCTAGTTGAACAGTCTGTGATGTGTATACGGCTTGACGGACAAGTGATGATTTGACATGTCTACGTCAGTTACACCTGTGTGTACTGTGTAGGTCAAGACTGGTCGGGAGGTGTCAAGAAGCCAGTCACGGCTCTAAGTAACGCTTCCGTCTCATATTATACTAGTTACCGGTACCAGTTACTTGTCTACCGGTTACCACTACCGTTACTCTACTGTCACTGTGACACACTAAAGTGTCGTTTGCCCGTATTTAGTCTCTTTTTAAGTTATAACTTCAAATGTCAGGCCCAACCATCGGAACAGAACCCGGCGCGTGTCTTTTGACTGGCGCAGTCAATTGGCAGAGTTTGATAGTTCAGCGATGCGATATGATGATTCTCAGGCTTTCGCGACCGGTGTCACAACAGTTACAATCTAGTTCTTCCGGTTCACACCGCGTCAAAACATCATAATAATAACTTTGAAATATTTATGTCTCGCTGTGGAGTAACTTCTGATTGGCTGGAACTAAGCTACTTGCTATCTGCTATCCTATTGGTGGCAGGGCTGACGGTTGTCCATTGGAACAGGGATGCCAACTGGCAATGTGCTCTTTGGCTGTGACACCATCGAAAGTCCTGAAGAAGTCTTTTTGATAGTGTCGCAGCCAATGAGAACATAATATCCCTGCTGAGTCCTCCAATGGATGGTTGGCAATCCCTGCCAATATAGCAGACAGCAAGTAGCTCAGTTTTAGCCTATCAGTGACTGAAGATATTCTACATCGATAACGAATTATTTCAAGATAATTATTATGATATTTTGACTTCGTGTGAACTGGAAGAACTAGACTATAGACGAGCCTACTGTTTAGCTCTTATCGAGACAAAACTAATGGTAATATTGGAGGATGTTGCGATAAATGTTAGAGAGGCAATGTTGAAATACGAACGTAATTTGTAAGCCTGATGGCCGCTTCCCTGGACTCAAGTCAGTCACATTAGGCTAACTACTAAACTAAATCAAAGCACAGACAAACGTGTTCCAGTTTATTATTCTAATACATATTATTCAGACAAATCTGGAGGCTCGCTTCTGGACAGACTTTCTCAAAACTAGTGCCGACGCTATTGGTAACTCGTAAAGAGCAAGTGGGTAAACATCGTAAATCTGTGAACAGTTACTGCCACTTTTCGCCAGATGTTGGTTGACAACATCGACAAGACATGAGAATTACGCTTCAGAAAGGCTACACTTTAGTATGTACATTTACCTTCAAAGTTGTTAAAATCAAAGGTTACTATGAGAGACTGGAAAATTATATGTTATACTGTGCAATATTTGTTAATCTTGGTAACATGTAACTATACGTATATTACTCTTGGTCTAAAATAGTTACAAATTGATATAACCTTTGCTAGCCGATTCGATTCCATTTAAGTAATATAAAATATAGTTCTTATTAATAAAAATCTTCAAAAGTCCCTTTCGGCCTACAGATACAACACCTTGTTATATTTATTTTGCAGTTTTAACGTTTTTCAGTCGAGTTATGAACCTAACACTTGCCGACTGACTGAACTACTCAAGTAGAGGCAGGCTACTATAAGTAGACTAGACTAGCGTGCGGCTTGATTGAGACGGTGCTTTATTAGAGGGCGTCCCACGCAGCCCTTAAAGATAAATTGCTCCTCTATTGAATCTCAAGTCCAAGGTTCTCTGGGGTCATTTGCATCTGCTGACATAAACAAACGATCAGCTGGCGTCCTCCGAGCTCGATACAGGCGATTAATATCAGAGTGTTCACTTTGTCCGGATCCTGATGTGACATTGTGTGATACAGTTACATCTAATGTGCTGATGATACTGTATATCATTATATTAAATTCAAATGGTTTCTTTGTGACATTGTTCAAATATGATGTATTGCTTACTTTAAAGAAAATGTCTTATCTATTAGTGAACTCTCCTTTTTTACAGGGGACTTTTTGTTTTATTTTAGACGTACTATTCAAACCACAAGAAATAATGTTAACAATTACAAAATAGATATAAATACATTTGTTTAAAACACCGGCTACTTTTAATGGTATTTTAAAGAGAATTATATACATTTTCTTCATTGAATTCTTGATGAAACTTATTTGGATATAAATAAGTATTCATTTTAAATTATATGAAGCTTTTAAAAACCAATACTTATTTATAAGGTAGTGATGGAAGTGTTTCGATGCTGCATTTCTTCTTCTGTAACAGTTGATGTTAATGTCAACAAAAACAAAATTTGAAATAAATTATCTGTATATTTGCTGCAAGTAACTTCCTAAACATCAATGGTAATGTAAGCCTGGGGCACTGTTACGGTAATAATGCACCAGGTGGACCAACTTCATAAAGTGATTCCCGAATCTTTCGTGATCGTAACAATATATTGGAGCAATGAGACGCTGATAATTATAATCACATTCGTGAACATTTTTTCTAACTTAAAACCGAGTGTTCAACAAAGTAACTGCTCAATGTACCAATCTTTTCGAAAACCACATGTGTTGTCAACATTTTCAACATTAAATGTGTAGCTTTTACCTTGGACGAAACAGTAGGGGATGAACAATCTACGTCCTTGGCCACAGGTGTTAGTTACTGTTTGATGAAAGAACGTTTCAATGAAAAACTCCAGAGTTTTGGCATAAAGAAGGCCTAACAATGTGTTGGGGAGCACAATGTCGCACTGACAAGGTGGAAGATGACAATGGACGGTGCGTGGCTGCTTTCAACACAAAGGTGGTGTGACGTTGAAGTTTAATGCTTATAAAATCATATCCACCGATTTATATCAGTATTTATAATTTTCGTATTATTAAGGGTTTATAAGATTAATTCGTACATGCAAACGAAAACGTTGTGTGATTTTATATAAATCTTCTGGAGATATTGGCACTTGATGGTAAAGAATTTAAAACATTAAGTCAATATAATACATTTTATATTGTAAAACAAATTTCACTCATATTTACAATACAAGAAGTAGACAACATTAAAACAAACCTAATTGGACAATCGCACATTTTGACATTTAAACTGTATACTTATAACTTTAGTCCGACGCGAATTCCTCACAGTTGTCCCTTATACAACAATGAACAAACTCATTTCGTCTCTCATAAATTACACCTTCATATTATCTCTTTACAAGGTGCAGAATGATAAAATATTTCAAAAGTATCAAGTTTCGTCGGGAAATTGGTCATGAAAATTGTTAAGGAAGAGACAAGGATTATGGGCACCTGCTGGAGGACCCTTGACCTTCGACCTCGGGCAACAACCTGCCCGGCCTCTCATGTAGTCCTCAGTTGTCTTCCTTTCTCTTGAGTCTCCGCTGCCAACACATTCTGCACAGCATGTGCTTTGCAGTAGGTGACATCGAGGGAACTACGTGGTAATCTACTACTTCATCGTTGTATCGATCGTGTTAGAAACCGTGTTAATTAGAAAATTAATGCTCTCATCTCCCCAAAGAAGCTTTAAAATCTTGTTTGATAAACTTGGTACACGTAAAAAATATGTATCCTAAAAATAGTTGTGATTTTTACAAAAGCAACACAAAGAAACTAGAACAAGCACTCATCTTGAATTTAGAAACTGATTCCTTTAAACAACCCATTACAAACAGGAGTCTTAAATTTGTTTGGACGTCATAGTTATAATAGTTCAAATCGAAATGACGGCATGATTTCAAAACTGCCTTACATTTATATTTAAGTCATTCTCAATTTCCAATTTAATTAAACAATATTTATTTTACAAAATAGAATATAGTTTATAAAATACACATATACAACATTATTTTATCGTAAATCTACATCAAGAAAACATAAATTATAATATTATAACTGAACCCCTTATTAATTTTGTTACCCTACTTTTTATTATAGTTTACAAAACCCTAATCGGATTGTACATATAATTTCTATGTTTTCATAAACGATTGTTTTGAGAAACATTTGAAGTATATTAGAAAACATAGACCTTGCATTCAAGAGTCTACTAAAAGCTACGCACTTAAGCGCAACAAGCATAATTCAACCAGCGTAGTAATTTGTTAACACACTATAGGTATTGAATAGTATTGAAGGTATAGAAATATTGGGACCATATCCCCGCTAACAAAAGTGAGTCCCGGTGTGTTTAAGAGAGGTAGGTTTCGGCATGGTGGAATTAAATATTTAATTCCACCATGGGTTTCGGTCGTGGCGCAATACCGGTGTCTTTTCCAGCCCCCTGAGTTTTGTGGCGGAGTCCCGGTTCACCGCTCTAAGCTTACATTCTCACGGATGTTTGTCTTGTGAGGAACTGCTAACTACTCAGTCAATTACACTTCTTCTACACAGTGAAGTTAACTGACAGGTCGGCTTCTTGTTGCTAATTGGTTACCGGATTCAGTTACGTTCACGCTTCCCGGTGTGACGGAACGGTTCTGTCCGTCCGTCCGCGTCACACGATCACCGGATTGATCAATCATTGCGATCAGCTGTTCCCGCCGACACAGAGTAGATCGGCTCACTCCGTACGTCTCTGGTTATACGAGATCATGGTTCTCAAATTCATTGTCTTACATATCTGTTTTCTGAGTTTTATTTATGTGTGTCTGTATTTTGTTAGACTCACTCTTCAAAGATTTGCAAGAAAATACTTTTGGTAAATCTTAAAAATCCAACATACCTAGGATTCTTGTCGTCAAAACTGAAAAGTGAAGTCTAGAAAGCTTTGAAAATTGTCTCTAAGACCTCAGTAAGTTCAGGAATTCCATCTTTAAAAAAAATTAAAATCCCTAAGAAAAGGGGTTTTTGCATATTTACTAGAAAATACATAGCAGTTGTACTGCCTATCAATCACAGAGCATATACATGCGCGTTTTTTCTAGCAAATAAAATTGACTTGAAATTAATTACAGCTCTTATTATAAACAACTTCAGTGTTCAATATACTTACAAGATTTATGGCGATTGGATGGCATAACGCAACAGTCATTACTGTCATTATGCGTTTCCGAGAAGCCATATCAAGTGTGTAATAGCTGCCCACGGTAAATCAGGGTTCAGCGCATGCAAAGCAAAAGAACTCGCATCTTCTCAATCTCATGTTGAAATACGACACTGCCGATCTTCAGGTAAGCGGGCGTGTCAGTATATCCTCTTTTATGAGGTCTAGACACATTAAACTACTACCTGTCTTGCGTTTCTTGTTGTTCTGTATATGTTTTCGGAACAGGCTGTACATTCGCGAATGTTTCCAAAGTGATTCCCCCTTGGGCGATGGTGTTTCTTGGTACCAGGATGGTCTAGGAATAGTTAGAAGCGAGTAAACACAGTGTGCGAGGAGCGTATCTTGATGGAAATGTTCGGCCCGGTATTATTTACCTAGGTAAGTGAAAGTTAAATACACGCTCTTACGCTTCTCCCTTATTTTGAAAAAAGTATGTGTCTCATAGTGATCTGAAATTACACGCAAATTCTCAAGTTCTCGCATGCTCTCTTTACGAAATTATTTTTCTCGCATGTTTCCGTTATTGTCTTAAATCTAATTTTACGATTCAAATTCTGGCATGTGGATTATGCTTAAAATCGAACGCATGAACATTAGCATTTTATTAGACGATCTTTAGTTTAAATGTACGGAAATGCTTACCGATTACATATGCAGATCTATAGTTGAAAATCGCTCTTACGATGTTTCTTCGGCTTTACTACGGCTAAAGTGTTAATCGACACGTACAGTAATCAATCTTTGACCAAGTTCATCGTAATCACTGACCTCAGTAGATCTGCATTTGTTAGTTTGACTCGCTGCACATTGAACTATGCATTCGCAAGCGCACGAAATACTCCCAGCAAGTATGTCCAGCTTGATACACCTTGATTCATCGGTACAGTACACACATCCCACACGTTTCCTTGAACCATCGTGTTGTTTACTGTGGAATCGGTCTATCGGTCAGTGTGCTACCCTGCCTCCTGGCTGGTGACCAGTGACTTGCACATTCCGATCTCTCGGTAGCGCGCATCATCTTCTGATCAGGTGCTTAGAATGGAGATGATCATTATATGTCGGGTCCCTTTGTTACACCTGGTGCAGTCACTGTGGGGTTTCTTAACTCAAGTTAATAGAAGTGTTAGTTTTGTTCACTGTTTTATTGTTCAGTACCTGTCGGTCATTTGTTCTTTTCCCACAATACTAAAACAAGCATTTTCTTGAGACATCTCACGCCTACAGCTTTCATCAGATTGAAAAAAGTGTGATTAGAAATATGATCAGGTAATATGTATGATTATTTTTTCAGCAAGGAACTCAAATAAAAATTTAGCCAATTGTTAGTTTTGTGTCTGGGTTTTGGACATTAGAAAATGGAAATTCGGCTCAGCGGAGTAACTAAACCCTCAGTTAAACTTTAAAACAAAGTTTATTTTATACACATCTGATCAAAAACAGTGTGGTAACTGTATCCCAAGAAAATGCATGTTGTTACATTGTTATTACGGGACGAAATTCAAGGTTACAGCCACTATTGCGCACTCTTCATGCGTATATGTCAAGCGTCATAGAATCTACGTTAACCGAGGAGGAATATACAAGACTTTATTGAAGGAAGTATGAGGTGCAACTGCGTCGGAGATTTTAAGTGTGGCGCTCACGTTTCTCAGAACTAAATTGTAGACAAGAAAATTCATAATGAAGAGATACAAATGTTAAAAATATTTTTCTTTATTTTCAGCAATTACATGTTACAATTATTTAAATTTAATTTTGAGATTTGGTAATCTAACAGTGATGAACAATGATTGTGTCCAACAAAATGGACTTATATGATTGATATAAATCTAATTCAGCTATCAGATTCAAAATGCAAAGATTTCGGATAGGAAAATGTACCTTTATCTTCACAGCTACCTACTAGTATGTAACAAACCCCCGACGGCTGGTACACAGCCAGAGTCCCCCACAGTCTACACTACTCTCAACCTCTCTCCTCGGCGTGTCAAATGCAGCGTGCGTTGCGTTACTCATTTACAAGCCTAGACACACAATAGACTGATGTAATGTGATGAGGCTGTCTGCTCATCAGAACACTATTAACCACACGTCTGGTCTAACTACAATGTGTTATAATCACTCGCCTGCAGCTACTAACATAACTCACATTCTGAGACACTCAGCAGCTTTGTGTCAGCATTCGACCCGTCTGCAACTGTGCTGAGAATACTGCTGAGATATATAGCATTTCTGCGTGTAAGTTGTGATAGAAGAAGGGTGGAAGACAATGTAGTTATGGAGATATGCTCTTTTATCTTATTATAGTTCGTAAAATAGCGGTGACCGAATGTTGTATCTTCGAGACAATTGATCAATATACTCATGTATGGCAAGGGCTTCATTAAAAAATTGACATCTGTCGTATCACTAGCGGTACTCATATAAAAAATTTATAGTTATAAGTATCTGTAACGATACCTTTTCATTTTTTCGTGTTACCATTGTATTTCTATGTTTAACAAATAAAACTATATTTTATGTACGCTTAAAATCATGGACATCATTTGTAATAACCCTTTATATGAATAAATTACTCAGATATATGGATATATAGATATGTATCCGTTTACATTGTTCTTATCTGAGTATGAATCCAACATGCCGGTGCTTAAACCTTGGCTTTGTTTATTATTAAACGTCCAATACTTGCATGGGATAAATGCATTTTACCTCCAACCTCGATTACCCTAAGTCTTCCCCGAACATTAATTTGAGTTATTATGTGTAAGTATTAGGAAAACTAAACGACGTTCACCTTTTAAGTCATATGAACGAATTGATTCAGTGGTTTACAATCAGTCAACGCAACAAGAAATTATTTATTACCCGAATTATTTGTTAACAAAGAATGAAGACACTATCAAGGTTTTAAGACAGCTTTTAAGGTCAAAGCTTACAAAAGTAGCTATTTTGGCTTCCTTTCCTTTGCAAGACTAATAACAATTCCCAACAGTTACTGTCCTAGATTCTGGCCCTTAACCTGATTGTTCGCCCTTCTATCCATATTTATGAATTCTATCTGCATGGTTCTTTGTTGTCTGCTGTTCAATTTGCATGCATAAGAAACACCCAATTAGATCGTTTAGTAACAGAATTTATACTATGGTTAAGTGTGAAAATCCTTGATTTTATGTTTATTTTTATGCTTTGACTTCAAAAAATTCCAACGTACGTGAACTTCAAACATTTTTTAGTTCTAATTAAAAGGATGAAGCATCTGCCTATACAGTGGCAGTGGGGTTCCTATGAGTTTTATTATTACAGTATTTATTTAGTAAAATATGTTAAATAAAGTAATGTTTTGAATATTTTGAAATATTTTAAGTTGATAATCAGCCGATGGCTTCCCAAGGAATGGAACTGTACGATCTAATGTTCTCTAGTCTGGGGTACGAGTCATGGTGGAATTAAGTACTTATTCCAAAATGTGGTTAAGTGGAAAAGAGGACTTTAAAGTCCTAACTTCGCCACGAATAAAGACGTTTTCATTTCATTTTCATGGTACGAGGAACGTAGGTTCGCTGTATCACAGACTAGAAAAACTCTACCTTTCATTTATTAATTTCAACGGATTACACCATTTTTAAAATGAGGAAGACGATAAAATAACAATTGTGATTATACTAAAGATTAATAACAATAATTACATAGCAGTGATTTTACATAAAGGTATGAAAGAAACGTGGTAAATTTACGTGAAGTTGTTGAGGAACTATATACATGCCTTTGGTAACAGAGGTAACGAAATAAACTATGGAATCTTTAGTCTGTGGCTGTATGTACGAGTGTATTTCACCGCGTTGTGAGAATCTTGCGTGGTTCAAACATAACGTTTACTTGCACTGTGTAGTGATGTCCAATGTGCATATCTGTGAAGGGTCATGTGACTATGACCACGTCATGGTTATGTAGACTATGCATTGTGAAAGTATCGTGATGTAATCTTTGTTCTTTCACCCTCCACTCACACACACACACACACTCGCACTCGCCGTCATGGTGGCTTTGATCGGCGTATTCAGATACTGGTTTCGCCATTGGCGTCTCTACAAATCATAATTCCAAACTTTCTTCTACGTTCGACTTACCCTTTCTTTTCTTGCGGTTTTGATTTTGATTGTAGTTTGACTGTGGTCAGTGGGTTTTGCGTTTGGGTGCATGCTCAGGGAGATATTTTAAACTGTCGATGTGATGTTTATAAATCAACTAAACTATAACGGCTGAAGATATAAGTGTTGGTCTTTTCGTCTCGCTGATACTAAATTCTTTTGCTGTTACTGGTTGAAAAGTTGTGTAAAGGGTTAAATACTTTTGTACACTTTCAGTATATTACTAGTACTAATGTCTCTGCTGATAATTCTACTTGCTGATAAAATAATACAGTATCTATTTATTTAAGATAAATATATACCGTATCTAAACTCACTATTGATTCCTTTGATTTACTTTTAAATCATCAAAGTTTGTATTCTGGTATCGGGCGCTTATCAATATTTTGTGTATTTCGTCGCATTGTTTGTAATTTAAACACTTTATTTTGAAAAGGTAGAACCACAGAAAGACTATAACTGGTAGAACTCATTCTCATAAGTAATAAATCTTGCAACATTTTACCCAAGACTTTCGCTTGGAGGTTACGAAAGTGATAAGCTATCACATAACACCTTTTTAACTAACAGTATGTGATTTAGAAATGTGTATTTAAAAAATGTCATGTATTCTGGCTATTTTCTTGTGCCTAACCTGATACTTAGGCACAGCTAGAGGATGGTTCTATCAGATGAACAGGTGGCTTCTCACCTACCCACAGTTGAACCTTCTCCGATCCAAGCTTTGGAACGTGGAAGACATATAAGTCTATGATGTGGGAACGCGGAAGCTTCATCCCTTTCTCAAGTGTACAGATAGGCAATAACTCTTTCACCATCCGCGTGGAAGTTCTTCACCGGAACCGGAGTACTGTTGGCTGTTGGCTACTTGCTAGTGGGGTGGAGAGGCGAGGGACCGGCCAAGAATCCATGAGTCGTGACTATGACTACCTGTCGACATTCACGAGTCCCGGACACGATCTCAAACACCATCTTATCCTAGTCTAGTCTAGTCATTAGTTTCAAAGTGCATAATTGAATTTCTGCTTCCTAACAATCATCTCGAGTTGAAGTGAAGAAGTGAATGCGAGTGAGTGAGTGACGGAGCGGCGAGACAATGAATTACACCGGTGATGAAGTGTAAACAATGAGCGTGACAGTCGCTGTGACCAGTGACCACTGGCCTACATCTGCATCATGGTCTCGGTCACAACGGTACTGGCTAGAGGCTACAGGCCCCAGTCATCACTGATCTTACCCACTGTGATCAGTCCATCAACTCCACCTTTATTTCTGAGATGTTTGCGATGAACCGTCTTTCTCAGGGAAGTTATTTGACAGACCTTTGGAAAAACGCCGCCCCTTGTGACATATGTCTACAAGAAAATCTGCGAGATTGCAGGTCCGATCTTTAAAACGAGTTACAAGCATGTGTATGAGCATGGACTCACTAATTTCACCGAACAATTCTTGTCCACAAAAGTTGTAACTAACCTTGGATGAAGGACAACTTACTGAGTGGGAACTGTGTAAGTTGGGAAATGAAAACCAGTTGGAAATGTAAAGCCTAAAAACTAAAAGAATTTTACTTCGGTGAATTGCTCTCAACATGTTTAGTGATTATCATTTGCTTGGTAGTCTGTTAATTTATCACTTATTTTATATGTGTATAAATCCTTGTTCTTGTACTTTTATAATAACTCGTCATAATATAGACTGGATTTTAATTTTCGAACATCATAAAAGACTTTAGGAATGCGGAAAGAATCAACAATAATGTACATAAAGGGGGCCTTAGGCTGCCTTCAGGACTCTAATTAGCATTTTCCAACCCCGACGTTTTCTGTTCAAGCAAACCATCCTGCTCCAGTCTTGAAGAGGGTCGCAATCCTTGTTTGTTATTAAAGCAGATTCTCTGATTTGAAAACCCTTCAATATTGTTAAAAGAAACGCCTATCATCCTCGCTCGTCTGGAATCTTTTATTATTGAACTGCATTATGGAGATAAATCTTGTTTTTAATTTCAGGAGTTGACTTTTTTTACTTTTGATTTTAGGGGGTTTAAAACGCATTATCAAACGCGTTGTTTAAATTGAGCGAAAACCCCATAGAAATCTATATTATACATTACTATTGTATTTTGTTAGTTACTTGAATTATTGTTTATAACTCAAAAACCAAATCTTTTAAAAACAGTTAGATAATTTTACTGAAAAGTTCTCGTCGTAATAATAAAATCTCTTTAACACCTTTAAGACATTCCTGAGGTATCTGAGAAAGCATTCTGAACACTTAAGAAACTCAACTCTGCTTGTGAAGAATTCCTCTTTTTCATTGAAAATATAAATGAAAGTTAACTTTATTTTTGTTTATGTCATAGTAACCCTGGACGCATAACTCTTTATGATATATTGTTAAGGATGGGCTCGGGTAGTTAACTAGTGATTTCGCTGTCTTGCATCCTACATTTTGAAATCCAGTTGCAAGAGTGGAAGCTTCCCTATTAATTTGCTGAGGGAAGGGGCATATCAAATTCCCTGCTCAATATTTGCTCCTGACCCGTCAGTAATTAATTGCCAAGTAAATAAGTTAGACAGCCCAAGGGAGCTATGGAGAGGGTTATCAAGGGGTCTGAAGGTCCAGGGGGTGATGGGGTGACGCCCGTCTGCTCTGCTGGTCTGGGGTAGAAGACGTGACTTGGCTCCCTGTACAATTTATTTCGTTGTTTTCTTATTTTAACGACATTGGGGTTGCTACGTGCAAAATATGAGGGTTGTAATAAATATTTTTGAAGAAGCACCCCTCCGCCAGAATACTAAGCATTATTTTCTGTTATGGAAATAAAGCATTGTTTTAAATGGTGTAAAACAAGTTTATCCTATACCACTGATAAAAAACAGTTTAGACTTGAAATATAATGACACTTGGTAGTGTCAAGTGTCATTACTCTCATATATTTTGCTCATACATTTGAGTGGAATAGTTACCGACCGTTCCTATACAAAGACTACGGGTAACTGTAGGCTTTGTACCTGCCCTTTGAGGAGCGCTACAGAGGTGTCCAAGGTGTAAAAATAATTTTAATTATCCAAACTATAATTTCTTAAAGTGTTACGAAAACTGAATTTTTGTACTACTGTTTTCCTTGGTATTTCTGGCTTTTAACAAGACTTTGTTTGGATTTTGTCTAATGAATGCCCTTTTTTGGGTCAATTTACCGGCACTATATGTCTAGCACATACACAATTGATTTACATTTATATATCTTTTGTGATTCTTGAACGCATTGACAGGAAATTAAATGGATTAATCTTATGATATAAGTACTCAGCTTTTTGAGGAATATTTGCGTATGATTCTAAGGTACCAGTGGCAGTACCACACCAGTTTGAGCAAGAGAGCGCTTTATCATTGAATCTAGGGGGCAGAAATCAATGCCTTGGCGACGGCGACACTGCAAGAAAACAGCCCTTATCCTACATACTCACCCTCATAGCATCCTTACTGCTGAATTCAGTACTTTATACTAAGACAAGTTGTTTTCTTTCTTAGAGTTATCAGTAGCTATGTAAACATTATACTTTAGAGCCCATTCTTAAAAATATTCAAGATACCCTCGCTCGGCTCTGTGTGTTGATAGAGCAATAATTTTGGGGAGGACTAATAATTTAAAAGGGTTACACGACAGCAAACTTGTTGCCTTGTTTTTACAAAAAAGAAACATATTACAAAACAATATTTCGCAAGTAAGTTAAAACAGCAAACTAATAATTTCTGCAGGGTTTCTTTTATTTTTAATGCATGATTGTGACCAATTGTGACGTTTCCCAAGAATTTTATATGTATAAAATATGTTTCATAGTATTGTTTGAATGTATACAGTAGTATTTTGACGACGACCAACTCAAATAATTAGTTGGCAATAGATTACAAATATCTAAAGGTATTTTTGTAACTTATTTCTAAGACGATCAACTTGTTAAATGTGCGAAACTAATTCAAGAACTAAAAACCCATACAATTTAAACTTAGCTTCTGAGAGTGCTTATCATCAGACAACACACACATGTTCTTTTAAATTATTTTACAGAATGTTCAAAATATAGTTAGCTTGTAGTATTAGAACCGAGGTTACAGTGTGGAGTGAAGATGAGGTGTGTGTGTGTGTGTGTGTGGTGTATGAGTGTGTATGTGATGGTGAGTGCAGTCTGGCTATGTAGGGTAGAGCAGACTGTGACGTCACAAGTGCAGTGCGCATGTGCAACCCACCACTCTGTACTGTCTCCGCTGGCATTTTCTAATATGAACCTAGCTATACTAATAGATATAATTTTGATACTACCGTTTCTTAAATAGTATAATTCATCATATCTTGAAGAGCTGGATCTTATTAGATGATTTAAAAATGCAAAAACATCAACTGTCTAATAAATAAATTGTTTAACCCTGAGATCTTTCAAATGCATTTGTGGCATTCATCGTCAGAAACTCTCAGCAACTGAAGGAAACAATGATTTAAAACTGAATTAAACAATTTATTTATTAGAATGTTCGATGTTTTTGCATTTCTAGTATAATTCGTTTTCAAACAATCCAATTTTTCATTAAATAGATTCAAATAAACTTTGAAACCTGAACCCTCAAAATATTTTGATTTGTACGCTACTAGTTTCAGGTCTTAGTCCTTTTTCAAGTGTTTACAGTCTAACATCTGCAGGAAGAGTAGTGTACGGATACAAATTGAAATATTTTGAGGGTACTTCAAAGTTTAGTTGTGTCTATTCTTTCAAAGAAATAAGTAGCCCTTTCCGTGAACTCAATTTCAACCAAATAAATAAGATATTTTTATTTTAGTTTTCATACTAAGCACGCTTTTAAATCTTAGAGCACTGTGAAATATTTCTTTCTATGCAACAGAAATATCGCAGTGTCGATCAAATAAAACTGAAATAAACGTATTCGTATAACTGTATCTATCCGACAACTGGTACATGAGGGCTCTATAAATACAAGGCAATTGTTGCACTGTCAGTTGTCGCTTTGAATGTTTGCTCCTCTGCTCGGAAATATCGTATTCAAGTAGATTTTAAATGAAGGGAAACCGAATTGTATGACGAAGAAATTCTATGAAAAGACAACCCAAAGAAAATTGAAATTTGCAGTCTAATGATAGGTGCAAAACCTTAGGCTTCCATAGTTTCCAACTTTACTTCTAGTTAAATTTGTTTATCCATACAAACGTTACAAAATCTTTTAGGTATAAATATGCAATAAATAAACTAATACGTTCAAAACAATAAAAAGATACAGTTTAATGTTAAAATTTACTTTTTAACATTTAGCGCGAAATCAGCCTATGGTATCATCAAATTACCATTAACAAAGTCTTCAACAATAAACATGTTTTTGAGATTAGGATGTCTTAGTTTGTAAGGTTTCAGAATATTAGAAATATTAAAATAATTTGACGCCTGCTCATGAAGATAGCAGCAAATAAACTATTAATTGGTTTGTACGAAATGAATAATTTGCTACTTGGCAATAAATTCGTCTACCTTGAACCTATTTAAATTTAGATGGATAGTATTTCATGGTATCTAAATATTGTTTGGGCATCTTTGTAATACTATGTCTTTATTCTAAGAAATCAACGTAACAGCAAGAACCCGCGCATTCAAATTATTTTTAAGTTGTATAGTATTTTTTTCCATAGGCAATAGAATGTAAATCTCTGGTATTAATTTGTTTTGGCAACAATTTATATAATACTATGACCCGACAGACTTCGTCCTGTCCAAAAGATTTGTAATGTGGCAGTTTTGTTCCGCATATGTTTTATGTCTGTAAAATAGGGATATCAGCTGGCAACGAATAGCAATAAAGCTCAAATTGACTACGTTTTAGTTAGAAACGTTTGTATGGAAAAAAGAAAAGGGCTGTTTTAAGGGGGTTTCCGCAATTATCGAATTTTTCTCGCCGTAAAACCATCCTTGAACTCCAACGAACATGTTTCAAAATTGACCAAATTGGTCTAGGCGTTGTTGAGTTATGCGCTTACCAATACATTTTGCGATTCATTTTTGTATTATAGAATTGGGAAGGTAATAATAGTCCTTGCCGAATATGTTTATATGTTTGTTTATATATTTATAACTGACAAACACTGTATTCACTTATTTACTGACAACTCATTAATTCAAGTGGAAAAATCGTCAGTTTCACCACTTATACTAGTGACGACTCGTAGGGAAGTGTACGTAGTGATACCGCGTACGGCGGTTGGTTTCATCAATAGCTGATTGCTTCCCCGCTAGTATATGAGTGTTTTCCTTTCCCCCTCACCCCGACAACGCAGTTTAGCTCCGCACTAATTATTATATTAATCTGTGTAATCCTTTCATCCCCTCAGACAGCTACCCTCACTCCCTCCTCCTCCACACCACCCCCACGTCTACCTTTGATTCGCTGAGCTCTTTTATGCATCGTCGCTGCTGCTGAAAAACACAAATTGTGTTGTGGCTTCATCACACAATTTAAATTCAATTCTACGGTAGTAAAGTTGTGTAAAACGATATAAAATAAAAGGTAAACTCGATTAATATTTAAATTTAAATGAATCGTCTATCAGTATTTTATCCATTACTGACAAAGTTATTTTTTCAGGTGCCAAGCGGTGCTGCATGATTCAGTTATCAAGGTACAGTCACAATCAGGATCCGCATATATGTTATCTCAAACCTATTTTATCACTCAAGTTATGAGTAATATTAACGATTTCAGTTGAAGCTCGTTACTTTTTAAAAACCAGATCAAGATCAAAATATGATAGTTTTAACAAGCCAAAAAGAAGGGAGTCCAAATATTATTTGTATTTTAAGCATTTTTTGGTATAACTCCTTTTAGTTATTTTAAAAATTAATCTAAACTATACACATGTGACTAGTTTTGTTGTAGAAGATTTAGATGTTTCATTGTCTCAACTCAAACGTATTGGGAAGTTTGTTTGGTTAGCACCTACATTGAAACAGTTGGGAATAGTATGTCTACGAACTGTTTCTACCGCCAGTACGAGTATATATGATATCGGTGGAAATTGTAAGTTGAAGTGGAATGTTTGTTGCATGCAATACCGAGTATTGGATCCCACAGAGGCAATGGTAGTGTAGTGGGAACCTGTCTGCCAGAATATTGACAGTGTTGTGCCCTGCCTCTGTTTGTACATAGCCTCCTCGTATATTGCTTCCCTTGACATTTATATATACCGATGTACGATATTCACTACGCACAAGATCCAGGACATTCGTCTTTCTTATTTATACTTGTACGTATCTTCTAACCTCTAGTGGTGTCGGGCATTTGTTGGTTCGTTGGAACACCTGAACTAAGATTTGGGAAGAGGAGAGGAGGATCGTTTTTATGAATATTTATAAATAAAATACAATTATGTTTGAAATTTTACCTTTCTTCACAGCCAGATTCATGTTCTTAGTACTGTAGTTTTTAATTTAGGTTGCTACGTGGAAGGTTTGTTTTAAGCCCTCTGTTTGAATATTTGTATTTAATCCTAATTAATTCTATACCTCGACCAAAGCAACTAGATAGTAGATTATTTATTTGTCTCCTTCAGAGATACCAAATAGCTGTTTTACAAGAACCATTACAACAGGAAATCTGATAGAAGTATGTTTCTTTAGAAATGCCGGCTAAGCATGCGGATAATATAGTTGCTGACGTGTGCAAAGAGATAAGTGATATTCCTTGGAACAATATGCAAAACATGAAAGCGATTATTTCCAGCATTCCTTTATCTTCAGTTCCAGGTTTAGAACATGAGTCAGTAGAATGACGTGGTTAGCTTTGATAACATATCTAGCTTTCCTCAGTAATAGACGTCCGAATCTGATAGGAGTGGATATTTATTTATGTATCTAGAGTTTTAGACATTGACGTCAAAGTGTTACACACAATCGTGTCAAACCAAAGATGTCAAACCGTGAACCGTAGACATTTATACACTGTACTTGTAAAACTTAAAAATACAGAGTCATCGAAAAGGTGTACAGGATTTGAGTAAAATAAAATGTTAATATAATTGGTAGATTTTTGATTTTTACATCAAAGACACAAAAATCTTAAATTTTTTAATGTATTAAAAAACTTTTCAATGTGAGCTCCCCATTGCACGACAGACATCTAGCCGATAGTCAACCTTTTGCCAGGTGTTTTGGAGCATTTCAGGTCACTGTTGAAATGGCTACGTTGATTCTTCTTCTCAGGTGCTGAAGATATCGTATTTTCTTAGCATAAACTAAGTTTTAAATGTAACCCCAACAGAAGAAATCTAAAGGCGTCAAATCAAGACTCCTAGGTGGCCACAAACAGGACCATTCCTCCCAATCCAACGATCAGGAAATCTGTTGTTGAGAGCTTCTTGGACGATTAGACTGTAGTGACATGGAGCTCCATTCTGCTGGAAAATGACATTAATGCCCTTTCAATTTCTTCAACTTGGGGAAGAGATAAGAGAAGAAGAATCAACGTAGCCATTTCAACGGTGACTCTGAAATGCTCCAAAACACCTGGCGGAAGGACTATCGGCTAGATGTGTGTCGTGCAACGGCTCCCCATTGCAAAGCGTTCAAAGCTCACATTGGCTTTTTTTAATTACATAAAAATTTAAGATTTGCTGTGTCTTTTGATGTAAAAATAAAAATTCTACAAATTATATTAACATTTTTATTTCACTTTCAAATCCCATTACCTTTTGATGACCGTATACAACAACTTTTTTTATATTCGAGTTTATAATTGATTTTTCCTCAACTTAAACGACAACCAAATATTCGTACTGTGCTCATAAAGTGACGTTAGGGTCGTAAAATTCATATAAAATAATTTCAGATAGCATGACGTGATTCCTCAGAGCTATCGTGTACATAAATTATCGCAAGCTGTACGAGTACCATGTCATCCGTGTAGCCTAAATAATGAATATTGAAGAAGCAAGTACTGTATATGAGGCCGGTAGCAAGACTCCTCATTAGTGGAGATTTCAATGTGGTTCACGAGTCAAAAGTCACCTCACTCCATCTCGGCCCAGGTCTGACCTCAAGTCAACACTCATGAAATCTGACATCGTGACGCAGATTTTATACAACTGCAGATCGTCATTACATGTAGAGTTATAACGTTCAAATTAGGCTTACTGTATCATGTTTTGGTAGGCTATCATTTCTACCACTGTTTTAGACGATAAAATAGTTTTGAACTTTATATTGAGACAAAGAGTTGAAAATCATCTACGCCATTTGATGTAAATTTTGTTTGAAACGAAACAGTGTAAATAGGACCATCGACTTGTTTTCTTATGTGATTCTCTACTTTGTAAACAAGCAAAACTATTAAAAATGTTGCCAAACCCATCTCAAGTGATTCTGATTGCTCAAGCATTTTATGCTGATTTAGAGCCAGTGGCATTTGCCCAATACCGCGACTCTGCGCTCTACGTCAAATCCTGGATAATCTCCTTAAATGGTCACTATTCCAGCCAGGTTTATTGTTGAATTAAATGCCGAATCGTTTTTGACATTTGAAGAAGTGGTTTTCATTTGTGGTACTATTACGAAGATCTGGTACTATTACTTGTCGACAACATTGTATAGCTGATGAGATGGTACTCAAATGTTAGCAGACATTGTAATATCTTAAAATGTTTTTATATGTAAAGAAAAAATTAAGTAAACAAGGTTTTGAACATAGCAGTCTGAATTATATTGTTTGAAGAAACAGCTGTTAAACTGATTACTACTGATATAAAGTCGTGTTAAAATAACAATGAAAACACACTCGTTGAACCAGATGATGTCCATTCCACAAAAGATGACTAAAGCAGCTGATTTTAGATCAACATGACAAAACAAATTGACTTACTTACTTTTACAGTTAATACTCATAGAACCCTTTTCAATTAAGCGTTTTAATTCAACTACGTTACAATTTCCGTTGACAATCAGACCTGACGATAAACCCATCATTCTGCAGCTAATAGGCTCAACGTGATTTCAACACTTTCGATCAAATGACCAGAGGCCAGTGGAAGATGAGGTCTGTCAGTTTGAGAGTGAGAGAGCCAATCAGAGCGCTAGATATCTGTATGTGTGTGTGTGTTTGGGAAATGGAATAAATGATTGACTTCATAACGCCCGAGTTGCAATCAGTTTTGAATCGCCAGTTGAAGGAAATCACTCGACGTTTCCATCGAGAGTGTCCGTCTACTTACGTCATTTTCCGGCCAACGATTTCGCTCAGCTTACATTTTAGATTACATACTGTTTGAATCCCTGATGGCACAAACTAGACTTTTACAAATTTCCTCTCCTTTTTACATCCTTGCATGTAAATAAGACTTTGGGGGTTAATACTCGTATGTGTCCTTTAGGCTCACATTGTCATAGATTCATTCTACTTTTAGCTACTCGTAAACAGCCGTGGTGTGCGTAGCCGGTTGTATTTGACACAAAAGCTTGTCGAGTAGGCTTGGCCCACTGCTGCAGTTGCAGTTGCTTCATGCACAGGTTTTATTGCGATTGAGCCAGTGGCATTTGCCCAATACCGCGACTCTGCGCTCTACGTCAAATCCTGGATAATCTCCTTAAATGGTCACTATTCCAGCCAGGTTTATTGTTGAATTAAATGCCGAATCGTTTTTGACATTTGAAGAAGTGGTTTTCATTTGTGGTACTATTACGAAAATCAGGTACTATTACTTGTCGACACTGTATAGCTGATGAGATGGTACTCAAATGTTAGCAGACATTGTAATATCTTAAAACGTTTGAAAATTGAAAGAATGTATTAAGTAGGTATACATTTGAAACTAAATACCCTTAGCAAAATTATTGGCGTACTCTATACAGTAGTTTTAAGTGATCGAAATATTCTTTTGAAAAAGTATTTTTAAAATAATTCACCATGCACAGTAAAAAAACAACTTTTAATTTTATTAAAAAATGTTACACCAATGATTTATTTGTAAATAAATAAAAGCAATATAATTGCGTATTCATTTACTACATCAAGATCTCATAAACATAGACAGTTATTATTATTCTAAAGTTCCCAGTTGTTCAGAATCACCCCACGCTCTCATAGTGCCAGTCAGCCAGTTATGTTTAGGGTCTCCCGAATTTGAACTATCAAGTCCTCTATACTGTAAACTTCCGCGAAACTGACGCAGGTTTCAATGTTCTAGTCATTGTCGCCTTTCTTGATCAAAATGAATTCTGCCTGAAAAGACAAACCTGGCCATAAAGGTAAAATATGTATTTTTTAATACATTAATATAAAACAATAGTAAAACTAAAATTAGTAATACATACACTTTTTATGGAAATGTAATGTTTTTACAATAAATTACACTATAAAAAAATTTGTATCACTTATAAAATGGTATTAAATTGTTTTGACAAATTTTGATGTAAATAATTTTTTTCCAATGGCTCGAAATTATTTCGGCATTTCTGGTTTCTAGATCAGAGCGTGCTGCTGAGCTTCCAGCCACAATAGAGACACTCGAGCACGGCGCAGTGTGGAGAAAGCACTGCGCAGTGGAGTTGTACGCATGCGCGACTGTGCGAGCGTGCTGCGCCGAGTATTTTATTGATTTTTGCTTTCGCCAGAGGCCAGGGTCGATGATCGGTAAAAGATAAGAGTAACGGATGTGTGAAAGTGAAGGTTGCAGGTTACAATGATGGTCACGTCGCGGACTGTGATGGCCTCTGGCGACGCACGTCCGTCTCTTGTCCAGCATGCTCCAGAGCGTTGACCGTGTCGAGAAACTGCGGACATGTGTTGTCGTAACGTAAAGAACAGAATGAGTGACGTTTACGTGTAAAGTCTGAGGTGGATAAATTTCGTGAAGACGGTTTAAAAACTCAACAACTTATTCAAAGCGCCTACTCTGGTCTGCTATGCACTGAATACTCAAGGCAGAAAATTCAGCATTTTATCAAACTTTTCTAACAGTACTGTTGAGCAAATTTGGCCAAAGATTGTAAATGCGCATTAAAGTATATTATGCAATCAATTATTATTAGGAAAAGGAATAAGCTAACCGTATATCTAATCTGTATGTGTTTACCAAACTGTGTTTTAGGAATTCCATTGAAGTTAGAAAAAACTATTTATTGTCCAAACAATAATTTAAATCTAATTTATTGTCTTTAAAATCGGGAAAGCAGTCCTTGGTTTTATACACCTTTTATTTGGTGTTCTATTTCTCTTTAAGAATGTTTTTCACTGAATTATTAGTGTGTGTATCATTTGTACACTTATTCTTGAATTTGACCTAAAGTAAAATAAACCGTACATTTAAATTCTTCTGACAAGTATAATTAACAATAATGTATCGCGAAAACAATAAAAATCTCCGATTCAATACTGTGCGAAAACAGTTTCTGCAAAGCTTTGATTAGAGTTTCCTTGTCACTACGCAATTGTCGTGATTCTTATTCACGATACGATGCCGAGGTATCTCTGGGCGGGGCGGGGCGGGGCGGTCTGGCCTCTATTAATGAACTCATTATGTAATTATAATGTCAAAGCGACTGCGGGTGTCACTGTAGCTCCTACTCATGCCTTTGTTGTACATGGTGCTTTGCTTTCCCCACTTCATCTGCCATTGTATGCTCATAAGGCGACATGTTAACTGTTATCAAGTCATTCATCCCGGGCGCATGTGGGTCGGCATCTCATGTATGATACTGTACTGAGAGCATTTAGTTAATTCTAAAGAGGTCGTTTCTCTTCTAGAATTCTGTAGATTAAGCCATACAGGGTGTCACAAAAATGTGTAGCGCGCTATGCAGAACCCGACTCTACATACAAAAGTAAGTCAAAAATGTCGAGTAACATTTTTTTGATTTTGACTTAGTTTAGCCAATTCGTTTTGTAAAGTTTGAGAATAATTAATAATTCAAAACCCCTTTGAGATATTTTTGTGAAACTTGGTATAAACCTTAATTTTTTTCTTAACATTTGCCAAACATATTTTTGATCTAACTTATCAAATTTCAAAAATAGTTTTATGGAAATTTTAAATGGCTGTTATTTTGAAATTTGAAAAGTTAACTAAAAATATTTTTGGAGAATGTTATTAGGAAAGCAATCAATTAATTGATTTACCAAGTTTCACAAAGGGGTTTTGAACTGTTAATTATTTTCAAACATTTACAAAATGTGTTAACGGCGGACTGTAGCATGTCAAATCTTTTAACTGAGATAATATCATAATTACCAAGAGGTCCACTTGTATGACAGCTTAAAACATTTTTGTGATCGTCACGAAGAAGATACAAATAGTTTGCCCGTCACAATTCCCATCTCAAATTGAAAATCAGTGACAAATGTAGTGAGAAACAGCACAATTCCTGAGAATGTTTTAGGTTAGGCAAATTACTCAGAGCTGAACAGAGTTAATTAGTTTTCACTAAAACAGTGTCTTGAGGCAGAGGCACGATGTCGTGAACAGCTGAGTCGCCGCGTCCCAGATACGAGCATATCATTACTGCTTATAATTGTCTAGATTGTGGTCACCGACTATGGATAGTAGATACTGTTCTTCCCTTCGTGCTCTGATATCACACTTTCTGCAGGCTTGCTAAGTTCGATCTTGAAAATTTAATACTACTTGAGAGACGTGTTGGAGTTTGACTTTAAATTTGCTGTCAAAGTAAGTTTCGCGGGCGAAAAGCGGAAAATTCCATCTCGCCAAAGAGCAAGTTAAGCCACCCTCCAAAACTTGCGACCTTTCGCCAAGTTCAATGAGGGTCGATAGTTTGTCTTGATGTTGCTATACAAAAGACAAACCAGGCCTAGTTTATTGTGAAATCTTTGAAGTAAACTTAAAATCCAACTTCTCCTTTGGAGAACTTGCACGTACCTTTTGTAAAATTGTAACCAAATCAACTCAAATATTAAATTACATATTAATTCAAGACTATTCTCAAGATTCAGATTAAGTTTGTTATGGAAAATTTCACAATATTGCAGATGTATAGGAATTTAAGTCAAATATGCACTGCCAGGCTTGATTTTGCTGTCGAAAAAGAGTTTAGCTGAAGAAGAAAACTGAAAACTCACCAAAGAGCAAGCCAATTGAAGCCCACTCAAACTTAGCTTTCGCCAAGTCCTCTCTAAAGTGTTCTTAGTTTGTTTAATGTTATCCGTTTATTGAACTTAAACTCCAACGTAAATTTTCCGTTTAAGGAAGAGTGCTTTAAGCAAATTGAAGTTGCCTTGCGATAAAGTTAATAGGAACCTATGAACTACTATTGTACATTGCCAAAAAGGTTTTGTTTAGTAGGTATTTCATTTGGGGTAATTTTAAAGATTGGTCAAACCATTATGCTGAGCTCAAGTGAAAACAATGGCCGATAACTAGGCAAGTGGTTTAAGTCGTGCCTTGGCAACCTGCACTAAGCACACCTATGGTCTCTGGTCTGGATCTCTTCCTACAAAAGCATGAAGTGGCGAGGCGAGCAGTGACTACTGCTTGTGACCAGTTGACAAGTGCATATTTGTTGAGGTGTGCTGATAGAAGTTGCATGAGATGAGATGAGAGGTGGAGGCGGACTGGGATGCAGTGGATGCTGGAGCGGTTGGCATGGAGATATCGACCAGGAGTCACCAACCTTCCTGCGCTACTATCCGACACACAAACATGTCCGCAAATACTACTCACTGTCCAGAAAACATCACCTCGTTATCACACCTTGAAGGGCCTTTCAACACAGACGTGTCGATAGGGACCCTATGCTAGCTTGTATGAAGCTCTTGAAGAACTTCAAGTAACTCTAGGTTTACTAGGAAAAAAATAAGTTGGGACTGTGTGTACGAAAAACGATGTTAAAAATACGCGTTTCGATCTCGTATACCGCATAAATAAACTAAATGTGACTATTTGTATGGATGCTAGCTGGTTTGCATTACTTGTATGCAAAGTGATAGCAGATAAAGCAGATAACGCAGAAAATGCTGTTAAAGTTATGCGCTTTATTTTATAAAATTTATTTGTATAATCCTATGCATCTTTGTACATAACAGATTTGACAGTTTGAAAGTCAGAAGCAGATTCCAATGTAAAAAGTAATATATTCAGCACTGCCCATCGATATTTATCTTTCAAAAAAAGTCAATCGCTAACTATTTTTTGCGTGTAAATACTATAGAAAATCATTAATCAATGCTGCCGAAGATAAAATGCTTAGTTGAATGTTACGAATAATACTAACCATTGTCAACACAAGTGGTTTAGTTTAAAATTTCCTTTGTCGTATTATTTTGGGTTTGTGAAGATTTTGTGGAGACACTTTCAATTTCCCTTGTGAGCACGGTCGGGTTGTAAGTTAGTAGCTAGGCACGATCAGGGTTTATGGCCTTGGAGTGGGTGCCAGAAAGGATATATCAATGTTTCCTTGTTCCCTCCCAGAGTCTCTTTCTTGAACACAGTACACTCTTCCCACGTAGGTCTGTTATATCGTTGTTTACTTCCTAATTAAATTAATCCGCCAAGAACAAAGCTTAAAATGTAGGTAGGCCTATGCCTAAAATTCAACCAAGTTTTAATAAACCGTTTGGGTTAAAAGTTGCACACGTTCACTTGTACTCATCTAGCTAGTCTGTTTTATGACTAATTTTGAAACTTCAATGGGGTGTATGATACACTTACATAACTTACAGTAAGGCACTATCAAAGAAACGTACAGTCCCAAAGATTAATACAGATTGGTATATTAATACTAACCCAAAACGCGTACCCCATGAAAATCAAAATTATGATTGCCTTTGTTGTCTCTGAAGAGAGGTTTTCCACATTCCTTTTGCTTAATTTGATAAAAAAGGAGTGGCTGAAAATAGTTTAAATCCAAAATATATCATGAATCAAGTTAAAAGTAAAAGGAATTACTACCGTACAAATCCAAAAAGCCAAATCTAAACTTTCTGAGTAATATTTCAGCCTTTCAACTTCCCTTTGAGTTGGTTATTCTATAAAAAGTTCGTCAGAATAAAGTTCAGCATCATTCAAAGTTTAAAGTATTTGGCCTGTGACAAAAGCTTTGATCTCGGCCATTGTTATATTGAGGGTAAAAATGTCAACTGTATCCTTTGCCACAAAACCACCCCTACCCTCTACCCTCCCCTTGCGCCTTGGTTTCCTCGTCACCACATTTCCTTTGCTTGGTCAAAGTGGATACAATAACTACGTGTTTTCCACTTCTTGGTCGTAAGCTTGAGCCTGTCACACTTTATTTACGCTCTTTATAAAGCCATGAAATATTATTTCCAATCGTGTGATCATTATTTGTTGTAATGTACGAGTATTTAAAATATTGCCAGTCCTTTTATAGATTTAGAGTTTTTGCCCCTTTAGATGATTCTTCACCTAAGAGGAAGTTGTTAAACATTTCGGGCAAAGCGTTACTTACGAACGTTGTTTATAGTGTTGAAACCTCATGAAATTAATGAGAGACACTGCAGGATTATGTTTTATTCTCTTTTGTAATCAAGATTCAGTTTCGAGCTCAGCGAACAAGTTGTCTAATGCTGTACATCTGCCTTTGACTGCTTTCAAAATATAATTTGACACTACATTTTCATTTAAATCTTAATATTTTTTGTGACATTTAATACACTTCTGTCCAACTTTTACTAGCTATCTGTTACCATTACATTTTCTTACAGGTAAAGCCACATATACAGTATACCAACTATTATTCGTTTACAAAAGTCAACAATGAAAACAACAGCAACCGCGACTGAACAGCGAAACCTCTTTCAGTAGATGGAAAAGCCCACAATAAATATGGCTAAAAGCAAATACATATTTCAGTGGCGGGACGCACACAATCTGTGAAAGATTCAGTGCTAGTGACGTAATGTTTTACACGGTGAGGGGATGAGGGGTGAGAGGGACATAAACAACACCAGTTGTCGGATCATCATATATATTGCAAGTGCTGAGTTTGAGTCGGGGAGGACGACCTTTCACGTGTTTTACTTTATTGAAGAATAAAGGTTGGTTAAAGTTTCATCACTCAACCCCATGTTTATTCCCCCTTAACATTCATATGTATGTAGGCAAGCCTAAATATATTTTATAGGTAAATAACACTATCACATGCTGAGGATGAACGATCGCATTTTGAAATCCGCATTCCGAAGTAAATATTGTTATCAGGTACTCTGCAGGCTTTATTGTGATCAATATTATTGTAGGTCACACAACTGCAATTGATTGTACTATATATATTTTCTACTTCCGTTGTGTCAGTTAGGCACTGGTATCTCAAAGTCTCGTGTTTTTGTTATTCACGCTACGACATTTTAAAACGTGCCACAAGCATCTTTAACCAATCAAAACATTTTAAATCAATTAATAACCGTTAAAAGAGACAAGTTTCCTATTGAATCTGTGTAATAGCTCTGACCCAGCGAATGTGTTAAAGTACTAACCCACGCAAAGGCTGAGGCGAGAGGCCGAAATATGCCAACACAAATAAAATTGAATACATTTATCACAAAACCACGGAAATAATTTATATATATTTAATCCATACGCGGTTAAAACAGGGTTTTTATATTATTCCTAACAAGCCTATAATATGGTGGTCAAAACACGGAAAATTGAACATTTTCGAATTCAATGTGTAGAAGTAGTAAACAATTATAAAACACTCTCTTCTAAAGTTCTAGCTTCAAAAATAGCAATGTTGTTAGTTTAAACATTGCTTTTAAAAGTGAACAACTGTTTATAATTGTGTCGTTTTTTCCTTGTGCAGACAAGTTTAGGCTTTCCCTAAGATGCCTGATGAAGGCTCTTCAATGGACCAATGATCAACACCAACATTTGGTGTTAAAACTTATGAGCTTTGGCAAGTTTTGGACAGTGTCTTTCTGTAGAATCTGTATGCGTGCAGATGATGTTGCAAGTTCCTAGGAAGGTATGGAATGGTCGCTCCTAGGATGGCAATGAAGGTTACAATGTCCTGTGTTGATCCAGCCCCCAGACCATTGATTACGAGAACACAATATGGAGTTAGAGTTGGAGTACGGTATGCAAGCTGCAATGCACTATACTGTAGAGTGCACTGAATGCAGCAAGTCCGCCCACTCACACGCACGCGCGCCTCGGCCTACCTCATCTAAATACTCCAATCACTCCACTCTTGTACACCCGAGTAGCCTACTCCACTACTCCACTACTCGCCCATTCACTTACTACTCACTGTTCAGCTGGTTCCTACCAAAGACTATACATAGTATTGTCTTTGTTCCTACACTTTATACATTGGGAAGGATGGGATTTTCCATAATTTTCCGTAATATAATACGAGTATATCACTGTGTTTATTCGACTTCTGGTTTTTTATCAAGGTTTGAAGGACTGGTGATTCTTGGCCACGCTGGTAAAGGTTTAAGGGTCAATGATACCTTTAAAATGTAATATAGTTTGACTTTTTTAGCGTCAGATGACGGAAAACATATGATCGCGAAGTGAGATCCCATTGGCAGAGCTTAAGGCAATGAAAGTTGCCTCTTCGTTTGATTGAAGTTATAATTTCAAATGAAAACGAAATGAAATAAAATAAGTTTTTATTATGTGGCGAAGTTAGGACTATAAAGTCCTCTCTTCCACTTAACCACCAATTTTGCACTTATAACAACTATGTGAAATCTTTCATGTGTAGAGTGTACACATGTACTCGTACCTAGTGGGATCCGTGGTGGATTGGTATCGCGTGCGACTCCGGAGCTCATCACTCCGGTGGCGTGGATTCGATCCCCGCAGTCACCACTTACAATTTGTAATGTGACTATACGGTGACGCTAGGTAAAGGTCGAGGTTGAGTGGTAGAGAGGACTTTGTAGTCCTAACTTCGCCTCGTTAAGCAAGACAAACTTTACCTACAGTGGCAATGTAAAATAAATACAAGTGATGATCCGGCAGTTGGGCACTATTCTCTTCTATCTCCCTGGATACTCGTAGTATGACCAGATGCCTCCATTTTCTCTGACTGGAGTCAAAAAGGCTGGTAAATGTTAGAAACGTTCACAAATTGTGTTACCTAGAGGAGAAGGACGAGTTTGAAAGCGTCTGTAAAACCACACCTTTTGTCTTTGTCCCTCGCCAACCACATGTCAACTAAACTTTGTTACTCGCCCCCTTTATACCCGCTCGCGTCGTCAACCCACTCTTTCATTGAATTGCCAAAGTCATACTAGACATAAGCTTGTTATAATATGTAATATGCATAACCTAAACTACTATTGTAAGGAATATTGAGAATATTTCTTGGAGTTTATCAATTTGGTTAAACTGAACTTGTTCACCTAAAGATAAATTTCAATACTACAATTTACTGATTGTATAGATGTTGAATTTACTTTAATACAATATTATTAATTCCCAACTCTTCAACCTGTTTAACCCTACAGAGCAAGAGCAGAGTTTGATGTTGACCACACATGTACCTACTTAAAACATTCAACGTAACGTATTCAATTTTAACTTTGTTAGCCTTTACAATCAACGGCAGTCAAGACTTTATTTTAATACATTTACTTTCATTATAAATCTAAATTTTGCATACATTAGTTTATCGTTGGTAAAAAAGACAAAATGTATCTTGAAATTACTTAATTTTGATTAAAGATATTAGTTAATCTGCAAAACTGTGATTGTAGGCTAAATGTGTTTAATAACGAACGTGATAATGTTGTACATACAAGTCTGTTGATATAGCAGAAGAGCCGAAAAACACTTTTCCGGAATATCAATATTTTACCATAAGGTAAAACGGTTTAGCAAATGATTAATATTAATATACTCGTAACTCCGTGAGACTGTTACGTAGCTTACGCAGACGACTCAGCATTTGTTTGTTAATTGATGGAGGCAGGTTGTTAGAATGCTTGCCTTGACAAGCAGATTGCATAGGCAGATTGCTCTCCCCAGTTTCAATAATATCCTTACCCTATTTACCCTCTAGAAATCCCTTTCCTCCCCTCCCGACCGCAGAGCTAGAGTTATTCATGGAGATTTGTCTCTGCTGTATATCTTACCCCTAATACGTTTCGCTTCAGATTTCCCGTAGAGAATGCTTGAATCTTCCATTACTTCTTCAAGTTTATTCTTTGTTCTGTTTGTTTACTAGTACATATACTGATAGGTTAGTATTTAATTCATTATTATTGCGTAGTGCATGACACCCTTTCCAATCAATACAGTTAAACATTTTAGTATCTTTTTGTGAATCCCACTCAATTTTTCAACTGACCAGTTTGGAATTAGAAAAGGAATTGGAACAATCGATGTATTGAATGCACTTAGTGAAACAATTACCAAAAACCTAGATGAAAAAACAAAAGTTTAAGTATATTTTTAGATTTAACATGATCGACTTGATTGTGTAAATCATAGCTTGTTAGTGTCCATGTTGTACAAATATGGTGTTAGAGGAGTTCCATATAAGTGGTTGAATTCCTATTTAGGCGGTCGAACACGAGTTGAAATTTCAAATAAACTGTTCAATCCTGCATTCGTAGGTTTTGGTGTACCACAAGGGTCTTATCTTAGGGCCTATTTTTTCTTGTATACGTTAATAATATAAACCAAGCGGTTAAACCTGAAAAGGTTATATTATATGCTGACGATACAACTCGTAACAGTTTCGGCAAGAAAGGTTGATGAATTGGAATTTAAAAGCTGTCAAGAAGTTAATTCGTGTGTTCAATATTACCAAAACTTAAATTTACACACAAATTTCAGTACATCTTGTTTTATAAGCTTTCAGTTTAATACAACTGGCTTCCATCAATATCAGCCGTTGGTGTTAATTGAAGATATAATCCTTATAGAATTCAAAAGCTCCAAATTTCTCGGGCTTTATGTTGACAGTAGACTATCTCGGAATGAGCACATTCATTACGTCTGTAAGAAAGTTTTCACTGAAATCTACCTTATCAGACACTTAATAATTTTATTGTATAATTAATTTTATTTTGTTATCTTTTGTCAGCACAAATAACTTTTGTATTGTGACAATAAATGTTTAATGTTTTTTATATAATATGTAAATGTAGATTATTATAAAATTTATAGGTACGTTTTAACGTGTCACAGTCTCATTGTTTCAAAACCATGACCTGTCAGAGAGTTCAAGACTTTTATTATACGTGGAAACACTAGTCACGAAAACTTGGTTCAGTATTTATATACGAGTGTTAGTTTTACTATCAAAGTATGTTAAATCAAAATAACAAAAACTGGGATGGAAAGGAACAATGCTACTTACAACAGGACAGCTGGTAAATTATCTTATTAAACCAAACCATTTGGTCCAAACGATTTGTTAAACAAAGAAACGGCATATTAAATAATACAATAACTATGCCTTTACTTACAAGTGAATTTTAAAAAATAACTGCTTTTCAAATTATTCTATTATTAATGTTGGTTTTTAAATCATTTAAATAACTCCGTCGTTAACTTGTTGTATTGACAAGGTCGAACGTCTGAAAAGCTCTAACGAATCTAATAATATTTCGAAGAGGATTGAAATCATTATTGGGTTTGCTTGAAGAACCACAAGACCTGGCAGTACAAACCCGTTTAGTAAAAGGTTTAGATGTGAAATCGCTGTCAAACGTTTTGACATTTTATATGCGGGCTTGATTCCACTTTGTATAAGTCATCGACATTTTGTAGCTTCTAACTAATAAAACCTGTAACTAATAAGTAACTCGTAATTTTGAAGCGAACTTTTCGAGGTTAAGAAAGAGTAAATTAATCAGGATTCATTAGTGAGAGTAAATATATCTGGTTAAACTGTAATCTGAATAATCTTGTTCAAATAATGGCTTCACTATGATTCCGACTGTCTGCTGAAGAAGTGGTTGTGTTTGAGGGATCAGCTGATGATGAAGCAGCAGACCGGTAGAGCAGTTGCCAAGTAATGTATTAACTAGCACTCAGCTGTCAGCTCCCACTGCTGGGGTTGCACCATCCCGCCGTAACCATGCTCCGGGGAAATCATGCTTAGTGAGAAATGCCTATTGGTTTTATGACTTTCAACTTTCCCTTTCAGGTTTATTTTCATTTCCTATTGTATTTATCTAACAATTTACTTTAAGAGTTTGAGCGTAGACCTTTGTTGTTTTCCAAACAGAAATATACCTTTCTTTGTTCACGTATTAAATGTATCTTTTTATTTATGTATTTACTCCCAACGGTTTTACACCTTTTTACAAAATACTCGATAAATTACAATAATGAGATGTTGACTTAAAGCTGAGAAGGTCACCTTTTCTCGTGAGTGAATTCTTGGATGATTTATGGAACTCACATGACACATGGCATGTGACATCAACACGAAATATCTAACAAGAACAACCCTGCCGATAACTTTTGGTCGTATATTTATTTCGAAATCAGACTAAAAGTACTCTACAATTATTTCTAAATTGTCTAACTTTTCCAAATTTGTCCAAATGTTTAAAATTGAAGAAACACGTACACACATTGTTGTTTTGGTATATAACATATGAGTTGTTTCTACAATAATATACAGTATTTGCCTTAAGCCTTCCAAAACTAACTACAATGAATACACGATCGTATAAAGGATATAGTATACTAAGTTTAAAGAAGTGTGGATTTTGATTTTTCTTTATCTCTGTAGAACAGTTTGGTACCCTAATAATTTGTTTTGCTCATTCTTTCGTTTTCTGATTGTTTCTCGGACATTTTCAACGAGAGCGAAAACTAAAGTAAAAGTGTAAAGTTGAAGAAATTTAAAATTGATGTGTCATTTTCGTTAAAGAATCCACATAGAGTATATTCTAGTGAAGAGGATACGTCATGTAGCGGGGACGAGTGGAGACCCTGACTCCTGGTGATCCTGATAGCCAGCTCGCTGAAGACTCGGGTGGCTCTGTGTTTGTGTTGTGTGGGCGCACAGTCTGGTGGAGCGTGACACATAATGGTCCGGAAATGATGAACACCGGATACTGGCGATGCACCGAGCACCAGTAGACACGAGACCATAGTGCATAGTGCAGAACAAAGTACTGCTGGGAGAAATTCTGTTAGACAATACATGTTAGTCTCTTCCTCTCCGTGAATTTGATTTTTATAGTTTACATAACTATATAATTTACATGTTCTGGCCATTTTTGCTTCTCTAAAAACTTGCAGGTTTGCTCTGCCTTGTCATTAATCTTAAAAAGATACATAAGGCCGAGACTAATCAGAACAGTGGAACAGGGCCTGTTGAAAGGGCCTACTGAGTATATCTTTTCTTTGAGTTGTCTAGTATTAAACCACTTACATGTAGATCAGAATGTTTTTGTGTAGAAATTGGCTGATTAACTCTGAACTAACCTTGTAAACCAAATTATAACATTGTTTGCCTTCAACAATTTGACATAAGTCACCGTTTCGTACAAAACCGTAATTTAAATTTTAGACCATTCAACTCATGGTTTTGGGTAAGTCGAAGAGTGGACCTTATTAGTCCTAACTTTGCCACCAATAAGAATTGGTTTCATATAATTTTTTTATTTCAATTTCTGTTGAGATAATGCGCAGTTGATGACATGATAAGACAATGCTAGAAAGTGTTAACTTCCTAATCGCATATACTATGAAGAAAATTATGACAATGCTTCCCTCCGAACTTTACACCGTTCCGAATTTACACCGACCCAACCCTAATCAATCATCGCGTTATGACACTTCGCCCATTTCGAATCACATGACTGGCCGCAACTCCTGAAATCACAAAGAGTGAATCAATTTTCCGCCAGTGTTACAGAGGAGCTTGGTTTTAATTCAGGAAAAGCCGGGGGATACTCGCCGCTTCCGCGCTTTTAGAGGGAAATGGAATTAGTGGCAATTTGGTGGCGCCGTGCCGCCTCGTGGTCTCTAATGTGCTTACTTAATCCGATATTGTATGCGCTACGCTATAGTGTTGAGTAATATTGCGGAGTTACGCCCTTTTATTTCACTGTCAGATGGGTGGCTATTCATCACTGAGAGTGTTGAACAGTTATCATGCTTTACGTCGTAAAATATTTATTTTTCATGGTTTGTATGGATTTTTTGTGAATGGAAACGTTCCTCTTGTACTGGTCAAAGATTTGGGTGAATGGGAATGTTTGTTTATTACAAAATAAATGTTTGCTGAATTTTAATGTGTAGGACCTTCAGGCCCTTGTAAATTGATGACTGGTTGGAACTTGAATAACCAGGCAGGGGTGCGCCCTGTTGAGTGCTTCATTAGACGATGTGCTCGATAACCTCGTTGAAATGTCATTGATATTGCTTAATAAGTACGTACACATAGTTAAATTGGCTGATTGTGATTTGAAATAGTTGAAATTGGCCGGATTGGCTTAAAGCTTTGAACATATAAGTTGTAGAATCTCAACCAAAATCTGTTCATGACCAACTGTAGTTCTTCATGAAGAACGCCTTGCACCACTTGTTTTGACAGCTAATTGTTATACTGGTAGCAAACCATGTTCTATTTACAAAATCTCAAAAGACTTCTCGGGTTGAGGCCGGAAGAGTGGGGTAAAACTCAGTAAATAAGATTTCCATTTCAGTTGAACTTTTATAACGTGCATACTCAATACTTGAAGACGCTCGTACAAATTTGTGTGGACTGATAAGTTAAATGTTACAGTTCTGCATCACCCTTTCCACAAAATTAAGATTCGGAACTGTTTAACAATATGTATTGGCGTAGCTGTTACATCATAGATTCATAGATTAAGGACTTATGTGGTTGCATGTTGGCTGTTGCAGATGAAGTGAGCATGGAGGACGGGGGGCAGGCCGCGGTGGGACCTGATGACGGATATCTACTTGTGCGTATCCATGTGCCTGAACTCAACGTGCAAAAGTGCCTTCAGTTCCCCAAGGACCAGCTGGTCTGGGATGTCAAGCAACAGTGTCTTGCCGCCTTGCCTAAGGTAGGTCTACTTATCAAGCATCTCACTATAGTAGCGAGTGCAGTGGAGTTTTGTGATACTTGTGGTTTGGGTGAGGTTTTGACTCTTCTTTCTCTTTCTAATTGTTTAGGAGTTTCCCGAATAGGCTTTCAAATAATAAAAAACGTGTACATTGTAAATAATTGTCAAACCGTGAATAAATCTATTCGTATGCGATTCAGTTCTAATGTGTTTGGGTTGTATGAAAGATAAGTTTGTAGCTAACTTAGGTTGTAATAATGACTTTCAATACTAATTGTTCCATACCCTCTAGCCTTCATACTATCTAACCAAACACTTTAAACACGCTCAAAAATACGGTAGTTTTAATTTTAAACAATTTTATGAAAGCAAGATTTTCTTTGATTCACTGGGGATCTCTTACGTAGATGATTGTTGATAAATCATTGCCTCAAGTTGTGCTTTTCCTCGTGACATTTTGATTTAAACTATTTAAGTTCTATAGTGTATTACAATTTTATCATCACGTATGTGAGAAGTATTTAACGACAAAGTAAAATGTTCAAAGCGTTATCAAAGTTCATAGTAGCTTTATATGAAATGTTAATTTCCTGCGATCACCTCCAAATAAGGCTTTTAGGAGTTTGTGGAGAGCCATACTAGCAAATATCATATTTTCACAAATAAAAGTGCAGGAAATATCCCTTAATTATCAGGCGAGTATGTCGTATATCTGTAGATGTCGGGTCCGGGTGTGGTTAAGTATTTAGCCTGGCCGATATTTCACCGGAGTTGCGGTGCAAGTTGCTAGTGACGAATGCTTTAGGGGCGGCCGGGTGACTTGGGGGGTCGCTTAGCAACCGCCCCCCCCATAACCCCCCCCGGCTCGTAACAATTAGACACCCGACCTTTACAACACTTACGTCAGTGCCGTCAGAGCGATCAGAAACCACCGCTAAAAACAACGATCTCGTTTATAGACATTTGTATTGATGAGCTCGTTTCGGTAATCTGTCTCATAATCGGAACCACCTGACACATTATCGATCCAATATAAAATGATTGGTATATATAATAATAATGACAATAATAATAATAACTTTATTTGTCATGTACAAAAAGGTTTTGTGTGACAAAAACAACAACAAATCTAAATATAAAAACAAATAAGATAAACCCATCACCAAAATACTGTTCCCCTATAGTACTACTTGTTACATAGGTGAAATTTCGTTGGAAAAATTAGTTGTATTTGAATCGTCCATAAATTCACCAACACTATAAAATGATTTTTGAATTAAAAATGTTTTCAATTTCGACTTAAAAGAGTTTATACTGTTTATATTTTTTAAACAGTGGTAATTTGTTAAAAATTTAATACCAATTTGGGACGGTAATTTATGAGATATTTCAAGTCTATGATATCCCAACCTATATTGACTACTATTTCTAGTGTCATGGTTGTGGATATCATGGCCTGTTACCAAACTACTATTTTTTATGGAAAAAATAATTGTTTCATATATATAAATACAAGGTAGGGTAAGAATACCTAATACTTTAAATGTTTCTCTACAAATGTCAATAAAGCATATATAGAGAACAACCCTCAAATGCTCCTCTATAAAATAACAATTCGTTAATTGTTAGCCGACTGGATAATGTATACTGTAGGAGGAAATCTCATTTGTTAATTTTCAGTGTTTGTCAGAGAATAATACAGTTTTTGTCATTTTTCTCTAAACACTTTTGATACCCACATGTAGAGCTAAAGTTACACTTTTATTTCAAGGATTGTTTTGATGATCTTTTTCTCCCTAGGGAGAAAATAGTATATTTTGTACCACGAGCCGAAGGTGTGGTTTTACCATCTGAGTTCGTTTTTTAAAAACCGAGACGTTATAGTCAAGTTAAACCTAAGCTCGTGTCAAAAAGCTTCACTTTAGGACCTAGTGATGAAATACTCGTATACATTGTTGAACAAAAACTTAGCTGCCATAAAAACTGTGTTTTAGGTAGTTCTCTCATTGTTGATTTTTCTTTTCAAATGGAGAAATGAAATCTTTCTTTGATACAATCTGAAAACAAACTTTTGATCGGATTAACCCCTTTAAAAGTTTCCTCGTGAACTTTTTAATCCGTGAGATTGTACGTGGAATTTTACTCGGAAGGGAGGAAGGGGGTTTGAGACGGAAAGTTTAGGCGCGAAAGTCGACTAGAGGAAAAGAAAATATTCATCTCCTGTCGAACTCTGCGAACAGAATAAATTACCCAGTGAAATTGAAGCAGTGAATTTCTTGCCGAAATCTTCACTTAATTGGAGAGTATTTGTAGCTGCGAGGGAAAGTGAATAATGGCGATTAAATTAGCGTCATTTGCCGAGCGGCCGTGCACGGCGGGGTGGACTGAGGAGGTTTGTCAGCGGCCGCCGATAGCGCCAATTAGACCTGGCTAATCATTGATACCAGACCAGACCCAGGCCCAGGCTCGGACCCAGACCCGTGGTGTTTACATTTAACGAACTCGCTACTCAACTTTCGCTCCGCCGTGGGCAATAAAATAGCTGTAAACACTTTAATGTTGAAGGATGGCTCAATATTTGAATCTAGGACTTGCTTTCGTTTGCTGGAATCCGAGATGTGGTTCCTCTGAAAGTTGCTGTGGCCTTGATTCTGAACACAACTGTAGTTTTTGGATAATCAATTCGTGAGTAAGGTAATTAGCGTTCACTATAATCAGTCGCACGTTTATTGCAAAACAACTAGGTCAAGATGAGAGTTAAATTTAGTAACTTATATTGATGTCATTATCTTGACCTGAACTGTTTGTTTTTAAATAAGTTCTGGTATGTCTATACACAGCATATGACTACATGTGTCCGATCTCAATTGCAAAATTACAGTTGCATTCCAATAATTCATACAAGTCAAAACATCGCAGTAAAAACCAGCCTCGAGCGCTGAGCGCAGAACCAGTTGCCATTGATACGAGTACGGTGCGGAGGTCTAGCCGTCTAGAGACAGGGTAGGAAGCGTGCGATGGCCTTGTGGTATTGTATGTATGACTGGAGATAGTTTTATTGGCCGGTAGATGTTATGTACTGTCGATTGTCAACTTCCCACTGCGACACTGGCTGCAGCTATAAGTTGCTTTGCTGTAGTGGAATATTTCCTCATCCAGAGTGAGGAAGAGTTCTGAAGTGGCAATAGTTAAACCGTTAGTATTTCACTTCATGATTAAGCACGCATGGAGCCTTACAAAATAGGTTCCTATGCTCTCCTTGTGAGTTTGTAGGGATTTGCAAAAATAATATCCAAGTTGATAACTAATAGTTGGTATGCTTAAAAAATACGACAAAATAATATTCGTCTTCAAGGTTAAGTAAGAATCTAGATAACTTTGCAAGGTCGCGTGTAATTGAGGAGGATATGTCGTCACATAAATATGAAGCAAGATGGGGCAGCAGAGATGGGAAGCACACATAAATACTCCAGATTATGAGACGGGTTGCTGACTAGGGCGTTGTGGGTAACATCCCCTTAACCTCATCCCTTCTTTCATGTAGAATACAGCGCCCTGAAAGTGGCCTGTAAACTTTTATGAAGAATAAAGAACTTGCCCTTATTTAACAGTTACGTTTGTCATTTAATCCATAAATTTTGTGTGCTTTTCATTTTGATTCAAACCAGTCAAAAGTCGGAATTCCCAGAAATGTAAAGAAGTATTGAAAATGATATTGTCATTAGAAATTACTGTACTAAGAATTACGGAGTGGTATGACTTTAGATTTTTGTAAATTGATCGTTTAACAATAATTAGGGAACACTTCCTGAACCTAAATTCAAATTTGGTTTTTGGTCGAATATTTCACTTTAAAATAAATTTTCAAACGCATTTTAAAGACTTCTTTTTTCCTTCCTATAGAGCTAGTTAATGGTTATTTCACCCAGTTTCAGCGTTCATCCCTCTGACTCTGTCATATGCTTACTGGATGCTTCTCTTGATGTGTGCTTTTCCCTATTTTAATAAAACCTGTATTCTTCTATCTGTTAAACACGTTTGATATAATGTGTAACTATACCATTCAATGTTCGTGCCTATGTTCAATCTCATAAAGAAACCAGTATGGTATCCTAAATGGTGTCCAAAGATCTTTTTGGTGGTCACCAAAGTCTGTAAATGGTGGTTCATAGTGCATAGAGGGAGAAGGGGATAAACTATCATGAATTCAACTTTTCTTTTTAAAGTTTGCTGGTTGTTAAATACACTTTGCGAATTCTCTATTTAAAAGTAAGCTCTGGTAACTTTGAACGCTTATAGCACGCGATGTTCTGAGGAGTTATGGTGAAGTTAGGGCTCTCCACAACCTCACATCGAGTGCTTGGTTTCAATACCAACGTCATCTGTGTATTGCGCGGTAGACTTGTCACACATTGGTTCTGAGTTCAGTGGTTGACTGATTACACTACACATTACACACTACACACTACAAGATGGGTATAACGGGCTCTACACTGCGGCGCGAAGTGTGTCAGGGGTATCCCCTGTGTCATTAGCCACACTCACACACTCCTCCTAGCTGCCAAGTGATGAACAACTTCCTTTCCAATAGTCGTGTCTAATTTTTCTACATATTGTTAAACATTTGAGGGAAATTCGGCCACATTTTAATTACCTCAAAGGCTTGTTCAAATTACATATTTAAAGGTGTTTGTCCCTAATATCGTATTAGTTCAGACTTACTATCGGATTTTGATTACTCTATTTAATCCTTGGTATAATTACGAGTATCATTTAAATTATGTGAAATATTCAAACTATTTGATTCTGCCAATTTTGGGAAGTAGCACAAACTTACAACAAGAATTATTTTGTTAAGAATTTAATTTCTTCTCCGATTATATTTCAGATTTTACTCCGACGTGTGAAAATTAGCATTTCAAATACGTGTCAACATTTCCGACAAACTTGTTTAGTTTATGCGAAAATAGATATCATAGCCAAATTAAAACAGTGGAACCTTTATATATTACAGAAATATAATGAAAATCTGATTCGTTAGTGCATTTGTTTGAAAACAAGGTCAGCACAATTCCGCTGAGAACTGTTCCGTTAGAAACTTGAAGAAGTTGGTAAATTGAATGTTCAATATTCACAACGCTGTTAACACTATTGGTTCAACCTAATTCGAGAACAGAACTAATATTGTTATCCACCAGCATCTTTCCATTGTTCACAGTCTGGCAAGTTTGGCTCCACAGTAATGATGTCGGTAAATTCTGTTACTCAATGTTTATCACTGATATTAGTTGGTTTAATTCAGTTCTATCCTAGATCTATTTTACAGCTTGTTTGTGAAATGAGTTTTGTGACTCAGACGGGAACTTACAAACTTATATTTACAGTATACCAATAACTAACAAGACGAAAAAAAGGTTTTGTATTAGGTTCTTCACACTAAACACTTACAACATTATAATCAACTGTACAACAAGAATTTAGTTTGTCAATGATTGTACTGGAATATGCGGTGTGTACATGTATACAGGGTGTCACAAAAATGTGTAGCACGCTATGCAGAACCGGATTCTACATACAAAAGTAAGTAGAAAATTTCCAGTAACATTTTTTATTTCGGCTTAGTTTAGCCATATTCCGCCATTTTGTAAATTTTTGAAAACAATTAATTATTCAAAAGCTTTTGAGATACTTTTGTAAAACTTGGTATCAACTTTAATTATTTTCCTAATAACATTTCCCAAAAATATCTTTTATCTAACTTATCAAATTTCAAAATGGTGCGGACATTTAAAAACTTCATAGTCAATTCTAATTTGATTCCATTTGACTTTAAAAATTTTAAATGAAGTTAGATTAAAAATATTTTTGGAAACAGTTATTAGGAAAACAAATAAGGTTTATACCAAGTTTCACAAAAACCTCTCAAAGGTTTTTGAATTATTAATTATTTTCAACAATTTACAAAATGGTAGATTACGGCTAAAATAAGCCGAAATCAAAAAAAGATTTTATAAGGCATTTTCGACTTACTTTTGTATGTAGAATTCGGCTCTGCATAGCGCGCTACACATTTTTGTGACACTCTGTATAGAAGTCTCTTTCAAATCATTCATAAACATAGTTTATCAGAGACAGCAAAAGTATTTTAGGGCTGATCCGAACTTGATAAGGGTGTTGACATTTTGATGAGGAATCGACTCACATGAGGTGGTCACGTCCTCTAATCAGATGATATCGCAGTGTCTTGTGCGACACCAAGGCTACTGTAAGGTTACACTATGCTATATTCAGTGACACATACAACTGCTGCTGGTGTTTACTGTCTGTTATTTGCGTGGGTTCGTGATTGTAACGACCTTGCAACTGTGATACAAATTACACCCCACTACAAAACTCGTTATCTCTATCTGTCTCTATCTCTATCTCTACCTCTGTGCCTGTACAGTTCTTGTTTACTTAGTTTATGTAGTTTGTCAGACATGTTATGTTACCTGTTACGTGATTACTACACACTTCCATTTGTCTGCGTGCTATTAAATCCATTCTACTTGTATTTCCTACCCACATAACAAATTGAACCCAAGTGTTAAAATGGATTTACGTTATTTTTTATTCATCAAACTCAAGTCAAAAGTTGTTTTATTTAACTACAGTTAACAATACAGTACACAAATCTTAATGAGTTCATGCCCAATAAAGCCACTCTATCAAATACAATCAACACTACGTTCCTAGGTCCAACAATAAATTAAGGAGACATTGTTACAGTTTTAAATTTCTTAGTCACTCTGTACAATATTCTTGCCACGTTGTGTGTGGGGCGCAGATTGTAAAAAGGTTTCTATTTGCGTATATAAACTATTGGAGACTTACGTACATTAAAAAGACAATCAAGTTCGTATACAGACAATTGCCAAGTAAAGAAATGACGACAGGATCCAAACTAAACGGAATCTAGAAAGAGTTATTTTAAATGATTTCTAGAATCGAACTATTGACAGTTTATTGTTACACCGAGCCCTGATTTAATCAGTGAATATTCGTGGAAAACTCAACTGCGATTATTTTACCTCTTGTGGATGAATTTATAAGTTTTCAAAGCTTGGTTTATTCATATTCCTAATTTTACGCTCTGACAGTTCCAGAGAAATTCGATACAACGATATCGTGGTCGGATTTCTAATTATTAGTTTTATTTTTAAATTTATAATATTTCTTGTCAGTTGGTATGTTTGTCATGCTGTGCTTAGTCTATTTACTAGCTCATCCGAACGTTAATACTTCAAATTAGGAGTTATCATCCATTCGGTTGCTTCATACCAATAAAACACAAATATTATACTGCTCGAATGAGTTATTAGTTTAGTATGTTTGTGAATTTACTACCAGAAGCCCAACTGAAATAAGACTTATGTTCGCTGACTTTAACCCGCACTCTGCCGGCATCATCCCTAGAAGCGGCTGGTAAATAGATAACGTAGGACTTCCATAATAATGATTAGCTGCCAAGAACTACCACTTGTTAGGTGCAGGCACGCCTCAACCCTTGACAGTTCGCTACGAGCATGATATCAGCATTGGTTCGGGCTTCTATAAGTAAATTCCACGCTCAACTCGGCTGATGTGGTCCTCTCACCTAGGGAGGTCTCCCCCTCCACTTGGCTCATATATTACTGGTGTTCAATTATCTACAGTTATACAGGCGGCACGTTCGGAGGCTAAATTAGCGCCGTTTCGTGCGTGCGTGAGCGTGCGTGTGTGTGTGTGAACCGAATACAGAGTGACGAGTAATAACCACTTCGCACAGAATATTAGTCAGTTTACACCAACACGCTTAGGCTCAGTTCATCCTTGACCTTAGCTCATTGCCATTTGTCAGTACAATCGTATTGGTATAATGTCAGCGATTATACAACAATATTATTATTTTTATTTCGATACATACTACACGACTGAAAACTACACGCATTTCCTTTCAATCTTTTTGAATGTTGAAAAATCATACAACAATATTATTTATATTTTAATGTAAAAAAGACGTCTGTAAGATATTAAAAGCAAGGCATATGACCACAGAGTATTTATAAAACTTATTTATTTTAAGTCAACAACTAACAAAACAAGCCAAAACAAATTTAAACATACATAATAGTTATATAAGTTGATATAAAATTATAAACCAAAGTACATTTCTCCCGTGGGTGTTTTAAGCTGACGCTCTACTTCCACAGCTTCTTATCTTCTGCGTAGAAGGTCAGCGTGTTTTTTTTTTCTTTAAAACACCACCCACGGATAGTTCGTAGGACAACTCGCCAGTCTTTCGCTGAACAACCCACCTTTTCTCGAACGTCTGAAGAACAGGTGGAAATTAGATTTTTCTTCGGGTAATCTAGTTTTGTCAAATACTCTCGCAAATACTACTACCATCGATTTTGAGGTTTGCACCATAACAAGCTTCTGGGCTAGTCATGATTAACATAAACGAAAGTTCATTAATGATTTTGTATTAATGATTGCCAACATTTAATCGTGTACCATATTTGAAATTTTTACGTTGACCACTTATATTTTGTTCAGGTATGGCGAAATTCATCATGCTGGTAACCCGTTTGGTCAGTGATTTGAATGCCTCTCTGAATACTCTGTAATCATTGGAAGTATATACATTCGTTAGTAAAATTGTATCTTAGGATGAAATTGTTTAAACACGTTTGTCATGAAAGAGAATGATATATTGTCTTAGTGATTCTCAAATCAAATAAGTTATAGAAATTCGCTTGACAAATATTCGTGTAAATCAATGAATCCTTTTTAATAATTGTTAAACAATCAAGTAAATCCATCAACTTATTAAATCAACACAGTATCTAAGTCAAGAACTCTTCAAAGTAGCTGATGTTAGTTCGAAAGGTTTCTTTTCATTTACTTTCTAATTAAATCTTCCACTTTGAGTATGAGCTGATTAAGTTCAAAGTGAGAAGCCAAATGATTGAAATCAAGCCTATTAACAGCTTGGAATCACTTGGCAATAATCAAATCAGAAACCTTACAAGTCATTTCTACAATCAACTGCTTCGTCAGTGAATCTATTAGTGTTTCTACTATTCTTATTGCGTTATTTAGACCGTGATCGATGTCCGTCCTGTTGCGCGAGGGTTTGATTCGTGTTTAAATTTGAACCTAGACTAAATCTATTCTCTGAAGAGGGTCAGACGAAATATATCATACAAATACATACGCCTATATATAGTATAATTCTTAATTGAGTTTTAATTACTTGCTGAACACAATCGTTAATTAGTATTTAAAATTAAAGTCGAGTCTTGGATGTGGAATCACTTAAAACATTTCAATAACTCGAGCCTCAGACTTGGGTTTTATGTAAAACTTTATCTGAAGACATCAAAATAAAATTTATTCTGTACACAATTTTGTTTTCTTCAATACAACGCTGATTGTTTTGAATATTTGCTGGACTCAGTCGTTCGTTACGAACGGTTTACGTTTTCTTTTTTTTTTCTTGTAGTTAAATCACTGCTAATGTCAACAAGTGAAAATATGGGAATATCATTATCAGTTCTGAATTATTAGGTCTCGAATTATTACACCGATAGTGTTAACTTATAATTTAAACTATTACATTTTTAACTGTTATAAGTTTAAATAATTTTTGTGGTTGATGTGTAAATCTGACAAACTACACATATTTTATGTGCGTTTCTAAACACCGAAATCATTGGTGAAAAAATTGTTTAAAGAATTTCCTTCACTCTAAACCCAATTTCTGTAAAGGAAACAAGTTACCATTGTCATTTTTGTTTGGGTTTCATTATATTATGTAAGCTATGTGTCAAAAACAGACTTACCCATTTCTGTAAGATTGTTCCAAAATAGTTCACCATTTATTATCCTAGACTTCAGTAGCCTAATTTTCAAAATAATTTAAATGCATAGCCTTCATATTCACCTTCAAATACGCCCAGGAGTGGTCGGTGTCTCAAATCAAAGTACATGCGTAGCATTATTCAATCCACACTGACGTACTATGCCAAACGGGCAGAGCAACATAGATTTCATACTTTTCCAATTTTCATCAAAGTGAACTGAACGGAAATGTATTCCAGCTTGTAGCTGTTTTTTGCTTGTTTTCCTTCTCAAGTAACCCTTTGCGAAGTGTGCGTCTAAAGTGTTTACTTTCGTCAGGACGATCACAGGCAAGGGTGATGGCGCACGACCCTCGCGTCCCTTTAAAATAACACCCCGCGGGTGGGAGAGGGGAAGGGGGTTGAAATCAGCTGTGAATAATTAAGCACGTGCGTAAAATAATGCACCCTTGTGCTCAGGGTGCCGGTATCTCCCGCCCCGCGCGTGCCTCGAGTAGATTGGCCTGATGAGGGTCGTGTAGGTCTGATTCACGACGTGCATTCATTGTTTCAGACATACTAGTACTTTGGCTGGCCGGTCAAAAATACTCGTATAATTTATCGTGCCGGCCTTAAACGAGAAATAAACTCTTTCAGAAAATAAATTTCAAATAGAGTTGTTATCTTTATCTGTTTTCTGAAGGTAAAACAAATCTGACAAATGTTTTCTGAAGGCATTCTGAGTCTTAAGTGAAATCAACGGACAATAAAAATGATTACCTATAGCCTAGGATTACGCAGTAGTGGATATCACCTTGAATTTCGTCCCAGAAGAACAATATTAAAAATGTATTTTTTTGAGACACCTCTCGCCTACGGTTTGCACCGACTTTGTAGGAAATAAACTGTGTTTTAAAGAATATTATTAACGTAAATGTTTTAGTGGCTCCGCTCACCCGAATATGTATTTTCTCAAGACCGAGACGTACATAAATCCAAAAATGTAATACATTTTGTGCTATAATATTATTTTCGTGGTGTAGCGTTTTTTTAAGGTGGTCAGTGGAGTTATTGCAGTACATTGGTATCTTTCAAAATAAAATTCATTTTAAAAAATCTAATGGAAATTGTAGGCGTAAAGTGTCTCAAGAAAAGCTTGTTTTTACATTGTTCTTAAGGGACAAAACACAAAATGGCTGACTGGTTCGGGGCACACAAGTAAATGGTTGTATAGCGTCATGGTGATCTGTACAAACAAATAACAGCTCAGAATAATGTTTAATAACCAAAATGTGTACAACAACTCGGACTAATTATACGAACGATTTGGTACATTTTAGGCTCTCTTTAAAGAGAGCTGCTCCGCCGCCCGTATGTCTCTATACAGACATGACGTGGGGGACAAATGATATAAACTAGGGATATGTATAAGCGTATTTTCTCGGCACATATTGCAGTTAGGATAGGTTCGACCCAGTTAGTGATTCCTGGCCAATATATGCAGGGACACGAGCCAATATCACATTCTGTGGTTGCAACAGCCTTCCTACATGACCTGGCTCTGGCTCCGACTAGGCTTACGCGAGACAATAAGGACCGGTAACTTATTCCACCCCCTGGCCCCTAGATAGGAGGCAGAGTCGATACACACGAGTAAAATGTAATTGTAGAGTACTAATAAAAAATATATTCGATATATGAGGATTTTAAACACTCGTACAATAGTATATTTCATCACTAGGTCCTCCTAAAGTGACACTTTTAGACACGAAGTCAAGTAACGTTCGAGGCGCAGCCGAGTTTTATTAGTTGGTTTTATATACGCCAGACACCAATAATGCATATTGCTGGATTTGTAAGTAATTAATTTGGACAATATTCTACTCAATATTTTAGTTGATATATACATTATGTTATAATGTTAACATTCACGTTCGGTGCGTGAGTCGTATTATGCTCACTCAGTCCGGTATGGTCTAGTGGCTAGGATACCTGGCTCTCACCCAGGAGGCTCGGGTTCGATTCCCGGTACCGGAATAACATTTTGCTCGTCTACTCAAGACGCTCTGTCATTTTACTAAACATGAGGTTTTAAGGTTCTAAATGTCGTACATTTGCTGCCGTGGAAGAATTTTTTAGAAACAGGGATTTTTTGTGAAACCTTAACCGATAGTTCAAGATACCTCGTCAATGTATTTTTTGATTGCCATATTTACCTCATAATTGAAGTAAAAAAGTGCACTATGCTACTGTTTTGTAGCTGCTTCACGAATACTTTCTATTACAGCAAGTTTACATAAATTAGCTACGTTTTAAATTTTATACTCGTTGTGTAAACATTATACAACGGGTTTTTGAATACTTCGTAGACTTGTTGAGTTTTTTGGTATTATTTACTCAGTATCCTTGTTCTGTTCTATATTATACAGGGTATCCCAAAAGTCACTATACAGGACCTATCTGTTTGGTTGTAATAATTGACCATGTATAAAGATGTTGGCTCAGGTCCTATGACGAAATGCATCAACGTAAATGGAAAGCTATTTGAAACAATGATACAAATTACCTTGTAGTTTAATAAAGTGTACAGTATGATTATACATTCTCTTGTATTGTTTCTTATTCAAGAACCTATGCATTTCTTTCGATAAATTAGGAAGTGACGTTTGGAACTCTCTGCATGTAGTCTAGATAATATCAAAATTCCCTGACTCGTCGTTATTTCTCTATATTCGGATGCAGAATTCTTCAGTGTTATACATTATCTCCATTAGCAGTACTAAATGTAAAAGCAAAGTTGGTAAGACTTCGTATTGTTCTTTAAAACTATACGTATTTATGACTTTTTGAGACCTAAAACTGGCGTGCAAACTCAACGATATTAAAATGAAAATTATAGAATACAGTATATACAGTAGAATCTGTACAGTAGGAAGTGATTGTTTCAAACGTACTTAGCAAAGCCCTAAAGTTTTGTTTAGTCAGTTTTATATAAACCGGATACTAATTCATATTTCTGGATCCATACGTTGTTTATGTTTAAAATAATTGTTGTACTAAATATGTTAATTAGTTCATGATGTAAACACGTATAATATTTCAAAAAGAGTATGTTCTAATACAACATATTCATAATCCGGTATGGTCTAGTGGCTAGGATACCTGGCTCTCACCCAGGAGGCTCGGGTTCGATTCCCGGTACCGGAATAACATTTTGCTCGTCCTATTTAAGACGCTCGTGAGAATACTAGAATCGTAATTATATATTTTGTATTATATCTACTTATACATAAGTAACCAGTAAAATATATCAGTTTATGCTCAACAGTGAACACGTAGGATATAATGTTGCAATTGTAGGAACGTGGTGCAATATAACAGACCCGGACTAGGAAGACCGTTAGTTTATGAAGTAATCTGCAGGTAAAGTGCCACAATCTAACCACAGTCACCGCCGGTGAACAACCTACACTATACAGTGTACACTCATCCCATCCCATCTCATTTCCTTCTTCTGTTAGAATAATAATTACATTGAGAATCTTCCTCAGTTCTCAGTATTGTTCTGTTGGCGAAAATAGTCATTTGGGTCCTCCAAGGTCGTATAAAGGTTCAATGGCTCAACCTTACTTGACCCCCGTTACGGATGAATACCTCGAAAAATGTGTTAATTTATAGTGTGATTCGGTATTCTAAAACGTTTTTGTGTGTTAAAAATGGCGTCGCAAATTTATGTTTTGAAATCGTTGTTAAGAATTTTAATTTTAGATAAATACTCGTATTAAACCTACACTACAGATTTTCCCGTCAAAAACTTATTGGTAAAGGAGTGCAGAACAGCTAGAAAAACTAAAGTTAGAGTGTATCATGTAGTTTCATTTTCGGGGTTGAAAGGGACACATTAGGGACTACAAAGATATAGCTCAACATTTGCGTGTACCATACATGTATATGTAGGGACTCGCTAGGGTGTTTTATTACAAGCTTTTCGTCCGCATCTTTTTCATACTTTTAATTTACTATTGTAAAAATTTATTAAAATTGTAGAAAACCTAATATGTTGTTTTGTTGACCGTTGAACATAGTTGAAAAATCTAAACATTTGGATATATGCAGTTATTTTATAGTTGTAAAGGCAAACGGTTTCTACTCTTCTGAGACTCATATCTAACCTAAATTACGAATACACACATTTTAAAAAATGATCCCTTTGCAATTGGTGTGCCCTTTACAACAACTGATGCAGTAAGATAGTTCAAAAATAGTAGGAAAACGTTCTTGAAAAATGCTTTGCTGTTATTTGCATCTTATTATTTATCTAAAAATTAAACAAAAATGCAGAGTAGAAGTAGGTGCATATGTTTTGGCGTGTTGCGCTTGCGTATTACGTGGCAACGGTGACGGCGTGTGCGTGCCCGCCTCAGCGTTGTCAATCTCACATGATTGGTCGGTCCTCAGCGTTCAACAACCTCAGCCTCTCTCTAGTCTCTCCCCAATTCCACCTCAAGGCACTCAACTTTGACAAACTCATGACCTTCGTGTCAACACTCAACCAGTTCTTCCTATTACAAACAATTTCAAGCTCATATTCCTATAATTTCACACGAGGCAATCAGTTTTTGACTGGCAAACAAGTTGCTGGAAGAAATCTTGCGAAAGAACTGAGGAGATAAATAAGGTATGGCGGGTTCTTAGAATTTAAAAAAATCTTGAAACGCGTAATTCTCTTGGATAGTTAAAGTGTGGAATTTCTCATTAGTATACCGTTGTGTTTTACTACAGAATATTACTTTTAAACGTTCTAATACCCAGTGAAATTGATTACCTTTGTAACACTTAAACAGTCGTGTTATAAAAATAAAGTTAGCTAGTGAGAATTTTATAGGTAATGTGTCCAGTACAGTAGTATGTTTTATAGTATTATTAGTTTTACGTGCTTTTTACTGTTTTGGTTTTATCTTCTTTTCTCCTGTCGCAGTAGAATACAGCGTTTCAGCGTTCAATGAGACATAGACAAATTGTATGTACAGTATTTAAAACAGTTTCTGTAAACAATTTATTTTTAGAAAATGATATTCACACAATATAGTGTTTAAAATGGCTGTTTTGCATTAATTGCTTATGGTAACTAATGAATTAATCTGAAAGTTATAATTAAACGCATTTCATGTGATCTAACGAGGTTTTCAGTTCAAACACAGACTTTGTTAGAGGGTCCTATTAGTTTTACCATGTTCTAAAAAAATAAAAAGGTTTACCAATAAGCTAGTTACTAATTCCCTGTCTAATATATTTCATTTGTTGTTAATATGGAATAATACCTTAGCTAAATATTGTGTTGAAATAGTAGCGGATGGAACGGATATAGTTGATAAATTGAAAGCATATTAACCTAGATAGTGCTCATAACTAGATTAATTTACCTAACCTAAACAACAGAGAGAGAGCGTCTCTATTAGTGTGTAGTGTATATTTGGAAAATATACTAACAGCAACAAAGTTCGCAAATGTTTTAATTTGATTTCAACTCTGTGGTTAATTTCTTCTAAGTATAATAAATGAGTGTAATTTGTTAATAAATTCAACAACTGTAGGAATGTACGTATGGAGTTTTAAATGTCCCCACATTAACTTTTGAAAAAGGAATTATTTTTTAAAACCCTTTGGGGAATGTTTTTAAGGGTTCTGAATTTCGTTTTGACGTACTTTGCGTCACCCACACTCCACCCAAAAACCCAGGGGAGGGCGGGCAAATTTGATAAATACACCCCCATGTGGCATCTCAAAATAAAGGACATTTTAACACAAATTCAACGACGCAAAAAAATGTGTTATCTGAATCTCGACTCGTTTGTTTTGTTATACCACTTTAAAGATTACATGCAATCAGGTTTAATGATTACATACAATTTCTTTGGGATGACCTTTTTTTTAAATTCTCAGAGGAAACATCACAACCCTATAACATAATCCCATAGAGTTTTTCAAATTTTTTCAATTTCAATTTCTTTATTTAATTCATAATTTATACATACATAGCAGTTACATTTTATCCCCCTAGATATTGCTAATTGGGGAAAAGCTAAAACAAAGTTTACAAATTTTGTCATGCATATATAGATATATAATATTTTATACTAATACTAACATAAATAAATTAAATAATTCAAAAAAGGTTAGATGGAATTTAGAAAAAAACATGTATACATTGCAAATCGGAAGAATAAAGTGTTTAAATATTTTTTTAACATTTCATAAAAATAAATAATTTTATGAGAATAAATAACTTACGACAATAAATAACACTAACAACTAATAACAATATATAATTTATAAAATCAATATTTTTTAGCAATAAATAAGAGTTACGTGTGGTATTTATCTGTATGAATTGCTCAAATAAATTGAAGAAAATGTTGTCATTCAAAATAAATTGTATGTAAAATGTGGCATTTTAAACCTGATTTAAATTAGTATAACAAAAAAACTAGTCGAGATAAAACAATCTTCTTTGCGTCGTTGAATTTGGGTTAAAATTCCTTTTCTTTTGAGGTGCCACAAATGGGGTATTTTTCTAAAAAATGTGGGGCCCTCTCTTCCGGCTTTTGGGTGGGGCGTGGGTGACGCAAAAAACGCCAAAACAAACTTCAGAACCCTATAAGAACATTCTCCTAAGTGTAATGTAAAATTTAAACAGTATTTACTTTTTCAAAAGTTAAGGGGGCGCATTCAAAACTCAGCCTGTATATTGGTATAGAGACTGCACTGAGTAGAGACGCCAGCGAACACAGAATAAAATATAGAAGGGGCATCGGAATAAAACGCTGCTTCTCTGTATTCATTGAGAGACGCTCTCTGTGTGCGCTTACAGTGAGAGAGTTGCTTGTGGCTTTACTAACCGTGTTCTGTACGCAGGTGGCCTCCTGGTATAGGGTATGTACTTACGCTATATAACCCTCACCTCTCACCTCTCAACCGTAGCATGCTTCACTTCTTCACATACAGTAGACTAGTGTATATATGCACGGCTAGTTGCTTCATATACCTTCATTCTGTCTTATATATTATTCGTCAGCATAAGTGTTGTCGTTGTGTTTTACTTTCTAGAACTAATAGTGGTATTTTAATCGTTTTTGTATTAGTTGTAAGAACTAATAATGTATTTTTTTCAGTAGTGGATTTTTATGTGTGTTGTGCATGGGGATTGTAGGTGATTTGAAATAAACATATGTCTAATGCATTGTGTACACGTGTATTAGTGTAGTTAGAGAATTTTTCCGTAAAGCACATTTCAAAATAACTTGCATATTAAAACTTTACAATATTATTCAAGACATAACATAAACCGTGTTTTAAGACATTTTAATGCGGTTTTTTATAGTTTGAATGAATAACTACTGAAGTTAGTGATGACGAATTGCATATTGTAAAATGTTAACATGGAATTTCCCATTGAGCTTCAAACCCATTATTTTTGTCATGTTGCAGTCAGAACCAGGCACAATAAACGCCACAAAATATAACAAAAACTCGTAAATCTTTTCAAGCAATTTGGTATGTTTATCATAATGTGTTAAAATTTCACGAATAGACAGTTTACATTTAAATAAATAATACACAGCCAACAAACACGCGCACGGAAGAAATATAATCACACGAAACGCACAATAACAATTACAGCACGTCCAATAAAAAATACATGTTTTAGTTCTTTACATGTTTACTTGTCGTTATCTTTATCGGTGCATACAATTTTATATCTACTTTCCGGGAAGTGTGATGATATTGTTCGATAAATTGTCATGAGTCAGTTAATGCTTTATATTTACAACAGGATTTGAAATCTTATGTGTAAAGCTTTTAACTTATGATGAAAAAAACATATGCATAAACTTCTATCAATTTCCAAAACAACACATATCTTATACCAGAAGAATTACGACTTATATGCTGAAATTACGACACAGCGCGTTTTTAGAGAGGTGCAGTTTATTTGTGACTATTTAATGCAAAAGAACCTAAAAAAACTCAAAAGGAGTTTTATTTTCAACCAGAACTTAGTGCTATTAAGACGTGCGCTTGGTAAAATATAATAAATCAGCGAAATAAACCAGTTACTTGTAAGGTTTTAATGTGCTTATTTGCAAATAAAACTGAATATTTTTTCTAGCAATAATGCTCTTAATACTATTGCACAAAATCAACCACTAAATTTCATTAAATACGCATACACACAGACATTTTGTTGGATTCAGAGACACGTAAATTTGTTATTATTGAATATCTCAGTCTAAGCCGGCTAAACAAGGCGCCTTCAATCTGACTTTCAGGCGAGTTCAACAGTTAGTAAGCAATCTGTTGTTCTCAATTTAGACATTTGCACGCGTGCTACACTGATTCTCTAGTAGAGGCCAGCACCATCGTTTCTACAACTGCAGATTAATTTAGCTCTGTCAATCGGTATTATCAAAATCTGCAGACATGCTGCCTGGAAAAAATATTTCACAAAAATACAACATTCACACAATAAACTATACATATAGTTGATTAGGTAATGTGTAAGGTTTGACGATTATTGTAACGTTAACAAAAATCAAATCACTCCGTCCTGCTTTGACATTTTACAATCAACATTCAATTTGGTGTAAGGAAATTATATGTAATGCTAGTGTATTGTGTTAATTTAAGTTTTCAAACCTTAAATATCAACCGTTCAAAGTTTGTAATCAAGCCATCAACTATTTACTTTGTATATGATATCATTGATAAACCCCAATAATTTCTGACATAAAGCAACGTGCTATGAGTGAGAAAATAAAATCTAACCTTGGCACTTTATTAAGCAAATTGTATAGCATAAAGGTAAAGGCCATAGGGAGGACATTTTAAAGAAATTCCGCTTTTTTACAAATAAACGGCACATCGTAGAGGAACGTCGGAATTTTAATTGGTCACCGGAATGTCATACCGGTGTGTAAACCACCAAACCCAAGGTCGCAGAAGGACCTTGATCGTGGCTTCTGGTACCACAGGCATGTGATGTGCCCTCTCCCACCCCCTTGACCACACAGGATACCTCCCCCTCCCACCCCTCCTTGTCATTCATCCACGTCTGGACCGCAACATTCCTCAAATATCAAACAGAGTAATCAGGGTACCATCTGATATTATTTTCCTATAGCGGTTTTTTGTAGAACGCTTCATTTGCCGTGCACGCAAGGCCTTGCTAATTAGGCATCAAAATACGGTAATAAACTTTATCGCGAATGGGTTCCGAATCCATGTTGGGTCGCTCCATCGTGGGAGAACCCGAATTATGATTTTGACAAAACCTCTCAACTCACAAACACAAAGTATCTAATTGGTTTATGGTTGGTCCTTAAAATACCATTTAAGAGTGGTCGGTGTCTCAAAATAAAGTATGTACTGGTTCCTTCCCCTTTCAAACGAATTTACTCATCAATTGTCAAATATTTACGTTAAATCTGTACATTATTTATAAATTAGTGATCCGGAAACATGTGTTCACCATGTACAATACCTAAACAATCCACAGCGGAGTCAGCGGTAGGTCTGTACTCTGTGGTTGCGGTGGGGTGGTGTAGATAGGGCTCGTGGGGGGAAACCCTAGACACAAGTGACATTCGAGCCTCTCGTCCGGTGCTCCTCCACCTCCCAGGCGCCAGCTGACTGCCCACTGGCAGTATCCATCCATCCATCCATCCCCATTCATCCACCTGGGGAGGATAGGCAGGGGTCGGTTCGTTGGTTTGCTGTATGGTGCTGGCTTAGCTATATTTCGTACTCGTAGAAGTAACTTTTGTACTTTCTTTTGTCAAATGATTAAAAATAGACATTTTATAATGTTTTTTAAATATATAAATATGCCTTCAAAATTCCAAACCAAGGCAATGCCCATTTTGCGTCACTTAGGTCAATGATATCAAAGATAATTTAAAATGTTATTATTTATATCTGAAGTTATTTTTTCTGAGGTGTTGTTCTCAAGTCAGCGCCTTCGTTACCATAAAGGAGAAAACCTTATTCAAGAAATACCTAGTTGAAAACTCCGACCAACTATGTAAACCTGGGCGGAGCTATTGCCAACTTATTTGTAAAATTCTACATCATTCATGCCACAGCCCTTTGCACTTAGAAATTTCTGCTTATTTTGACTGGAAGACTGTGAAACTATTCTTGCAAATGAACATGTAGTCTAAACTTAAATATAATTTTCTTAATTTCTAACGAAATGTTCAGTATTCAACTACTGTATTCAAGATATATGAGCAATTTGACCATGTGGATTTTCACGGTGATAAACATAATATGGACGCCTTCAACGTCAAGCGGGCAGAGAAACACTAGAGCTGCACGGTATCTCTAGTCTAGACTGTGAAACAAATGAAGGCGTTTATTTGCTGGTTAGTGTGCAGGAATTTAATCGAAGGTCGGAATCTGCAGTTTTATTCCGCCTTCAGGCGAATAGCGAACAAAACCCATTCAAAATATAGGTTGTATGCAATACCAAAACATGCGAACAGTGGAAAGTGTCCTCAATAATCTGTCAAATACTAAAGTCTTCCTATCGACAAACTTCAAAATGCTTTGTTCTATAAATCTATTCTGTATTTCTCAATTATTAAGCACTAACAAATACTGAAACTTACATGTTGACAAGCAACACAGATGAAACGAAGGCAGGTAGCTGGGTACTGTGGACTGGGGAGAGATAAAGGTGTTGTCCGTATTATCACCAATGTCTAAGCGTCGCCATTTACAAGGGGTTGCGCCCTTTAAAGGTTAATGGTTGGGCTAACTGCTAACGACCGAACATAGCCTTTGTACTCGTACTAACAACCAACACCTTCTGATAAATCATCTTCATCTTCTCTACAACCACACGTTTGTTTCATTCTGTTGTTTATAATTGAAAGTTGTAACTTTACTGTGCCCACTAACACCATTCGCTGCCGTTCATCTCTTGAAATATACCAACAATTACACAGAGGAAAGTTTCCGATAATTACTTCAGTAGCACTACATTTCCATACTATTTTGCAATACACTATACTGTAAAGTATTATAAATGTACCAAAGCTAGTATTGTACACTCTGCTCACATTGCAATGAGGACAGCTGAAAATCAATATTTGGACGTCGCAAATAAAGCGAGGTGGGTTTAGTGAATTGAGAAGGTGTTGAACAAATAGGATAACAGGGATCAGGTGTCGGTGAAGCATTCTATACTGGTGTAAGCCTGTTCAATGCACTCCCCACCCGAAACCGTAACTGATACCTCGGCCTACTTACTTCTCTAAGCCCATACCGTAAGTGTAAACTTGTATGTACTGTATTGCGTTAATAACCAACTAGACAATTAAAAAAACAATATTTATTTTTTTAAATACAATAAAAGTTAAAATAAATATGTATTCACAAATAGTATACCGGAACTTCCTTTCCATAGGGGTAATTTAACACAAATAAGAGTAATTTAAAAGAATAGACATTTCTGTCACTTACATATTTATATAAATATATTTACCATTATGTGTTAGTTCATACTACCCTTAATAAATAAAAATGTTATGGCCTTTTTTGTTTGTATGTGCTAGTTTGTAGGTTTACTTAAAGTCTTTGTTGGAGCACCCAATACTCCTTTCTTTGTTATAGAACCAACAGTACAAGATAAAAATGACAATCATACCTAACAAACAACTGTTTGAGTCACTCTGTCAAATAAAGTTAACATTATTTTTCTATGTTTAATAATAAATTAGGAGACAGTCTTAAAGTTGAAGTTGTTTGTATAAACACTCTGTGGTTTTATTGTTATTATAGGTCTTCTTTTGTAGCAGTAGACAAACTTAATTCGTTGTAGGTACCTATTAATTAATTCAGGGTAATTCAGGTATAAGAATATTAAAATACTTCACCTGAAAGGTTTAAGAAGTAAGAACAATAAGTGAATAGCCAAGCAAGTCCATAACCTCTCCACTGAGACCCTGTAGCCGAGGCAAGGCAAGGGGATGAATGGTGGGGGGAGGGGTTGAAGAATGGAGATTGAGATGGATAGATGATTGGATCTACAGTATCATGATTGTCAAGTCATTTCTTCTTCCCAAACCCCTCCCCCTTGCCTCTTCAGCCTCCATTCAGGATCCCTGAACCTAAACCAATCAATGAATCTCAATCTGCGATTATCTCTTTGTCATCAATTTCTGTACTGTTCTGGATATTCTGCACCGGTAATGAACTTGAGCCAACAAACTCTTGAATGCTTTAAGTTTTGTTTGAATTTCTTCTGCCGTAGATTGAAAGTATGTACACTAATACAGAGTGTTTCAAACTTCTGTCAATTAATGCAATAAAGATTGTTTATAGAACTAAATGAAGCCATAAAATCATATTTATTTAGTCCTAAACTCCCTTTGGGGCTTTGCTGTTTCAAATCTAGAAAAAATAACCAAAACTATGCAACAAGAGATGTGAAATAAAAAATGGCACGAGACATAGTTTTACGACACAGCAGTGGGTATGAAGAACCTTGTTTATCTGGAATAACTGGAACCGACTCCTTCCGGATAACCAAAAAAATTCTTATAATCCAGAAAACAGAACACAGGAATAAGTAAATAAATAAAAATAATGGTTAACTTTCATCAACTTATTGGTTGTAGCACTAATCATATTTCAAATGAGAGTTTCTTTTCATAAATATTATTAAATGTGTAAATAACCTCAAATTTGATGGGAAAGTTTTTTATCAAGCAATCTGCCAATTTACGCTTGGATGGAGATGTTATAATGTGAGGCTGGTTTGATTAAACCAAGAAACCAAGCTAAAGCTTCGCTGACAACCAAAAAGGTTTAAATTAACTTGTTTTCTAATAAATAGTTAACAGGTTTGCACAGTTAAGTTTGAAACAAGGCTTTTAAGTTTTTGCAAGCACAAAGTTGAGTAAAACAATCAGCAGCGGAGCGGAATTGCTTGTCACTTCATTCAAATCCAACACTGATTTCAGTCTGATTTCCTTGTCTCTCCATTTCACATTTTCATTTACTGTAATTTAAAACAGTTTTCCATTACAGGAGTTGATTACTTTTATTTCATTTGAAATATTGTGCAACAATAATTGTATGTATTGCATGGTTTTACATGTTCCATTTGTATATTTTTGCATGTACACTGTTTGTTAATGGGTTGCTTAGTAAAACTTTCAGGTTGCTATTCTCCTAATGGGGGCTGTGGCCTGACCACTCTTGGATATCCTAGTTATTTTTTGGTAATCTTAATATATACAAATCAATCCAGTTTTATTGGTAATGGCTCAACTCCAGAACAGCTTCACATATTTAATTCATCTTTTTTAAAAGGTTTTTAATATTTTGTAACATTTTCTTGTGGAAAAAAATGAAGATAACTATACAAAAAATGTATGATTACAAAAAGCGTTGATGAGCTAATGATTAATAATTTTGAGGCACAAATAATCTTTAACAGGGATGTTTGTATTTTTCCCCATGTATAAGTTTGGCCAATTTAACCCGTTTGACACTAACTTGGGGTTATTATTCAAAAGTCTTAAATGCTCATCAAATTATCATACATAATCCAAGTTTGTTGGCTTTACTACAAGTTGCGTTGGAGAAATACAATGATATTGTCATGCAGGGGCCTAGGGGGACTGCTATCTCAATTGGAAATTTGGGTTACCTCTATCCTGACAATCTATTCCCATTTCCCACTGCAAGACAATGTAACTAATGTTATGCTTATATGCTTGTGTGTAGGAGCTGAAGGAGAGTTTCAACTATGGACTGTTCTGTCCACCAGTCAACGGGAAGGCCGGCAAGTTCCTGGACGAGGAGCGACGCCTGGGCGACTACCCCTTCAACGGACCCGTCGGATACCTCGAGGTATGCCAACCAGCTTAACTGTCTGAGCACACAGGGCAGTTATAACATTTCAACAAAGTACATCCAAGTAGTCTGTGGTATTTCTGATTTTTTAGTATAACAGTTATACTGAATAAATTATTTGGTTTGATGATCCAGGGGTTTGAAGCATTTGTCCACCACATTTGAATAGGTTTCCTCAAATCCAATTAAATGTGTTTCTTTACTATAAACTACCCAGTGAATGGAAATTGATCTTTGATTACTGCACTGCGCTGAAATTCCGCAAACCATTCTATCAAACCATATTGACATTTCATCAACTTTTGAAAGTAATTATCTTATATAGTGCAACATTTCAAAACCCTTGCCACAATCCTATTTTAATATCGTGGGTAGTTTCACAGCCTAATTTTACCACAGGCCTCATATGCATAAACAACATGTTGCCCGCAAAAATTGTTTTTTCTGCCAAGCAATCTCCTGAATGAAAACCATCACACTCATTAGCAATAAGTTCCCGTTTCCTAATCTTTCTTAACATTCCCAAATTGTTTATGTGGTTTTCAATCACACACAGAAGTTACAACAGAAGAAATATTTCATGGTTGCAAAATAATAACATTAAAATAAATGAGCTTGGCTGTAAAAACTAATAAGCGGTGAGCGGAAGCCACAGCTGTGTGAAGTGAGTTGATGGAACCACAGAGTTCGGAGGCTTCGCACATCACCGCCCAGCTGCCTTGGTTCTCACAATGATTTATTCCCAGATATCGATGATCTAAACTCAGACTCTACCTCTCACCGTCACTTGGGAACTTACAGCAATACTTGACACGCAATAAACATTGTTTAAATGTTAATAGCTCTTGGCAGTTGACTATGACATTTTATTTCAAAACCTGCTAGTGTATGTTTTATAGCAGAGGAGTTTTCTCACTCGCTACAAAAAAACCAGGAACTGACTTTGAATCCCATTACGCTCCCAAAGGACACGAGATTGTGAAAGAAATGTTGCAAGTAATGTTTGCTCCTCCATACTTCTTCTACTGTCACTAATTCCTGTCTTCAATGTCCCTCTTTTGATGTTTAATGTCAGTAGCTGCAAGCTAAATCTTCAGATGAGATGAATTATTAAGCAAACTTGCCTGGAAACACGGAGTAACACTTCTAAGTATTATCCAATGTCTTATCTCTCTGTGTCTGGAGAGGAAGGTGTCAAAGACGGAATGAAGAAAGCAAATGATATAATGAATATTACAGTTGGCCTCCAGAGGAAAATACTTCACTCTTTGTTTCAAACTCTTACTCCCCTCCTTTCATTGTGCCTGTTTCTTTTCATTTTGATGTAAACCTCTCTATTTTGTTTAATACAGTCATACATTTTTCTAAAAAGAAATATTTTCCTTGCCAGTTTGTAGCAAAGATAATTAATTAGTTAACTTTAGTAAGTATAAGATCCCGATAGTTTACAATTAAATAATAAGATAATTTAATTTATCTTTTTTGAACTATACGAGGGGGGAGAGAATTTGATGAGTTTTATCTTAAAACTCATCTGTTTAAATGAATGCACTTGGGATCAGGTTCATTTTGGAGGACTTTTTTGGGATATTAACTAATTTTGTTGTTGGGAAGAAATAAATCCTAGAATGATCATTTCTTTTGTCAGCAGCTAAATAGACGAGAAATATGTGCAAGTTGTATAGATTGGCCTGTGCAGAAGGGAACACCTCATACTGCAGCTGTGGTCTGGCTCACTCAAAAGTTATAGGGTATTAAATCTGTGCTAGTGCCAGTATTACCCAATGCTTAGTTAAATTGTGTGTCCTGAGGGCTTTAAACATATTTCACACATCTACACCTATTTAAAACTGATTTAAAATATATTCTATTGCTATTAAACTATATATCAAAGAGTACCTACTGGCAGTTAGAATTTTAGAGTTCTAATTTGAAAGAGGGCTATTAAATATGTCAGTAACACCCTTTAGAGATAGGATGAGGACCATCAGTACTTGTGAACTTCCTGGCGTTTGCTCATTATTTCCATTATATTATTTCAGCTGAAGGCAAAGCGGCGAGTGTACAAGATGGTGAATCTAGACGAGAAACAACTGAAAGCACTGCACACACGAACCAACCTGCGTCGCTTCCTCGACTATGTCACCAACGCTCAGGTCGAGAAGATCAACAAGATGTGCTCCAAGGGACTTGACCCTAACTTTCACTGTCCGGAGACTGGAGGTGAGGCATTTTCTGCTCAGAAGTTGTCTTTAGTTTACCAAATTAATGGTAAGAAAATATGATTATGAATTAAACGAAATGTTTAACTGTGTCTTCAATCAAAATGTTTAATTTGTTATTAATAGTTTTAAAGGAGACCTCTAAATGTAGGCAGAACTTAGCTGATTCATATTGTTAAAATTCAAAATTTCATTTGAACTGAATATTGCAGTTAAATTGAGTTAAAAAAGGGAATTCATTGAAAAATAATACATAGCCCAAAATTGAGAAAATTGTGCTGGCCATATTGACATACAAATGTTTTACTAATTTCCACAGGTTTGTTTATTGAAGGGGAAGGGGGTTAAAAGGACTGCTTTTATAAAGTTACTACCTTTAATTTACATATTGGCGGGTGCAGAACATGTTATATTTTCCACTTAGAGGATCAAATAAGAAAAAAGGCCTAAAAATGTACATTTAAGCTAGAATCTTCAAATTTAGGACAATATTTTGTTGTTGTTTCAAGTTTAATCAGTGTTAAGGAAGTCTTAGAAGAGTTCAAATGGTAAAAATAGGTTGTTGGTTTTAAATAGAAATGTACATTCAATTTTCAGTACAGTGTTAAAAAAACATAATTGTAAACATTTAAAGTTAAGCCTTAGAGACTAAAAATCCATGAACACCAAAAAAGTTGATTAAATTGGTTTTTCTTAGAGTTAGAGTAAGGTGAAGTTCACTCTAACATTTCTAGGGAATATATCATTCTATGTTTATTGGAATTTTCATTTTAAAATTATGGTTGTTGAATTGTGCAATCATAACTTTTTATTATTATTGAATGGATCATAAAAATAGCAACAATGAATTGTCAAAAAAAAGGTGTTAAAACACCTTTTTTTAATGAGCATTCATGTTCTAGTTTCAAACTACTGTACTTAAGAATGTGCAAGAGTTTCCTCTGACAAAGAATGGTTAGTTTTAAGATGTTTTCCTAACCAAACTGTTAATCTTTTCAAACTCATTTCTTAATGAGATGTGTGTTCTGAGTTGCAAGAAGTCTTGTATTGATCGTACGACTACTCAGACAAGAAATCGTGATAAACCGCAATTGAAAAGTTATTGTACAATATTTATCTATGGTTTGACCTTCCCATTTAATCCTTTGGATGAATGAACAGTCCTTCTTTCATATTTATCGCTGATGTATTCATTAAATCCACTGACCCACCTTATTAAACAGTGATGTAATTTAGAAACCGGTTTGGCTTGTTGAAGACATTGAATGTTGTAATATCTTCATGATTGGTTGTTTCATCTGTAACCAGTTCAGTATACCTCGAGGCTGCTTGTTACACAAATTAAATAATACTAGGTAGAACTCTATATACTCTAGCTACCGGTACTATATTCCAGTCATCTGGTTCACCCGACTCAACCTGAGGCTTTCAGATGAAATACAGTTAGTTATTAAACTTATATTGTGCAATTTTTTGGAGATACTATATTATATAGAGTGGCCTCACAAGTAAAGAGCCAGACTTTGGAAAATAACTCTATGGGTCAAAATAAATTAAAATCGAGATTAAAATTTTGAAATGAAATTCGGGTCAAGGGTTATATGTAACATTAGGTATTTTCTAGAATGATTGACTTGCTCAGCAAAATGGGGCCCTTTTGCCCGTTTGCCCCGTTTTATATTTATGTGAAAGCATTGCTACAACACCTTAGGATGTGGAGGTTAACACAAAAGGTATTTTCTAGTAATATATTTATTTGTCAGTTTTAATACTTTCATATTGTGTTGACAACAAATACTAATTAAAAACAAACAAAATCTGCTACCACTCAGTGTTTGCACTAAAACTATGATTACCTAAAATATATGTGGACTAGAAACATCTGTTGATAAAGAGACTCAAAAGGACCCCCCAAAAACTTCTTATACTTGGCAATGTGATCAAACTCGTTCTGACTACCTGTGTGTCGGGTTTCTAAAACAAATTTCAAACTTTGTTGCAGAGACACCACTGACGCTAGCTACCGGTGTACGCAAGCCCACCAATGTACTGAAGGCTTTAGTGAACGGAGGGGCCCTACTTGACTACAGGACCAAGGATGGGTCGACGGCGGTGCACCGGGCGGTGGAACACAACAGCCTAGAGGGAGTGACAACGCTACTGGAGCTGGGTGCTAGCCCGAACTACCGAGACTGCAAGGGGTTGACGCCGCTGTATCTGGCGATAACGCACAGTGCTGAGCCTCTACTGTGTGAGAGCTTGCTGCACAACCGGGCGGTGATCGGTGCTCAGGACCTACAGGGTTGGCAGGAGGTTCACCAGGTACACTCTTGCTCTCATTCTCGAGCTCACACTTGGGCCTAGACAGATGAGTTTGCCACATTCATTTAGGCAAAATAACTCAATTGTTTAAGGTTTATTGTAGCTCTTAGGTATCAGACAAACACTTTTGGAAAATGTGGTATCCTTTTGTGTAAGGATTTGAATCTGTGTCCTTTCCCACTAGGAAAACCAACTACACTCTGACCCAGTTGGGAAAGTACTTGGGTCAAACATGTGTAGGAAAAAGATAAATCGATAGCATTGAGCTCATCAATGTTGTGCTTTTAAGTTTTACATATTTTAACCAATCAGCACAACGCTTTGTATTTATATTTTCCTGATGCAAGTTTGAGACAAGCCGCTTCATAACAAGAATAGAGTACCTATAAATGAAATGATGCATACAGAGCAGCTGTTTTAAATTATCAACATTTTTGCTTTTACCTGTGGGAGAACCTCTGCAGTTTTTCAAGCAACAATCAAAATTCAGATCTATGATTAATGCTTCTTGGTATTAACAAGGTTTTACAACATTTTGAAGTTTCCTAAAATCAAACTATATTAAATAAAATCATGACAGCTTCAAAATCATTCATGGCGAAATGTGTAAACATTGTTTTAGCTTTTCCCCCCAATTAGCAATAGCTAGGGGGATAAAATGTTATGAATTTAATAAAAAAATTGAAAAAACATTTCTTTTAACTGTAGTAAAGTAATAAATAACTTTTAATTGAAATACTTTTGAATTTAAGTCTAACAATGTGTGTGTGTTGCAGGCTTGCAGGAACGGTCTGGTGCAACACCTGGAGCACCTGTTGTACTACGGTGCAGACATGAACGCGCGCAATGCTTCGGGCAACACACCGCTGCACGTGTGCGCAGTTAACGGGCAAGAGTCGTGCGCACGTGTGTTGCTCTTCCGAGGCTGTCAGCACGATGCACTCAACTTTGCCAACCAGACGCCGTACCAAGTGGCTGTCATTGCTGGTAACCTCGACCTAGCCGATGTCATACAGGCCCACAGGCCTGAGAATGTCGGTGAGTAGTCTTACGCTCCATACTGAGAGTTATTCCGCAAGGAATTGTGCAGTTCTCCTTAAATGTGTTTTTTTAATTATCTGCATGCCAGGTGTCTCAAAAATGTACCTCCTTTTTTAAATGTGTAATTTTGCAAAAGCGCTATTTAAAAGTAAATTAATTTTAATCCACGTTTAAATTTAAATTTGATTGTTTATTGAAACACTATTTTGGTGTAACATTATGTAGTTGAGGTATAGTTTTCAATGACTGTATATTTTTGTGACACATTATTTATTCTTGCTAAGGAGGAATATCTCTTTTTCTTTTGTATGCTCTTGATTGAGATATTTCTACTTTAACAGGTCACACTGAATAATTTTACTGCTTGTCATGGTATGGCTGCATTTTGGTTTGCTTTAAAAAATTAACTGTTTTTGCAAGAGATTGAGAGGTTCTTGTGAAATTGCCTTGAACTAATATTTAAACAAATTTGCATTATAAAATCAATTGCCAATAATTTATTGATTATTGAAAAGTTTATTCTTATTCTACAATAAATTAATAATACTTCTTGTCCATTATTAAGACTATTAGTTTTGATCATTGATTTGTACTGAAGAAGTTGCAAGATATTTTATTTCATACTTTTGTATACATACTATAAATAAAAACCTTGATTTGAATTTTGTTTTTTGACAAATGCAATTGTTATTACTGATACTAATTAAGGACATCAATACTTTGTAGTCAAACACTACATAAATGTTCAAAGTTGTTCATAAGTATCTCAGAGCTAACGCAATACATCTTCATTGAATACCTTTATTTAGTGGAATGAGAGTAGGTTATAAGTACCATATTGATATTTCTTTGAATGAGGTAAGTGTAAGTGTCTGTATGTTTTCAATTAGTTCAGCTTTAGCATGTTTTGACTGGTGTTTATGTTTTGTGTGTGTGTGTACTCCTTTATCTAGTACTAAGTATCAAGTGTAAATACAGGAGCACAACTAACGCTTAGCTATATCGGGTGGTGGCGGAAACTCCTTTCCTTTCCTTATCCTTTCGCTTTCACTTGCTGTCTAAACAAACCATTACTTCATCACATTTTTTCATTTATCTTTTACTTCATCGCATGCTTGATAAAAAATGCTTAAAGTAAATAAAAATACCTTATAAACATTTTAAATTTCAAAGATTTTTGAAAAATCAGATTATACGTTGCTTTTTGCTACATTTTTGAAAAAATATTCTTGTTATAGAGTGTTTAGGTTATTTTACCAAAACGCAAAACCATTATGAGAAGAAGAACCATTATGTGGGGGATTGTGTTCGTCAAATAGAAATTGATACTTACTCTCATCATAACAATCCATAGGGTAGTTTGCGTACTATAACCGTTTGAAACTTTGGGCATCTACATCAAGCCCATACGCACATATTCGCCCTCCATAATTAGAACGTGTTTCCTCGTGTGTATGTCTCCGTGTTTTGTGTTTTATAATGTTAGTTTATTAAACTTTGATACTTAAAATGAAATAGATTAAACAGTGCTTGTGCTACAATTGACACATTTAGTACTATTGAACTACTTATTGGTTGATGAAGTAAGCAAACTTGCGTAGTACGCACTCTACATTTTGGATTATGATGATGACAGTTACTAGCAATTTCTACTAAGAAAACCCTTCATGGTTTTATTTGTCCAAACTTATAATCATATGGGATGGTTGTACTGTATAACAAAGTACGGTCAGCAAGTCAGCATGGTGTTTAAATGTCGTGGTGTTAAGTATTTTGTTGTTTTCTTGAAATTCTATCCAGAGTGTGAATTGCATACAATAAGTTTAAAAGTATACTGTTTAACTTTACAACTAAAGATAGTTCCTTTAAAACAGAACTAACTGTAATAATGTAGGAGTGGATTGGAATTTATCAAACTGTTTTTAGGTCTGTTAGTGAACGACAAAACCTTTGTCAAAGTAGATAAAGATCATAGGCTATTTTTTCAAACTCTAATTTGGCTGAAAAATTCAGAGTGCATTAGTTTTATTAATTTATGTAAAGTTATTGTTTTACATATGTAAATAAATAATTAAATTGTTTTATCATATACTCAAATGCTATACGAATTCATATTTTTAGTAGGATTAGTTAATTTTATGAGCACTATTATTATCTAGACAGTAATTCAATACTTTTAATATTTTCTTGATGTATTTGAAATAATTTGAGTATCAGTAAACTTGTTGTTGGTACAAACAAATTCTGATAACATTACGGAATGGTTGATAAGCGGATACACACACATTATTGTGGGGAAGGCTAGAACATTGTTTTTATGACTCGTACATTTGCAATAGCAATATTGTTGATACTGTATAAAAGCTGGGGCGCTGCACGGTGGGGTTCTGAGCTTCTGTTTTTTATTATTCAGTGTGAAAAACGGCTCTAATTGAATTTAGTTTCATTTTAATTTTGTTTCTAGAAACTTTGTTGGAATTAGTTGTCATACTAATTTTTAGATGAAAGATCTTTTTTATCATCTCAATAATTTTGTCATATTAAATCAAACAGTTTATGTAAATAACAACGTCCTCTTGGTTTTTAATGACTAAAACTTCACAATTTGTAATTGTAACTTACTGATATTAGTCCAAAAAACCAAAATGTTTATTTCAAACTGTTTTCAAATTTTACAATTGACAACTGATTTGTTTATAACTACCCTTGTTAACTATTAAGGGTTTGAGAAAGGGAATGAGAGTACCTTATAAATAAGTCCACTTCTTATAGATGGAAACACAATGAAATTCTTGCTTCGTTATACATTGTGTTTTCAATAAAAAGTTGACTTATTCAAAGGTAGGTCTACTTGAGGTCTTTAATCTGAAGTATTTAAATTTGTCGTGCTTTCAAATTTTGTGTTATTGTACAAAATAGACTTATTTCAAAGATGATCCTGTTTTCCTGATTCAAAATTTGCAATTAACTCAAACTTAAACTGTAACACCAAGGTATAAATATAATATCAGTTGAAATCATAAGCTGCACTTACATTTCATTCATAGTTTCTGACTTTTCATCTTTTCAATAACCATTACAAATCATTTCTCTAATCACATATAATTTTCTCAACATCACATTTAATTTCTACAAATTTTTGTTTCTTCTGCTTTACATTGTTATGTTTTGTGCAGTCCCCTTCCGAGAGCTCCCCCGCTACAACCCTCGGCGACGCCCCCTCAGTATCTGTGTTGGGGGGGTTCCCAGCCTACCCCCTCCCTCCCCCTCACCATCCCGCTGCTCCCTGCCTCCCTTCAGCTCCGCCTCGTCAAGTCTCAGCGAAACCTCCTCCGGCTCCGGCAAGACCACCACCACGGAAGACACGGCCAGCTACGTCACCGGTAAGTCCCCCTCCGCTCACCACCATTGAAGAGCTGTATAAGCAGAATACACACCGTCGCTTAAGGTGTTATATAGTTTGACGAAAGACACCTCAATAATGTGGAAAGGACCTGTATAGCAAGAAAAGAAAGAGTACTTTGACCAACTCGTGCACATATCAAAATGTAAAACTACACTTCAATGTTACAGGCTTTCTCAAATATAAAACCTTCAACTAAATCTCTGGTTCGAACTTACCTTGTGTTTTCACTTCTTATACAGCTCTTTATTCAAAGCCGACACTAACTTGCTTTGCACTTAGCACACTTTAATACATTATCTGTAGGAATATTCGATAGTGACTACATTGTATTCATCACATTTCTTATCTATATTATTATGTTAGCATTGTGATTTGTCATGAACCTTGTTGTATTCTAACTGCAAAGCATGCTCAATCAGGTGAGTTTTAATTGTCTTTTGAAAAACGTTAATTATTTCTAAAGTTACTAAGGATTACTATGCAATCCTGAAACTTGGCCTTGTATCAACTAAACCCATTTTGAAAATACATAGTACTGTGGCTAACCCCAGATTTTTGACTCTACAAAGGGGGATTTGACCACTTGAGATATTGTTCAGGTGATTTAGCATGCCTTTGTGGCTTTCTTCTTCTATTTATTTTAACAGTGTGTCCTACCTGAAATTCCGGGAAATTCTGACGGGGATTTTGTTTCCAAAGCGGGAATTTTCAAGAAGGGTGGTCACAAAATTTATGATTTTGTCACAGACGCTAATGGCAATCTAGGGATCGCCATGAACTGTGGCAAAGTTGTTGACTTACTTTGGGAGTCTAGAGTCATTAGCAAAAGTTGTGATTTAATAGGATGTAAAAGTTCAGATTTTGTTGCAGAAGTTAACATTAAAAATTAAAATATATGAGAAGATTAGTTTGTCATTCCCTCAACAGTTGCTAGTAAGTGTAACATTATACCTAATTAAGAACTGTTTCAAAGAGTCAAGATTTAAACAAAACATTGTGAAAATAAATTAATACATTATGATAAAGGGACGGTCAAGCTGTGAGTATTAAAAACTGCTTAAAAGTCACAATATTCAACATTTAAAAAAAGACAATTTTCAATATTTTTGTACATTTCATCCCCAAAGTATAACATCAAACAAGAGTTAACCAAAAACATCTTAGTTTAAAAACAAACACTGAATGGTTATAAAAGTTACTCTAGTCAGAATTTCAGAGTCTCTAATCCGTTGCAGAAAAATTAAAACAATCTGCTTACGGGCTCATATAAAAATAAACCCAAACTACTAGGTAAACTACCCTTAATTGGTTACTGCGAATGAACATGCCAGGTCACTGCAGCAATTTTGCAATGATGACTTTCTTGCATGTGCTGGAATATCATTGCTTGTCATGTAAATAGAATAAAATCTAAAAGCTAAAATCTTAGTATAACTTCTGTTACTATTACACTCCTAATTCACCATAACTATAACAAAACTAATACATTTGATATTTAGATTTCTTTTGTAAAACTATTAAAATCATTTTAATTTTACAAAAGAAGGTGTGTATCCACCTTCTTCAGTGTTCTTAATATGGGTGAACCACCTTCAAGAACGTTATATTGACAGAAAGTAATTCATTTGAGTTTTAAATTTAACTGTTATAGTATAAAATTTAGCGTACCAGTATAAAAACTTGCGAGTCAAATTTATGTTTAAAGATGTCTATCAATTTTCAAAATGTAAAATGTGTAGCAGTTTTCTCTAGATCTTTACGCTTGCAAAGAGTTCTTTAAATTTACATATTCCTTAATATATTAGCAAAAAATACAAGCAAAAATACAATACAATTTAGATTGACTGGATCTGTATTAATAGGGGAATTGTGTGGTTCTAAATAGGATTGTGTGATGAGATGAGTTGACTGTTATTCTAGACAAGAGCCTCTGTGATACGAGCGACATCATCAGTGACAGCTCAGGGGTGGGAACGGCTAACAGTGACTCCATCACACTTCCTGGCACTAGTGTCGTCTGCATAGAGAACTACAGCAGTAGTCAGCCTGGTCACCTGAGGCTCTCCCAGGGAGATATTCTAGAAGGTAATCTTGTCTTATTGATCTTTACTAATGTGTTGTGTATTTGATTAGTAGTAACATACTATAGTCCATAGGGGTTGAAAAGAAAAATGTTCTCCAAAATCCATTTGCTTCAGCATTAAGAGTCCACCTCAGTGATAGTCTTCGCAGAGAGGCTGAATTCGTCCTGCCAAGGAACACATGACACCGCGCACGTAAAATCTGTCTAGGAACAGGCTTTCTTTCAACTGATGAGGCCTAACTGTCAAACCTAGCGCCTGCAAGAGTTTTGTAGAAAGTAGATAGCGTTCTAACATGAGGGTGAAATTTGGATTTGTTAATACTTAATTTTATGGAATGAGAAAGAGTTTATTTGTGTTTGCCTGTGTTCAGATTCTTGATTCTTAACTAAGGTGTTAAAAACACTCTATTTTTCTAACTTCAACCACTAATTTACAACAAAAACTAAAAGACATATTGAAAAATGGAAAACAGGCAAACCTAGATAATATGTTTATCTTTCATTTAAGAGTTGTTTTGTCAAAATACTTTTTAATAATAACGTCTCAATTTTATTTTGCACAAACCTCTGCATCGACGCTCTCCCAAGCTAGTAGAGCACCTCCTTAAGTTAAACTTATATACACGACTATGTTGTTATTACCCATGTAAATATTGAGGTAATCGTTTATTCACTATAGAGAATTATATTTAGTTATTTTTGTGTGTGTTTGTTTTAAAATTATTATTATTATTAAACTCTTGAATGTTCAGTATCTTGCCAAAAGAATGAATTTCTAACTCTGCTCCGGATTGGGCCTGTACGATTTGCATTATCTGTATAAATACACAGACGGTTTTTACTTAGTTAAGTATAATGAGACAATTTGGCATGCCACTAATGGAACATATAAATGGTTGTGGGTACAAGTATGGGCCCTTAAAATACTCCATCCTCATTTTAACTTTCTGAGATGCTGATTAATATATCACAATTTAGTTGTGGAATATTATTATTTCACTTTGTTTAGTCCACCATAGTAAACATCGTATTCTATAAATTCACATCCTGGGGCTTTTATGGTTTATATGATAGAAATTTATCATATGAACTTTTGAAAGAAAGAGAGGAGAGAACACATTGATGAGCAGGTGGGGAAGGGAAGACAACAATTTCAGTTTGGAAATAACAAGCTATAAGGTTTTAAATAAGATATAGAAGGCTATAACAAGAACCTTAGGATAAAGAGTTTGTTTAAATCTTGAGTTTACACATAAAGCTGTGAAAATATGTGGTTTTGTTATATCTCAAAGCTTGCTGATTGTTTATTTGGTTATGTGTGTTGTAGTGACGGGGGCTACAGATTGTGGTTTGCTGGAAGGTGTGCACCGAAATGGAGGCATTGTAGGCGAAGCAGGGCTGTTTCCAGTGCACTGTGTACAGGAGGTGCGACTGAGACAGAGGTGCCCCCGCCCGCCCTGCCCGTCCACCGACGCGTTGTAGGCAGGAGAGAGAGCAACGCTACTTCGCTCAAACACTTTGCCACTGCTCCTCGGCACAAAAAACAGTTAGTATCAGGTCTAATTAGTTGTATAATGTAACAGTTTGAACAAAAATTGATCAATTACTAGGTTGCATGTTGAGAATCCAAAAGAATCTCAAAAATAGCTACGTGGTTTTGGACCACATAAAGAGTTCATCCAAAAGCTTAGTTTATGAATTGATTAAAACTCTGGCATGGTGGCTGAGTCGATAGTGTGCGAGACTTGCAGGTTCAAACCCCTCCTCAGTCAACAGTCGGTGAAGATTTGTCACTAAGGTTACAACACAGGCTCCGTAAGCTCACTGGCAGGTTAAATTTTTCTAATTAAAAAAATTAATTAAATACCATATTTTGCTATTATTTGTACAAACTTATAGAGTATATTTACTTTGAATTTTATGTAAATAAATCTTGGAGTGTAGAGTTTGGTTGACTCAAGAACCAATAGCTTATCTTAAGATTATTACCTAGTAAAACTTCTTGGGATCACTTCCTAAAAACCACAAATTGGGTACAGGTGGGTGTTTATAATTTTTTTTATAAGCAGAATTTCCTTAGCAAAGTGTTTTGAGATTTAACTTTTTTAGAACTGGCCTTTTCATTAGATGTGAGGTTTTCAATGAAGCAGGGGTTATCTAGAAAGAACGGAGTTATTTTAAACTTAACCTTTCTAAGAATGGAACACTTTTGTTGGCAGTTAAAACCATAAAACTATTATCAATTTGAATTAGTACTCAAGAGTTTTATGTTCAGGTTACCAGCAGAACCACGCACCGTGGTGTTGCACCGAGCTCGCCGAGGGTTTGGCTTTGTGTTGAGAGGTGCCAAGGCGACGTCTCCACTCATGGAGCTCACGCCCTCCGCCCGCTGCCCCGCCCTGCAGTACCTGGACGACGTGGACAAAGGTGGTGTCGCAGACATGGCCGGTCTCAGGAAAGGAGATTATCTCCTTGCGGTTAGTATAGCACCTGATCAGATAATATCTGTTTCATTATAATTTGTGTTTTATTATTACATAGTTAATTTCTTTAACAGTGTGTAGAGTGTAGTTTCATTAAGCAGCAGGGGATCTAGAATGTTGTTTTGATCGACTCCTAGGGCAAGGTTTAACACCTAAATACATTTATACAAACTATTAGTATTTCCAAACTAACTCCTAACCAATGAGTTCCTGTTCATTTTGTATAGGAAACTAGCAAATGTGTCTAAAATATTTAAAAGTTTGTTTCTGACTCTTTAACTAGATGCTTAAGTTCTAAATCTCAAGTTTTTAGCATAATTTACAACAGTAATATCCTGTCCAATTATATTTACAACAGTAATCATAAATCAGAATTAAAATTTTACAAGGATGAACATTGCAAAAAAATACTTATTGAATTTTATCATAACATTCTTTCAGATTTGTGATTAAAAATAAAATAATCCTTAAATTAATTATTTGCAAATTTATTTGACAGATCAATGGAGATGATGTGAGTACAGCTAGTCATGAGCAAGTGGTGGATATGATCCGCAAGTCCGGGGACCTAGTGAGTCTGACCGTGGTGTCACTAGGAGCACTGCCGAGCAGCAAGAGTGCAGCTGCCGGCTTGAGTACACCAGAAACCCAACCCACACCACGTCAGTACGCCACACTGCCTCGCAAGCTCAACAACAACTTCCCCACTCTAGGTTAGTATACATCTACAAGTTCTTTTTTTTAATAAAAAAACAAATGTAAAATATTCTAAACTTTTTCTATTTAAAATATGAAACATGTTTATGGAAAATTCTACTAAAACAAAAGTAAGTTGGATTAAAAAAAAACTATCTAAATCTTAAACAGTCTGAAGCAAAGAGATGCGTGCTGAAATAATTTAATTTAATGGAGACCTTCATTGTATAAATTATATCTATGTTCTGTTTCCTGTAACAATTTTATCACCGCTTTAGAAGTACCAGCATTGAATTTTGTAATCATATTTTTGCACCAGTTGACAAGGGCATCTTTGTGGTTGTTCGTCAGATTGTGTGCAAACAAAGCTTTGATGCATGACTACCCTCAGTGTTAACACTGTGTTGCATGTTACAGGGAGGTCTCCTGCTCCCCTGCCGCCGAGACGAGACCCCAAGACAACGCTGAGTGTCGGCCGGGCTAGGGCCAAGTCCATGGTTGCGGGTATGTTTGGTGAGCATGAGTGTTGTGTTATGCATGTTCCCTGCATGATACTTGCTAAGCTCACATTCAATTTCAGTTATTTTAAATTATTCAAAAATGGTTAAAAATACAAATGCAAACAAAGTGCAAATTTTGACAAACACAACAAACCGATCATCAGTTGTAAATATTGATTTTAAGAATGGTAGATATGTAGTTGTGAAAATATGAGCTCTGAACATTTTATCAATAATCTTACTTTCCAAATATTAATAAAAACCCATCCTTAGATACGCATCATAGTGTGTACTTTTGTTTATCACCTATACAAATTAAATTCTGGCTTTAATAACTTAACTATTTCACAAAAATAATATATTTTGCTATAAATTGTTAATTTGTAATTTTTAAACTTAATTAACAGTTAAAAACTCAAACAATTATAGTTTGTCAAAAAATTGTAAAAAATTACTTTATAACATTTTTAAAATGTATAGCAGTATTTTTACATTTTAAACCAGATTTTTATTTTAAAAAAAATAATTAATTAAATTGAGCATGCAAGCAATTTTTTATTTGCATGTTTAATTTGATAATAAAATAAAATGAACAGTTCCATTAAATTTTCTAGAGAAAGTATGTTTGTAGACTAATGTAAAATAGTTTTATTGTGACATCAATCTAGAGCATGATTTGATGTGTATTTTGGAAAACTTATTTTATGTACTTTTACATGTAGGTAGTAGGTACTGTATTACTCAAATATTTGAGAGAAAGGCTGAACACTTAAGTATTATGTTATTGTACTGTAAACAAGTTATTCCATAACTTTAGGTAGCCAATTTGCGTCCTGGGCTCTTTGCGTCGAAGCTAATGGTTGCTAACAGAGAACTCTTGATCACAGATTGTCATCCATTGATTTCTAATTCATTTTAACTTATAGGTTTTTTATTTTAAGATGGCAAAGGGAACAAATGAGATGTACCAGTAATTATGAACCTTTTAACAATCAATCCCACAGCTACTTTTAAAACTATTTTATTCTTCTTACCTGATCTTTGTTCTGGTAAAATAATATTACTACCTAAGATTTTCTCGGCTGTCCTCCCTTTTTTTCTGTACTTTGTCGAGAAATAAACATGCCCATCAGCTGATTGTGTGACGTTTGTAGAGGAGGAAGCAGTTAACTCCGGAGACAGTGGCGATCACTCGATTGGCAAGGTGCAACCACGCACTGCATCAATACGAGCTCGACCCACCAGCAGTCGCATCACTGCCGCTGAGCTGGAGTCCTTGTTCCAACGACAAACACCGTACATGATGACCACCTCCAACTTCCAGGTATAACAACTCCCTATTTTGGGAAAGATATCATTGTAGATCATCTCTCAAGCTGGTCTGTTTTTGAGCCAATCATTAGCCATGATAGCATGCGACTGGTTCATATCTGTGAGGCTCAAACGTACAGTGATGTGATGGGTGTGTGGAATGTTTCAGTGTTCGCAAGGGAACTCTCAGCCGTCCTCACCAGCTCGCACTCCTCGAGTCTACGCCAGTGTGGCGGAGATGAAGCGTAGCAAGGGCAAGGTAGGAGCAAACAATTGTTGCAACAATAAAGTTTCACAAACACTGCAAATACACACAATTTTTGTGCTGATGAAACACAATTTTTTCACACAAAAAATAAAAGGGACACATTTTCAATAAAATTTCTCAGTTGCTTACAAACAAACAGTTACAACAGTGAACTATAACTGTTAGAAACAATCGGGTGTTTAAGACCACCCATATCACATGTGTATCTAGAGAACGGGTTGACGACCTATGTAAAATAAATGTTTGAATCCTGTGTTAAAACCACTTAAAGGTAAGGAAAATGATTTGGGACTTTCAAGGCCGAAAACCGAAGGTCATATGAATCTCGTTACTTTCAGGCGTGAAGGACAGTCATGTTGTAGATCTGCAGTGTAGTTACAGGTGTGCCATTATATCAGTTGTTTTTATATTTTCAGCCGCCATTTTGAAATGGCTGAAAACTTTCTAATACTTTCTTGCCAATCTTTTTAGCACTAATTTTAAAGGTCTTTAAATTATGTACAAAATTGCTCTCCTTTACACCTTAAATGTACTGAATCATGTTTCAGAGCAATGCAAGGGTAAGGTTTAGCCTGGCAGGGATAGGTATGGTGGGCGGGAGTGAGTTACATCGAGACTTCCACAGTACACCAGACCTAGCGGCAGCAGTCAACGGCAGCCTGGGGGGTCCGAGGCAACACAGGAGTCAGGAAGAGTTGAGACTCTTACCCCCTCCCACTCACCCCCCTCCACCACCACCCAACACCACTGTCGTCAAGGTGGACGTCAAGGACGGAGTGGAGTACGGCAACATCACCACTGCAGATCCTGCCAATGGTAAGATCTCTCTGTCATCTTCTATTATTGTTGCGAAGGTCTTGTGTCATTTGCTATCTAAAGGCAGCGATGAAGCTATGCAGTTTGATCACCACTGCAGTGTTTAAGCGAATGATTTATAAACTGCTGTTGCAGGAGGAGATGGAGTCATGTCCAGTTTCAAGCCAGCGGCAAGTGCCAAACTCTACGCTTCGCCTGAAGACATCAAAAACGTCGGTTACCGTTCCCACTCACTCCCTGGCACAGCTTCCAGACCACAAGTGAGTCCAAGTCCATGTTATACTAGATGTTTGGAATGTTATACATTCTGTTGAATTTTTGAGTTACACAGGAAATCAAGTATCAAGTACTTAAAAAAACAATCAAATCATTTCCTAAAAAAAGCTGTCCTAAACATGTCATTAAGATGAATTTAACATGTTTGGTATTGCACTAGGGATAGGTTAGTAAATATAGCTTAGCGGCTCACACTTTAAACACAAAAAATAACAACTTGACTTCCGTCTATAAAGAACAAATCAAAATAAAGGGGTAGTACACCGAATGCTTTTAAAGTGTCAAGTAGTCTGCAGGACGAAAGGCTGAGAACCATAGACTAATTGGCTAGTGGATTTGTGAGGTCGAAAAATCCAAATCATGTTTAACAATCGTATGAATTATTTAGAGTGGTTTTGTTGGAAACAAAGGAAGGAGACAACAAATATTTCATATTTCTAATATTTGAAACGGATCCACATTTTTCAGCTGGACTCTAGAAATAATCTTTTTTTTTATTTTTACAAAAAAACATTGTTTTATGTACATAAAGACAATTGAAAAATCTACTTGTTGGAGATAAAAAATATAAATTAATATACTGTATTTGATTAGAAATAAACACAACTTTGAACTATTTGAGCCTGATGTAGAACACGATCCTACCATCAGCTTGTCTTGACGTTATGTTTGCCTAGTCAATGTATGTAAAATGTTGTTACAGTATGTTTTCAAATTATAGTTACAGTAATTTAAAATTGAGAACAATTCTAACATTGTAAAATTTCTATGAAATGAATGTAATGTAATGAAATTCTATGTATGAAATTTTAGGAACTTGTATCTTTCTTTTTAATTTGTACTATAACCTGTTACTTTGTTACAAATTAAGACATATAGGTTGAAATCAAATGTTTGTTCTAGGTGCGTAAATCACATAGTTTACGGACGCCGTCGTCTTCCTTCAAACCAGCGGTTGTTACTAATGGATCACAGAGTCCTAGTAACCCATACGCTCAACCTATCAGGAACCGTAAGCAGCAACCACTGTCCGCACCTCCCATCCCGGACCCAGACTACAGCCTGAGTGAGAACGAGAGTGACACGGAGCCCTCAGGCGAGCAGAGTGTCAGGGTCAGCCAGCCGGCGGAGGGTAGTGGCGGAAGTTCCACCAGTTCCGGTAGTCTGCCACACAGCTTCAGTGTGGACGAGATACAGAAAGTACGCACTCAGCTGAAAAGTTCCAAGTCTTACCCTAATGATTTTCTACCAGGAGGAGAAGATGGGGATAATTCTTCTAGTGGCGTCAGTTCCGATCAGGAAATTACCAATCCACCAGAACCCGTGCAAGAGCCTCACGTACAGGTGACAACAAGTAGCAGCAACGCGACACTCCCGCGGCGTCTCAACAGAGAACTGCCCTGACCAGGAACGCAGTGTCGTTAGCTCAACTGCCCCCACCGATAGAGGCCGACAGTGACGAGGGTGGGGAGCTAGTGGTGCCTCCGCCACCAGAGTATGCTGGCCGGACGGGTCCGGGGGGCCCTGTAGTCGAGGAGGTGCTCGCCCTTCCCCCTCAGTTCTCTGACGGAAGGCTTGTCACCAGAGTGCGCATAGTCGGTGCAACTCCCAAACCTGCCGGCCAGTCTTCTACGTAGTTAACAACCTACTACTGTTTTCTACCCGATTTAAACAGCTGAGTTAAACAATTTTACATGATGATTTTAATTTATCTCATAACAGTCAGTATTAAAATACTTAGGATGCAAATATTGTACTTTCATACAATTCCATATTTAATTTTTCTTTTACAATAAGTTACTTTTAGTTCAGATTATTATGTATTGTAAAGATAATATAATGGATAAATTCCAAACATCCTTTAGAGTTTAGACAGTAGAAACCATAAAAACTGTGCTACTTTAAAAGGCAATACAATAGTGGCCTATAAAACCAATGCTTAAACTTTGTTGACAATTTTGTTTCAGGTGAATATTTTAGTTTAAAAGTTTGACTGTTCGGTGACACGTAATGCTAATCAAACATAACAAATATGCTAAGATTACTAAAGGTGCATAAAGAATCACTTTTGTTTAATTTTGGATCAGATAAGTCAACAGAAATTTAGTTTAATTGAAAAACACTTGTTATCAATAATTACTGTTGAGTTGGTAGTATTCTTAGAAATCAAGTTTTGTTCAGCCTGTACATAGACATAGACCTTAGAAGTGTACGTAAGCATGCTATATGATTGTATATTTTAAATGTGCCAAGTAGACATTAATTTATCTTGCCGAAATGGATGTTCCTTTCAAATATTAATATAAACATAGATTTTACAAATTACAAATTTAGTTATTTATACATTCCAAACTTTAAGTTTGTTTGTAAATAGTGTCTATATGTAGTGTTACTCGTACAATCAGTTATCAGTCCTGTTAAAAAATTTAGTTAAGATTTTGTTTAACTTCAAAAGTTTAATTTACTTATAATATTGAAGGGAACTGTGTCAATTTTATTGTGAAAATGTTGATTTAATTACCATCTTGTACACAGTAAGTGTGTAAAGAAAGTTTATGTCATAGTAAAACCTGATCACTAACTAAGAGCTTGTGGCCTCACAAAGAGTTGAATAGCCTTGACTGAAAATAATGAAATTTAACTAAACTACTATAGACAATTATTTTGGATTTAAGACAACTCTCATTGGATCATTGTTTCTGGATTGTTAGTTAATAGATGACAATTATGATAAAGTAAATAGCCACAGTTTGAGGCTGAAACGGGTTTGATTAAAATATTTGGTTTTATCAATGAACAGTCTAAATGTTAACTGCTTTGCATGACAGTAACAAGTGAACGACAGTTAAATTTACTAAACATTTCTGACATAGAGTGAAATAAGTTGACATAGGTCTTCTTGATGTGTGGCCAGTTAACTTTGTGGTGGTCATTTGCTATAGAATTATGACATTTTTCTTTGTGAAAACCACTTAGTTTATTTTTATACAAAACTTTACATGTTTTGCCAAAAACACTCCTGAAAAACATGTCAAGTTTTGTTATAAAAATTTATTAAGTGGTTTTCACACAAAAAAATATTATCTTTCTACAATGACATAGGTCTCTTCAATAAAATGTACTACAGTAATGGGAAACACCTATTATGAACATACATTATTGTAAATTATGTTTCTGGTGAGTTAAAATGTTACTTGATATTTTGGTCAAGGGTGCATTTTAGGAGAATTAATATTAGTGTCCCAGTCATCAAATATGGTGTAAAACTATAGTGCATCAAAATTTATAAAGTGTCTAAAATTTCAAACTGCTCAGCATTTATGCTGCTTTTTATAAATATTTTAAAAATATAATGAAACCTTCTTTTTAATTTCAATGCATTTCTATACAATAAAATATAGTTTGAGGTTCCTTTTGACTAAAGTAAGTCTAAAATTAAAGTTAAACTTAAAGATGTTAGGATTTTGTATTTTATTATCGTTTTACAGAAGGTATTGTAATGTAACAATAACATAGCTCTATATTATTTTTCATACACATTTCTGTTTGATTTTATTATAAATTTAACTTTTTGAAGATAACAAAAACTCCTAGGTGCACCCTGCTTAATACCTTCCATTAAACAAAATACTCCTAGAATAATGTTATCTTTGAGTATTCCACAACTAAACTAACGAGTACATTAGAGTATTAAAGTTGCTCATAGAGAATCTTCATTTATGTATCAATACTCCTGCCATGCTACAATGTAAATAGTAATATAAATTATTGGAAAGGCATAGATGTTTTTTACTAAATGAGCACTGTTGTTTATATGAATATATAAAAACTGTTAATCGTCACTGTGTTTTGTCCATTGAATACAACTGATATTTTCTATGAAAGTTTATTTTGGATTTGAATAATTGAACTCGCTTTGAAGAGTTGATCAAAAGTATGTTAGATGTCGAATGCTACTTTTTATAACCTTTGTAAGCTGAGTTGTGAGGTCCAGTGTTTTAGAGATGTTGTATCACAAAACTTAGAATCTATATAATGAACTGAACATTTTGACACATTCTAAATTTTGTTGATATTAATTATTTTATCATTAATTTTACTAAATAAATTGTATTATAATTAATGTTAGGGATATTATTTTCTTACATGTAAAGAAAATAATATTAAAATTCCGTCAGCACAGTTCTAATAGTAGCTAACCATATTCTAAAAGTAATTACTGAATGAACATACATACTTTCTTGAAGGACCTTGATGTAAAAAGCTGGAATAAAGAAACAAATATTTAAATTAGCTGGTTTGTAGCGAGAGCTCAGTACTTCCTGTCAAGTATCTTAGAAACTGTTAACTACCCCACTCCAACTACAAATTTACATTTAGATATTTGGGTATAGTTTTAAATTTTGTATTTGCTTTCTGTTTAATAACAGTTAGAACGTAACAACTGTTTTGTTTATAAATAGATTTACAAGAAACATATTTAAATTTGGCTACAGTGTTAAGAAAACCTTCTTTTACCCACTGTTAAAACCAGACTAAACTTTCATTTTAAGTACCATTTTTGAAATTTGAAAATAAATAAAGGATAGAGCACATTATTTCTTGACAAATAACACTCCCCTGTACATAAGGCTACTTAAAGTTCAGTCAATTTTTCAAAACTCTGGATGTAGTTGTAAGCATTGGCAAGTAGCGGCTTCCATCGTAGATAGGATTATACTTGATGAGTACGAGTGATTCTGTTGTAATATTTAACAATATAACAATCATGTGTAATACTGGTTAATCTCATTTCTCATCCTTCTCCTCAGCACACTGTACAGAACTAGTACCAAACTTCCTCTTTCTCTTAATCCAGAATCAGTCACCAGGTATTAGCATTGACTTTAAATACATTGGTATATTTGTCCGCCCTAGGAACGTACGACACTGTGCACGTAACAGCTGGTTAAACAGCAGGCCTTCTTTCAACTGATGCTTCCTAACTGTCAAACCAAGTGCTTGCAGAGGTTTACAATGGCCCGTTTTCACTCTTCAAAATCTTCAACATAATTTTTACATTAATAAACATGATATATTTTGAACCTAGAGGAGTTTTCAGACACAAGTATATAGCCCGATTTCTCATAAGTTGTTCAATAGTTTAAACATTTAAATTGCTCAATTTTAGTCCTTTTCAACTCCATTTTGTACCCTTAAAAGGCTAAACTTCAAAAACTTTGTTACAAGTTGTTTGTTTCCTATAGTATCACATCATATTTTTTAGTATCCCCAAGGCCCAATCAGACAAAATAGCCAAAGTCGGCCTTGCAGCAATAGCCTCACAAGGGTAGCATAATTACTAAAGTGTGTTTGGACTCGAAGATTTGATTCAAATACAGTAATTGTATTCCAGCAATAACAATTGTAATAGGTGTGTCAAAGGCTTACTTACAACTACAAAAAACCGCAATATTTAGAGGATGAGATAGGTCTAAAGCGTCTCAGTGATCATCTGATGATACCCGCATCAACTCCCACCATCGATTAGACATATCAGACCATCACCTGCTTGGTTCGAAGTCACGTTAAACCGTTGGTCCTTGTATTTCCATTGGTCATTGGGCTATTAATTATCCATTCAAGGAAGAGTTGGCCTTGGTTTGTAACAAGACTACACCTCATAACTCATTACTACCACTCATCACACTCATCCTTCACCACATATTTCTTTAAAATACCCCATGAGAGTGGTCGGCTCAAATAGTGATATAGTGAGGAATGTTGATTTTGTTACAGGCCTTTGTATGTTAGTCAGTGTATTTGTACCTATACTGACTATTATTAGTCAACCATTAAAGTTTCCATCCACTTGTGTCAGGTCTGCTTCATGAAATTCATGCAGACTGTACAGTGGGTTTTAGATGAGCCATGTTTTTGAAATATATTCAAATATCTTTCTTGGCATCATTCTTAATTCAAATTTGTTTATTAGTCAAGAAACAGTACACATCATACATAGTACAAAGTCTGCATAGACATCGTCAATCTTAATTTAAATAATATACTATAAAAACAGCAAAATATTATGCAACTTATTCATAACAACTAATAACTAAAGTATATTTATACTATGTACATAAAAAATAGACAGGATACATTAACACTCAACACAGTATAGCATAACAAGTTTCAAAATTAAAAATTCATCTAGGCTAAAAAAACAATTTTAATTAGGAATGTTTTTACCTCAGATTTAAATACTTTAAATGTTAAGGTGGCAAATGAGTTAATGGGAAGTTTATTAAATATATTTATGGCAGTGCACTTAAGCTTTTGTAGTCTTTTGCAATTAGTAACAGATTTAATTGTTAGTTGGTTGGCTACAATTCTAGTGTTATATTTGTGAATATCAGAGTTTAACTGCAGAGTATTTATGTTTTGTTTAATGAAAAGTAAGCACTGATAAATGTAAATACATGGAAGGGACATTATATTTAATTCAATAAAAGTTGTTTACAGTGGCTATCTGAGTTTCAATAGCCCTTACTGCTTGTTTATGAGCAGTAAACAAAAAGTTTGTGTAAAAATTGTTTGCCCATATCAAGGTTCCATATGTTAGTGAGAATGAATATATCCATAGTAAACTTGTAGCAGAACCTCAGATACTGTCCTGATCAATTTTCTTAACAAGAATATTACATTGAATGGGATTTTATTAAACAGTTTAATACCTAAAACAGGAAAATATTTAGCTGGACTTATAGAGCTTGTCAAAATACAATTAATAAAAATATAACCAACTTAACCAAGTAAAATGAAGACACAAGTTATAGAAATAAAACTACATATTAGCATTGTGGAAAATGACAGAATGAGGCATGCCCACAAAGAGCATCTGAGACACTGGAAGAACCGTGAACTGCCGCCAATACCAGCAAAATGGTTCTCGCAAGGCCAAGCACCTGTAGAAGTAAAATGAGGCTTTTTACAAGAAAGAGAATATAAAACAAAATGCAAACCAAATGGTTTTTATAAAGATAGGAACCTATTTTTGTTTAAATTGCATCCTTTTAAAGTATACACAGGCATTGTCAGCTATGGTGGGTCATGCTACTGGCTGCAAGAGGATTCTGATTATCCAGAAGAAGTTGCGGTTAGGTTGTTGATGGGGGCTGGACTAAGGAACCATTGTAGGCCGCTGTTTTCGAGATAGCAGTATACTAACGGTTTATAGCCAGTACGCAAAAACTGCAGTACTGTGTTAATATGTTACTGTCAATAAATAATGACATTGGTGTTTTAATTGAGAAGAAGCGTTCATACCCACCAGACTCGCCAGTGCACAGATATAAATGTTCCTCGCTGTAGGCTAACAAAACACTAAATAACTATCCCATGAGGGCTGTGAGAATCTACAACATGGTGCCAGCCCACATCAAGTCTCTGAACTCACACAAGATGGAGGTCACCCTGAGGAGGATTTTAACATCTAAACCTCTGTATTCTCTAAATGAGATGGATAGGGATTATTTCTTATAATCTCGTGCCACCATCTTGCCAATGTTAGTGAGTCCTATTAAATCTATGACACAGTCTATCCGGCTGCTGCTGGTCAACGACTACGTACCCAAGTATCTAGTAAGTATCAAGCTATGTTAACGAAGCCCCGAGGCGAAGCGCGGGTACTCTCAGCTAGTTACATAATACAAACAATATAACAAGGAAATATAGTAAGAAGACCGTAATTGAGACTGTGTACCAAAGATTATTATTACAATTTTGTGATCATTGTATCTTTGTTATAGTACTACCATTGGCGTCAAATATATAGTACGAAACACAGATGATCAGATGACGTCTGCGACCACGATTGTGCTGCTGCCTATTTTTTATTCAATGAAGTTCTCTTTATTTGTGAACTCTTGAAAGGTCATTCAAAGCCTTACTTAGGAAGTGTAGTATGGGACTGTAACTCTAAATTAATAATGTTGTTATTTTTGCTGTCATCTAAATAAAGCTATAATACTATATTTCAATATTTTAATTACATTTTTTGATTCATGCTTTAGATAACTGTACTTTTTGCATGTTTTTTTCCAAATTAGTCATTGTGTTTGTCAAGTGAATGCAGATTCCGCGATCCCATTTTACAGTCGAGACGTCGTCTACCTGCTGATGATAGCTGATATGGCTGCCATCAGTTCGTAGAAATGTCACTTCGGTGTTGTTATTGAATGTTGTTTTCTTTTGACAATGTCAGCGTTTTTATTTATTATTTGAGGTGTTATTTTGAGTTAAGTGTTTAACAATGGCCCAGGAAACGGACGAGATCAATTTAACTCCGCAAGAGCTGCAGGTTCTATCGGAACTTGACAGGTAAGCATACATGGCTGCTTGTATTTTGTACCTACAAACTGAACTCTCTGATTTTGATACTTTAATTATTTTACGGTTTATGTTAATCGGTAGTATAATGGAAAATGTGTATTTTTCAAAAGTCATAATTTTTACAGGATTGGGAATGGTTGCTTTGCGCTCTCACTTAAGTTGTTATTCGAGGGGGCGTAACCCTGTCGTGTAGTCTGCTAGTTTGGCATTAGGTTAGGTTTTTAAAACAACAGGATGTAAACCTCATAATTCCTTAAATCAGCACTCAACTATTACTTGCTAATACAAAGCCTCATTCCTAAATTGTATATTAGTCTAATTGTGGTTAGTTTTTAGGTATAGGTTGTATTTGTTGTAAGTAGGTCAAGCTTGGCTTGGTAACCTACTTTGTGTAAGACGTACTAATTATGTCTCTCATAATATTATTGTACCCATTCAAAGTTCAGAATACAAAGCTTTCCAACTACCAGTTTTGAACTAAAACTGTTCCTCTTGTATTTTTCAAGGGCTTAGCCCAGTCTGTTTTCTTTTAAATAAATAGGTCCTGGGCTGCCACATTTCAACTTGGACGGTAGATTATGTTTTGTGCTTTGAGTAAAGGCCTGTTTTAAAACATCCTTGAGATTTTGGGATAAAAAATGCCAGTTCTGAAATGAGAAGGTCTCAAAAGATGAATTTGTTAACATTGAATTGTAAAGATCAAAAGAATATTCTCCTAAAAGTGGGGTAACTCTTTTAAAATAATTTTGGTACGGTCTTGCATAAAATTACTGGTACAAGCCTTCGACGGTTTAAAACTAATCAGAAATCATTTTATTGAGCAATAATTAACAAAATACAATTGCATGAGCCAAGTCACATTGCATTAAATTATCACAAAATAGGCTCTTATTCTTAACTTTTTATGTAATTTGCACTTGATACTTGTTTAATCCCCGCTCTGCTGAAGCCACCATCTAATCTACATAAGACCTGAATCAGTTGCAAAGATCGACGATGGGCTGATTCAGTTTCCCCAACATAGTTATATTCCTTAACTTTTAATTTAAATAAAAACACATCCTAATAGAAGTTGTATACCCCTAAAGATAAACTGTCGACTCTATTGTGGAACACTATCATCTGTTGGGGTTTATGTGTGCAGTACAAATTTATTCTACTGAAGTACACGAAAACTCCAATCTTAAGTCAGATAGCTTCAAAGTACATTGATACTTGTTAAATAGTATCATGTAACATCAAAAGTAAATTAAACATGAGTTAGCCGAAGTTACTAAGTTTTGTATCAACTATTGTAGGCCTACTTTTAACTATTGTACTAATAATTGTATTTTTATGTTAAAACTAAAAGCAGATTTGAGGTCCTTTTGTTATTTCTAATTATTTATTATTTCATGTAATGTATCTAAATTATCAAAAAGAGAGCTATCTTACTATTTGATGTAGTCCAGTTAGGCTAATAACTAAGATCCTATAGGGTACTATAATTAAATGCTAACAACCAAAAATCTAAGTTAGCTCTTTGAAGGGTGATGCTAGGTTTGTTACGATAAAGAAATACTGAATCAAAGTTGTAGAGTATCTCAAATGAGGTTTTTAAAATCTGCCCCATTTTGTGATAAAACGTACCATTAGTACAGTTTAAATAAGAAAACGTTTCAGGAGACCAGCATTTATTGTTTCATTGAGTCCTGCCACTTTGATTTACAACATTTCTAATACCAGCCTTCAGTAGACACTAACAACCGTGTATGCAAAGTTTCTGCATTGCAACCTGCTGTTACACTAAAATTCAACGTCCACCTGAATACCAACTAAAACTGAGGACTATAACCTGAAACCATTAGACTTATTATCAAGGCTAGACTATTTAGCCGTTAAAGCTCGACACCAAATTTGCATCTATACCAGTCTATTCACAGGATAGCTGGTGATAAAGTAGTGGTCTCTGTGAATGTCGCCGACTGGGTAGACATGTGCGGTATTCCACCTTTCCTCTTTAGTTAAAGAAAGCATAGAAGTACCTGGAGCCTGACAAAAGCTGGCAGATACCGGTTAGTACCCCACTTTCCCTAATCTGGATTCTCCCAATTCAATTCTCCCCATTTTCAATCCAGGGTTGGACATCGGAAATCAGCCTTGTTTTCCATCTCCCCTTAGTTTCCCCATTCCAGCGGGCCAGCCAGTCTACGAGGATTTGCCTTTCCTCCTTGGTGATAGCCTCTTTGTTGTTACTCACTCAAGTGCCGAACCCGCAGCAACTGATTTATTTAACAATTCTACCCAAACCTCTGTACAGTAGGGCTGAGTTGACTGATCACAGCAACAGCCTACATTTACTTGACCTAAGTTCGCCGATATTGACCATTAGCTTACTGAGAAAAGTGACTCCTTTGTCACCTGGCCGAATCTACTCGCAGTCAAAGTTCAGCTAGCTTGCAGCAGATTTGGTCTAGATTCTAATATCTCCTACTACGTGCATTTTACTGATGGTCCGATTGCTTCTTCGTTCAGATAACAATCTGTGTCTCGCTGAGAGTAAGTGACAGCTTGTGATCTCGCATTCACCTATCTCCTATCTACTCTTTGCATCACTTGATCTAGCTTAAAGTTGAGCTAGCTTGACGGTTTTCGCCAAGATAAGAGCTGCAAAATCATGAGTGTTGCCAACAGTGCTGCTGTACAGCACACAATCCTTGCTTAGGTTAGGTTGAATTTAAACATGGTCCTTTAGTTGACCAGTTAGCCACTCAGAGTGGTTATACAAGGAACCTTGTATTAACTATTGAAGAGTAAAAATATGTTAAATACCTAAGTTGTAGAAATATTGATTTCAAACCAATAATTCTCATGAGATTTAATAAGTTATGCTACAATACAATAGATACTTCTTTCTCAATGTGGTTGTATGGTGGAGGCAGGGCTTACTGCTCAAACTTAACCCTATTACAATATTATGTCAAATTTAGTGAATAGTCTTTTTAGATGTTTCTTATCTAGCAGGATAAACTATTATTTTGATTTAACACACTTTAATTTACAATAATCATTGATGGTCAATCAAATCAATAGACAAATCACCACCAGTCCAGTCCTATGAACACCTAGTTGAACAAGCAAGAAGAGGCATTGAATAAACTCAAGGCCAGATTAACTTTGAAATTATTTCCATTTAAACAGAAGCCACGTAAATCTTCAATTGTATAAAGACCTACTTAACCCAATACCTCTTTTGTTTTGTCAAATTTGTATGATTTGTAACGCACAGATTTGTTTTTATTGCTATTGAAATAATGGTTGACACCAACACTGTTTCAATTTGATTTACAACTTCTTTTCCTTCACAAATCTCAACTCAAATTACTGGCCAAACAGAGATTGAGAAAAAAGGTCCTTCTTGCCTAATTTATAAAAAAAATACACTTTCATAGCGTTTCTGTGTAGTGAGACCCTGTGTAGGACTGATGTGATATTTGTCCTACGGAGGAAAGTGGGCAGGCCAGTTCTGAGTTTCTCACTAGGCACACTATGGAAGCTGTGGAGGCAGTGCTTTTGGGACAGCAAATTGGGCAAACCAAAAAATTATTAAAAAGGATATTCAATGCACCAAATCCCAAACTACATTTCAAACTGATCAAATTTTGCTTAAAGTTGCAAAGTTTTCCTGGAGGAAGACTTTAGGTTAAGTAACTAGACTGTGATTTTTGTTCTTGATAGTCTTTAAGAATACAAAACTGAGATAGATCCCTGAGGTCTATTGGTAATCGAAGACACTTTGTGACCCCTCGACTGGCTTTCAACACATTGTGCCCCACTCGGAAGCTGCTTGGAACCCATGAGGAGCCTCTGAAAAGAAAAACCTACTTGAACCGTACAAACTGCCAACTCAGAAAATAAAACAATGTTCCTTCTTAATTTAACCGTTTATTGCCCTTTAAAAGTCAATTGTAAGCTGAAGTTAAAACAAGCACTGCAAATCAACACTAAGGCACTAGATCAACACTAAGCTAGACCTTTGAAAACTAGGGAAAGGTTTCCAAATTCTGAAATTTCCATAATTTAACTTAAATTCCTTTTTAAATTTTATATTTTTTGTTGACAAGTGAAAAATTGTGGCTGTTTAAATTTAAGTCAAATGTTCCTTGGAAAATTACTTGGGCTTTACATCATCACAAAATATTGAAAGAATTATACACTCTGCTATAACTAGTTATACATTATGAACACTTTTAAAAACATGGCGCAAGCATATGTTACTCGACGTAGTTTGACTTCAGGTGGATGCCCGGAAGGCCTACTTTTCAATATACAAAAAAAGGGCAGACACAGCTATTTTTCATAATACACTTTTTAGTGTTGGGGCGATTCCGATTCTCGATTCCAGAGATGGGGAAGTAAATTCGGTTAGTAAAGTCAATTCCAATATCACAGAATCAAGGATCGGGAATCGATTCCAAAGAAAGAATCGGAATCGGATTGGGAATTGAATAATTAAAAATCGATTCCGGAATCAAAACCGCTCGGTTGAAGGTTGCTAACGGGTGGACGAGTCCACTCTACTATGCAAAAGGAGGGGAGAGAAATTGCTACAACCGATTTCCTGCAATTGAGAATTGACTGGTAAAGTCGATTCCGATTGTGATTTTTTCCGAAGGTCTCCGGTATCAGGATTTGATGACTGATATTGTGAATTGAAGACAAGAATCAGAATTCAAACCTGGAATTGAGAATAAAAAAGACTAGGAATCGACCCAACACTACTACTTTTGTATCAAAACAATTTTGTTATGAATTAAAACAAAGATAATATGTTACAGGCAGTCAAGTATCTGGAAAGGATGCTGATTCAGGCTCAGGAGGAAAAAGAGCGGAACAAGCTAAAGAAGGAAGATACAGGAAGTAAACCGGATGAAAGCTCGGAAACAAGTGTGAAGGAGATTAGCATTGATCCCAAGACGTACTGCAAATTGGGCCACTTCCACTTGCTGCTCGAGGACTATTCTGTTGTATTATTTTAAATTACAGATTCAGTTTTTTGGTAGTCAAAGCTTTAAAATAGTACGCTACAAGATTGCAAACTTTTAAAATGCCCCTATTTAAAAAATTTTTAATTTTTAAAAGTTTGCAATATTTATTTTGTAGCATATCATTTTAAAGCTTTGATTACCTAAAAACTAAATCTGTAATTTTTTCCAAAATTTGGAAAACGATAGCAGCTACGTCTATTTGTCTGCTCAAACAATGAAACATGTTTTGGGCCAGCCTTTTGAACAGGGGTATCATAAAACTAAACTGTTTTGGTATCAATGAATTTGTGTTTTTATACCAATGAGGGGGGCAGGATAAAATAAATATTTCAAAGGATCACCGCCCACTACGCCTATCAGTAAAGACCTGATAGACTTTTGCTTCAAACTGTTATTTTGTAAAAAAATTAGACAATTTCATGTACAGAACTGTGACGATGGGCTCAGCTCCTGAAACCGATCGTGCAGTCAATCTTATAATGAAATCATTCATAACATCAGTCATGAAATCAATAAAAAAGGAGATTTGCAGGATTCACCACCCTGACTCCCTTAACACTCATCATGCAGTTATCATAAAACAATAATCACACTATACTAGGGTTGTGCGAGTGCTTGATAATCGAGTTGAGTTCGAGTATCGGTACATACTCGCTCAACCTGATCGGTGGAGCTCGAAATTTGCCTTAGATATAATTGTGATTTCGACGCGGGTGCTAGCGGGAGTCAAGAGATCGCCATGAGTATCAAGTCGAATTTCAACGCGCATAGCGAGTCGAGATCAACATCAAGTGATTCGCCGCAGGCGAATTTTACGCAAGAGTCAAGTCGTATCTAACATGATCAGCCGATTACGAGGTCGATAGCTAAGGAGTCATATGAGATCGGTCAAGTCGAATAACGCGATATGCGAGTCGAGATTGCCTCAACGTATCGAAGTCATTGCGCAGGTGCTAGCGGAGTCGGAGATTGTCAACGGTATCGAAGTGATCTCGCCGCAGGCGCTAGCGAGTCGAATTTGAACATAAGTGATCTCGCGAGCTAGCGGAGTCGAGATTCGAAGTACTGAAGTGATTCGAGGCTTAGTCGAGATCGCCAATATCAAAGTCGTGATTTCAAAATTGGAAACAAAACTGCCCGCTTAATAAACTGCAGAAAGTTATAAAATTAAGTATTTTGTGTGGATTTAATTTATATAATGTTTCACTTTTGTTTTGGTTAGATTTATACTGTTTGTTTAACCGTTAACAAAATCTTCCATTTGTTTTGCTTCGTGTGGATTTTATGTGATTTATGAATGTTCATATTTATTTAATTCAAACTGAATAGTAGCATTTGTCAAGAAAACTCCAAAATGAGCTTGTTTTCTAATGCCGATACGATACAAACTTTTTTAACAAAGTTTACTCGAACTAAAAATAAAGACTTGCACACCCTATACTAAAGAAACAATGACAATAATCTTTGTGAACCTGCATGTTTATCAGATAAGAGAAACAATTTACATTTAAGGTTCCTGCTTAATTTTACTGAATTATAAAATTTACTGACAAGTAGGAAAGGTGAGAGTGGTCGGGCAGGGGTGGCGCCAGTGAGGCAAGGGTGAGCAAAGTCGGTGACGGTGCCTTTTTTCCAGATGAAACTGACGAGTCACTAGCCGACTCAATACACATTGTTTGGCGACGGGGGTGGACTGTGATTTATTTCAACCCTAGCTAGGCACTTTTCATTGCAAGAACACTACGCATATGAGAGTTGTTTTTTGCGGCTACAACCATATAAAACCGCATGGAAACAAAACTGGGACCGCATATTAATTGTAGGGTAATGGTTAAATCACTGTTCTTGCAAAAAAATGTAAACGCTAATTTGCATACAAGCCTTCAAACCAAAAGGTTCACTAATAGACTATCCCCCATACAGTCGGAATTTGACTGATATTTTTACCTGTGCAGATAACCTGATGCACTGCGGCACAGCAAAGAGAGTTCATGGGTTGGATTTTTGGCTATTTAGTACGATACTTCCTTTATATGGGTCAAGAGAGGGACTAAATTGGAAGTGGGTTAAAAAAGTTTCACTCTTGAGAGTCGATTGGGTGAAAGAAACTCAAAACAGAGAGTGTTATTTGTTATCTCCGTTTGGGTCTAGGAGACCTCTGTGAAGCAGTTTAGAGACGAGGTGGATAGGAATAAGTAGGTCAGTCGCCCAAGCATGATGCTAGCAGACCCATTCTCTTCATTACCTTCGTATCCTTCCCACTCCGTTAGCAAGCACAATAAGCCGAGGCTGCTTAGCTTTATCTTGGCTTGTTTTTCTATATGGCCAAGCACAACAATTGTCCAACAAAAAAGAAAAACATACCACATTCCTAATTTTATTGATTGGGAGAATACCTTTTTTTCATTCAAAGGTACAAACTACTATATTTAAGGTTTTGATGTTACATTTATCTGGTATGGTCAAACATTGGTAATTAGCGAGCATATTTGCTTCCAGTGTAAATTTGTGTTGACAACTCAGTGGTTACTGTATCTCAGACACACTATATTACAAATCTGTTGGTAATGTACAATTTTGTTTCAAAGCAATCTGTGTTTTGTTTCAGCAATGTCCGCCTATCAGAAGTTCTACAATCTGAAGCCTGACTACTGGAAAGACGCAAATTTTCTTTACGGCCAAGGACTTGTTTACTTCCACTTCAATGCTTTTCAATGGTAAGTATTATTATTCACATGTGGATGTTTCAGTATTATTTAACGTGTTCTTTATTCAGTAGGCCACACTCATGGTAGCCACCCATAGGGTAAAAAAAGGGCGGCTTAGATTTGAGTATATTTAACAAGTCAAGTTTTTATAACTAATACTTGAATCTAGGCCACCCCCTAAAGGTGCGTCCTGTATGAGTGTTAAGACTTATAGATTTACGATGAAAACCCTAACTTAGTTAGTTTTAACAGCTGCAAAAAAAAAAGACAAAACCCCATTCAGTAGAGGCGTGTGATGAGTCGATGTACTAGTGATGTGTGAGCTCTGAAGGAGAGTGAGTAAAGAAGAGAACAAGCCAGTAAAGAACAACATTAGCAAAATTTCACTATAAGATGCAAAGAAAGGTAGCCAATGTTATCTTGAGAAAGGAAAAGTTCAAAAACAAAATGAAGAAGTTTATAGTTTTGAAGTTTATATATGATGATTTTCACCTTGCTCAATCCGTCCATCCTTCTCGAGGACTCCCCACGTCAGATCGTCCGTTGTAGCTATCAGGTCACCACTCTCCACCGCCAGTCCAAGTGTTACATCTCTCGAAGATGATTGGTCCACCTGATGAGAACTTTGCCATCACCCTGGCAAGGGGCCCTTACAGAGAAACTGTCATCTGGGCCAGATGACCTCCGGTTTTTATCGAGGTTAATATCCACTCTCCTCCTCGCTTGTCGAGTCCCGGCTTGCCACCCAAGCGGAGTTAAAAATTGGGTTTTTGTGTTTTTTAAGAGGTGTTAAAACCGTGAAAATCACCTCTCCCTAGGACCTAAGAAAGGCCTAACCAGCCAGGACCCAACATACAGACCCAAGGGACCCAACAGGTAGTTATCCGACCAGGCCAAGGGACCTAACGGGGCTGGTGACCAGGCCAAGGGACCTAACAGGGGTTATCGCCGACCAGGCCAAGGACCTAACAGGGGTTATCGCTGACCAGGCCAAGGGACCCACAGGGGTTATCGGCCACCAGGCCAAGGGACCTAACAGAGGGTTATCGGCTGACCAGCCAAGCGGACCCAACAGGGGTTATCGGCCACCAGCCAAGGGACCCAACAGGGGTTATCGGCTGACCAGGCCAAGGGACCCAACAGGGGTTATCGGCTGACCAGCCAAGGGACCAACAGGCTATCCGCTTAACAGCCAAGGGACCTAACAGGGGGTTATCGGCTGACCAGGCCAAGGGACCTAACAGGGGGTTATCGCTGACCAGGCCAAGGGACCTAACAGGGGTTATCGCACCCCAGCCAAGGGACCCAACAGGGGTTATCGGCTGACCAGGCCAAGGGACCTAACAGGGGTTATCGGCTGACCAGCCGGACCCAACAGGGAGGCCACAGGCCAGGGACCCAACAGGGGTTATCGGCCTGACCAGGCCAAGGGACCTAACAGGGGGTTATCGCCGACCAGGCCAAGGGACTAACAGGGGTTATCGGCTGACCAGGCCAAGGGACCTAACAGGGGTTATCGGCTGACCAGGCCAAGGGACCTAACAGGGGGTTATCGGCTGACCAGGCCAAGGGACCTAACAGGGGTTATCGGCTGACCAGGCCAAGGGACCTAACAGGGGTTATCGGCTGACCAGGCCAAGGGACCTAACAGGGGTTATCGGCTGACCAGGCCAAGGACCTAACAGGGGTTATCGCTGACCAGGCCAAGGGACCTAACAGGGGGTTATCGGCTGACCAGGCCAAGGGACCTAACAGGGGGTTATCGGCTGACCAGGCCAAGGGACCTAACAGGGGTTATCGGCTGACCAGGCCAAGAGACCTAACAGGGGGTTATCGGCTGACCAGGCCAAGGGACCTAACAGGGGGTTATCCGCTGACCTAACAGGATTTTAATGGGGATCATTAACGACAGTTAAGGACTGCCACAAAGTTGTGTTAGTAAATTTTGTCTTGAGTTGCCATAGAAATTATGCATTGCTTTATTAATGCGAACATTTTTAAATAATTAAATTTGTTATTTAATGAAGTTACTATAGTAATTATGTGTTACATTGTTACTTTTGATTTAAATCACTTCAATAGGTACAGACTTTTACCATTGACGTTGACTTTTCAGACTGATAAAAATCTTAAATAGCCATTATTGTAACTTCACTAAAAATTGACAATAAACTTAGATATGGTATCAAAATGTAAGTGCATGTTACAAGGTGTTTAATAAACTGCGACGTCTTAATAACTTTTGAACAGCACAAGATAAATGCACCAAATTTTACAGAGGTCTAAAAACCTCCATTTGCACCCTTCTCTAGGGTCTATAAACTACTTTTCTATGTAGTTGTTGACTCAATGGCCAGTTGGGTGCGCCAACTTCAATGGAACAGTCAAGTAGTCTTGAAAAGTCTGGAAGTCTAGTCTTGAATTTAATGAGGTCTTGAAAAATCTGGAATTAGTATGAACTTTGGTCGAAAATACCTGGAAAGTCTGGAATTAATTGATATAATAAAGTCCAAGGATATTTACAAAGTCTTAAGACTATCGTTTGTTTCCAAAACTAGTGTCTTCTACAGCCTAGTTGTTGAAGTGCCACTAATTCTAATTGCACACACCGTGTAGCCATACGTGTTTCCATTTACCAAACCACGAGTATTTATCGATCTTTAGCATACTAAACGTTACTTGACAAGCTAGCTTACCTGTGGTATGCTATACCTTGCAGCGGCAGGTTTTCAATAACGGAATTAGCCAACAATAGTGCGTTTCTGATATCACTCGATTCTTAGTGATAATTGCATGCCATGGTTCAAGTCACTATGGTCCTCCATTGGTAGCTGAACCTGAACAGTCGTGGCTTGTAACAAGACTACACCTCATATCCATCAAAAAATTAGTAACATTCTACCATCATCCCATATTCACCTTTAAAATACTCCTCTAAGAGTGGTCGGTGTCTCAAATCAAAGTATCTGCAGTATCATTAGCACGTTGCCAGCTGCCTGCTCATTTGAAGTCCCTGTGCCAGGCTAGGATGAGCTGGCTAAGATTCTGATCTGATGCCCACATAAAGGAACACAATTTTATCTTTGATAAGTAGTTAAATACTTATAGAGTTATTAATTTGTAATTATCTTTGTAAATATAATATATTTTGTGTGATATTATAAAAATTAATTGTAAAAAGTATAGTGATTTGTCAAATTTGATAAATTGACGATTCAGACTAGAAATGTCTGGAAAAAATTTGATTTTACTGGAAGAAATTTGCTAGACACCCTGATATGTACTGAATACTACATACAGATAATGATGGGTGATGGTGTAATACAACATTCGGATTCAGATTTTAATCAATCTAAAAACAATATTCTGTTAAATTGTATTCCCTGTCATACAGTTTAGTTTTCAAAACACTCCAAAATAGCAAAACAAAAAAAGAACTTTGCTGGCTTGTTCACCATCAAAGATGCAGTTTTTGCATTCTATGTATGATAGTAGGACAGTCTGAGGCTACGAGCGCATTTCATAGCCAGGGCCGGATTTACGTGTTAGAGCCGACTAGGCACCCTTCCCCTCCCCCTCCCACACCACTCACGATCCTATGATAACAGTTTCCTCGAATTCACGTACCGTACTCTTTCTTTTTCAGCAACATCTTTATTTTATTAAAAATCTTATACACACCACCATTGTAGTTTCCTTTTAGTTTTCTTTTATTTAAAAGTTCTTCATGTGACACTTTGTAGTTATCGTTGTTTTTTCATATATATTTTGTTGAGGTTAAGTGGTAAAAGGGCTTTGAAGCCCTAACTTCGCCTTTTGTAAAATCAATAAAGACGTTGCATTATTATTATTATTGTAGTTTCCTTTCAATTTGCATTTTTATAATGTTTTACATTAGACATGTTTGCAAGGGGTTAAAAATAAGAAATGCATAAATATAAATAATGAATTATAACTATTGGCTATTACTAAACTTAGTAAGAGCCACCCTCAAGGCTATTTCCACAGTCGGGTAAATATCTGATATGTCTTCTTTTATAAGCAGTTTACTCAAGTCAAGGAGACTCACATGACGGTTTACAATGTTCCTTAGCTCCAACGAAAAAGACTTGAAGTGTAAACATTCCTCCACCATTCTCCACCACTGATTCTTCAAGGTCATTAGAGTACGATGACCATAGTTCTTTTGCTTTCACAGTAACTATGGACGATAGTGGCTGCTTTAGTTCTTAAAGAAATCCAAGTAAAGTTTGCAGATGTTTGTACTTTTCTGCTCGAACTGCAAGTTCAGTGCTGAGGGAATCCACCATAACATTAAATGTATTCACACGAAAATGATTGGATCCAGTTAATACGACTTCAGACTCACTGGTTCTGCTTCATCCGCAGAGCTAAAGCTCTTTTCTTTTCCTTTTCCTGATGCTCTGATTTGTACTTATTCAAACCAGATTTCTTTTTTGCCAGGTTTCCATTCTGCAAAAAATCATTTCTAGCTCTGCCACAAAACCAGCCCGACTGGTTATATTCCCTCACTTTACTTAGAGTCGTTGTTTCATACTGAAGCTTGGAAGTAACCTTTTGGAATCTTCCTAAAACAGTACTCCGAAATATTGACAAAAAATTGCTGTTTCTAGAGATTTAAGATTTACCTGCAGACATCACTTCTGGTTGAAGGTTTTTCATTCCTATCATTCTCTACTAGTTTCAAAGTTTCTATGATTGCTTGCCGGTTTTCTTTCAGAGCTCGGCAAGCATCATCGTGAACATTAAGTGTTTTTGATCAGCTTTGAAAGCCTCAGAGCATTTATGGTTTTTTAAGTTCCCATCAATGGGTTGAACTAGTAAAAAAAATATACAGTTCTTAGTAGGTCAAAAAAAACAGCAAAACACATGAACTAACGACCCACAGACCCTACCAGATTTAATGAATGAGTGGCAACCTGAGGACACAGCATTGTACCTCTGGTATATCCCAGCCATTTTACTGGCATTGTCATAGACTGCCCCACGGCATTTTGTTATATCCAATCGAATGTCTCAAAAACTTTAAATGGCTCACAATATCTTCCGCTGTCAATGTTTGCCGAGGAACACAAAACCAGCTCTATGGAGCGCGCCATCACTGTTTACATACCACAGAACTAACGTTAACTGATCAACTGCTAGAGGCATACAAAACAACCCACAGCGTTCATTAAATGAGCGTTCTGCGTCTCGCTGATGGTATTGTAAACCCATACAACATTTACAAAGATGCCTTAGGACAAAAAAATTGGCTGTCCCCGTGCACCCCTTATAATTTGGCTCTAGGCCAGTGCCTTGGCGGCCTAGTGTCATTATTCATAGCGGAAAAAATGATATAATATATGATTGTTGGCCTATTTATTAATAGTGCATATACCCAATTTAAAAACAATTGATTTTTCTTAAATTGTACTATATGTACATAACTGTTTTACTTTAAGATAATAAATTTAAATAAAATAAAAACTACCTTAAAAAGACTTTTGAGGTCTAGATTTCTGATTTTCCCTCCTTGGCTCCTTCACGATAACATGAAGATAGAGCGGCAAAAACCAATGGGCCTAGGAGCGCAAAATCTAAATCAGCCCTAAGTTCATATAAACAGTAAAAAAAGATAAAAGCAAGTGAGTCAGTCGTTCATTCAGTAATCAATATTTGCAGTTTATTATACTGTATGTTCAAAGTATTTCTCTTTATAGAATCTATATAAAAAATTTATGAAAATCTAATGTCAGTCAGTACAACCGTTCTATCAGGCGATTTTCTTCATTTTTATAAAAGATTTGTATATATAGATTTTATCAAACATCGAGATTAATTGTTACGTTTTGGTCTATGAACACTCAGTGAATCATGCTTTCTTTCATTAGAGATATCATTCGACGTATTTGGTTACATCTAAGAGGAGTTATCGTGACAAACATTGGTCGTCAGCAAACTTACAGGGGAAGCGACCAGGGGGTCTGGGGTTCTCCCCATGAAAAATATTGATATTTTTTGAAAACTATGTTTTTTTGCCTCTGATTGAGACTGATATTTTGTTATTCTACTTTAGAAAGGGACATATTTTAGTAGGTAATGTGGCCGACTATTGAAAACCAGCACCAAGACTATCATTTATTCATGTTCAATGTGGAAAACACTCATTTTATTTCAAGGTATTAAATCTCAAATGTTTTATTTAATATATTATTTGTTTAATAATTGGACAGGTTCTTGATTTAATAAAGGAATAATTTGTAAAAATATTGTAGTCTACTTTGTTAAAATAAAAACATTAATTTTACTGTATGTATAAGAAAATTCAAAAGCGGCCTGCATGAGGAGTGTGGATGAATAAAGCTTGTTTTTTTGTCTTCTTCTTTAGACATCCAAACACAATCGTCTGCTGTCACAAGTTGAAATGAACTTTTTTTGCAATATCTTCAGCACAACTACGTGTCAACACTATTTTATGAACATAACCAAAACTCGCGATGGTTTAACCTTTTTGATCAGATTTGATCTTAAATAGTTTTCAGCTTTAAGTAGTGCGCTGAAACACCGTTCTGCTTCACAACTTGAAGCTGGACACACAAGCATTAATTTTACTAGTGCCTCGACGTTGGGAAATGGTCTCTTACTAATTGTTTCATTAATTTCAGGACATTCTTAGCTTCTTTTTAAATTTTTTTACTTTGTACCTACCTGATGTGAAAATTTTAATCTCTACTTTAAGATATGCAGTTGATTTCAGCTTAGGCTAACATCCGATTTATATCACACCCTTCTGTTTTAATAAATCTTTTCAGTTCCACTTGATTTCATGCCTTTTGTTCAAGTATGCGGAGTTGTTAGACCTTGAGCGGCCGTATCAACAATCTCAAGTACTAAGCTTCTGAAGTAGTCTTCTGTCTTGATGAATTAGTGATCGTTGCCTGTTCCAGAAATCTCTTTGATACTTTTTTTTTTGTCTTGGGAACAAGTCTTCAAGACCAAGTTCTTTATGCTTACACAGCTCTCTTGGTACAGCAACAGAAACGCTTTGTTTTTTTTTAAGACTTCGAGGCCATCAACTACAAATTTGACAGATTCACACAATCCTCACTATGCGTTCTCACTTTGAAAACTTTTGATCAACATTTCTAGCGTAAATCACTTTCTTTCCCATGACTAGGCCGGGTATGTGGTCCCTTCTTCAAAAAAGCGTTTGCAAGCCTGCGATATCAGCTGGGTGTCTGGTGACCATGGGGTATACTATTACACCATGCTGGTGACGGCGTGGACGCGAACTGGGACGTGCCTCATGCCTCAAATCTGCTGTGTCTGCTCTATGTGTTCAGTGCTGAGGGAATCCACCATAACATTAAATGTATTCACACGAAAATGATTGGATCCAGTTAATACGACTTCAGACTCACTGGTTCTGCATTCACCACGAGCTAAAGCTCTTTTCCTTTTCCTATGATGCTCTGATTTGTACTTATTCAAACCAGACTTTTCTTTTGCCAAGGTTTCCATTCTGCAAAAATCATTTCTAAGCTCTGCCACAAAACCAGCCAACGACTGGTAATATTCCCTCACTTTACTTAGAGTCGTTGTTTCATACTGAAGCTTGAAGTAACCTTTTGGAATCTTCCTAAAACAGTACTCCGAAATATTGACAAAAATTGCTGTTTCTAGAGATTTAAGATTTACCCGCAGAGCAGAGACATCACTTCTGGTTGAAGGTTTTTCATTCCTATCATTCTCTACTAGTTTCAAAGTTTATGATTGCTTGCGGTTTTCAGAGCTCGGGCAGCATCGCCAAGCTGACATTCGTGTTTTTGATCAGCTTTGAAAGCCTCAGAGCATTTATGGTTTTTTAATAAAGTTCCCATCAATGGGTTGAACTAGTAAAAAAATTATACAGTTCTTGAAGTAGGTCAAAAAAAGAAACAGCAAAAACACATGAACTAACGGCCACAGACCCTACCAGATTTAATGAATGAGTGGCAACCTGAGGACACAGCATTTTTATTCTGGCTTGCACCTCCTGGTATATCCCAGCCATTTTACTGGCATTGTCATAAGACTGCCCACGGCATTTTGTTATATCCAAATCGAATGTCTCAAAAACACCTTAAATGGCTCACAATATCTTCGGCTTTATGTCCAATGTTTGCCGAGGAACACAAAAACCGCTCTATGGGCACGCATCACTGTTTACATACCACAGAACTAACGTTAACTGATCAACTGCTAGAGACGCAATACAAAACAACCCACAGCGTTCATTAAATGAGCGTTCTCGTCTCGCTGATAGTTATTGTAAACCATACAACATTTACAAAGATGCCTTAGGACAAAAAAATTGGCTGTCCCCGTCGCCCACCTTATAATTTGGCGCTCTAGGCCAGTGCCTTGGCGGCCTAGTGGTAAATCCGGCCCTATTCATAGCGGAAAAAATGATATAATATATGATTGTTGGCCTATTTATTAATAGTGCATATACCCAATTTAAAAACAATTGATTTTCTTAAATTGTACTATGTACATAACTGTTTTTACTTTAAGATAAATTTAAATAAAATAAAAACTACCTTAAAAAGACTTTTGAGGTCTAGATTTCTGATTTTCCCTCCTTGGCTCCTTCACGATAACATGAAGATAGAGCGGCAAAAACCAATGGGCCTAGGAGCGCATCAAATCTAAATCCAGCCCTAGTAGTTCCTTATAAACAGTAAAAAGATCATAAAACGAGTGAGTCAGTCGTTCATTCAGTAATCAATATTTGCAGTTTATTATACTGTATGTTCAAGCGTATTTCTCTTTATAGAATCTATATAAAAAGAATTTATGAAAATCTAATGTCAGTCAGTACAACCGTTCTATCAGGCCGATTTTCTTCATTTTTTTTAATGAAAGATTTGTATGTATGATTTTTATCAAACATCGAGATTAATTGTTCGTTTTGGTCTATGAACACTCAGTGAATCATGCTCTTTCATTAGAGATATCATTTGACGTATTTAGTTACATCTAAGAGGAGTTATGCGTAGACAATTTGACAAACAATTTTTTGGAACTGAGGCCATAGGCCGAAGTGGGGGTCTGGGGCCGGGCAAAGCCCCCAGCTGGCCAAAGGCTAGTTATATTAAATTTAATTTGCCCGCCACTCGTCTTCCAGCTGTGTTATGCAGGCATTACATTAATAACGAAGAAGCTGAAATCAAGTAAATCTAACTTCTCAGATACTTTGTAACAATCTGCTGAAGGCTTTTATATAATTTAATTCCTATATTCATGAGGATCAGTTTACAGACCTATGTTTTTACTCCGGGGTCAACAAGCCGGACTGGGTTGGAGGAGCGGACAGGCTTTGATTTAATTGAGTCTGATAAAAAGAAAGAAAACGTCATTTAAATGCCCGTCAACCAGTTTGCCTTGGATGCAGTGCGTCTGGGAGCGGGTCACTGACCTCGCCGGCACGTGTGTTGCCATGGTGATGACGCTCTTTGTCAACAGCAGTACGAGAGTTCTACGACAGGTAGCAGCAGCGGCGGCGCTAGTGCCGTAGTGTAGTGCTCCACTACGCCGCTAGGTGACTCTGACTGTTCCTGTACCATCACTTTTTGCCGCAATTCCATTTATGGGTTTTTATTCGGATTCGCTTGGCTCTGCGTAGGCCGGTCGTGCAGCCTATTATTATTGGTTTGGGTGCGAACCGGTTTTTGGATGGACAGGTCAGAGTCGGCCTTTTTATTAGAATTTCGTCCTTTCCGTTACAGGTCCGGTCCGTCTCAATTTCATTCCCACTTCCCAGCATTCTGTTCAACTTATTTGCAGTTCAGTTTCAGTATTCTTTAACGATCTACTATTGTATATACAAATTTTAATAACAGTATACATTTTTCAACTAATTTTCTAAACTTTAAAAGCAATAAAATAATAATGTTCATATAAACGAAGCTTTATAACTACTCACAATTTTAGGACTTACCCATTGATATAGATATTAGCTAATTTTAAATTGTTCCAAGCTATAATTTTGTTTCTATAAAAATATATAGCAAACAACATTATTGGGAAGGTTTTTTGTCAAAAGGTGTTTGAGTCACCACAACTACTAAACTGTCTTCCTTTTTAATAGTTTCTATTTTAAATGAAGTACAGTTTATTTGAATTCTATAATAAAGACTGATTTCGCTTTCGTTGCCACTTTTTAAATATTCATTTGTTCACTAACTAAACAAGAAATAAGAGATCTATTAAATTTTGAATGTATCAGTAGGAAAATGGAAATTCGCCCAGCCTCTCCTAAGCGGATCATGGAATACATATAGTACAATATGTTGTGTGTGTTATTCTAGTGTTGAATTAAAATTTTTCTGTGTCTACATTATCGCATTTCACATAATGTACTTCCGGACTAGGCCAACACACGTACATAGGCTATACAATGTTTTGGAAGCTAGAAAGCTCATGGCTACTGATTGGCATTGAATAGATACATTATAAAAGGTCTACTCAAAAGATAATATTGTTTGCTGCATTCAGTCGGTATCATCCATCAGAAACTTGGTTGTACATTTCGAGAACATAGGATGGTTTAGTGGCCAGTCGTCAAAAGCAGAGGTGTTCTACGATCAAGGCAGAACTCTACGTGATTCCTGAGAAGTGGTTGCCAAAATATTTGAGAATTTAGTTGAAATTCTATAACGTATATGTTTAATGGTAATATGTTACTACAACATGCTTTGTTATCAAGATAGTGTGACGAGCAAACATTTAAAAATCCCGAAACAATCCAAACTAACTGAAAATGGTTATAAAAGTTGAGTATCAGCAAAGTAAATAAAAGCAGGGATTGTCATAACAATTCAGCCATAATTGGCCGATGGCTCGTGAATGTGAATAAACAGTATCGCGTGCGTTGCGGTGCGTTCAACACGATCAGAAAAAGGAAGTGGAAATCACTTATGCATTCGATAGAGGAAAAATGCGGACAAAGGGGGTAATTTGCATAAGCGTTTTACGAGGTGAAAACAATTAGGCCAAGTGTGCGAGTGACTGAGTGAGCAGTGAGCGGCTTATCAGATGTGTATGTACGTACACCCCTCCACCCCTCCACCCTCTCTCACCACGGTGTAACAACCCCTGACAGCAGCTTGCAGTGATCAATACATTGTGAGAGTGCCTTGCCGTCACGTACACCACTGCTTCACTGCTTCTCAGACCCACTGTAGATCTGACACTGTCTGCAGGTCCTCTTCTCCATCCACACTCCTTCTCAGACCCACTGTAGATCTGACACTGTCTGCAGGTCCTCTTCTCCATCCACACTCCTTCTCAGACCCACTGTAGATCTGACACTGTCTGCAGGTCCTCTTCTCCATCCACACTCTTCTCAGACCCACTGTAGATCTGACACTGTCTGCAGGTCCTCTTCTCCATCCAAGCTGTGTGCCAGTAGACAGTCTAGTAGTAACCACAGTGCTAATCACATGCTAGGCACTGGCACACGTCTAATCGTTACCTTTGTGTTAGCGAAACTTAGTGTGAAGGTGGTGTATCCGTGGCTTTAAAGTCAAATCATTATTTAATATAACCGCTCATCACGAAACGATCATTAATTCATTACTAAACAAGGGAAGTAGGTAGAAGATCTTAACAGCATGTTAATGTACTTATTATATTAGTGCATTATTGAAAACGCGTTATTACAACTAATGTCGTATCAATAGAAGTGAAAATGAAATAGAAATTGGGAGTTAAGTTCGATTTTGCTGCCAGGCGTCAATTTTGGGACTGGAATTCCAAGATATAATTTTGATTTTGCCGCTACTAGTTGATTTTGGTACTGCAAGTAAAAACCATTATTTTGCCGCTGTCCGTTGTTTTGGGAATATGTTGAAAGACATTATTTTGGTTTTGTCGCCACCCGTTGGGTAGTGGACTAACAATAGTCCAAAATACAATAACTTACACTCCATGAACAAATCAGTCTGAGCTATAACTCTTTCGTTTATAGTTTAGAAATAGTACCAGTGGTAAAAACTATTACTTAAAGGGAAGAGCTACGCCCTTTTTAACGGCAAAATTTCTCAACACGAATATCTATGAACCAAACTCTTGGTAGACTTGACTACGTGTTGTAGGTGGTGAAATCGTAAACACAAATCAGTGCTTGGGTTATCCACCGGAAGATCCGGTCTCTTTAACTGATCCGTACGGTCATTTACATCCGATGGGTGGATTTAGCACTTAGTTGGCTGTTTGCTTTCACAATTGTTCACACTCTTTCCCGCAGGAAGTTTACATACCGTTCCTTTCGCTGTGGAACTGGCTCTTTGCATGATGACTCAATCCTGAACCAAGATATCGCCGTAGGTAACGCCAAAAACAGATTCTACAGCTTTCTTTCATCTCTTCACCTTGACACTCCGTCGCCAGACGACCATCTCCTCATCATTTCCGCATGTCGGGGTGACTTCCGGTGGGGTAAGGGGATACCGGAAGTTAGGGGCTAGGGGTTGGACTGATTTCGGGGTTGACCGAGATCCAATTACGGCCTGTATGATTTTTTCAATACCTGTCAACGTGAGGGTAGCTTCAATTCATGTGGACCTTTCCTAGTCACAGAGTCTATTTAGCCGTCATTCAATTGGTAGTGAAAAGGTATTCATGCAAGAAAAAAGGCAATATGACCTTCTAGTTTCTAGAAGGCCGACGGTGGGGGGGATGAATTTTATATTCCCCTATGTTTAGATTTTCCGCATCTTCCAAATGCAAACCAAACCCCGCAATCCTCGCCTTTCAATGCTTGTTTGGGATAAGTTTGGAAAATGTTCGAACTTTGGATGTTTAGAGAATGAGTTCAGTTGATTGCTGACGACCTGGACTTGTTGCAGTACTGTGCATGTATACTGTGCAATGTGCAGGGTAGGTATTCTGTGTGTGAGTGGTGGTGCGGTGCGTTGGTGCAGTATAAATAGCGTAGCTCGACACGTGCACCTTCTACACACACACACATACACGTACACGAGTCCGTTGTCTTCCAGCACCAGCAGTCAACAACCCAGAGCGCCTCTTTACTCAAATTGCAGACTAGGAATCAACTCCAGTCTCATGCTCATCATTGTATAACTGTTTGTTGCCAGTAACTACTGTACTTACCACAGTCTCTCTGTCTCCGTGTTCCTCTCTTACAATCAAGTTCAATTCGTGAGGTTTCTTGTAATTCTCTCACTTATAGACATCGTCTTTGTATAACGGCCATCAAAAGTTTAAACTTAACAATTATTGTGGTAATGAAGCTCTATGTTCTTCTACCATGTAAGGTTTTTGTGCAGAACCGTAATAATCGCTTTGTTGTTTTTCAGGTAAGATTCTACATTGTTAAAATCTTTTGGTTCGCATTTAGGTAAGTGAATCAATTTTTGAAGGTGGTAAATAACGCAGTTATCTTGGTCCGCCTTGTCGGTGCACTCTATTGATCTTCTTCTCTGTTATCAAATCTGACTCATGCGTGACAGTGTGTACATTGATAAGGCGTATCGCAAGCGATATCGACTATCTGCGACCCGTCTAACAGGTTTTGACTGCTGATATGTGTTTTTATCTATCGTTCGTATAAGTTACTTGGAGTTGGCGTTTTACTTTTAGTTTAGTTTCGTAATGTGTACTTTCGGTTATCAAATTAGAGCAAAGAACAAACGGCATTGGCCTGGTTGTTTATGCAGGAAGCCAAGATAAACTGCCTGGTAGATATTGTCTTCCGTAAAATAAACTTATCCACAACCTCCTAAGTAAATTAGTGAGACATGGTTAAATGACTGCTATACAATGATGCGTTACAAAGATATTTCAGCATGCTCATAAAATTGATCTAATTTCATTTGCAGATACATTACTAAAATGCACCCATCGTGGATACTTAGATAGTTCGAAATGCCATTAAAACCATCTTTTTGGACTCAATACATTTTCAGATGCGCCAAATTAGAGCAACGGTGAGCATAATGAAAATACCCAAAGGCTTTGATACTTTGACTCGAGACATCAACCACTCGTATTTGAAAGTGAATTTTGTCCTTAACTGCATTAGTACGAATGACAACTGACAAGCAACCAGTGAAGAAGGCTTGTAAACCTGTGTAAGCTGATGGATGAAGGAAGGAGAGAAGGTGTGTACTTTGTAGCAATGCCGGCGCACACCCTGCCTTTGCCTTGCTCGCGACGTCCCAGGGGTGACACTTCCTCCCCTCACAGCGTCTCAGAGCAACGCACGGGGGTGCAAAGCACTCTAAATATTCCACAAGGACTCACCGTCAAATGCGTCTTCTCAGACTGTACAGCTTCCTTTGAGTGCTTACATAATATTCTATTCCAGCGATTGGAAAATCGTTTATACCTTCCCCTCAAGCTGTCATGTTTCTTCTGTCATATTATTAAACAATGTTCAGGTGATATTTTCACTTGATTTTGTACATTGCGTGAATACACTTTAGTGTGCTGTTTGTTTTGTTTGAAGTTCTACTCGTGTTCAGAACAATGCTCAATTGGAAGGTCCCCGACCCGCGTTACAATGCCAGGTTTGAGGTGGTAAAAGTCATAAAGTAGAAGTTATTTTCGACCAATTCGACGCTAAAACATCTGTTTGTGCCAATTATTGCAGCTGGGGTGTTTACTATTCAGCCTCCTGTCGAATAAAATGTCGCATTCTTGTATGTTACACGAAATGGAAAAGCCCAATGAACAATATGAAGTAATGTATGTATAACCTTAACTGAGTAGACCAACATCAGTTCTTGCGTAGCTGCTTTGCATTTGAATACCGAGTATGTTTTGATGAAAGGCAAATCAACTAGTGTGGATCTCTATGGTAACCTGCGACGTTCTTCCTATGCTTCTTCTTCTGTCTGCAAATTCTGTTCGTTTGACGACGACTCAAACTACAGATTAGTCGTAAATTTCATATGTAGGCTAGAAGTGTATATTACAGTACGCACCACGTGGTGCATCACATTGCACTGGACTGCAACAACAGTTGGTCTGATTTATACAACTCCGCTCTGAGTGCAGTTATTCAAGCCAACAGTTCTGCAACGATAAACGGTTGCCACAGCCATTATATTGCAACATATTTATATTGTCTTGAGCAACGAGTCTAGGCTGTCTAGTCTAGGTGGGCGGTGTGGCACTTCATAGACAGTAACAGTTGCGACTTGCGATACCAACTCAAGATCGCTTCATCCACTAATCCATGAAAGTTTGAAAGGTAGAGATCAGAGTGGTTATGCTGCTTGACATGTACAACTTGGACAGCAAATCATTTGAACCGTGGATGGTCTTACTAGACGTCTCATGAGCACCGCTCGAAGCACTGGTAGTTGCATGTTGTCTGGTTTTACTGAACTTTTTTGTCGTTTTCGGTTATATTAGTTTAAAAAAATAGTCAGACCTATTGGAGAACGGTGACTGGAATTGATATCGATGTCTCTCTATCGTATGCCGAACTGTGGATGCAGTAAAGGGCAGCGGGGCTCTCACCCTTGGTCTCGGTGCTCCCCTACTATATAGGCTTTTTATTTTACAACCTCCCCTACTGATAGCATACGTCATCATGGCCGAAGCCACGCACCAATCAATGGGCTACATTTGACAATGGTATTTACTACGTGACGTCATCGCATTTGCCATTTAACTGTTGGGGTCCTCGTCCTCTTTGTTTTGCCGGGTCGATGTTTTCTAGACGGATATATTAGTCAGTATTCAATGGGTTTTATTCACAGTACGCCAAGTACCCGGCTGGAATATTGAGTGTTTCAATGGTTGAGTTGAGTTGTTGTTTGACTACAGAACAAGAGTTGTATAATTCTTGTAACTTCTATTCTTTCCTATTTCGGGTTTGTTCACCTGAACAACTTAATATTTTGTTTGAAGGAGAGGTCATTTTTAGAGTTGTTATACCTGCTGATCAGTCTCCTGCTTTGTCCTTCTTATTTTATATGACAATCCTCATACAATGTATAAACCGCGAGCAAAAGCCGAACATACATAGTCTATGTATACTTTTCTTATGGCACTCTTGGTCGTACTCTCATCTTCCTACTTTCTTCAGTCTCGGTTCCTATCTCCTTCTTTGGATATTCTTCACCTGATGTGTGCTTCATGCTGTCTTCTCCAATCTCTATGTGCTGACCCATCACTTCCGGCTGCGGATTTTGATTGTTACAGTATAAATATTTTGACCTGAATTTATTTTCTCCACCTACGCTGTTATTAATCTACTTTGAGCACTTCCCTCTCCTTCTTTTTTTTGTCCGTCGTAATTGCTAGTTCTCACACTTTTTTCTACCTGCTTATCAGATTTTACCTACATATACGAATGTATTTATCGTGCTGAAGTCATCTCTAATTTATTAACAAAACTAGAGGGTTTCAACGTTCGTAAGAATATCGAATTTGTACGGAAAACCGACGGTTTATAGAAGGAAAGAAAGGGACAAAGGGTCTACCTCTACGTCTACAAGATGCCGAGGCAGCTGAATGTTCTGGGATCAGCTGTTTTATGAAACAGCTGTTCCCAGATGTCTGCAGCAGCCAGCACGCGTCTTGGCTTGTACTTTGTTTACACCTGACCCAGCATGTGTTTCGTGCTTTGTCCTTGTCCATGAGTAGTATGTACAGGTTTTCAGTCAGTTGTAATCGATGCATTGGAAATCGTCTTTAGCTTATCGAGGATAAACTATTGACATATTTTCCGTTTTCTTCCTGTGTACACAATTAATTTCAATCTCATGGAAACATCTTTAAGAGAATCGCAAACAAAAATGAGTAGAGGCACGCATATTTGTATTTTTTGGTACTTTTTGAGTTGTGGTAGGTCACAGTCTGAGATCGAAGTATCGTTGCGTGCGTTCTCCAGAGCCAATTTAACTGTCGTCTATTAGTATTTACTTACGTGAAATAGAAAATCATAGCACATACCATGTTACATCTAGTGAACAAGTCCTACTGATCTTTTATACCCAGCCTGCTGGCAGATTAGCAAATAATTTAACTGCATCTGGGGCGAGATCTGGGGTTGATTCGACATGGCATCGCTCTTGAGTTATCTTGCCTTCAATTTGTGTATTAAAATATAACTCCTACAACAAGATCATTTTTCGCAAGCTCTATAATTTTAATTTCTGCAGCTATTAGTTGGCTACAATAATGATAGACAGAACAAATTTAATTATAAAAATCAACGAAGTTCTTTTAACCCTTTTTATGCAAACTTTAATTAATGATTACTAATCTTTAGTAATCCGTTGCTTTTGATTCATAGAGAAACACTCTGTAGAATGTGTTTCCCAGAAATCTCAGAGGGAACAGATAATAAATATTTTATTTTCTATTCTGTCTGGTCCGGCTCAATTCATTCATGATTATTTCCGGTTTGGATATGAGTCACCTAGTGGGAAAGTTTTGCAGTACAAATTTGTCGTGCATAAAGCATAAAACTTTTTGAAGCACTTAACGGGTTTGCGATTTTTTTCTGAGTGTATCTATCAAAAAATAATTGTTATCGACCTTTTAATAGCTTGTCAAATTGAAATCGAAGTTCACCATATTCAAATAAATTTCCTCCGCTGGTGTAATTGAATTGTTTTGATATTTTAAATATTCCAGAGATTATTCATTATTGAACATTGCTGCGGTATTTTCATTCATACCTTGACATGGCTAGAGGCAAAGTTATAGTAAATGTAGTGTAGTTGAGTTATAATTTAGAAACGATCCAAGCAACACTTTCTTTAGTAAACATAGCGATATATTATAGTTGCATCATGTAACTTACAAAACGGCCACAAACCGAGATTTACGTCGCTAGCGGCAGTCAACAGTGTCTCCGGAAGTTGATAAGCTCCATGTGGAGCACGTGTAACTAATTATCCAGAGAAATGAAATGACAAGTGCTCCAGACTGTGTCCGCTCTATACAGTACTACAGCTACAGTAGATGCGCTGTGATATAACACTGCGTGTGGTCGATGTTTTCAGCACCGCTAGTACCGGTGCGGTGAGAGGGGTGTCTCCCCCCACTACTCGCAATGGACTCGTCCGTCCGTCGTCCCCCAACCCCGCTAGACAAAGGAGGGCCGTGCGCTGGTGAGGTCGGATTGTGATCGGGTCTGTGTGCGGTTGTATGTGAGAGAACTGTGTTTTGAGTGTTTGTGTCAGTTTCTGTGATAATTTTAATTCAGTGTGTACGGCGCGTCTTGTGATATTTAAATTTTAAAGAGCCTATCTGTGTGCATTACGTCACTGCCATTTACTGCCGTCTATATTAGTTGTAGTTTGTTTTGGACTAGCGTGTAGTCTACGGATCTCATTTTGTGTTCCCCTGTTTATCATTATGGTGAGTGATATACTGTACTTGTTAAAAAATATAGTATAATTTTAACAAATTCATAGAATACACTATAACACAAAAACAACCTTGGGGACAAACAAATTTATATGAGAACCATAGAGTAAATACAATGTGTAATATTTAACAAAATATTATTATTTTAATGTTAGTGTGATCATAACCTCAGAGTTAAAAAGTCACTGAAATTATTCGTATTCAATATTCTTTGTCACCAAGGAGTTTTTGGTATAAAAATTATGTCCACTTAACTCAATATTATGTAGAGGTCCCAATTATTTTAAGGATTATGTTTTCTTTCACCTTACCTGCATGTAATTTACAGAATTGTAGGATGGTAATATACATTAAAAACTAAAAACAACAATTATTAAGAATACAGTACATTCTTTAAAATTTGAAACACTTTTATATACGTTAAATAATTTATTGCAAAAACGTTTGTGTGAACGTCATTTAGACACACATCATCAGATAAACATACCTTTAATTTTATTCAATTAATTATATTTGTTATGTTATGCCAGGAAAGGTTATATTGGTTTGAAAATTAGATTGGGTGTTATGCTCTTGTGTTTTCTAGACGTAAACCATAGACGTATTATGTTAATTACATAATAATTTGATTTCTTAATCTTTCCAGCGTAATAAATAGATGACTTACAAAATATGTTTTCCGTCTCATCACAGGTACAATATACAGTACGTTCAATGACCCTATGCACAACAATATGATAATGATGTACGTTGTCGAGAACCAAGCGTGAAATTTGGCTTTACATGCAAGTTAAAAATAATTTGAAGTTAGCACAACAATGCAGCTAAGACATGTACTGTACTAATACACACTACACAGTGTCCTCCATCCAAGTCCTGGCTCGGCTGGGGCCTTTGCTTTATGACAATCCCCTAGGGCCTAGATTGACACATCTTTTTTATATTTAATTTCTACTCTTGTCCAATTGCTGTCCATGAATTGTGGCCTTTACGTAAATGGAACTTTAAGATGTCCCTGTCTCAGCACTATATACTCCCAGACTATGTAGCCTACACAAACCCTGAGGAATAAGTAGAAACTACAGTATCACGCACTAGGAAGTATGGTTATGGTGACGGTGTACTGACAAGCCAGCGGCCCTGATAGGAAGGTTGGAATAGTGAAGCAGTAGTGGGCCTTGTGGGGGTCAAGGCGTGCTATTTATAGAGGCCGACCCACTGAAAACTGCAAATCACTCGGCTGCATCTAGCTGTGCTGCACTTTAAACCTTGCAGTTTCATGAGCCCTGCAATATCAACAGTCTGGTTGCATCCAGACAGTATAAACACGTGTGCGATCTTGGGTGGGGGTTCTAGAGAGATTTTGCGAACCTTTCTCTTTTGTTGTTGTTATGAATACATATAACGACGTTTCGAAAGAATGCAATCCTCGGAAAGAAACCGTAATCTAGCATTGTATGAAGCTAAAATAATCGGCAAAGTTGCCCGATCTTGAGAAGTATATCTAAATTACAGTTTTCTTGAAGACAAATTGGTTGGTAAATTACAAAACTATCTTCTGTGATCTCTCTTTTTCACCGATATATCCGCATCAAACTTGCCCCTTTCTCCTATATTCGTAAAGACCAGTAAAAGTCGAAGTAAGGGTGTCCCAACAACTCTTGGTCAATGTTTGTATGTGATTACAAAACTTGGCTTTTGCTCTAAAGTCACAATTTACATGTTCACTGAAGGTTTCGTTTGAACCATGTACAGGCTTTTGCTCATACAGCTACGTAATATCAGTAACGTTGCTATATAGGCTAATCCACTACATACTTAACCTCTCCCAACTCTGCAAATGTGCTCCAGTTGTAAATGAAGAGAAAGTGTCGAAGGGTTTGAAAGACAGTAGAGAGTCTAGACTGGTGGACGGTGACGGAACGGGACGGGACGGGGAATGCACGGACTGTGCGGCGGGTGCATTGACCCACGGGTCAGAGATGACACCGGTCCCGCTAGACAAAGCAACAACACTGGCTAGTGGCTTGTACTCGTACTGAGCAATGTGTTTGTTTACATTTGTGGAATACAATAGAGACGTGCTTGCATCTGTATCTGCAGATCTATACGATGTACAACTGCACTGCATGGTGCGAGGAACGCAGGGGCAGTGAGGTGGCACAACATGAGATTAATGAGCTCCCTTGTCCCATATCCGGACACCTGAGCTGCGGGACACGTGTGAATATACAAGGACGAGAATACACACCGCTTCCTTTCTGTCCGACAGCACAACCCTTGCTTCTCCATGTTCTCTCGATTTCCCTGACCAAACTATCACTTGCGATCACTATAGGTGTATCCAAACGTATTTAGCATACTCCTAGCGACCGAACGTGTATAACCTCACGCTTTGCACTATAGCTCCAATAGAGAAATTACACTACAACTTTGTTTCCTCTATATTCCAACATTTGCACGCAGGCCAGTTTAAAAATGTTGGGAAGTTCGATGTGGCTATATTCAAGTTCCTTACGAAGGTAGCGAGCCTCTCACGGAAACAAAATCATCCCTCGTCACTATTGTGTCTCTCAATGCTCGGGCGATGGCATTGTTTGATATTTGAAAAAGGAGCGTCTTTCGGTCGGCCGATTTAGTTGAATGAGTACAAAACGCGATTCGCCCCCGCGGGCCGTGCAGGTGTCTTCTTCCATTGTCAATTCCTCACACGGTCCCGGCCCTGGCCGCCATTTTGGTCCGGTGCGTCAACAAAAGGTGGCCCTGCCCGTGCTGGTCCGGCGCGCCGTGGATGTACTTTCACTATTTCACTCCTCAGTCCACTGCCAAGGCGAGGTGAAGGGTATCGACCTCTCTGATCTGTTTCTATGTTCTTCATCAGTTGTTCTCCCACAGACGCGGAGATAATGGCCCCTAATCATCAGTTTGTTGCACCGATCAGACCACAGGTTTGTTTCTAGCAGCCGGCTGCCTCGCCCCGGCCCTTGCCCGTGCAGGTGTCCAGAGCATTCGGCCCTTCTCGCGCCGGATACACAGGTTCCACTCCGCATTATAATCGGCCGATTCATTCCTGAATATTGTTATTATGTAGGGTCTGGTCGCCGAGGGGGGTATTTCTGCGTCGCCTGTCTAGCTTGCACGGCCTTCTTTGTTATTAAAGTCAAATTCTTATTTCCGGGGTGGAGTCGAGTTTTTCAACGTTGGTAGGAATTTTGACATCTGCCAGTTGCTAAGAATTGGAGCCCCAATATTTAGCATTTCCATTGCTGTAGCCCTTGATTGTATTCGACATTTGGTTCCTTTGACTGATCTCCAGTCATTGAGTGGCTGAATTTTCGTAAGGTCATAATCTTTAGGAAACGACCGATACAATAAGGATATGTTAAGAAACGCGATAAAGTTTCTCACCACTCCAGGCCGAGGCCTTGTGATAAGGATAAAGCGTTATCTAGCTGTGGAACTGTGGTCGGAGGCGGTGTTATCTAAGCAGTCTAAGAGACCGTGGGAGCCAATCTGAGTGTTGAGTTGAGGTTATGTTATACTCTACTCTATGATCACAGCTGGTCTGTGCCTATGTTTAACCACCGGTGGAATGTAGAATGGTAGAATGTGAGAAGGTAACCGCCCTGAGGTCATGTGTGCGTGATATCCTTCCATGCTCCGTACAATGTCCTTGGATTCTCTGTGTCTTTGTTCGGTTCCTCTTTATGTAACTATACACTTTGATTAACAACACTTCGGTATTGGAATAGCTGTAGTGTAATTTGAGCAAATAAAACTCCAGTAGGTAGACAGTTACGGAACATAGGCACTGCACACTTTCTTATACAGTATGTTTTATAGATTCAGCGCTGTGTTTGTGTTTCTATGAACGTTCATTGAGCGATTCACCGGGTATTACATGTAAGGCAACTGTCAGGTTGGCAGTTTAATGAAATAATTTTGACAATCACACTCCATCTAGATCCCTCCCATTCATACATATAAGCATAGATGGCATAACCTTTGGATTTTCTGTGTTACAAATCCAACAAACACTCGCAACTGTCATTCAACACCAATCTTCTACACAAACACACACATAAATGATCGAAACAGCTGACTGCTGTCGCTCACCCTTGCGTTGAAGCTTCAGGGTACATAGACTTACACATGTCCATGAGTTCAACTGATTTCTTGGTTCGTCTACTGTATTTTGTACCAAGCAGTCAGGAACAGAATTACGTTGACAAGTACAAGAGAAAATTCTATTGTTATATGATATACGCGTCGAGATGGGGTTCATAAGAAAAAACCTATTCACACAGCACATCTACTCGTACATACATATATACTGCCCGAGTGCCTGACCTAATATGTGACGACACTCGACGCTTATGATGATGTGAGTGAGTGAGGCTATTATGTGTGTAGAGTGTAGTGTAGGTAGACAGGCGCATGCGCGTGTGAGTGTCAGTGTCAGCTGTTGAGGCGGCCGCCATGTTGCACAAGCCTCGCAGCACGTCTGCCACCAGCCGCCCAGTGTGCAGTGTTGCCAAACCTTGCAATCCAATCCAATCTGCACGTGCAATTGTTTATTTTATTGTAGCGCCGCTATTTCCGACCCCGTTGCGGTGGTCACTGTCTCACTGATGAAACCGTGGTGATCATCAGAATCAACAGTGAGACGCTCAACAGTGTGCCAAATTCAACTTGGACAGCAAAGATGCAGAAATCAGAATTGATATTACTGTAAAGCATTGACTCTTGGCAACAATTAGAATTTATCATTTTATAGTTACTTCTTTAACAACAAGTTTGAGTATTTGTTGTTACGTTAGAAGTTAGGTATTTAGCCGGTTACACGATGTAACCAAGATTGATTATGCGCAAGAACTATCAGTATCTCAGCTTCGTGTCTGGGAGTATTTAATTGATTTAAATTGACCTTTTTGTAGCCCAGCTTATACTCTGAAGCTGGTGCCTGACAGTGGGCTTCAAAGAATAGGAAAATAGATAATCATAAAGGAAAGGGGTACGAAACAAATTCTTAGTTTGCTTTCCTCTTTTCTGGGATTTTACTGATAATTTTTTCGTCCTGTAGCATCTCTGCGTTAAATTTCCTTGTCTACATCTTAGTTTGTAGGTGTAATCTTAATATTATTTTCAAAGCTATAACATGTTCCTCCTGGACGGCTCGTCAGTTCTGTAGTGCCCTATTCTGAATGAAGAGCCTGATGTATGGGAGGGGACTGGGGAGACAGGGTCAGGCGCGGGTCCCATGTGGTGCCCTATCTCCCCACACCTGCTCCGAGCTGCCATATGCCCTGGTCCTATCCTCTCCCAGTCTCCTGCCTCTCCCCCTATCACAGTTTATGGGACAGCTTTACTACCAGCTTCTGCTACTCGTCAATCACTCACTCACTAATGTGGTCCTTCGCTTCGACCTTCCTGCAGTTTGACAGATGCAGATAACATTAGTTTGTCACGGTTAGTTTTATATTGAAGCTGGGCACGTAAGCAGGGTCGAGGGTCGATGCTATACACGACTTCGAGCTGCACGCAGTTTTAGTTTTGATGTGTGTTTTCCCCACCTTGGCGAACATGTAAACTTGTGTTGTCGTCAACGTATATTTTATTTTCACGCCTAAAAGCCAGCCGTTCACTCAAAAACTAAGGGTAATGGTCTGACTTTTGTTGAAATGATCTTGTTTTGAAGGATGTATTAGTATAATAACATTTGTTAGAAGCTTTTACCTACCCTACCGTCCACGTTAGTGTACAACAGAACAAATATCGATAACTAAGAGTAGGCCTACAGTAGGATCACACACGAAGTAGCTGGTAGACAATTACGATTGTACCGTGTACATACTACACACACTGATGATGCCTGAGTGACAATAGATGGCCTTGGCGTCATAGATTCAAGGTCACTAATCACACGTGGCTTCTGGCTTGCTGTGCCATTCACCAAGTTTAAATGTCTCCAGCTGTACTGCTGGTAGCCTCTGCCTATTCTAGTCTCTCTGTGTGATCAACTGATGATACCCGCATCAACTCCCACCATTACCATCACCTGCGTGATTCGGAAGTCACGTTAAGCCGTTGGTCCTTGTATTTCCGTTGGGCTATTACTTAATGACCCATTCTAAGGAAGAGTCGGCCTTAGTTTGTAACAAGACTACACCTCATAACTCATTACTACCACTCATCACACTCATCCTTCACCACATATTTGCCTTAAAATACCCTCATGAGAGTGGTCGGCATATCAAATAGTGATTTAGTGATGTCGGTGATGCCCGTGACAATCAGAAAGTGGTAGTTTGCTTTTTAGATATTTGTCTTCAAAGCAATAGGCGATCTGATGGAGTTGATATGTACCGTTGAACAGTGATTTGACACCGTTTTGTTATGTCAATTTGTAGAGTTTTGGCCAGTAAAGGTGAAATTGGTAACGTGTTAGCCGATTTTTCACTTAAAATAAAAAAGGTAATATTCAAATGTTTGAGCTAGAAATGTCATATGAGCATATGTATAATTGAGCGCTCTGCATACACATATATTTCATGCAACACTGGGATATAAGAGAGTCCTCTTTCAAAAATTGAATAAGGGTAAACTGGTGTAGTTTTAGGCTGTACTTTCATTCATTCAAAATTTGTCCACTACACTACTCTGCTAGAGTACAAGCGATTTGATATTTTGCGCGAACGTTCGTTTTGGAATGTTAACTCCCACCATCAACAGAGTCATTCACAATTTCAAATTATATGGGTAGTTTTAGTTTTTCCTTGATGGTAGACAAACGGTTCATCAGATCCTCAGATCTTAAACGTGTTACGAAAACATGTGTAAAATAAGATTATCTACAGTGGTTCACACTTTTGTCTAAAACTACTAGTTTATTTATCCTTGAAGTACACATGTACTATTATTAAAAATTTAAGATCAATGCTCGTATCATCAGACGAACCCATAAACCTTATTACAGTTACCTGTTTGAGGCTCAGATCCTACGGTGCAGGTTGTAGTCTTTAGAGCCTTACTTGAGCCAATAAATATGTTCCCCCCCCCTTGGCTCTCGCGATATTTTAAATGAGCTTATATAGTTTAGCGCGATGTCTCCCACAAAAACATAATTCATTTTACAGGTGTAATTGGAGGTTTAAATCAAACCGTCCTCTCGTAGTGAAGCACGGGTACACAACACAGCTACTAAAAAATTGCACTCTACTAGTAGTGGAGCAATTGAACTTTAAAACATTGTTATTGGAAAGTACCGAGTATTGAGTTCTATTGAGATCACAGGTATGCAGAGGAACAGAACAGGCAACGCTGCTAATTGTATTTTGGCTCTATACAATGCGGTGTAGATACTTGCATGCTACATTACTGGTTTGAAATAGCTGATATATATCTCCATGCCACGGCCGTCTCCCAGGTGTATTGAAAGCAGGTGTTGTCCGTCACGTATTGGCCACGGCCACGCCTGAACAAGACTTTACAGTGACGGACAGTTTTACAACAGCACTATTCTGTCCAATTGTCGGGCGAACATCCTCGAGTCGTAATTCTTGTTGGACAATGTTGCCTGTAAATCTTGCCCCTCAGGGTAACAACCCATCCTCTGTCCAAATATTGTTCTTGAAAGGTCCGTTCCACTTGTAGGAACGAATCGCTTTTTGCCAAACTGACCTTTCGTGGGAACGCTTTTTGCTGTCGCTCGGCTCGGCAGGTTGCTGTCAACGTTTCTTGGAGTCTGTTTGGTGTTAATTGTGTGTTGTCTAATGCGTGCGTAATGTATTGTAACTATTCCTAACGGACAAATGAAACCACATGGATTGATTGGTGATGTCAGTACTACTAAACATTGCAGGTCGAGTCTCCAATTTTATGAATTATACAGGGTCATCGAAAAAGGTGTACGGGATTTGAAAGTGAAATAAAAATGGTAATATAATTTGTAGAATTTTTATTTTTACATCAAAAGACACAGCAAATCTTAAATTTTTTTATGTAATTAAAAAAAGTTTCAATGTGAGCTTTGAACGCTTTGCAATGGGGGCCGTTGCACGACACACATCTAGCCGATAGTCAACCTCCCGCCAGGTGTTTTGGAGCATTTCAGGAGTCGCCGTTGAAATGGCTACGTTGATTCTTCTTCTTCTCTTATCTCTTCCCTCAAGTTGAAGAAATTGAAAGGGGAAAAGGCATTAATGTCATTTTCCAGCAGAATGGAGCTCCATGTCACTATACAGTCTAATCGTCCAAGAAGCTCTCAACAACAGATTTCCTGATCGTTGGATTGGGAGGAATGGTCCTGTTTTGTGGCCACCTAGGAGTCTTGATTTGACGATTTAAAATTTCTTCTGTTGGGGTTACATTTAAAACTTAGTTTATGCTGAGAAAATACGTTATCTTCAGCACCTGAGAAGAAGAATCAACGTAGCCATTTCAACAGTGACTCCTGAAATGCTCCAAAACACCTGGCAAAAGGTTGACTATCGGCTAGATGTCTGTCGTGCAATGGGGGGAGCTCACATTGAAAAGTTTTTAAATACATTAAAATTTTAAGACTTTTGTGTCTTTTGATGTAAAAATCAAAACTCTACCAATTATATTAACATTTTTATTTCACTTTCAAATCCCGTACACCTTTTTCGATGACCCTGTATAATTGAAAAGTCCTTTAGCTACTCCATTTATATAGTGACATTCAAGGCTAAAAATAAATACACGTGTGTTAACATACTACGGAGACGTACAGTAATTATTCTGGAATCATTGATTTCGTTCACAGTGAAGGGAATCTGTTGAATTCATTCCTGTCGACTATCAAAAGAACCTCGGGATGTTTACAGTCGCCTGAGCAAACCTGTTTCCGCATTATTTGCGGGAGAACTGGCAACCTTGCTTGAGGGGAGGTTGTGGGAGGGAGGGTGTTGGGGTGGATCGCCCCTTCTCTCCTTGTGTCAAACGTGCAACAGTCGGTCCCCTCAAAGTGTCACCTACATATGAGTTATAATGCCGAACTTTTGGGAATCACTCTTTATTCTTTCACTGTATGTGTGAGTAAAGAGTTCAAAACCGTGAGGTTTAAATGCTTCCCTCTGGTTTGTTAAATTTTCCGCCAAAGGGAAAATTGGCAACACTGTTGGGTGGTAAAGGGGTGGGTTATCTCTCCAGTCTCCCTTTACGACGCTTCAACTTCTCTTTAAACTGTCACTTGCAAAGATTGAGTAATTCTTCACTGTTTGATGTTATTTTAGGACGATTCGCGATGTTACTAACTTCAATTCTGTTCTGTCAGATTAGCTAGATATAACTCGTTGGGAATGCATGCTTGAAAACCACGGACGGAAACAAATTGTTTCCAGCGTTTAGGTATTCAGGGGGTTTTCACGAGAGGTACATGTAAAAAGTATCAAGGCATATGAGTGTTGTTCACTTGTAGTTAACATAATAATTTATTTGAAAATGTAACCACTGGAATGATTGGTTTACCGATTTTGGACGTTTACATTTAGTGCAAGATTTGGATTTCTACACACCCCAACGGGTTCGTGGATTTTAACAGTAAGGTTGTGTGGTGGGACAGTGAGGCAGGCTTGTAGGTAGGTAGGTGGATTGGCGTGCCTTGTGTGTTGGCCCGACAGCAGATTTCGGCCTCCCAGACCCGTGAGTGTGTGTGTGTGTCTGGCAACGCGACCTTGAGACCTCGGGTTTTTGTGCACCTATTGTCCGACCTATCGATTTACGTAGCCGTGTTTTTGTGGGTTTTCTTGCATTATTTGGCCGACGGGCCCGGCCCAGACTGCCCCGAGCTGTCAACCAGACCCCCGGCCCCACGTCCACCAGGTGAGATCATCGTGTCATAACCTTTCTCGTTCTTACTTGTGTTACGGCTCTTCAACCTACCTCATGTAATATGTTTACAGCTATTGGATGTGGTTACGTTTATAGCTATAATGCTTGTCTTTAAAACAAGATGTCGAACCGTGTTTGGATCCGGACTATTGTGACATGACTAGTATTTACCGTGATAGTACAACGTTCTTCACCAACATAATATTTTAGGGAATGACCTTGGTTGAGTTTCATATAAAATTGAATGGGTTAAAAGATTAAAAAGTCTCTGAAACCATAGATGTACCTATGAACAATTGTAAAATGTGTCAAGAACGTTCGAGGATTGCGTTGCTCAACCCTCGTCATATTTTGGGCTGTACGAAAAGTTACCTCATAGAAAGAAAAGAAAGATAGAAAGAAGATCTCTAATTCCGCCTGTAAAATAAATTTGGTCGAAAAATTACGTTTTATCTAGGAGTACGAAACATAGAACCGGTCAAATGGTTTCGTGTGGACAGTACCTGTTTTGCAGAAAATCCAAGGTCATCCAACGGTGTGAATCCAAAATCGCTCTTCCGCCTTATGTCAAAATTTGTAGGTCTTCGGTTGTCTTCCCATGACCTCGACTAGGACATTGGTAGTTTATTCGTCGCGATTCGCTGGAGGACGTCACAAACAGAGTTTATCTTTGTTGGTCGCGTGAGGATGACACCGAGGTGCCGGGGGACGCTTGCGGTACGGCTGTGCAGCAGTTCAGTTGTAGATACGTCACAACTGTACTCTGTGTCTTGTGGGTAACCGGTTCCCGGCCGTTGCTCTCCTCCTGATAACGTTGACCCCGCCACTCCGCCTCACCCGTCGCCCGGTTCTTCACACCATACCTACCGTACTCGCACAAGGGGGGTTGTGAACCACCCCTCCCCTGAAAAGGACGGAAGTCTATGAGTGAAGTGCGTTTTTACATAGGCAATACCAATGGGTGCGATAGTTGTTGGGCTTGAGAAGCCAGCACGCTTATAGGCGAATATTTGACGCCATGTTCGATCTTTAATATTGTAACAATAAAAAATATTCCCTCTTTCTCTCTAATTGTCCAGCCTCTTCGTAGCTCTTAATACACCAATACAGGATTTATCTTCCTTCAGACTAGAGACTTACCATCCTTCAGACTAGAGACTTACCATCCTTCAGACTAGAGACTTACCAACCTTCAGACTAGAGACTTTTCATCAACTGATGGGACTTTGCATCCTTAGGTATACATAAATATAGACATTGTTGTTTGAAAATAGGTCTTGTTTGCTCCTGAAACATCACAGGCATATTTTTAACCAATGGTGATATCTTCATCTGAAGATAAAACGTGTTTATGGTTCTTTTGGTCAATTGGATTAAAATATCTGCTGTTGGTCACATTTTGTAGAGTGACCTACACGGGTTGCTTTATTTCAGTACAGTACTGCAAATGCAATAGTTGATGGTGGTGGCTCGTGCCGCAGCTACTACAGCCAAGCCTTGTGCTGTAGAGGGAGCGGAGCATCACATCGATTATCCGTTGCCATGGAGACCAGGAGCCACGTGCCACCCTCTACCACCCCCACGCACACATCTGTGTGTGTGCTGTATACGGAACACATTCAAGGTCGCGAGACCCGCCCCACTTCCTAGTTGTGCTGCCTCGGTCGCGACGTCTGATGAAGTTAGGGCTGTCTGGCACGCTATACGATAGATACTGCTAGGAGCTACGATGTAGCAACTCGCTATTCTAGTTCAATATCGTTGCGAAACATGGAGGTAGATGTGCTGTGATTGGTCTGAAGTAAGGAGTTTTGTAGGCATTACATGGGATCAAGAAAATGTCGCTGGGTAAACATTGTTTTGCACATTTACCTAATTTTATGGAATTTACCGAACACACACATTGCGTTTTGTTAAAGCAATAAATTGTAGTTTTTAGTGTACGTGACACCAAAACAACATCGGCGTGGCTAAAGTAATTGTCTCCCGTAACTCTATCACACCCATTGGTCATTAAAGTATCCGTTTTTGGCAATGGTGTGCATCCGAAGGATGAAGCAGTGTCTGGGTATGTCCAAGGTCGTGTTGGGGACCTTGAAATCGACCAGGCGCTGGGTGTTGCTTTCAGTTTCGTGCTTTGCACTGTATGGGCAACTGCTTGTATGGGCTTAAAATTACGTAATGTTCAGTGGCTTCTATCAACGAGAAGTACAAGTTAAGATCAACGAAAGCCTTGTTCTATTACCTTGGTTTGATTTTATAGGTCATTGAGAACAAAGGGTTGTAAATTGTTTACACACTACAGGTCATAAATCGAAATAGCTCGATTCATTTGTAAGCGTATCATAAGACAGTATGTCGCAAAGTTTCACGTCCAGCTACAGCTGTTAGAACCACGAGACGCGAGTACATGACGCCACGCTTACGATGAGGGGGTGATGTGGTGACATGTAATGAAGTTGTTATAACTATTTGTTTTAAAGATACGAAGAATTAAGATAACTGAAGAATGCAATAGCCGCTACAACCCTCTCCGCACGTAATACTCACGCAACATATAGTGTAGTGTAGTGTGGTGCAGTGGTGGTTGCATGTTTGACACCTTGAACACGGCGACACGTGTCCGGAAACACACTCTGTGTGGTTGATTTATATTCCCTCATGTAACAGCAACAGTGTGAAAAGATCAAGGGTACATTTGACACTTACTGTTCAACTCTACTTGGTTGCTAAATTGCTCTTTGTTGAAAGTTCAGATATATTATTTTATGAGCTTGGTGTGGGTCCAAGATGTATCCATTTCTTTCTTTTTTTATCACAAAGTCCGTAGGCGATGTATGTTCACATTTGACATATCTTTGATGTCTCTCTTGGAGAACTTAGCTTACAGCCGCAAGATCGAGACAGTAGGCTGGGTACGGTACAGTATATCGCCGGATCTGGGACGAGGCGAGGCTTGGCAACGTCGCAGGGGTGGACGCCACCCTCTCCCGCTGAGGGGCTTGTTTTCACCCCCCCCTACTCTTCACTCTCTCAAAGTGACGGATTGAAAATGAGTTTCTCTCTTCTCTCTCTTTCATCAGTGGCCTGGAAACATTGCCGAATTGGTTCACTTTTGCTGCCCTCTTTTTCAATTCTGCCAGTCTGTTGCGATTTCCCTTTCGTTTATTTTCCATTAAAGGTCATCATAGTTCCGGACGTTTCGCCGGGACTTGCGGGTTCTTTCAATTATTGTCCTCTGCACGACGGCGTAGACTTATTAGTCTCATGGTATGTAATAACTAGATGAATTTGGCTAGAATTGTAACACGTTATTAAGGAAAACAGGTGGTGTCTGCTGGTTGAGAGGCAGCAATTGTGTCAAGGTTCGCACAGTTTAGCCCGAAGAGAAATGTCGTGAGAAAGCCAAGTATCTCTTGTATCAGTGGAAAATCAATAATTTAATTAACATACAAAACAGGAACTTCGCCAAGGAAACATACACATTGTATGAACTTAGGATTAACAATAATATGTACCTAAATAAATCTATGAGTTGTGGTGGTCGAGTTGAGACTCTAAAGGCTCTGGACCCGATTTACATTTTAATGTCATTGAAAGCCAACTGATTTAGAAATGTTTTAGTTCAACCTTGTACAACCAGTTCAACCTAAATGACCTTTTTACAGTATTTAACACTGTATACCATCTCTCGTGGTGCTGGGTGTAGAAATGTAGTATTGTTTTTCCAAACGATAGCCACAGTCTAGATATAGAGTCCGTTAGTCAATGCATAGACTAATAGAGAGTTTCTTTACTAGTGTGTCTAAACGAGGTGTTGGTTTCTCTCTGTTTTTAAACGATTCCTAAGACCGCAACGAAAGGCACGTTTTGGGAAACGGAACCTCAACAATTGATACATCCTCAATATTCCCCGAACTGAATACATCTTTGGCTCTAATAATCCTTGGCAACTCTTCACACACTGACCTGCAAGGCGGATTGGCGACCGAAATCTAGGATTCCATCGATCTGCGTCATGTCCGCCAAATCCCCACCAGATCCGGAATTCCAAGGTTGGAAACCCCAGGAAATTGGAAGTTTTCCTCGCGCCAAAGTGCGTGACTAAGGGAAACAACGGTTCCCAACTGTGATTATGTAGGAACCCCAAGGTTATTGTGGTCCGTGACCTCTGCCTAGACCACCAGGTCCGGCTAGAGAGTGCCATTACAGGGGAGAATAATGATAGACACACGCACCCACCCATCATCATATCGTAGCTTCAGTCATCTCTGCAAGAAACGTCTTGTTGTGGTTGACTAAAAGAATTCACAACCTGGTAGGTTGTTTTCAGATACGATTCATTGTCCATTAGATTCACATAGGATCATAACTATACCATGAATAGAAAGCCAATGACAACCTTTCTAAAAACTGCTTGTACTACTTGCCCCAAGTCCGATCTGCTGACAGCTGTGCGTGTTTATTGAGACGTCTCCTAGGTAAGGAGAGTCTGCTGGGTGTGATGGTGACGTGTGATTGGGTGTGAAAGCTGGAAACTAGGAGACCGTAACCTAACATTGGCCTAGTTGCTTGCACAATCTCGCTGCAGCCTGCAACTGCAATAGTGCAATCATGGTGCAACCACTCGGACACGACTGTACCGCGCAGCTCAACACAACACAGACTGTACTTCACTGTCACGAGCACTGGTTTGTTGCGCTAGGTCAAGATGTCTCTGATAAGATAACTGTGATGGATTCGTTGCAGTGCGATTTCATTTGCGTAATTCTCTTGATAAGTATTGTTTTTGTTTAGTTATGTTTGATTGACGTAAGAGTTGGTAGGCCTGCAATGTTACTTTGCGGGATGCTCAAGATCATTTTTGGATCAAGTGAAATCGATCTTCGATGGTCGGAGCATTCTAGAATACTGTACTTTGTAGAATGTGGACTTTTTGGATAGTGTTCAGGTACTCTCCCGTGATAGGAAAGGTGTGTCAGTTATCAGCTCTACGGAAAGTAATGGCAAAGCTATCAGCATCGTTAAAGGAGCTAGAGTACAGAGAACAGTAGTATTTATTCCTGTTCTTGTAGGCTTTTTCTACGTATAGCTTGGTTTTCAACTTACTCTGGGATTTCCTTATACAGTAGTCTAAGATCCCTCATTGGTGTTTCCACGCTCATCTGTTATTTGAATGCGATAGGTTTTATGTCGGAGAATACGTAAAAAAGTACGGAAAATACACTAATACCCAGTCAAATTTAGCCCAAGGTTTTGTTTATTCGTCAAAAACTGTCAAGGACTAACAAAAGTTAAAATTGCAAGTTCGATTATATGAGTACTGAGTTCGGGCGATATATTGTGAGAAATGTATGGGCTATTTTTGACGAGAGGTCAGTTTTTAACAAGAGAGTACATATTCAAATAGATCTGGAATAGGTTTGTCTAGGGAACTATGTTTTTCTTCATTTATTGTATAAGCTTTAATTTCAGTAGTTAAAACAACTCTATCCAAATGATAAATGAGGGTAAAAATACCTATGTGATATTTTTGACTATCACTTTTACTCTGTTTAATATCTGAACTATTCTATGTACAAATAAAAAAAAGGTGATCATATTTGGGAAGAAAAAAAAACATGTCACCTTGTGGTTTTCAGACGTGATTTAAAGTCAGTTTTAAAGTGGCGAACTGATACAGCTGACTAGCCGCCCTTTAAACCTCTTACTACTTGTACATGTGCCGTACTATCATCTCACTTATCACTGACAGATGGCCCGTGTTGCGTGCGTGCGTGCGTAATGACGTCATCCTTTGTTGTGCTTGTCAGAGATCAATACTCTCTGTAGTACAGATCACAGCAATCACAGAGTACATTGGTTACAACACCCCTCTGTGCGTTCACCCCTGAGTCGTGCTGGATGTCTTCAGAGACCCATTTAACAATGTAATTTAATAATTATCAAGTGTTGTATTTCATGTAGATTCAACTTCTAATGAACTTTTTCTTTTTGTTTCAGGTAAGCCACACTGTCGATTACTACTTCGTAAGTTTAATTTACCCAGGGGGTGAGTGATTAAATGATACTAGTGAATGTAGTGATTCATCAACTTTACGGTTAAATTTTTCCGTTGTATTTCATTACACCATAGTCCATCTCCTGTTTTACTGATACCCAACACGTAACAGTACAATACGAATATTACAGCCGTTCCAAATTCGTCTGTTTATCTTTTTACTGCTGTGGATGAGGTCAAAACCCATCTGTAAAATATTCCACACATATTTATCCAAACTTGTTTATTTTATTTATTGATACCATTGGCACATTAAGTGCATAGGCTTAACAACAACAAAATTTAAAAAAACATAGTAAAATATACAGATAAGTTCACTTAATAATTTAAAAATCGTCTTGTTGATCCAGAAGAGCTGTTCTGATTCACACTGAGACAATCAGGAGGTCGTGTAGTTCTCAAGGGACTGCAGCATTGGAGTACCCATTTCACTTAAAGTTCATAGTTCAAATCTTAGTATAATTGCTACATTACTCTTCTGAAGCAGCTTTGCTGGCTCTCAGACGCCCACGATAACACAAAGTAGAGTGCATAATGCGGTAAATGTGAGTACCGGTCCTGCAATCTACGTCACCTGAGGAAGGCGTGAGACAGGTGCGAGTGCGAAACGTTGTTGCTGTCGTCGCGTGCGTGTGCGTGCGTGCCAAGATGGCCGCCGCGTAGCCCAGGTCAGGTCTGACAGACCCTTTAACCCGACCCCGGTTTAAAACCCTTCTCTCAGACCCTCCTTGCAATGGGACGCCTGTCGCTGCTGGGGTGTATTCTCCATTCTCTATTCATCCCTTCCCAGTCGATTGTCAAACTTGCATACGGTCTTTTGTGAAAACATCGGCTCGAGAGAGCTTTCAGCAGGGCTAATGGCTGTGTCATTGGCTTTGAAAGAGCTTTTTGTTTGTTATTGGCTTGATCCAAGTGTAATAGGATGTAGAACATACGGTCTTGTTTAAAATATTATATAAAAGGTGAAGAAACGAGAAATGTGTTTAACAGATATTTTTATCTATACGACTACAATCACAGGCCTCATTAAACTCACTCCATGGCCAACCTGCAGTAGTTTACATGCTCTTCATTCTGTCAGTCTGGCACTAAAGCATACACAATTCAGTAACGCTGATAGCCTAACAATTGGCTTAACCTTGAAAAGTTACAAACTATTATACTGTGAATATTAAAAACATACATTTACATCACGATGTTTACAATTATAAATTTGCAGAAATTGTATGTACCTTTTGAATTTTTCTTTACGACAACTAGTGTCTTTCAACTTTTAATGTTTAATGGCTTCATTAAAATTGCAAAAGATAAAGATCTACGGTTATGCGCCATTAATTAAGAAGTTAGCGTATCGAGATTGGTTACGGGAATTACGTCCTGCGTACAATAGAGCTGAGTTCCACGCAGGTTAAACCCGGGGGAAAACCTCGGCGGAAAAGCTCTTCTTTCTGTGGAAATCACGTCACAGAGGATTTTCACGGTACTGCAGTTTGAATCTGGTTCGTGTTTGCTCAGTGTTTACTTGGTTTGTGGACGGTGTACAACGTCTTGCCAGCTACGTGTGGATTGGACGCATTGCTTTGCCAGTCGTTTGGTAGGTTATTTCCTTATCAATCACATTCATTCGTTAATACACTTCATTTAATTCATTAATTATCTTTGTTAATTCTGCGTGGAATTACTCTTAAGTTGTGATAATTCATGTGCGATGTTTCGTGCTTTGAACCACCCATGTATTTAGTTTTGTATTTAGGTAATTGTGACCTATAAGGTAGTTATTTAGACACAAACGCTGATAAATTCGTTTTATTTGACTATAAATATTAGTATCGGTACATATTTTATCGATTTCAACGGTTGCAACCACGGCAGTTAAATCTACCAACTTTATGGTTCTATAAATTTAATTAATACCTTGATTTCCGGGCACATATACATGTATATGGGCCAGTTGGGCCTAACCAATAAAATGTATTATATCTAGTTTTCTTTATTGGGCTGGAAGCCTTTTGAAGTGTTTAGCAGGTAATTCGGAATCGCCATTTTTGTCTGACTAAATATCACATTTTTAAAACAACTAAACCTGAAAGTTTCTAATCTACAGATGTTTGTGGAACAACACGTGTAGTGAGATAATACACGAGGTTTACACGATGTAAGCGGTTTTCACTCTACATCTACATATCTGCAGATGTAAGCACACAGCCCAGGCAGATGGTAGGCTAGGTACTGGCAGGTTGGGTGGGTAAGGTGGTTGACACCTGCGAGGCACGAGCCAACTCCACACCTGTTCCCTCCCATCTTCCACCTGTTCCTTTCCCGCGTTAATCACAATCTCATCACTCATCAACACAAGCACAATCTCGACCTAGCACAGATCTCACAGTCGCACCTTGCTGTCAAAGAAAGACCTCTGATTTTACTAACCTCCTCAATAATGTAAATAAATGAGTTACTGTATGAAAACATTGCAATTTACAGGTAGTTTTAAAATTTTAAATTGTAGAAAGAATGTCACCAATGACTGCTCCTACCACACAGTCGCTAGAAAACAATGGTACTGGGATTGTTGAACTGATCAGAATGGCTATGTTTGGTTTGGATTCTAAAGTAGTTCTACCAGTCTGACAAACGTTTAATTTGATGACTGTATAATTACCACCACTCAAACACCAAAGTAAACATATGAAGGTCGAAACAGGATCTGCCGCCATCTTGGTCTGGCTGATTGGATTTTAACGTCCTTTGGTAAAAATGTTCGCATAAATGTTTATATGGTGTCATAACTATTTATACCACTTAAAATTGAAATGGGGTCCCAAAATACAGTTTTAAAGGATAAACCCCCATTTGGGGGAGGGGACGCTCACCTAAAGGCACTCCCAGTGTAACTTTTACCCTGTTATAGACAATTCTCTAGGATTCACGGTAGCACTTGTGGCTATATGCGTCGGATAATTTTGTTTTATGATCTTACCCGATATTTGTGTGCGGAAATACCCCCTTGTACATATTTGCAGCATCGCCCGGCACTGTCATATGACAAGGCACAGCCTGGAAACCAGTTGCGTTATGTGAGGCCTTGAGCTCGCTGCGGAGTGCAGCAGCATTGTTGAACACTCTACACGTATCTATGTATCAGTGTGCAGAGTGCGTTGTTGCACGCGATACTGTTGCTGTTGCATGTTGCACATCATGCAAGTGCCGTGTAACCGGATACTCAGGAGTGACCAGGACTAAACATGCAAAACCTGCATGCCAGTTCGACGTACCATAGACAAAGAGTGGAGGTTGTTTACCTATATCTGCATGTCGGTACCCATCATTGCAGTCTGAATAATGTAATGTAACTTGTCATTGCAGTTCTGTTCAGGTTTAGCTCTCGGATTTGGGCTGTATAGACGTTTTTAGGTGAATGTAAATTTAGTCAAAGTTGGATTACATTGTCAGAAAATATGGCACCAGCAATGCCTCACATGTAGATTTGGTGCCAAACAGGTGTGGGCGAAAAAGAAATTGCATAAATATCCATCAGTAAAATAGGACCCGTCCTGGCAAAATAATCAGGCAGGGGATTCTTGACAGTGGCAACTTTGATACAAATAATCCTTGTATCGCAAAGTCTACGGTATTATAGGTGTTTGTAGAATGCTCTTGACGTTCTATAGAACATCGTAGATCTGGTGGACTGGGTGGCAGCAGCAGCCTCCTGGTCCTTGAACAAGGAGGTTGAGGTGCGATGGTGATGGAAGCACGCACAGGTGGAGTGAGTGCCGGAAGCAGGGCTTCGCCTCACCTGTCCACGACACCTGCGACACGTACTTCCGCCCCCACGCCCTCCGTACATGCCGTGCTCACACACGCACACGCACGCACGCGGCACTCGCGAAAACACGATAAGTGTAGATCACTGAGCCTTGACGCAGTGCGCTAATGTGATTCAAAACTGTTCAGTTGCTATGAATGGATAGAAAAGTTCTAACGTCTAGTTTTGGTCTGAAGGTAGATTGACATTTATTTTGCTGAATTACTTAAATTTTAAGGCTATGAAGTTATATCCTGTACAACCGCTTGTTTGTTTTCCCCATTGGAATATACATGTTTTTATCCATCAGTATAAACACGAGAGTGTTACGTAACCTGTTCAATGGACAGAGGTCATCAAGTCGATTGGTAATTCGTTTGTATTAAACTATACCCCTGACTGGGGGTCGTGGCGTGGTCCTGTAATCCAGCTTCATGGAGGTCAGGTTTTGAGGATGATATAGGTCTAAAGCGGCTCAGATAGTCTCAGTGATCATCTGATGATACCCGCATCAACTCCTACCATCGTTTAGACATATCAGACCATCACCTGCGTGGTTCGGAAGTCCGTTAAGCCGTTGGTCCTTGTATTTCCATTGGGCTATTAGTTAATGACCCATTCTAAGGAAGAGTCGGCCTTAGTTTGTAACAAGACTACACCTCATAACTCATTACTACCACTCATCCTTCACCACATATTTGCCTTAAAATACCCTCATGAGAGTGGTCGGCATCTCAAATAGTGATTAGTGATTACGTTGTGGCATTTGCTATACCTTAGTTCCAAAGCCAAACTTATGCTGTATAAAACCGCAAATTTCTGTGTGTAATTCCGTGTTTCGTAGAAGTTTTCAGGCATCTTACACAGTTATAATGTCAGCGGGCATTTGAAGCTAGGTGTATTGTACTGTTACTGTACAATGTAGGATGTAGGCCAACAGTTGATAAGTGATACCGGAACAAAGTAAAGGTAAAGCAATGGCAGTATGTCTAGCAACGAGCTTACACTACCCACCTATGTCGCGTAGCTCACAGATACTGAATACATGCATTGTAAGTGTTGTATATGTATTATTCTGCCGGTTGTATGGCCACGGCTACAGCTACGGCGCGGCGCGGTTGATTTGGTTTGCAAACCTTCGCCCTGCGCTGCATGAATAACATCTGTTCTGTTCTGCGCGGGTTTGCCAAATTGATGGACTCGGAACCAACAAACGCTGAGTACAATTTCTAGTTCTTGAACGGTTGAATTAGGTTTTAAGGTGGTAAGGTTTTTAATCGAGGGTAAACTAGGCTCGAACGTACGTAAATTGAAGTAAGACACAATATTTTTATGAGACCATCTGTTGAGGCAGTTCGATGCGTCTTGCACTTCCCTACAAAAACTTCAACTACGTACAAAGTACAAATTAACTTATTCTTTATAACATGTAAAGTACACAGGAATATTATGCACGTGTGCAGACAAAGCGATTTTCTAGTTATGTTGTTCCCAAGACTATTTGCTGGTAATGTGTTTCGCTAAACTTTGCGTCGTTTCCCCAAGTAAAGATTACTTTAAGGCTCCCTCCTCCATTGTTTACTACACCTGACGCCTCCCCCCAACCCGTTTCCCCTCGTGTAAAGTTAAAAGCTCGAAATTAGTGCCATTCTTCACGCTCACTCCCCAGCCCTCCTACAGGGTTCTTCAAGTTTTACTTGGATGTAAACTTGAGCGCTGATGAAAACAAATTTCCCCTTTCTTCCGCAATTATTTGGCTTATTGTTGAGCCTTGAGGAACACAAAGGTTACCTAATGAGTGAAGCTGAGTAATGAATGACATTTGATCTCAATTATAGTTTGTTCCTGAAAGAAGGATTATTCACATCCGCAATACCTGCAGCTATTTGTATCAGCAGCCTACGGAGATGTGAGTGTGTAAGTGTGTGTCTGATGAGTGTAAACATTGATATTCGGCGTCGCTGTTATATTTTTTAGGTACATTTTGTTTAAATTAATGATTGCTACTTAACTAGGACCTGCAATAATCGTTATCTACTTGATGTTTATTTGTTGACGTCATCGTTGGACTTTGTTTTGGGCTGAAAACTGCTAGAAAGTACAGGAAGCGAGTGAAAATTCGTCTGCACGACTGAGCGAGTCCAAGACAGCTGTTCATAGTGTAGAAAACACGATTTTATCCATTATACTGACATGAGCTGAACAAGGACCAGTGGCAGTGGTAGTGAAGTGATCGATACTGACTGAATGTCAAGATAACGATAACGCAGTGTTGTATTGTTGTCTGTATGGGTCCACACCGGAAGTGGGGAGTTTGGATAGCGCCAGCGGACGTGACCTTGACGTGGTATGGTGTGGTGACTTACTACAGGTTCTAGGGAATCACTACGAGGCCTATGATTTGTACGCTTCAGTCGCTTCTAGGAACCGCAATGTTCTGCCAAACTGTTCCCTCCATTCCTTTCCATTCATTATCTGACTCACTACGATGCTTGGTCACGAACAGTGGTGACTGGTGAGTGGTTACTGATACTGGTTACAGTACAGTCAGTCACTGACTGGGTTTCGTGCTGGGAGGTTGTCTTGTGAGTTTTAAACCTACTACTATTTCTTTTCTCTATTGCTATTCACTTTGAAATACGTACCATTTAACCCTTATTTCTGCAGCTACTGTATTAAATGGCCGATCAAAACGTGTTTTGGATTAAAAAATAAAAGTAATTTACTAACCAAGTACTTATACACAGTCATTTTTTTTTATTTTTGCAAACAAATATAGAAAAATTAGTAAAAGGTTTTAGAAATTACAGTATCTAGTTCATTGCCGGTTTAGATATGAGTCAAATGAGATATTTACCAATCTACTTATCAGTCGAGAAACAAGATTTACAGTTCACATAATTTTTGTACATAGGTCTGCATAACATTTACCCGGTCTGCATTTTTTTCCAGAGTATCATTATAAAAAATAACTTTGATCGGTCTTCTAATAACTTTGCAAATTAATGTTGAAGTTGACCAAATTTGAATAAACTGTCTGTCGTAACTGATCTCGCTTTGATATTTTAATGATTCCAGAGGCACAAAATTGTTGAAGGGTGTTGCCATTTTCACTTATACCACATATACCTGATTTAATTGCACTTCTACTCAATCAATACTAGAAATAGAAGTCCTTCTATTGTTTGTATAAGAAAGGCGTCTTCAGTAAAAGCAACAAAAATTGCAAAATAAATTATGTGTAGAGTTGTGTTAAAAGACGCTCAGGTCACTGATTAGTTTTGTTATTCATTGTACAACTTGGACATTAATTGTATGATGTGTTTTGAATGTTGCAGGGCGATCAAAGCGTTTCAGCAAGTGCTCTACGTAGAACCGAGCTACTCGCGAGCGAATGAAGTCAACCTGCGTCTTGGGTTGATGTTCAAAGTGAACAACGATTGGGAATCAGCTTTGAAACATTTGCAACTCTCACTCATAGACACAAGTCCCAGCACATTCTCCAAGCTTGAGAGTAAGTAACAATCCACAACTACGCAGACACAGTATGCGGCTATCTTCTATCTTGTCTTACAAGGTTGTGTGTGGCGATGTGCAATAGTTTAGGCATTCAATGTGGAATTTTTGCAGAGATTGGAATACATCTTAGTCAGTTTTGTTTCACAATTGCAGTAACCAGGAAAATATAGCTGTAATTAAAGTACAGTTTTAGTTTTATCATTCATGGCGTCACAGTTAGTTACCAGTCAGCTAAGCGTTTAGGTTCAGTCTCATATTAAGTAACACAAATCATATTGTGTGACAGTGAAACTTTATTTGAACTAACAATTCCTACTTACTCTTATCCTTCATACGCACTACATTATGTCTTGGAAAACTCAAGTAGAGTTTTGTTGACAAACAAACACAAACTTGTATGAGTTTTTTGAAACAAAGTTTTTCCTTCTTCACTTATTGCGTCAGTTCTTCTGTTGTTTTACTTACCGAAAATTATTTTACAGTTCAGAGCTACTCAATTTAAAAGGTTAGTAAAGTAAAGACAATTGATTGTGTTGAATGGATGTGTGTGTTATGATGTGATTGTGTGTTTGCAGTAAAGTTCCACATTGCTCACCTGTATGAAGTGCAAGGCAAGTACAAGGCTGCGAAGGATAACTACGAACAGTTACTCAAGGACAAGGAACTGCCCATTCATCTGAAAGCTGACATCTTCAGGCAGCTGGGTAAGTGAAAGTGGCAGTGAAGCAATAAGCATCGCAATCAATTCAGAAAATCTATATTAGCTACACAAGTTTTCAGGGCCTGTTTCCCAACACTGTTTATTTTTACACTTTTCATTTTAAATAAAAAATATTGTGGAAGTGTTTTCCCAAAATATAAATGCTCAACTTTACCAGAATATTTTAAACCTGATGCTGGGGTTATTGTGTGTCCATTATAATAAAAGTTAATCCATAGAAGTAAACAAAATCCTAACCTCAGAGTCAGATAGCTTGGAATGGAATATTACACCATTACACTAACTAGCTTATACTACTGGTGGGCTAGAATAAAGTACATCAAGCCCACCCATTGGCATTGTACTAGGTCTAGGTTTGACAACACAGTAATTACATTGTTTATGATTTTCTTCAACTGGCTATATGAAAAGCAACTCACATCGCAACTGACCTAGCTGGACCGATTTTGTTAATTTTATGTTCAATAAAGAATTTTATGAATACAAATCTGATATACAAGTTGTGTTGTCAAAGCTATAGGATTAGTAACACACATTACAAATACAGTAACTGATACAACTACAGACAGATGGCATATGTATTTTAGCATTGCTAATTTTTTAAAAATTAATTACTCCATAAAACACTGCAACTATCGTAACAAGCAGAGGACAGACGACAACGGACACTAATGTGAGAAAGCAGATGACGTAGGCTGCAAATTTATAAGAACAAATCCCTTGAACCATACAAATATTTCTAATAGTTAAATATGTTTAGCAATCAAGACAATAACCTGACTTGGAGCAAATGAGGTGCAATAGATGATTGATGTACTGTCATGTGTGTATGTCAGGATGGATGTACCACTGTGTTGAGACACTCGGGGAGAAGAGTGCCAGGGAGAATCTCGCCATCCACTGTCTGCAGAAGTCGATAGAGGCGGATCCCAAGAGTGGGCAGTCGCTTTATCTGCTGGGTCGCTTCGCTAGTATCGGCAAGGTGCACGACGCCTTCATCGCCTACCGCAACTCTGTCGAGAAATCCGAGGGCAATGCCGACACTTGGTGTTCTATCGGGTGAGCCACTTTCCTTAATATATATAGCCTTCTGTGTTCATAAGCCGAAAAATGTGTGGGTAATGACGGTGTAATTTAGTTTTCCCAATTAAACTCAACCTGGTTTTGTTTTCTTGAAGAATTATTATTGTTTTGCGGCTTTAAAGTTTGAACTGTGGTACTTTGACTGTCATAAAATATAAAGACATGGTATCTTCATATTGTCCAAAAATACTGCAAAGAGAAAAAAATGCAGTCAGGTTTAGTGTACTTATTTTTTGAATACTTTGGATGCCTTACAGCCTGATGATTATTTTGGCAACAATGTGAACAAAGTTAGTTTCATGTCAATTGTTACAAAAAAAAACAAAATCCATTAGAAAATCATAGTTATTTATTTAATAAAATCAGAAAGGGCAAACGAGCCCTCCTTGGTTTTAAATGTTAACTTAACTTTAAGTAATAGAAACTTATAAAAAAATCATAATTATAATTATGGATCATAATTATATTTTACTTCCAGTGATTTACTAGAACTAGTATGATCTGTTATTGTTACTTATAGATTGTTGCATTGAAAATGAATGATGTTTGCTTGTTTCAGTGTGCTGTACCAACAGCAGAACCAGCCTATGGATGCTCTGCAAGCCTACATCTGTGCAGTGCAGTTAGATAAGAGCCATTCAGCCGCTTGGACTAACTTAGGTATGCAAGTAGCTAATAGTCACAATATAGCGTGAGCAGCTGCAAACACATAGGTTCTGTAGCCTGCCTCACTCTGAGACGTAATTTCTAAACTTCATGATTTTATTAAACATTATTTGTTAAATACTAATAATTAATTTAGTTTCCTAGTTGAGATATGTGTTAACGGACGTGATGTAGGTATACTGTACGAGAGTTGTAACCAGTCGCTGATGTTTACTTCGCTACTGCGGAACGCTAACACGGAGGAGGAGACGCAGCTAACAACAACGCATCGCCTGTCAGCTGACGCAGTGTCGCCATCGCCACCAGGGCACATGAACCCTAACCTCAGCCAGCGCATCAAGTTCCTCCAATCCCACCTCGGCAACGCTCCGATGCCTAGCGTCACCAGCAAGTGAGTACTTAATAGTAGTAGAGTAGGTAGAGTAGTAATAGTCAATCTAAAATATACCAGGTCCCTGAAATCTTGCAAAAGAACATATTTTTAAAAGACGTTAAAATGGAAAGTTGTGTTAAAAATGCAGCGAAGATAGAAAATGACAAGGTGGAAAATTTTACTAGGTAATTATCAATGGGTCAGCTAAATCTTTATGTGTGAAAGAGGTACAAACAACAAATTTTAGTAGAAGGGGTCTAAAGTGAGTGTTGATGCCTGACAAGTGCATATAAAACCTTCTTTTCCTCACAAGTCTAGGTGTTACATTTTGTTCCCCTCAGTTTGTTCCCTTCTTTTGATTATTACAAGGGAATTTAACTAGCTTTTTGAAGTTACAAAGCCCATGTGGCATGTTTACTACTTGTTTGATGTTTTGGTTTTCAGACGAAGACAACTGCCATCCATCGAGGAGGCATGGAACCTGCCGATATCAGCGGAGATGTCCTCGAGACAACAACAGCAACACCAACAACAGCAAAACAATAATAATAACAACAACAACAATACCCAGCGCAATGGTCAGCAACCTGGATACCACCAAAAGACTTTACAGGTAAAATTGCAGCTATTTTTCAATGTACTATTGCTGAAGTGAAACTTGTCTCATGATTTTTAATTTAGCTTTCGAATACTGTGTTATTGTATTTCACTTATATTGTAATTTGAGATTCTGACGATATATCATTCATGAAGATGGTTAACCGTTTATTGTAGAAATAAATCCATCGTATTTTGTAAAATTAACTAATTATATTTTAAATTTAAACATAAAAACTAGGGATGGGTTGTTTTTAAATTGTTGCCGGTTATCGGTTCTCCAGCTTTTTCGGTCATCGGTTATTGGTATTTTTAATCTTATGTAGACTGATGTGTTCGTTTTACTGTATGTTAAAAATTGAAAAATTTCAAATTTGAAAATAATTCAACTTTAATTTGAGACACATTTAAATATTAAAAAAAAGATGAATAGCCATCAGTCTACAATCAATATTTAATTATGTATCAGCAGAAAATTGTTTAAGCATCTATAAATTATTTGAATGTACTAAAATTGTACATAAAGAACCTGATTTCAATTTTCAAACATGTAACTTTCCTTAAATTATAATCTTTTACAGTATAAACGTGACATGTGTCATTTACGTTCAAGTTAAGTTACCTATTATTATACACAATCATAAACAATACGTGTAAAATACCTTTTAGATTTGTTTACAATAAAGCTTATTTTTTGATTTTTGAAGTTCTCAAGTTCTTTGATTAGGCTCAATGTGAAATCTATTAACCATTGTATCTTGTAGCAGGGACAGATGATGACGAACTCAAACGGACATCACCAAGTCTCACCGCAAGGCCCTCCACCGCCGTACCCCCAGCAGCAGATAGCACCCCCTAAGAGGTTCAAGGTAGGTAGTTGCATAGATAAATTATTTGTCAAGGTTATGCCTTAAATTTGATTATTATTATATTCAGGCAAATTAAAATTAGTCCATGAGTTTTAATTTTTGACCACTTTTTTACTATGCTCCTTGAATTTAAACAAATTATGCTAAAGTTTTAGTAATTGACTGTTTGCCAAGTTAGTAGTAACCAAACACCAGTGCACAAATTTCAGATACTCAAAAAACATTGTGTTTGGGGCCATTCTCAGTAAAACCATTTGGTTTAATGAAGGAAATAACCTCACACCATATAGGTCACATAGGGGTTTTTCATAACCTGAAAATCAAGCTTTTTATTGACCATAGTAAATTATCTTTTGAAACGTGCATACAAAGATTTTGAACATGTATGTGTGATTTGATTATGATTGTATCTTTTATAGACGGAACCTGGAGAGATGGTAGCGAGAGTTGGACCTCACGGAACTCCTACGCCAGGCAGTCCAGCGCCAGCCCCTTCCCCCACCCCCACACCTAACTTCTATCTGAACCAGCAACAACTGCAGATGCTGCAAGTGCTGCAGCAGAATGCTGCCAATCTCAACCCTTCCCAACAGGTCAGTCATCATATACACAGAGGTTGAATCTAGTTCCAAATCAAAATTGGACATCAACTTTTTAAACTCTCAACTTTAATGTATTAGAAAAACACTTCATAGGGTAGTTTTACGGCATTTAGTAGCATTTAACGGATCTGTATGATTGGTATCGCTAAGTATGCTCTGGAGAGAGCTCATCAATTCGGTGTCAAGGTCGATCCCCAAGCAGTCACCACTTATAATTTGTAATGTGACTATACTGTGACGCTAGGTAAAGGCGAGGTTGAGTGGTAGAGAGGATTTGTAGCTCTAACTTCGTCGTAAAAACAAGACAAACTTTACCTTTTTTTACCAATTTGAGGTCAGTTTGATTTCTAAATCCTTCCACAGCAACCCTTTTGCTATTGGTAGCCACTCAGAATTATGCTTTCGATTGCACTCTTTAGGTCTCCTAGTCCTAATCTTACGGCAACACCTGGTGCTACTAAAGTCAGTAAATTTTAATTGCAATTTCAGAGGTCATGAAAAAGCAATATCTTGACACTTTATAAGTATTGAAATGGAAAATCCGATGGTATCAACTAAATGGTAGGAGGCTTAGTAGGAGGAGTCTAGATTAGTGAACCAGACGAAAATATTTAAGAAAGCCCACCGATTTGCAGCAGGTACTGAACAGAGTACAGCAAGGTGTTTCCAGACTTAGGGCTGACACAGGGCTTCAGCCACTTGGGTGCTGCAAGGCTTAGGGCCGGTAGAGGTTAAACTACCAATATCTTGCAGGATTTATTTCTCAGCTTTTCATTCATTACATGAGTATTAGGAGTTCTCATGATGTACCTTTTGAGAACATTTCGGGGAGTCAATCATCATATTGAGGGGTTTAATATCTAGGAAGATCTTGAATATTGCAACTGATAACAAATGGGTTTTTGTTGTTTACAGTCTGTTCTGCAGTCACTTCAGCACCAGTACAGACTGATGCAGCAACACCAGTTGAGACTGCAGCAGCAAAGAGCTCAGCAAGCTCAGAGAGCCCAGCAGCCAGGCTATCAGCAGTCGGTCATCAAGACTTTCCCTCAACAGGTAGGCAAATCCACATCCTTGTCTTTTCCAGTAAATGTTTTTATGTTTTCAGCTAACAAATTTCGGTCTCAGACGTTGTTGCCATCAAATGTGTTTTTGTGGTAACACTGTTTACAATGTAACATATTTCCGCATATATTTAGGCTTTTAGGACAAAAGTCTGATTGGCCTCAATTTTTCAGAACTGTTCTGTACTTATTACTAACTACTAAAGAACTGTCGGGCTTGATGTAGTGTACCTCTTTGCTACAAGAGCATGCAACAACTTAGCTCAGCTACCAAACTGCATTGTTATGTTAGGTTTGTGATGGAAAGGTGTTTAAGGCGTCAGCTACAAGCTGAGAGGCACAGGTTAAATTCCCGCTGCGGGTGCAATTCTTTGTTGAAATTAACTTTCATTTAGGATGGGGCAAGGTCCACTATGAAACAACAGTAATGAACATGGGACTGTGTAAGAAAGTTAATTAGAAATTGCCTAACACACTTTTCTTTATTTTTTACCTTTTGTAGGAGGACACATTTTCAGTATTTTGAGTTTCTTGTATGTATATTGGCAGTAAAAACATATCAAAGAGTGGTGTAAGAAAATGGTCTTTCAATCCTATTATACTTTTAATACATCATTAACTGTTTAGTCTTCCCATCCATTCTCACAGTGGCTGTTATTTACCTGAAATTGTGTGTTTAGGGCACAGTAGCTCCACAGACGGTCAGCACGGACAGCAACATCGTGGGAGGTTTTATGGCTGCCACCCCCTCATCTCCCGGCCTACCCTATAAGGCTAACACTCCTTATGGCGGATACCAGTACAATTCCAACCAAGCCCAAGGCTTTACCCAGGTATAACTACACTTTAAACAAAAGTGTGCCCTCGTTAAACATAACAGTAGTGTCTCAGTATAGGAACTGCTTGAGAGAGCATGTAAAATACTGATACAGTTCATAAAATGTCAGAAGTTTCGTGTACCTTGTGCTCTTGAGATAACCAAATTTTAAATAACTCCGGCCTTTTTCAATTTTACGTTTAGCAATATTTAATTGCTTTTAGGAGGCTTGATTGTGTCCCAAATTATAAGTACCCACTTTAATTATAAAATTTGTGTTTGATACTTTACTTTCTTTACTTTTAAATTTAACAAAAAATCAACTCTTGAACTACATTTTAATGAAACGTTGATGTTCGTCAGTTGTCGTCGCCGAATGACTCGTACCGAGGAAAGACGCCGACGGACAGTGCAGATCTAGTGAGTGACCAGGAGCTGCAAGCCTTGCTGAGTCAGAAGGACATCGCCACCTCTCTGGCTGAGGACTTGCTGAAGCATTTCGAGTCACCGGGACCTGCTGAGGACCTCGACACCAAGGAAACCATAACTACACCTGCCGGTTAGTAACATCTTGGTTCTCATGTAGCCTATAACCTAACTTCTTCAGTCCTAGACTCAATATACATACACAAGGTAATGTAACCTGCAGGTAACACAGGGTCTGAGAAGGTTAACTACAGAGGTTTCCGAGGCAGCCATGGGCTGAATATTAGATAGTAATTGCAATGAAGCACATTTGTAAACATGAATTTTTAAACAGTGTTTGATTTAGTTTGTTTAAGGCTATAAACATTGTGTGCAAGGAACTCAATATAAAGCATAAAAATAGAAGATGTGTTTGTTTTATTTTTAATTCAAAAATGAATATAAGTGCCAAGCGGCATTTATCTCTAAAAAAATTGAATGTTTGCAAAAACTAAATTTATCTACGATACCAAATTCTTCAGATAATGTACAATGCCATAAAAAAGCCAGAAAGCTTTGTATTATTTAAGGACATTTTAAAGTAAAATTTATGGTTTGTGTAAAACTTGAACCCAGATTTCTTACTTGCTGAGCCATATGTCAATGTATTAAATAATTTATTAGTAAATAGTTTTCACAAAACCAAAATTATATGTTTTAAAAATAAAACTGTATCATTTTATATTGTATGTATTAACTTAATTGTTATTATAGCATGATTTTCCAACACTTTAAACAATTTAAATACAAAGAACAAACCAGTGAAAATAATCATGTGTTAAAACAAAAACAATCACTATTTACAAAAAAACTATTTATAATACAATTGCTAACATCACTTTTGCCTGCAAAGTACCTTAAAGTGGATCTTACTCTTATGCTCTATTCAATTTTCCTACTGCTAATAAGTTTACATTTCAGTGTTGCCACAATACTTTGAGTTGTAAGGAATGATTGGTTTCAGACAACCAAACACTGAGTTCAGGACCATTCTCTCCGTCCAACCTGCCTGAGCCGGCCAGCTCGCCTAAAGTCAAATCTTCGTCTTCACCCTCCACCAGCCCCACCCCTAGGCCTTCGTCTGGTTAGTCAAAATGTTTCAATTCAGTAGTTCTAGGTTCTCATTGTCTTTGAGTAGATTTGACAAATTTCTCAATATGTGTGCTAAGTTACTAACTGTATACACACTGAACATTTGTAATTTTTTGAAAAATTTACTAAACACATTCATTGCAATGATCATGTTAAAGCATGAAAATTGCATTTGATTCTGTGCAATAGTTTTGCTTACCAGTACGCCTGACGCAGTGGATCCGTCAAACTAGGAATAAGCCCGTGTAATTTTTACTGTCTTGTGACTTTTCATCTGAGAATAAATCTAACTTGGTTTTGCACATGACGTTTGAAACACTCTGTACCATCATCTATCGGCTGTTTTACTCATATATTTAAAAATTCCCAATTCTTGGACTAGTTTCACAATGAACTTGGCTATTTCCTAACTACCTAACAAGCTTGTGATAGAGTGTTGCTCTGAGTTAACAATTAGTTTTTGAATATACATGTCTAGTTTTATATTCAATTAGTCTCTTTTAAGACACCTAATGTTTTCAGCAGCAAGCTCAATAAAGCAGGAGCCTTCAGAGCGTGTCAAGTCACCGACACCTAGCATCAAAGAAGAGGATCGACTGTCTTCCCTGTGTGACTCCCAGCCTGAGACTGAGTCCTCGATAGAGATGGAAGCTAAGACTATCATCGACAGTTGCAAGTAAGTACAGTAGCAAACCGAAGTGACCAAAGTTGCAAGTTGCTGTTCATATAGGCGACAATTTTCCCCAACATTGAAACCGAATGATACAGGTTCAGTGGTAAAAGAGATGTTTAGGTCTTAACTCTTGTTTCTAAATGAGACATTGCTATCTTAGATCAGTTGTATAATTGTAAGCCATTGATGCCTTCTTGAAGATTTAGTTGCTACAATAGAACTTGCCTTAACATTCAACTTTGACTTCTAAAATCACGCCTGGGGTTATGTACCTATGGCAAAGGGATGTTGTTCAAAGGCTGATCTTCAAAAATTATTGAGTGAATTTTAAACAACATGACTTCTTGTTTTTGACCCAGTCTAGTACACCCCTGGGTCTGTTTTTGCCCAGTCTAGGTGGCAGCCACCTGCAAACGCAGGAGCTAAGTCAAAGTCAAAAATATTTATTTACAAAGTTATGGACAATAGTACAATAAACAGTTTCAAATAGAAATACAAACAATATTACAACCCGTCCTAAGTATACAGAGATCTCTAAATTAAATAAGCTGTAAGATTAATTTAAAATTATTTTAAATTGGATTCCTCTCTTATTTTCAAGGGCAATTTTTAAGAATGTATCCACCCTGTAATCACCTTACAGTTATTCTTGCCAATTATTTGCTGCTGCTTTGTATAAGCTCACAGTTATACGCTTGGCATACATAAACAACAAGTATCTTTAAGAGATTTGGTTCAGACCAGCGCTCTACGCAACTTGTTTACACCAATTTTCAGTTCAAAAATATATTCATATAAAATGTTTTATATTATCCAGCACCACCCTTAATAAACAGTTTTTCAAAGCAAATTTTCAAGTATAGTGTGTGTTTCAGGGGCCAAGGGTTGCATGGACTGAGTAACTGCAATGTACATAACGACCAAGGAGCCCCGCCTCAACCCCCGGACCCGCCCACAGTGCGTCTCACCCGCGAACAGCTGCTCCCGCCCACTCCATCCGTATTCCTTGAGAACAAGAAAGATGCGTTCAGTCCGCAACTGCAAGAGTTCTGTCTCAAACACCCCATCGCTGTCATATGTGGCATGGCTGCTGCCCTCAAGCTAGGTGAGTCATTGTGTACTATGTAATGCACTGACTATCGGGAAGTCTATGCCCATCTCTTCACAAGTGATTGTAAAATTCAATATAACTTCTCTGGCAGCTTATAGTTTTGATGTACACAATATGATTATTCATAATTTTCAACTTGAATGTTATCGAACAATTAATTAAAGAAAGAGTTTTGAAATGATGAGGTGACTTTCATATTGGTTCTTGAATTTATTCTTGTCTTTCAATCCTTTTTTGTTTATTCTAATCATATTTTCAGCTAAAATTCTAAAAGCTTAAGAGCCAAGTTTACTTTTTTCTTCTTAGTAAAACATAATAATCATATTCAATAGCCGTATTGAATAAATGATTGTTTGCAGACCTGGGCCTGTTCTCGACGAAGACGTTGGTGGAGGCGAACCCAGACCACATGATAGAAGTGAGGACGCAAGTGCAGCAAACTTCAGACGAGAACTGGGACCCACAGTATCCTGGCAAGAAAGTGTGGGCTTGTATCAGTCACAGGTCTCACACGAGTATAGCCAAGTACGCACAGTACCAGGCTTCTAGCTTCCAGGACAGTCTCAAGGTACAGTACAACAGTAAACAAGGTTTGTGACATTTCATCGGGACTGGTTGAAGCCAACCTAGATTGTTGCAAAACTGCTAATGTGTTTGTTAGAACTTACCTCTTATCTTATAAGTTGATCATGTCTATCAAATCAATAAGTTTAAAAAATAATGACAGTTGATACACATTTTATCACACCCTTAATCATGGTGAAAACAACCAATTTTTAATCAATTTTGTTTAGTTATCTGTGCTGGTACCCTGTAAGGTTGGGCATTGTATTTTATTTATGTCATGTTCTCCCTTTATTACATATTTTAAGGATTGGAACTAACTAATCATTAAGAGGACTAAAGAACTTCTAGACAATCGTTCTATTGGGAAAGCAAGACATAGTTTGCCTTAGAGAGATGTACGGAGAATAACTATGATGTAGAAATTGAATGAAACAAAATTTGGAAATTATTATAACTGTGTAATCTTTGTATTACAGGAAGAAAGAGATAGAGCTGCGGGAATCCACAATCCCTCCACAAACAGCAGTAACCTGTCGGATTCAGACAGTAAAGACTCAACGGGAACGGTTCGTCGTAAAAAAGGCGCCTTGGTATGAATAACACCCTTGATATGTTGATTTGTCATAAAATATGGTCTTATTAAACTGTTTGTAAAGACTATAGGTTAATATTAATAACTTGGAATACAATTGAAAATATATATTCAAACCTACCAAGAACATGTAAAAAATTGTTTATATTGCCAATCTTAGTCTTGTGAAGTTTTCATAGGCTATGTTTTTAATGGTAAGGTTATGATTGAACATTTTGTCATTACTGACACAAGTGACTGAACAGTGGTGTCTCATATGACTTAATAAAGTCAAGGCTTGGATTGCAATGTCACGTTTCACCTAGAAACATCAGATCACTCAATGCTTCTTCAAACTGAGCGCCACGTAACAATTGTTGTTTGGTATTTCATCTTTACCAAAGTATGGTCCAAAAGTAGACTTAACGTTTTCCAGAAAACTCAGTTTTCACATTTAGTTGGCCCGTATCTTTTCATCTAGCTGACTGACTGATGATTGATTTACAGGCAGGTATCGGAGGTCTAAAAGCACCACCCGGCAGCAAGATGTTGAGGTTTGGTACGAACGTCGACTTGTCGGACGAGCGCAAGTGGCGAGCCCAGCTGCAAGAGTTGACCAAGTTACCCGCCTTTGCACGAGTTGTGTCCGCTGGCAACATGCTCAGTCATGTGGGCCACGTTATCCTCGGCATGAACACGGTGCAGCTGTACATGAAGGTGAGGAACAGTTCAGTGTTCACACCAAGTGGTGTTTTCAGAGCCTACTTGGTGGAGAATTTGAGACGAAAAACACACTCCACAATAATCTTTAAGAAGGAATCTTTTATAGTTTTTAGGGCGAAAAACTCCACTCCATTACAATGTTTTTGCTCTTGGCTCGAACTTATTTTACTAGTTATAATCAAAACAATCTTTCTATTATCACTTTTATACTAAAATTTTACTTAAACCTTTGATAGATAACTGGAAGTTAGCACTAAGGATGGTTACAAGTCAATTTGAAAAGGTTGCATGAATGAAAACATGAAACTTGTGCAGGTTCCTGGCAGCAGAACACCTGGACACCAGGAGAACAACAACTTCTGTTCGATCAATATCAACATCGGACCGGGCGACTGTGAGTGGTTTGTCGCGTCGGATGCTGCGCATCGGGACGCTACAACTGTCAGAGAGGTAAAGCAATGTCAAGTGCTAGACTCATCGACTGAACATTTAATTTGTCAGAAACATCTGTTTGTCCGTTGCGGCTCTGGGGTTTTCATTCGGAACATTTATTATGAAAGTAACCCATAAATTTAATGTGTCAAAATTGTTAGATTTTATAAATACTATGGTCAATCCTTTAAACATTAGTACTATCCTCAACTCTGTTGCAATCCAAAGTTTTAACCAACGTTTCTCTTAAAAAATTTGATAATAGGAGGCCTAATTCTCATTTTTTCTTAACACAAATGCAGTTTTGACAACCGCAATGTCGTGGTATATTGTTAAGTCTAACGGTCTGAATTAATGTTCATAAAAGAACGGGTTTAGCTGTGCTAGGTACTGAAAAAGATATTGTATTTTATTGATAGTATGTTCTTCTTCCTCTATTCACATATTTCAAGGATTGGAATTTACAAATCATTGATGGGACTCAACGAACTTCTAGACAATCGTTCTTGTGGGAACGCAAGTAGTTTTATTCTATTTGTTCAAGATGTGCCAATATTGAAAGTTCATGTTTATTGTGACTTATTAAAAAATTCAATCTGGTATTGAAAATACATACTTATTTCCTCAATTTTCCAATAGTTTACTAAATATGTTTGCAATTCATCATGAATATGACTCTATTTCCACATTTTTGACATCAATTGCTATTTTAACATTTAACTATTTATTAACATGTTCTCATAACAGCATGTAAGGTATATTCTGTAAATCCTATGTATTTGAATATAATTATTTGTTAAAACGCACTTCAATATTATGGCGGCTATGGTGCAAGAGGTCACAAGTTAGAGTCTTTTTCTAGGACCATGGGTCTTAATCCAATACCCTTTAAGTGTTTAAAATCAGATCAAAAGCATTAAAATATGAAATACTCTTTAAAAAAATTGGTGAAAAACATAATTGTTATTTAAAAGGTAGTGTATTCTGATTTACTTTCCTACATCGTGTTGATATTTTCAAATGCCTATATTACCTATATTTTATTACAAAGGCGGGTGAATTTCCAACTCTTTTTTAGATCTGTGACAAAAGTGGTTATACATGTTTTAGGCTGCCAATTAGAATAGATTGTTGAACATTTTTTGTTATCCTTGGTTTTGCCAAACTTCTATTTTGGAATAGGAGACAAATCATGTGAAAACAAACTTTTATATCCTTATGACATGTGTTAAAGTGCGGCTTGAAAATATTTGACTGTTAAAAATGTCAGCTGGGAGAGACTTTGAAACACTCTCCGTTAAAAACTAGTGCCAGCAGAACTTATTTTTCTCCATCCATGTCAATTTTCACTAAGAAAGTAAGTTTGTTGCCATCAAAAGGCAATGAAAATATGAGCTTGTGCTACTGAAATTTTCTGTCCACAATTTTTAATGAATATGAAAATAAAACCATCTCTATGGTTTTAAAGAAGTGTAAAATCAAATAATCATGAACATGTTGGGACAAATTGAAAGCGTATGTGAATTATAAGGTTGGGAGTGAGTAGTTGTCACGAGGGTGTCTGTGTGTTGTAGGAACAACCTGAACTATCTGCATGGCTCGTGGTGGCCGGCACTGGAGGATCTGTACGAGGAGAACGTTCCTGTCTACCGCTTTCTGCAGAGGCCTGGAGACTTGGTCTGGGTCAACTCAGGTCAGTACTAGTACTACTCTCCTTTCAATACATAGATACTCTAGGTTGTTTTGTAAGAGTAAACTTCAGTCGTTCTTTGCTCTGGGGTTTTCATTCGAACATTTATTATGAAAGTAACCCATAAATTTAATGTGTCAAAATTGTTAAATTTTATAAATACTATGGTCAATCCTTTAAACATTAATACTATCCTCAACTCTGTTGCAATCCAAAGTTTTAACCAACGTTTCTCTTAAAAATTTGATGGAGGAATTTCATTTTCTCTTTAACACAACACAGTGGGTGGAATGTTGTTGGAATCTAACGGTCTGAATTAATGTTCATAAAAGCGGGTTTAGCTGTGCTAGGTACTGAAAAAGATATTGTATTTTATTGATAGTATGTTCTTCTTCCTCTATTCACATATTTCAAGGATTGGAATTTACAAATCATTGATGGGACTCAACGAACTTCTAGACAATGCGTTCTTGTGGGGCATAAGTAGTTTTATTCTATTTGTTCAAGATGTGCCAATATTGAAAGTTCATGTTTATTGTGACTTATTAAAAATTCAATCTGGTATTGGAAATACATACTTATTTCCTCAATTTTTCCAATAGTTTACTAAATATGTTTGCAATTCATCATGAATATGACTCTATTTCCACATTTTGACATCAATTGCTATTTTAACATTTAACTATTTATTAACATGTTCTCATAACAGCATGTAAGGTATATTCTGTAAATCCTATGTATTTGAATATAATTATTTGTTAAAGCACTTCAATATTATGGCCATGGTGCAAGAGGTCACAAGTTAGAGTCTTTTTCTAGGACCATGGGTCTTAATCCAATACCCTTTAAGTGTTTAAAATCAGACCAAAAGCATTAAAATATGAAATACTCTTTAAAAATATTGGTGAAAAACGTAATTGTTATTTAAAAGGTAGTGTATTCTGATTTACTTTCCTACATCGTGTTGATATTTTCAAATGCCTATATTACCTATATTTTATTACAAAGGCGGGTGAATTTCCAACTCTCTTTTTTTAGATCTGTGACAAAAGTGGTTATACATGTTTTAGGCTGCCAATTAGAATAGATTGTTGAACATTTTTTGTTATCCTTGGTTTTGCCAAAACTTCTATTTTGGAATAGGAGACAAATCACGTGAAAACAAACTTTTTTATATCCTTATGACATGTGTTAAAGCGTGCTTGAAAATATTTGACTGTTAAAAATTTCAGCTGGGAGACTTTTGAAACACTCTCCGTTAAAAACTAGTGCCAGCAGAACTTATTTTTCTCCATCCATGTCAATTTTCACTAACGTAAGAAAGTAAGTTTGTTGCCATCAAAAGGCAATGAAAATATGAGCTTGTGCTACTGAAATTTTCTGTCCACAATTTTTAATGAATATGAAAATAAAACCATCTCTATGGTTTTAAAGAAGTGTAAAATCAAATAATCATGAACATGTTGGGACAAATTGAAAGTATGCATTGAATAAGGGTTGGGAGTGAGTAGTTGTCACGAGGGTGTCTGTGTGTTGTAGGAACAACCTGAACTATCTGCATGGCTCGTGGTGGCCGGCACTGGAGGATCTGTACGAGGAGAACGTTCCTGTCTACCGCTTTCTGCAGAGGCCTGGAGACTTGGTCTGGGTCAACTCAGGTCAGTACTAGTACTACTCTCCTTTCAATACATAGATACTCTAGGTTGTTTTGTAAGAGTAAACTTCAGTCATTCTTAGGGCTCACACTTGGATTTGAAAAAGAGACAGGATTCCAGTATTTAGAGGCAGAGACGCCACAATAAAGTTGTTTTTACTTGCTTAAACAATTTTCCCTTGAAGTTTTGGAAATCAATAAAAATTACGGATTAAAGTAAACCATGTTAAAAGTATGGCAGTTATGCAAGCACATACTGTGTGATAAACAGTTAATCTGACTCATCTATTTGTTGTGTGTGTAGGCTGTGTGCACTGGGTGCAAGCGGTAGGCTGGTGTAACAACATCGCATGGAACGTGGGCCCGCTGACCGCAAGACAGTATCACCTTGCCATCGAACGCTATGAGTGGAACAAACTGCAGAGCTACAAGAGCATTGTGCCTATGATTCACCTCTCGTGGAACCTGGCTCGCAACATCAAGGTGTCCGACCCCAAACTCTTCGAGCTTATCAAGTAAGTCAGAGTCATCAATGTGTTTTCTATATTTATTCTCTAGTCAATAAAGATAATCAGGGTCATTATTAATGTTTATTAAATATTCATGTAAGCCCTTGTAGCCCTTAAGAAACCTTTCTATCGGCAAACACCCTTGAGAATCTCTCCTTTCCTTGTTCATGGAAAATCATTCAAAGTTCTCCGAAGGGAGTAAAACTATGTTTTCATTAAAACCTCAAGCTCAAGCCTCTCAAGCTAATCAATAGCTTAAGCCCACCAGAAAAATATTAATTTGTTGTGTGTTTGTTACAGAAACTGCCTTATGCGTACTCTCAAACACTGTGCCAAGATCCTGGAATACGTAAAGTCTAAAGGTGTGGAGGTTCGCTTCCATGGCAGAGGGAAGAATGAAGCTTCTCACTACTGTGTCCAGTGCGAGGTAAAGAGCAATTAGCCAACAGTGCATTCAGTTTCACCGCTGTAGTCTGACAATTGTATTTGCCAATAATTTGCTGCTGCTTTGTATAAGCTCACAGTTATACGCTTACGTACATTAATAACAAGTATCTTTAAGAGATTTGGTTCGTACCTGGTCTCTACGCAACTTGTTAACATTTTCATGCAAGATTATTTAAAGTAATTTCAATTATTATCTTTCTGCTATTACACAAAAAAGGAATAGGAAGGACACCAGGCTCATCTAGATAAAGTAGAAACACAAATGAGAACACAGACTGTCAAATTTTCAGCCCTACTAGGGCCTTTGTCTGCCTCCTGCTATCACTGTTGATGGGATCGGGAATGACAAGTCAAATGGCCGCCCAAAAAATTTATTTCAAAGAGTAACCAAAAAGTAGACGAGTGTATACTCTAAGGAAATAAAAACAAAAGTAACCCCATAGTTGCTAAAAAAACTACCGACCATGGAAATTGAAGGACTTGACACATCTTGTGTCACTGCAACAGCTGAGTAGTAAAGTTACGTCGTTTTTATCTTCAAGACGGTAAGTTTCAAGACTGTGCCTGACCGAGACAATTGCTTGCAGGTGGAGGTGTTCAACATCCTGTTTATCCGAGAGCAGGAGAAGCGCCATGTCGTCCACTGTCTGGACTGTTCACGCAAACAAGCGTCTCAGCTCGAAGGCTTCGTCTGTTTGGAAGAGTACCGCATGTCCGAACTCATGCAAGTCTTCGACAACTTTGTCCTCCATCCAGTTGTAAGTGAAATGTTCAACTTGTATTGTGCAAAGAAGTTTATTTGTTTCTTAAATAAAAGTATGTAACAATTGAAGAAACCTTTCAGTTTGCATGTCAAAATCAAACTCAACTCAGATTCCAAAGGAAACTCACCAGATATGCGGAAGGTTTATAAAACTCAAAAACAATCAAGTCATGCTTAGCTAACTTGAGAGGACTATCTTGAGGTTTTGCCTGATGTATACTTAAAATTTGGCAATTTATTGGGTTTTGTTAAAGAAATGATAACAAATGAATCTAAAGCATGAATATAATAAAAATAATTCTACTAGACATTGGTATTGAGGAAACAGTAATTTTACTTAAAACTTTAACCTTTATGCCATCTCTTTTATTTTAAATTTTTATTAAAAGCCTACTGTATGGGTTGCTCTGTCCTTGTAAGCAAAATTTCAGCAAAACGCTTCTCAATGTAAGTATTACCAGTCATTGAACCACTCCTCTAAGTGGGGATTAGCCTCCCTAAGCTCAAAAGTGCCACTGACCTCACTGATTTGATAAGCCATTTTCTCTTTCAGATCCTCAATGGTCATTGTGGGTTCTGTCTCGAATGATCCAATGACTAGCATTGCACTGTACCAGAGCGCATCTGGGTGGGATTCAACCGACGCTGTGACAGCCAGGGGCCAACTGTTTGTCACTATAACCACTAAACCACCGGGCTGTTTGTCAAACTTACACGCAAAGTTGGCTCGCCGAAAGGAGTGATAGTTTCGGTATTTTCTGCTAGGTTCAATTAGTGTAACGTAGTCCTTACACATAAGAGATTGTCTCAACCGCAACCTATACTGGAAATCCAAGCGTTCAAAGGGAAATAAGGTTTGTCGACCTACACTCGACATGCGACCTCATAGGGTTAAGAAAATTATGTTTTAAAGTCATACAGAAAACTACTTTAAATAAAACTTGAATTCAAGAATAAACTGAAGAGTTTGACTCGATTCTAACCCAACACATGTACCGTAAGTGTATATGGTACATTTAATTATATTAATTACTGCTTGTAAGTTTATTCTTGTTACTACTGTTTACGTTTGACTGCCAAGTGTTGAAGTTGGTAGCTAATGCTTGTGTGTTGTGTGTTACAGCAGAGCCCAGGCAGCTCGCAAGCGTGACAGGTCCAGTAAGCTCCTGTGATACACTGCCACTGCCGCCTTCTCACCCTCCTCTGTCTCTGTGTTGTGATATGAACAGCTGATTGCACTGAATCACTCCAAAGTTTCCTAACTAGTGTGTAAGTGCGTGCGACCGTACACGCTCCTGTCTTTGTTGAATACGTTTCGCATTTATTACCGTTGATTGCAAACGTCGTATTCTAAACTAGATGATTCGTGAATAGAGCCAGCCGTAGCTGAAAAATGATCTCAGATAGTATTGTACATAATTGTATTTATTACTTATCAAGTTTTATCGCAGATAAACCCGAATCAGTTTTAAACTATATCGAATTGTTATATTTTCAGATATAATGTTACTTTTATTAATTTATATAATAAAAATAATTTGAATGTGGATCATCCTAATAATTATTGTTTTACATATTTGCATGTATATGTTCTATTGTTCATACGACTAATTTATTTAGTTAAGCTGTTTTTAATTATTTTTGAAAGAAACTTTGTTGTTTTATTTTCTACTGTAAAACAGTGTAATATGACTGATCCTACTTTTGTAAGCCTAATAAAGGTACAAAATGTAGTTTATAGTTAATTTTAGCAAATTATTTGTAGAAAATCACATCTCCATGCCTTGATAGTCAATTTAGTATTGCTCAAATTTTATGACTTAACCTTTATGGAATTAAAACTGTATTTCCTCTATTGTTATTTGAATTTGGATTTTATCCTTTTATATGTTAGGCTACTTTTAAGAGTTCAGAGTGTAGAAACCATTAGGTAATTGTGTTCAACCTTGATTTCAATTAATTTAAATCCTAAAGTGCACTAGGAGGGTATCTTAAAACAAATCTCTCCAAGTTAGTAAATTCATATTACCTATTAAAAGGAAAATAATATTTCCATTTAACCTATAACTTTGTTAGAGGAGCAAACTAGATATTGTGCTTCCACCAAATGCTTCTGTTACAACCAAATGTTAGTATAAATATCTTAACAGACAAAACAGCCTAATGAATGTTTATAAAAAAAGTTGTACAATCTAATTTGACATTGTAACGAAAAGATGTTACTGCTGTAAGTAAAAAATCTTCCCTGATTTGTGAACTAAATTCAGTTTTTGGTATAAAAAATGTAGAAGTTTAATGAAATGTGACTCACCCCAAGTCAAAATTCAGTCAAGAAACAATAAATCTAAAGTTTACATCACACTGAGATATTATAACTATTGTGCTCCATGTACACATATTTACCTATGTATATTTCAATTGTTTTCATGATTACTGACTGCTACCCCATGTTTTTTGGGATTTAAAAGTCATTTATGAAGGAAGCTCTATAAAATTGATATTTGGAAAAAGTCCCAAAGGATTAATTAATTATGAAAGCACTTAATTATTAATTAGTGTATCACAGAGTTAGAGTGAATAACCTCAGTCAGTCTCACAGGCCTTTACGTTGTATAACGGTTAGGTTTTGGTGTTGAATTTCTTGATGTGTGAAAGAAAATTAAGACTGATATCGTTTGGTTTTGTGATAAAGGTAATTTCACTGCCAAAATGTAACCAATTCCAAGTCACTGCCTAAATGTTGTGTTTGTGATATCATTTGTTCATGAAGCTTTAACTAACATGTTTACAAATTAACATTGGTGTGTTTACAAATTAATAATTTTTAGTAGCTCTTGATAAGAAATTTATCAACTGAAAATATGCCATGAAGAATTATGAGTGTTTAAAAAGTGTGCAAATATTTAATTTTTCAGTAAACTTAGCGTATGTCAAATCATTGAAGGTGATGATGTTTTTAACAAAGACGCCCTCTTTCCAATGTTCCTGAAGTTTTATGGGATCTAAAGAAACTTTGTACCTATAGAAATTCCAGTTGCAATAATGTTGTTGAATGAAACAGTGCCTCAAGGTACAAAGTCTCTACCCTTAGCACCAACAGTTCAGGAAACAGTGTCTTATACATTGTAGTTAGTTTCTTTGCCAAACTGCCATTTTAATCTAGGTTTTAACTTATTTTCCTCACAAGTTGCCAACATTATTAATAATAAGATTTTGATTATTTTTTCTGCATGTTATTTATATGCTTTCTGCGATATTTAATATCAAGTCAGTTGTACGTAGCTTATCATTTTTACGTGTGTACAATAGTCAGTGTTACAGTATTTGATACTTTTATCCATTCTCTTACAAATGGTTGAATAATCCATATTTCTTTGTTTAACAAGAGGAAACTTTATTTTTTATTCAATATATTTTGGATGTTCGGATAGTGAATAAGATTTATCTAGTGTTGTTTTACAGTGAATGTCGTTGGTTACGGAGCGGAGCAAGGTAGATTAAAAATGTGGCTAAATGTATTTTTATTGAACAAGTCTCTTAGCTCCAAATGGTTTAAAAAACAGCTGAAATAAAAATGTAAATCAATTTTAAACGTTAGTTCACAGACCAACTGTTACACATAACTCATTAATAAAAAAAAGTTATATCTTAATTAACGAGACCCAATTAATTATTTTCATTTACTCAACAAAAAGTTGTATTTAAATTATTTACTAGTACCACATTGTCACTTTTGACCTGACAATGTGGACATAATGTACAACCTATGCCTTGTCTTCATTATGTCTGCCATAAACAATGTTTGATCGACTCAAATTTGTGGTTTGTGTTGATATAATTACAAAACTATTGCATGGTACTAACTCAAATACGCACTCAACTTGGTCTTTGCAAAAATAACCAAATTGAACCTTTCTTTTTGAATTTCAGTTGTTAAATGCACACTTTTGTCACTTGCAAAGCTCCACAGAATACACAATAGGAAAACTACCACATAATATTTTCCTGCAACCGTTTCATAGCTTTAACATAGTTTAGGTACTGTTGATCATTTATAGTTTTATTTATTTACTCAGATCCTTTTTTGTAAAAATCCCCTTCACTGAAAACAATCTGTATTCATATCAAAAGTAAAACTTGTCAGGTCTAGCGCAGACCTAGGAACGATCTCAGAACTGTTTGTTTCTGCCGTATGTGAGAAGTGTTGTAAGTAATGTATGTAAGCGAAGTGTACAGAAAAGTATTTATTATCGTAGCCGGACGGGAAGGTGCCTCAACAGCTGAACCACTGCCAGAAAGTTCGCACAGCCATGAGCTGCTAGCCTCATCCACTTACAATATTGTACTGTATTAGCAAATATATTGTACATAATTATTCACTAGGTATTGTTTCAAACACTGATTGAACATATTGTAATTAGTAACATAATAAATTCAGTGTTTAAGAATTTCCTTCTGGTTTTGTTTTCACCCGGTTCCTTCCAATGTGATTATTTATTGAAAAACTACCTATATAATATTTTTTGTGAGAAAAACACAGGTTTGATTTACTATAATGTAGAGTCTAGGGTTGTTTAGGGTGTAATGTTGTTGTCAATTATTGCTAAGTGATATTTTCTGGGCTTAGTTCAAAATAATATTAGAGCGATTCTCCTTAAGTATAATGCTATAGGCTTGAACTGAAAAGCTTGTAATTTTTACTTCAACACCTTTGTAATTTTTGTGAACAAAGTTTTTCCTCTATAACAGATCTTTTGCTTCTGCCAGGTTATGGTGTAACAAAAAAACTACTTTTTTCCACAGATAAGGAAAATGGAAACCTGAATTTATGATCCGATTTCAATGAAATATGTTACCAACATTTATAGTACTGTAACCAATGTATGTTCTAAAAATCAACACATCTTGGTTTGGCTAATCAAATTGACTGTTGAAAAAATATTCTCTTCGGTCATATTGGTCTGGCTGAACAGATTTTGTAGTACAAAAGTTTATACAATACTATAAATGTTCTTATCAAATTTCATCTAAACCGCATCATAAACATAGTTTTTATGGCATATAAGCTATAACCTCTTTTTTGGGGTAAATTCACTAAATTGTCTCCTCATTATAAAAAAATAGCAGGATTAATAATAATGATCAAGGCATCACAACACATGAAAAAACAGTATGTTCACTTTGACTTGATGCTTTTGACTTTTGTTCAGTGGCTTTATAGTAGATAGAAACACATTTAGACAAGAATTTTGATTAGAATGTTGGTCAGAGGGAAGCTACTATAGGAGAGCGGTAGCCTGGACTGATAAATGAAAAAACCTATATAGACTGACCAATTAATGTAGCCCATCACGGGATGTGGATTAAAATCACATGTCTTTGTGCTCCTAGTGGCTACTATTTATATTTGAACGCATTACAATAGCCAATCGCCGTATCAAATATTTGGCGCGCATTTATTTTATTATTCCTAGTTTAAAACCTTAGCTATAATTATGTACAGAATTGAAACGAATTCAAAAGGTACAACAAGAAGCAGCCAGCAAGTAGGCTTGAGCCTTCGTCATTGTCATTTTCGCTATGTCTCTTAAGGGTTTAAACATAATGCATGTGAATTGTTCCTCATTACTGAATTTCTAGTAGGGCTTTACAGTTTACTATTAGCGTGAGCAAACTACTCGTCAGAACAAAGCGGGAGTCGCATACCTGTCCTGAACAAAGAGACGCAGTTAGTCCCTTCACGGATCTCGGAATACAACCGGCGCAACTCGACGACACCCAGTTATTCAATCAAACCAGTGTAGACGACGATCTTCAAAATCTCCAAATCATCTTAATTCAGTTCGTGAAAATAATGGCACTACTATACCTAAACAGTATTACAAGTTAAAGAAGAAGCAGTATAAATCTTATGAATTTTACCAAGTATACTGGTACTGTACTGTGTACACTATACAATACCGTTCTACTTTCTCACGGAATAACGCGGTAAGCGATCACGTATTTGGGCTGGGATGTGAGCCGTGTGCCACTGAGTACATAAACTCCCAAACTCAGCTGTTCTGGCTGAAAACAAGCTTTCTCCAATTTTTCAATCAACGAAACGTGCGTTAAACTTTTAGCCTACTTCTACTCAAAAAATACGCCAAGGCCAGGGTCATAGACCCTTATGTCTCAATTTTACGGGGACAAACTGGAACTTTGTCACAAACCATTTAAATGGAGAGAAAGGGTTTTGCCCTTGTTTAAAATGTACGTTTATTTTAAACTGTGCTATCGAAAAGGGCCATTTTTGTGTAACCTACATGAAGTATGTTGATTGGGGTCATGTAAGACGAATTGACAAAATAACTGAGGTTTTCATTTTGACTAGGATAACCCACCATTAATTCAAACCAAACACTTTTTAACGCTTCGATTGAGTATCTGTAAAATTTTGAAACGTATAGAAATCATGACGTAATTACTACTACTGTGTACTGTACCGGGTGTTTCTAAAAGAACTCCTTGATTTAAAGTTGTATTAGTATACAGTATAGTTAAAATAATAGTTATTAAACATATATATATATTGTTAAAGAGAATCTTCTCAAGTTTTTTGATACCTAATAAAGTTCTATATGACCATTTGTTTAAAACATAAACGATAATTGTTAACAGATCAGGGCATAGATCCTTCCTCATCACGGATCTTTCAAAATACACTATGTCTTTTACATGTCCCCAAGAAAATCTAGTGGAGTCAGATCTGGGCCCTTGGTGGCCTAATTGGTTTGCTCCTAAGTGTTATTCCTAACTTGATATCCTACAACGTTTTCCTAACAGGTGGATTGGTATAGACGTGGGCCAATTGCATGGCCACCAAGGAGCCCAGATCTGACTCCACTAGATTTGTTCTTTTGGGGACATGTAAAAAACATTGTGTATTCTGAGAAGATCCGTGACATTGATCATCTGAGGTAGAGGATTGTTGAAGCTGTAGCATCCGTTACGCCTGATATGCTGTTGAATACCTGGGAAAAAACTAATTATCGTTTAGACGTGGCCGGGGCAACAAATTGTGGGGTGGATTCCACTTCACACCCCTAAAAGCGAAAGTTTGAGGCGGTCCGAATTCACACCTCGTGAACATGGATGAGCAATTACAGTACGCATCGCTACATCTTTGACAAGCGGCATATTGTACAATTGAGTAAATTGTATTTAGTTGTCATTAAAATTCCCAAAACTTGATCAGAAACAATTGTCAAATTTTAAAAACAAAGTAGTTCTCAAATAAAACACGTTTTTATTTATTTTGGCCAATCAAGCAATTTCAAAGTGAATAAATATACACTGAAAACATTAAACACCCATGGTAAAAAGTGTTTTAGAATAAACACACTTTATTACCAAAGGGTGTTTTATGTTTCAATCATATTTTGTTGAAGACCCTATACAATAAAAATTGTACAAACATTGAGGTTAATTTAAATAAGAAAATAAATATTAAACCTTTTGTATTTACAGAATTGTATTTATTAATTGAACATGTATGCAATCGTCCATACTGTACTGTAATGCTAAAATTTATACATTATACCATGAAATTTCATCAATGAATTCATTTTGGCATTCACTCTCTCAGTTTATTCAAGTACTAACCTAGTGGAATTTAGTATGCAAAACGTTGTACTATAAAATGCTCAAACGTACTCGTCAGGAACAACGCGGGGTCGCATACCTGTCCTGAACAAAGAGACGCAGTTGACCATGACGGATCTCGGAATACCACCGGCGCAACTCGACGACACCCAGTTATTCAATCAAACCAGTGTAGACGACGATCTTCAGAATCTCAAAATCATCATTAAAATAATGGCACTACTTGCACCTAAACATTATTGCAAGTTAAAGAAGCAGTATAAATCCGATGACTTTTACCAATTATACTGGTACTGTACTGTGTATACTATACAATACCGTTCTACTTTCTCACGGAGTAACGCGGTAAGTGATCACGTATTTGGGCTGGGATGTGAGCCGTGAGCCACTGAGTACATAAACACCCAAACTCAGCTGTTCTGGCTGAAAACAAGCTTTCTCAATTTTTCAATCAACAGAAACGTGCGTTAAACGTTTAGCTTCTTATTCAAAAATACGTATTATAGGCCAGGGTTTTGGACCCTTATGTCTAAATATACGGGGACGAACTGGAACTTTGTCACAAACATTTAAATGGAGAAAGTGTTTTGCCCTGGTTTAAAAATGTACATTTATAAACTGTGCTATCGAAAAGGGCCATTTTTGTGTAACCTACATGAGTAGTATGTTGATTAGGTCATGTAAGACGAATTGACAGAATAACTGAGTTTTCAATTTTGATTAGGACAACCCACAATTAATTCAAACCAAACACTTTTTAATGCTTCGATTGCGGATCTGTAAAATCCTGAAACGTTTAGAAATCATGACGTAATTACTTTCATACTGTGTAGCCTACTGTAGATTTAAGTTGAAGCCAACCTTCAACGTTCTATAAGGCTCATGGTTGATTAGGCCTAGCTTGAGCAATAAAACCTTCCAGGACGTACCGCAGACTTTTGGGTTGAGTGAATAATGATTCCGTAAACCCGTTGGTGGTATACAGACAGTTTTATTCTTTTTCTTCGTAGTTTTGTTCTTTTGAACGTATTCTCAACTGTTTAAACACTTGCCTTGGAGGAAGCACAGTTAACATGAGTTTATCTACTGGAAGGTGTTGAGTGTCTTCGTCTACTTGAGCCAAACTGCCGGAAGTCTACGGAGGGACAAAGAGTGTGGGAGTAACTAAGGTTAATTTAGTTGACTTGACCATACCTGTTGCACATCCGTGGTCATCGGACCACACAGGCTGGATCAGGTCTTCGTCAGATTCCAGTTGGTCAGTGGGCCCAAGGTCCACTATAGTTACTAAACAGATCGAAGTAAGATTAGGATGGACTTACTGTGTTCAATACATTATCAATAATCATATTATGGAGGGTGAAAGGATAAAAAACTAAGGTAGAAGTTTCAGAAGGATCCATTATTAATCCTCTGATCTTTTTTGGATCTAGTGTATGTCAACCACGTTGATGCATCTGTATAACAAGAGTGACTAATCGTTCACTACGCAAAACAATAACACAACTCTCTGTCTCAGGAAAACACAAATCACCCGGAACTTCCAGCTTCGTTGACCTCAACATAAAAACAAATCCAACCAAACATTCGACTTTGTGCGCGACAAACCAACTCACATTGTGATCAACCGTCATTGGTTGAATATGATATCACTGAGGGTTACTCAATGAAATGTCTAAGAATATATCTAGATCGGGGAGATTATCGTGTAGACAGTGTTTGCTCCAGATGATCCTCAGACGTTTATAGTTGAGAATATTGTCTAAATACTAGTATTGGCCAACTCAGATGACGGCATATTATGGAATATTCACCCTTTTTCTACAATATAACGTCGTGGGAGTTTGCTCGTACGGAAACCTTTTCCGAATATCCACTTTAACCGTATGTAACTGTAATTGCAAAGGTGCAAGAAAAACAAACGTACAAGGCCGAACTGATTTTAAAATATATTTTTGTCATTTTATTACAACAGCTGATCAGTGAGTTACAGGCCGGTAGTCCATAACGTTTGCACATAAATTACATATATTTTAACTCACCAATATAGTAATTATATAATCGTAAAAACACACACACACACACAACCTTGAGAAAGCATCAAACTAGTTTACTGAGGTTATGCATCACGCTTGGTTGGATCATTACTTGTTTTGCTTTGCCGGTGCCAGAACGAATCCTCCGTAAAATATAACATTACGCAAGTGGACGCAACTCGTGCTTCTTCGTCCACGCATTGCTTTGAGGAAAGAACGAGCTTGGATGACTCATGACATAACATTTCTAGAGCTCTATCGACAATAAAAGAGAACGACAAACCTCTACATAATGGGTCCTTCATTTAATGTCAAATGCTTACTTTCGTTGTCACACTGTCCTGAATAGTTGTACAGTTTATCGGAGAGAAAGTAATTATTAAACACAACAATGCATTGTCTTCAAATGTTAGGAAGAATTGTTAAGAGGTTGTAAATGTTTGCAATTTTTAGAGCCGGCCAACATTTTCAAAGAGATCTACAACGTGAATATAAGGTTTGTTTCAATAATTGGAGGTCATTGATTACGATGCTGATAGGGCGGTGCTTGAAGCGTTAATTCGTAGTTATAATATCCTTCACCACATATTTGCCTTAAAATACCCTCATCAGAGTGGTCGGCATCTCAAATAGTGATATAGTGAATAGCCAAGCGGCATTCAGTATATGAGATTTTGATGGACTTCAGAGTTCAATTTATTTCATTTCCCACTTGTGTATTTAAATACTTAAATATTTAGTCATTGAAAGGTAATGCCCTATTGATGGATACAGAAAGGATCGTAAACATTAAGAATGTTCTTTCTAAAATGGGTTAACCATTGGAGGCTTTTATTTTAATGCATTTCAGAAGCAAAATTGTTTTCACTAACAGACATGTAATTGAAACAGACAGATTTGGATATGGATTGTGCAATACATTTATTTTGAAGAAATCTTGGATTTTTTCAAACTAGTTAGAATAAATCATGAGTTACAATCATACGTCGGCACTTCTCCCCAGTATGTATTAGCTATAAGCTAACTATTCAGCTCAGATCTTAATTTGATTGATTTCAAATCAAATTTAAAAGCTTGAATCGGCAAATTTAACATTATTGAACAAGAATACTTTAAATGTTACTCCAGCTTCAAACCAGTTGCACGACATCTAACTCCAACCACGTGCAGTATGTCTGTTGTCTATTTGTTCTGGCTGAAAGCTTCACATCACAACGCAAGACTGAAGGCCGCTTTGCTCAATCAAGCCTCTCTTCTTCTCTAACTCTGTCAACCGGAGTCTTCTTGACCCATATAATCAATCATAACCCATATATTCAATCAAATCCACACCCTGATCCTTCCCGTCACTTGCATAAAGAACATAGCCGACGAGCACCTAAACATACACAGTGACAGCCAAAACGTTTTCAAATAAGTAGTGTAAATCAAGGATGAAACATTATTGTTTATTTTATAGACAATACTTTACCTACTTGACCGCCAGCATTTTACTGGTGAGAAAACTCAATCGGGAATATTTAACGCATTTTTTGTACTTCTGAAGTAGAGTACTATATATGAAAAGGTCCAGGTCGAGGAAAAACAGATTAAATAGAAAACTTCCGAGATATAGTTTCATACATTTAGATAGAACTTGAGTCGTGACGTATTTATTTTATCGTACTTAATACGTGGATAAATGATATTAGCTTTTTAACTTTTTACCAGCAATTCCAGTAATCTCTTGAAAATGATCATAATTGTGAAGGCTACTTTTAGCATGAATTTATTTTCATTCAATTCATAAACAGGTTTGTTTTATTTTATCTAACCAAATTTGGAGTAGGAAGATTTCTTTCCAGAGGATGTCGCTTTTGTTGCTGAACTTTCGCTGTCAGATGCTTTGCCTGATGAAGCATTCTTTCCTCCAGAAGATGATCCTTTCGTATTTGATGCTGAGCTATCTGATGCTGATGCATATGCTGATGATGATTTTCCTGATGAAGCATTCTTTCCTCCAGAAGATGATCCTTTTGAATTCGATGCTGAGCTTTCGCTAGCATATACTGATCCTTTGCCTGATGAAGCATTCTTTCCTCCAGAAGATGATCCTTTCGTATTTGATGCTGAGCTATCTGATGCTGATGCATATACTGATGATGCTTTGCCTGATGAAGCATTCTTTCCTCCAGAAGATGATCCTTTCGTATTTGATGCTGAGCTATCTGATGCTGATGCATATGCTGATGATGCTTTGCCTGATGAAGCATTCTTTCCTCCTGAAGACGTCCCTTTTGATGCTGAGCTATCGGAGCCATAAGCCGATGAAGTACTCTTTCCTCCAGAAGATGAACCTTTCGATAGTGAACTGTCAGAAGAAGATTTTTGAGACTTAACTGACTTTGCTGCTGTATCTGGGACCAGCAGAAAAATCGCTAGTAGAGCGAGGATCTAGAACATAACAAGTTTCCTGGTCAGTTCTGCGCAATGATAATTAGACAACAAATAAATTTAAACTCTACTTCTGGTAAATTCTGGGTTTCATATTTACGTTTTAGGGGTTTTCAATTATATACTGTAAATAGTTACGCCTTCGAAGCTGAAAGGAAGCTTTCTTACATTACCAACATATAGTATATTCAGTGTAACAGGTACTGGGTTTCCTTAAATTGTTTCTCTAGCTATACAAACTCAAAATTATGTTTGATAATACTTGAAACTATAACGCTCAGCCTTTAAAGTAAAGAAATTGTACCAATGGCTGACGGATGTGCTTTTGAATTTGGGAATGTATACAGTGTAAATTACTTCGTGTATATACTTGGTGTTTTCTAAGCGTTTGCGATACATCGATGCTCCAATTGAGCTATTAGAGTATTACGACAAAATACGATAGTAGTCGGAGACAAAATACTTTTAGTATGAAAAATGTCCCTTAAGGCTACTTTGAGATGGGGCTGAAGGTAATATTTTCAAAAAATTGAACTTATAATATAATTTAGAAATGCAGAAAAATTCAAATCATCTATTAATAAACTGTCATTGTCAAACTGCATTAAAATATTTAAAAATGTAACAACCTCAGTTGTTTTTAAAGTTTCTCAATTGACTAATTTCTCAAAGTAGATATTCGGTTCTGTGTATGTTTACACACTACCACTCTGTGTGTTCGTTTTAGGCACGTTTTAAACCTTAATTCCAGTATAGAACCCCTATGGAGTCGAGCCCTACAAAACGTAGCAAACCACATTTAAAATATGGCCGCTGAAAAAAACCTTGCAAAACTACAAGTCGAATTGTATGGCGTGGAAAACTGGTGAAACCCCCATCAAGGTATCAAATCTAATAGACGCCAAATACTATATTGGTGAGTCCCGTACGTTTCTCCACGAAGGGAGTTGATACAACTGTTGTAACCCAACAAAGTGAAGCGAGCTTAGAATCAATAGGACAAACTAGTTTGTATTATACAATATATATATTTTTTAAATGGACTCCTGGGAGCTCCACTACTTTATGAGCGGTTTTCGTCCATAAATATAAAATAAAATAACAGTAACAGGTTTCATATTAAACATCCTTTTTCTACAACAGTATATTCACCACCAAATGATTGCAGAAGTATCATGCAATTTAAACAAAGCAATATCTAGGAAACAAAGAAAATTTTAGAATGTGGAACTCGAAGTTAGTCAAAAGTAGAAACATCTTAATGGATCGCGGTTGTAAAGAAGATTAAAACCGGCAGAATCGCACAAACGGAATAACAATTTCCTGCGTGTTGTTGAGGCTGCATAATATAGCTGCACAATAAATATTTTTTAATGAATAGCTAGATAGGGCTTTCGCTAAACATATAAACTGCTGCAGAGGATGTAACATATATTTATGTTTTAACTGTAATACTTACAGGAAGTAGCTTTAGCAACATATTTGCAGTGATGTCTTCTGAATGTCTGTATGTAATTGCAACACAATATCGTATTTATAAAATACTACAAGGTCAGAAGCTACGCGCCAACCGCCAGTTTAACTTAAAGTCAATATTTACCTCCAAGAGTCACATTAGATTAGGTTTTCAATTGGCTAATAGGCTAATTAATATCCAAATGAATAATTATTGCTGTTGTTTTCGCGTTAAGTGGTTTGATGCAGATAATATAGCGTATTTAGCAAATTAATAACTATTTACAATAGAGTTATGCGATGTTCTAGTAAACACCGTATTTATTTTGGTACTATTTCCTAATTTATTATCCTGCTATAGATATTACAAAGTGCATCAGTTCATATACAAAATAGATGAATTCCAAGTATGAATTCAATTCAAAGTTCTCGTAATTTTTACCATGGGCGTGTACTGTTCTTTGCCAACAAAGCTCCAGAATTGGCAATAGCTGATCCCGTATGAAATGTTGTGCAGAATTACGTATACGTTTTCACGGTTGATCTCAGATTTCGTTGTTTCGTTCTTTGTTTCAGACAAGCTATTGTTTTTATTCTAAAGTCAACTGCTGTCAGGTTGTTGACATCACTAACCTATAAGAACGTTGATCTCACAAACGGTAATCACTTTTGGGAACCAAATGCTAATTCTTACTACTGTACTATCGTACTAACTGTTTAACCCTAGAGACAATTATAGACAATAGACAAAAATCATTTATTAGACTATCATTAATATTTAAAATGAAGTCTTATTGATAACAGTTTTTTTCTAATTTAAAGCAATTAAAGTTCATCATTCATACAGGAGAAGAATTTGGCGAAGCTGTAGAAGTAATGGTCTTTGCTCCGACCAGAGCTTCAATTTTAACTTCAGCAGCTTTGTGTCCAGGGTCTTCACTCTTCAGGTCATTTGGAAGAGTATTTAAGAACTTTGCACCGGTGTAAGATGGCTTCTCTTAAAAAATTCGACTGTGATGCACTGGTAGATTGTAGTTGTTAGAGTGTCTCGTTTGGTAACAGTGCACGTCCTGGTGTCTCTTGACTTTCAGGTGCTGACATGTCAACATGAGAGTTTGAAGGATGAAAAGCTGTCTGCAGCTGTCCCATCGTTCGGAGAGCCCTCTTCTGTAAGGGGGGCTCATCCACTGACCATACTACTTGACAAAGTGGTCAATTAATTCTTAAATCACACATTTTTGTGATACTTATTGGAAAAAATTGAAGGAATAAATCATTTACTCATAATAAACATTTCCATTAGTGAGATGAGCGAAAATTCTTCTTCTTGTACATTAAAGAAACCCATATGTCACTTTTCCTTTCATGAAGAGCTGTTGCCACCTCCTATACCTTACTTGGCCACATTGGGCCGTGTTTCACAATCCCCTCCAGTCTCGCTGCAGAGGATTCGACTCGCTGTCAATTCCTTTTAAACCCTCATTGAAACGAATTAATCGTCGCGGTTTCTTTTAAACTCAAGTAACGCGCCGTGAAGCAAAATTATTTTACACTGAAACAGATCTAAAATAGCACTCCATTGGTTTTAGAATTACGATGAAGTAACGCATTTCTAGCTTTAAATCTTTAGACGTTGTGTATACAAAATAATCCCCTGACGCTAGGACAGTTATAACGTCAAGATGTCTAGAAACAGATTGCAAGATGTTTACTAGACTACCTGAAAGTAGTTTCAACTTGTAATAGAACTCTTATATTTCCAACTTGTTTCCACATGTTATGATACTTAATGCGCATACACTTTTTAACTTGCTGCCAACGCAGACTGTAGATGATAAAGGAAACACTCTGTCAAACTATTGAATGCTTTGAGCCGAAGTTCTTGAATCTCTCTATTTACGTGCTGTTTACTATGATAGTTGCAGTGCAATTAGATGAAGCAACTAGCATGGCAGGAGCCTCAGTATCAGCTGTGTCCTTGTGTGTCCTCAGCGCTTCACTGCCTGTCACACTCACATCCTTCATCAGCTGTCTGAGTGCCAGCTGGCAGCTCGTAAAGTGAATCTACTAAACAACAGCTGGGAAATGTACATAATATCGCATATGTACAAAATACAGTTTGCATGTACAGAGTAATGCCATGTGAGAATACAAATGATAACGTAAGTTACGTATTCTGTATGTATTGTTGTGTGTACATTTTATTTACCTATTGTAATACATGACGTCCTTCATTATAACATGATGTACTAGAAATCAAAAGTGATACTAGTAAATAAAGTGTTATTATTTAATATTGACTACGTATTAAAATTAAAACCTTTTTAAATTTTATTAACAAAATTAAATAAATCTCATTAGTACATACAATGTTTTGTATCAGTATTAAAAAAACAGTTTCAAAATTGAAGTCTAAGATAAACAGATTTTTATTCAAATTCTTTTTTGACACTAAACTACGGTAGTCAATAATTGAGGTTTTAACTTCAAATGTTAAGATTTTGCCTGTTGAAATGTCTGTTGAAAAGTTTGACTAATTTTTATAAAATACAACATTTTTCAATTTGTTGAGTTTTTAAAATTCCTGACGGATAATACTCTTAATCACTTGTTTAACTTCATCATTAATAGTCCATAGTTTTGGAAAATACTTTTGGTTGTCTAGGTTCTTTAGGGGCAATGAAATGTATCGCCAAAACCTACAGGAAACGTTACACTGCGTACAGTATACAATAGCAACAACGAAGATACCCAAATTTAGTTTACAGACATATGTTTATAAAGGTACGATCTTTGAAACAAAACAACCCACGATTTTATTTGAACACTTCTCAAAACGACCCCCACCTCCGAAAAGAAGGTTTCCGGATTTTTAGTTTCTTTGGGGTCGAAAGAAGGAACTGCAGTTGAAATCTCACAAACTTAGTTTATTTGGCTGCTAGTGGACTGGGGTGTTCTTTACCCCCTCTATTTATTAAACCTGAGTATTGAAATAAAAAAATCGTCTTTTAATGAGACTGCGGTGCCAGAACTGTGTCCTGAGACAACAATGAACACGCGGCCACTGCTCCGCTGACCCGGTCCCCGGCATTGAAGCATTCTCCACACGAGACCTACAATCTACTGTACAACGTGCAGTTCGTGCAGTCAGTGCACCCGTGCTCCGCTACGTACGCTACTGGCAAGTTACTTGACACACTGAGACGTCTTAGGAAGTTCAACATGACTTTTTAATTTATCGAATTTCCAATACGGCATTACCTTAGTAAGCTCGAGAAGCGCAGAGAACTAGTCTGTAAATCTCATTTAGTCTGTAGCCGTCATGTTTCTTTTTTATATGCACATGTCAGATCGAACTATTTCTTTTGGGTTTAAGAACGGTTTAACAATGCCACACCCACATCCAAATAACGGGATGGTAAGACATGCCATAATGTTAAATGCAACATCTTCGTCAACTTGCAATACAAGATCAAGTGATTACTAAAAATTGCATTATTAGTACCTTACAATTATAACTCCACGAAATAGTAGCCTAGAAGACTCGTAAAACTTTCCTCTGATTTTTAATAAGTCATTTAGAAACTGTTGTACCACACACATCCTTCCATTCCATATTCACCTTAAAATACCCTCTAGGAGTGGTCGGTATCTCAAATCAAAGTATAGTTTTATGTTTTGTCACGAATGAATTGTATCTAGAAAGTACAGTACGAAAACTTTTGAACTCGTACTAAAAATCTCGACCATTTAAAAAAATTCATAAATTCCTTGCAACCCAATTAAAACGTAGCCTAAGCTCTTCGGCAACAACAATGGTTTCCATACCGCTCCTCGCTACGATGAAGTCATATGTTCCTCGGCGCACCTAGATGTCACGGTGGGTACTCTGAAGGTCGCACTCTACTCCAGCTGCCCTCCCCCCCTCCCCACAACACCACGCTGTGTACTCCAGCCCAGCACAGTGCGTCAGTACTGGAGTGCTTGGCTGTAGTAGTGCTTGTGCTCTTCTCTGTGTGATATACTATACAACATGCTTACTCTTCAGACCCTGTTGTACTCTGTGGTGCTCATACTAGCTCTTGCTGTTACCTCAGGTAAGTCATCAAATATTTTGAATTTGTTTAAAATGTATGTTTACATTCTAAATTTACAATGTTCTTTTCATTTTTCTCTCCAAAATGGTTTGTAATTTACAACATGGGTATCATCTCTTATTCTATAAATTTAACTGAAACCCCCAACGTTTCTTTGGTGATTTGGCAATAACCTTAACTTACGAGGAAATCTTGAAAACTGCTCAGCATAGTTTACTAAATGATCGTTAACGTTGAATATTTCAATAGAAATAAATGAAATACATAAATTTGTATCTGCTTAGAACAAACCAATATTTACATCGGCCAGTTATCATACAACTAGGCTATTGTATAACACAGCAAACAAAAACACAACTAACGAAACTAGTAGGGCTCCTTATCAAATATATATCATTTGCTTCAGATCACCACTTAAAAAGTCTTCAATTTATAATATTTTTCTTTTTCTCAAGGCGATTTTTAGGTTCACTTTTACATTGTCTGAAGTCTTCTCCTTTCATCTTAAGTAAAAATACATAAAAGGGATTTATACATAAGCTGTCTCAAACAGACCACAGACGAATCAGTACACCTAGAAAGATGAAACACACTTTATACCGAGCAAAGCATAACTGGTGATCACAGGAAAAATAGTTTTACGCCCCTCATCATAGGAAATAACCATATTCTTACAGTTGTACTAAACGAAACTGGAATTCCACTTTTATCAAGAGCTCATAGCTTAATTTTCATTTTTGAACTATTTTTTTTAATTTTTTACATTTTTTGTAGATTTTTTAATATTTTGACTTTTTTGTAATCATACTACCTACAAAATTAAGAATTTGATACAGTAAGGGACGTTAAAGGTATTAAAAATTAAAATTATACAAAACAAACACGCTCGGCAAAATATTGTATAAATATGAGTTTTTATCATGTACGATTTTTAATGTAATTTAAATTTTAATGTTTAGAAAATACTTATATACGAACACATTTTCCTTTTTAATTCATACCTGGTAGTTCTTGGGTTTACTAAAGGTCGAAGCACTATATGCAACTCAACAATTCTTTTGTTTTGTTATACAAGACAAGAAAAAACTTAAGAAATTATTTAGTCAAATACAGTTTTAAGCCAATTTAACAAGAAGTTCCGATGTCTAATAATAAATTAGGAAGACAGTGTTAACGTTTTGAAGTGTTTTTTGTAAGCACCCCGTGTGTGTTTCCAAGTGGGTAATTTCTGTTTCTTTTTCTATCCGTTCTCAATCATAAACACATTTCGTGCTACTTTTATAAAGTGTTATTTTATAGTTATTGCGTACGTTGTTCTTGTCATATATTGTTATTTTGCCATGATTTTGTTAGTTTTGTTATTATTAAAACTTGTCCTCAACTGCATTCCCGTGCAGTGACAGTAGTGCTTAGCGGTTCTGCAGGTTACTCGAGTATAACGCCTTCGATTATCTACTACTATTCCCTCCTGCCTGCTCTGTAGTCGGATTGCTTCTACGCCGTGAAATATTGTCCACTGCCCAGAAATGTTGTCTTTATACAAGCAATAGCAAGTACACTATTTTATTATATCCAAATTTTATTACTAGGTCAAAATTACCAGGATAAAACAAACACAAATATTTAGAATAATTTCTTTTAAGATTTTGAGTCTTAAAGCAATTAGAAATTATTGTGTGCATAGTACATATTATTTCCAACAATAATAATGCTAGTTTCCCCATTTAATTATATTTCCATCATGTTTTAGCCTTTTAGGTGTATTATTAACGTGTATGGTAACAAAATCGTCAAATATATTTTTATTATGCTTAAAATAATGGATTTGATCTTTTTGAAAGCTTATTTGTATTTCAACACAATGACGATTGCTTGACCTTGCCAATTTTTACGCAAAGATCTATGTATCTATACTACCATTCATTTCCTTTATTAGTAATCCAAAGTTTTTTATGCACCATAAGTAAGCTATTTATTTTAGTTAGTAGGCATTTCCTTATTCGATATAAAGAATGATTAAACCAATCAAATTCTCCACAGAACTTGGCAGCCACACACGGGAGGGACAAATCCCCCGGATTTGTCCGTGACTCTGAAAGTCCCTTGTAACACTTGTCCAAGTCCGTGGATTTGACCGGCCGTGTGTAGCCACCTAATTGTTGCGTGCTCCAAAATTATGCATTTTTAACGGATTATAGTTTTAACTTGGAGGCTAGAATGTTCACAAATATATTATTGCCAAAATACTAAATTTATACTTTATAGCTGACTCTAAAAAATTGATAATGTTTTATTTTGAGCCAGTAACAAATCACTAACGTTGACCACTATAAAAATAGTCAAATGTCTAACATTCTTATTACATTTAGCAATTATATTTATCATCTACACTATTTTATTGCAAGTACAGTAGTGAGACTTCTACTCTATGAAATCGTGTGAACGCTTTTGTATCGCACTTTCTTCTGTGGAGATAACTACCCGAGTGATTGTGAAGGCAGTTAAATATCACTCTCAATAGATTTCACTCGGCGCGATCTGATTAACAATGGCGAGCCGCGACAAATCGCAGTTATTCATTTCCCATCGGCTGCTCGTGCAAGAAAAGTAGAAAGCATTCATGACTGCTTCGTCCCAGCTCTTGCTGTACGCGTACCAGATCACTGTAGGCCTACCAGATGAAAAAACCTCTGGCTGGTCCGCGTAACAGAAATGTATTTCAGAAGCAATTGAACTTCCAACAAATACTATTCTCACTAATGAATTTCTGTAAGTACCATAATTTTGACGTAATGCCAAAAGATTATCTCAAGTGGATTGAAGCCATATTTTGAAATTCCACTTTTAAATGCGGGATTTGTGTCTTTTCGCCCGTTTAGAGCTTTAATCCGCGTGCTCCAAAGTAGAGTTCTTCAAAATAAAGTATAATGTCGAAAGTAGGCTTTCCATCCGCCCTAAAGATTATACTGATCTTTAATTAAAAAGTTTGAAAGTCACATTAAAGCTAGTTATAACGGCGGTGTTAATTGGATTGCAAACCTCTGCATCCATACTGTCACCTTAATCAGCATCTACAGCCAGTAGTAGGAGGAAAGCCGGAGAAAACCCACGCGGCCTCCATCCGGGATAGGGAATTTAACTAGGAAAAGTTTGCAAACGATGTTTTAATTAGATTAACGTACTATGCTGGGGAAAGTGTTTCAATAGACGGATAGAGCCGTTTTCAGCATATAAAAGCAAAAACGTAAAACGTGCTTTCCTAACAACTTATTTATTAAGAAGATTCTAGTTCTATGTTCTTAAGGGAAAAGCAATTTTCAAAGGACATAATCAATAATGTATTGTACAATTTTGTCGAGTTTCTATGTAGCAGCCGCACTAGCTCTATCCGTCCAGTGAAAAATATTTTTTATTTAAGTACTCGTACATTAACCATATTAAAAATTGTTTGCAGTTTTTACTCCATGTTAAAAGCGTTGCCCAGAGTGGGTCCCGTTGTGGTGTGGCTTACTCATAAGGTTTTCTGTCCTAAGGCAGTCTCTCTCCGCTCAGCTAGAGTTATTATTATTATACGCCCCAGTATTCTTGGCTGTTCTATTTAAATTACGTTCGTGTGAAGTTTTTTAACATTTATTAAGCATGGATGTATAAATAAGTTATTAAACTCCCTTCTTATTCTCTATTCATAATAGTCTTGAAACACGACGTTTTGCATTTTTACTAGGATTTGCTATGTTGAATGCCAATGCGCTAAGCAGACCCAGAGCTATAACTCAACAGCAAAGTGCAAGTTTCAATGAATCAGCTGATCTGCAGTACTCTGTGAGCAGTGGAGCGGTGTCCTGTGTCCAGGGAAAGTGTGACTGACCCGCTCTGGAGGCCGTACTTCTACAGTTTCATCATCCTTTTTCAAGCCTAATTTCAGCTCAAATCTTGCAGGAAGTCGATCTTGCGACAATATCACGGCCGTTGTTGAAACCTCCTCTCACGGTCCAAACTCGCTTATCCCCATTTAGTCTGCCGCCACTTCTTACTGTAGTTCTTTCTACAACAGTGACAAATTGAAAGCTACAACTCCTCCAGTATCGGAGTAAGATTGAGAGAGTGATCAGTCTGTCTTGGTAAAGTCACAAGTCTAGTTAATACTGGTGGACAATCAACGAGAACACGTTAAGAATAAAAGGCTTTATTGTGACTTTCAATGCTGGTATTGTAATTGTGTTGCGATTTACTGCAGTAGGCCTGTATTACAAAGATGAAAGTTTTGGTAAAGTTTACAAAATCTGATCATCCACTGATTTTTGCAGGCTTTACATGAATTCCATGGTAAAATGTTGCCAGCAAACATTACAGTTTACATCAAAACATAATATATGATGTCTCCAGCGGACTTCGAAGAAAGCTGTTATGGTTCTGATTTTCCTAAACTAGTTTGACACTGTAATTAGGGCAATACTTGAACTTGATAATCCTGCCAATACAAGATTTCTAGACTGACGTTTAGATGCAATTATAGAAGATAGAACCAAACCAATTACATAATGTGGCGGACGCCTGCATTTGCGGGACCCCTTTTGTGGAGCGAGACAATAGCCCAGACGGTCAGTGGCGCTCCCGGACCGCCCTCCCGGAAACGACACTATAATGAATGGGGCTGTTTACTATACCCGACACAATGCCGAAACATCGAGAAATAACTAGACCGGGTCATCGAGCTTCCTAGCTTCGATTGACTTCTCGTAGCATCCGGAAAGTTCAATCAGCCCATATGTAGATCCTAGGGCCTGGCCCACCAGTCAGTTGAGTTCAGTGCAAGTCTGTGTAAGAAGGACCGCGTACCTTGTGAACGAGTAAGTGTTGTGTGAACATACAAGGTCACATCCCTAGTGCGTGAACAGTGTCATCGTCGAGGGATCGTCAAACATCCTCGCATCGTGGAATTTCCGGAAGAGTACTACGAGGACACGTGAGTGAACGGACTTCGCGCCGGAGTGTGAATGACTGTAAAGTGCAAATAGTGTAATAAGGAACTGTACACAGTGTAATAGTTTGTAGCCATTGATAAAATAATTAATTGTGTTTAATATTAGTGTAATTAGAATTAGACTGTAAATAAACAGTGAGTTAACAAAGATTGACGCCTTATTATTCGTAACCCGTGAAAAACAGTACAATAAGTTGTAGTTCCAATTTCATTCCAACGATTTTCATCAGATTTAAGCTCCTTCGGTAGCTACACTCTAAAATAAAAACAGGTAAATAGTTTTCGATTGTGATGGCCATATTAACTGTAAAATTAAAACCCAAAATTTGTTTTTTATCAGGGTCCCAAATCAGGGTGTTTGATTGTGTATTAAATGTGAGGTACTTACGTCAGACGTACAGACATAGAGAAATTTAACACGGGAATCCATATGACCAATGATATGATTGCCTCCCTGTATAAACTAGTGTGGATTGAAGAAGGAACACCCTTTAAAATGGACAACTTTTGCCCAAAGTGCATCGCGTGCGTGAATCAATTATTCATAGGATATTCAGGCCAGAAAAGGTTTATAATACGAGTACATGACAACAAATGAATAACTACTTCACACTTTTTTGGGAATTGAAACCAAGATTTTTCTGCTGGTAACTTAAGTTTTCTAGTTGGAGCGCAAGATAATTTGACCAACACGGAGAGAGATCCTTCTTTGTAGTTGTTACCAGGAACTAGGTTCATATCTGAAAATCAGTAATGCTATGCATAACGAACAAAGAGGAAGTGAAATCTGTGGAGGATGGAGTTGTATCACTGCGCGGGTGCGGCTTGCTGTCACAGGAACAGTAATCACTACAACAATAGTGTCGTGTGATAATATGGCGGAAACTGCGCAATAAAGTAGTCCCAACAATCACATGGCACACAGGTGCTTCTTCACAACATGCAATGTCAGACAGCACTGTTCACTCAACTGTCGGTTCTAGTTGACCTTGAGTTTCCAGGAGACACACTTACAACGTAATATTGTAGGTAATAAGTGGTAAAGTACACATGTGTCTGAAGAAATACTCAAATTTAGGTCCTTAAGAAATAGTGATAATGCAATTTATTGCCAACAATACAAAATTGTGTTGCAAAGAAAACAAACAGAAAATACAAACTGATAAACTTGAAAAATTACTTTGATGTCCGACGACTATTATTTTCCCGATGGGGTTTAAATTTAACTTTATACCAACTGCTTCAAATCAAGTTCAAAACTTTGAAAAACTTTCAGCTACTGTATTTTAATAAATGACAGTACAACTGTTGGAACACGCTTCCAACAGTTTGAGCATTTTATGACGCAGTACAGCAGACTTTTACTATATGTAAGCAAGGTCCATAGCTGTGTGCAAGAAGTATGAAGGTTGTGTCTGTTGTACAGGAGAGAGTATCAGGTGCTGGGTGTGCTCTTCAGACGTGGACCGGAGATGTGGAGACCCTTCAACATGACACATCTCGCAGTGACAGACTGTGACAGAGAGAGCGCAGAGTCCGTACCTACAATCCATAGCTGTGTGCAAGAGTATGAAGGTTGTGTCTGTTGTACAGGAGAGTATCAGGTGCTGGGTGTGCTCTTCAGACGTGGACCGGAGATGTGGAGACCCTTCAACATGACACATCTCGCAGTGACAGACTGTGACAGAGAGAGAGCGCAGAGTCCGTACCTACAATCCATAGCTGTGTGCAAGAAGTATGAAGGTTGTGTCTGTTGTACAGGAGAGAGTATCAGGTGCTGGGTGTGCTCTTCAGACGTGGACCGGAGATGTGGAGACCCCTTCAACATGACACATCTCGCAGTGACAGACTGTGACAGAGAGAGAGCGCAGAGTCCGTACCTACAATCCATAGCTGTGTGCAAGAAGTTTGAAGGTTGTGTCTGTTGTACAGGAGAGAGTATCAGGTGCTGGGTGTGCTCTTCAGACGTGGACCGGAGATGTGGAGACCCCTTCAACATGACACATCTCGCAGTGACAGACTGTGACAGAGAGAGAGCGCAGAGTCCGTACCTACAATCCATAGCTGTGTGTAAGAAGACCAAACAGCGAGGTAAGTTCATTTGGCGACTAATGGTCGTGTTTGTTAAACTTCAGATTTGCTTTCATTGAAATTGTCTAACTCATGTCCTAGTTATATAATGAAATAGTTATTTTATGTCAAATAAAACCCATTAAAATAGTACGATAGTTTAAATTTCTATAAATAACCACATCTTGCTGACCAAGCTCTTTCGTCTGATTTGTCTTTCAATGTAGCTATGAGAAGTCCAAACTGCAAACTCTAACTGTGGAACTTCGATTGGAATTGGGTTACTCGACGGTCCAGGAGACTAGACTTTGTAAGTGATGAGAGTGTTCACAGTACACATTTTTAAACTAGTAGCCTACTTTCTATTCTGAAGGATTAAAATAATGCGGGTGTGATCAGACCAATGATGAGAACCCTTGACTGGGACTCGTGGCGTGGTCCTGTAATCCAGCTTCATGGAGGTCAGGTTTGAGGGATGATATAGGTCTAAAAGCAGCTCAGATGGTCTCGGTGATCATCTGATGATACACATCTACTCCACCATCGTTTAGACATGTCAGACCATCACCTGTGTGGTTCGGAAGTCACGCCGATTGGTCCTTTTATTTCCATTGGTCATTGGGCTGTTAATTAATGACCCATTCTAAGGAAGAGTCGGCCTTAGTTTGTAACAAGACTACCTCATAACTCATTACTACCACTCATCACACTCATCTTTCACCACATATTTGCCTTAAGAAGCCACCTCGAGAGTGGTCGGGATCTCAAATAGTGATTTAGTGATTTAATGATAAATGTGACAAGGGCATGTCAAATATGGGGTACTTCTAGTCCTGAAAACAGTACTTCAGGTTTATCAGTCGCTAAGTGGCAAAATTATACAATTCTGATACGATTATTCAAAACTATGATACTCGTAATATCGCCTACAGTTCACAGTTGTAAGTGGTTTGACGAGAAGAAATGGTCTTCGGGTAATTTAGTTACTTTAAAATTTATTTTTAGTTCATATCTGAATAATACTCCCCTAGTTACCTAATAAATGCCGTTGTATATCAATAAATTGTATTTTAAAATATTAACATAATGTAGACGAACAAATTTGATTAAGCTCACGAAGCGCCAAGAGTTTTACCACGATTAAATAACTTCCAAACCGCTCTACTTTGAATTTTAAACAATTAATCGAGTAAGTTTGTTTAAACGTATTCAAGGATGGTATATTGCATGTATTGAGGTGGTATACCATGGTTGGCCGAGGTGGGTGGTCGAGTCAGGAGGCTTGTCTTGTAGGTCGAGCAGGTTAAGTGATTCACTCAAGTCAACTATTAGCTAGGCACTCCCACATTGCTTCGGAAACAATACATCAGCTTTATTCCCATCCAGATCACCTCACTTGATCTGTCCTTGAGATCAACACATTAATCATTCTTCTGCAATGCTGGGTGTGAAAAGTGATTGTTAGGTTTTAGAGTCAGTATATACTCGTAGATAAGTTGTTATGTCGCACACAATACGATGTATTCGTCACGTATAGTTTATGACATACTTTTGTTCAAATAAAGTAGTTAATGACTTATTTTTCCTGTATACAATATTGTAAAGAACAAATAAATAAAGTTAGGATTGGAAAGAGTACAGTAAACATGAATAAAAAGAAGATAACTCCACCAACAATTACACTTCTCCTGAGTCCTCAATGATCAAATTCTTTCTTATTGTAAGGTTAACCTACAAAGAGAAGGTTATTTTCTTTTGTCAGGAAATATGGAGATAAAAAATTGTATATTTTGGATTTTGATTTATACTGGAATTGTAGTATATTGCAATAGCATATAGTCGACTTGACTGAGCTTCTACCCTGGGTTCAGTAAAAATGAATCCAAACCAGTTTGCTGATTGGTTAAATATTAAAGTCACAGTTTATAAAAACAGATAATGTAATAATAGACGTAGTTTGGTCATAGATGGCTGAGACAGGAAAATCAACATAGTTGCGGCAGCCCGAGCACAAATAGCGCTGCGATATTTTGCCATTTTCTCCCCCCTCGTCTCGACCTGCTCGAGTTTGTCCGATGTTGATTACAAATCGATTACCAAATGTGACCAAATCGTGTGATTTTCGAGAACGAACAAACTTGCGTGTGCGTTAGTGGCTCTACTTGAGACTCTTAAAATAATTCCCTCACAGCGCTATCTGTGCTTGGGCTGCCGAACTATGTTGATTTTCCTACTTCCGCCATGTGGTATCCATGCGCAAACTACTTACCATAACATAATCTTAGTGATAACTGTACACCATTGCTGAATTTACACTGACATCGTTTGCAAGACCCCGGTTACATAGACTCACTATTGGGATCGACTATAATGGAAAGTGTATACAAATTCAGAGTTTATTTAAGATACACATTTTCAAATGAAAAGATAGACTAATTTTAACAAAAATATTGTTGTTACATTTTGTACTATTTGCTGACAGCACCATATGTTTCAGTGAACCAAGAGTTGATCACAGTACGCTCTTGCACCTGGGAGACTGACGACTACGGCAGTGGTCCCTGCTCCACCAACTCCATGAGTTCCTACGCCAAGGTGGAGTACTGCAGCACTTGTGATCACGATGCATGCAACGCTGCAGCTTCTCTGCAAGCAGTGGCCCCTCTACTAGCTGCTGTGTTCGCTGGCAGATACCTTACTCAGCACAACTAAAGGCAATAGTTCCCTCTTCTGTTCTGTGTTACCAAAAATTGCCTTGCGCAGTAATATAGTTGTTATTTGTTGATTCTTCAGACCGTAGTTTAGACTACAGACAGTCAGTTAAAAATGTGTTGGCAAGAGAAAAGCTTCTTTCTTCACTAGACAGTTTACCATTGGTTTTGCAAATTAAAGGCACCTGTAACCAAGCACGTCGTGCTTAGTAAAACTGTGCAATATATGGGTTAAGTAGATGGAACCCAACAAGATTTACCGGTAAATTAAGATTCAATTGTATTAACCTTTTAAGGTGATCCTTTTCAAACACTTGTTCTGATTCAACACTCAAAATGCTTCTTTGTGATGTTAACAATAATTTATTTAAGGAGGCGTTTTTTATATGATATTCATCAAACTTATAGGGGGTAATTCAGTATACCTTAGAGTAAAAACTATATGTTCTATACATATTTTTACAAACCTCAAAGAGAGTTTATTTAGTAATTCTTTCGTCTTTTGAGTTTTGATGGACAGTAAGTTATAAAATGTTTCTGGCTCCTAAAGTCAAAGAACAGAAGAATAGTCTAAAGTAGAACTGTTTATTTTGTATGAATATATAAATTTTCACACGATATTTTTAAACAAAAGTAAAACATTAGAGCACTTTCAACAAGAAGTGATTTTTGTAAAATATATTTGACTTACCAAGTTGGTTGAGGTTCAAGTTGCAGCTACAGGTCAGATCAATTTTGGGATGATATGATAGCACTAATAGGTTCCTGTAAATAAACTTAAAAAAAACACACACACAAAACGCCAGTTTTGGCTAATTGCACAAAACATTGGCAAACAACAAAAGTATCCCTAATAAGGAATTTTTCCTATAACTTTTTCTAAAAATTAAACATAACATTATTTTTGTACCAATATTGTTCTAAAAACATGTACCTACCAAAAACATATTAATAAACTGAACACATACACTTTTAATATATGTACTCAATTTAGGAGTGTACCACCCCTTAATAATTTGTCCTTTATTTGTTTCTAAATTTAAAGTGAAGCCTATTATTTAAGAAATTACTTTATTTTTACTTATTTTATAAAAACTTTGAACACTTAAAAAATGTTTTGTCTAATTGGTAAAACTGTGAATTTGGTATATTTATGGTTCATAGTATCTTCAGGTTCGGTAAATTTTCAAATACCTACAGTATACATCATACAAGTATATCAATAACAAGTTATTAAAATAAAAGTTATAAGCTGTAAATAGTGTTAAAAGTTAGCACTGGAAACGGTACTTTAAGAATTTAAAAGTTCTTTAAGTGTCATCTAACCAAAGTATTAGTAGACTATCATTGAACTTTATATTAATGGTTAAGTCTGGTGAAAGGGATATTTACAAAGCATTTATGGATTAAGGTTAATTACTTTAAACTAAATAAGTATTTCTAATGGTCTTAATTATTATTTTGGTTGTAAAGAAATGTGTATAGTATTAGTTATTTTCTTAAGAAAGTCAAATGGTTTGTGATAATCTTCTCCCAACTCTTTTAAGAGCTATGACCTAAACTGGATGGTCTTTGCCGTGTATAAGTGTGAAATTCTGAGGTTTTAATTGGTTCTAAGTTATTTAAATTAGACCCATACAGCCTTTAGTATTTTCCACTCTAACATATTTATACTTTCCTTACACCAATACTGGACTTCCTTCAGCAATACTGTAAGCTTTAAAAAATTAAACACCTAAAACAAGATTTACAGAGTATTGTTTGGGTATGTGATGTGTTTGTAATTGAGTGCACTTTGTCCAAGCTCACTCAGTTTTATTATAGTATTTTATTATAAATGAAGGACAGACTGTTGGTGATATGCAGTTTTACTCTTTATTTAATTTTTGTTTAAACGCTGATTTAATTTGGTAATCAAGCAAGTAACGAATTTTCAAAATGCCTGCAAATTGTAGCAGGCTGTAGTCTAAGTATAATAATCAAACATTTAATTGATCCAACATGTATCACATGTAAATTGTGTATATTTTGTATACTTCCTTTTGCTAACTGCATTTGTCTAAAGCTTCCTGCAAACACTTTCTAGTATACACAATATAATTAAACAATGCTTCTTAGGGGTCGTTCACACGGTACATAAAAAGTGAAAACGATGGTTTTTAAGTCACAGATTCACAAATACGAGAGAATCTACTGTCAATTGCCAACATTACTATTGTGTGAACATTCCCTTAAGTGTTTAGCTTCATTTCTCTTTGTGTGAAACCTTTTTATCAGAGATCCGTCCAAATTATGTAAATAGTGTTAAATATTATGTCCTAATATAATTTAGGTTTTAAATAATTTTGGTACTAAAATGTTACAAATAAACAATGTACTGTCAGTTGACTCATTTACTTAATTTATAATCCTACCGTCATCCTACAGACCATGTTAATTTTATATATTGAATACCATTGAACCATTGAATTTAATTATAGAAGCCCAACTCTATTTACTCAAATGTGACTTTTCTAAGTCATCATCTCTAAGTCCACACTCTGTCGCCATCAACTCCAGAAGATTTTGAATAATAATAATAATTGTTTATTGTCAAAATTATACAATAAAATTTTTTGACATTAAAATTAACATAACGTTCAAAACCCCTAATACCACTGGTAAGACTAAAATAGAAATAAGGCTTTACATTGACTAAAGCTGTACAAATTGGTATGAATCCAAAAAATAATTTAGCTATCCAGAAACTCTTGTAATTTATAAAATGAATTTTGAAGCAAGTAGTTTTAATTTTGTTTTAAATTTGTATCTTTAATGTTGGTGGGTAGTTTGTTATACAATTGCCTACCAGCTTCCATAGGAAGTTTGTCACAAATCTGAAGTCTGTGGTAGGTTGGCCGAATCGATTGGTTCCTGGTGTTGTATACATTATTCTGTTCAACGAACGAATATTTTGATGTAAAAAACAATACCGTTTCTAATATATAGAGAGATGATAATGGCAATATAATATAATATTAATAAATAGAGAAAGTCCATTGTAATTGTATTACCAGCTGTCAAAAATAAACAAGTGACCCACCAACAGATATCAATTTGCGAACAAGTATTACGATTCATTTGGATTTTTGTAAGTAAATTTAATGGTTTAATTCAATTAAGATCTAGCAGAGTTCTTTTCTAAGCCCTAATTCTTTGAATTTTCTATATTAAGTTTTGAGATATTTGTATAGTGCTCGTTACCTTCAAAATTGAGTTAAAAATAAATATTAAAACTATACAAGATTTTTTAAACTTTTCTGTGTTTTATTTTGTGAGATAGTTGCCTGTCTATCAGTATACTTGTATTTTTTACTAAACCTCTATAATCTGTCCAGTGAAGCACATTCCTTGAATGCTCCAGGTTTTCATGACACTAATGAGTAATCACCCTGTAATACCTTAATCATTCAATCAGCAATCCATTGCTTTAAGTCTGTAGACGTATACGGAAAGGGCTAACTTACCTCCAAAAAATAAAAGCCTTTCATACTTAAAAACTCAATAAATCTATAGGCGTTGGTAAGTTAACATAAAAAACCTATAAACAATTATGCTATCTATATAAAACACTATATATAACTAAATTAGTAAATATATACTAAATAGTTTGTATCAAGTAAAACACGACTCGTGGATATGCAGAAAAAAAGATGGAGTGCAGTAGAACTTTATCTGTACTGTATCAAGAATAAGTATATAAAAGAATGGGTTCGGCTATGCATCTGTACAAACCTTTGACTGGGACTCGTGGCGTGGTCCTGTAATCCAGCTTCATGAAGGTCTGGTTTTGAAAATGATGTAGGTCTAAAGCAGCTCAGATAGTCTCAGTGATCATCTGATGATACCCGCATCAACTCCCACCATCGTTTAGACATATCAGACCATCACCTGCGTGGTTCGGAAGTCACGTCAAGCCGTTGGTCCTTGTATTTCCATTAGTCATTGGGCTATTAATTAATGACCCATTCTAAGGAAGAGTCTGCCTTAGTTTGTAACAAGACTACACCTCATAACTCATTACTACCACTCATCCTTCACCATTTATTTGCCTTAAAATACCCTCATGAGAGTGGCGGCATCTCAAATAGTGATTTAGGGATTTAATAAGCAGACTAACAGAACTGATTTTAATCATGTTCTAATATTTGTATTACATGAACAGTTGAACACTCTCAGGGCCAAAGAATACAAAAGCTAGCTCACTTTATAACAGGAGGACTGGCCAATTCAACTCTGGCAGTGGGATACCTCGGCCGGGATGTGACGTCACCATGCTGCCCGCCTCCCGCCAAACCATACAATGCAGTGCTGAGCAAGACTTTCTTTTCTCTTTGATAAACATTGTTTTAACTACACCAATTTTTAATTGACAAAATACCTGGTAAGAAATTTTATTCTCTCATCCAATAATAAGATGTAAATAGAAGTTAAGACTCACATGATGTTAAATGATTGTAAAAATATCAGTTGAAAGGATTGATTAGAAGAACCAATACCAAAATATGGTTAAAGGTTACAAAACATTATACATAAGTGTAATAAAGTTAGGTAATAAATCAACTCATTACTTTGAAGTTTGTACTCAAGTACTATGAAAGTTAAGTAATGATTATTCTCATGACAACATTTTCAACAATTAATAAAAATGTTAAACATAAAGTTTAAAAATGAATTTTTCCTTTTGAAAACGAAGTGACTACTTGTGACAATTTTTTGATAGCTTGGGTAATTGTGGACCACAATTACTTATCGAATCAGTTTCAAAGTAAAATAAAGAGTGTTCTGTAAATACACAAAATTATCACACCATTTTGAAACGGCTCAATATTATTGTTATCTATTAACACAGAAATTCTGTAAATGTCTTATGTAAACAAGTCAGTCTGGTTTTGATATTAATAAATGCTACTGAACTTATGTAAGAAGTTCTTGCCTTGTGTTGTTGTCAGTTCTACCACAAACAAGTCTTTCCCGAAATAATTGACCTTTCATGGACTCAAACAGCATTTATGAGTATTAGCTTGTGTTTGAACTTTAGTTAATAATAATAATTCATACATATAAATATAAAATAAACCCTGTTACCTCTGGTAAGGCTATAATAAAAGCTAAGCTTAACAAATAGATATGCTACAATAATTTAGCTGCCAGTAAAATCCCATACCTTGTAAAATGAATTTAGAAGCAAGTAACTTTTAATTTTTGTTTTAAAGTCAGAAAGTAATTGAAATATTCATGTTTGATTATCAATTATATTAATATATACCTAATTAGAACTAATATTATATAACTAATATTAATTAGCTAGATAATCAAAAAGTAATTTACTCATAAATTTTATTTGCTTGTTTGACCAAGAATAAGTCACATTGTTATACTATGTGATTTCACTCAATTGCATCATATACTGCAAAATATTCAAATAAATTGATAGCTTCTTCACGAATTACTGTCATGAAAATTATAATTAGTTTTTCTAATGGCTTTTTACAAAAATTAGTAGCAACAAAATACCAGTTCAGAGCTAGTAATTTTGCAGTTAGCACACAAATGTTTTTGGCTGGCATATTAAAGGGAGAGGTTAAAGATTGAGGTGTAGAAATAATCAAAACAAGTTCATAAAAAAGCTGTGCTCATAATTCAAATTTACAAAAAGACAACTTATAATTTTGTATTTTGGAATCAAGTTGTATAGATTAAGGTACTAAATAAGTAAATATAAGTACTATACAACACAAGCGGCATTGAAAACAAAAAATAATGAAATATTTACACTAACACAATAATACTAAAATATAAGATTGTACACCTAAAAGCATTGAAGGTAGTTAAGTAAGAATTGTATCAACAGAACAGAAAATCCTGCATCGTCTGTAAAACTTTACTGACATAGAAAACACTACATAATAATTTATATATATAAATTCAGTCATCGGACATTTATAAGTATAAAAGTAAAAAATAATTGTACAACTTTTTTGTAAATGGACGGATTAAATTTACTTTGTTTTAATTTGCTAGAATGATTTGAAGCTTGTTAAACACGCGTAAACTTAGTTAAACCAATCAAGGATAAACAAAAAAACTATTTTTTTAAATGTTTTAAATTCAAAAACATTAAATCATTTAGTTTTACAACAATTATAATAATACTATTAAGTGACACTATTCTAAAATATAACAAATTATTTTGGAATGTAGTAAATACTAGAATTATCTAACTTATTTTGCAGTCATTCATAAATAAGCTTACTGTGCTACAAGAGTAAATGGTTTTATAAGGGTTTTAAACATTATAATTAATTTACTGGACAAGACCAAACTGAAATAGGCCTAGAGCAAAGTCAAGAAACATTTATAATTCTTTCTCTATATTTACAATTACTTCCTCGCATTAGGCACTAGATAATTATGCCAGTTGGTAATAAAAAAGTCTTGTTTAACAAGGCGAAGTTAGGACTACAAAGTCCTCTCTACCACAACAATGTACGGTAGTTAACAATGTTAACTGCATGTGTCAGCATTGTTGATGAGAGTTAGCTGAAAACCTGTCAAAGTTTGACACAAATAATTGTGATGTCATAATTAAAGGAAAAATTCAAGAGAGAAAATGCAACAACTGAGATGTATAAAATTGCCTATCTCGGACTTTTCCAGCCACTCGGGGAAAAAAGTCCTAGTCCTTCTCAGACTAGGTCCTAGGTTAGGCCCTTGGCATCGGGTGGACATAGGAATATTATCTCTCCAGAAGTGACCGGAAAAGTCAGAGATAAGCAATTTTATAATTGATCTCAATCACTATTATGAACTTTCAATCTAAAATTGAGAATTCTTGGAAACCTTACAGCGTTGTACTCTGTCACCAGAGTGTGTGTTGGTTGCATTGCATTAGTTTAGAGTGACTATGACTCTAAACATTTCAATACAATGTTGAAATAATTCACGTTTTGAACATTTTTGAGTATTTTAAAGATTTGTTAAATTTTTTTCCCCGTTCTAATGTCTGGGAAACTGCCACATTATCCAGGAAAAAAGGTAGAAATTGAAAGAAAACTCTGCTCTCTGCCCTGTAAAACCTCTACCTGGTTATTCACACAGAAACTCAACAATAAGGTGTATGCAAGTTGATAGACATGTAAACAAACGTAATAAACCCAAAATTACAGATAATACAAAAATACATTTGTTCAGTGGTAAAACATGGACGGTACAGTTCATCTGAAACAGTCTTAGGTTAACTACAAAGATTCACGTTTATTACAATTAATCTCTGAAAAATCTAATATTAAAAAGTAGATTCAACATTTACCTATAACAGATAGTTCTACAGTAAAATAACATTCAAAACATTTCTGTGTACTATCGAGGCAAAAGCCAAACTCACCATTGCATTAATTTAAATTATTAATAAAGATCTTTTTCTTAACCATCACTGCAATAATGTACTAATCAATGGACTCGGAAATAAGTACAGTACTCTTTGGCCAAGCAGCAAAATGTGAAGTACTACTCAACATACTACTCAAGAATGCTGATGAGTTCTCCCTGCCACAGTGCTTTAACATTGTTACCAGTAGCCGCAGTATTCTAGCATTCTAATGTCTCTGGTCACAGTAAACAAGGTGTATCATTCGCACAGAGTCTGTAAAGCCAAGCCAAAGGCCACGGGAATGGATAGGCAGTTAGTGGTGTAACATGAGTAACCTGCAGCAATTTCTCAGTAAATAAATAAACATCAGAGGTTGAGGCCCACAACTCGGCAAACCATTCACCTCGCTAAGATGCCATGGATCCGCTTGCACTTGCCTTGATCGTTCAAAGCCTAAGCGATACTCCATAACCAATGGAGTGGTGAATTTGATATTATGTTTACAGGTTTGTAGGAGATGAAAACGAAAACAGGTTTATTTCCTTAAATAATTTAAATTATATCCTATACATTTCAATTATTAGTTGTGAGCACAGGATTTGCTCTGAATTGAAGTCAGAAAACATGCATGCCTACTAAAATATCTGCATCATATTGCTCTAACATCACAGAACTGAATCAGAATGACGCTAAGGAGACTCGGTTCTTCCGTCGCCTTAGGGGTCCTCCAGCCATAAAAAAGTTAAATTAAATGGAAAAAACTTTATTTTTGGCAAACTTAGGACCAAGCCTAACCAATAGGTACACAAATCTAAAGGCCCTTTCACATTACAAAACAGCGTACGTCTATATTGCGGCTCTATGTTTTGACCTGGCAATTTATAGCAAGCCATCTTTACTTAGCTACGTGGGCAATTCAAGCAATTTTTCTATGTACAGTCAAACATTATGTCGTCTATAGAAATAAAATACAAAATATTGTCATAAATAATGCTAGAAAAACTATATAACTGCTTTTTATTTTACGCTTTCTTTTCTTAAAATAAGATCAGAGCTATTTACAGTCAATTTGAACGTTGTTCACTGTTGGCCACATGCAAGTGGCTCATATGGTACCTAAATTAGAAGGAATTTGTGCGGAAAGTATTGCATCACAAAGTTAACGTACGCCATGTTGCAGTGCAGAAAAACCTCAAAGAAACCCTCTGACTCGGACAAACATGCAACAGTATGTCAATATTGATCAAAAAACAATCTCTTTCAAAACCATATAGTTAAGATAGAAACTAATTTTATTAGTAATGGAATGAACTCTTCATATCTTAATCAGACGATAGAAAATTATCTAGATTTAACTAACCTCACAAAGTAAATTGTGCGCGTAAATTAAGGCAGTAAATAACATGCAACTATAAGAAAAGTACAAAATACACACATCAATGAATGATAATATCATCATATTGCTACTTTATACCAAGAAACATTCACAACAGTCTCAATATTATGGCTACCTAATATAAATAGAGATTTATCTTATTAAGATGCTATGTTTCAAAAAGTTTTATTCTTCTTTTGTTCCTTAGTATTTTAAATTACTTGATTGTACTTGGTAAGAGTCCACTTTTTATGTTTTAAATTTAAGACATGTTTCGTCTTTATAGAACATCATCAGTTAATGTTGTATTATTTTTTCTCCAAAGACAAAACATGACTTAAATTTAAAAATTTTAAATATAAAAAGTTGGTTTTTACAAAATAAAACGAATTTACTTTATAGTGAACAATTCCACAATACAATCAACAACATTTTAAATAACCCTAACATCATTTGCTCTTTGTTGGAATGTAAAATTGCAAAAGTGTCAACCAGCAAACGGTTGTCTTTACACCATTCCTTTCATGCCTTGTTAAGTTTTGTACCTGACAATCGTCAAATATAATTTTCTTATTTTATATAAAAGTGGACTAAGGCATAATATACTGTAAACATTTGTATCAACATGTTGACAAATTTGTATCTAAAGTAGACTTCCTCTAGTCCGGGTTGGGGTAGTTAGCCTTTGGATGGTTTGGCTGATTACGCAAGTGTTCAGAGTCATGCAACCTATAGCGTCATCTTCCTGCTTCCGGAGATAAACAAAAAGGTCAGATGTCTTTATAATATTTTACAGAAATATATCATTAGTTTGCTGCTTTAATGCTTCCAGGCAGACACTGCCCATTCTTCAAGTCTGTTTAGATGCAGAATCAAGGGGTTCTCACTACTACCACCATTTTTACTGATTGAGCGTTTGGTTCTGAGGTAGCCGAACTAGAGGGAGTTGATATTCAACAAACATTGCTTGAGTAATACATAAAAGCCTCTAATGTTGCTTACAAAAGATTTGTGGAACCATTAATATTTGCACATTTACTATGAACAGCAAACTATAAAAATGTTATCAACTTATTTAACATTGTACGTTTTATGATGACGCTGGTATGAAAGTACTAATACTATTCACTATATTACAAACAACACTGATTTCTAAAACTAACTTTTACAACTACAGAATTATTTAAGGCAATTTTCAACTAAGGCACAAGACATATTTTACAGAACCTTTGGTACTTAGATCGTTCACCTGAAGAGTGCGACTAGAGTGGCGACAGTGATTGCGACAGAGGAGAGAGCAGTGAGAGAGGCTGTGTTGCACCCGTCCTTGCTGACGCAAGTGCAGTACTCCATCCAGATGTTGTATGTTCCCGTGCGCATGAGGCAGAAACGTTCGTCTCCTTCGATACCTGGCTCGCCGAGGTAAGCACAGCTCCTGAAGTACCGCCATTCTCCTTTCACTGTCAAAATATAAGATAACCAATTTGACAAGAGCATTATAATATGCTTAAAGTTAAGAACCATGTAGAACTGTTTTATAATTTGACAAATCCATGAAAATTTCCTCAGGAAAATTTAAGTGGAGGCTCGTCAGGTGAAGGGTCACTTCACTTATGTTTTAGAGGGAAAAAATTAAACTTTAACATTTAATTAATCCGTTTCCAAAGTACAATAACGACAGTGAGTGTGATACAAGCTTGATAGCAACAATCGATGGTTGCCTCGATAGTCGCCTCAGAAAGTTAGAATGCCTCTATTGTTGCCACTGGCTTACACGTAGAAGATCGGAATACTTTGTAAGGTGAAGAACTTTCTTCAAGTTTTCACCTGACGCCTATCTACGTGGTAGGGATAGACGCTGAGGGGCGAGGAAAGGCGTTGCGTTGCTATAGTAACAAGTGACGCTAGAAGTGTATGTTGAAAGCCTGTCATTTGCTCAACCCACCACATAGCAGACCAGTTGTCCAGCTGTCATTGGACCACGACCAGATAATGTACATTTTTAAAGAGTTAACTAGTTTTAAATAGTTAATAGTTGTATATTATTTTCTTACTGATCCAATACTATAAAACCACCTTATGCAACGATTTCTATACGTTGTCAGTGTACTCCACTTAGTACGGTTTTGCAACATTACAAACATTAACTTTTAGTTCCCTGCTAGAATTTGCAAATTTAATAACTACGTTTTAAATTATTTACATAGTTTCCTAGAGAAATACTCATAATTATCAATAAACAATGTATCTTGAATTTTCTATCCACGTGTTTAGAATCAATATTTAAACGTATTTAGTGGAGTACAGCTGATTTGCTCTTCACTTTCCTCTAGGCACACGAGCCACTGGCAAATTTTTCTTCTTAAGGTATAAACACTTACGAACGGCCATAGTAATCAAGTTTATACCCTCTTTCTCTTTAAGGTTGTGCCAATGGGCCATGCCAGTCGGAGAAACAGGTGGCAAACTATTGATTGGACTACGCCTACGCCACTCAAGAGCATTGAGCCGTCTATGAAATCCAGACGGGACCAAGCCCTTGCCAAAAGTACACTTCATACAGCGCAATCCAACTCGACACTACTATATCTCCAATATTTTTCTCAAACACTCGAGCAACCAATGATATAATTTTTAAAAATCTGCATCATAATACATTAAAAACATTTTCAGTAAGATCTTAATTAACTATCTAAAAATATTTGTGCTTAAGAGAAAATATTATGTTGACCTACCTTTCTGTCTGATTTTCCTGCACATTGTCGGCCTGACTCCAGGAAGATGTTCCAAGTCCCTCTCTTGAGCACAATCGGTTATAGGAACTGAGGAGTTGTCAAACGGATCTCCACACTTTGGGTCAGAATCAGAACGGCAAACCCAACATTTGATTCCAAGCCCTAAACAAACAATATATTTACAAATGTCTTTAATAGTTTAAAAATATTAGAAGGATAAAGTGAAAGAAAAGCTACTACAGTTTATAGGCTAAGCTGTTACTAAAATTGATACTTATGTCAATGTTGTATCTTGCTTATGGGAAGCAGCCCCTTAAAGTGTGTGTCAATCAAAGCAAGCATTTGGAAGACTATATCCTAAGTCAATTTTAATAGCCACTGAATATGTTTTGAGAATAATCTTATCTTCAGCCGCGTGTACAAGTAACTCAAATTAAAATTGAATACTTATGTTTTATATTTTTTACAACTTCCATTATTATAGTATTCCTTCAAAGAGGATTCTTTCAAAAATATTATATTAAATATTCTTACAAAAATATAATAAAACAAGAACTAGGTTGTTATTATTCTTTATGTATTAAAAATATTTAATGTTCCAGTTGTAGGACCTTGTGTTAGCTACAGTTACCTTTTGTGCCTGTAGATCCTACTGAAGATTCTTCTTGTACAGATGTACATTCTCGATTAAATATATAAATATCATCGTATTTTCACAATACTTTCATTATGTTAACAAATATATACACTATATTCACACAGTCAACTAAGTGACCATTTGTGTGTGACTGTGTGTATATAATGTTAACATAATGAAAGTAGTATAGTGAAAGTACACTGATGATGGGACACCCCAGTCTCAAATGTACATCTGTAAGAAGATTCTGTAAGAAGAATCTACAGGCACCAAAAGGTAACTTGTAATATTCTTTATACATTAATTTGTTCAAACAAAGGTTACAATCACTCTTTTGGTTTAATCACTAGAATTTTAATAGCCCTAGGACCAACGTCACGAACACTAGAAAAAAATTACAGATTTTGCTTTAGGTTCAGTGATTTTTTTGTTAAGACACCTTTTAGGTTCTGTTGCTCAAAAGAAAGAAACAAACTTTGGAGCCCTTTTCCCTGTGTGCTTGATTTTCACTAAATAGAGCAAGTCACTGAACTGTAAAAATAAGCTTCCTCAGTCCGTTCTACAAAGGCCAATAAAAACAATTTTCTTATTGTAGGTTAGAAAACAACTCTAAATTAAATTATTTTACTTTCTGACTACACCCATTAATTTATACAATGAAAGCGTTTTGTACTTTTTGCCACATTAATTTTTAATAGACATGAAACATTATTTATACTTAGTAATATGATGGAAGTAGAGTCACGACCTATATGAAAATGAAGAAGTATAGAATAACTAGTTGTTTATTTCCAGCTTTAAGGCCTTTTGTCAATTAAGTTACCTTTTATAGTCACCTGTAGACCTTTTGGTATTGTTTCCCGATGTACATTTCGACCTAAAGTTACTCGCCCCATTCTTCAAGGGCTCATGGGGAATCAAAACCTACCCCAGCCGACGGCAAGGACAACAGGAAGACCAGTCGAATATGTGTCAAACCCCCTAACCGGAGGGTCCAACCGCGCCGCGCTATCGCAACATGTAATGGACCAACAAGTGTATATAGTTTAGTGTGTGTTAATAATAATAATTTAATGTCAATATATACAATACAAATTGTTTTTGACATAATAATGTACATATAGGGTAAAATTCCAGTATAGTGACTTGTCTTCTAACTAGCAACTGATTTAGTACCTTCCAAAAGAGCCAAAAAACAATGTTTTAATTTCAAAAAAATTGCAAAAACTATAAAAAAATGTTTTTATAAAAAAAACTAACCTAAGTATTGATTTTAAATGTTTAGGTTTAAAGTCAATGACTTAACTTAACCTTACTTCACGGTAATACCTTATTCAGCCTTTAGGTTAATTTGATGTGGGTGACAGAGACTGTCCTCTGTCACAGAGATTCTCGGTGCCGCGCACACCGCGTCTTCTACTCGTAAAATAATCCCAACTTTAAAGCCACTTTTAAATATGTTCAACATAAAAAAATAAACTAACTTAACGATAATACCTTATTTACCTTTAAGTTAATTTGAAGTGGATGACAGAGACTGTCAGAGAGAGTCTCGGTGCCGCACACACCGCGTCTTCCGCTCGTAAAATAGTCCCAACTTTAAAGCCACTTTTAAATGTGTTCCGCGCCACATAACAATTTTTTATTTGTATAGGGATCTTCTCCCCATTGTGCTAAATCAGTTTTAACTCATGAGAAGACAAGTCACTATACTGGAATAATACCATACATAGACAGCATCCCCGTGGAGATGACCTACCTTTGGGTCGAAATGTACATCGGGAAACAACAATACCCTAAGGTCTACAGGTAACTTAGTTAAGAAGTATGGAGTTGAGGCAGTTAAACCAAAAACATTCCCAACACTTGATTATGGATTTAGTCTTTATAACAGTTAGTTTTTAAAAGAGGGATTTATAGGTTGTCCCTTAGAGTAACAGATATTCTACAAAATGTCAAGTAGGGCCTACGCCCTAGGATTTGGGCTTAACCTACGATACTGCTTACCTTCGTGGAAGAGGTAAACTGTTACCAATACAACTACAACCGTAAAGTTCTTTGAAAAAGACATATTTTATGGTTAAACAAACTTATAAATCACCAATTGATATAGGTTCAAGAGTAAGGTTTGAAATAAGATTTTGAATAAATCACAAATAAAATGCCACTAATATGTAATGGCTCTGTGAGGGTTCAAAACTAACCAACAGGCATAATAACCAAAAACAAAGCTTGACAGTCGAAGATCGAAGTTATCAATATACCGGAATTCTCGTAGTCGAATACTATTCCCATCGAAAGAAGACCTTCTCAGTATTATGTAAATTTCAAATTTTCTATCCTAGACTGGACGTCGTTTGACATTTCTGACATACTCAATGGCAGTTTTCATTTGGACCGTACATAAAATACCGACCATTTGTACGTAAAAGTAAATAAAAACATCAGGTCATTTAATTTATTTTTTCAAAACAAAACTAGGTCATAACTCGATTTACGAAAAAGTCGAGAGTATAACTGCTTCCTGACAACCACTCCCACTGGTTTGCCACGCCCTCTAGTTTCTCTATGTATTCCTCTATGTAGAGTTTCCTTCCAAGATACGTTAATACCACTCTTTCGATTTACCTAGTACATTAAATTTAAATGGTACTGTATGACTATATAGTCAATGCTAATTGTATGTGGTCTGCTTGTTTTTGATTTGGTGTTGGAACTAATATTTTGCTTACAATTTTATTTCTAGTTTTTATTTAATATAAATTTTTCTTCAAACGTAGTTTAATTTTTATACAGTATTATATTACCTGTCAACAGTACTCTTCGACGTTTTTAACCTTCCACCGTAGATCTATGTCAATACTGAACCACAGAGTAGAGTAAATATATTTGTGTGGGTGTGTCTGTTTTCCATCGTTGTTTTGATGTTTTCTAAAAGTTGCTGTACTACCCTCTGAGAGCTTCGCCCAAAGGATTATATTTTAGTAATTGCCCAGAAGTCTAGTTCAGTTTTAGTCCTGAAAATGTTGAAATATCATATTTACATACTAAGTGCGCTTTTCTCTTCAAGTTTGTTTTTATCATGTAAGTATTTGTGCATAGGCACTAGGATTAGGCAGTATAGCAGACGCTGTAGGCAATTTTTAAAGTTAAGCCTGGTTATTTACAACATGACATATTGAGATACTAATAATACTAACAATTAGTATATGTATTAGTATAAATTAGTCAAAAGCAAATCCGTGGTTTTATTTGGATCATTCGATGATCAACAACATTCTTAAAGGGCCTATCACCTGCTCAAGTGGTACCAGTAATACTTGAAGTCTACAGATTGATAATTATTATTGTCTTCATCTTTAACTGAATGCTGGATTGATTGTGTCAGTGTAGCCATGGCTAGTTCTTTTCTGAGAATAAAGACAATTTTCTTGACATCTCTCGGTGAGTAGATCCATGTAGGCTCTATCAGTGAGGTATTTCATTCATTCACTTATATTAGCATATGGGTGACTTTGTCTTAACTTAAAATGCCGTCAAACAGTTTTGTGACATTGAGCCTACGCCTTGACCCAGTAGCAGTGCTTGATTACAACATTAGAGTAGGCCCACCGGGAGGTTTGAGAGGTATGTTAACCCCCAAACATAAGAGGGGATGGGGGCTCTTCACTGTAAAATTATGAAAATCTAGGTGTAAAAAGAGTTTTTGAGTCTATTTTTTTTAGTATTTGAGAGGAGTCTGCCTATACATATAGGGTTATGTTCAGGAGCATGCGGTAAAGCTCGGTTTAAAGACTGATAAGGGTGATGATGTTACCAGACTATTGCAGCTAAATTTAGGCAATGTATATGTTGGCATTGACGCTGGGCGAGGATCAGTGGCATATTAACACCAACCCCGCCGTGCAGGGGAAAGCGCAGCAGTCCTCCGTTACGTTGCTTGCCAATCAGTGTCAGAACCAAAAACCTAACTTATTTTTTACTGTGTTTCGCGTTGGTTTGTCACAGTTTATGGTCAGTGTTGTCGCAGTTATTGTAGCTGTAGTGTTTAAAATTGAAATGTCTGAGAAACTAATTGGTGCTCAAAGCAGAAAAAAGAAAAAGTTAAAAAACTTCCTAAAATAAGTTAATTTTTTACAACCTGTACTTAATCACAGAATTCAGGTGTAACTCTTAGTTTTGTATAATGTATTATAGAACAAAAAATAACAATATCATTTAATTATATTAAAACCACATGCCAGGTGTTCTTGTTGAAAAAATGAAACTCGAAAAGTCTTGCTTTACAAATTTTAAGGTTTCAAGGACGTAGACCCTCTTACTAGACTACTCTTACTTTAACGGTCTTAAGCAGACCACATACTGTCGAGCAAAGTACCCAGCCCAGCCTACCACCTAGCCTAGCTGCATGCCCAGCATGCTGGGTGTCATCCACACACTGTCGATCCTGTGACCTAGCATGCTGGGTGCTTTGTCAATTGTGCAATGAATTTCTAGGTGAGTGTTGCTACTTGTGCTGCTGGTATTCTGTTTTTGAAGAAAAAGAAACGAAAGTTTGTCGGTTGTGGTCTAAAACGTCAATAGCTGAACGGTTGAAGTTTGGTCATATGGTCCTATTAACTGAACTTGCTACTGATGAACCAAATGACTTTAAAACTATGCAAAAATGAGCGAGGATTTCTTTAATTATATCTTTTAACCACACAAAATTATAAAAACCCACTTTTGCACCAATCACTAACTCCCAAGCAAAAAGAGGGAACACTGGTGGAGGCACGGCGAGGGGCACGACGGTTAACCACACATGGTCGAACATGTTGGGCACGTTGCTAGGCTGGCTGGTGCTGCCGTGCCCAGCATCTAGCCCAGCATGCACGGCGTGCTTGCTATATTGGAACACACACACGGTCGAACATGCTAGGCTAGCTGCTAGGATCGGGCTAGCTACCTAGCTGCACGCCCAGTGCGCTCGACTGTGTGTGGGGGGCTTTAGTCGCCTTCTAAGGTCTGGAAATGCTGCAGCTGCCCACGTGGATTTCTTCGATGGATCTCCCATGTCCTTCAGGAAGAAAGTGCTCGCCTCTTCATTAATTAGTGTTAGATGTTCTATTGTTTTCATTTATTTTCACATTTACATTGTTTGTTACTTATTTCAAATATATATTCTTGTTATTAGACTCAGTCACTTTATGCTTATTATCTAATTTATAAATTTGATCTTCATGTTAATATTCAATGTACACTAGTATTACGTCAGGTCGCCATCGAGCCCCTTTGTCACTTAGTACATACTGGTATTGCTCACTTAAGCTATACTTGTGTTACGTATAAATATTGTGTAACACATATATAGCTGTGTATAGAATTTTATCTCTGCAGTTTTAGGGGATTTCCAGAAAAAATTGAAGAGAGTGACTTGGAATAGCCAATTTGTTTCTATTCCTAGTTAAATATTCATGATTAGAGCCCAATTTGGGCAGTTTAAGTTCATCTGCTCTGATAGCCATTACTGTTTCTAAAATATAAAGTCCATAGATAGTTAATATTCCTAATTCACCAAAAAGTTCCTTAACAGAATCATCAAAACTTAATTTCAACATTATCTTTATAGCTTGTTTCTGTAAAATTAGTAACTTGTTTAAGTTATAATTACTAGTTGCCCAGTACATCACTATACCATAGTATAAGTGAGAGTGTATATGAGCATAGTACACCATTTTTAGTAAATCAATTGAACAGAGTTTAGCAAAATTTCGTAGGACGTACATCGCACCATAACATTAAACTATGCAATAAATAACTAAATATTCACAATTTTTTTAAAATTACAATTCAACAACAAGGGAAAACATCAGTACGACAGAACAGTCAACTTGTTTGGTATGTAAACAATGCTACTAGTGCTTCAAATACATGTGACAAACTTAAGCAACTTTCCGGCAGTAAAATATGTGGGCCAAGGAAAGTTAAAATTAATTAACATTAGTTTAGCGAGTGAACACAGTAGCTTAACCATATAGAATTGTAACTCAGTTTGAGATTTTTTTGCTTGAAATGCAGCCTCATTTCTGCTAGTCAGGCCTCAAAATTACCATAGCTTGCTTTGGCCCAGCCATTTTGCCAATATCCCAGTAGTACAGCTGGCTCTTCTATCATTTACCCAAATGCCCAAGACCAGGCCAAGCTGAGAATTTCTTTTTCTAAATTAACTTAATGTTTTACCCAGTATGACAATATTCTTAAATGTTGATTTTAGGTGATGCAGTTCGATGTTATCAGTGCTCATCCCATCAGGATGCCAAAGGAGAAGACAATTGTGGAGCATATAAAAAATTCCAGAAAGATCGTCACATAGCTGTAGAATGCAACAGTGATGAGTCAGTGGCCCCCGGCTCATTCTGCATGAAGATCACACAACAAGGCCCGAGAGGATTTATTTGTAAGTAAATAGTTGGCAGTATCTTTGTATTCCAGGACTCTCCCAATATTTGGCCTGCATCAACTTTGTATCAAACAATTCGTCTGTTTAACCCTAGATTACTTACTTACCTTCCCAAAAGTTGTATGGCCATTAACCATTTGTAAATTTTGTTATTAGTATTACTTGTCAGATGAAGAATTCTCAGTACAGATTTCACGTTTATAAATAGTGTTAAACTAAAGTTTATAGTTTATTCAACTGATGTAAACAAGCATAACTGACATAAAATAAGGATAACAAGTCTCACACAGTTCTTTGTGGACCTTTTTTAAATGGAGTGGCGGCTCCAGGGCATAAGCTAAGAGTGACTTACCGAAGGGTAGGGTTGGAGGTTATGGAATACGTGCGGCCAGATTTCAGAGCTGAGCTGTGTAAGTTTTGGTTCCAAAGTTAAAGTGACTGGTAGACAAAGTCGAGTTGAGTTGGTGATGCAGTGATGAAGAGTTGTATTGCAGGGGATGGAAGATGGCGGCAGGTGATCCGAAGATGTGCTTCAGTAGCGGAGACAGGAGTGACGGGGTTTGCAACTGGGGAGTCTACGAGAACGGGATCTACTGGGAGGAATGTTACTGCTCGGAAGACGAATGTAACACTGCCACTCCCCTTACGACTAGTTGTGTTAATGTCATGATGGTCTCGGCCGTAGCGATGTTCCTCACAAGATATCTCACAGCCTAGCAGTTGTATGTTTCAAGCACTAATAGTTTTATCTGAAGCAATTATTTGATGAATGAAGGAACAACAAAATTACTATTAGAGTTGGGTAGGCGCTGTAACATGCAAATAGCATACACAAATTTAGGAGAAGGAAATTCAATTTACCTAAGCACACTTTAGAATTGCACATTATTAATCATACTTTTCATAATATTGTATAGAATCAAGAGAGATTACTAATTGGATCACAAGAATCATGTCGATCAGCAAACATTCCATGCATCTAGAAAAATAGTGTGACATTATGTTTTTGTATAGGCACACCAAATCACCAATGGACCCACCGTTGTGGTTTTATGGGTACATTTATACTTAACAGGATTTCCCTTTACCAATTTTATTGTGATTTTATACCATTCATTAACCCCTTTTTTAATAACTTTAGAGCAGTACATTTATTATAAGTTCAATAATTTCTTGAGTATGGAGTACAATGATTAAAATGTCATCCATCTGATTTTTAACCAGCAAATATTCATCTATTTTTTAATATTTTATGTGGTATAACTCATATGGTGTAATGTATTATTAAAAATGTTAGTTTTAAATTGAACATTTTACCTTTTTGACTAGTTTTTACAATAATAATATTGTAAATATCTTGTTTTTATGTAAATAAGCAAGCTTTAGTAACTAGTGCCTTTGAATGATTTTGGCTATTTAAGTCAGTATTACTACATTTAAGCATTTTAATTGTTAGTTGTAAACAGTTAAAAAAACCTTTGTTTCAACCCAATTGATTAACCACACAAGTAAATTGTCTATTGTAAAGGTAAAGGTAAAGTTTGTCTTGTTTAACGAGGCAGTTAGAACTGCAAAGTCCTCTCTACCAATCAACCTCGACCTTACCTACGCCATCAGATAGTCACATTACAAATGTAAGTGGTGATGGGGACGAACCCGCTACCGAGTGATGAGTCGAGTCGCTGCAAGATACCAACCAGCCAACGGATTCGCTTATACCTATTGTCCATCTTGAACTAGAGTTATTAAATAATCTAGCTTTGAATTAGACCTTTGCCTTATACCTAAGCCTCGGCTGAGTGCAGAGTGCAGTTCTTAGTTGTGTGTTGTGACAGATGAGTTCAACAGTGTGTGTTGAGTACTCTGTGGAGAAGTACAGTTCCAGCAGCTTCTAATCACTTGCTGTCTCTCTCTGTCTACAACTCTTGCCATGGATCCTGGACTGTTTGTATTAGATCTGTTTCTGTCCAACAAATTATTTTCAAACAGCACCTAGTTTTTGCTATTCTAAATATACTTTAGTTACGCTTTTGTAACATTTGCTTACATAATCATAAAGCAAATAGCAAATTGATAAGACATGTCTAAAGCCTTTAAAATAATATATATTGTGTAGTTTAGTATCTAGGCTGAGTGCCTTCAATTTAGTTTTTTATTAGTGGAAGTTGACAAACTATTCTCCGTCCATATTTATTGTGTTTGTTTGTATACAAATTTAAACTCCATTTTTGTATTTTTTACATTTTATACAGTAATAAATGTCTTTCTATTTTACAATGTTTGTATATTCCCCCCAATTTTCATTTACTGTTATGATGATAGAAAGAGATTGATTGAAGGTGTGTAATAAGTTTCTTTAATATCAAATAACACAAGTTGAAGAAATGAATTAGTGCTAATTCCAAAATGATAAAAATATTTTATAGGCAATCATATTATTGATATCCTTCCTCTAAGAGGTTGTAGAAAATTTATTTAATATCTAAACACCAACAACTTTTTCCTTTGAAGGTTAGGTTAGGCTGTTTAAAGAAAAGTGCTAATTTTTATTGTCATCATTATTTAGATTTTAGTTTTTAATATATTTCAATGAGGATAAAGGCTGTTTGCTAAAACTAAAGTTGGAGGAGGTGGTCTTCTCTCTGGAGGTGCTTTATCCTCAGCACCGACCTGGGGAGTACTGAAGCAGAGGAGAGCAATCAGCAAGTACACAATGATGACGAGGCATACGCTCATGAGCACCAGACAAGTCGTGTTGATCATCGCCTGTATCAGCAACGGCAGTTTGAACTTGGCCAATACATCATCAGTCAGTTCAATTTCCTGCAATTTAAAGTTGACTATTATAGGGAAAAATATATGTCAACTCCCGATTAACCGTAATCGGATTAACCGCGACACCAACTGGAAAAATCCAATGCCATCCTCACAAAACAGACGATAATAGTGTCCCGCGACCTTGACTCGCTGCTTTCTCTGACTCTGACAATATTTGTCCAAAAATAGCACTTCCCACCTACCGAATTACCCATCCGCCTCACTGATAAATCTAGGACTATTGAAGATTTTGACAGTGGTATAAGAGGGCATATAATTTTGTGAAGTGCGGTTGCAGGAGTTGTTTTGTTATCGAGTGGTTATTGTTGATTGCAAAACTAAATGCAAACGGGTCGTATTGACAATACAGCAAAACTCAACATGATGCAAAATATTGATCGTGGTTCATCAGTAAACAAATGTGCAACCAGTATAACATTGTGCATTGGCGATACAACGGTATCACAAGTGATATACGAAAGTATGATAAAAATAACAGCATAAACACTACCAATACTCTGGGATTTGCTTATCCGGGAAGCCTCAACCTGACTTTATCGCGGTTAATCGGGAGTTGACTGTAGTGGTAAACTTTCATAACTAGTTTGAAAAGCCAAGGTGAGTTTATGACACTTCAGTATAAAAAAGTTGATAACTTATTATACATACTTCACTGATCCAAAGAAGCGGGAATAGACCTTCTGTAAGATTTTCAGTCATGTGGAAGCCTTTAATTCTTGTTATCGGGATGTTGAATTGAACCCTCTTGGCTGCTATGACAGGAATTCCAGATTGCTAAAACAATTATTTTGTTGTTAGTTTTTAGTCATAAAATTAGCTTGTATTGGTTGTTTGGTTCACCTGATTTCTATTCTTGTTCTATACTATAATGGCAGGAAAAAAGGTTGGAGTACATGGTACAGTGACATACTTGAAGAGAAAATTAACGACTAGAATTATGAATATTTTATATTATCCCACAATAGATGGTATCAAGTTGGCAAAAATGATATAGTTGTTTAAGTGAATGGCCATCAGACTTTCTCTTTATTGAAGAAGCTTTAGCTCAAAGGGCCGTATCAATGTAGTATCAAACAACATTACAAGTGATGTACTGATGTTTAACTGTTGGTTTAAAAATGTTTGTTCTATGACCCAATCCTTACAAAATCGCTAGCTAGTTTCACACTAGTTTTGAGCTGGACTAAGTGACAGTTGCCTTAATCTGTGTGTCTGTTTACTGATTTTACTGTTGATCAGCTAGCGTACTCATTGTCTGATCACACCTGGGCGCTGGTGTGTCTAAGTGTGGCACAACTCTTATTTGCTAAGTGAGGCTTTAAACTTAAACATTTTGATATGTTAGTAATCAGAAATCAGATATTTATTGTCATAAGGAACATAAGCAATGTTATAGACAGAGTCATAGAGGTTTTTATACTAAAAGTACAAGTCAATAGTTAAGTAGTACCAAAAGTAAACGAAGAATCATATCTAAATGGCACTGGGGCTATCTCATCTTCCAATGGTTTTCTTATATGGCACTGCCTCTTTTAGCTATGCCATTTATCTTCCAGCACCGACAACATTATTGGAGATTCTAAACGGTGGCAGTGTCTTCCTCCAAAAACTGAACCTCAAAGCAGCCCTAATCTGTTAATTCAGTTTACTTTTTACCTCTAAATTTGCTGCCTCTGTTAATAAAATAGCTCATATTTTCACTTTTCTTTGTTAACAATAACTAATACATGAAAAACATCTTTTGGGATATATTATAGTTTTCCAATATTTTTTATGATGAAATGAAAAATAAGTCTATTTTAATACTTACGGGATGTATGAATATTTCACTATTATGTGAACCGCTGTCAGGGATCATCCCGCTGGCGTAAGTTCTAAATTTCTCATCTGCATGGTAAAAGTGTGGATAAGAAATGACAACAGGAACCTCTGTAATCATTGATTACCTGTTTATTCCCATCAACTGAATAACAACACTAAGTCACCTATAAAGCATCATTTTCAACAGTGTCAGGTATGTCTAGAGTGAAAATATGACAATTCCAATATCAAATTTTTTGAAAAACCGATTCAATTAATTTAGCGCTTAAAGAAGTGTTTCATTGTACTGTATTTGTTTCTTAATATACAGTGTGTTTCTTAGTCACCAAACACTGTAGGAAATTATTTCTTGGGCTAAATAGATTGAGAAAATCAAATTCATTAAGTATATATACCCTACATTATTTGTACCACAGTTGCCATTTTGTTTTTAAGATTTATCTTGTAACTGAAAATCTATTTAAGGTATGAAATTGAAATTTTGCATGCGTCTATGCTCTAATGACTGATTAAAAAAATTAAAGTGCTCTGACCAGTAAAAGCAAAATGCAAGCCATGCAAATTGCAAAAACTTTAAACAACTGCTTTGTAACAATTTTATTACAAATTCAATTACTGTATGCTATGTTTTTGGACAAGATCAGTAAGTAGGTAATGTAGGTATGAAGAAAATGCGTTGCAAAACCCAATTCTGTGCTGTGAACTGAGTTCATTACACCCAAGGTCACTATCCTAAAATACTGCAGATAATTATGAAACTGTCAACATATACTCGTAATGTCCAAATTTAGTCTTATATAGATTTACAAAATTTAAACTTACTCATACAGTTACTAACATCTCGGAGACCAGATTCATTACAGAATATTGGATTACTAGAATCACAGTAACAACTGTTTTCTGATACTAATTGATCGTTTTCCAACCAACTACTAGTCACTGAAAACTTTTGAACGGAAATCCCTTTTGATTTTGTCTCCTCATCAAAGCGTAATGTCAGCACCCTGAAACAAAATAAATTATTTGCAAGTGAGAAATTTATTAGCTAGAACTATAAGAAAATTTTTTTCGCTAGAACTAGTATATCAACTTTAATTGTCAAAGAAGTAAAGGCTGTCCTGTCAATAAACTCATTATTTAATAATTAAATTTTAATTTGGACAAACTTATTTCTTGGGATTTATTGGTATCATCATACAAACTCAAAAAACTGTTCGTGAAGTTTAAAATAATTTACTTAACAAAAGTAAAGATGCTTAGAAAGGTTGATTCCCCTAACTGCCAATTGCTGTCCCACTTAAAAATTACCCAATAACACTTTTAAAAAAGTACTTGTAAAAAGTGTCTTTTCATACTTACTTATTTAATTGGTAGCATATCAATATTTATGGTTTGAATTTGATTCTTCCTAACCTGGCATAGTTACCACATTAAATAATATTAAAAAATGTTTTCTTACTGACAAACGTCTGAGATGTACACGTTAATGAGATCGGATTTGGAGATGAAAGGAGCGAAGGTGAGCGCGTCGGTCCCGTGCAGTTTGTCACATTGTGATCCAGGCTGCCACACGTTGAGTTGGTTCGTCCCATGCTTCGACAACAACAACCCGGCTCGACGGACGTCTTTTAACCCTCGATCAACCTCGTAGGGACCTTGAAGAGTGTAGTTTTTCTGTGAACATTTCACTATTTATATTTGACACATTTAAGCCAGGTCTGAATAAACAAGCTTTTACTGTATCAAGGTAGACATACCTTGTTAGATAAAAGATTAATTTATACAATTTTTAGAGTTAAAAAACTGTATCGTTCAGAATTTAAATTAAGAATTTGATTTCAATTGATGAAATCCATTCAGTAATTATTCAATTTTTTTGAGCTATAACACTGAGAAAGGGAGCGTAATACTGAGGATCAACATAATTTATCATTTATTATGTCTAACTACTCAAATTTAAAAGAATTAAAAGTACAAGACCGAGAGTCAAAAAGTTTTTTAAATGCAGAACTCACATGAGCAAAGAAGGAGTACAGAAAGTCTTTTGAGTTCTCTTTCTGCCTGATGTTTGGAGGTGCATGACTGGGAAGAGCATTACATATCATGGAAGCAGTCGTCCTCGCCGCCTCAGAACAGTGGAGAGTGATTCCATCAAACAAGAAATCTCTCACTTTGTTACTGGCAAATATTGTTGAAGAATTGGGAAATATTACTTGGGCTGCAGAGTTCAGTAAAGAGACTAAAGATGGACCGATACTGTGCACTAGCTTGGCTGTTACCTAAAAATACCACCAGTACAATTAGTTTCATTAAATACTATTAAGGTTTAATTCTTCAGAGGTTGATTGAGCAAATGTTTTTTTTTAAAGAGTACGACATTTGACCTTTTAATTTTTGTTTTATTTATAACTTAGGAATTTTTAGTTGACCAGAGTTTTTGTATAAGTTTTACTTATCTAAAAAAACTTGGGATCTCCAATCCTGGGATCTCGGACTGATTCCATTGCCAACGCCCCCAGACTTTATAGGGTCTAATCCGAGGACCTAGCTTATGTTCTTCGCACAAAACTGTACCAAATGTACATCACGTTGTATGTTCTGTTCATTATCGGCTTTTAAGAGGATAAATAAAAGGATTTGACCAATATAAGTGGTAAAAACTGCTAATATTAGATATAAGTAACAATATTAGATTGCGGCCAATATTGGTGCAAAGGTTATGTGTATTCTGTGTATAATGGGGTTTTAGTTAGTATTCTTCAATAGCTTTATTTTGTAGGAAATTCATTAATTAAAAAAAGTACCGTTTAACTCATTAGGTCAACAAAAAGTACTAAAATGTGACATTTTGACTTATTTTTTATTTGTTTTCAAAATGATGCAGACATAATAAATGTTTCATGCACTTGAAATAGTTGGCAAAAGGTAAAATATCTTCTAAAAACTATAAAAACAATAGTGTAATTTGAAATGGATACTGAAATATTTAATGGATTTTTTAATGAAATTTTCCATTTCAAATTAAACTATTGTTTTAATAGTTTTTAGAAGACATTACCAACTATTAAACTTCAATTAAACCGTAGATAAACTGTACTTACATAAAGACCAGCGTTGAGGGTAACCACTTTGTCATCCAAGGAATTGGGAGATGTTAAATCTTCTCTAGCTTTGTAAATCGTTCTTGTCAGGTATGTAATTGAGTTCTTTTTATACTCCAAAGGGATTTTTTCTGTGGACTGTCTTATCAAAAAACATAAAGTACGTTAAAAGTATTATATTATAATTACCAATAGTATTTGAAATATGTTATTAAGAACTAATATGTACACAGAATTAATAAAAAATTACAGATCATTAAAATAATTTACAATGTTTTTTAAGTTTTTGTTAAAACTTACTCAAACACATAAGGGCCTATCTGTTTAAAGACTGGATTTGCTGTGCCTGCTGATACTTCCTCAGCATTTGTCAAGTTCCACAGGTAGATTTTAGTGTGGAATGGCACTTCCTGATGAATCCAGTTCTTCAGCATGTCTGATCCATTGCGAAGTTCAGTCCACTGAAGAAAAGGTTAGAAAAAAGAGTTTGATATGTGATTTTGTAAATACCTTTACTGGCTTGTAGATCCTATCACAACTCACTACTCAACTCTTTTCATAGGATTTATACAGGCCAGAAAAAGTATTTATTATATTTAAAAGTTCCTGAACTGGGGTTTGTGTTTAAGTGGAACAGAGGACCAATAAAGACTATATAATTATATTTTATTAAAATATACAGTTATTATTCTTACAATTCATAATGCCGCATGTGCTAATATGGTTAAGCAAGCCATGATTATAAAATATATGGGTAACAACACTGAAGGATTCAACCGAGTTTGATAGAGAAACTTTTGTTTTTTTCAAGAGCAAATGGGCTTGTTATTATTTAACATATAGTAATAAAACATTAAAAATCAAATTGTAAATGTTTACAAGTTTACTCGCTTTTTAGCAATGCCATGCAAAATAGATTCTTTTATTATTCTCTTATAACAAGTTTACCAACAAAATATTCATACTCTGGTTATGACAGCTTCTTCAACAATAGGCACGATGACAAGGTAGAGTATCAATGTCAAAAATAGAACTACAATTGACAGCAGTATGGCCAACTTTCCGTACTTTAAGTGCCATTTTTGCAGATATTCTCTCCTGTGAAAAAACAAATACCAGATTTGAAATAATTATCATCACCTTGCCTCTACATTCTCTACACATGGAAAAATTATCTTCTTTTCAAATCAGAATGTGATCCAGTTAGAGGACATCCACCCATCAAACAAGAGACAAGGAATACCATTGAACTGGGAAACATAGAACTGAACCGGTTTCCCAATTCTATCAAAAGTGCTCCGATGCCAAATGCATTCAAAAGTGGTCCAAAAGAAACTTAATGGCAAGATAGTTTTATATTGTGGACAAGTTTATGGCACATGATTGGGAGAACTCAGAACACTTAACAGCTGAGCGTGTGAATGAGCAAAACTGTATATGTTTGAAAATTACTTTGATGTCCGAATGTATAGAACATTTTATTTACTAAACAAAACAATTGTGTACTGAACCGTGCTATAGGGTTTCCGTAATTTAGCATTTATTTGTTATTAAAGAAGGTCATCTTCGTTGAATAATTAAACTAATGATTCCTTAACCGGCAAAAGGGCTCTTGCTTCTTAAACTGTACGAAACTTGTCAAAAATTAATAATTTTTAAATACCAATGAAGGTATTTAAAGTTGAAATAGTTCTAAGATAAATTGACACAGGTGAAAAAGTAAAAATGTAGGAATTGACAACAAATAACCTGGTCATCTAAAATATGAAAATTACTTTAGTTTTGATGTTAAATAATATAAACTAAGCAAACCAACAAAAATTTAAAATCAATCCACACATTAGAGGGGGTTTGAAGATAAACTATTCAAAAAATGTAAAGACCATATTGTGGCATTACAGGTGCAGCCAATGAAAACACAAAAACTTACAAGTACTTGATCAAACGAAACTGAACTATACCGTGTTTTATAGAAAAACTTTTAAAGAAGCACTTTAGAGAATTGTAAACTTGACTATGCAGTTGCAGATAAGGTTTTATTTAATGAACAATCTAAATTAGGGCTAATTATCAATTAAATATGTATAGACTGCACAATAGAAAACACACTTTTCAAAAAAGTTATTTAAAATCATCTAACCAAATTGTAGAATTTGCACCTCACTCACCAAAACACTGATAACATACTCATACTCGTATTTGCTTATTGCTGTGGAACTGTGAGAACACAGACTTGCATGTGTAGTGTCCTTGCATGTCGGAAGTCATTACTGTGCAAACAGTCAACCAAATAATATACTCTTTGTTATTAATCACAATCATTCTATCATAACGCTTTCGTGATACACTCCGCATGTTATTGCTTGCAACTTACACCACTTCATCACAACATCAGTCAACACTCAACATTCCATTCCTCTGAGTAAAAACCAATTAGGTTTTGGAATTATTACGATAATTTAAATTATTATAAAATACTATTAATGTTAATTCATTCCATTATACATATACTGTTTACAAGCCAATATCATATCATTTCATAATGGTCAATTTGGCTCTTATTTGTTTCAAAATGTTTAGTCCGTCTAAACACATGCAATGACGATGTAACATTTGTTTTCAAAACATGTTATAAAATAAAGTTATTGTAGGTATCAGAATCAGAATCAAACATCTTTATTTCACATTGTACAATACATACAAAAATAGTGTCATGTCTAATGTACTAGGAACAAAACAAATAACAAAGAAGTTAACAATAGAAGAACATATCCTATATTTAAACTAAGAGTATTTAAAACTAACTTTTACTTTAACTTGAAACAAGGTATTCGTCTAGTGAGTAATGACTTTTATTTAACAGATATTTCTTAACTAAATGTCTAAAACATTTTTCTCCACATTACTTTTATTAATTGTGGCAAAGATTAAAAACTGTGATCCCATATAAAACGCTTTTTAGTGTAAAAAGACAAATGGTGTTATGAATGTCTATTAAATTTCTATTTCTTGTATTATGAAAGTGACAGTCGCCTCTAAGATTAAATTTGTGTAACTGATCTGATATACAAATAATACAGTCTAAAATATATTGATCATATACCGTGAATTTTCAATTCACAGTTTTTCTTAACTGACTCTACTGGGTTTAACAATTCTTAATGCTTCTAGGTATTTTATTTACTTATACATTTACAAATATTTTAAAAGCAAGGATACAACTTATTGTACTGGCTTATAGTGATTTACTTTTATAATACTTGTTATGGTTTTGTTCATATTTTAAATACCAACACAATATATTAAATTTTTATATTGGTACAATAAAACGGTGAACTTTAGGCTATTTTAACTATTGCAGAATATGTCTATACAAATTATTTGTAATTTAATGTCTATTCATGTGATGTCATAGTACAATATCAATCTAATTAGTTGCTATTTGAAGTCTCATGACATTGGTTTGTTTAACGGTGTCACAGTAGTGAGTAGAGCATGAGAAGTTGCTGTGATGAGGTTATCTGTGGACAGTTTTGTCGGAAGGGTTGTTTGAACAGAAGGACGTGACAGATAAACTGTGTAAACATAATGATTTGGAGACTTCTAAAGTTTTTGGTTTGGTTCTACGTTTCCGCTGGTAATTCTCCTCTCCTATCGTTGACTGTGTCAATTGCCTCTCAGCTGATAGACTTGTTTTCAAATGACTTTCCTCATTCATTGAAAGTTAGTTTGCATCCATTGTGGTCAAACAGAGTGAATATCTTTTATCTATGATTAAATCAACAAGATAAGTCGAACTGTAGTTGGCTCAGAAAATTGTTGTTGTACCCATGACAAACGGACTTTGTAGAGGATTTCTAGTTTCTTCAAACCTAAAGATATTAATTTTGTTTTAATTATGAATGTAAAACAACAACAAAAAATGTTGTTTGAATGCTTATGAGACAGATTTTAATAAAATATAATTGATTTATTGTGCAACTTTTCTTTTTGCAGTACCATTAATGTTTTAATATTTTTTTCTGGCAGTACCAAAAACAGTTTTGTTTTATTGTACCTGTATTTTTTAAATACTTGAAACTATTCAAAGTAATTTTAAGGGCAGTTTTAATCTTTTCTCCCAAATTGAAACCACTGATTATAAATAAATTATAAGTAATTTATTAACTTATTTGCAAACACAACTTATTTCTCGGATTTAAAAAATGAAAATAAAAAATTACAAATAGAAGTATGTGGACTTTAGATTCTGTCCAACTATACTGTTTAAATACCCTAAGTGTTTTTATAACTGAAAGATGACTATGTGAATTTTTAATTGGCTCCTTAGCCCAATAACCAATTTGATTTTGTTTTCAAGCAAACTGATCGCTGCAATGTTTTGTTCAATTTATTATGATTAGAATCTTCTATTCAAGTCTTAACTTCTAATACCAGAATCCTATATTTTTTGTTTTATTTAATAAATTATAAATAGTTAAGCACTATTACAATAATTGAGAAGGCATATTTTTATTATTAATGTGTATAGTACAGTTTTGGGGTTTTCTTTATTATCTTCAGCCCAGTGAGGTTGCTGCGGGTTTTAAGAGTTATTCAGTTATTTAAAGCTTATCAAGAAAAAAGCCCCTTGGCATGGAAATAAATTGTTAATATTGTACTCCTATCAAAACAAAAAAATAAATCTATTCTATTTTAACTTTCAAAATTCTAAATTGCTTCTATGTAAAGTTGCTGAAGCAAATACAAAATTTAACCCAGAGTAAAATCAATTGTGTATCAGTCATTTATAAACTACCTTTGGTCAGATAAATAATATAAATCTGAAATAATGACAAGTAACAATATTTGTAGCGATAAAAACACCCACTACCGCCCAGGGTCAAGCTTATCCTAAAACTTTGTACTTTACTCAGTTACTAGATTCTACGTCACATTTGACATTAGTGTGTGTGATAGTCCATTCTAAAATAGTAGAAAAATCCAGATATCCCATCTCGTTGAACATTAGAACATGATGGTAGCATTGCTGTCGAAAGCGCTTGTCAAATAAAAATACGACTCTTTATTGGCCTTCTTGTAATTTAAATATTCTGTAAGTATTGCCAATAATCTCCATTTCATAAAATTATTAGAACCTGAGGAGTTTTTTTTGTAAATTTTTAACATATTTATTTGTTGCAAATATTTATAGGTAATAGAACGGTTATGCTTTATTTATTTATTTTGTAAGAACATCATTGATTACAGTTTAAATTTTGTTGTAACTTTGGCCAGCCATAGTCAGCGTATAAAATATTTTTCACACATGGCGCAATGAAAACTGGAGCCCTTATGGTGTAGAAGCATTTAGAAGCACCATGTTAAGAGTGCACACCGCGCAGTACAAGTGTTAAAAAATAACAATCAATGTAGTCAACAAGCATAAAAAGTAGAATTATTTCAAAGGGCTAGTAACTAAAAAACCTTGCTTCAACTTTGTACATAAATCACTATTTGAGATACACTTTTTACTGTATTGCCTTTGCAAGGGTTTTCAGCACCAAAAATACTGCTATAATGTGATCACTTTCTGTATGTATCATAATTTGTACATGATGACATAAAGACATACTTAAGGCAGATTGGAGCTGTATTTTCGATATTCTATTTTTAAGTAAACTTTTCAAAGCTTTATAAGTTTAGTGTTTTCAAAGAAGATTTTGCTCAAAACAAAAATGAAATGACAAAAATCTGGTTTGAGTTCTTTTATTAAAAGTTTAAAACTCACACTAACATTACTTATAATAGTTTCTGTTTTGGACTGCAACTCTTTGCATCTTCATTTTTACACCCCTCGCCAGTTTGTCTTGTTTGCTGGCAGTTAGAACTAAAAGTCCTCTATACCCTCAACCTCGACCTTTACCTAGCGTCAGTATTAGTCACATACAAATGTATGGTGACTGCATCAACCTAACCATGATGTGATGAGCTCCAGAATCGTGTGCGATACCAATATCACGGATCGCTAATCCTCATACTGTTCTAATCATTATTTAATCATAATTTATCAAATCATCAAAGAATATACAAATTATTACAAAGTACATTTCTTTATTTTCTATTGTTTTTATTTAATATATTACATTTTGAACTATAGTACAAAAAGAAACAATTTTTCAGTGCTTGATGTAAGGTGTCAGATTTTCATACTGCAAAATTACAACAAAGTGAACACTTTTGAACTTTTAATTTCAGTATTCTTAAATATAAATAGACACAAGTATGTTTGAAAAGTTAAAGCTAGTAAGCTGTTCACTAAATTTTGGTTATTTTTTATATTGATGATTTTACAAAGAAAACACTTGATATATGTATTTTGTAGACAGTCGTTCTGCAATCTCTCAGTCATGAGTCATAAATTTTCCACAATATAACATGTTTTCAAACAAGTTTTTTTGACAACCTTTGAACTATTTTGGAATTGAGCCAATTTTAATAGAATTTATTTGCTTACCAGTTGACAAGTTATACTCCTACCTGAGAAGGTTATTCTGCCTTCATAAACTACTGTACGGTAAGGCACTGGACGTTGAAACAAGATTCTGTACACAAAGTTGTTATTATTATTATACACTATCACAACCAAAGAAGCACGAGTTCCATTCCGTCCAGAATGTGTTTACTAGCCTCTTGACAAGTTCACTGAAAACACTCTGCAAGTTTCAGGAAGTTGAGCCCTACAGGCCAGCCTCTGGCAAGGTAATGGAACTTTCTATAAACAAACAAGACATTGGGAGATGACCACAGTTTTTCCCTCTTGTTTGAGGGAAGGTTTGTAGAAAACAGTTAACAGTGGACCACAGATGAGAACACATTCAGTATAAATAAGGTAATCAACTAAAAATTCACTTTGACTGTTATCTGCTTTAAATGAGAAGTCCTACTAAAATGGTACTTAAGGCTCCTCAAGTAGTATTTAATATTTAAAATACTTAATTGTTTTTTGTATTTGTATTTTAAAATATTTAATAATTTTAAAACCTAAAGTAGATCTAATATATTTTTAATTCACAAAATAAAATGTAATTTATTTATTTTTATGTCTGTTTTTTTATTTGCAGTTTATTTAGTATTATTATTAAGAAATGGAATGTTGTCACGATGTTTATGTACAAGAAGTCTTTTCCATTTAACAGAGACATTTATTTAGGTTTTTCAGAATACGTTTTATAATTTTTTATGACTTGGCATAAGTGACTTATGTAAATATCTAGACTAATACAAAAAACAAAAAAGAAATTGTACGACACACTGAAAGTCCTTGGTTCTGGGTAGCTTGGTTGAACGAGAAGTTGTTTCCCACTAAAAAGTGGTTTTTAACTTTTAATACTGTAAAACTCCATTTACCGTTCTATGTTTATGACATTTGCTAAATCCTCACCACTAAGGTAACCTTGAGCAAGCTGCTTGAACCAAGTGATAGAACCCTGATGGAATCCCATCCAGGCTGCTGGCCGTTTTTGCACCAGGTTCAGTCCTGGGTTCAGACAGCCTTGTCAAGGTTACTTTGATTTAGAAAACAGCTTTAAGAACTGACCATGATAAGAGCCATAATTGAAAATAAATGTACAAACTTGTCACCTGTTGGTTGAATACAGTACGTATGCCTTTTTCCATAACTTAAAAACCAATTTCACTTTTTAACTATCCAAACAACCAATCTGTTGATTATCTTTACTGTTTAACAGTACAGGATTACAGGTCAATTTTGTTCCATCCATTTAGTCATGGTAACCTGTTTATCCTAAACCAGTTAATGACAAAACCAAATAGTAATGACATAACGGAATGGCCCAATCATTCCCAATATTCCTCAAATGCTGCAATAGAAAGCAATGTTAGTAAAATTCCTCTATTTGAATATAATTACTCATATGGATGCATGACATTAATAATTGCTTTAGGAATAATTGATGCTTCACTGAAGCAGAGAATGTTATTAAAGCAATTTCAAATCAATGCTTGCTGTCAAGCCACTGGATCTGCTTAAGACCTCAATAACTCAACTTCGTTAAAAGTACATACTCTTATTTCATAAAGTTATACTTTTGAAAATACAGTAATCCAATAAGTAGCAATGTTATTATTTAAAATTTCAAAATAAATAACTCCAAAATAGTATTGAATACTATAAACTTAAATTTTTTGGAAAATTATTATCTTGAATCAAATTTTATAATCAAACGCTAATTTACTTGAAATAAAAAAGGTCTTTAATCGAAATCAAAAAGGTAAAGTTTGTCTCGGTTAACGAGGCAAAGTTAGGACTACAAAGTCCTCTCTACCACTCAACCTCGACCTTTAACTAGCGTCACCGTATTCACATTACATATTGTAAGTGGTGACTACGGATATCGAACCCGCACCACCGGAGTGATGATACCAATCCGCCACGGATCCGCTAATGAAATACCAAGCAAATGAATTTGAGTTTCATCAAATTTGGTAAACAACTCCCTTTCAGGATTTTGAAGGTTAATTTTGGTAACCCACTAGATTCAATCATTCATTTCAAAAAGGTAGCCATTCAAAGTTGTGTTTTACACACCTATAAATTAATGTGTAGCAACACTAAAACTAATACACAGTTTACCAGTCTTAGTCGATCAAAATTACTCTTGTTGCTTACAAATGTACTGTTTAAAGTTATTCAAGTTGTATTATTTAGGCAGAATTTCTTCACTTTAGTGTTCAAAAACTGGTCATAAATAAGTTTATTAATTTGGCAAGGTGGTAGTTAAATGTAATCAAATTTAAATATTTGAGAAATTTAATTTAAACGCTTAAAACGCTTTTAAACCCAATGATATTCCAGAGAATTATTAACAGTATTAGATGAATTACAATGAGCTGAAGATAAAAACCATCTGCAAACCATTGTACCATTGAACTTTTCTTTTTAAAATACAATAAGTAAATTAATTGTTCACATTTCTTCACTTAAACATTTGTGATTGCATCACAAAATTGATCCCAAGAAATATTGAGGGGGTGACAGTTTATCAGTTGATGCAAATCTAGTGTTTGTTTTGATTGAACCTGCAGTTTGAACTTTGTAGAGTGGACTCCTCTGTGGGAGGGGAGGGGTGGGACTGTGGGAGTGTCTGAGGGAGCACTCTGATTGGTCAGTCAGTGGAGGCTTGCTGGTCACAGTGCACTGATAAGCATTCTCATATCAGACTGTCCTCAAGAGGTTATAAAAGGCTGTTTCACTGCATGACTGCAATAGATAACCATTTAAGGTATATGTGCCAGCATCTATCAGGACAAAAGTAAGTTTTGCAAGTACATTTTAAAAATTCTGTTTAATGTTGATTATATTTGCAAAACGTTTGGTAAATAGATAATGTACAACTAATTGTTTAATTTTAAAATATGCACTTCTGTCCTCAAAATCTTCTTTTTTGTCTTTTACAGCCTGCATTGGACCACTTGAGTCAATGGATTAGGTTTTCTTTTTTGCCCAGTATTTCTTTATTTGCTCGGACCGTGCTCTTCACTCTTCCACTGAAATCACCCTTTCCAATCTCTGCTTTTTGATTTTTATTGGTAGTGTTCATGTGTTTATCTTTAAGGATCCTGAGAGTTCTGGTCAAATCTAGTTTAATTTCAAATCTTATCATATCTTCCTCAACTTTTGTAATCCACCTGAGGTTACTTTTACTGCATAAAATATCTATTATTTTAACTAACTTTCTATTCTAATGCCCCAAAAATGAAATGTGTTTCTTTTATTTCAGTGTCATAATAGTTATTTCAAATATCAAACTCTTTAATATAGCATTTCAAATATACTTGTTGAGCACTAAAGTAATCTACAGTTAACTTGGTTTTGAATCTGATTACCTAATGAACTAATATTAATTGTAAACTATTGAGAAAACTAATTAATAAACTACTAAGAAAACTATTAAGAAATAGAACTGAAAACACCTCTCTTTGAGGCATATCGCTAAAATGAAGATATTTGGCGGCACTAATACGAGGGGGTACCCAAAAGTATGGGAATCGGTCGATGGCGAGGTGGGGAGCGCATAGTTCACATTTTGGCCGATAGGGGCTGAAAGCCCAACTCTTCCTGAGTTCAGAGCACACACTGTGGTCAGTCTGAGAGGCTGTGAAGAGGAGCTGTGTGCGTTTTTCTAAAAATAGTTTTTGTTCTGCCTCGTTTTGTTTTGAAGGTGTAACTGAATGAACCAAGTTTAGCAGTGAATTTTTGCTTTTTTCTCGGTAAGAACGCGTCAGAAACGGTTGCAATTATTAAAAAAGCTTACAAAGACCATGTTTTGAGCAAAACCAGAGTGTAACAAGTATTTTTCCCAAATTCAAGATGGCGTCCTGTCGATTGAAGACAAGCCTCGTCCTGGACGACCTTCAAATTCTCGGACTGGTGAAATTGTTCAGAAAAAACCCTTTAATATTGCAAAAAGACCGTCGAAAACCATTGAGAATGCTTCTTTGCTGTCTGTAGTGTGTAGAAATTCAGTTTAGCGAATTTCAGCACACTCCAGACCTAAATTGTGGCGATATGGAGATTGGTTCTTTCATCATGACAATGCGCCTGCCCCCGTAGCCATCTTAGTGCGCTAGTTTTGACCACTACCAGCATGACCACTCTTCCCCACGACCCATACTCACCAAATCTTGCTCCACGCGACTTTGTATGTTCCCCAAACTAAAAAATTACATAAAATATCACCGTTATGAGAAAGTGAAGGAGTGAAAAGGCAAACGGGATGGGCGTGCAGCCATTTAGACTAAAGGGTATGAGGGGTGCTTTAAACCATAGGAGCATCAAATGAACTAATGCATTACACTAAATGGAGAGTATACTGAAGGTATACATGTAAATTTGTAAAAAAAATAATAAAATATGGTTTTTATAATGGAATTCCCGTTATTTCTGGGTACCTCCTCGTACATTCATAAATGTCTCAATTTTCTAATAACTCTTAATCTTATACCTAAATTATTTCTGTGTTAAAACTTGAAAACATCCTTGGCACTTGTGCTGCTTATTTATATAATAAGAAGATGTAAATTTGTTTATAAATATTCTTTATATATAATCAAGATATTTGTCCAGATATTATTCTAAATGGAGATTTCTGTTAGTAAGCTGACTCTATAGTTGATGTACGCAAAATATGAAAACCATACTTTTGTTTCTTTGTTTAGCTATGCATTAAGATGCGTTTGAAGTTGTATCTGATTTACTTTTGTTTTAGGGTTGGAAAGCTAAACACACTCTTAGAACACTAAACTTTGTACTACTCCAAAGACCAAACTTAAGTGAATAAAAATATTTCCTTTTCATCACACAGAATTAGTACATTTAAATATGTACATCTAGACGTGTTCAGACAAAATATCAAATGGTCAAGGAGTAATAAAAAAATTAATCAAATCTTATTATTCAAATACTAAATTAATAGGAACGCTATAGGAATATAACTTGTTGCAAACAGTAGATAAAGTATAGGCATTTAGTTGAGGAACATTTTATAAATAGTTTTATTACTCAGTTTCAATTGAGTGAAATTGTCAGTTTTATTCTTATAAAGCTAAAAAATCAAATGAATCAATTCCGGTTTGGTCCACCAAATTTGCTCTCACCTTTCTTTTAGTACAATAGAAATAAAATACTGTACTCAAAGAGTTGTCTTTGTTTCAAACACAAACAACAAAATGTATTGCCTACACTTGATATATTGTATTGTTTACCACATACTCGTACTGTATTCTTATTAGCTGAGATCAAACTGCTGATTGATGTATTAATTACTGCTTTATCGTTATCTCCTGCTTATAATTGTATTATAAAACAAAATATATTTGTAACAAAATAATCAAACATTAAATAAAATAATTAAAATATGAATAAATAAAAATAATAAAATATACAGTGTCTTAAAAAACGTATACAAAAAACAAAATATTAACTACTTATGCATTATATTTAATATAACATTTGTTTAAGTGACATCTGTAATACAATAAATTATTGTAAATTGTCAATTTACAGAATAAAAAATATACATGGATTTTGTTGCTAAAATGCATAAGTGTTCAAAATAATCAGATTCAAACATTTACATATCGGTCTGGTGCAGATTGGCAAACTGATTGTACAGTGCCCAAAGTGATGTCATTGAAAGAAATGATAATCAAACGACAACAGGGCTTTCAGCATTTTCTCAGATTAAATACATAGTAGCAATCAGTTATATTGTTGAAAACAGGTTATTTAGGATTATCAGCTGGTGTAACTTCTAAATATATAGGTTTAATTTGCAACTAGCTACATTCAAATTAAAGTATACATTTGTTTAAGACACTCTGAACATTTGAAATAAAATGAATAAACTTGGATATAATACAGGGTCATCGAAAAAGGTGTACGGGATTTGAAAGTGAAATAAAAATGTTAATATAATTGGTAGAGTTTTGATTTTTACATCAAAAGACACAAAAATCTTACATTTTTAATGTATTTAAACAATTTTAATGTGAGCTCCCCATTGCACGACAGACATCTAGCCGATAGTCAACCTTTGCCAGGTGTTTGGAGCATTTCAGGAGTCACTGTTGAAATGGCTACGTTGATTCTTCTTCTCAGGTGCTAAAGATAACGTATTTTCTCAGCATAAACTAAGTTTAAATGTAACCCCAACAGAAGAAATCTAAAGGCGTCAAATCAAGACCCTAGGTGGCCACAAAACAGGACCATTCCTCCCAATCCAACGATCAGGAAATCTGTTGTTGAAAGCTTCTTTGGCGTTAGACTGTAGTGACATGGAGCTCCATTCTGCTTGAAAATGACATTAATGCCTTTTCCCTTTCAATTTCTTCAACTTGAGGGAAGAGATATGAGAGAGAAGAATCAACAGTAGCCATTCAGCGGTGACTCCAAATGCTCAAAACACCTGGCTCGGCTAGATGTGTGTGTCGGGCAAGATACCATTGCAAAGCGTTCAAAGGTCACATTTAAACCTTTTTTAATACATAAAAAATTTAAGATTTGCTGTGTCTTTGATGTGTAAAATAAAATTTTACAAATTATATTAACATTTTTATTTCACTTTCAAATGGTAATAATCTTTTTTTCGATGACCCTGTATATAAATCAAACCTTAATCAATTACTTTTGATCTTCTATAAAACCATACTTACCTATAATTCCTAAACCAACCAAGAGCGCCCATAGGGCATCTCCCGGGGGGTCTCAGGGGTATGGAATAAATAAAACTAAAAAATATAACCTATGAAACACGTTTTTGTGCGTTCTGGAAGAGAAATTTACTATTCTTTATGACTATAGTTTTAATTTTCTGTCGTAATTTTGCAGAATCAGCTTGAAAATATATAACCTTAATTGCTATACAAAATTAGCTCTTTTTAATTTCATGAACACTTTGGTCTTTAAATAATTAATTTTTCTTACCTGAATTTTATTTTACAGATGATTGTGTCAGAGGTGATAATTAGTTGTGCCATTCTTTTGGCAATGGTGGTATTCTTTGTGAAGAAATCCTTACAGAGATATAAGTTTGCTAAGAAAATCAACAAATTCCCAGGTCCTCCTACTTACCCAGTTCTTGGCAATGTTTTGGATGTTATGGTTCCTAGAAATGGTAAGTATTATGTAGACAATTTGCACTATTATAAAATTGGGAAAGAACAAATCCTTTTTTATATCTTTGATACTCAACTCTTTTATTCCTTAGGAGTTACTCAGCTCAACAAACTTGTGGTACGCTTTTATAGATTGTATAAAATATTACAACATAAAATATTATTGAATGTAGTATTTGTATATATGCAGCCCAGTGCTATAAATCAAACTACAAGGTTACATTGAGAAATCCCAGTGGTTAAGAAAATTGTACCTACTATATTAGTGTACTGTGCTATTAATTTTTGTAGCAAATTTCCTTAGAAAAAATCATTCATGCCATTAGCATGGTAAGACCCTGACCTGAGACCATGAAAGGAACACCAATTTTGACCCCCAGAACTTGTTTTGATCATATTTTCAGGACTTTATAATCCAGATACACATATAAACCAGGAGTCCCTGTTTTTTAGGGGATGGAGCTATTTACACTAAAATGGTTTCATGATCTAAATAAATAAAATTGATCAGATTTAGCTGAAATTAAGAAAAATATGTATTTTAATATTTTCTATCAATAATGTGAAGAACTATGACAATCCATTGAGTTGTTTGAAACTGACTTTTCCTTATAACAGCAGAATGAGATGGTTGATATTAATGAAACAGTCTCATACTGCATGGCTGTGATAATAGAACAAAAAACGGAGGCAGGAGACCAGAGAGAGGCTGTTACAGTTCAAGTAACACATTGCACCAAAAATTTGCACTCCCGCCTGTGTTGCTTTAGCGCTTAACGGTGTACTGTTCTGGTTTCTAAACAAAATCAGTTAATTTACTTGATTATATTTACAATTATATCTATGAATATTATTTTATGTGAGAAACTGAGGACAGAAAAATTATAGAGTCTCAATACCAAATAAATTATTATAAATTCATTTTGTTAATTTTCAAAACAAATTTTAATATGTGTTATAAATATTTGTAGAAGAACCACGCTGGCTGCCGAACTGTACATCTAAAGTTTAAACTGTACAACAGCTTTTAAATATATTTAATTTGTTATTTTGATCTTTCAGAACTGATGAAGGTATTCAGGAACAGGACTAATAACTATGGACCAATTTATAGAATTTGGAATGGCCCTATTGCAGAAGTTCATCTAACCAGACCAGAACATCTTGAAGTGAGTGCATTTTGAATTTTTCTCAATTTAGTGGTGTAACTGGAGGGTGGGGAATAGATCCACATTGCCAGTACATTCTCACTAGCCATGCCTGGCAGAGGCAGCACTTTAGGGGTAGCAAAACATACAAGTTAATCCAGCCATTTATGAAAACTTAGAAGTACACTTAAAGGGTCAAAAAATCAGTGTTGTTAAAAATGTACAGCATTTTCTTGGGAGCGAGCCCTCAAGGCACACTTTCTTAAGTGGATTATGTTTTTATACAAGCTGTACCTGGTTTCTATAGTCCTAGCCTTGATAAAAGATGCATTATGTCAAGAATCTTATTCAAACTGACACCTTTTCTGCATTGCACAGTAAGAAAAAAGCTGGGTTTTAATCTATGCAGAGAAATAAACAGTATATTTTATCTTCAGGTACGAATTTTAAACAAAACACTTCGGCATTTGTGATATTTTAAAATTTTGTTGTTGTCAGATCATCATGAGCAGTTCCAAACACATAGACAAGTCAAGTGTATATGGGTTGATGCAGCCGTGGCTGGGAACAGGACTACTTACTGGCACAGGTAACCACAGTGAATTTGATTTGTTGTACACGTTTTTAATTTTTAGAGAATATTCTATAATGTTACCAGCATATTTAAAGTAGTCATCGATCTGTGATACCTAGATCGATTACACCTAGATCGTCAGGTGGTATTCTGTACCCTTCAACGCCCCCCCTGGTGGTTCTTGCTTTTGTAGAAGAATATCCTAGTAGCGAGCAATATGTGATGGTATTTTATTTAATTTTTCTTTCTAGATACACTTTAACAGACATTTTGACCGAACCACCTGGACAATGTTATTAGCTATTTTTGGTTGTCTCCTCTATTAATCCTTCTGGCTTCTTAAGAACAGTTTTATAACATAAATGCCTGTGATACACCCAATTTTCAATTTTGCTCTCAATAACTAGGGTTTATTAATATACATGAATATACTTGTACTATTGAACTTTGTGATTTGCAATACCTAAGGTAATAAAAGTAAACCATAGTTTGTAATGTATGTAATAATAATGTTAGATTAACCTTGGGTCAGTGTGAAAATCTGACACAATCTCATACAAGTTCTAAAAAATAATAACATAGATAAAAAACCGTTTCATACTAAACCCACTATAAATTACAATTTGCCACTGTAGGAGCAAAATGGCACTCACACAGGAAGCTGATTACTCCAACCTTCCACTTCAAGATACTGGACGTCTTCATGGAGGTGTTTGTGGAGAAGTCTGGGATCCTTGTGGAGAAGCTCAACAAACTGCCGAAAGGAACCGAGCATGACTTGTACCCTTACATAGCAGCTGCACTTGACATCATTTGTGGTAAGTTGTTCTAACCAAGTGACACATTTATTTTAAATGACTTATTTCTGACGGATAATAAATTTATTCTAACTGGCATTGGGGTAGTAAAAGATTTTCTCAAAAGGGTTTGTTGATTATTTTAACTTGTCAATTGGCAAGCTGTCTTTAAAACAGGATTAAAACTGTGTATAGAACTAAAGGATTTTTGTTCAATTCCAGAGACTGCTATGGGTACCAACATCAACGCACAAGATGACAACAACTCGGACTATGTTTCTGCAGTTTATGAGTGAGTTAAAAATATTTTAAAGGTTTTGCTGATTTACAACTTTTTGGATAGGTACTTTAGATTTGCATGTTATTGTTGTGAATAAAAAACTAGATCCCTGTACTGGAGCAAGCCAAAAATATCAACATTATAGTACTATCCCTCAATTTTTTCTGGGATATTAAAATGTTTGAAAAAAAACATTCATGTGATTTTATATTTTTTGGGATTTTAACTGGGTTTATATGATGTTATGGTATGCAACAACCTATTAACCACCTGACTATTAACAACTTAACAGTAAAGTACCCTATTTTACAAGCGGTTTTATTTTTTTCCCTTGAGGGTGCCAAAAGGGTGAAGGCTCACCAGGAAATCTTCCGATACCTCTGGTCAATGGAAGTGGTTTGTTTGAATTTTCGTTGATAGACCACCAAATATTTGAATTAGGTATTTACTTGATCAAAGCAAGACTTAATTATCTTTGTAACTAACTTGTGTTATAGAATCAGTGAACTGACAATGAAAAGGCTACTTAGACCGTGGTTCCACCCTGACCTAACTTTCTATATGTCTGACTACGGGAAACGATACAAGAAATGTCTAGATATTCTGCATGGATTCACAAACAAGGTTAGATCAAAATAAAAATGTCTGCTGGGTTATCAGCTTACCACTTTAAAAACGTCACTTAAGTAAATATGCTTTTACTCCTTACTCTTAAATTAACTTTAGTGGTTTGTCTTATAAGGTCTTAAAAGGTTTAAAGAACTTCTTAATTCTTAAGCTTTCGCGGCCAGTGTCATCATTAATATTTAAGGCTTCTGGTTTACACCACGTCACAGTTGAAATACTGCTAAACGTTTCGACCTCGCTGTGGAGAGTCAACCAGCTACTGAGGATGATTCTTCACAGGGAGGTCGAAACGTTTAGCAGTATTTGTATTTCAACTGTGACGCGGTGTAAACCGGAAGCCTTAGATATTTAAAGAACTTATTAGTAACAATTTCCGTTTGCTAAGTTTTCAATAATAACTGCATGCATATTAATTTTTCAACATTTTGGATGTTTAATTAATAAAGAGTCAATAATCATACTAAGGTAAATTATAACTGTAAATACCGGTTAACAATTAAATTATTTGTAGACACCTTTTCAACAAATTATTGTAATACATAAATTAAATTTAAAATCATATATTAAATCAATATTTAAAATTTTTAATCTATGCAGCCTTTTGACAAGCAAAGCTGTTATCTTCAGAACGATTGTATGTTGTAATACAGTAAATGGTTTGATTGACCTATTACCCAGTATTAGCTTTGACATGACCTACCTTCCAAAGTAAAATTATCTAAATCCAACCAGACCTGTCAAGAATTTCACCATTTATACCTACTAGCGTTTTAATAATATCTGTATTTGCAATGTTTTCAGGTTATACAGGAGCGTAAAATCACAAGAGCTTTAAAAGCAAAATCTGGGAATACCTCAATTGACGATGAACAAGAATTGGGTAAGTTCATAAAATTGTCATTATATTCATGGCCAAAGCTAATTAATAAAACACAGTAGTTGAATGTTTAAATTTATAATAAATCCTACGAGTACAGCTACGTTAGTAAGTAAACATAGCAAAAAGCAAGAGGTACAAACTCACAAGTAATGGTTAAAATGTTGAACTTTTGCTCAAACTAAAAGGCAAAAAGTTTAAACAAATGTTTAGTTTGTATTAAACAAGAATATTCATTGTATTGTATGGGATCTTATATATATATATATATATCCCCTGCTTTTAAAGAAAATTTAGTAATGTTTCACAATGAAGCAAAATTTAAAAGATATATATTTTAGAACAAAATACTAGTAATTTCATTATTTGTTATCTGAATTTCAAGTAAATGCATTCTCTTGCACTCTCATTAAGGTGGTAGGTGGTTGATTGCAAGTGGTAGTACCACTGTGTTATACAGAGTTATTCTAAAGACTTTGGAATTTTGTATTTTAATCTGTTGTATTTATAAATCTTGTGGCTCATGTTATAGTTTTAATTTAAGATTAAGACAAGAGATAATCATCACAAGGAAAATTGTGATATTGAATTATCATTCTTACTTTCAAGCTAGTTCTACAAAATTACAAAGAAAATTGTAGTCTTAAAGTATGGTAAATTTCTTTTCAAGTACGCACAAAACGTGTTTCATAGGTTATAATTTTTAATTTTTTCTAGGGAAGAGCCCCGTACCTTTTATGGAGGTATTCCATAACCCTTAGACTCACTGGTATGTTAGCTTCCCTTGGAAGATACCCTATGGGCGCCCTTGCTGTATTGTGTCAACCAACACCGCGTCTGCTATAGTTTAGTTTCACTAAAATAAAAATGGATAAAATTTGCAGGCACAAAGAAGAGGATGGCATTTTTGGACTTATTGTTGGAAGCTTCTGAGGCAGATCAGGCTACAAATCTTACAGATGTTGATATTCGAGAGGAAGTGGACACGTTCATGTTTGAGGTAAGAAAAGAACCATCTTTGATAAGATAAATGATTTCCTGAAGAAGTTGTACATTATTTAAAATTTCCTCTGGGACTAATCAAAGTATCTTTTCATAGACACAGGCCCTTGCATAATATGGGTATTTTTGAGTACTCTCAGCCTCCTCCTTTGCGAATTTCAATAAATATTTTGTTAAATAAAATTATAACATTTTTAAAATATATTACCTTGTAACTATGAGTTATTTATGATTTTTGTAACTATAAGTATGTAATGACAACGATTATGTCTCAGACTCATACATAGATACAAACTTGGTACAAGGTATTGTAGTGATAATTTTAATAAAATATGCAGTTAATAAATGACAGCGACATTGTTTGTATAAGCTTAAAATTGTATAAGATATCTACAGCAAAAATTTTGCATGGTGCTCACAACTTAAGCCAGATGCTAAGTGAGCATCTTCAGTCGCTAATGCAGCTAGAGAGGCAAAGAACAAAGAGAAATTACAAATTCAGATCAGCTCTAGAAAAATTGCCAATAACTAAGCTCCATTTTTACCTTTTCTAGATGCTGCATTGTTAATGAAGACAAGACTCTAAAATATTACTATTTCAACATCAAAACAGTTTTTTTTACTATGTGCATTGTATGCTAAGTACTTGTATGATCCTGAAGATTTTAAATAGCAAAATGAAAAGGCTTTGCGGTTTGCACCAGCCAAGGTTAATAATAGAAAAGGTTGAGAGTTTTAGTGGAGTAACCTTACTTACGATACCAAGGCAATAAACCTGTCAGAATGTCATATTTAAGACCTGAAATAGTTAAAAAAATGTATTTCTATCTATTAAAATTTAGACCTTTGAAGGTAATTTTCAAACAAGTCAATTCAGAAAACTAGACCTAGATTATCTTAAAAGTTAAAACTCACCACTTTACAACACATTGTCAGTAATTTACTGGAAAGGGCGTTCAGACCCCCAAATCTTACGGAAGTCCAGGAGCCAGCACCACACTTGGACCACTACACCAACAGACTGTTCTCTCAGAACCTTGGGGCTCATGTTCTCTGAATACGCTAACTATTTTGTCAATCACTCCTAGGTTTTTTATGAACTGATAGTGTCAACTGAAATAAAGTGTGTAAGCCCTAATCCTTTTTGAACATTTCCACAGCTACAATTTCAAATCTGTTTGATAGTCAATTAGTAACTTTTACAGGGACACGACACAACAACAGCAGGTATTTGCTGGTCTCTATTTCTTCTTGGCTGTCACCCAGAAATACAGGTAAAACTGTAACTTGTATTTTGTAACATTCTCCTTAAGGGATTTTCTATGAAATAGTGTAAATTTTATATCTTTACAGCAAAATAAATGGACAAAGTAAAATGTTGGCGATGGTTTGGCGGATTTGTGTAATTTACTCTCTCATGTAAATAAAAATAACTTCGTAGGAATTTTTCCAAATATATTCAAGTTAAATTTAATAATATTATAAAGTTTACTAGCATTTGATGTTATTAATCTGTATTAAAATACTTTAAATTTCAGGAGAAGGTTTCTGAAGAACTGGAGAGCATTTTTCAAGGATCTAATCGAGGTGTTACAAACAGAGACTTGAATGAAATGAAGTTATTGGAGCGAGTTATAAAAGAGGCCCTCAGACTTTTCCCAAGTGTTCCTTTCATCGGAAGAAAAGTTACAAGAGACACAGAAATAGGTAAGATTTTAAACGATAGGAATTCAATACCATCACTATATGGAGTTCATAGAAGAAAAAAAAACCAACAGTATCCATAACAATTCAACAGTTAAAGCTTATTTAATGACATGAAAGAAATGCATTTGATCTCATACAAGACTTAAATAATACAAGAGTTTAACTTTTTTTATGAATACAATATTTTCTCTATACCCAAAGCGTATATGGGGGAAAGTAAAAATGGTCTTCTCTTGGTTTGTCTATTAATTACTCTTCAACTAAAACCAATTTAAAACCATCACACCTTTAACAAGTAATTTTGTATTTGTCTACAGGAGATATGTTGATACCAGTAGGAACAATGTTGAACTTGGAGATATTCCACGTACACCGTTGTCCGGACCAGTGGCCCGAACCAGACAAGTTCAACCCCGATAACTTCCTCCCGGAGAGGATCAAGACACGCCACCCATACTCTTATGTGCCTTTCAGTGCAGGGCCTCGCAACTGTATAGGTAAATCAACACACAACATTAATCTGCGGATGTAAATTCAAGGATCATTCAACCAGTATATCCATGAACAACATACCATCAAACACATGATAGTTAGAATACTAAATAGCATAGATGATCAAATACCTAGCAACAACTGGTATGTTCAACAGGCTTGTCTTTACTGGTATTTAGTATTTTTCAAACAAAACAAATAATAATTTGTATGTGATAGTGTGTATGGAAATGATTGTTCTAAATTCGTTTAATTTGCTTGGTGAATGCTCTAGGGTTGAACAGATTCTTTTATTACAAATATTTGATAAATGCTCTTATGTTCTGTGAATCTAAACTCATTTTTGTATTTGTTTGACAACAGGGCAAAAGTTTGCCATGCTAGAAGAGAAAACTGTGATCTCCACAGTTCTCAGGAACTTCAGAGTCGAAACCACAGAGAAGCTAGAAGACATAACGTTGATGAGTGAGTTGATCCTGAGGCCGGAGTCTGGGTTGAGAGTGAAGCTCTTCCCTCGCCAGTCACAGCAGGCTTGAACTACCCTCCTGGCTCCTGTCCATCAATCTACTTGTTCTAACTTTAACAATATTTTTTCTTCACTAGCAAATTTTGTTCACTTGTCTAAAATACAAATAATTTATTTTTAGAAATCAAACTGACAAGAGATTTTCAAAAGTATTTTAATTTTGACTTTTGAAAGTTATTATACAGAAGTATTTGCAACTCTTTTGTAATACTCGTATCATGTCCAACTTACTGTTTTCAACAGCTGAATACTTTTAAGTTGTTTGTAATTTTACTGACAATATTTTCCGATTATGATAAAATAGTAACAATAGTGTTATGGGAATTTGTTAATAAATTAAACTTGATTATAAATTCTCACGGATTTAACATGTGTACAAATGTAATGTATATTTATTTTAATCATAGATATTTAAATAATTTAGTCATTTATAAAGTATTTAGTAAGTTATTTATTAGCTTCAAGTTGTAAATATGTATTTATATGATTTTAATAGAGTAGTTAGTTATTAGTAGTGTCTGAAATGTCACATGACATGTAGTACTTTAAATTGACTAAATATAAACTTCACTACAACATGACAATTATTGTTGTTTGTTTACCCAATCATTCCAAGATAATCTTTGGTTCTTACTTTTAGGGTCAACAGGAGAGAGTGGCCAATGGCCATGTTTGATAAACATATACTCCATTAAGAAATTAGAACAATGTAATCCAGAATACATATAACTTAACTTAGCCACTAATTAAGAAAATGATCTAGAAAATTAAAATTATCTAGGATATGTCCAATATACAAAAAAGGTCCAAAACCTTTACCGGGCAGCTATTGACCAATATCAATAATACCAGTATTATCTAAAATAATTGAAATAATAGTTCATAACCAACTAGTTCAATAGCTAGAAGAACATGCATATCTAAATGTTCCTCAATATGGCTTTAGAAGGAGTAAATGCACCATTGATGCCGTTGAAGACTGGTGAGGGAGGTATTGAAAGCTTTTGAAGGAAAGGTCATTGCTCAAGCCACCCTGTGAGATCTGAGCAAGCCCTTTGATTGTGTTGAACACGCACATTGATATCAAAGCTTCATTATTATGGCATAAACAATAATTTTTCAAGATCTACCTAACAAACCATAGGCAAAAGGTATGTATTGATCGAGTTTGGTCTAATGAGGAAGCAGATGTGACCAGAGTATCCCAAGGTTTAGTCCTTGGACCACTGTTATTTTTGTTGCAAATAAATAACTTTCCAAATTTAATTAGTGCTAAATATTTTTATATGCCGATGATACTACTTTTATTAATGTTCACAATAACTTTGACATTCTACACTGCATATCATGAGCAGAAAAACAAATAAATAAAGTTACATGTAGATAGGTGTGCTAATGTAAATTTACAAAAATATAGTGTAGATTGAACAAACCCAATATAAACTAAAGAGTACGTGTATATTTTACGCAACATCTATATTATACACAAAAACATAACCTAGTGAAACCAATCAAACCAGTGTAATATAGCCCAGCTTAAACTAAGTATTAATTTCACCGTAAACTAAATAAATCGCTACAACCTGTGGGAAAGGTATTCTATATTTACTACTGAGCAACAGGATGCCAGACTGAGTCAAGATGTCTACTGACAACGCCTCGCCAGCCCCAACTCGTCACCGCGGCCACGTGAGTGCGGAGGGGACTAATTGGTCTTAATCACCGCAGAGCATGCCACTTGTGAAAAACGTGTTTAGAGTCTTTTTTGGTTCCCTGCCATTTATTTTGTGGCCTAACCCGTACATTTTTGTGAAACTTGATATAAACCTTAATTGTTTTCCTAATAACATTTTCCAAAAATATTTGTTGTCTAACTTATCAAATTTCAAAACGGCAATCATTTAAAAATTTCAAAGTAAAATAGAATCAAATTGGAATTTGACTTTGAACTTTTTAAATGGCTGCCATTTTGAAGTTTGATAAGTTAGATAAACAAATGTTTGGAAAATGATATTTGAAAAGGTTTATACCAAGTTTTACAAAAATATCTCAAAAGGGGTTTTGAATTTATTAATTATTTTCAAACATTTAACAAAGTAAATAAAAAAAAATGTTACTAGACATTTTCAAACGGATGTAGAATCCGGTTCTGCATAGCGCACTACACATTTCTGTAACACCCTGTTTAGATAATCCTTTGAACAATGTTCACTTCTCAGTTGCTAAACTAGATGGATACTTAAAGAAACAAAATACTTGTACATTAATTGCTTTTGCTGTAATATTGTGTACTAATTGTACAGTATCATGCTTCCATGTTTAGAATAGAAGGTAAAACCTTTACAGGGCAATGTTTCCTGCACATTCTAGTCTTTTGTTTTGTTTTTAGAATAATAAGTGATGTATTGCTCTTGTACACCACTTCCTCATAACTTATGTATAATTTTAAAGCTCGTTTTACTAAAATTTCAAATTATAAACTTGTTGTTTGATAAAAAGGTGAACTATATTTATAATTTGTCAGTTAGCTTTGATTAATAACAATTTCAAATTTTGTTTTATTTATGTTTTATTTTTATTTTAAAGCTGTTTGTTTAACTATTTTGTCATTTAAAATAAAACTCACTAAAAATAGAATGCAATTATTTAATTTAAACAAAACATATTCTCAATACACAAATATACAAGGTTACATTATTATTGTATTGTATTACATATAAAAGACACATCACAATTATTGTCCTAACAATTTTCAGGCGGAAACTTTTCTGTATAACTTGACGATCCAAGGGTGTTTCATGACATCAGTCAATTCCAGTCTTTCCTCTGGTTTGAACTTTAATAACTTGGAAATCAAATCCCTTGCCCCAGAGGGAACGACTGGAGGATAGTGTACAGCGACTGCTACAATTTTCTTGAAAGTGGTCTTGTTGTCTGCGCTTTCAAAAGGAGGCTTGCCGACCAGAAACTCGTAGCAGAGTACGCCCAAGCACCAGTTGTCCACTTTCTCGTTGTATTCTGCACTCTTCACCATCTCCGGGGGAAGGTAGTCTAGAGTGCCACACATGGTCTTGCGGCGAGAAGACGGAGCGTGCACAGACCAGCCGAAGTCAGCTAGTTTAATGTCACCGTCGTAAGTGAGGAGCAGATTTTCAGGTTTAATATCTCTGTGGATGACTTTGTTCTGATGGCAGTACTCCAAAGCATCGGCTACCTGATAAGTGAACTTAGCCGTTTTCCTTTCACTGAAACGTCTCTCAGGTTGGTTTTGCAGGTATCTGTACAACTCTCCATTGGCAGCAAACTCCAGGACAAGGAATATATGTTTTTCGGACATAAAATATGTAAGCATTCGTAAAACATTTGGGTGTTTCAAATGACTCTGTATCTCTATTTCTCGTACAACTTGGTGTTGCATTTGACTTTTTACAATTTCAGATTTAAATAGCATTTTCAGTGCAACAAGATATTGTGTTTTCTTCTCTCTAGCTAAATAGACTCTACCAAACTTTCCTCTTCCCATAGGAGCTCCAATTTCAAAATCATTCAGACTCCAATTGTAAGGCTGACCATTCCTTGCTTCTATGTGTTCTTGCATTTTCTGCATCGTTTCTAATACATCTTTTTTTACATCATCCGGAACATTTTCTGGCAACTCTATTGGCTGCAAGGGGGTTTTCAGATCAGCTTTAGAGCCCATTCTGAAACAAATAAAAAAAGGTTTTGTTCATTTCTACTATAGCCTACCTAGCATTTCTACTTCAAAAATAGTCTGATTTCTAAAAAATAATTGTAGCAAAACATTGTTTGCCTTAATACAAACATTTTTGGATTTATTGAATAAACCAGTTGGAGAAGTGTTGAAGTGTGTTTTATATAGATTTGCCGCGTAGTGGCGGACCTGCGCAGAATATCTACACAGTATGTACTGTACTCGCATATCATCTCTCTGTCACATAGGTGCTCACTACGCGGCAGCTCTATAACATATGTTTTAATTAACTATCCATAATTGTTTTTGTAAAAATTCATGATTATTGTTAATATAAAACTTACTTAAATGTAATCGGTTTGAAAATTAATTATTTTAGACTTAAATAATTGATATGGCCCGAAACAAACTAAACAGAAAAATAGAAACAATAGAGATGCAGATTTATCAACAATTCATAAAAAATGCCCAAATGAGGAAAGAGTTTTTGATGAAGATGGGATAAGTGTAAAACCGCCTAAGCCTCTTGTTGTAAGTAATGATGAGCATTTTAATTGGTATTCAGTAGCTACTAATCTTAACAAAAAGTATCCTGGGAAACTAATAGCTATTTTCATGACCGTAATAGAAGAGGCTATATCCTTGTATGATACTTTTGAATTATATGAAGAAGCTGGTTTAGACCAAATAATACAAGCCTTTGACTCTTATTTCATCAAGAAAAATAACAAAATTTATAAAAGATTCATTTTTAATAATATAGTTGAAAAAGTGAATGCTTCAATGATTTACATCTAATGAAAGATGTGATGATTTAATGGAATGATGTAATGTCCAAACACAAGCAAATGAATGTAATTTTGAATCAATTAAGAATGAACTGGTTAGGGATCGATTAGTTTGTGGTATGAAGGATGACAACATAAGGCAAAAACTGCTAAACGAAGATAAGTTGTCCTTAAGCTAGGGTTTCCTAGATCACGCCGGATGGAAACTATTTTCAGACAACTTGAATGTGTCCAACTTCATAATTTGTGGCGGGGTTTCCTACACTTAATTTGTCTGAGAGTCCGTTTATGTCCAACAAACTAATTTCCCAGATTTTGAACGCGGGAATATGGTTTTTATGCGTATTAATTTAGTATGGATGTCGTAGCACTCACGTTATTGTTGGAGGAGGAAGCAAATGAGAGTTTTGTCGATAGTAGTTCACCAGAGAATGCGAACACAAAATGTACAAAAACCGAAGGAAGGAGGGTGCTTATAAGATGAGTGATGACGATTTTCGAAAAATCCTAGTCTAAATAAGTGACGATTTTACCAAGAAACCATACAACAGAGTCTCTAGGCCAATCTCAGCTACAGAAAAGCTGTTTTTAATTTCAAGGTAAAACATTGTTTTTAACCGCTTGGTCTTTGTAACCTCTGTTGTTTAAATAAAAAAACCACCAGGTACTGACGAATCGTCGTCAGAGTGGCGAACCAAACCGACTAACTTCTCGTCTTGGTCCACACTAAACACTTTTGACTACATCACACACACGTGTTTACTGAGGCAGTGAGAATGTCCGGCGTGAAATGACAAAATATCCGCGGGGTTGGATATTGGTCGGACACGCCAAGACCTCAAGCCGGACAGACTGAGTGCTGCAGAGCAAGTGGCGGGAAACAGTGTGTCTGGCGTGACTCTGTCCTGTCCGGCGTACCTAGAAACCACGCGTATAACGATACATGGCTCAGACTCCAGCTTGATTACGTCATGTCCGATGTCCCCTCACACAGTCCGTCATGCGGATCTGGGAAACCCAAAACTATCAACATCTGTAGAGTGTTTGAGGCTACCAAACCTCAAATAAGTAAAATGTCCAAAAACAAAACAACTATTGACATCTCTTTTCTTTAAACATTTTTGAGAAACCAAGAGTTCCTCCTGTATTTTGAAGAGGACTGGTAGTTTAATCAAAGAGTTTCTAGTGCACCTTTTGATCTAATGGTTTAGCCGAGCGATATGTGCAAGAAGCCAAATTGCTACTTTGGAAGTGTCTACACGAACATTCTGATTTTGGCTAAGCTTGCTGCACTAAAGAAACATACGGAGGGAGCCTACAAGTTCTCCTGTTCAGCGATTGATGGGACGTAGAACCAAAACCGTCAACAAATTATCTTCTTTAACCTAAAATAATTGAAGACATACAATTAAAACTCCAAAAATCAAGGAAACAAGATAAAATCTACAGTGACCGAAATAAAAGGAAAGTAATGGCGTTTAAAGAAGGAGAAAACACATTGTGCAGAAAACATGCAATAAACTGGCAGCCCTGTAAAATAATTAGGAAAGACCCAGAACCCAGATCGTATGTAATCGAAACTCCCGATGGAAGCCAATACAGGAGGAACTCTTGGTTTCTCAGAAAGGTTTGAAGGGGAGATGTCAATAGATGTTGAACTAATATTTTATAACATATGTTTATATTAACTATCCACGCTTGTTTTTGTAAAAATTCATGATTATTGTTTATAAATATAAAACTTACTTCAAATTGATTAAAAATTAAGCCTTCGTTTGAAAATTACTTCAAATTAATGTTATCTGTTTGAAAACTAATTATTTTAATTATTTATTTTAAATAATTGATAAGAAGAAAGTGGACTGCAAAGAGAATCTGTACATATACCTTACAAACTAGCAGATCCAACCATATTACACATCACTCATATGTAACATACAATGATACAAGTTTAGAACACATTTATAGTTTGAAAAATAGCAAACTCAACCTATAACTAAAATCTTATCACGTCAAGAACACTTTTATTTTTTCTTTAAATGTGTTTCTTTTAAACTGTATTTATGTACATTATACCCTAGATATCTAACAGAATTTACTATTATACATTTGATAATGGGCTCAGCCCTGAAACTAGTGGGATTATAAAATGTTATTCAGAGTACTTCCACGATTAGTATAGGCCTAATGTAGATAAATAGTTTTGCAATTTGACTTAAAAGGTATTATGGTAAGCTCAAAACTCATTTTATTTTTGATTTACAACATTTTGTTTTACCGGGTGGCCACAATAAAGTGGCCTTAACGGATTACAGAATTACGATTGTAGTTAGAAAGATGATATAAACTTTATTCTCTAAAAATCATACATAGAGATTTAAAAAAAATATTTTGAAGATTCTCAGTATATAGGGTGTGTCAAACTGAAACAACAGGGCCCAAACTCGAGATTTCTTGATACGAAGGTGGGTCATATTGTACATCATTTTAAACAGAAAACAATTCTCAACATTTGAACAAACAAATTTTTTGATAACAGAGCAACATATCAAAAATTTTGTTGAAATGTCGAGAATTGTTTTTGTTTAAAATGATGTACAATATGACCCACCTTTGTATGTAGTGAAACCGCCCGAATTGCTACAACCCTTAGGAATGGTAGGATTGTTCGTATTTATTACTGTGGAACAATATGTATAATATACGTATGTCTTTGTATTATCTTTGTAATGTATTTATCTTTTATTGTTATAAATTTTTATTTATTATAAACGTTCCCTGTACATATATTGTTACTTCTAAGTACATTGTTATCATTTATATAGTTTATTGCATGTAAATTGTTATTGATTGCTATTTATACATAAATAATTTTGTTGTAATCTTCGAGAGTCTCTACAAGTGTGATGTTATCATTGTAAATTGGCGATTGCTGTATGTATTGAAATAAATAAATATGCCAGTGCTAGTGGGACTGACATGGTCACATAGAGCAAATTGATGTCTACTGAGTATGCCTCGCGACTCGCTACTGTGGCCAGAGCGCGCCACTGGTAAAATAACGCTTTCAGAGCCCACTTTGGTCCTCTGCTATTTACTTTGTAGATGTTGTGTAGATATGGAATATAGCTAAAGATACAGTGTGCAATGAGCTAAGCCCTGAACGGTCAAGTTATAAGCGGCTCAACATTGCTTAAAAACGTTACAGACAGACAGGAAATTTTTTTAACGTGAGTTATGGTTTTTACAACAAATAAGAAAACCAAGTAACCAAAATCCGATGGATTCATTTCAAAGTAAAGACAAGTCCTATTTTATTTATATAGATTTATATTCACAACCATGATAATGTCTTCAACAGAGCTCTTTGTTTTTTTTATAAATACAATTTTAATTTATTTATTTATAAATTTGTAATTTGACTTTTACTGAACAATTTAAAATTTGACTATAAGTTAGCTTAAGCTATAGGTAAAAATCTAGAAGAGTGACTTATGGATTTTTAGCACTTTTCCAAATGTAAACCTTCTACAAAGGTCCAAAAACGATGTTTTAACTTCGGGAAAGTTGCAGAAACCATTAAAAACTATATTTTTACAATAAGAAATAAACTAACTTAACTTTTGCTAACCTAACGTCACGATAACATCTTATTCAGCCTTTAGGTTAATTTGAAGTGGGTGACAGATACTGTCGTCTGCTATAGAGTGCCGCGCGCACCGTCTTCCGCTCATAAAATAGTTCCAACTTTAAAGCCACTTTTAAATATGTTCAACATGAAAAATAAACTAACCTAACTTCACGATAATAACTTATTCACCTCTAAGTTAAATTTGAAGTGGGTGAAAAGTCACTGACAGATGAGTGACAGTTGTCTCGCGGTGCTCCCCGCGTAAAATAGTCCCAACTTTAAAGCCTCTTCAAACCACTTATAAATAAGTTCCGCACCCCAAAACAAATTTTTATATATTTAGGAGCCTCCTCCACATCGTGTTAAATCAGTTTCAGCTCATGAAATCATAAGTCACTCTTCTAGACAAATACCAAGCTATAATTTCTGACAATTGTCAATACTCAACTGATTATTCATTTTTTTTAAGTTTTATATGATAAAATGTCAAGATTGCTCTTGCCAGGTTAAGGCATCATCAGTTGTTTACAAGACAGTTGCTTGAAAGCAAAAGCACTTTTAAAATTAAAAATTATGTGAAACTATAAAAAAATCAATAATTATTTGAATCCTAACCAGTTTAATCAATAATTTAATGAAGAAAATTGTCAATACATTGTAAAATTAAGTCAATGACAAATAAACATCCTTGATTCATCATTTTGATTTTGATTAGGTTAGACATTAACTTTAGATTCAACCATACTAAACCATCAGTTTTATTCAAAGTTCCTCAAGGACCAAAACTATGGATATGGTCACTGCTGAGAGGTATAGTGTGTGGCTTTGCACCTAAACATCCCAGGTTTGATTACCGCCACTAAATGTGGAGTTCCCACTTTCTACACCTTGGCCACTTCCCAAGGATTCAGTAGTCATATTAAACCATTATCCATTAGTCATTAGGAGATAAGGGGCCGGTTCCTTACGTGTCGGTTATTAAATAGGTCTAATGACCCAATTAGTGTAACATTCAGCCGCAGTTTGTAACTACACCTAACCATCCATAAAAATATTCAATACGCTCACCATTCGTCCCATTTTCCCCTTAAAATACCCTCTAAGAGTGGTTGAGGTATCATGTCTAGTACGTCCTAGAAGAAGGCTATCAATAGTAGTGTAAGGCTTTTTGACAACATTGAGGACTAGGTTGGTCTAGCCGACGGAGTGTACCTAGGAAACATACTAGGTTCAAACTCCTATAATGATGCGTGGGATTTTTCCTACGTAATATTTCCGTAATTTTAGTAATGAAGGATAAATACCCTGCTCAAAGTATATTGAATGGAAAAGCATGGCTATAATACAAGAAAAGACGACCTATACATTCCGTAATGTTGGCTGAGCATGAAATTCAAGAAATTCATGAAGGATAGTTTTCCTATTGCTTGTATAAGGTAGTAGTGAACAAGTTTTTACGCAGTCTATCTGGTAACAACCTGTCAACGACAAAAGTTTAGGTAATTCAAATACTTACCTGTTGAGCTCATTAAAGAGGTATAGACAGCGTTAATGATAGCGGTTCAGCCCTATCTAGCCTACTTCCGTAGAATATATTAACAATAAAAAGGTTTCACAAATCGCACAATTTAGAAGCTAAAAAAGATAATGATCCTAAAGGTAAAAATTGTATGAAACTTTAATACGGAAAAACGTCAGAGAAGAAACGGCCAACGGGATAGAGGATAATAAGAAAACTTAAACAACTGTCACAGTGTGTGTCTGTGGTTCCCGCCTCTTTGTTTTTTTACCGTAGATTTAGAAAACATGTCTAGAAAAAGTAGCCTAGCTGAACACGTCTATCCTTGAGGCCGTATAAACACTATGTATATTTATTTATTTATTTATTTTCTTTCAACGGTCTGAAACCAATTTTAACATATAAATTTCGTTATAGAACTACATAAATAATTAGGATGGGCTTACATACTAAGGGTCAAGCCAAACATGCAACTGGACTCTAAATACTAACTTGGATAGTGTGAGTAAAATACAATATTTTGAATCTCCATATTACTCGTATCTATATAGGTACAGCTGTATTGGTAGAACGCCCCCTCCACAGTTTGAAATGCCTGCTCAATATACCTCTTAAATTCAAATTTTACACTTCATTAATGGAGAAATCACCTAGACATGTCAAGATACCTAATATTTTTCTCCAGAAATTTGCTTTAATTAGCTTTTTAGCGTTTATACAAATTAAAATATCGATTATTTTTCTCCGTAATCTCACAAAAAAAGGACCCCCTTTCTTGCCTCCATCTTCAAAGTTTGTATAATTTGTATCGTATTTCCAAAATCCTGGAAACATTATCTAGTAATTCATGATTGTCATTCGCAAACCTAGAAACCCCCAACACTTTCCAACCTGCCACCAACTGTTTAGAGTGTCCGATGATATCATCAACAGATTTGAAAGAAAACTACAAACAGCTGCCATTTTGGATGTTTTGCTAGCATTCGTCGTGCTTGGGAGGCAAGTTTAATATTCAAACTAAGAAACTGTGTATCTTCTCCATTGACTTTAAATATACAGTACATTTAAAATCAATGCCTAGATCTTACTTTTATTACTTATAATAGAGAGTACCCGAGCTTCGCCTCGGGGCTTTCTTAACATAGCTCTGGGTATATTTGAATAACACTGCAAATTTAAAGTAAACAATCAAAGTGACCTATATATCCTTAGAAAAACCATTAAGTTTGCCTGTTAGTTCACCATCTTCTCCTTATAAGTGTTGGTTACCTTGTGAGAGTCATAGTTACTTCCGCCGTTCCAGCCGTTTTTAGAGACCGCTTTGGTATTTTGAGGATGCTATATGGACATCAAATGTACCTAAAGACACACTGTGTGGTTAGCTCAACCCTTAAACAAAATTTCACCGCCATTGTTTCAGCTGAGAGTACCCGCGCTTCGCCTCAGGGCTTCGTTAACATAGCGGTGGGTATACTTTAAAGAGAGATGCAAATTAAAAGTAATAAAAAATAGTTTCCTATCTTTAGAAAAACAATTTAGTTTGCCTGTTTGTTCACCATCTTCTTCTTTCCTGTAAAACAGCCTCATTTACTACAGGCCGTCCGGCCCCTTGCGAGGACATTCTGCTGGTATTGGCGGCAATTCGAGCCTCCCGTTCACCCGGTGTCTCAGTGATGCTCTTTGTGAGGCATGCCACATTCTGTCATTTTCCAGTAGGTCCTAGTATACCTCAGTAGTCTCATTTGCTCTTTGCGAGGCCATTCTGCTGGTATTGGCGGCAATTCGAGCCTCCCGTTCACCCGGTGTCTCAGTTGCTCTTTGTGAGGCATGCCTCATTCTGTCCATTTCCAGTAGGTCCTGGTGTACCTTAGTAGTCTCATTTGCTATGGGGGACAGAGTTATAATTCCAATGGAAAAAGTAATCTGTAGAAACAAACGGCAGACATGCCGTACCACTGAACCAGTACCAGGTCCAGAAGACGACTGCGGACGTGTAGTGGGGAGCGACTGGCATATCATGAACCTGTTTCTCCACATTGAAGCAAGCTTTCCAAGCAAACGGTTGAGGATAAGACAAAAATGCTCGGGACCATTTGTGCAGAGAATAAAATTTTAAAGCTTGTATAAGCTGTCAAAAATTAAATTTCTTTTACGGTTTTCTAGAATTTTGCGTGACAGTTTTGGGGTTATACATTTTTTACATGTAGTGAGGTCTTGTTAATGACCGCCATCTTGAAAATAATAAAATGATCAAACATGTTAATAGCCTATGTATTATCTAGGTATATAAGCCACATTCCTGTAAAATTTCATTAAAATTGGTCTAGTGGTATTTGCGTGATCGAGGAACAGACACACATCATCTCATTTTTATATATTAGTATAGATAAGTACAGATTATTACGAACGGCAACTGCCGACAGGGGCGGCTCGAGCATGTATGCGCCCTTGGGCAGACTCAACGGCATCCCGGGTATGAGGGCAACCCCAATTAGTGAAATTTCAATATAGTTTTTTTAAGACTTTTTAAAGTTGGCCTAGTGTTAACTCTCCATAACTAACTACATTACCAGTAATATGAATACGGGAACGGACCCGTGGCGGGTTGGAATCGTGCGCGACTCCGGAAATGATCACTCCGCTGGCGCGGGTTCGATCCTCGCAGTCACCACTTACATTTGTATTGTGACTCTACGGTAACGCTAGGTAAAGGTCGAGGTTTAGGGGTAGAGAGAGGACTGTGTAGTCTAATTTTGCCTTGTTAATCAAGACAAACTTTACCTTTTTATGAATAGAAAGCATTATTTTTTAATATAAAATGTTTATGAAAACCTTTTGACTAACCCTAGGCAATTAAAAAAAAACTGGTATTTTGTGTTATTTTTTAAGAACGGCCTCCTCTTGTTGCATTTTATCCGCCCTTTTCCAAAATTTTGCCCTACTTGGTTTAGAAAAGCTCATGTTACAGTATTGCAGTATTTAGAGTTCAACATCCAAGCCAATAACTTCAAAATTTTGGATGTTAAACTTTTCCGAATAATAATTTGTTGTTTTGTTATAAATATTCTGCTTCTAATTTTGACTGATTTTCAAAAATTTCAAAACGTATCGTAGGATCTAAAATCAAGCCTATATTCTTTTTCCTGTCCAAATATAATACAAAAATGCAAGCCGAAAGGTTACAGCATTTGAACCATAGACTTTATTTAAAATCAATGATTTGAACGTTTCACCTTAAATATTGAACACCAGTATATTTTTAATGTTGAATTTTCCGCGCTTTTCATGCTGTGCTCTCACTGTTAATAGTTCTGCAAGTTGTCGTTGAAGTGGTAGTTTGTAAATGTTTGGGCATAAAAGTGTGGCATTTATAGTACATTAGAATGTGTTGCGAAGAGTTATTAATAACCTGTTGCTTTCAGAATATCGTAATCTAGCAGGCTTGGAATGTTTTGTTGTGAATTTTAGTTTTATTTACGTCAGTTTCGGTTTCGGAGTTTTGTCTGATTTTATAGTTTTTAATTTGAGTTTTATTTCACATTTATTTATTTAACATTTGATTTGATTTTTTAAAACACCTTAGTTTATTTATATTTCTGGGGTAAGTACTAGAGCTATTGAATAATTTGGTCAATCTTTCAAGGTTTCATGTAGGAATTTATGAAAAGCCAACCTGAAGATGGCGATGTAAGCTACTGCCTACACTTCAGTGCAAAAAGTCAAATCTTATAGTGTTGTTACTATTAACATAAATCACATTACATTTAAACTACTTGGAGGCCCTAATAACAATATTATGTATTATTATTGATTGTGTGGTTGCTTAATTGGCACTAAGGTGCTACGTTGCCTAGCTTAGGTAATTTGTTGGCCACATAGGGTTGGCTTTAAGGATTAACCAGTACTTTATTGACGTTGATATCAGGCTGATATCAGACAGGAAAATTACTCCTTTGTTTGAAGTTTGTTGTTGACGATGGGAGGATTTCAGTAGTTGAACTATTATTGCGGACATTTTCCATCGTTAGTGAACAAAAAGGATCACTTTTTTTCTTTATTTTTTGACGTTTTGGGATCTGCAATCTGATCCCGTCTTCAGGAGAAAATAACCTAAAACATAACACAGAACATTAGAAAATGAGCTAGCCAAAAGTAGTCAGCGTAGCTGACCAGTCAAACTCTACCAAACAACATGTAGTTGTGATCCTTTTTGTTCACTAACGATGGAAAATGTCCGCAATAATAGTTCAACTTCAGGAAAAATACATTAAACCCCCATAAGTTAGAGCACATTTTTGCTTTACTTATTTTCTAATGGTATTGAATCAATTTACAAATTTGGGTGAATTTTGTTACGATTTTGCATAGTTGAACAGTGTGTATGGCTGGGGTAATTGTCTAACACTTTGTAGTTCTAGATACGCTTATATTTCTATTTCACCAACTAAATTCTTAGAAATTGCAAGAATTGAGTAATGTGCATACAGACATAATCTACTCTTTTCTGGGTTTACAATAATGTTAGGCATATTTTCAATATAATGTGGCAGGTGGCTGGGCCGCCCCTTTGTAAGCGAGACAATGGTCTAGACGGTCAGTGGCACTCCGGGACCCGACACTACACTGAGTAGCATGTTTACTACCTCTGCACAGTGACACAACATCGAAGATTCGAGAAAAAACTAGAACGGGCTATTGAGTTTCCATTGAATACCTCCTGGTAGGTTCCAGTAGGTTCTGTCAGCCCGTATATACACCGAAGGGCATAGCCTGAGAGTCAGTTCTGGATAATCAGTGAATGTGAACAAAGTAGGGCCGTGCAAGTGTGTGTAAAAGGCCCGTGCACCCTTTAGAAAGCGTAAATGCTGTGTGAACATACAGGCTCACACCTCTTGAGCGTGAACAGTGTCAGTGTCAATCTCGGTGTCAGTGGTTTTCATTGTGCCCTCTGCAAACATCTGTGAGTAATCGTTGAGAGATTGTTACACCGAGGAATTTCCGACCGAAGAGTGCTACAAGGAGAACACGTAAACAGGGCTTCACTGAAGAGACTCTTGTGCTGGAGTGTGAATAGACTGTAAATAGTTAAATAAGGAACTGTTCATAGTGTAATAATTCGTAGCCATTGAGTGAATAATTAACTTTGATAAACATTAGTATAGTTATAATTATACTGTAAATAAATAGTGATTTAACAAAAACTGACACCTTATTATTTGTAACCCATGAAAAATGGTATAATAACACAAAACAAAATGGGTCCCAGTATTGAGCCCTGCGGAACTCTCCACTTTTAGAGTTTGCTTAAAAGAATGTATAATATTTTGAACATCATGCTTCAGTTTATTTGTTATCATTTTACAAATTCGCTTTGAACTATCTCTTAAATAAGAGTTAGAAGTATTTTAGAGAAGTGCCTTTTATACCAAGGCTTTCTAATTTTCTTAACAATGTAGCAAGGCAGACACTATCAAATGATTTTGAAAAAACCATCCAAAGCGTCTTTGCTTGTTCTATTTTAGATTTGGCTGAAATTATCTAACACAAAAAGATATAAGCAGTATTCCTATAAGAATATGTGAAAGCAGTATGTAGTAGCTTTACATAGTAGCTATGAGTTTGTCTATAATTAGCTCTGTTAACGATATACTCATAAAAACCATGTTGTTCTGAACGAATGTGAAAAATGGCTACTTGTCCTCTAATGGTTTACTTGGTCACTAATGCCTGTATAAAATCATTTCAGGGGTCGCTATGGGAAAAGCCCAAGAGGCAGCTCCAGTTCTGGACAGCCCTCATCTAGAAGCCAGTAAATTACTTGAAGCAGCGCTCCAGCAAATGGACGGGATTATTTCGGGTGAGTTTTTAATAAATTACTTCACAAATTAAAAATTAAATAAGTTTATAAGTTGTTTTTTTGGGTAAACTATTGATTTTGCATCACAATTACTATCGGATTCAAATAGCAATATACTCGAGTTTGACCAGGTGTTGTACGCAGCTCAGTGAACATAAAATTATGGCATGGCAATCACATCAAAATGTTCTCTGTCTAATTCTACCAATGGTCATATAAATTAATTATTTTTGAAGCAAAAATTACATTTTTTCATGTACAGGGTTGTCTAGTAATTAACTCAACACAGTCCACACTAAACCTGATACTGATTTTAGGTGCTGGATTTTGGTTTTTATTTATTTCCAATACTCTTTTACGAATACTAAAATGAGCTTTTGGTGAAAATGTTAACAAATCATTATGAGGGGAAAACCCCAATACTTTCCAGGCCTCCTAGTAGTCCTTTGTTGAAATCCTGAGTGAGCACCTGCGAGTGTTTCTGAAGAGAGTTTAGGGAATACATTGTCTATGTTGAAGGGCCTGGTGGCTGAAAATATTCCATACATTCTCGGCCACATACAAAGTTCTGCCTGCAAGATGTGGCATGTGAGAGTGAAGGTAAACTATTTACCTGGGGGGAGTTATCTGCTTCAGGACACAAGTCAAAGCAACTTACCTTATCTCTCTCTGTCACTTGCCTCTCATTATCTCAAGCAGAGCATGTTAAATTTGTTTCAAATTATAGCTTTTGTTTTTGAGTGACAAAGTGTAAAGAAAAATGGCAGCTAGTGATACATTTTTTAAGCTTTTAAACAACTGAAATAGTTTTCAATGATTTATCTAAAATAATTTAAATTATAAATAAGCAAGTTTTAAAAAATAATAAATTAGTTGAATAAAGTATTTTGGAGTATTTTAAAGTATTTTAAGCTACATTTGTGTGTTTGACTGCTATTTACCTAGTGATTTAACTACTTTACTTTGGCTCCTTCCAAATTTTCTGGGTTGTCAAATTGTTTTAAAGTTTTCGTTCGTTGATGCACTGACGCACAGTGTTTTCTATTCAAAATCATGCATCTCCTTGAGATGCGTCACCACTTCTACAGTTATCATCCGATTATCTTGAAATAAGTTTGATTTAAAAGTACGTTAAATTTTGTAGTGCCTTCGCTGCCTTAGAAAACAGATTTTTGTTTTCCCGTCAGTTAGGCCGCAAAAAATTCTAAACTTAAAAAATTCTATTTGCTGTTTTGTTAATAAGTGGGACTTCTCATAAGAAAAAGGCCAGCAGAAGCACTGCGTAATAAAGTTATCGTTCAAATGAGTTATCTTTTAAACTTATTTTTATATTGAAAAATAATGGCATGAAGTGTATCAAGCGTTTACATTGCTCTTGTGGCAGATGGCAGCCAGGTACTGTGCACTCTTGATAAACAAGGCTCAAACGCTGTGTGTCCCAAGAAGTTCCATGGTGTCTACTCCCATTTTATTCTAGGACAGTGTGTCGGTGGTTGTGTGAAAATCATAGTATGTCCTGTTGTAATAGCTTCAGTTCGAACCAATCTATTTTGGAGAGCTTGTTGACACTTGGGCTGCAGTGTGACCTATGGTTTTTGAAACCTGAAATTTGGTGTTTCCTAACTTGGAATTTGACCTACTCAGGCTCAGAACCAAATTTCTAATAAGGCTAAGTGAGCAGTGCTGCCCATGGCAGCAAATTTAGAAGGGTGGTAAATTTTAATAATGTCGGAAATGTTATGTGGGAATCTTTATTGCACAGTTAATATAACGTTTGTTTGAGCGTTTTCTCCATTTGTCCAGACATGTACACTAATTATTTTCCAATATTTGTAACGATAGCAGTAGGCAGACTGCAACAGTAACAAACCATTTCACTGTAACATAAAGCAGTTTCTGTAAATAGTGATTATATAGAATACAGCTGATCCGGTGGTCATGATATGAGTGGGAGCGTGGCAGTCAGAAAGTTTAGTGGCGGGGGCAGGGGCGGACTGAATGGACTCACCGGCACAGCGTGGTGTATACTGGTGGAACGTTTGCTGGCAAATGACGGTTTTCCTGCCTAAAAGTAGTGGAAAACTACTTAAGGTCAATTGTAAAGAAGAAAAAATAATGCACAATTTTGTGTTTGAAAGATTTGTGGTAACAGTAAATGAATAAACATTTCAAAATGTGTGAGTTTTGTCAATTAACATACAAGTTCAAAATTTAGCAATAAAACCTTCATTAAACAAGATTCAGAGGCCAGATGTGCATATTGCTGGTTCAGCGGGAGGGAAGTGGAAGTGCTGTGTGTGTGTACAGTGTAAATGTTCGCAGACAATGTTATCAGACTGACGCAGTGACATGAGGTTAATTATCTCACTCGTATTCATGCAGTCTTCACTCAGCTTGACGACTCCTCTCTATTGTTCACTAGCAAAACTATCTGTTCACATCTGTAGATGGAATTATTTTATAATAATAATAATAAATCTTTATTTTGTCAAATATACAATACATGATATACAATATATAAATATTCATAATATTGAAAAAATAAAACACATCCAATACTTTTACATAACCAAATACAGTATTCATATACTTAAGTAATAGGTAACAATTAAAGTTAACATTCTAACTAATATATTAATGGAGAATAAACTATTAAGACAAAATAAATAGGATCCCCTAGGTAATATCCTGTGTTGGGATCGCCATCACTACAAAGAAAAATACACTTAAATCACGAGCAGCATCTCGCAGTATTGACTAATAATTTTAAAACTGAAACTTTCAGAAATGAAAAAATTAATAACTTATCTGTGCTTTAAGTTAAAACAACAAAAGGCTTTCAAAACCTCAACACACACAAAACTACAAGCTATTTAGAAGTAAGAAGCAAACACATTTAAAATTGTATAGATAACCACTTATCTACATGTTCCTGTTTGAAAAGACACATTTTGAAAATTTTCACAAATTGTTGTTGTGTAAAGAAGATATTAAGTTTGGAATTTAAAGGATTGTACAATCTGGGTGCCACACTACTATAAAAAATTTGATGAACAGACAAATTGAACTTAAGTACATACACTACATCATATTTCCTTAAATTATAATTTTTATGCCGTTCCATAGAAAATGCTGAGCCTCTTATAAAGAACATCTTTAGTACTTTAAGTATAAATAAATGTCGGAGTGGAAGAAGTACGAGATCATAGCAGAGCCTTGATCCAACTAAGGCATGATACACATTAACTAAGACCTTACTACTTCTACACAAATTCTTAAGGATATAAACTGTCTTATGCTATAGTACAATTCTTTTTTAATTTTACCATGTGATTTTTCCAAGATAAACTACTATCAATTACCAACCCTAAGTATTTAAAGCTTCTAATCTGTTCCAAAACTAAGCAGTTACATGTATTAATATTATTTTTATTGGCACAATGGAATTCATGAAACCTGAAAGGATATTAAAAACTAACTCATTTTTTAGGCTAAAAATCATAAATTTGTTTTTCACTAAGAATCATAAAGTTTTATCGAACCACAACTTTAAATAAAACAATTCTTTAGTTATGTTTCTATGAATGAAGTTAATATCTTTATCTTGGTAAATAAAAGCAGTATCGTCTGCAAAAGCAATCAGTTTCCTATTGAATCTCCCGTTACACAAATCGTTCATATATATATTAAAAATAAAATGGGCCCTAAGACCGAGCCTTGAGGCACCCGCAGCTTACTAACCCTGGATTGCTCAAAACACTAATAATTTTGACCACATGTTCCCTGTGATTCATATAACTTGAAAACCACTGAAGAGGCAAACTTCTGACACTGGCCAGCCATAGTTTATCCAGTAAAATTGCATTATTAATGGTTTCAAACGCTTTTGTTATATCTATAAACAGTGCAGATACTTTATTACCACAATTTATAGGATCATAGATAGCCTCCATAAATTTAATGAAGGCATCTTCAGTGGACATTCCTTCCTAAAACCAAACTGATTACTACTAAAATAATTAATTTTGTCCAAATATTTAAGAAGTTGACCTTTAACAAACTTTTCCAAAACCTTAGCAAAAACTGATAACAAAGAAACTGGCCGGAAATAATTTGGTTGTTGAAAATCTCCGTTCTTGAAAATTGGAACCACTACAGATTTTTAAACACAATGGAAATTGTCCTGTTGATGAACTTAAATTATAGAGGAAAGTTATTATATGTATGATATGGGGTGCAATTTTTTTAGCAATGTAGAGCTGATTTCATCAAAGCCAAGGGCCTTGTTATTTTTCAGCAAATTTATTATGGTTAAAACTTCTCTAGCTGATGTAGGCTACATAAAGAAAGATGAATTGAAATTAATGTGCTGAGCAAAAAAGTCATTATAATTAGACACTTGATTTAAATAAGTGTTATTCACCTGCATCCTCAACCTACTTGCAACACTCAAAAAATGTGCATTGAATTCATTTGCTATGTCAATACTTTCAGAAACTATATCATTTGAGGAAATAATTTTGTTTATCTCTTTTTTATTCAGACGTTCACCAATCAAACTATTTACAATGTTCCACTGAGATTTGACATTACCTGAAGCGTTGTTAAATTTAGATGTGTAGTAAAATTTTTTAGCTTTACTCTTATGTCTAATCTTAACCTATTCCTAAAATTGATGTAATAACACTTGATCTAAGCATTATTAGGATTATTAATACTGTATATAGCTTAAAAAACCTTTTCCCTTTTTTGTATCCTGAGTAATATAACCCATCAGTTGCCCATGACTTTAGTTTCGACAAACATTTGTTTACGACCATTTCAGCCCTATACTTGTCTAGAGTTGATTCCAAAATTTTTCAAAAGCATCCGATGCATTTTTTTGTTCAAACACGTTAGCCTAGTCTATATTCAAACAACCCAGTTGCTAATGGTTCGTCCTTTTCTCATAATATCAATTCAGTAGCAGGGGGCAAACAGTTTAAGTCCTTGTTCTTCTTCCCTGTTACTGCTTTCGAGTTAGAACAGACCATCTTCTCTTAAATCAAAACATTCTTCTGGTACTGACGGAATCTCTAGCTTATTGCTTAAAAACTCCTATAAGAATATTTTAAAACCTTTGACGTTTCTTTTTAATCAATCTTTGTTGTTAGAATTTTCCGATGTTTACAAACTGGCAAACTAGTTCCTATCTTCAAAAGGTAGCAAATGTGACATTAGCAACTATCGTCCAAATCTCTGCTTTGTACTATCAAAAGTATTGGAAAAAATTGTTTACAAAAGGCTCTTAGATCATCTTGACAGATTTCAAATCCTTATTCCAAATCAGTATGGCTTCAGAGGTATGATTCTACTCGATACAAGCGATCTTAGATTTCACTCATGAAGTTATCAACAGTCTTGATCAACAAACGTAGCTTTCTGTGTCTTTACATCTCTCAAAAGCATTTGATTGAGTAGATCACAATATTCTTTGTAAGAAACTAGAAGCTTTTGGGTGTGCAGGCATTCTCTTCAATGGTTTACTTACCTGTTGAACAGAAAACAGTTTGTTGAGGTGTCGGAATAAGGTCTGACTGTGCTGAATTTCTTTCAATGTGTTCCTCAGGCAGTTCTGGGCCTTTACTTTTCCTAGTCTACATAAACATGTAAATATTAGTGTCCCACTTTCAAAACCAATCTTATATGGGTAGATGATGGGTTCTGACCTACAGACATTCAATGGTTTTACACAACAATTTTAGAAGGCAAATAAAATTGCTGGTTTTCTAGAAATATGATTAGAAACCTTTCAGTTATTAAAAAAGCATTTTTGATTTTGAAGTATTCAATTTGTTTCAAGTACAAAAATTAACAGTGCATTAAAAATACTTATAAAAAATGCAGTACAAAACATTAATAGGGAGAGAAATCCAGTGCTGAAATTGAGGAATTATTATTTAAAGTAAATGTTAAAACCTAAGTTAGAACAACTCAGTCTCAGTTTTTATTGAACAACCCTCGTATATACAGTATTTATTATTTTATTTTGTCAAATACAATAATTAATTGTGTAGACATAGGCCTAATTATTAAAGTTAAAATAAAGTATGGTAAGATTAACGTGTTTAATATACAATAAAAAAGTATAATAAAGGCTAACGTGTTTAATATACAAGAAACGGAATATGTTTGAGAGTAAAACACTGCGTATCCTGTGCGTTGAGGGGATGGGAATGAAGAGTCAGCTGATAGCAGCGGTTGCTAGGCAACGCCGAGTGTTTGCTGCTCTCGCCGTACCGAGAGCGCTGCTGTGCCGCGTCGTCTGCTAGCCGGACAGTTCGACTTTTGTGAGAATGGGTGTACCGCGCCGCACTCGCGGACACGCCCCCGCGTCATTTACCATGTGTTTACTGTAGTTTCTCGCGAGTGTCAATCAAATTTTTCTAAACGCTAGATTGTATTGACAACTTTAAGTCAATACTTGAATGAACAGCACTATTGACAAGTGAAGTGTGCGTGTATGTGAGTGCGGTGCCGCGGTGACGGTGTAGTGCAGTGCAGTGTGTGGTGATGTGACGTGATGATGTGTGGAGAGTGAAGGGATGACGCGCTGGTGGTGTGCCCGACTGTGCAACACTTCCCCGCCCAGCTCGGTGCAGTGCGAGGTGCTCTTTACACGCAAGGAGGACCAGGTCAACAACAAACTGGGTACGACAATATTCATAACACGTAACCTTGCTGCCGTCACTGCGTGCATTCATCGCCAGGTCAACATAACTGTTGTATCGTGTAAAAAAATTATATTCCAAAGTGGGTAGAGTTCATCTGTCATGTGGTCCAAAGTAAATAAGATCAAAGTAAATCAACCCATTTCCTTTTAATCAAGTATTGGTAATTATTGCTTACTTACTGTACATATAAGTACGTAGAATTTCAGAACAAAAACACTAACTAGACATAGCCTGGCAAGGGCAACCGAAAATCCTTGCAAATTTTCTATAACGGGGTAAACATTATACTGGTAGTGCCCTTTTTGGCCCTTGTTACCACTCTAAATATCGCATTTGTTGTCAGATTTTCACTAAATTCAGTACAAAATAATGTTACTTTTGCAAAATCAGCTCACCGAAAGTGTCCACATAAGGGGTGTTTCCCCCCAAAAATGGATGTTTGTTTTATATACAACTATAGTTATGTTCTGATTTCGATTAAACATAGTTCAAACGTTATGGTACCGTACGTAACATGTGTACCAATAAGCAACAAGATCTTTACAGCCAGACCAAGATGGCGGTGAAAACTATAAAGTTTTATACTATTTGACTCATGAGGTGTTGAGAAGCTCAAAACTGCAACAGTTTTGTTCTACGGTTGTGTTCTCTGGCGATCAAAATGAATAGCTCTATTTCCTATAAGGTAGTTAAGGTAGTTCATATTGCTTTCAGTTGATGTTATGTCCGCAAACAAACATGCTTAAAACACATAAGTTTTGCAAACGGAAAGTGAAGGTGACAAAGGATTTATTGTAGTTCATTCGAGAAAAGTTAGATAAGTATTTTATTTGTTAGGTTTAATCCAGCTAAATCGTACTCCAAAACTGTAGACTATCATTTCGTTCGTAGGCTTATTATTCTCGCCTCATTAATATTTTTTTAGTATTTTTTGGAAGATGTAACTGTCTCGGACGCAGAATATTTATGATCAGGTTTGTACATATACTGTACTGTGTCGTTTTTGAAAAATCGACCTTTAATTCATATATAGTAACCTGTAGGCCTTTTTGACTGAAGAACAGTCTTGATTACTGAATAACGCAGTGTCCTTGCTGTTGTCAAAGCGTATGGCGTGTGTGTGGAGGAATGAAGTGTATTGTAGATGTGGGAGTGAAAAATGAGTACGGGACGAGGCGCTGGCGAGCAATTCAATAAAAGCGGGAAATGAGCGCAGAGTGTGACGGAAATGGAGTTGAGCTGACTGCTGCAGACAGCAGACAGCAGCAGGGTGACTCGGTGACTGCATCTCATCACTCATCAGCCAGGACAACAAACTTAACTCACTTCACTTGTCGCTTCTATACAGTACTTTATTTCTGACTTCGGCATCACGTTCCTTTACCACTCTCAAAGTAGATGCATGGTTAACATTTGACAAATATTGGTGATTGTTACAAAGATAACGACGGTGCTAGAACAAAAAAAGTTAGAAATCGTTGCTATTACACACCGTTACACACAAGAGGTAGAGAAGACCCCCAACGCTAAAACTCCACGTATGCAATGGTTCGCCACCATGACGTCTTGGCAAACCGCCGTATCCATTTATGCATTGCAGGATGCCAGCAAGGCTTCTTTATTGCGTTGTGGGGCAGTAAGTTTTGCCAACTGCAAATCCAACCCTTCCGATATGATTTTTCCTGCCATGACCGGACTCCGGAGAGTTTGAGCATAAATGCTTCCGTGCTAAGGATACGACGGTATCCAGTCACGACAAAACGTCCACAGATGAAGCTTGACAGGATTAGATATTGAAAAGAACGTCTGCTATGACAAAAATTGCATGGCTTTTCGTTGCGGACAGTAGCAATTCTTTCATGTGAATAGCGTTGGGCCCTCGTGTTCGCGGCTCGAGCCAAACCGGAAGCTTGCTTGACCGGAACCTAGGCGCAGCATCCGTTACGCTTACTGAGCTCGTTAATGCCTCGTTTGTCCTAATAAATGAACTCTTTTGTACAACCAGAGCCCGGCCGGCCAGCCAGACACTTCTCTGCATACAATACAGTTGAAAGAGTCATAATATTATTGTGTCTTTACCTACTTTGATCGTAAAAATGGCGTCTCGGTTTTTGGAACAACTGGCAGTATTATATTTCTTACAAACCTGACGACGAGTGCTTACAAGACTATTAATAATTTGATATATAGCAAGCTCTTTATTCCTCTATGTATTTTAAGCTGTCTGAGTAGTCGTGTATTCCTCGATGACTCTGAACCCAAGGTGGGTCGGTACTCGGTAGTGGTTGATCTCAACCTAAGTAGAGGTTTTTACTAATTGACAGTAGTAAAAAAGGTAACGTTTAACGTTTGTATTGTTTAACGAGAAGAAGTTAGGACCACACAGTCCTCTCTACCACTCAACCTCGACCTTTACCCAGCGTTAAAAATTTACGTTCCAGTTTGGTGTGTACTGTGCAAGGTGGTTGGCATGTTGACGTCACAGCTTGGGGACAGAGGAGATGGATTGCTGGTAAAAACTCGACCAGTACCTCTCCACGCTCTGTCATTGTCTCGTGCAAACCACTCACCATTTACCTTGTTTAATGGTTAAATAAGTTAAATGTTGTATTCGTATTTATTCTTAAACACATTGTAAATTATTTAATTTACAAAATACATTTTGACAACATGTGTTTTAAACATAAGTATTTGGTGACTTGACTGGTGAGTGGCCTGCAAGGTAGTTAGTATAAGTAAAAAAAAGAGTTTTCAATATTAATATACTGTCTTAATTGTGCCCTATTTTGGTCCAAGTTCGCAAATTGTAACCAAATTTGTAAACTTTGCTTTTAATCTTTGCATTTTCTAAAAGGTATTTTTGGAAGATGTAACTGTCTCGGACGCAGAATATTTATGATCAGGTTTGTACATATACTGTACTGTGTCGTTTTGAAAAATCGACCTTTAATTCATATTAGGCCTTTTTTTTGACTGAAGAACAGTCTTGATTACTGAATAACGCAGTGTCCTTGCTGTTGTCAAAGCGTATGGCGTGTGTGTGGAGAATGAAGTGTATTGTAGATGTGGGAGTGAAAAATGAGTACGGGACGAGGCGCTGGCGAGCAATTCAATAAAAGCGGGAAATGAGCGCAGAGTGTGACGGAAATGGAGTTGAGCTGACTGCTGCAGACAGCAGCAGGGTGACTCGGTGACTGCATCTCATCACTCATCAACCAGGACAACAAACTTAACTCACTTCACTTGTCGCTTCTATACAGTACTTTATTTCTGACTTCGGCATCACGTTCCTTTACCACTCTCAAAGTAGATGCATGGTTAACATTTGACAAATATTGGTGATTGTTACAAAGATAACGATGGTGCTAAAACCAACAAAAGTTAGAAATCGTTGCTATTACACACCGTTACACACAAGAGGTAGAGAAGACCCCCAACGCTAAAACTCCACGTATGCAATGGTTCGCCACCATGACGTCTTGGCAAACCGCCGTATCCATATATGCATTGCGGGATGCCAGCAAGGCTTCTTTATTGCAGTAAGTTTTGCCAATTGCAAATCCAACCCTTCCGATATGATTTTTCCTGCCATGACCGGACTCCGGAGAGTTTGAGCATAAATGCTTCCGTGCTAAGGATACGACGGTATCCAGTCACGACAAAACGTCCACAGATGAAGCTTGACAGGATTAGATATTGAAAAGAACGTCTGCTATGACAAAAATTCGCATGGCTTTTTCGTTGCGGACAGTAGCAATTCTTTCATATGAATAGCGTTGGGCCCTCGTGTTCGCGGCTCGAGCCAAACCGGAAGCTTGCTTGACCGGAACCTAGGCGCAGCATCCGTTACGCTTACTGAGCTCGTTAATGCCTCGTTTGTCCTAATAAATGAACTCTTTTGTACAACCAGAGCCCGGCCGGCCAGCCAGACACTTCTCTTCATACAATACAGTTGAAAGAGTCATAATTATTGTGTCTTTACCTACTTTGATCGTAAAAATGGCGTCTCGGTTTTTGGAACAACTGGCAGTATTATATTTCTTACAAACCTGACGACGAGTGATCACAAGACTATTAATAATTTGATATATAGCAAGCTCTTTATTCCTCTATGTATTTTAAGCTGTCTGAGTAGTCGTGTATTCCTCGATGACTCTGAACCCAAGGTGGGTCGGTACTCGGTAGTGGTTGATCTCAACCTAAGTAGAGGTTTTTACTAATTGACAGTAGTAAAAAGGTAAAGGCAAAGTTTGTATTGTTTAACGAGAAGAAGTTAGGACACAAAGTCCTCTCTACCACTCAACCTCGACCTTTACCCAGCGTTAAAAATTCACGTTCCAGTTTGGTGTGTACTGTGCAAGGTGGTTGGCATGTTGACGTCACAGCTTGGGGGGACAGAGGAGATGGATTGCTGGTAAAAACTCGACCAGTACCTCTCCACGCTCTGTCATTGTCTCGTGCAAACCACTCACCATTTACCTTGTTTAATGGTTAAATAAGTTAAATGTTGTATTCGTATTTATTCTTAAACACATTGTAAATTATTTAATTTACAAAATACATTTTGACAACATGTGTTTTTAAACATAAGTATTTGGTGACTTGACTGGTGAGTGGCCTGCAAGGTAGTTAGAACGTTAGTACACAAGTAAAAAAAAGAGTTTTCAATATTAATATACTGTCTTAATTGTGCCCTATTTTTGGTCCAAGTTTGCAAATTGTAACCAAATTTGTAAACTTTGCTTTTAATCTTTTGCATTTTCTAAAAGGTACTTTTGGAATTTCTGGTTATTAATTTTGATCTGCAAATGAGTTTGCTAATTATTGTGTTGAGTTAATAACTTTACTGTTTAATAATTTGTGTTTCTGTATTTTTAAAAATTCGATTTGAAAGGCTTGATTCTTACAACAAAAATTCATTGATACATTACAAGACATATTATGTGTGTTCTGTCAAATGAGTTTTAGTGGAGAAAGGAAGAGTTTGCTCAATATTGAATGGAACAATATTGTTCATTGAAATTCAACTACAGTTATATTTAAACCAATTATTTTTATTTACTACCTATGTTGCAAAAAAGGTGGTTTTTAACTGGCATAAAATATATCCACAAAAATTTAGATATAAATCTTTACTGAATCAATCCGTGGAACAAAAATACAAACATAATTATTGTGCTTATCAAAGTTATTGAATCAAGATACTGGTTTATTGATGATAGTTATTGTGTACTTGAGTACTTATATTGCTACTTGCTGGTGTTCAGATAACCAAACAATACATGTTCTTTATAAAACTCAAGTAAGGAGATCTGAGTGCTTCTGTCCTCAGTCGCCCGAGGCTGAACTCCGTGTTCTACTTGGAACTAGAAACTTTTATATGAGTTCAAAACTTTGCAGCTTTTCCTCAACCACGTTTCTGTTTAATTCCAATCAACGAAGCCGTCAGAAACATTTCCCTAGACTTTGCAAACATACTTTCAGTTGTATCAGACCATAAATATTGAGATACTAACTGTCAGTGTTTGGTAAAAGCAATTTTGTGTTGTAATTAGCAGTTACTACTGATCGTATAATTTTAATACCAAATTTACATAGGAAAAAAGCTATTCATTTCTATTGCTAAAAAGAACAAATTGGAAAACATTTTCGAGTTTCCTAACACATACTGAGTCAAACGGCAATACCTAATTATACAGGGTGTCCAGTAATTATGGGATCAAACTTCACCAGTTGATTTGTTAGGTCATAATAAAAAAATGTCCTATAACACATAGGCCTATCTCGTGTAGTTTTCCGTCCGTCTGTGTTTTACACTAAATAATTTTTATCTCCGTGGTCAATCAGGTTATAAACTAAAAACTTTGCAAATTTGTTTGCATAATTAACACCAGTATTTAAAAAATAAATTTGACTTACTTTTACTTTCGGTTGAAAAATTACAGCCATATGAAATTTTCTAAGCTGAATAACTCAAAACCCTTAAACTTTAAGGTAAATACATAAGGATAACAATACGTGGCAAATGTCTTTATGAACATTTTAAGACCAAGTTGGTTGTGCTGCGATAAGTAAAACGGAGGTATTAAAGTTTTCCTGAACACACTTCTCTATTCACATTTGAGAAACATGTAAATAAAGGTGTACTGACCAAGTTTGTTATGCTGCGATAAGTAAAAACTGAGTAATTAAAGTTTTCCTGAGCACAAACCTTTATTTACATATGTTTCTAAAATGTAAATAACAGTTGTTCAGAAAAACTTTAATATCTCCGTTATTACATATCACAGCACAACAAACTTGGTATTAAAATGTTTATACAAACATTTGCCACTTATTGTTATTCTTCTGAATTTATCATAAAGCTTAAGGGGTTTGAGTTATTAAGCTTGGAAAATTTCATATGGCTGTAATTCTTCAACCGAAGTGAAAATTAGTCAAATTTATTTTTTAAATATTGGTATTAATTATATTAACAAATGTGCAAAGTGTAAGGTTTTTAACTTAATTAACCTTGGAGAAAAAATTTATTTAGTGAAAAACACAGACAGACAGACGGAAAACTAAGCGAGATAGGCCTATGTGTTATAGGACATTTTTTGTTTATTATGACCTGACAAATCACCTGGTGAAGTTTGATCCCCTAATTACTGCACACCCTGTATATTTATACAACAGAAAACCTTTTTCCCGCCACTTTGATTTTGTTGTAGCTAATTGTATTTTGTTACTTTTTGGTACTTACGTTAGTTGATGACAAACGATTTGTCTATCAAGTTTTATGAAATCAGATCATTAACCGTTTTACAGCATCCAAAATCCATTTGTGAGCAATCCCCCCTCATTGGAATCTTATCAAAAACATGAATGTTTTGGTACCCAGCTACGATAATCCTATCGAACTTTGTACTGTAATAACCAGTTAAAAAGCTAATTATTTTTATAAAAATATTAACATCATAATCGGGTCTTTAGGGGATAGATATAGTACAACAACAATAAATCATAACTTGTCTATAAAGTAAAAAAAAGCTGCAATCACAAAATTGAGACTGCATCTTGAGATGCTGATGTGAAACATGTCATGTAAAAATTAAAATGAATGTGGTAAAAAGTACAAAATGCTTTCATTTTGTAACTTATTTTGTGTTTTTGTTAAATTCTGGAGGTAAAATGTGGAATATTCAGGTTTTAAAGACATTTTATTCATCTTGTCAAATACAGTACCAACATACAATCCTAGTAATTCCCATAAATCAGCCATAGTCCCTCTTTATTAGCACTTTAATTGGTTACATTAACATATTATGCTTAATTGATAGTCTACGTAAAATATGAACTCACTACAATCCATTTGGTTTATTCATTACAAAACCCTTTAATTAGAGAAACTCCTTGGCCAAATTAAAACAAAGTTTACACGTACAATTAGATCTTAGCTAGGTGGATTTCAGCTAATCAAGCAATTTGTTGAAAATTTAATACTTTTCTCAATGATATGAAGTGTTTTTCTTTTTAGTTTTAGTGTTATGTATCAGAAAGAAAAGCTTATTGATCCGTCAAGTTGGTGGATTTTGAAAGCTTAGTTCTTGAATGCTACATATTTGAATGACTGTGTGTTGTTGCAGGGGTGGGGACTGAGACTCTGGAGGCGGCAGACAGGCTGGCATGTGCAGTGACTGAGCCGCCTCTACTGCCGCCCCCGCCAGACCCTGCCACCGCCACTGTCCTCCGCAACTGGCTCAGACAGGTATGTTTGGGTCACTTACTTACTCTTCTTATCTGTCACTTCCATTCATATTCACTCATTTATTTCACTTAATATGTTATGTATAAGGTGTAATTGTTTTACAGTCATTATCAACAGTGTTTACTTAGTTTAAAAGCTGAAATTTGGGGTTGCTTGCATAATATGTGTACTTCAGTGGTCTCCTTGCGATGCATAACCTTGACCCATCATGATTTGTGGTTGGTTTAACTAAAAACTTTAGGAATCACTACAGAAATTGTATGGTGAATTATAATGTTTTTTTATATGCTAAAACTCTATGGATTGACTGATTTCCTTATAGACTGTTCATACCTTATAGATTTCCTTATTAAAAATTGGTTCATCAACAGACCTTGACAACATGAATTTAGTTTCCAAACTTCTTGGTCCTAGTACCGTACCTCAGTACTCGTTTGAATCTGCAATTGTAAGCAATGATATATTCATCTAAAACACAACAAAACTACTCAAAAGGACATTTTGTAAGAACAATATAACTCTTGAAACTAGCACTAAAAGTTTATTTTCTTAACATATTATGAAAGCTAATATTTCTCTGGATAGTTGCTGTAACATATTTGATTATGCTATGTTTAGGGCACTTAAGCTAAGTCTGTCTGTGTTTGAAGTGCAAACATTACCTTTGTATAGAGGAGGAGGAGGAGAAGGGTACCTGCATGTTGCTAATTGTAGCTCTCAGTATCCGCCCTGAGATTCAGTTTAGTTTTACATGTGTGTAATTGACTTAATTAATCAAAACAAAATTATCCAAGGCTCAACACTCAGTTTGTTAAACTATCATATTATGCGTTTTATTTTGTAAGTATGTATTTGTTGTTTTTTATTCTAATAAGAAACAATGGTGGCATAGAATTGTGTTGTTGGAGCAAAGTTTGTTGGAAATATTTTACATATGAAAAACTTTTTATTTCAAGGTAAGCTGCTTTTAAAGATTTTTTTTAGCTTAAGACAAAATAGTATGTTACTTGTTAAAAAAAAAAAAAAATCCCCCCAAAAAAATGGATCAGTCAACACTCAAAGGTTTTAATTATTAAAATGTATGCTAAATTGTAAGCATTTTGTAAGTATTTAAAATAAAACTTTTGGGAGAAGCACAAAAGGATGTTTTAATTAACACAAGATGTTTCATCTACTCTATGTTAGTCATCATAAATTAAAATAGAATAAAGAAGAGAAATGAAATAAAATATGTTTGTACATGGAACAAAATTGTAGAAAAAATAGTAGTTTTAAAACTGTATAAATAAAAACCCAACTTTAATTTTAATTGTTTTACCATAATTATAGTAGCCTTCTTGTTTCACAATGGTTGATTTACAATATATATATTCTACACCGTAAGTAGATTCACCTTCGTGCAAACTGCAAAGTTCTTTAATTTTCTGACAGACTAACTTATTGCAATGGAAGAGTTTCACAATTCTAAAGTAATGAAGAACTGTGCTAATCCAGACAGCCGTTTACTCTATTGCAGAACACCTCCTGAGAAAGGAAAGAGTTCAACTTGTGAGGTGAACCGATTTTGCTGGTCAACAAACTTAACCTATAGATTAAAATACTCAACCTATGGAATTTTGCTAAAAACAATAACTTCTGTACCATTTTTCTTTATAAATAAAATAAATGGTAAGAATCAAAGTTTACTAATTATTTGTACCAGCATGGAAATTTGGTAAGACAAGAAAAGCTTATTGATCCGTCAAGTTGGTGGATTTTGAAAGCTTAGTTCTTGAATGCTACATATTTGAATGACTGTGTGTTGTTGCAGGGGTGGGGACTGAGACTCTGGAGCGGCAGACAGGCTGGCATGTGCAGTGACTGAGCGCCTCTACTGCCGCCCGCCAGACCCTGCCACGCCACTGTCCTCCCATAACTGGCTCAGACAGGTATGTTTGGGTCACTGCCTCTTCTTATCTGTCACTTCCATTCATATTCACTCATTTATTTCCTTATGTTATGTATAAGGTGTAATTGTTTTACAGTCATTATCAACAGTGTTTACTTAGTTTAAAAGCTGAAATTTGGGGTTGCTTGCATAATATGTGTACTTCAGTGGTCTCCTTGCGATGCATAACCTTGACCCATCATGATTTGTGGTTGGTTTAACTAAAACTTTAGGAATCACTACAGAAATTGTATGGTGAATTATAATGTTTTTTATATGCTAAAACTCTATAAATTGACTGATTTCCTTATAGACTGTTCATACCTTATATATTTCCTTATTAAAATTGGTTCAAATTAATTGGTCAACAGACCTTGACAACATGAATTTAGTTTCCAAACTTCTTGGTCCTAGTACCGTACCTCAGTACTCGTTTGAATCTGCAATTGTAAGCAATGATATATTCATCTAAAACACAACAAAACTACTCAAAAGGACATTTTGTAAGAACAATATAACTCTTGAAACTAGCACTAAAAAGTTTATTTTCTTAACATATTATGAAAGCTAATATTTCTCTGGATAGTTGCTGTAACATATTTGATTATGCTATGTTTAGGGCACTTAAGCTAAGTCTGTCTGTGTTTGAAGTGCAAACATTACCTTTGTATAGAGGAGGAGGAGGAGGAGAAGGGTACCTGCATGTTGCTAATTGTAGCTCTCAGTATCCGCCCTGAGATTCAGTTTAGTTTTACATGTGTGTAATTGACTTAATTAATCAAAACAAAATTATCCAAGGCTCAACACTCAGTTTGTTAAACTATCATATTATGCGTTTTATTTTGTAAATATGTATTTGTTGTTTTTATCCCATTAAGAAAAGTGGTGGCAAAAGAAATAAATTGTGTTGTTGGAGCAAAGTTTGTTGGAAATATTTTACGTATGAAACATTTTTTATTTCAAGGTAAGCTGCTTTTAAAGATTTATTTAGCTTAAGTCAAAATATAGGTTACTGTTGTGAGTTAATTGGCTCGTCCTCCCAAAACAATGGACCAGTCAACGTTCAAAGGTTTTAACTATTAAAATCTATGCTAAATTGTAAGAATTTTGTGAATATTTAAAATAAATTTTTGAGAGAAGCACAATAAAAGCGTTTTGATTAACACAAGATGTTTCATCTACTCTAAGGTGGTCATCATAAATTCAAAAGAATAAAGAAGAGAATAAATAAATATATATCTACATAAAATAAAGTTGTAGAAAAAATAATACAGTAGTTTTGAAACTGTATAAATAAGAAACAACTTTTATTTTAATTTTAACTTTATACCGAAATAATTATAATAGCCTACTTGTTTCACAATGGTTGATTTACAATACTGTATATATATTCTACACCGTAAGTAGATTCACCTTCGTGCAAACTGCAAAGTTCTTTAATTTTCTGACAGACTAACTTATTGCAATGGAAGAGTTTCACAATTCTAAAGTAATGAAGAACTGTGCTAATCCAGACAGCTGTTTACTCTATTGCAGAACACCTCCTGAGAAAGGAAAGAGTTCAACTTGTGAGGTGAACCGATTTTGTTGGTCAACGAACTTAACCTATAGATTTAAATACTCAACCTATGGAATTTTGCTAAAAACAATAACTTCTGTACCATTTTTTCTTTATAAATAAAATAAATGGTAAGAATCAAAGTTTACTAATTATTTGTACCAGCATGGAAATTTGGTAAGACAAGAAAATGCTGTATATCAAGTAAATCAAGTATACAGTTATGAAATACAGTGCTGTATACGTGCACAGTAGTGGTTATAGCGAGGACAAATGGTTTTCCATGCCCAGTGGGGGTCAAGAATTGTTTCCTCTAAATTTAACAAAATTGTAACTTGGTACAAATTTTGTAAAGATTTAAAAATAATGCTTGTAAAGATAATTTAAATAGACTTTAAAAAGGTTACTTAATTTAAAATGTTTACATATTTTTTCAATTGATGAGGTATTGCGACTATAACAGGTGAGGGTGTTTAAACGCACACCGCAAGGCAAAGAGTGGAACAATACTCGCTCTCAGAGAGTGGGGGTGAGATCTCACGAGTTCACTGAATACCTTCACATTTTAATTTGACCCCTTCTCCCCCCTCCCCACCTGTGTTATTACCCCCTCCTCACCCCATGCTGCAGTCAATTGATTGTACTCTCTACTCCCAGTTGTATTGTTGAGGTACAAACACTCAGACAAGCCATTCTGTTCTTGCAAAACACACCGTTTTGTGACTGTCATTTAGGGAAAATTGAATTGTTTGGAATGTTTTGTTTGCTGCAGTTATAATCTTGAATGGAATGAAAGGTTTTGAATTTTTGTGAATTAAATCTGAATTAGGGTCTGCTTTGCATTTGATTAAGTCGTTATAAATCAAGCTGATTTCAAATAAATAATTTATTTTAAAGGTAGAAATTCAAGAGACAACAGAACTTCCAGCATGGGGTTTCAGTCTCAATAAAATAAATAGTCTTCTATCAAATATTACTAGTATATTCCAAAATAATTAATGGCATGTATGCAACAAGGTGCTTTTTAGTATTGTATAACAAAACGAATAACCAGAAAGTACAACCAATGAGAATGTTGTTTTAAAATGAAGAGAAGCTGAAGATTTTCCAACATTGTAATGAAGGAAACCATCCATTCGGTGAATCTCTTTGATCTTGTAGAGTTGGCGCAATGTAGTTGTAGGCTCTTGCCTGGAAACATTCTTTCTCAAACCCAAATCCCATTATGTTTTCTCCTTACAAGCAAACCACTTCTTAAAAGATGTCTGTTAAAATAAGAGATGTTTTCTTACAAATAAAACTTTAGTAAGGATGCTTACTCAAATCACAGTTTTCCATGGACATTCTTTTAGGTTTTAGACTTAAATATTCTCGCAATTTCCATTAATTTTCCTGATGAATTAAAACCAAAATCTATATACTTAATGGAATTACATACTGTTTAATCTATCAATTGAAATATTTTAATGTTTTACCACTTTGTTACAACTGGTGATATTTATGGGTTTAGCACGGAACCCGATTTCTACAGTTTTTAACTCCCTCTGAAATTAACCGAAAAACCAAAAACCGGTGAAAATGATTTTAGGGTATCTACAACCAAGACCAAAAAAACCTTTTACAAATTTTGGACTTTGTATTAATTTTTTTCATTGAAACCCTTGTTTCAACTGTAATACACAACGAAAAGGTGTGCAGAACTATTATTTTATCATTTAGCATGATTTGGTTTTATGGTTTTCCTCTCAAAAAGTACTTACTAGGATAAAGTAACTTCACAGTCATGAAACTGTAACATATTGTATCCGTAGCGAAGCACGGGTACACTGCTAGTTCGTCATAAATCAATGGTGTCATCTACAGGACAGAGTAAAGGGAAGTGAACCGTTAAGCGCCTGCAGAAATGTAGCTGTTGCCTGTATATTGCGGTGTATAGCTTATTGCCTGCATATGACTGTAGGCGTTCCTACGTTCAGTATGATGTTACTCGCAATGCGCTGTGATATTGGTACACACTTAGGTAAATGTACAGTAGTTGAGCTTTTCGCTAGTTTTTATTTCTTAGATAATACGAGTACAAGAGGGTTTCGACCTCGTTCCCTAATGCTTTTGTGATGCTTACACAACCTTGGCGAATTATCAACGTAGATAGAATAAAAGAACACAATTAGTACCATTTAAGTGACGAATTGAAAGTTAGATTCTTATAGGAGTGTATATTGCATAAAATAGTTGAAATCGTTTACCCTTTGAATGCTTTTTCCATACTTTCATGAGAAGTTTAGATCAGTGCAAATTATAATGAAGTAAAATGAACATGTTGTCTGCTATACGAGTGTACAATCAATGTATTTTCACGATAAATGTACGAAATTGGGTAAGTTATCGGAGCAACTAACATTGGAATTTAATATTTCACCTCGACATTGAAATAAACATTTAGTTCATCGGTATTGTTTGTGATGCTTACACAACCTTGGCGAATTATCGACGTAGATAGAATAAAAGAACACAATTAGTACCATTTAAGTGACAAATTGAAAGTTAGATTCTTATAGGAGTGGATATTGCATAAAATAGTTGAAATCGTTTACCCTTTGAATACTTTTTCCATACTAATGAGGAATTTAGATCAGTGCAAATTATAATGAACATGTTGTCTGCTATTTACAATCAACGTATTTTAACGATAAAATGTTTGAACCAAATTGAGCAAGTTATCCGGAGCAACTAACATTGGAATTTAATATTTCACCTCGACATTGAAATAAACATTTAGTTCATCGGTATTAAAACGAAGTGCCATTCTTTGCATCATGAACGGAATTCCAACAACTCAATACTATTGCTTTCTCATAGGAACAGCTTTAGTGTGTTTTATTAGCTAGACATTTTTATAATCTCAGTTTTTATTAACAACCGATATGGTGACAGTTCGGAACACACTATATCAAACTATTTTAAGAAGTACCCCGCGTTCTCTTTTAAGAATTTTAAAAATGCTACAGATTTTAAGATCTTTTGGTTGAATGATTCTTGGCATATACCAATGATAATTGCGACATTAAAATAAATAAATTTTAGTCGGATCTAAAAAGGAAAGGTCGTGGACAGATGCTGAAGTTTGTCGATACATGATCGCTGGTAGAAGGTAAACTAAAGCAAATACTGTTAGACTGTATTGTCGGACTCGACACGTTAAAGTGAACAGCTGTTTGAACAGTAAACCCTCGTTAAAGCTGTTTTACAGCTCGCAGAGTAAACTTCGCTATCCTCTATAAACCAGACTTTTATTTGACCGACGTTGATCAAACTAATCCAAGCCGGATTTCACCTGTGGAAACAAGCTAAATTAGTTTATAGAACAAGATCTTCGTCAAACGGAATTCTCAAAGTTCAATAAGCGCTTGGAACATAATTTTCATTAGTTGAAACATTTGTTATTTTCTCTTACCTGGCACAATAGAGCCACTCAGGTAGTAAAGGTAAAATGACCTGGAAGGTAATGACGGGGCTAAGTTAGTAGTTTTCTCTATTACTCAACCTCGACCTTTACCTAGCGTTACCGCATAGTCACTTTACAAATTTTCAGTTGTGACTGCGCGGTTTGAACTGCGCCAATTGAGTGATGAGCTTCGGAGTCGCGCAGGGATCCAGAGCTCAACCAGATGTATATACAGAGTATAGGTACTAGGTAGCGTGCATAAAAGGCAGGTGAGGTGGTGAGTGGGCTGAGGGATGGCAGGGTGTTATTTATCGCACTGCATCAAGACAGATTATAACAACACCTGACATAACAACCCTCTCAGGTCTTGTCACACAGTCATCAATCATATCTCAGCTCATGCACAGTTCTTTACTGCATGTCGTATCTCTGCAACTCGCTTCGTCTTGATCTAAATTATATACCTTAGACCCTCTTCACTGTCAGGCTCTCTAGTTCACATTTCTTGGGTTGGTTACATTCGGATTTATATCTTTGAAAGTTTAGTTATAGGGGATTAGTTTCTGTAGTGGAGGTAAATTGAAATAGGGAAAAAGCTGTTTTATACTCGAAAATATTCCACAATTCAACAAACATTTAATGTTACTTGTCGAAAACAATTTTGTCATATCACATCCCAGTGTTAAATAAGAAGTGTTGAATTAGAAGGATATTGTAAGAAGTTTTGTTGTCGATGGTAGAATTTTAGAGTTCAAAGTATTAGTATGGACATTTTTCATAGTCTTTTGTTGAACAGAAATACTACTACGTTATACGGAATCTAGAGTTTAATCCCGTCTTCAAGTGAAAAGTAACCTAAAAAATAACAAAAAACACGTTAGGAAATGAACTAGCCTAAAACGTAAACTGACCAACAACATCAAACAACACGACTTCTCTCTTTTTGTTTTTTGTTTTAGTTTGGGGTTACCCTAATTTATTTAATTTTAATTTAAAAACTACCGTACTTTGTAGAAAATAATCCAACATGCTCAAAAACGCTAAGAAATAAAAGAGAAATTAAAAAAACCAAACACGCTCACGGCCAGTGACAGCTGTCCACTGACTCACCTACTTACTGGGTTACTTTTCACCTGAAGACGAGATCAGATTTCAGATCTCGAAACGTCATGTTTTTCTTGTTAGCTAAAAAAACTCTAGAACACGTCCGTAATAATATTCCAACTTCAGATATTGTAAGCTCGAGCAGAGAGCGATCGAATCGTCGATGTATTGCTAATTTTGTACCTCAGCGAGCCTAACGTAATGCATTTTGTATACTGAACAAGAACACAGAGAGCTAGGCACACAAAACATACATCCTGTATAACATACTGTGCTAGGGTGTCGAACCTCTGTCAAGCTTTTAACGACAAATAAACTGTGTGTAGTGTGTAGTAAAGTACAGTAGAACATTATGTGTGTAATGGTGCAGGACTGTCATCACACCGGCTGGACAGTTCAGATAACTCATCACTTTACTTTAGTATAGTAGACAAATTGTTCATAACTCTCTGGTCACTGCACTCTGCACTGCGCTCTGCTAGGTCATGTTTCAGGATGAGGGAAATGCTACTGTCCCTGACTGCTGTATACTTGTCTATAACTTGTTAACACTCTTGGTTTACAATTTGGAACAATGGACTAAATATCCGCAGTGGAAAAAAGAGTTGTCGGCTACAGTGACTTCGTTTGCAAATAAATGGGTAAGCAACATGACGGCTTCAACCATGAGGAATGTAGAGACAGTTTAATCTGGTGGCCAACGGCAGTGCGAGCCATTCCCGGTAAGCTAGTCCCTTGACAACAACCGCCGGTGGCATTGCCTCAACGAGATTGAAACTCTTGCACATCTTGGGATTCTGTCAGTTTGCGAACATTGAAAACACGACACCACAAAATTAGAAGTCTATAATAGCCGCAAGTTTAAAAGAAACGGGTTTGGTACACAAGTCCGCACGGCTCCTGTCAAACGAAAGTCCGAAGAATTGACATCATTTGTATTAAAAACTCTATTGGAACAATTTTAGATTCGACAGTTAGATCTGAAACGATCAAACCAACCAATCAAAATTAATGAAGAAAAGTCAACATTTATGAAAGCACATCTAAATTTCTACCAAACCAATATAACCTTAAAATTGAGAAATTTTGGTCAATAATGATTGGCGTAAAGAGGAACAATACAAATTTAAAATGACATTTTTTCCAAATTCAAAATTCCAAAGTGCATAAAGAAGAAATTATAATCACAGCTTTAAAATATTCAGTATACATACTCAGAAATCACTTTATAGCACAAATGAAATCTAAATTTACATTGGCATTGCGCTGTTTTAATTACTTTGTTTTTAGCAAACCCGATTGGTAAAAGAAAGTTCTTTTGAATAAGTTATAAGGTCGTAGTGGTTAACATCTCGGCCTTCGGACTCGGTATAGCATTACTTGATCTTATATACAATGGTTCCTTTCCTCATCTGACCTCACGATTAAAACAATAATGTTCGCTCTTTCTCTAAATAATTGCAATTCAGTGGATGCTCTGTCCCTTGGCCTTTGACTAGCTTGGTATTTCATCAAGTCACTGGTCTGGAATCACCTAAGAAATTCACCTTTTATAAAAAGTTGGATTTTATTATTTGTCCTCGGTATACCCCTTACTTTGATAAATAAATACATCGTTTGTTGCGTAGACATTTATGCAAATGTATGGCAATCGTCATGGATAAATTAGGCTAAAATTGTCCATTCACTCATACATTGAGACATATCTAGAAAATGTAGAGACAGGTAGTGTCAACAGTTTGAAATATACAGCTTGCACGACTTTCGTCTGTTTTAGTTCAGCGATTATGCAAACCACTGATATACTACATCACAAGAGACTCACTTTCCCTTTTTCTTTTGGCTTAGGGGTTTCGTCCCCAAATGCAAACTCAAATTGTTCACTTTTCCTTCGTCCTTTTCCAACTATTTACAAATCAGTATTCTTTCACCGAGGCCGGACATGCTGCAATTGCAAATCATTGTTCCTTTCCACGGCTCAGGCCACGGTACTCTTAATCTATCTACAAAATACTGTTTTTTCCTTGCCTATGCGTTCGCTATTTTAGTGCATCATATTTTCTTCTTCTTCTATTTGCCTAGACTTTCTACTTTGTTCTTATTGATTTAACATAGTGACTAACCAATCTCTTTCTCTCTTGATCTCGACCGCTGTGCCGTTTTTGTTATTTTGGATACCCATTACGCCTTGGTATCGGTCTAAAAATGTTTATATCCCTCATATTTTGGTTGTGTTGTTCGAGAATGTTCATCTTGAGTATAAGCGTTACAGTTAGCCGTCATCTAAAACTGTACATTCTTACATCTACATGCTTACAAGTACAGTAGTTGTTTGAAAAACTCAAAATAAAAATCTGTGTTACAAGATACGTACAGTTGACACAAAAGAAAAGTACAGTACAAAGAATGAAAGTCGGTAGGTATACAGGGTGGAGTGGAGTGCAGCAGGAGGGGTAACTAGACCTGATCCATCAGTTGCCAATACTCAACGTTGTAGTCAATTGTCCACTTTACCCTCGGCTGCGCCTTTCTACCCCCTTCCCCCCTACCCTCACACAACTGCGAACCACTCGCTCCGTTCCTCTTTCACTAACCAGTATACGAGCATTACTGTATCGAAACATCCCGTTTCATTATTCCCATTGACGTTTCAAAAATCTTGAGACATTCAACAGTAAAAAATTAACAGCTCTTTGAAGTTGTACAAATTCCAGAATTAAATATGACCATTTGCCGCGCGGTTTAAACACATATTCTTTGATCCAACACTTCATAATTAATCTCAGATAACGATACAGTAGGCTTTAATCATTACATGACCCCCCTAATGACAATGACTGGGACTCGTGGCGTGGTCCTGTAATCCAGCTTCATGGAGGTCAGGTTTTGAGGATGATATAGGTCTAAAGCGGCTCAGATAGTCTCAGTGATCATCTGATGATACCCGCATCAACTCCACCATCGTTTAGACATATCAGACCATCCCCTGCGTGGTTCGGGGTAACGTTAAACCGTTGGTCTTTGTATTTCCATTGGTCATTGGGCTATTAACCAAATAGTTTTATTTTAGTGATTTTGTTTACTAAAGCACGTAAAACGTGAATTAAGTCCGTTTTTCGTTATGGACACTGGGGCGAAACGTTATGCGATAGTTTAGAAAACCTTGTGCAATGGTATAATAGTGCTCTGAATTTTATAGTGAATATGTGAAAGTTAAGTTGAATGAATACTCTTTAATATGAGTATAATGAAACCTTTCTAGAACAGATGTGCGTTTTACTATTTTTGAATGAAACTTATTTTAAGAATAGCCCTTGTATTTATGTAACTAAATTATTATTAACTTCAACTTTATTGACAATAGTTTTCATCTTACCATACCTAAAACCTATACAGATTTTATGAACGCCAACAAATTATTTCTGTGAATATACCGATGCGATTTATTCAACGTGTTAAATCAGCATTGAAACCTAAAGTAAAGGGAAGAGTTGAGTACGGCATAATGTAATGAGTAGATATCAGGATGTCAGGAGCAGAGATTAGGTCGTGGGTGGGGAAGGGGGGTAAAGGATACCCAGCCACGACAGTTGATAACATCTCTGGGTAGGATTGTTGGTTTGCTTTGTAATTTGCCAGCTTACGTCCGTACTAGGAAACCTGGGTGGCAGCCGGCAGGGTAATGTCATCTCAGTCTTTCTCACAATACTTCTCTCAATATCAACAAACACGTTTTACACCGCAACATATTCACTTACACGCCGCTAAGCTACAGGTGAAGTTGAATCACTGTAGTGTAGTACGGCCGAGCGCCTGCATTAACCGAACTGCTAAACCCGCAACGCATGAGTGTATGCAGTTTGTATCTAGCGCCGCAACTAATCGCTCGATGCAGTACGCCTACAGGCTACTGACTCGCGCTCACTGTTGACCACAGAGTAGCCAGGAACGAGGTAATCTGTGTTGTTACTGTCTGATTATTGTGGGCGTTACGAGGCTGTGTAAAATCGGATGAACTTTAGTACCATTAAAACCGCTGTTTGGTGCTGGAAATTCCCGCCCTCCTAGACTGGGACTCGTGGCGTGGTTCTGTAATCCAGCTTCATGGAGGTCAGGTTTTGAGGATGATATAGGTCTAACGCGGCTCAGATAGCCTCAGTGATCATCTGATGATACCCGCATCAACGCCCACCATCGTTTAGACATATCAGAGTCACGTTAAGCCGTTGGTCCTTGTATTTCCATTGGTCATTTGGCTATTAATTAATGACCCATTCTAAGGAAGAGTCGGCCTTAGTTTCTAACAAGACTACACCTCATAACTCGATCATTACTACCACTCATCACACTCTTCCTTCACCACATATTTGCCTTAAAATACCCTCACAAGAGTGGTCGGCATCTTAAATAGTGATTTAGTGATTCAGGGAGGGGATTCGGTATTCTTTGCTGGTTAACAATCTTGACCGAAGTATAAAGGAATATTTATAAAAGGAACATCTTACACCATATATTACCTGTAAGGGGCGTACTGCACATGTTTATACATATTAAATAAAGTGTTGAAAAACGCTCAAAACGTGTTCTCGTGGTTAGGATCGATGTTCATTTTATGTTTCGACGCTGTTCGGTCCTGCTATACCGATGGCATGAATGATCACTTTTAGGAAGGAAATTTGCTATTTGTTTAGGTTACTCATTATTTAGTGTCAGTATGTGTACATATACAGTTGCTATTTGATTAAATATCAACTTCAAAATAAGTGTCGTTGATTAAAGTATTATTAAATTTTATACGCAGCAACGCAACACCATTTAGTTTAAAACTCGGGTTAAAACTTTGCCGTTGAACTAGGTATTTTGTTACATACAAGCTCCATTTGAATTTTAATTCACTAGAAGCAAGACAGTTAACTAATGCGCATACTAAAACGTTCAAAGTTTTGTTGCGAACTCAATTTATGTCTGAACCGCGTGCAAACAACTTCATCCTCATTAACCTTGTAGAATAAAAGCCTCGTTTGAATGGCGTCCTAGATTTGACTTGTATCATTGTATTACGGCTTTCAGTAATTAGCCATTTGACAAGAACAAAATATTAACGAAAGGTAAGTCTGTACAGAGATTCTTACGGAAGCCGGAACGAGTGAACTGAACTGACCCGTGACGCCCGTGATAGTACTGGACGAAAGGTTGAGGCTGAAGGCCGAAGCGAGCCTGGGAGCGTAGCGAATACTTACAGTTAGTGTTTCTGAACAATAAATTGCACAGAACATTCACTTAACACTATGCCAGCGGCGCTTTAGCGCTTTGCTGCGTTTGCTTGCTTTATTTACTCTACTATAATCGGTGAACCTATGATCATTACTGATGGATGGGTTCATCAATACACCACAAACCTCAGAAATAATAAAGAGTAACCTGCCACAATAATTTTAATATATATGAGGAAAGTTAGTAGTTAATTACTACTACTACTAATTGCTACTATAATTACTCGGTTACATCATCAGGTCCAGTGTTATTATAAAATACTGAAAATATATTTAACTGACGAATAGTTCCAGCTTTAAGCGGAGTGTTTGACGGATGGAATGAAAACATAATTAATATTTAAATTTTGAAGTTTAGAACCAAGTTTGGTCCGTTCAATACTGTATTTTTAACTCCACGTGAAATAGATGTCAATAGTAAACGTTTAAGATTAAGTTGAAGGTAAGGGATTGTATTGAACTGGTGCAATTGATCTAAATGCTTACAATGCGTATATAGACTAAAGAGTGTTGGTACGTGTAAGAAGGTAGGAATATACAGAGATAAGTCGCCAGCAGGCAACAAGCAGCTGACACCCGTGAGCTGAACTCCCTCGACACCACGTCTCTATGTTTGCTACACCACACAATACACTGTATATACAGGGTGAGTTTTAACCTTTTTAAACTTTACACAGTTTACAAAGTAGGTTCTAAAAATATTCTGGGAAAATATCAGCTCCCTAACCTTTGTAGTAACAAAATGGCGGCATATTGAAAATTTTACCAATTTGTTTCCTATAAAAACTACTTTCATGAGTTATTATCTGATTTGTTTACTACGTTGCGGTTCTAACACTCATTGTTGAAAAACAGCTGTTTGATTGTAAAATTTCAGACAATACAATGACTGGGAATAGGTATGCATGAGTTTTAAATGAACATGTCTTGCCCCATTTGACGGTACCAGAAATTGATCAAGCAATCTTTCAACAAGAAGGTGCTCCACCGCATTTTGCTAATCATGCCAAGCAATTACTAAATGACAACCTTCATGGCCGTTGGATTGGTCGTAGTGATTTTAAAGATTGGCCACCCCAATCACCAGATTTAACTGTATGTGACTTTTATGGGGTTACTTTAGGAACAAGCCCCATAGCTTCAATAATATGATGAGGAGCTAAAACGATATATAGAAGAGGAACTTCTCCGGATACTGCGGAGTTTTGTAAGGCTACGAATCATTTCTTAAGCGCAGTTATGAGTGTGTTGCTGTGGATGGGTTACAGTTTGAATAATTTTGGACGTTAAGGTTTTCAATAGTTTTTATTTAAAAGCACATTGCCTTTAGAATGTAACAATAAAAATATTTTATAAAACCCAAAACCCCTTTTTAATGTTTCAAAGTATCGTTTTTCAATATGCCACCATTTTGTTTCTACAAAGGTTAGGGAGCTGAAATTTTCCCAGAATATTTAGAACCTACTTTGTAAACTGTGTAAAGTTTAAAAAGTTCGGAGCATGAATGGGCACGTAATAGAAAATTAAACGTTTAAACTAAATCTCTTCGTGGGACACTCGACATATTACTAACAAAGTTTCACACCTTGCGTTACCGATACAGGGCTACCAGTCACAAAACACTGTCTGGGTTTGCTGAAGTGTTAACAAGGTAAACTTAAAACTGTGCTTCTAGAATGTGTTGCACACTTCGTCAAAGCTCACGTTCTCAAGCTCAGTACTAGAATGAGAAGAGACTCTGTTTTCTTTCTAGGTCAAACCATTTGGTTCGAATCACATCTCACCATTTTCCACACATCTCTATGTGCTCTTTACTCCTCCTATTTCAGTTAAATATAGAAGATTCAAAGTACCAATTTTCTATCATATTTCATTTTACATGGTAAGGTTTTTAAAATTGGGGGTTTTCTTCGGAATCCGTACAAATATTAAATTTGTGTGTATTAAATTTATAATTAGATTCATATTTATTTTGAAACCAAGTTTTGATCTGCACTGTATTCAAGTCTGAACCAAGACGCGTCTGGAAAACTGAGGGTGAACATTAAGAGTGTACAGAACCTGTCGGCCATCTTGTTTTTTGTTCCATAAGAACAACGTAAAAACAAGCATTTTCTTGAGAAACCTACAATTTTTATTGGATCTTGTTGACATAGGTTTTATTTTAAAGCTAACAATGTACTGCAGTGACTCCGCTGACCACTTTTTTGAAAATTGTATTATTTTACCAGTAAAATTTAAAAATTTAAATACAAAGATTCTTTAATTAAACTACACGAACTATTGGTTTTAGTACCTCAGCGTTCAGTTTAGTTCGTTCCTTTCAATACGTTTTCCAACCGAATTCCCAGTCTGTTCGCGTGTCTGTTGTAGTTACAAAAATAAAACCACTGCAGATGCGAAGTTAGACAGTGGAGAAAGATTCGAAATGTTTGGAATTCGCTGAGAATTTAGAAGTGGTCGGCCTAGTTTTGGCTGGGAAGCAATACGCGTCGGCCTGTCTATGTGAGCTCAATCCAAGCGTCTCATTTAAGCGTCCAATCAAACAAATTCTACATTTCTCGTTTTTGAGTTTTTATTCTTTGAATATTTTAGGCTTACTATACCTGAATGATTGGAGGTTTATTAGGAAAAGTAAATTTTCCTAGTGAAGTAAAAATAAATTATGTAAAAATATGTGTATGTAAAATAAATAGTAAAATACGTTTCTTCACATATCTCTAATCGGATAAATGAATAGACTATTGAAATTCATTTTGTTTAGCCACGAAACTGTATGTAGACTATATAGAATATCTTCTAATGAGGAGTTCATGTTGGGATTAACGGTTCCATTCAGTAGTATTACATTAAACACATTCAAGTACACTGATGAAATAAACAATCCTAGCTGAGCTATCAATAAAGTGTATTTAAATGTGTTTAATGTGTATACCACCTGAAGATGGGACTGTTGTCCCGAAACATGTAGTGGAACTCACCCATTTGGAAACTGTTTGGCGAGGTAATTTACTACTTATATAGAATAGACTATGTAAAATCAGCTAACGTGTTATCTTTCCAAACATCCTAAACTATCAGACTTTATCTTTACATTCGACTTTTAGTGATATTTACTCAACCTTATGGGCATAAATCTTCTGAACTTGTAACTAAAGATTGTCAGTGAGAATGAACGATAAGTATATGAATAATTGTATTGAACTGTGGCGTTGCGTATATAGTGCTGGCTAGCGTTGTGTGTCTCATAACCATACAGTGCTGTAAATGCAGACTGGATTAGACATTGTATATTTACTTCGGCTCGACCTTCTACGTAGTGTTTGCGGGCAAATATAGACTGGAGCCTCGTGTCCGAGTCCGAGTTCGCTGGAACTCGCGCTTCTACAACACAAAATACAGTATAAGAACATAGCCACAAGCGCTACCGTCAATCCTAGCGAATTTCTTATAACGGGTATAATTTGAACGGAAGCGGATTTTTCGTGGGTGTATCTCTTCCCCAGAATGGGTTTTCATCCCCTACAAACTGTAATTAATTTTTTTAAATGACTGCCATTTCAAATATGACGGCCAACTGAAGACTAAGGTATTGGATCCCATATATTTTGTTATGATAACTTTTATACTGTTGCATAATTTTTATTCTTGACGCTTTTGATATCTCAAATATTTGGGGAAATTACGCCGTCATGCAGAGTTGCTACAAACAGCATAGAATTAAAAGAATCATTCATGTTTTAAACTCTAGATGGTGATTATATCTTCTAAACAGTTGGGTTATTCATAAAAAAGTTAAGTGTAAAAATGTTTTAAAATCCACTTGTTTACAGAAATCAATCATAAAATAATTGTACATTTTGTTAGAAAACACAATGGGTTAAAGTAGCCATTTAAATGCATAGAACACAAAGGAAATGTATGTTCTAACAAAATGTACATGTAATTTAAGACATTTTTATTCTTGACCCTTTTATGGTTTACATAACCGTTTAGAAGATATGACTATCCAGAGTTTAAAACATGTGCATTTTCTATGTCATTTGTTGCAACTCTAACTGCGTATATCCCCCAAATATTTAAAATATCAAAAAAATTCAAATAATAAAAATTGTAAACACACCCATACCCCCAAAACCAATCATATAAAATATGAGCTTCCTAAAAATATTTAAATGTTTAAAAAAATGTCTCCTATACTTTTAAAAATGGGAGAAAATTATGTTCTCCTTTTAAATTCGCCTGTAAACCCAAAGGTTTACGAGTTCTCAACGATAGCCTATTAAAAGAGACACCCTGTATGTATACATTGTCTCAGCAGTCAGCAGTTAAACTCTTGTGCCCGAAGTGTATTTGAAGCTGAAAATTCTTATAATTAGGCTACGAGGAGATTGTTGACGTTGTACACTGTGAACCAGTCAGATAATCGTACACAGTACACAGTACACATACACAGGTAAATGGGCGCGTGTTTTCACAAATACTCCGGGCGTCTGGCGGTGGGGCGCTAATTTTATCCCTCACTCAGCGCTGCGCTGCCCGCAGTCAGTGTCAGTCAGTGTACCAGTGTGTAGTGTACCGTGTACCAGTGTACCAGTGTACCAGTGCCAGTGACTGCATGTACCGTCTCAGATACCTTGTGCCTCTGTGTACCACTCTGCTTGTCAGCTTCCTCTATCTATTCTTTTGTGCATTGATACTGTTTTCCGCACGCATCAATCTATCGTAACTACCATACGCTAGTCAATAATTGTTAATGTTATATTTTGTATGTTAATGTTATATTTTAGGTGTTTGTAGTTGTTTAGGGCTTAGGATAGGGAACTGTATAATATAATAATATTATACAGGGTGTCCCATAAGTAAAGTGACAAACTCCGGGAAACGTTTCTATGCTGGATCTAAATATAGAGACAAATTCAAGAATCACTTTTTTCCAAAACGCATTGTTTACCAGATCTCCGCCATTTTGTATTTTTTACAAAATAGTTAAAATCTCAAACATTTTTAACCGATTTTTATTAAATTCTATCATAGAAAAAAACATCCACTTGGAAATGATTGGAATGATAGAGATTAGAATGATAATTTGGCAATATTGACTTGAAATTTCAAAATGGCGTCGAGCATTTTGAAAACGATGATTTTCATCAAAGTACGAAGAACAACTTTTCAATAATTTTTTATCTATAACACAAACAAATAAAATTGACCAAAAATAACACAGAGCTATTGAAATTGTGATAATTCTCTTTTCATTTTTGTGTTCATAGATGCATAATAATATTTAGAAATAAAGTTGTTAAAGAAATAAAGAAATAAAACTATTAAAAATCTTGTGTAAAGATTTTTTCTTAGGTTTTATTTTGGTTTTAATTTCTACCCATTTAAATCCATGTTGTCACTGATCACGTTTACAATAAATCTGTTATTTTAGTCCACTTTAATTTTTTGTTGATAGATAAAAAAATTTAGAAACAAGTAGTTTTTCATAATTTTGATTTCTTTATCGTTTTGCCGCCATTTAAGTTAAACAATTTTAACTGGACGCCATTTTGAAAATTCGAATTAGACCAAGTTGATTTTTTTCTATGATAAGTCTCATCTGTTTCTACATACATACCAATACAAAATCGTGGATATCTGGTAAATAATGCGTTTTTGGAAAAATGTTATTCTTGAATTTGTTTTTATTTAGACCCATAGAAACCTTTCCCGGAGTTTGGCACTTTACTTATGGGACACTCTGTATACTATTATGCTTAGTCTATGGCATAATGTGGATAAGAGTTTGTCTTGTACTGAATGCTTGCTGCCGGACAAACTGTCACCAGTCCAGCAGAATGGAATGAGTTCCCCCGGCCCCGGGCCCTGATAACAGCTGCTCCACTGACCTTTGCCCTTTGCACATGGCGGAAACGTGTCCGTCTGTCTGTCTGTCTGGAATATACATCTGTGTCCCCCTCATCCCTCTCCCACCCACAGCTGTCTCTACTTCCAGTCCACTCCTCACTGTCAGTAATCAAATATACGCGACGCAGATGTTTGCATTTCAATTTTGTTTGTTTGTGTCGTACATTAGTAAATTAACCCGCTCGTTTAGGTAAACCAAACGTGTTTTTCACTGTTCGAATTTTTACATGGAATTTGTTATGGTATTAAATTACAAACCAATTATCAATTTACTAACCAAACTAACCAATTAAGTAATTTCTCATAAAGTCACTATACGTTCATGAAATTACATATGCAAGTTTTGAAAGGTTTCAAAATCAAAAACCATCGTAATGACCAAACAATTAAAAATTTAGCCAAAATTGAAAGAAAAAGTTTTAATTTGTAGTTTGTTATTAGTTTAATTAGACCATACGAATTTATCACCAAAACAAAAAGCATTAGATGCAGGTGGGAAATTTAAATTTTCTTGTTAGGTTGGAATAACTCCGACCTAGAGCTCTTCGATACACAGACCTTCCTTTTACACTTGGTTTTGGGGTATTTGCGTTTCCGTACATCAATATCGTAATAGCTGATAAATATTAGGGCGCATATGTTATCAAGCAAAATCGGTCTTAACAGTTTAGTATGTTTCTAGTTTGAATAATAAGCTGGGGGACACGCAGCTAAGCGCTAAAGCGCCGATTGCATGAGTGAATCGAATTTCCTTGGCATTTGTTACTCTAATTGGCTCCAAAAGCCTCACTTTGGCCTTCGGCCCTTCTACTGGCTCGGGCGTTAAGGGCTGTTCGCTATGCTCACAGCCTCCTACGGCCTTCGGCCTCAGACTTGCGTGTTCTTTTATTGAAAATTTTATTACATATCGCGAAGGTCAAATGTATTTTAAATTTTATTGAAATCGGACTACTGTTACGCTGTTATATCGAAAACCTCTTTTTTGGCCGCCATTTCGAAACGACTCAATGAGTTTAAAGAATGTTTGTTACATTGATAGATATACCATCAAAGTAAATATTTATTTCAAATTTCATCAAAACCGGATGAAATTTACTGTTCTTAGATCATTAAATGCACTTTTTCACCAAAACCCCCCAAAAGGGGTTCCGGTAGACCGATTTTGCTGGTTAACAAACTTGATCGAGATATTTATAAAGGAACATTTGTACCAAATTTCATGAAAATCTGACAAAAAATGCGATTTGTACAGAGTACACACATGTATACATATGTATATAAAGTCTTGTAAAAATACTTATAACGTGTTCTGGGGGTCAGGGATCGGTGCTCATTTCATGGTCCCGGGCCTAAGTCTTACCATGCTGACGGCATGTATATCTCATTTTTCCGAAGGAAATTCGATAATTATCACAAGACATTTATAGAGATGACACTGCAGTTAGGAAGGGAAGCGTAGGTGTAGGGTTGAAACAGAGAAGTTCCTAGACTGCCGCTGATTGATCCCCAGTAAACTAACGATGTACTGAGGATAATGATATAGAGATAGAGCCACCAAGTCGTGTGTCAATGACTTGACTCGTCTTCAACTGTTCACACTTCCCACTTCAACCCAATGGCTAAAGTTACTGAAGTGTAAGTTCTTATCATCTCATCTGAACCTGTGAATACCGATGCATTACAATACCACGGGTTTCGTTAGTTAACGCACATTGATTGCGCACTAGTTTTATATCAATTATTCGTTTGAACAGAATTCATACAACACCAGAAATCAGTCAATTAGCCAACCACCGAACTGCAAATTGTGATAAGCTTATGGAAGCTGGTACAATATATAATAGATTACCAATCCACGTAAAAGATATGGATTTAAATAAATTTAAAACAAAAAAAAAATAAAGTAATTGCTTCTAAATTCGTTTTGAGGTGGATTTCTTTGGCAGCTAAATTAAGCATAACTTTCATTACAGTCTTACCAGTGGTAGCGATGCCAAATTTTGCTGTATATATTGACATTAAATTATTATATCATTGATCAAGATTCTACAAAAACAAGCATTGGCACACTTTTTTTTAAATATTATAAAATTGTATACAGTTAAACATATAATAAATATAAAGGCGAGTCAATTATACTACTTACAACATAGGCACAATATACAAAATCAGTATATTTTAGATAATTGATGGTATGTATATCAAAGGTATTCCTGAATACACCTAGTTTATAATCGTGATAGGTAAATGTGTATTTGCGCTATCAGAACAATGAAAAATTGTATCGTTAGCGAAACTGAATAATCATTTTTATGTACTGAAACCATAAAATGATTAACTAACAGGCAAACAGTATAAATTACCAAACAACACGATCCAAATTACCAAATTGAATTTGTTGGAAATATATGGGTAAATTTATCAAGACAATTCATCTTTTAAATCCCGTAGCGTAACACGGGTACTATCAGCTAGTGTCCATATACACTGAAGTTGGTTGGAACGGCAGAAATAACGGACATTTTCTCCTGCAACTGCAACCTACTTTTGTTCTGTTTTATAAGCCAGTTTTATTTTTATTATAGACTTCAGACCGGAATTTATCAACCTCATTGACTACTACGCTGGAAGGCTACCCAGCACGGGCGTCGAAAAATGGCTTTTAAGTGTGATCCATCAAATAAATAGACCAGTCAAGCCGTAGACCAATCAACTCTAGTCCTTCGAAATATGTACTATCAAAAAATAGCTTAGCCATATTTGATATTCGTTAATAACAGTGGCCTTAAACTACAAATTGACGCAATACACTGTCCGTCTCTACTCTATATAGGCTAGTAGATTGCTAATAATTCTATAACTCAAAACCGCATTGACGTTCTATAGCTAGCCGTTTAAAATTTATCTCGTATTGACTACTAGTTCATTGTGTCGTGAGTGAGTCTCTACGTGGCCTACGTAAGCTAGGTCCCGGTCTAAAACGCAACGGGAGAATTAACTAAGGATTGAAGGATTTTTGTAAATTGTGGCTCTAGGTTTTGCGGCTGGGTGTGAACTCGCCTCTTTACTGATACAAGACAATTTCGAATTTACCTTTATTTCTGTTGCTCGTATAGGTAGAAATGGAGTTTCTTCAATTGACTTGACTATATTGACACTTTCAGCTGTAACTTTCGTGACACTTACCATTGCGTTTACTTACAGAAGTTTACCTGAATGCTAATACTTGTTCGCAGCCTTGTAAATTTGCTCTTAGTTATAATAGACTAATAAATAAATACATATTTTTATTTCGTTCAAAATACATTGTGCGGATTCCGTCAGATTTTTAAATATTTAGCTAAAATTTTGTCAATGATTCTTAAGATCGAGAATCTTCATACATACAATTTTGACTCATATGGCTCATCATTCGATTCTCCCACTTAACTCCGCCAACTTAGCCTTTCCACTATGTTCCCATTGCGTGTGCTAAGAATGTTACCAGAGAATTGTTCCTCAAACTGCTTTTAGACGAGCTTGAAGCCTGTGGCTTAGTTATTTTATCGACTATGTTCTCTATTTACCAAATCTTCAAAAGCTTCTAATGCTGCTGCCGGTAAAGTACTGCCTAAAACTCAGCGAACTGAACTTATATTTGTCAATTCAATTACCCTTACCGACAGTTGAATTTGAGTAAGTATTTTCATAAATTAGCGAATAATGGTATCAACTATTTGGATGTAAACGCGGCTTTGCTCCAATGCAAGGAGAAGGAGACTGGGAGAGGTGCAGAATGAATTGTTTCTCGTGATGCGTGCTTCCCATCTCACAGCTGTAGCCGGCTACATACGAACAGTACATAGTTACATTGTACACGAGTTTCATTCCGAGCTTTCGTTTCTCACGACTCACTCTCCGTCATCAAGACATCAACCATCCTATTCTATACTATGCGAAGCCAGGTGTGTCATTAAAAACAGCGAAACAATAGACCCTAGAAGAAATGCAGGCACGCAACTCTAATCACGTGATGTCGGTTTATTGAAAGTAAGATACAATTTTAAAAGCAAAAGTGTTTAGTGGGAATACAAACGTGAATGAGAGGGATTGAAACGTACGGGAAATTAAGGGAAGGAGATTATTAAAAAATGTAAATCCCTACAGTAAAATCTTTTTTGTTTATTGCGCGAAAATCTTTAGCAAAAAAACCAATAGTCTTTTGGTTTTCATATCAGGAATTTAAAATATTTTTGTCGTTTCTACTTTCAAAATACTCAAGTAGAGTTCCAAATGTCTGGGATGATTAAATTTAGATAATTACACTAACACAACGTCTGCAAACACCTTGAATCTTATTGACCTTTGAATATCTGCCTTCGAACATCTTTAGTAACCGATGTTTTTTATAAAATTACTTCTGGTTTTGACTCAAAGTCTAGTCACTATATTGTGATTCTATTTTTCTTCTGAGCTCTCTGTTCCTCTTTATTATTTTAGAATTATAAATATAAATGCTTTCATTTTCACAAATAATTTAAATTAACTTAGGGGATCAGAACACACCTCTGTTGTTGTGGATAGTGTAAGCCGGTTAAGAAACGAAAGTAATTACAGCTAGGCGGATGGTGGAGGGTGGGGAGGGGGAAGAGGGTACATCGATCATTTAATAACACGGGGAATCTGGAGCGCGAGACGAGGTGTAAGTGCTTGTGGTAGGGAAGGGGGTAGGGTGCAGGGTGCTGTGGAAATTGATAGGCTAACTTCACACATGTTAACCTGTAAGGTCTCCAGACCACCAGTCTACTACCTGGCTTCTCCAGTTCTGGTACTCTGTACACGTTGTTTTATAAAAGCATATTGTTAGCGAGTATACAAAACTAATCTAACTTGTTTTCGACCTTTACTTATATTACGACCCGATCTAGTCCCATCGAACACAATTGTTTCCGACCCAATCCGTGGAAGTCGAAGAAACGATGTTGGAAGGGTCTAGGTTGAATTTGGTCACTCGGGTTTAACCAAAGGTCATAACTAGTGGAAACCCATTTCATTCTCTGTAATTTCTGCGCAAGTCCACCCTCAAAAGTTTAACTTTGCCCAAAAGACAGTGTTTCTTAGTTGGAAGATCCCAATCTTTAAATTGCCTCTATTTTGGTTTCCTTGTTGTGGTTCAGTTTGCAGCATTGCACTTTACTAATAATGATCTTTCCATTGGTATGACACAAAACCATGCTCTCTTTAAACATTTCCCTCGACTATTTGTGAACCGCTCCTCTCGGGTCACATTTGGTCACGAAACATCCTAAAAGACAAATTATTTGTCATCGTAAGAGCACACTATAATTAAAATGGTACCAGTTTCCGCATATAAGATATCAAGCCGTTTCGAGACTTTTCAAGTTCACTACATGTTGAATAAAATCTCAGGGGTCATCTATTGTGATTCAGCTCTTCAGGCCTTTTTACTTTGTAGTACATTTAACGTCAATTGTTTCAGAATTTGAGCTGAGTTTAACTACAAGTCCAGGACGAATAAGTATAGTCTTGTCACCTTCGCGACATGTTTTGCTAGGTCTCGCTCGAAGTCGTTATCGTGTTTAGGTAGGAAGTGGACTCTAAGGTCCTATAAACCCCCTCTTTTATTTAAATTGTTCCTAAACTTGGGATTATTTTAGTGTTTAGTATGAGAAAGAGCATTGAATATATTTATAGAAGCGCATACTTGTTCGCAGCCTATTGTCAGTTCGCGTAGTTCGGGGATGATGTCTGTATAAGTTATCCATTTTTGGTTTTTGACTTGTAGTAATTATAATAAACTATGTTCTCTATTAATCAATTCATTAAAGCTTCTGGGGTTGATGCCAATAGAGTGCGGGCTAAACACAGCGAACATACTCCCATTTGAGTTGGGCTTCTATATTGGTAAAATCAAAGGAGAAAGGTGCGGCTTCTGGTGAAGCTCAGTGGTGACATTTTTAATTTTATGTTCTTAAATAATATTTTTTCGAAAACGTATCACTACTACTATTACTAATGCAACTTGTTGGGCTTTTGATTTGATGATAACTATTGTATTGTGTACGTACAGAAGATTTAACACAGTGACTGTAATTTTTCCGTATGGACATTTTTGTAGATTTCCAATAAAGGCAACGATTTTTCCTAGAGATTCTCAACAAAATGAAAACTAATTCACAACAATCTAGACGTTGAAACTGCACAGAACGCACGTCTGAGCTGTCAAGCAGGTACCACTAGTAGATGCTCGTGCAGGTGACACGGAGAGCGTGCCAGGGTGTCCCCCAGCACCGCAGTAGGTGTAGTAGTGTACTCCAGTTACCGACTATCTCACGCCTTATTGTACTCGCTACGCTACACTACAGACTACACTAATGATTGCTCGTTATCGGCGCTGGGAAATTAGAGAAAATATGCAAATGTGTAGCTGTTGCTTTCTCCTCAGTCCTCTTCTCGCTGCTCCCTTTGTCTTGTGAATCTGTTAGGTTTCATTGTCGCGCTCGCAGGGGTTGAAAGTTAATTTCGTGTTTCTGCCGTAGTTTAAAGACAAATTTGTGTTTTCTAGTTTTTTTTATAACCACATTTTTATGGTTAACCCTAACCGAAGTGATATTGAAAAACAATAAGTTGCACAGATTTTCCTAAATATAAAATAGTATGTAGCTTAGTAGTGTGCCCTAGACAAAAAATCGTGTAATCTATGTACTGTATTTGCAAATGCATAGCCCTCAGGTACTGTTAAAACCCGTTCAATTTGAACACCTCTAAACTGAAACGTGCTCGCTGCGTGTGTGTGTTCTAATGTACGGTCGTACCGCTATAAAGGGTTTTAGGAATTTTGTTAAGGTTACGCATGTTGTTTTGAATGTTTTATTGCTAACTGAATCATAAAAGAATAAATAAAACAGTAATATCTATAATTATGATTTTTACTGTATAACAAACTGAACAAGCTTCAATTTCAACAGAGAACAAAAAATTACGTTTTTAACTGAATTTCTTTATGTGCAAAAAATAATATTTTACTAATATTTTATATTCCTTTAAAAGTTAAATTAATTACAGTTAAAAATCTGTAGCACTGTACAGCGTTGCCTTCTTTAGTAATGAGGCTTCTCTTAGCTTGCCGGCTGCGTATTTCTTTGGTCGCAGCTTTACAGTGGCTTCCCTTTTTTGTGCGGCGCTGTCATTAGAACGTGTCAGTTTCTTGTCTGCTGCTTTGTTTTTGTTCGCTTTGTTACCATCTTCTATCTTCTGTCCTCTCTGGGATGAAGGGCACACTTCAACATGTTGGATTAAATGGGAACATATGATAGATTGTGGCTTGCGAATGTTTCTCTGTACAAAACTAAAGAAACTGTCTCCTTGTAGGTTACACTAAAACGTGGATTAACTTACGTATTAAAATAATTTTAAAAGGCAAACAATGAATAATAAGTGTTATAAGCTATTATTTATACCGTAGGCAAAAAATTATGAGTGTAACTTTAAATGAGCAACACGAGTATGAGCTAGCGACCTAGCGCTATGCGGCCATACATGGGTCGGTCAGGCGTGCTTGTGGTAAAACTTTTAACCACCATCACTCAACACGTAACTTGCCACTTCTACTCCCCTTCTCCATCCCTACCCACCCCACCTCCACCTCCAGGCATATTCATTCTGAATGTCAACATCTATAACAATAATTAAACTAGAGGTTTAGTTTAGAGAGATATTAGGCGCGCATGCTGTTTGATAATTCACACGTAATCTATTCATATCTAACCACATGTCCACTAACAGCTCTCCGAATATCTTAGTGCTAATGTGTGGTTTAGTTTATATCAGGGAAGGATCGAGTCTTTGGCGCTTGAGTGAACCTTCTCGCAGAGTTCACCAAACGCCGGAAACACGACGTTTCCGTTCCCACCGTGATGTAAACAAAACCTTAACCATATTCGCATATAAAGGTGGTGAGCCGTCTTCATACGTCTCCGCCTGTGAGTGCCGATGACTCTACGGACAGTGTCAGTGTAGTGCGTGCGTGAGTGTGATGGTGCGCAGTGGACCCGTGGTGGCGGCAGCGGTAGCGATGCTTGAGCAGCAGACTAGCACCCCGGGGGCTGCCAGTGGGGCGGCAGTGGGGGCGGGGGGTCTGCGTCGTATGGGAGCGGTGAGCGTGCTACCCCGGCCTCAACCCCGGCGCTCCGTCTCCACCACCGACTCCGAGGAGAACGATAACGAGTCGGAGGGCAGTGAGGAGGACAGACAACCCAGTGAGGAGCCGCCGCCCACGGTCAAGTCCGGAGGTGAGTCTTGTTTTGTCTTTAAATTTGTATTCAAGCACTCTTGGAATTTTTCTCTGGGAGAGTGTCAACAAGTTGTCTAATCTGTAAATTACCAGGGGCTTGTAGAGGCAAAGGCCTCTTTGAAAACCCTAAATGAGTTTGATAACAGTTTTACTGATACCTAAAATAGCCAAATATATATTTTTATTTCTTTCAAAACATAAAACTATGGAACAAATTTGTGTAGTCCACACATTTTTAAATATTAGTTGTTTGAAGGTTTATTGTCATGGATGATTATTACTTGAGAATGTGTGCAAACAGGCAAGCAAACATTTACCAACACAATAACCACATATTAGCTTATTTTCCCACATTAACAGGGGAAATGAGGTTTTACAAGCATGGAGGGTAGAGGGTTGGGCAACAGGTTTAAGATAAGGTTTGGTTATATGTCTTCCAGTCCTGCAAGTTCTGCACAACTCTTGCGTTTGAAATAGGTCCTACAAGTCCTCTGAAAGCCCATCTCTTTGCTTTAAGGTCCATATTTTGTACCATTTTGTTTGCCGTGCACCCTGCATATGTACATTTTGCAGGAAGAAATTGTGTAAATAGTATTAACGGGTTATTCATTGTGTAACATTCTGAATATCTCCTTCCAAAAATTATTGTAAAACGTTAAAATTCTAGAATTAGGTTTATTAAATTCTTTGTCAGTTTCAACTGAAATTTTCATTTTTGAGGCAATTCCTATGGATTAAGATTCATAGGAGACTTTTAAATGTTGAAAGTAATTAAACAAGTGTATTAAACCGAATGCTTTAAACTTGGCCTCAACTCGTTCACTCAAGTCTAAACAGCAGCATTTTGAAGTTGAATTTCCGAAACATTACTGGAAATTATTTTGTCCTCTTGAAACTATTACTCAACTTGCAGCCTTATAAACTTTAGTTCATATGGTTGTGTCACCATAAATACCATGTAAACTTGAATCTCAGGAGTTTAAATGTTTAACATATATTTTAAAAGGTATTCAGGGTGGTTAGGAACATTGTTGGCACCCGATATATAGGATAAATAGACATCACATAGATATATTTATTGGATTGGCAATGCATTATTATTTTACCCTGTTGTCAGGGGTTGTATTATCCAAAGCAAGCAGATATAACTCATCAAAGAATATTTGATTGTTCAGGCTATTGATGTTGACCAATTGGCTTTAAAGGTTCAGAATTACAGTGGTAATAGAAAAGTTGTAGTAATCTTAAATATTTGTTCCCAGCTGTTTAAATTATAAAACTCAGTTTATTAAGGAGGAATTAATGAAAAGGACAAGAGCAGTGGCAAGAAGTGGAGTGCAGTAGTGGGGAGGAGTAAGATGTTCATTGTATAAGCACACCCCGGGGCTGTCTTGGCAATAATCTGCACAAACCCCTCAGAATAAACACAGTCTCCTCTCCAGCTCTCCAGCTCCAGACTTTACACTTTTCCAACTCATTATCATCTGTGAATAGTATCCATTCAATTCTCTAATACTAATTAAAGGAATGTTTTGTTTAGAAGTTCAATTGATGGTATAGTTTAATGAACTTGTTTGTTGTTTTAATATAATAGTTAATTATTTTTACTACTATCAAGGAAATGTATTATGATTTTAATCCATGTTCCACCAGGACTGTTCAGAAAGTATTTTCCAAACATACGAAAACAACTACTACTTGTAAAAGAATCTGAGTTTATTAAAATATTCAAGTCCAAAATCAAAGCACCAAGAAACAAGTGTTTACACTTCAGGAGACATCTTTTTATTGGAATTTAAACAATTAATTCCAGTTGGAAACAAACTGTCCAATAAATATTTTATTTGCTGGGTGAGGCCTTTCAGAAACGATGTTTCTATCTTCGGACCAAAACGTTTGAACGTTTACAAGTGGCAACAGAAGCCACCATGTATAAAAGCTGGTTTACTCTATAACCTATTTGTAAAGTCACATTTAAAACTGTATAACCTCCTTTTTTACACCATAATTAGGATAAAACAAAATCTATAATGCAGTTTTACTGGGTAAAAATGCATCATAATTTCTGGGGAACGCCCTCATGCTTGCTGAGGCTGTTAACCGCCTTCTCTGTTGTGATATTCACTATAATTTTGTCACAACAGTATTTCCACCAAACTAAATACTTAATAGCTAGTCTTGCTTTTGCCCCAACTAAATAGCAAGTCTACCTTCAATTCTCATAACGGAATTTATGAAGTACAGTCCTACCTTAATTTATATCACATACTACCTTACCAGTCTTGATCCCATCACCCCATACAATCTAGCCTCCCAAGTCCAAACAAACTCTAGCACTCCCTTAAAAGAATAATAGTCTCCAAATGCCTAATTCATATAACTTTCATCAAATTATCCACTTAATTTTAAATAATTAGAATAGAAATAATTGTTTAATTTAAAACTATTATTTATATTTGAGGTTTTAACCATAAAGAGGTATGTGATATTAGATAGTAAAATTGAAATGAAATGCAAGTACAGTACATTAAATGGAATTGGAAAGTTAGCAGAGAGAGACAAGAGACATGAAGCAGAACAGCTGGCAGTCTGTGGTATACACACCTGTGTCCTCCCCTCCACCCCCACCTCCAGCCCTCCTTCATCCACCATGATTCATTCACACAATATTCATCCTTATTTATTGCTTTTCTTCCTTCTTTGTTCTACAGTACAGTCCTGTCATTGTTTTGATAGAAACATATTCTGCTATAGATACCATTAATAAGTAAATCTCCTTGAGTGAATGTCTTTTAAGTTACTTCATTCAAAGAAATATTCTTTTACAGTAGAATCTCATTCATCTCAGAATAACTGGAACTATTTAGCTCGATCAGGATTGTTTAGACACTCTTGGGAAAATTGAAAACAACAGATTGTTCATTGCATAAATTGAACCTAAAACAATATACATGGTCAGGCAAAAGTGGATAAGCCTTTAACTGCCCAATTAGCTCAAAATGGGGGATTAAGAAGGTTAAGCCCCATCATTATTATGGAAACCCTATCAGGTGACACTTGTTTGAAGGTCTTAGAACATGTTAATGAGTGCTGAAAACTGAAGTCTCTATCTTTACCCAAAAGAAATGGCGTCCATTTTAACACACAGATTTGTATTATTTTGACGTGTGAAAACTACCTTTATAACTTTTTAACCAGTTTTCCAAGCGCCTTTAGATTGTTTATTTTATTAGAGGGTGAAAAGTACCTTTTAAAGCATACTGACACTATGCCCAGTTTTCAAAATGGGTGACAAATCTGTGTAACTTAAAATCGACAGCTATTTCTCTCTAAGGTTATGATGAGACTCTAGTTTTCAGCATTCATCAACATGTCTAAGACCTTCAAATGAGGAGTCACTCATTGGGGCTTCCCTATGAAAATTATGGGGCTACCCTCCAAGCCCCATTTTGAAAACTGGGGCCAAAGTGCAATATATTGACAATGTTGGTGTCAGTATGCATTTAGCAAGGTTACTGTTGGTTCCTCTAAGTAACATTATGTTTATACAGTTTGAACATTAAGACATGGATATTTATTACCAACACAGGGTGTTAACCCAATAATAATTTAAAACCAATGATAAAGAAAAACCATACAATACATTTTATTACTTTTAAACTGTTAAGCTAGCTGCTGCTACTTTTAGCCGTTAGTCCCATCAACTATGTCTAAGGTGAAAATAAATAAACAAAAATAGCCCAGACCTATACATTTTATAAATAAAGCAATCAATTTCAATATTTCAAGTTTTATTATGGAAGTTTTGTTTGATTTTTAATATCTTTAAATAAGAGAGACATTGACAGATAAGTTTGAGCAAGAAGAGATAGTTAAGTGCAAGAATATTCTGAAGTAAATAGTGAAGTCTCAGCTCTGAGTATAAAGCTGGGAGCAGAGTGAAGTCGTTGCTCGGCAGTGCGTGGTCTGTATAGAACAAGGAAACTTACTTAGCCTAGTTATTTACATCCACACCAGCCACACTCACGTATTGGGTATTTCTATCAGAAACTTTATATGGGTTTCTATTGTACGAATGAAAGAAAAACACTGATAGAGTTTATTTTAGTTTGCGAAGAGGTCTGAGTATTTCCCGTGTCATGCTTTCATCCAAATTTTCTGAAAACTAAAGCGTTTTAAAAGTAAAACCATTATTGTACAAAATGTATCCATCTACCTTGGTGTTTTCGGTTTTGACCAGTATTCTTTGAAAATAACACAGTAGTTCTTCCCAGTTAAACTATCTACACAATTTTACATTGAAAAACAAAAGTTCTCACAGGTCAGATTAGTTTTTCTATGTGGAATAGGATAGATATGTACAATTTTCAGGGTATCTAAGTAGTAGTTGTTTTGAAAAACAACCATTCGAAGAGGGTTTAGTCAGAAAAACTAAGATTAAAAGAACAGTATGACCTCCTTATCCTACATAAATGGGGGTTTAAGATTTATGGAAGATTATTTGTTTTTGAAATATTGAATTTGCCCATATTGATACGTGACTGAGCAGAGCGCAACAATCCATTAATTTTTAGCTCTTAGCAGAAAACTACATAAGTTTAAAAAAAGTAATCTTGCTCAAATCTTTTAAAATTTGATGCATATCACTAGTTATTGTGCAGTTTGAAATTAATGCACATGGACCAGGAATAGGTCTCCTTATAACAAACAAAAGGGGTTTTGTGAAATATTTGATAATTTATTATGACCACTACCAAGTATATTGAATTTATTGAATTTGAACAGAAATGCTCTGAAGATAGACAACATACACAGAGCTAATATCAAAGTCTAAAGAAGCCAAACGCCACACAGTTGCTAACAATTAAAGGAGTATTTGTGAATTGCAAGCCTCCGATCTCCCAGAATAACCCGCAGTGTTGCCAGATCTCTATTTATACTCCACTGACAACATGTTCGCTCTGCCGACTGGAAAATCAGGCATTGCAAGCAATTCTATACAAAAAATGTAAAGCGAGTTTCTAAAGTTTGCCCCTAAAAGGTTTTTCACCTCACAAAAGAATTTAAAAATTCTATTAAATTAAAATTAGTTGAAATAAATATTATTTATTTCTTGTAGTCGTAGTATACATTGTGTTAAGAAAATATAGTACGGCAGCACCAGCTATGTTAATAAAACAGCTGACTTTGAATATTTAATGTACTTTAAACCAACAGAGGATTTATTATGTGATACTGAATTCCAGTAAGCTGCAAAACTATCTAAAACTATCATAAAGAAAGGTTGCAGCATTATAATATCTGGACAGATTGTTAGGAAGATTTTATTTTATGCTAAACACTCTAGCGGTTTGAGTATGAATTGTGAATCTATCAAGTAGCACCTTATCTAAACCCACTAGCCTGAAACCAAATTTGCAATTACAGTAGGTTTGGAAATCTTAAAAACAAAAGTATTAGCAGCCATAATTCTACCAATACATTTCTAGTTTGCAAAATTGCACACAAAGTCATTTTAGGGTCCACTTTGGATTGAGGCATCTTTCCTCTTTGTGCTTTTCAAAACAAAATATGAATAATGTAGGTTAATTTTTTACCTAAGTTTTTAACCTCTGTTAAAAAGAATTAGGAAAATTTGGCTCCACTAATGGCATTTAATAAAGCTCTGTGGAACTATTTCAATATTAACTAAAAAAATGTTTATTTTTCAATAGATACAAATGTTCACAATCAATTTTACACATTGCAACTTGCAATAAAACTGGATTTATGAGTTAGGCTGTATTAGGAAAAACTTATGCAAGAAAATAAGTAACTATAAAGTGAAGAGAAACTGGCGTAGGGTGAAACATGTTGAAACCCCTGGCTGATGAACATACCGGGCGTGTTGTGGGTAGAGTTGATGAAGCTAGAGTGCTGAGGTACTCGACCACAACCATGATATTGCAACAAGTCAATATCCAGTCTACTCTGTACACTCTACAGGTTGACATGACTAAACTGTCACACATTGTCACATCCCTCCCTCCCTCTTCCCACCAAACAGTAAACACACACCCCTCACTATCGATATTCATTAGCTGATACCCCAGTGTTTGATTTGTTTCTCTTATCATTGAGTGACTATCAGTAGAGTTTTCACACAGAAAATCTGTTAAAAGGAGAGAAAAGATAGGGATAGTTACTGAACTAGGAGAAATTAAACGAAAATCAGTGAAGGCAGGAAGCACTAAATCTCACCCTTAGAGAATGTGTTTTGCAGTACAGAGCACAAGGTTCAAAATTGTAAGGCTAAGAGGCTGGAGAGAGAGGATTAGAAAGTATGTACACAAAAAATGTTATGTTTAAGAGAGATTTTTATATCAACGCCAGAGAGCTTTAGATGCCCAATTTAGGACTATTGAGATGCAATGTTTATTGTTTTATGCAATAAAGATTAATTTAATTGTGAAATTTGAACTGCCACAATACTGAACGCAGCAGACAGACACTCCTTGGTTTTTCCTGGGGTATTTCTGACATGTAATGACATTGAATTCTGAAACTGCAATTTTCAGATTGAATTCCAAACTGCAAAATTGGAAGATAGATAAGAAAAACAACTAGGTCCAACATTTCACAAGTATCCGATACCGTTAGGTCCAAAATTTAGGTAAACACTTATTATAATCACCTACAAAAACGATTTAATATTTTCTTAACGTCTACAGAGAAGTGTTTGGTCAAAACCGTGCAAGGCACATCCAAAGGTTTCTATAAACTGCTATGTTAAACTATTGAAGTAAGTGAGCGAGCTTGATTTATGTACAAGTAAGTAGGTAAGGTTGTGGTGGAACAGTTAATCATATAACACTATCAAAGTCCACAATAGACTTAGTGTGCACTTACAGCTACTCCCTACCTTATTGGTGGAGTAAACTACATTACAAGAGTTGTTTGTTGTACTTTGTTCATTACCAATATCGTTTTCCGTGTTGTTTATAGTCATGAATGCTTATATACGATCGTCATTATAATAAACTAGTTTTATGTGCTTTCTTTTATTGTACCCTTTAAGTATTTTTTTTCAAAGACATGTTTCTAGTTTTATTGCTTGGTCGTACAGAATGGTTTTTTGCAATCCTTCTCATTAGTATTTAGTTCAAATATAAATTATCGTAGCCTCAGCCAAGGTTCGGTAGTTAAGTTTTTGCTAAGTTCACCGCACAGGCTACATAAGCCAAATTAACTTTAAAAAAATCATAAAACTCTTGGAAATTAGTTGACTTGAAAATTTTGAATATAGTCAAATAAATAATGATTTTGAGTAAACATTAATTTTGCAATCACACTGGAAAGAAAATAATAGAAAATTGGGAGTCTATGATACTTTCAAACTGATCCTTATGTCTCGTCTTATAACAGTTACTTTAAATAAATGAACAGAATATTGCTAGCATCTAAATACTGCGTCAAACCTAGTCTAACATAAAATGTTCTACTCACTCAAGAATTTTATCAGGCACATAAAATGAACATTCATTCCTTTAGTCTTCATTCATTTGAAACATTCCTCCCCAGCCCTTTGGTCAGTGTGAGAGAATTTTGAACACATCTCCATGTTGTGTGCACCAAATTCGTCTGCATATGTATACTTCTAATAAAATTTGGTAAACTATTGACAGTATGACACTTCCAATGTTGCATTGCATTTCTTTAAACCCAATGTCTTGAAATATCGTACATTTTGTTTAGTAACTATTCTTATAATTTTTAGTTGTTGCAAAATTAAGAGCCACATTAAATTGAAGCAACTCCCCACACTGCAATAAATAAATGTTTTATTTCGTTAACAACATACATTGCATTGAAATCGTCAGGTTTTAAATACAATGAATACATTATAATAATTATAAAATACTTAGGCCACAATAAACAGCCCCTACAGATAGGTTCCTTACAAGCTACATAGATCCTTACAACTAGAGTACAGTATACAGTTGGGTCGGTCGGGTCGGGTTGAGGTCGGGGTATGTTCTACATACGAGTAGATTGTGTGGTTATCAACAGTCTCCATTCATTGTCACAGAACAGCTCTTCATCTCCCCTCTACCCCCACCCCCACTGATATCATCTAGACACATCTACTTCAAAGCCACATTGCACATTGTTTTTGTATGGATCGATATTTATATAATATCGTATCATTCTTTGCTATCAGTTTTAACGCTATCAAAAGGATTGTTCCGTTCGAACTGTTGTTGATTGTTTTTGCTTTTTGTTCAAAAAAGGGTTATGACAGGGGTATTTTATAAATAATTTTAAAAGGCTGTAAATTAATTGCTTAAGTACAGTTATGTGTCCCAATCATTAAGCGATGAACACCTTTCCTTGATTAATTCAACTGGGATTTGCATCAACCTTAATCAGAGATTACAAATACAGTACTGAGAATCTTTGAAAAATCATGCTTGTATTTTCAAAAGTTTCATTAATTTGGAATTTAACCCTGGGTTGTATAAAACCTATGTTTTGTTATTGTTACTTTAATGTTTGCTTGCTTCTTGTTTGCACACATATCATGGCTAAATATCAAACACATAAGCATTGAAATTGTAGATTTCTGTGAGGTTTCTAGAAAATAGATATACTGTAGTATAAGTAAATGATTGTATAGCATACATTTTTACAATTAGTGAAGGTATTATTACTTGTTTTACTACACAGTGGTACGATACATGAATGTGTATGTTGTTGCAATGTGGTATCAGAACGGGACAGCCAGGAACCAGAGCAGTCAGAGGTCAAGACACTCAGCACGCTTGGACAGACTCAGCACACTCTCACTCCTCAGCATCTGAGGACACTACTTCAGCATCTGACACTGACGACGGCAATCATGACGGTAACCTCCGATAATCAGTAACACAATGCATCAATGAAACGTTTGAAAAAAAATAGTAGGATTAAGGGTCAGTAGAGGGAAAAGGGGATTAAAGGAGGAAATAAGACATCTTTTTTGCAGATTGAGGTACAGGGATGAGACACATGGGTAGTACAGTCACAACTTACAAAAGAAAAGAATACAAATGAATTTACAGCAAATGAACTAAATGTGAAGTGTATTGTTAAGTTAAGAAGTATAGCAAATACCAAACCACTAGTGAAGCATAAGGTCTAGTTAGTAACGTATACTAATAAAACCACTTCTAATGAGCCAATACTAAGCTTAAATGAGTCATAAATAGTACTTGAATAAAGTGTAACGTGTTTGCCGTGTTATTTTGTAATTGCATTAAAATCTTAAATTTTAAGATGCAATTGGATCACAGTAAAATTAATGCTCATTCTGTTACGTAACTCAATATAGATTTCCTGCAGTTTTCAAATCAATTTTTGTATTGTCGGTTATAACCATTTTTACATTTTGTATAAGTTGTGAATAAATAAAATAGTGTATAATTACTAATAAAATCTGAAATTAAAATGTGTGGACTGAACTGGAACTTGAACCCGGATATTTTACTTGCCGGACAAGAATGGTGTAGTATAAGTATACAAACTTGACAATTATAATTCATATAATATTGTTCATAGAAAACTGCGTAAGGTTAATATCATTGAAATTATAGCTACCGGTATGTTCTTTGAATAAGAATTCATTAATTAACTGTTTTCTGTCAAACTGCTCAGATTGGAACAAACTTAGTTGTAAACTTGGAGCAGTTCCGTTCAAGTTGTGTCTCAAGAAACAGTTTGCTTGTAAATTGATTGCTTGTCAAGATGCTTAAAAGTTGAAGTGTTTTTTTTTCTTTGAACAAACAAAATAAATTAGCTCTGTAAAATTTAATGTATCAAGTTACTTTATACAAAAACTAATAATGTAAAAGATCCAATTCAATTGTATCTGTACAATATTTACCTACTCTGATTTAATAGCTCTGTGCGTTGCCATATTGGATGGACTCCTATAAGAAAGGTTTACTGTAATAGCAAAACAAATTGCATATAACTTGGCTACTTACTAAGATAGAGTCAAGCTAGATATCTCATTTAAAAGACAACTGTATTGTTTGGTGGCTTTGCTTGCTTAAATTCTTTGGAACTTAAAATATGGCCAATGAGAAATTTTTTAGTTAAGAAATTTTTAGTTGTCTATAGTGACTAGTTTATACGTTATTTTGCAAAAGTATCCAACAAAGCCATTAAAAAACAAACTTTTCTTTCAGACAAGATATAAAGCGTGTTTATATCTTAACAAATGCCTGAGTTATATGGATTTTGCGTTTCTATTGTTTTTACGGAAGTATTTCCAAAATGGCTGCCCACTCCTGCCGACCTTTATGTTTTATAGTCAGTATTTATAGCCAGCAATTCCACAAAAACGGTTCTGTTTCAGAACACAATACTACAGGGTGTGACGAAGACTTCCAGTGGGTACAGAACTGTTCAGAACCTCCAACACAAAACGAGAACACCGATTCACAAAACAAATTCAACGAACTTTACAACACCACAACTCCAGACCCAGGAAAACCTATCACATATCGTAACAAAGCAGCACTACGAGGTAACCGTAAAGACAGGGATAACAAGTCTAAATCCTCCGGTGTGTATCCACGATACCACTCGCCCTCTAGGAACTACTACACGGAGGATATATTGAGAGTGAACTCCGGCCGCAGTTTGTGCTATAACTGTTCCTCGAGTTGCCAAGATATTCCGGATTTCCGTCACAAGGATCCTCATCGCTACGGGAGCAACCCGGGGCTAGACTGCCATTGGCTGAGCCAACCACTCGGCTGCTATCCCTGTCATCACCGCAACATCTCACCCTACTTCTGCGACCAGCTCTATCCCACATACAGATACGTCAAGGTATGTACTGTTGGTGTGTGTTGTTGATGATGTGATGTTGGGCATTTCACACAACACATGAAAATAAATTCAATTTACTCAATTGACTACATTGGACATGGCATTGAAAATATATAAATGTTTATTTATTTGACGTATGTTAAGCGCTTGATCACAAATTACTTTGAATAAGTTCTATGAAAAAATAGTGCCAATTCAACCATGTTGGCCTTGGAAATGAGTTGGCAACTGTCTTCATCACTTTACTCTCAAGATCTTTAAAAGACACGAAAACCATAAACATCACAAACAATGCTCTTTGCCTTGTCTGCATTTCCAACTTAATGTACAGTATCCCAATAAAATATTTTCCCAAAAACTACTATAGGTCAGTTTTGATGGGAATCAAGGTAATTACCCATTTGTGATATCATTCAAGAGTGACCGAGGGCTTCAATATGAAAATTTATTTAACGTTGTAAACAGAAATAAGCAAAGTGTATGGCACATTTTCTGCTTTCTCACTGGTTTACTAACGTTAAGAAGAATTTGTCCGATTAATCTCTTATCCCATACTATAAAGCTGTAGTTTTATAAAATTTCTATCTATTAGGTGGTTTCCAAAGTTTCCCTTAGCAGCCATTTTGTATAATACGTGTAAAACTTTCACCATTCTCTTGATTTTTTGACTTGGGTACGTTTTTTTCTGATTGTACTAGAAAAATAGCGAGATGTACTTGTTTGTTTACTGTAGTAGTCTAAGTTTTTTGATGGGATGATCTACAAATATATTTTGTATTAATTTTGTAATAATAATAAAATGTTTCTACCTACTATAAAGTGTTTAGTGTTTTACCCTTCCTGTGGTTAACTAACTTTTAACTTTGTACTAAAATTTGTTGCATGATTGGTTCCCTTCTGTTTTGATTATTGTGTAGTAATTAACTTTAGAGATATTGCTCTTTTGAATTACCATGACCATATTATTGTTCAAAACTTTGGAGCCGAGCCAGTATCACCTTTAGAGAAGAGCGTGGATTGCTCCGTTTTTTTTTTTTTACTTAAGTAACCTTTTTATACAACAAGTCATGTTTTAAAGTGTACTAAATAAATAGAAAACCACTAAACCCTGTACCCTTTGTTTTACATAAGGTATCAAAGTGCAAATCATGTACAATCCATATTGAGCTCTCTTATGGTGTCAACTCCCACCTATGCTGGTCCCTATAAGTTTATGGTGGGCCTCCCCTTCCTAAACCGCCAACCACAGTGATTCGGATACGCTACTACTGCAAGTGACGTCAGTCCCTTAGCCATCTCACAGCTGGAAAAGAGACTTTGTGCTCTTGACAGGAAACGTTGCAACTACTGTACAACAACATAAAGCCTTACGATGTACACTCAAGCCTATGCTTCAAACTGCTCATATAGTAGGGTTATATCATTGATTTTTCATACCACGCATCCTGTGTGAAAAGATGGCATACGCTTTTTTGTGGTTGTGTGAGATTTGTTCTCTACCATTGCAAACTAATACAGCACTCTTACAAGTTGAGCTTTTAGACTTCTGTTGTATGGAGTCCACACAATTTTAGCCTGTAAGTTTGTTCATTGAATAGTTTTTAACTAAAACTAACATTAAATTAAGTATGAAACTGGTCTCATGTTAAAGTAGTTGTCAAGGTTTTAAAATAAAATAAATAACACAGAACGATAACAAAACATAAATATAATGTGAAAAGATAAACAGTGATTGTTTTCACAAAATAATTCAAACAAAAAATATTACTCTATACAAACGATCACACGGTACAAAACTGGCACATTTCAGACAATTTCACAAGCTAACTATTGAACAAATAGCATATAAACCACTTATTTGAGTTAAATTAAAAGTGTCTAGGCTGTTTTGGTATTTAAAGCCAAAAGTAATTGGCCCTACGCGTTGAATGAAGATTCTATCAAACAATCATTGATTTCGGAGCTTTCAGCTATAAATAACAGTCTCTTCTGCTCTTGAACTGGCGCCAGGCGCATACTGTACTGTATATCCTGGACTTACATGTTGATTTACTGTATACTTAGTCCTTTAAACCCATTTTGCTTACCTATAACAAATAGCTAGGTTAGAAAGTAACCTTTTTGTATGTATATTTTACTTAACCCCTAAACCTCTTGCTAATGTAATTTATAATTACGCTAGAGGAAACATTTATCTATTTTTTTGTGTTTGGAATCAACACATTTATTATACATTTCATGAAAATCTAAGCCATTTTTAATAGTAGAGCTTTTAATTAATATTCTAAAAGAAGTGTCCGTGCAATCGTTAAGCTGCAACTTGTGATCGCGTTAACGAGATGAATAAATGGATTTGCTTTTATCAAGTTACAAATGGTAATACATTTTAAAATTGCAAAATTGTACAACTGGTTTAAAAATTAAATTATATTCATAATAAAATAATAATATTGTAATGATTTGTGTACGTTGCATGATTGACAAATAAAATGTTCTCATATAAAAAATTGAGTTGAAAGTAATATACCAGATTCACGTGAGTACAAAATAAACAAGTTTAGTTTCACCAGTATCTCAACCCCTCCTCCCTTCATGTACACTTGTACACACAGTATTGACATTCCTTATTGTTACCACAGTTTTTATTTAATTATTGAGTAAATAACTTTGATGTAATATAGGTCAAGGTTCTAATAACCTGCGCACATTTTGCTAGATAATCACACTTATTAGATTATTCCATCGCTGCAACGTGACACACACAGGACAAAGAGCACAGACTGGAGGCAAGAGGAAGCTTGGTTTGATGCTGTTAATGTAGATGGCTAATGCAGTTGGTGCACTACGGACGGCAAAGACGTTTAACTAGGTTACAATCAACCATGCGCTATTGTCTCACGATATTACATTAACTTCCACCAACAACGAACAAGTTACTTTACATCGTTCTACTTTACTTGCATAATGTAGGACATGAAACTTGCTTTGAGTTCCTCTGCTTCTTTTCCAAGTGTCTGTGTGTTTTCTTACTAGTTTGAATTAGAACTGTTGTTTTGTTTAGCGGAAACTCTTTTCAGTCTAAGGAACTTGTATAATTGTATTTTATTTGTTGTGTTATTTCCCAAATTCGTCTGTTCGTCCAAAAAATGTGTCATTTTTAAGTTTAACAATACAAAAAAAATATAAAAAACACTGTATTTTAAAAATAAGCTAATATTTGCTGAATGAAAAAATTTCAAACTACTGTTCTGTTTTTGTGGTTTTACCTCTTAATTCTTTTTGTTTTAAATAGAACACGTTCCATAACGCCAGAATTATGACGTCAGCATTGACTGTTTTCACAAAATGTTACGCTGTAAGAATACTTTTCACATTAAAATGATCCACTATTAACTTTGATATTATCTATATTTATCTAAATATTTAGCTGATAAATTATTTAACTATCTTACTCTCTGTACATTTTTGATGTAGAATTTGAGGTAGAAGCGACACTTAACCATACAATTTAACTTTAGAGAAAATCTCATCAATATATCCAAATGATGTATCAAAAATCTGCACTCTGCTTCTCTTTCCCAGCTGTATTAAATTATATCTAGGAGAGTATGAATGGCAGAACCTTACAAATAAGTTTTTTTTTACAATAAGCACTCTAACTAAATGAAATCAACACTTACCCATAATGACTTCTAAGAAAATGTATTGACTGACTTGGTATTACAGCTGGCAAAGTTAAATGTTTGTACATTAGAAAAAGACACCTGCTGGTAAAGTTGTAGGCACTGTTCTGTCAGGTTGCCTCAACATTATGATGCAAGGCAAAAGTTCAATAGCCAATAAAGCTAACAAGTTGATTTATGTTACAGAGTTCAACAGATTCAGAAGAGTTTGTGAGACGTCTAGAAGCGGACAAGGAACGACTCTCGTTACAGGTGACTGTGCTCACGGAACAGATCGATGCTCAATCCGAGAAGATTTCAGACCTAGAGAAGTCCCTGGACGACAAGAAAAAACAACTCCATTCTGCCGAGGATGCTTTGAGCAGGGTGAGTTTCACTGTTTTCCACTTAGTCACTTTCTTAATTTGAAGGCAAAGCAATAAAATTCTAAAGGTAACAAAAACACACAACTTGGTATTACCTTTAATGATTTTCAAAAGGCGTAGAGCACTACCAGGGAGTTTAATGGGAGAGGAGGCGTCCAAGGGCTCACCCCTGAATACCTTCAGTATAACTTTCTAAACATTTTTGTTTACTACAATGTTTGTAGGAAACAATACAGAAGTTTTACGTCTAATTGTAGTGTTTTCATCAACAAAGAACAAAAAATTAAACAATTGTCAAAATTGGTTTTTCAACTTATTAACGTACACATATTTACAAGAGAGCTTACTTTGCTAATAACTAGTTAAACTAAGTGTTTATAAATGGCAGGTATCGGGGATTTAGGTACAGTTGTATGCCTGCAATTTCCATTCAAAGTTCCTCATGATTATACTGTTTAGTGACCATCAACATAAATAAATAAGTATTAAATTGATGCCTCATTATATAGCAACGTTGCAGCCCATATGAAATCAGCAGTGGAATGGAAGTGTAGACTGTGTATTGTTTTGTGGCACTCAAGAGAGACGGGTAAGCAAGCCATGAGTATGGGCAAGGCGGGGAGGGGTAGACGAAAACCGTGGCGCGATTGAGTTTGATTACAATGGCAAGCGGCCATGTCCAAGCGGATTGTAATAAAACTCACTTCATGACCCTGCTTAAAAAGTCAGAGCTTCTGAAAGCAACCTAAGACAAAAAATTATACTTTAAAAATAAATTTGTTTAAATATTAAGTTAAATTTTTTAATCTTAGAAAGCGAAGGAATTTAAACATTGTATGTTTATTAGTAGTTTTTGAAATTACATATGTAGTTGTTTATATGTATGGTAGGAGTATATGATCAAAATTTTAGTAAAGAATTCCTAACCGTTTTCCATTTGAATTGGTCGGAAGATGGCCCAAAACTGCCCTCTAAAAAATTCATACATTCGGAATACATGTTTTTCAAATTTTGTATTTATATTAATTAGATTTTAATACCGTCCTTTATTACATGAAAATATAAAAAGTAAATTTTATTTTTTTATTACACCCTTAAAGTTCTAATTTATTGTTGCTACCGAGTGGATTGATTAATAAATGTTTTATGACAGGAAATGTTGACAAGATCGTCCCTGGAGACACAGAAGCTGGAGTTGTTGGCTCTGGTGTCTGAGTTGAAGAGGCAGCAGGCTTCGGTGGAGCGGGAGAACCTAGACTTGCGAGACCGACTAGCTGAGGAGAGGAGACGCAACAAGCCTCCCATCATGCCTCACAACTCACCCTACCCCGACGCCTCCACACCCAACCAGGTACATTCCTGTCCATACCCCACATGGGCATTCCCTCCAAGTACAAACTAATGTTGTGTTCTAATATTACATAACAATTTTAAAGTTTTAAACTAGTTTTGAATATATTAGATTTTACTTGAATAGTTTTAAATCAAAGGGATGTTACAGTTTAAAGTAATATAAATATATAACAGAAAAAAACACCCTTAGTAAAGAATATTCAACAACAGTATATAGAATATTTGAGGTTTATTTGAGGTGATCACACTAATATCAAAACATACAATAATAATATTCGTAAAAAGGATAAAACATGTTAAAAATGTAAAATAATTTTGTTTTCAAGTAGAGCTAAAAATAAGGTTCCTAACAATTCAGAGTTCTATAAAATATTAAAAATTTAAAATATATTCAAATATGGGGTTTGGGGATGTGTTAATTTGGGTTTGACAGGGGTAAGCCTTCAGAAATTTAGTTGAGTTCATCCTCTCATTTCTTATTTTAATAAGCTGAAATATCAATAATTTTAGCAACTTTCTGCTAGTTTCTTAGTTATTTATTCCACTTGAATACCTTTTTAATATCATCTTACAAATAGTAAGCTTGTTTATTCAAACAACTGTTCAAAAGTTGAAAATAAAATAGCAAAGTGAAGAATAAAGCTGCAAAGAGGGAGAGAGAGAGAGATAGATGGTTGGAGATAGAGCAGAACACTCGGGCATTGATTCCCACCGAGAGTAACCACTCGATCCCTTCGCTGTTGTCTCATTAGATTGACATTGTTCTTAAACCTTTGCCTCGGCCCTCTGTACTTAACAATCTTCATTCTATGGCATTTTCATTCTATGAACTGTTTCACAACAAAAAATATAACATAAAACAAATCTTGTAACATATTTTTATTTAGAGTTGGTTGTGAACATCTTGAGTGAAATATGAAGCGCTTGATAGTTTAATGGTAGTTAATGTATATGTTTGTACAAATGTGAAGTAAAATACCTAGCCTTAGAAAATACTACTCAAATTAATAGAAGATTTGCCATATATTGTCAAATCAGGAGACTACCAGTTAATGTTAGTTTGAAAGTTCATTATAGTGGCGGAGAGCAATTTAGTAAAAAAAAAGAAACCACTTGGCAGGAAAAGTCTGTTTCTTTCTTTTTACTAAACTACCATTTAAGTTAGGCAACTGAAAAACTGTTTCTCAACAAAAATTATTTTTTACTTGTGTAATATTTAATTTGAAAATTACCTGATATTTATTGAATCTAAAACATTTTCTAGCAGGTAGGTAGCCGAGGTGTGTCCCCATCCCCCAGTCCTGTGGTTTCCAACTGTGTCAGCCCTCGCAAAGTTGTGGAACATCACGACGATATTGGTCTTCAGCACCAGGTTTGTTCTTCTCTCAAAATCTTTTCATACAAGCGTTAATATTTGCCAGGAAAAATCCCTTTCTAGCTACCTTAGGAGAGGCACACTTGAGTAAAAGGTTAAGGAATAACACATTCTGGAGCTCAAGATCTGTTCAATAACTTTCGCAATTGTTTCCAGACTTTCGCTAGTGATTTGTCAATCAACTATGTCCCACATTATCATTATGCTTTAGTCATTGAGAGGTTTTTATATTAAAATACATAAAAATCAGGATGCGGTTGATTTTGAAGTGTACATGAATTTTCCAAAGCTAGTTTAATGGCCACCCTGTATGTATGCTTGCTATTTGTTACAGAGTCCGCTTGGAGGGTATAAACGTGCAGGCGACCTGCAGTACAGCAGCTTGCCTCGTCAAGTGCCTCACCCAATCAGCCCCGCTCTGGACTCCACGCCTAGGAACAGGGTTGCTTTTGGTAGGAGTTTGATGTTAATGAGGTCTGCAGGTGATAGGAGCTCTTCAGTCCCCAACCTAGGTGAAAGGAGCATGAATTGCCTTGCCTAGCACTGTCCTGCCAAGCTTCTTTGCCACTCGCTCAAATTGTAAAGCTTGTCTCCTTTTTTTTCTGTTAAATTTACTCTTGTAGAGTCTGGTTGTCCAAGCTCCATTTCCGCTTCTACTCGGTCAAGATTTTCCCTTCAATGAAAAAAGCCTTAGAGACAAAAATGTTTTTGAAAATAGTAGTTCTTTTCCCAAATTTAGCATACTATTTCCACCCAATCTCAATCTTATTGGCTAACAGTGAAGTTTTTGAATTTGTCTTGCTAATAGCCTAATTAAATCATTAGTTTCATAGAGAAGCTCAATCAACAAACTAACTGTAAATGATTGATTCAGACTTAAAATGGCATTTAAAGCCAAAGACCTACATTCTCTGTGTTTTTCAACTTATCTAAGGTCATAACAAAATTGGCAAAAGTTACACTTTAATTCTTTATAAACTTTTACTTTAAAAAATGTATTATTAACTTTTAAAATTTACTTGGTTTAAAGGTAAGAAAAGTTTACGGAAAACTAATACAGAAATTTAGTTGAAATGCCTTTAAAACTCGCCATTGAACTTATAGTTTTACTACAATTTCCTGGAGAGAGAGCAACATACCCTCATTTTCTTTCCATACCCACTAAAGCCTCGGTGCGTCATTGCTGGTTTCTACCAGTGTGTATGCCTGAGAGCTATCATTGCAACAATGTTGGCGCGGTAATTTTATCGAAATTTCTTACATTATGTTTCTTTTCTGATGTAGTATCATGGTTCGCCCGCATGGTAAGAGAGCCCTAGCTTCTGCACATTGCTTCTTGCTTTGCTTGCTATTGTATTTGGTCTAGTTTTATTAAAATTATGTTTACTGGAGTTGTGGTGGAATCAATCTGTTGTGGTGGAATGTAGTTTAGTATCTAGGTATTTTTATACTTCAGGTTTATATCCTTTATATCTCTTCATGACTCATTTAGGCTCTTTTTTCACAATTACTTCAATTAAAAACAAGGCACAAAACAAAAAGTTAAGATATCCTTTAAATACTGTAACTGAACAATAACTTACACAACTTATATGTTCTTTACCTAAAAATATTAATTGTACTGTAACTGTACTCTTTAACTGCCTCACTGCCATGATTGATTTTAATCCCAACATTTTTAAATCTTGAATGAAACATTTGCTAATGGGCAAAACTTATTACTTTATAGATCCGTTAACAGATGACTTTTTTTAACTAACGTAAGTTTTTCTTTGCTCTTTACCCTCCATCAGAAGCCAGGCCTGAAATTTTGTAGGAATGTTTTTATGAGTTTGAAATCATTTAAATAGAATGAGTGTGAATGTAAATTTTAATAGTTCATTTTTGCTCTTATCTAATTGTTTTGTTTTGCCACTCAATACTGTAAACATTGGTAATGCAATAAATGTTATGTACACTACCATTGTAGCATGAACTTGCATTTTGCTCAAAGTTGCCTGATTAGTTTCTGTCAAAAATACATACACAAAAGTGAACAATATTAAGGTCTTTTGTCTCACTGTTTGTATAGGTTTATCTGGTAGGATTGTCGCATGGTAAACCTTAGTCTTAAAATGTACGTCAATCTGAGCCTCAAATTCATATTTTATAAAATTGTCCGTTCATAAGTTTAATTAACAACCTTAATATGTTCTGGGGAAAATAAAACAGATATCTAGATTGATAGTGATTACATTAAAACTGACTTGTGAATGTGTACATAACAGCTGAGACTGAAAGGACGGTGATCATTGATGGAGTGTCGGAGCCAGACAACCGCTGCTACACTCCGCAGCCTTCCCCTTCCCCCTCACTGCACACCTCCAAGCCCACCGGCATCAAGAAGATCTTTGGAAAGTAAGTTTTGGTGTACATCATTTGTTTGTAGATGGTTTGGGACGTTGGAGAAACAGTTTCAAGCTTGAAATATGCAAATGAGTCAATTATACCACTTACCTTTTAAGCGCACTGTAATATTAAAAGTTGAAACATTTTGACTGGCGCTACTTGCATGTACCATCATCTTTTTTTGTAAAAAGATATGCTTTTCAATAAAAAAACACACCCTATTTTAAATCATAACAAAACCGTACAGTTTTTATAATTTTGTAAATGTTCTGGTTCTTTCTCTGAGGAAGCTAAACTTTTTGGCTAAAATAAGTAAATGTGCTTTTCATTTAAATGTATATTTTACAATACAAAAAGACACATTGTGTCACAAAAGGTCTCTATCGTAAAGGAAGAATCACAACATCATTTAAAAATTGTAAGAAATTAGTTGTTAAAAATAGCCCCAGTTTAGTGTCTTGACATGATTTCGTTTACTTTATCAACAATTTTGGTTTTTTAACATCTTATTTTGGATGCAAGTTTTCCCTCATCTTTGATCTGTAGAATTTGCTTGAAGCTTCACCAGATGATATGGACATAGAACACATATTGCACATTTTCAACCACAGGTAGTTTGAAGATGAGGGTTTTAGCTGGGGAAGATTGATGAATGATACAGGTAAAGAGGAAGGTTTGGGTGGATGAAGTGAAGAGGCATGTAAAGGAAAGAGGATGTTTTTGGATTGACTGTAATGGCAAGGCTTAGCTAACTTCTATACCCTCAAGAAGTGGAGTGTATGTATGAATGTTGGGTCGATTCCTAGCCATTGACTCTCGATACCCAGCTCTCAATTCTCAATTCCGGGTCATCGGTTCGATATACGATGGGAAACCAATGTCAGAAACATGTTGCTCAACTAAAATAAAGATGTTTTTTTTTGGGGGTATTTGCAATTGTTATATTAAAAAAATAACCATTTTCCTTATAAATATATATTTTCACCCTATCATACTTAACAATTTTGGTTTACATTTGAAATCAAATCCAATCTTTAGCATTAGCTATTTGAACTGTGTTTTGTTTCTTCGTGATGTCAACCAAAATACCTTTCCACATTCACAAATTTGTGTCTAAATAAAAAATAGTAATGACATTTAGACCCCATTAATCTTTTTGACTATAACCTAGAAGAGAGAGACATTATGACTATGTTACAGAATGAAGCGGAGTGGGTCAGGCAACTTGGACGACTTGCCGAGTGATGCAGAGTTTAGAAGAGGAGGAGTGAGAGCAACGGCTGGCGGGAGACTAGGCTGGTCCAGCTCTCCTCAACACATCAGGTACAGTACCTTCCTTCTGCACCTTTGTCAATGGGAAGCTCTGTTCGTTAATTGAACAACAGGTGATGATTTGTTATAGGTATTTGTTTTAAAACAACTTCAGTGTAATTGTATAACTGTTTAAAATTTAAATTTTAGTGGATAGGGTTGTTAGTTTTTCCGGTTCAGATAATTCAGCATTAATAAACCAAATATCAAATAACTACTGGAGAAATAAATGTAAACCAAAGAAATATTTAGATGAGTTTATTGCAATAACCAAAGCTCAGTAAGCAATCAAATTTATCATTTTATTTTGACCATATTTGTAAGTTTTCCTAATGTATAGATTAATTGAGTAATCATTTATCTACAACTTAAATCAAGGTTATTATACCAACCAGAAAATAAGATTGAGGATGAAAGTTATGATGATGGTGCTGTATGTAGGCCTGAGCAGCCGTTCAATGAGTGGACGTGTGCGCAAGTGTGTGATTGGCTGACAGAGCTCGGCCTGGAGTGTGAAGCAGAGGCCAAGCGTTGGGGCAAGAACGGAGCACAGATCCTGGCTGCTTCTACCAGCGAGATCGAGAAAGAACTTGGTCTCAAGGTAACAGACTTGTCACATTGATGGTTGTGTTTCAGCAGTTTACCTTTTTCTTTTTACTTTTGAGATATCCTTTTTACAGTCAGTGCCTGCTGGTTTGAAATTTGAAGTTTTAACCAGGAAACAATACTGAGTATTTAGCTTTGGTTGAAAATCAAAATAATATTTGGGACAACACTAGTGGTCACTAGTAATCTTTAGTTTGCAATTTAAATTTTAATAAATATTCAAAGATGTGTCAATAAATATGAAAATTTAAGAATTTGCTTTCAGAAAACTGATTTATTACATGTTTTTTGGGGAGTTAAAAACAAATCTAATTAGTAAACTTTCAAAAATGTCAAGCAAATTTGAAAAATGAAAAATTTGCCTTCAGAAAATTGTTTGAACTTTTATTACATGTTTTTTGGGGATTTTAAAAATATCTAATTAGGGTTCTTCTGTCTTTTTACTTATGTTATAAATACTGTATAGTTAAGGAAAGTGAAAAGTTTCGTTAGAAAAAACTAGTAGACAATTTTTACTCAGTTTGCAACTCTGCAGTAGGATTCTGTACACCCTTGGTTTGTTGACAGAACCCTCTACATCTCAAAAAGCTCCACCTCGCACTGCACTGTCTCCGAGGTACCCCTGGGGACCCTTACCTCACATCGGCCGGCGAGCTAGACACAGCCTGGGTGTTGCGATGGTTGGACGACGTCGGCTTGCCTCAACACAAAGATTCGTTCCTCGCAGCCCGAGTAGACGGCCGGTTACTGCACAGGCTCACTGTGGACGACTTGGCAGCTCTGCACATAACCAGTGTACTCCATGTGGCCAGCCTTCGCACAGGCATCCAGGTAGAATCAAGTCAACTCAAGGAATATTCTGGTGGTGGGAGGGGATACAGGAGAGGGGGGTTCTGGTGTATGGAATATCCTCAGAAAGAAGGAGGGGTCTGGAAGTCAACTATTTTGACTTTAATCAGATTTAAAAATTATCATCAGATGGTGTTACTACTGTTACTAGAGTTGACTATGCTAAGTCATGAATCGGATGGGTGAAATAAATTAACGCTTTGTATGAGTGTGAGAAGAGTAAATAGTTAATTAGTTTTCTCTTCCATTTTGTGGCCCCCTTCAGCTGCTTATAATGTTTCAATACAAGTTACTTTCTCCCATATACACCATGTCTGTTAGTTAAATAATGTTTTCCTCTAAACATTTTTTTAAGTCCCCAAACATATGTTTTAAATGAAAGGAGCTTTTACAACAACTGTTGATGTCTATCTGTGTGTGCAAAGGTGTAGCATGAATAGTTGTTTTTAACTTGGTGTATTCAGTAAGTTACCTAACTAAGGAGTTAATTTTAATTTTTCTGAATTCAGTTTAGGTTTTATCTGCGTTTCCTTCTAAAACCATTAAAAATAACACAAATATTAATAGAAAAATTATTGTAAGAGTTTGGTAAAAACATTTACCATTTATAGCCTTGCTCTAAAATAGCCACACAAAATAGTTTTCATGAAAGTAATTAGAAAGGCACTGTGACAGTTTTGTGAGCTCAAAATTGTCAAAGTTATGATCAGGAGCCTTTAACTTTTTTTTGGTACAGGCCCTGGAATGCATACTTCTCAAAATAAACACTTTTGTTGCTAGTAAATTGGTACTGTAATTACTTTTGATTAGTTATTTAATAGTTTCTGCCAAAAGATAAAACCTTGAAACCTAAAACTTATTACATTGAAAAATCGGTTATATAAAATTGTTTATCGGTTATATAAAATTATTGTATGGGTCATTTGTTGACATCATGTTTATTATGTTTTGTTACCTGAGTTATAAGTTGTTAATATTGCACTTGACAGGTTTTGCGAAGTCAAAACTTTGAGGCGTGCTGTCTGGTGAGAGTCAAGCCGGAAGGTGAAGGGGACACGGACGTAGCACTGTGGACCAACCACCGAGTCATGGAGTGGCTTCGAGCTGTAGATCTCGCAGAGTACGCGCCTAACCTGCGAGGCTCTGGTATGTTGTACCACCCAACTTGCTAACCCATTCATTTCTGTTGCCTAACTCTATTTTGTTTTTCAAACTTAATGGACTTGCTTTGTTTGTCCCAACCTAATCACACTCTCTGCACACCAACGCTCTCACAGAGTGTTTCAAAAGTGTCCTTCTTCACCCACTTAAACTTTTGAACGGCTAAAACCTTTGGAGCTTTTTGGCATATGTAATAAGTCTGAAACATGTTGTGGTTATACACATTTTTCATTGCTAATTCAGTATTTTAATTTAAAATTATATATAAATATTTTTGCAATCAATGGTTGGTTTGAATAATATATGTAGTAAATTATTAGACTTTTATTTGGCACTCATCTTCTAAATTATATAACTCAATTCTTAGAGAGAAGAACGTATAATATTTCAAGTATTCACAATAATTGAGTTATATAATTTAGAAGATGAGTGCCAAATAAAAGTCTAATAATAATTCATTCAATTTTTGTAATAGGGGGCTAACAGTATTACGACAAGGTGCAACTTGATACTATGTACATAAAAATATTGTCCGGATACCAGATAAAACCTGAACTTTTTTTCTTAATTAACTACTATCAAGTTGCCAAAAATGTTATTGATTTGTTTACTTTGTTGATATCTTTTAAACTAAATTGTTTGGTAGCTATATTATCTGTGCAAAATGTCGCAAAGTTACTTCAGAATGTATTTTGAGGGTACTGTTGGAGTTTTGTAGTTTTATGGCCTTTAAAATGAAGGGTCGCAAACTAGAGGACTTTTGGGGAAAATGTGTTCAATCAGAGGTTTGGGTAGACAAAACTAGTAACTTTTAAATTTAAAAAGTCTTTTTAACATTATAAATCTTGATTCAAGCTCTAACTAATAAATGTTTTTTAGCTTTGTATCAGCCTCAGGTCTCTTATGTTTTCAATGATGCTCTACTTAAAGGATGTAGAGATTCATATTTTAAGAATGTTATTTTAACCCTAGTTCCACTTGACTCTCATACGGATTACTAACAGGTGTGCACGGTGGGCTGTTGGTGTACGAGCCAAGGTTCACTGGGGAACTGTTGGCCAGCCTGCTGAGCATCCCTCCCGCCAAGACACTGCTCCGTCGTCACCTGCTCACACACTTCAAGGAACTGCTCGGGCGAGACTGTATACAACAGAAGAGAGCAGCGGAAGCTAGTCTCGGCTACATTCCTCTCACAACCACTGCCAAAATGAAGGTTGGTTTTGTTTCAGAACTCATCTTACTAGTCAGATTCTTATAAACAATATTCACAGGGTGACAAAAAACCTTGGGCTTTCCTAAAAGGTAGTTAATATACTGTTGGCTGCAAAGAATATTGATGATGATAATTAAAAATTCTCAGGAGTTAAAACTGATTAATGTCGTTAATAATTACTAGAGCTGTGCAGGAGCAGAATTTTGGGTCCAGGTCAGGAACAGGAGGGATTTTGCAAAAAATCCAGGATTCAGGAACAGGACGGGAAAAGCTGGCAAATAGACATATTAAAGAATTATTAACTAAAATTGAGTTTCTTCAATCAAATTATTTTGTTTATGATCAATTGGTTGTTTGTGGCTCACAACACAGTTTTACATGCCTGCAAGTACATCACAACTATTACATAACCCACTCACCCTCACCCATTTACAATGAATAACACTGACTCACTTAGCCCAAACATTACAAAAACAGTTAAGGAGAGTGGGAGTATGAATCACAAAAATGTAAATCACAATGAGGTTGCTGCTAATGTAAGGAGTGAGAGAGAAGGAATGAGACTGTTGAGCTACCAGTGCACAGAGATGAGTGGTGAAGGCTAGAAAGAGAAGATAGGTAGAAAGGACAAGGAAAGAGAAAGGGAGGTAGAGAGGGGAAGACACAGCTGCAGTGTGTTGGCAGGAAAGGGAAGGCAGGTGTGTTGTGTCAGTGTGGAACAGCTGCACCTTCATCAGCTGTCTACTACATCATTAGCTGTTGCTAGGCAACCACATAGGGTAGGGTTACATAACCAATCACAGCATTTTCTCTGTATGCATGTGATACAGTGAGCTTGGCTTTGAGGAGTGTAGTGTGTTTGTTATTTCCTTATCTCATCTCCATTTACTCAATGATGAATTTCAGTAGACAAATAATATTTTTAGAATTTTATACTAGTTTTGAACTTTAGTAAACTGCTAAGGTTTTAGAACAATAAAAAATATGATATTGCAAGCTGGAAGGATCTAGTACAAGTACAAAATGCATGTTTCTTCTGTCTGAGACCATTATCAGCCAACCTGACAATGGCTGCCGGCCTCCATTGAAAATGCACTCAGCATGGAAATAGGGGGGAGAGGGGTTGTTTACTTAAAACTGCTCGGCCATTAGTTCCTTATCTTACCTTCACCAGAAGTACACACTCACGACAACAATACTTGGAAGTACAAAACACGAATTTGGGTGAAAAAACACCGGCAATTTTTACTTCTCGTCGAAATTTTGGTACTAGGGGAAGGGATCGGAAATGATCTCAATCCCTTCCGGTACTGGGGAAATGCCAAAATGGAAAAGCTTTAAAGATTATGGTAATTAACTTTAAACAACAATATTCCAGTTAGCTCCATGTTTGCTTGGCAAATATAAGAGATCTCTTCTTAGCCAAAAGGTTGACCTGTGATCTACTGCGCAAGGAGCCGTGGCTACATCCTTATCCCACAATTGCAGATTTTCAAATTAATCAAGCCTGTAAGTAATGACTTCGCATTCCTAAAGCTCCCAAGCCAATCATTGAAAGCAAAAGCTAACTACATGAATGTACATGAACAACTTGTGACAGGTACCGAAGAAGTCACAGTTCACACTGAAGCGGAAGAAGGCCAAGTCGGAGCTGGACTACGGAGAGTTGGTCTGTCCTCTGACTCAGTGTCGGGCCGACGACAGCTCAGGTGATACCTCTCTCGCTGGTGTAAGTGCCTTACTAACACATTAACTCTACTCATGCTATGCTATTTGCACTCGTGTAGTCGTGTGTAACCCTGTCAAGGTTATGTATATCTCGACCTGTCATAGATGAAGTAATTACTTATAGACAAAAGACAGCAAAGAGAGGAGATTTAAAATCTATCTTGATAAATCTTTGAAATAGTAGGGTTTTTAAATAAGAAGGTTTTTTGCTTACATTATTTTAGGGCAGATTTTGTATTTATAGTCTCAAGTTCTGATTTAAATACCAACAACATCTCTGTTTTTACATGAAATTCTACTCCGTCCGCCTTGTTGAGAAAGACTTGAAAACTTGTACATTTCTATTTTAAGGTACATGTCTTATAATTTTACCATTTTTCCTAGTCAAGGAGGTGAAAATTGTTGTTAACGATAGTTGTCTGTAAGTAGAACACCCAAGTTATGTACAAAATAATTTTTTAACATTTGAACTAAGCTCATCTTTTATCGACTAAGTCTAATTAATTCTTAATGTTGGTGCTTGGTTTTCAATGCTTATATTCTGTTTCTTTTTCTTTGTAAATATTCTCATAATTTTAACTTTTAACTCCTGCTTTTCTTCCTGTAAAATAAATGTTACTGCTTTTGTTTGTACATTTTTTATACATTAGGGAAGTTAGAAAACCATAAAACTTCGTTCATAACTTTCGTAGTGGCAAACCTACTCAACATTTACTTACCGGCTTTAGTACAGTAATTTTAAATTTGTATTATTTTTATTCTTTGACATACATTTTTTTTATATTGTGGTTGCTGTTTGACCATAAATTTCAGCCTTATCCGTGAAGGTTGCATATTTACTCATTTGTACGCTTGGCTGTTCACATGTTGCTAAGTAAAGCAACTATAGTCAGTAACAGTAAGTTGCAATGTAATGTGTAATGAATGACATGTTGTAAATAAATGACAAGCTTATTAACGGAACACCATTCTACACAGTTGACGTATGATTATACTGCTAGTGGACATGCCATGCACAAATACCCTGGGTTTGACTAGTAGCCGACTATTTCTGGCTTCTCCAGACAAGTAGAAAGTGCGGTTGTAAGGGCTTCCAGTTGTACAGGCCACTTGTCTCAACTGGTGCGTCAGTAACTACACTGGAAATTCTGTCAATTTAACATAACAATCTACTGTCACTGGCTGCTGTTACTTTACTTGTCACGGACGGCAACCTTACCAGATTTCTTTGTGGGTGCTAATGGCATTCTAGAGATCGCCACACACTGTAAGGAAAGCTGTAATACATCTTCGTCGACGCTAACAAAAGTTCAGATTTTCTCACGGATCCTAACAAAAGTTGTGATTTTCTCACAAATGCTAAAGTCGTTTTTCATAGCTAACGAAAGTCGTGATTTTCTCCGGCGCTAACAAAGTCGTGATTTTCTCATAGCTAACGAAAGTCGTGATTTTCTCATAGCTAACGAAAGTCGCGGATTTTCTCCATAAGCGTACGAAAGTGGTATTTTTCTGTCGCTAACGAAAGTCGTGATTTTCTCGCAAACGCTAACAAAAGTCGTGATCTTCTCACGGACTAGGATACTAGAGATTGTTGCCATCTTCACAAATAACTTTTTATGTGCCGAATCTGGATTGCAGTAACTATGAATCTCTTTATATAGCATTTTGTCTTTATAGAATTGACGTTGAATAGTTTTGTACCTGCCAAACCAGAAAATTTGCATAATTTGCCTGGGAAAATGTGGTAAACATTTGTCAGGAATTGTGTTTTTCTTGAACGCTGGATACTTTGGACAGTATGGTTTATATGGTAACAGTGCCCCAGTTAGCCAGTGTCATTGGGATGTTAACTGTTATTTTTTAACTAGCAGACTGACTTATCACTGTGTGGACAGCCTTTTTTTCACAAGGTACAACTTATTTGAAATAAGGCTGTTAAAAAAATTGAAGTTGAAGGAACAAGTTTTATTACAATTAATTTATTGTTATATTCTTATTTCCAGAACACTCAAAAACCAGAGGATGTCTCTCGTGAAAAAGAAGCTAACGGAAAGCTTTCATTTAAGGTAATTTGCTTTTTTTTACACAGATTTTAATGACAATTTTCTATATTTTTTATGAAAATATGATTGAAACAAGAAAATGTTTGGAGTCATCCAGATTGTTGGTGAATCTCATGGACAGAAATGATGAAATGAATGACATTAAAATTGACTGGTCTTTGTGTTATCTTGTTTCAGTGGTTCATGTTTGTGTTTGCAGGGTATCAGCAGTAACGACACCAGTGTCTGACATACAGTGAGCCTTCACTACCTGACTGGCACAGCTCAGACCTTGTACGTCTAGGACCACTCTGTGCTCATCAGTCATCGGTGAATATTCAAAAACTTACTTTACTTGATAATAAACCACATGTTTAAGCCACACTGTAAATTTGTTCAATAGTCGAATCTACGTTGAAAAAAATATAGAGGTTAAAAGAACCATCGAATCCCCCTCCATGTTGATTTGTTGAGATATTTTTGTCAGTGTGCAGAGGGAGAGATGGTTTTCTTTCTATCACAAAGTTCACCAAGTATTCACTTGCCTATGTTATTTCATGTTTGGAAGTTTTCATTAAGCGGGAGGTAACTTCATATTAGCATATTTTATGCCATTTTCTTGCCCATAAGGCTCAAGTTCAAAAATTTGTACTGCAAGAAAAATAACTCTGCAGTACTTCCGAAACTTATTGGCAAGAACTGCAAAGAAATATCTCAATAAATAATAATTGAAGGATGAGTGGTAGTTACTTTTGTAAAGATTTGTTTAATGGTTAATACGAGAGAAATAGTTGTTTCTCAGTTAATAAGGAAAGTAAAATTTATTAAGGTAAGTTTCTTGCATTATGAAATTGTTCCCTAAATAATGTATTTGTACATTTCTAAAAAAATGTTAAACTTTAAAATTACTTATATAAATATTAAATGTTAACAATATTTTGTTCTACATTTTAAAAGGTCTTCTTTGTTTAATTTATGTTGCCATTATTATTAGTATACTGTACAAATTTTAATATTACGACAAATAATTTGTTTCATCGCCTGGTTTTAATACTAGTGCACACTTGTTTTAATAATTGAGTGGTTTTATGAAATAGCACAGTAATCATGTTTCTGTGTCAGGTTTCAAATATAATTTTAATATCTTATACTTCAAAAGATATCTTTTAAGTGCCATGATGTTGAAATTTCAGTTCATTTTATTTTTATTTTGAGACCAAGTTGTGTATACTATGTTTTTGCTTGCACAATGGTTAATGTAGTGTTTACTGTTTTGTGTATAAAGTTTGGCAAAGTAGAAAAAGGCGAATTCTGAAGTATCTGAAACACACTTAAGATACTTTCTTAACCGAATAATTTAATATTTTTCAATTCAAGAATGCTACTATTTTTAAATTTTGATTACTTTTTAATGTTTGACATTGAAGTGTTTATGTGTACAGTAAATGCAAAATTTTCTAACATGCAAACCAATTAGACTTTTAAAAAACATATTGAGCATTTTGTGTTTGTACTTTTCTTTCTTCCTATTATTTTCTCAATAAAGAAAACTGTCAGTATTAAGTATTATGAGATACATAATCTAAAAACAGTTTTGATACATGTACTCTAAACAGCTAAATAATAGGTTTTCACATGTTAAGTCAGTTAAAGCTATTTCAGAAGTTCAGCCCGCTACTAGTGTATTATGCAATAATCATATCAATATCGTTTAATTGTCTCGGTGGTGTGTGTTCCTTTGCTAAGCCATTTTGTAACTCGCTGCATGTCATCAGATGTTTAATATTTATAACTAGTCGTACATGTTAAATGGACCAAATAACTAAATCTGTTCTCCTATTTGTGTAAATTATCTTCCTACAATTTCAAGAGCGCATGCTTTTGACATATAAAACTCAAACATTTTTTGAACACTTGACGTTGATATCTTCTGTACTTGCGCTTCTGTATATAATACTTCGTACGATATTTACCAAGTTCTAGCTTCCTCCCTCAGCTTTAACTATAGTCTTCTGGCTGTACAGTATAATGTAGTAATACCTGCAGTAATTATTTTAAGTTTATAATAATGTTTTCACTACCCTCTACATCAATAAAGTACATAATTAAAATTACTGCATCTTATTTTCTTATAATCAGTAATAACTACAAATTTTATTTTGTGAGTTAGTAGTACAAAAACAGATTTTAGACCAAACCCTTAAAATTTTACTTGTGACAGTGCTTTTTATATAGTAAAGTTGATCACCTAAATATAAAAATGGAATTTATACTGTGCAACTTATCCGTAAGTGATCCCCAGGTGCTTTGTTGGCCGAAAAGTGCCTCACTAAGTAAATTTTGTTAATGTTGTTTTTATCACAAATTAATTTTTATTCTTACATCCAAAACTAAGAGCTTCCATCAAGATTAGTACTAGTTAATCTGTTTAATGTATTACTAATTAGTAACTAGATTAACCATTAACAATTTATAATTGTTTTCAAGATTTTATAAACATATAGTTCTGACATCTAGCATCTTATTAATAACCAAGTTAGATCCATTCTTTTTTGTTTTATAAGGTGTTCAATTTTATTATAAATTTATAATGCATTTGTTAAATGGAAAAATATTTCTGAATTGAGTCATGATTACACCTTTGGAGCAAATTTTGACACTTTATTACCTTCATTGTTAATATTAGTCACTCATACTTATATAGGTGTCCAGTACTTGTACAAATTATATAGCATTGTTCCTTAGGTAAGAAAAACATTTCAAATGAAGACATGGGTCTGATTATGATTTGCCAATCTGTCTGTTGTATGTGTTTTTACAAATTCTTTAATAAGTCAAAATAATTAATAGAATTTCACAAATTTTGGTCAAATGTTTATGTTAATAAGACCAATTCACAAATATATTATTTGTATAAATATTTTCAAAATCTTTTAAAATGTTAACAATATCTTAAAATATGGTTTTACAAAATTTTGCAAATACTTTTCTTTAGTAAATTTTATTACAAATTTATGACATACAAAAATATAAATAGATCATAAATAACTGAAGTAGCTACAGATTTACTGTGTAGACACTGGTCAAATATATGGGTCTTTAAATGACAAAATAAAAGTTTGCATTATATAAATGTGTTTCAGGCTTTTCTTTTAATGATAGCTGTCTTGTAATAGGAACAGCTGATCAAGTCACTGTGCCTAAATTAACTCCATTTGTCTGAAGGGGCATTTAGAATTGTTCCTACAAATTCCAACTAATCTATCAGCCTAGTGTCACTCATGTTTACCTTAAGGTATTCCTTATCTGTTGTAACAGCAGAAAATGTCTGTTTTGACATGGTGTGAATGTTATGCGTACAATGCTCTTTGCGCTGCCAACATTCGATAACAATAGTATCAGTACTTTCTGTTGTGTATCTATTCATTTTTTACACAAATTACAGTATTTACTTTAAAACTTAAAAGCGATAATAAGAAGAAATAACCAGTACTAATTCACATTGCCGCTTCAGACAACAATGGAGTTAATTTAGGCAACAAAAGGACTTGATCAGCTGTTCTTATTACAAGACAGCTGATGGACAGAATAAACAATGGCAATCACACACACAAACTTTTCCATTGTTGTCATTGAAAGACCCATATTTGACCAGTGTATCACGCAGTAAATCTGTAACTACTCAGTTATTTATGATTGATTTTAATAATTTTTGTGTCATAAGATTTGTAATAAAATTACTAAAGAAAAGTATTCTGCAAAATTGTTGTAAAACCACTGTTTTAAAGATATTAAGTTTAATATTTTAAATGGCATACATTTTAAAATATTTATAATAATATTAAATACTTTTGTTACAAGAATTGAGATTATTACCATATTTGACCAAAATTTGGTGAAATTCTATTAATTGGTTTTGACTTATTAATTAATTTGTAAAAACACATACAGACAGACAGACGGACAAACTAAGGCCGTGACCCATGTTCCTATGGTGAAATGTGTTTGTCTTGACCTAAGGAACAATGCTATATAACTTGTACAAGAGTTACTGACACACTGTATAGGTACTACTGATTAAAGAATAATATCATACAGTAATATGTACCGATTGTACCTGTTTGTTTTGTGAAATTGTAAAGTAGATGTGTTTGGTATGTCTATAAAATACTGCAATCCTATAGAGTGCCAAATGTCTTTTCAAACTCTTTCTAAAACATATTTTAAATATTGATAACTCTCAATTAGTCTGTACATTTGATGTTATATAAATATATATTCATACTATTATATTTGTATAACTTATTATTTAATAAAAGAAATTTAAAACAAAATAATTTATTTATATTTTTAGGATATTTATAAAATATTGTAAATACAATAATTATTAATCTAAGTAGAATATGGACTAAATAAAAGTAAACCTTTGATTATGCCAAAGTGTGAGGACAATACAGAGTTGTAACAGTAAGTTTCATTGCGGTAGGTTGAACATTATCAGTGTTAGTATTTTTCAGACAAACTTTAGTTCATATATATATATTTTAAAATGAAAATACCTAATTAGCAATAAAAAATGTGTTTAACCACAAAATGTGTCCGCTAACTTAAACCCATTACAGACTGCGTGCCAATCAAGATGAATCCCGGAGAGGGAAGTATAAACAGCTGTGACGTAGCTCCCCACCACTTTTCCTTTGTGCTTATCATATAGTCCGTTCTAACAGAATCAAGATGGCGGTTTTTGTTTACAAACAAAATTTAGTTTGGTTGATTCTGTTTTATTATTTTTAACAGTTGTTTTGTAATAAGTGTTAAAGCTAAATGCAAACTTCTGATTAAAAGCAGATGAACAATAAGATGAGGGATATGTTATCTGTATTTGTTGTTGCTGACAGCCTAGCGAGGTTTGACTGTACTAAGCGGATAGGAAAGGGAAGAAATGATCTGGCGCATCATGAAATTAAACTTCATTAGTTAGAAAGCTAACTTTGTATCTAAATTTTTCGTAGAAAACAAAACAAATAACAACACTGTACATTTTGAGTTAAAGCTATGTTTCCTAGAAAAAAAGTTCACGCTATATTACTGACGTAATGTTAGCGGTGAGCACTATTTCGTGTCGTGGGCGCAACACAATATTCAAACAGATGTAGACAAAAACAACTTTTGACATGTTGTTATTTTGGTTGTCCAAATCTGATTTACGTATATAGTAATGGATAAGCTAGACTTTTGTTTACAAACAAAATGTGTCACCTGGCTAGAAAAGCGGTGACGCTACATTCTGACAGTAATATGGCCGGTGAGTTTTGTTTTCAATGTTATCAATGAGAGTGGTTTCCTAAACGGATTGGGCGTAAAGTAGCGGTGAAAACTAGTTAAGGGGTTTCTTGCCAGGTGACACACCGTATTGTTTTGCAAACAAAAGTCTTGCTTGTCGTTACTATATACGTAAATCAGATTTGACAACTAAAATAAACAACATGTCAAAGTTGTTTTGTCTACATCTGTTTAAATATTGTGTTGCATCCACCGTCCGCGATTACGTTCATTACGGCTGTAATATAGCGGTGAACTTTTTTCTAGGAAACCATAGCTTAAGTTAGCTGAAACATGTTGCGGTTATACACATTTTTAATTGCTAACTCAATAGTTTTATTTTAAAATTACGTATTTATATTTTTTACAATCAGTAGTCGTTAATAATAAACTTTAGTTCAGTAAATAAAGGTGAAGTTAAGTAGGATTGCTTAAGTAAAACTCAGAGTAGTACTAGAAGCGTCAATGTGTTGTTTCAGTTTGAAATAACAGATCTTTGCGCTTTTACAGTATAATAGTTACACCTCAATGTGTAGTTGTGTTTATACTAGATATTTTAGTTAATTGAAAATAATTATTTGTTTTGAAAACTATGACAAGAACTTAAACTTGTCTATCCTACTAAACTTGTAAAAACTCCACAAGTTCCAGTCTTGCACATATCACCTCTTTATTCACTGAACTAACCACAACATTATGATAGATGAAGTATGCTGAGAAAATTGTTTATTGACTTTTGTATTAGCTTGCTAGTAACAAAAATCATACAAATGTTTTTGAATTGTAATGTTTTGTTAAGGGACCAACTAATTAGAGCTTGCGCAAAAGACTAACCTTATGCTTCAAGTGGGTGGTTTCAAAACCAGCTAACTTTTAACTCAGATATCAGGATTTTGACAGGGAAGATGGCTTACTTTGTTGACAGTCCACTTCTTGACACAAGGGCACGAGAAGTATACTTTTTGGAAGGTCAACTTGTTTCCTTGTCAAAATCATAACCTGATCTGGCAACTGCCCTATCTCCAAAAAGTTATTTTTAACTCTTTAATACTTTTACTTTGATGGTTTATGATTTATTTTTTCAACCCATATCCATATTTTTGTTGCAGTATTCCAGTGTCCAGTTTGTGTTTTGTGCACATTATTATATACACTATACAGTATAACATCAACGTTATACGACTAGACTAGATCACAGTCTCTTCTAGCTTAAAGTCTACATTTAATACTTTATTCCTTTTTATTCATATTTTATTATTTTGCTTTTGATATTTTCATTTTCTATAACAACAGTCTGCAAAGATATGTCATTTACTAACTTTTGAGTTGACACACATGTAACAAAGAAATATAATTTCCAAATTTTGAATGTTTTTTTTTTAATGTTATTAAACATATTGATAAAAACTTTATGAAAAACAAGTACGGTAAATGTATAGAATATAATTATATTATTAAAAACCAAGTGTTGTTGAAAATCAGACATACACGTTAACAAAATAATGGTGTTTTTGAACAAAGTATCAACACCTGTAATTTTATTCTGTTATAATTTTTGTATGTGTTTTTGGTTCAAATGATTCTGTTAAAACATATTTTCTTTGACCATACAGACAGTATGTATGGCGTACAGTGTTAAATATTTTTGTACATCACTAACTTTGTTGACTTGCAAATAAAGTTTAGGTCCCAATTCTGTATTTTATTGTATATTATGTGTTATATTATTCTTTATTAATTAAAGTTTTCTTTTAAACTAGAAATTGCTTCAATTTTCCTATTTTTCTGCTGAATTGTTGTTTAAGAAAAGGTTTTCCTTGTATATGCAAATTCAAACATAAATTATGACACCATAACTGCTCATTGATTGTTATCATTCAACTACCACCACATGCAGTTTTCCATACCAGAAATCTCATATTCATAAGTTGTGTCAAAGGAGTTTCTCTTCTTTTCATCTCAAATAATGGATACATGAATATAAAGAAATTGTTTCAATATTATTGTATACTGTAATAATATATTATTCAATTTAATGACAATGGTATAACATTTTACACTAAAGAAGCTTAATCAATAGTAGTTTTATTAAATTTAAGTTCAACATAATTTCAGTTTCTTTTTCTTTTTGGGACTGAGAAGTTTCTGATCCAAGATAACTTGTCCTGTTCGACCAATGCTGTCCGCATACTCACTAGACCAAGGAGGCACTTTCTCAGGTGGTCCTAGAAAATAAGACATTTACAGTTATAAATTTGTTGGCTTTCCATTTTTGTAAACTTGAAATATTTAACATGTATAGTGGTGTTCAAATAAAGTCCTGTCATTAGAATTTTCGTTTTATAATTTTTGGATGAATAATGTCTTTATTTTACTTAGTTTATAACAGAGTTGGAATTATTTATGTTTTGAGTCTGATAAAATAGTTCACACTCTGATATCAGGATCTGATGTGTTCCAAATCCTGATGAGGATTTAACTGCACATTTTCATTGGATTTGTCCTGAAAGTTATCTAAAATACTTATACTATATGACTTTTTCTTTGCAGTCACAGTTGTTGAATATAAGGCAGTAAAACTGTGACGATTATCATTGAAACAAACATGATTCATGTTAGCAATGTTATACTACAGTATTTTTTTATTTCAAACAGTTTTAATTCTTAAAAATGTTGTTTCATTAATTTTATTTGTATTACAAATCAATTCAGTTTTAAAATGTACCCACCAACTTGCTCGGTCTCTTTTATCTTCTTCTTGGAGGAGCAGCAAGAGAAGTGCACGTTGTGTGAGACTGCGGCGGGTCGGCAGGCAAGGGGTCGTATCCTCGGTTCCTGATTCTGCCGGGAACCCGCCTGGGTCACTCTACACCCGCAGCCGCAGCCACACTGCCGGGTCACTGGCTGGTATTGCTGGCCACAGCGGTCGGTGCCTGAGTCTGACCGCTGTCAGGGTCCCAGGTGTCGCAAGCGCCAATCAGCCGTGCTGAGTCATCCGCTGTGTGCAAGTCAACATTGTCTTATCAACAGAGTAAGTAGTCACTGCTGATAGAAATCAATTGATCTACCACAGTAAAGAGGCCAAATATCAATTGTAAGAGATGAGAGAATTACACTTCACTTAGTAGTGAGTGTGTCTCTGATGTCAAACAATCCGTAATACATAAAACCTTTGTCATTTGTTTGCAGAACTCATTGGTTTAAGTTTGCATCAATATGACTTTGGACAACAGTGAATAAGTGGTGGCAGAGGAAGAGGGGGCCAATGAGTTTGTTAGTGAACAATACAGTAGCATGTTTGGGCAGAAGTAGCTTTTTTAAATGGTAGACAAACAGACACCCTTAATGACATAAAAAACTTATTTGTTTACAAATTAAAAATATGAATATGTCTTGGAAATGTTTATTACTTTATCCAGTGAATTCATCTTGAAGTTTGAACTCACATATTTAAGATCTGCCCGACTTTTCAAACATCTGATTTCAATAGCGGCTTCAATTCAATATCCTGCAATGTCAAAACCATGTGTAATGGTGATAAAGTTTTAATTAACACAAACATTCCTTGAGCATACAGTTCTATTACCGGACCCAGTATATTTCCTAAAATAGTTTAGTCTTACCATTTTTGCAGTAGTCAGACTGGTAAGTGGTTCGATATCTGTCAGCGTATATTCTGTGCAACAGCTCATCTCGGGGTGTTGCCGTCACTACACCTGACGGCTCCGGGTACTTTTCACATAGCTGAAATATTGAATCAATAGGATTTTGAAAAAATAGCTGTCAGTGCCTATTAGCATATTGTACATCTAGACAAGTCCAAAACATAAAAACCCCTTGACATGCCATAAAGACCATTGTATTATGTCGTCTGTGGAAATGTGTGATATTTTTTCAATGAACTACTACAGCCTCCTTTGTATACAATCAAGAGGATGTAAAACATCTATGCAGAAACGACCAGGACGTCCATCTGCTCTGAGAAAGCTGGCTTGAGCCAACCCATCACTATTCAGGCAGTGAATGGCAAGCCTTCCCTCAGCGGGAAGTGGTAGCCCCATTTACATTTTATTATCCTAAAGTTAAATATTACTTTAAATTATCATGAGGAATTTGTCACTTTGTTAAGACAACTCAGGACCCAATATAATTGTAGCATAGAATTTACATTCAGCAGTTTTAACTCACTTTCTGAAGGTACTGATTGGGCTGATCATATCTTGAAGTATCTTGGACAGGAGCTGCGCCCATCTTGGCGGAGACAATGCCGGGGAAGGCACTTGTGACACCAAGGCTGATCTAAGTAATCTCCGCCTGGGGCAGTCATATCTCTGCCGTTCTGTCTCAGGGCACCACATTCTTTAGGCAAACTGTTGCGGATAGTTTCACAACCTGTATATAGAAGTTACAAATTAGATTCCGGAATATTCCCTTATCTTTCAGGCATAACCATGGTGTTTAGAGGAAAAATAATGTTGTAATTTTACAATTTGTGATTTTACTAGAGAACTGTCATTGTATTGAAACCACAGTACAATGATTTGGGAGAAATTTGTGATGTTCCTCGTTTTACCCTTTGTTTTCTTAACTAAACAATACTTTATAGTAATTAGTGTCCTTTTAGTAAGTACAAGATGCTATTAAAGTAGTTAAAAGTTAAAACGATTCAATAAAGTACACTTTTATGGCGCTTATAACAAAGTAAATTCAGTAACTTCTGTGGTCAGCCTTGCAACTACTTGTTTGCCAAAATAATTGTGCTCACATATCCTACCTCTGAGGAAAACGTTTTACTTGTTAAGAATACTTGCATCTGAAGATTTGACCTCAGCGCAACTGAACTGTTAAAAGAAAATAATTATGTTTAAAAGCAATAAACCTTTTACTGTATTGCCAATTTAAGTACCTTTAGGAGCACTACTTGGAGGGCAGTTGATCTTGAGAGCAGCAGGAGGAGCAGCAGTGTTAGGGTTCACCAGCTGATCTACAGGTCCACGTCGACACCAGGGTCTAGGCCCGGAGCTGGCCGGGGTCTCCACTAGGTCGTAACATACCCGGGCATGTGCGTACTGTGAGGAAGGGGGTGGTGGAGGAGGGTCCCTGGCACACCAGGGCTTGGACCCTCCTCCCCGCACCATTTGTGTAACAAGGTGCCGGCGCTTCTGCTCTGTAGCCAAGCAAAAAGAGTAATAACTTGTATCTTAGTGCTTTAAAGGTAAAGCCCTATACAAAAAAAGACATTAAAATTATGATTACTCGTACTTGAGATTTTAGATTTGCTGGAGTTTTTGTATGAATGAGAGGCAAGTATGTTGCAATAGTAGAGGTATGCATGGTAAAAATTTTTACATTGTTTTATTTTACTTAAACTTTTACACTTATTCAGCAAGAACTGTGGGTATAAACTGAAAAAGAAATGATACAGTTAAAAGCAAGAACTTAGCATTTAGGTTTTCGCAACAGGTGTCTCGAATTTAATCTAGTTCTTCTGGCTTACACTGTATCAAAAAATCATGATAATTAGTTGAAAGTATATTAGTTATAGGCTATGGTTAAGCCATATGGCAAAATATAGCCATATTACATGTGCTTTTCCTTTTTTGTATTTGTAAAAGAAGAAGATAATAATAGTTTGGAATATTTTGGTCAATGGTCTGGCTGTGGAGTACAAACCATATTCAGTCACTGATTGTTTTCAGCCTGGACAGGGGTTTAAGTCAAGTGACTAAAGATGGTACTCCACAACAGAGACCAAACTATTTCAAACTAATTATTATTAGGTTTTGATGTGGTGTGAACTGAAAGAACTAAATTATAAAATCAAGAATTCAAAGGTGAATTTCAGTCTTCATTAACTTGAAATTAAAAGTTAGTGAAAACCTATCTTCAAGCTGCCACTTATCTTCTAATTAGTTTATCTCATGTAGTTGTCAAATTTATAATAACACTTATAGTCCCATCTTGAATTGGTCGCCAACATTTTGTTGAAACATAAGTGTGCAATGAGTTCAAATCAAAAATCATGAAATTGGTTCCGAATACAGAACCAAATCTTTGATTGTGCTCCCAAGCTTTCGAATCCAAGATCAGATACTCAATGTTGAATATGGTTCTTATCTAATCTTCTGAAGGGTAAACCAAATCGATCCGAATCTAAATTCTAAAAAATCGTATTCAAATCCCTATGGTTTAAAAAAAATCCGAATCACAAAATTTGAATTAAGGTCAACTGAATTCTTTTAAAAAAAACAAACCAAGGTAAATCCCTAAATTAAAGTTTATCTTCCCACCTAAAACATCAGGAAACATAGCTTCTTTAGTCACTTACCACTGTATACTCAAATCTGGGCGCACTTTATTTACCATATTTTAGGCTCTAAAATAATAACACCTTATAGTCCCATTTTGAATTGGTCGCCAACATTTTGTTGAAATATAAGTAGTGTGCACATGAATTCAATAAAAATCATGAACATTTAAAATAAATACAATTACTTTTGACTGATCACCAGTGTAAAAACATGAACTAAGGCTACAAAAATGGTCCCTCGCCAGACCCAGCTCTAAGGTGGTCCTTATCTCTTTACCTGCTGCTGGTATTTCCCAGGGCTGACCCTTGTTTACACATTTTTTTTTGCTTGCAAAAAGTGTAGTGGTAATTTAACAGGGGCAGGTTTGGGATGGGTGAGAGAGAGAGCAATCATGATGCATTCTTTGTTCTGCTTTACCTCTTGACAGCTGCAGCTGACATGCACGTCCACCATTACTAAGGAGGTCAGGGTGACAAATCGCCATACCTCTAGCTGTTGACATTGCAAAAACAGAGGTGTGTCTTATGGGGTTGTTTACCAATATTCAGGAAATTTATGGTGCGACTTGAACTCGGCATTGAGCTGTGCAAGCTCCATTATGGAATTTTCTTGACAAATTTTGTGTGGGTTTAAAGTTAATTAAATGAACATATATATATTTATATAACATTTCTTGACTCTCAGTAACGCCTGCTGTAGAATCACAACTTGGGTACCGTTGGAGGCGATTTCTTGACCCCGCTAACGATCGCGTTGAAGTGACTTCGATACCGTTCGCGGCGATTCTGACTCTCGGTAAAGCGCCCGCGGTGAAGTCCGCAACTTCGGTTACCGTTAAGCGGCGTTTCTTGACTCCGCTAACCTTCGCGGTAAAATCACGACTTCGATGTGGCGATTTCTTGATCTCGGTAACGCCCGCAGTGAAATCCCTTGGTACCGTTAGCGGCGATTTCTTGACTCCGCTTAACGCTTCCTGACTTAGATACCGTTTGCGGCGACTATCGGTAGCGCCCGCATTGAAATCCACCAAATGGTAAATTAGCGGCGATTTCTTGACTCCAAAAGGCTATGATACGGATTTAATCACGACTTCGATACCGTTCGCGGCGATGTCGACTTCGGTAGCGCCGCGTTCAAATCATGCAACTTCGGTGAAGTTAGTAACAGTTGTACTTAACGCCATGATGATCGCGACTTCATACCGTTCGCCAAATTACTCGGTAAATTTTGGGTTTGCCGATGAAACAAAGGGGTTTGGTATCGGAAAGTACTCGAAATTCGAGTACTGCACGATTTCTATCGAGGTATACGTGACGCACTTAACGTATGGTCGGATCGAATACTCGTACGGTAGTTACCCGATTCGATATGGGAGACTAATCTTGTTTGCTAGATTCGATTTCAAAATACGAATCAAAGGTGACCTCCTACTTGGATCCGATGATCAATCCGGATTAAATCTCCTGTTGATGGATTCGATTCGTGATTTGGTACCTGAATATTCGCACAGACCTGGTTCAAATAAAATCATGAACATTTAAAATAAATACAATTACTTTTGACTGATCACCTGTGGGCCTACTGAAGTACAAGTGAAAGAAGTTGTGTTATCATAGCCTATCTCTATCCCTCTTTTTTTCCTTCTGTATCCATCTTACTCCACATACTCGTATTAATGGCTGACCTCCTATTTCAACTATCTATTTTGCTGTATATTTGATAAGTGATTTTATAAAAAAATAATGCAGATTTAAATTTTCATTGTTTTTTTAAAAAAGCTGTTTCCTTTTGTCATTTATTTTGTTTTTATTTGTATACAATCTTTGAGATCATATAAAATTATCTTGGAGATCATATTTTTCTATTGGGCCTACCAACTTTTACCGACTTGTTTGTAAATAATTTTGCCTGAAATCTGTTGTTGCTTTTTTCAAAATATGCATTGAACTTATAAAAACTTATTTTATGGTGTGATTCACCAAACAAAGAATATAATTCCTTGACTCTGCGTAATTCTGGAACTTGCCCATCAATTAATTTTAAAATTAAAACCTCATTTTGTGAATCTTTGATTATTTTTGATTTAATAAAGTGTTGATTCCCTGAAAATGAAAAATAATAATCGCTGGCAGTATTTATTTTCAAAATTGTGTTTGATATCTTTTATTGTTTTCAACTAAATTGTTTACCTTGTTTCTTTTTAACTACTTGAAAATGTATTATTATATAATGCTTTTCTTTTTCATTTATCTTCTGTATTAGTGCTTTGACCTATTTATATTTTATGAAGAGGGTTCAGCATTCTCAGCAGGTGCAAGAGAGGACCAAAGCCCTTCAAACATGGGAGATTTATAAGTACTGCGAAACATCGGGATCAGTGGAAGATATGTGGGTAAAAACTGTACAATGTTGAACTTGAATGTGAAGCATTTTCAGACAGCCTTCCTGTGTAATTTCTGGTCTTCCACTAACCTAAAGGTGCTTTAGGCCCTAAAACTACTCTAGTAAATTATGAAGAACTGAACAATAAACATATTACTGAACAACACTAACTTAGGAACGAGGCAGGAAGAGTGAGGCCATCTGTAGTCATGTTTATTTTTTGTAGTGAAGGTGGCCATTCTGGATCCCCATCTGGAAAAGATGCACTTAATAATGTAGAATACTTAATAGTTTTTTTTAGCGTGTTGAATCTTTATCTGAATCTTGTTCTCAGCACCTCGTTTCCACATAACGAAATTCTGGTTTAGTAATAATCAAACTCAATTCAAAGTAATTTTAAATATGAACTAAAGAGGTCAATTATTTTGGAGATTCTAACTGGATATAGGAATAGTGTTATAACAAATTAATCAACAGTATAATAAATTATGGGATTTTGCCAAATAATAGTAAAAGCTGAAAAGAACCTTAGATATGGGATTTTCTGATAGAACCCGTACCTAAATAAGTACTGCTTGAATTACTAAAAGATGCACGCTCTATAAATATTTGTTCAGAGCATTTGCCCAATCCATTTCATTTTATAATTTATTATATTTAGATGTTTAACAAGTAACTATTGTTTATTTGTACAATAATTAATATTCTGTATTATAAATAATGCAGGAAAATATAGTGCAAATTATTTATCAGTTAGTATTGTTGACAAGCAAATAAATAAATGATAGTACACAAAGTTCTTTTTACTTGTTTACTATTCTTTATTTGCTTGTCAACGTTTTATAAACAACAATTTGCAGTTTTGCACATTTTATTTTCCTTGCTGCATTAAATTAATTTAATATATTGGGTTTGTCACTCTCCTACTTCTAGAGTCATTATTATTTGTAAAATTAGTAACTAGTTTTACCTTAGGCAAGATGCACACTGTAAGTGACAGCTTATAGGTCCCAGTGCTTGCAGGAGGCAGTTTATGACAGACAGACTGCAAGTGCCAGCACACTTGGTAACACGCCCTAATAAGTGCGTAATCTAACCCCAGCTTTATACGCCCATCATAGTCCATGCATATGTTATACAGATGCCACTTATCCATTGCTGCTTGATATCCATTTCCTGGGAGTAACCCTCATCACTGTTGCATTGTAACTTATGTCTATAAGTATGAAGGGAGTGCCCTTAATTGAAAGCATGGACATCTGTTGGCCATGCGTTACAGTTTATGTAATTAAGTACAGGTCTGGTTTGTAGGAATCTGAAAAGGTTAGTTGTTGTGAATTCAATAAAACAAACCTAAAGTCAGATACGCAGTGCATTATTTTGCAAACACAAAAAATTGAAACAAACAGTTGAATTAAAACAGTTAAGAAAATAATTTATTAGCAGTATTAACTTTGTTTGTAAACATATATACCTGTAAGACTGTATTTATTTCAGCTTTGATGAAACAAAGCAAAATTAAAGTTATTTTTAAATCTTGTTTCATACCATAAGGTTTAAATTGTATTATTTAATGTGCTATATTATTAGCACCCTAAGAATATTTTGCCTGATAAATTTTCCAATCAATAGTACATTAGCAATTTTATAAATGTACGTTTACACAACATGTTTAATATTTTCACCCAGTATACAAATAAGCTTCTGTATCCACACTTAGATCAATAACACAATAATATTTTTTCATAGTAAGCCCGGAATGCAAATACGATTAAAATAAATAGGTTTATTGTTGAAAAACAGCTGTTGTTTGCGGTTGGTTATATTTAACTCAAAACCAAATCTGACTGTAACTTCGGCTCGTACGTACACTTGTACATGTCCGCGGGACTGGATGTGGGTGTGCAAGGAACTTTTTAGATTTACTGTTAAATTCAAGGATTTGTCTGCCTGTAAGGACTACCATTAAGTCAGGGCTTTCTAATGACATACAATTTACATATGTTAATTAGTTCATGCTCGCAGTTTGCTACACAACAACGATAGTTAATTTCCGAACAGCCCTTGTATGTATAGTATTTAGCATATAAAATGTACAAATTTAATTGACTACAGTTAAAATTTGAAACTAAGTGAACAGGAAGTGTGTTATATAACTGTGAATCAATACAATCGCCTAATTTCTCTAATGAAAGTACTCTCCGAAGTTTTATCATTATAAACTAAAAGGTTACCCACTTTAAACTAGTTCTTGCACTAGCAACTTGTTCTTACATTAAATAAAAGATTGAAGTAATCAATGAGTATTCTTATAGTCATACTCACTTTCTTTATAGTGTAATTACACAAAGAAACTGTCAAGAGAAGATACTTTTAAAAATATATCTACTTACCAATGTTGGGTGTACCGGTATGTAATTGGTTACGAGAATTTGTATGACTTGTACACTTGCCAAAATATATACACTGTGTATATTCTACATTGTAACCATGACATGGAAAATAAAATTATAGGAAACACTTTTACTTTGTTTTAAACACAAAATATTTGAACTTAATCTCATAATTTATGTCCTGTATTTGTAACGCATGTGTTCGTTTCTGCACCAAATCAGTCCGGCTCTCACCCAGGCTTAGTGATAACTTTTCACAATGGCCACCCCTGTGGTTCTGAAGTCACGATAAGCAGTTGTCGACCCACTGGTTGCTATTAATTAACGCATCCAATCTGGGAAACAATCGGCCCCTCATTTGTAACAAGACTACACCTCATCATCCATTAAAACACTCATCTCACAATCATATTTTCATATTCACCTTAAAATGGTTATATGAGTCAGGGAAGGTGAGGTGGAATGCCTGGGAACGCTGCCCACACTGAAAATGTTTTAAATTTTTCATGATTTTAAAATTTTTAAACAGTCAGAGGAGGTTTTGATTTAGGTGTTTTCATACTCCTTAACCTGTTTTGTAGTGCCTAGATACCATACAATTACATTAATATTAATGGATAACCCAGATACAATTTTGCGGGGCCCCATTAAATTTCCCACTACACCACTGATGAAGGAGTGGTCGGTGACTCAAAGCAAAGTAAAATAATGTAAGTTTGCAGATGTATGTTGTTGATGGTTCTATAATAATCCTACATTGAAAATCTGCAACGGAAACCATCATTGTTATTAAAAAGTACAAAAAGTTCAAAATTGTATAGGTAATAGGATGAGAAAATTATACAATAAGTAAAATTCTTATACATTGGGATCAAACTGTTCTTTATTTTACGTAAAGTTGGCCCAACTGTTAATGTGAATAAATCGAAAGTAAACTTAAAAGAATAAATTGAAACTTTGTATGTAACGATTTTACTGGTATTGAAAAGGAAGTCAGTTTATAGCTGTTTTAGATTTCCATGGCCCAATGAAAGCTCTTACTAAAGGGCTCCCAAAACATGTTTCTTTGTTTCTACTTATTATTTTTATCTCCCACATACTTAAGGATTGGATCAAACTGTTATAATTTGGTAAGATGTATGCAAGTAGATTTAGTAATCAACAAAAATTTTTAACTTCATAACGGATTTCACTATGTATTTAAAAATTATCAGGAATGATAAAAACAAACAATTAAGAAATTTACACTTCGAAGTATTTGTGAATTAGTAGACTACTTTATTTTATTTTGTTTACTTTTAAATCTATGTCATCACGAAATCGCATATCTAATGAATACATTGAAAACATAGTTTTGAAATTTGCCGAGTGTCATAGTTTAAATGCGCCTCATTTCAAAGAAATTGATTTGAAATGATTTGATATGTGGAAACCGTGGGACAATAAGATGAGAACAGCAGTGGCGAAATTATGTTCCTGCTGATTCCACAGGAGTGCAACCGATGAGTCCAATGACATGCCTACATAAAAAATTCATATTATTAAACGTGTTGAAAATAAAAATTTTATATAACCAAAGTTTTGAAATAAGTTAAAGTTTTTGAAAAATGGTTTTATTTTTGTTTTAACACTTTTGCTCTCATTTTAACCCTCCAAAACGCTCTTTGAAAGTTGAATTGTGACCGCCTCCCATATTCGGTAAGGGGTCGGGCTTTTAAAGTGACGAAGCGGAAGTCTAACTTTGGAAGAGAAGATCCGTGCATCACCGTCCGAGCTTGATCAGCTTCGAGGAAACGACAAGTAGGTCATTCGCCGGACGGACTAAGGCGGGTCCTGTAATCCAGCTTCATGGAAGTCAGGCTTTGAGGATGATATAGGTCTGTAGTGCTGCTCAGATGGTCTCAGTGATGAATCTGATGATACCCGCATCAACTCCCCACTATCGCGCCAGGACATATGTTTTGAACCTGCGGTTCGGAAGTCGCTAAGCCGCTGGTCCTTGTATTTCCATTGGTCATTGGGCTACAATGTAATGTCCCATTCTAAGGAAGAGTCGGCTCAGTTTGTAACTGCTGTCTACCTCATAACTCTGTATTACTTACCCTACTCTGGACACACTTCAATCTCACCAACATGATATTGCTCTGTAGTGTCATCTCCCTCTTGGAGAAGTCGTAGGCATCAATGTCCAGTGGATAAGCTTCCTCAGAGAATTCATTCATTATTCATCTCGTGTGAAGTGGCATCAAGTTCAACTGAAGTTGAAGATCGGGCATTGGAACTAGAAGGGTAGTCAAGCCCAGTAGCACACCCAATCAAATCGAATGAAACGGTTCTGAAGTCTCTCAATGTGTCCAATCAAACAAGGTCTCAAACAGGGTGAGAATTCAAAGTAACGGTCTGACCAAATGAATTTAGATGATCCTCAGCGCATGAATAGAAAACACATGTTATGACTGTTCCTTGAAATATGAAACATAGGAAGCTTCCAATTAGTTCAGATATAGCTATATTAGGGTTAAATTTGGAGAAAGTAAGACACCAAGGATTATAGAGAGAACGTGAGAGAGGGTTGATCGTCAAGCATGTCAGGGAAGATGATAGTCCTGTGTGCTAGACCTGGAGAAGGACATCACGGAGCATTTGAAATATTCAAGGTCACGTCATTATAGTAGCACCACCATCAAAAATCAGTACTGTTCTGCAAAATTTGGCAATCAGTAGGGTTTTATTGTTCTAAAAATTTTGCATCATCAGCAAAGAGCAGAACTTTTGATGAGTGTGCTGGACCAAGTCATTAATTTCTTTATGACTTGAAAAAAGAACGGGCCCAACAGTGATCCCTGAGCACACCGGAAATAGCAGAGAAAGGTTTAGATAAGCAGCTAGCAACCTGCACCTGAAGAGAACGACCCTGGATATAATTTCTCAACCACATGAAGAGGCATCCGCCAAGACCAATAGCTTCAAGCTTGGCCACCGTGTTCATGACTTACACGATCAAAAGCCTTGGACAAGTCCGTGTAAATGGCGTCCACCTGATGAGGCACTGAGAATGTAGTGAGAATGTGATCCTGGGAGGCTAGTAGGTTGTAGTAGTCGAACGTCCCTTCATAAAACCATGTTGTTCAGTACAGATTATACTCTTCAGATGGAAAGACAACCTCCTCAGAACCAGAGATTCGAAAATCGTGGCAAATTGTTGACTGTATAACTACCGGGCGATAATTCTTGACGTCAGCAGGGCAACCAGACTTAAAGATAGGTTTATAACCCAACTTGAGATCGGAGGGAAGGGTGGCGGCAGCCAAGGGCGTAAAAGCGAGGAGATAAACGCTACTGCAGAATTTCAGGATCAATAAAGAAATTTCGTCAGACCCAGCTCCCCTTGTTTACATCAAGTGAGTTCAGCTCCTCTTCAACCTCTACCATTGACTTTAAAAAATCCCTTAAACATTTAAAATCAATTCCTACACAGCTCACATAACAAAAGGAGATTGAGGTACATGCTTTGAAGTCATATCTTGGAGGAGACGAGGAGACAAGGATGGAGACTTGTATTTGGAGGAAAAACAACATGGAGAACAGGTTAGAGATGTCTTGAGGCTTTTCGGCAAATTCATTATCTATATATATATATGGATGTTCCAATATCCATCTTTATAAGCCTGCGTGGAGTAAATATACGGACAATTTTTCACATCTGCAGATGTTTATTTTATGTTGATGTTTTGTTTGTTTTATTTTCATTCTGTTGTGTTACATGTCTGACTTCTGTTTACGTTGCTCGCGAACTGCAGTCTGCAGGTATTCTGTGACTCTTCAATTTTATTATACCGAATAATTATTATTAAATATAGTAATATCAAACTACCTGAGGTTGTTTCTTACTATTATAACTCTTCTTGTTGCCTAATGTTTATTTAATTTTTTCAAACAGGTCTGAAAAGGTTACCAAAATACCTCTTTGGTTTCAAAACCTTACTAAGCCAATTTGAATATCACAAACTGAATCAAACCCTTCATAATTTAAAATTAGGCTTATATCCTGGGTAATAAACCTGACGTGTTACAGTATTTAAGAGTTTATTGATAGTGTAGCCTAATTATTTAAATTAACAAGTACAATACATTGTTTTTGGAACTTGTCCTTAGATATTTTGTTTTGCACCTATTTGTCTTGGCTAGTACAATGGTTTTGTTATTTTGGACTTAAAGTGTTATTGTTTTAAAACAACTTTCTTAGGGGCACTTTTTTATTCAAACTTGGCTAATTTGTTGACAAGTTGAACCTTATCTCGAGAAGGTAGATCGACGTTTGTGAACTGCGTCTCCCAAGTGTGTAGTTCTCATTTTCTCTTGTTCATGAGTAAATGTAATTTCCTTCCTCGTATGAGATCACACTTGGTTTTGAAAAAAATATTTGCTTAAAATATAAGGGCAAGTCAACTATTGTAAATGCTCAATGCTGGCTTGTATGAGGCGTTTGAAGTCTTGTGAGTGTTATGAATATTTTATTTTGCCAATAAAAGTACTTATATTAAGATTGAGCACTGTATGCCATTCATAGGAACATAAACTACTCCATAGTAAGAGACGCCACCGCGACAGTACCTGAAATGGGCTGTTTTCTTCTTGCTGTTAGGATACATGAAGTCTGAGGAGGTTATGTTGTAGTGTATTCAGAGTATTTTACTGACCATGTACACAAGCATTAACACTTTCACACTTCACCTTGAACAGCAATAAACCATTCCAAGAACCTGCCAAGAATGGTATTTGATGCTGAGATTTGCATTTTCAGCCTGTAAAAAGGGATAAGTTCACCCTTTGGCTTATGGCCTAGTTTCGCTCACATGACCTGCTTATATATCTTACTCAAGCAGTAATAGCATTTATCTCATTAATCCGCCCTACATCAGGATCGAAGCACCGGATTAGTGAAAATGCCAGATTAGTAGAGATTCACTAAAAACCTAATTTGCCAGAAATAATCTTTGTTATGTTGGAAAAATGATTCACTAGTCTTAAAAATTATTCAATTTTATTTTTTTTCTTCAGATGTTTGTGAGTTTATGATCTGCTGATGTTGAAGTCCTTGAATAGAGTAGCTAACTGATCACCACAACTTTCTAATCTTTTAAAATCACATACTTTTATCTATTGTCAAAGTAACACGTTTACGTTTTTTAACATCTCACGTCGTATGGTCCTGCAGTGAACTGAAGTAATCGATACATACATATATGTCACACGCTTTACACAAGTAGAGACTTGAAAACAGGTATGGCTATGGCCATCACATCGCCGGATTACTGATGTGTCAGAGTGATAACGGCGGATTATAGAGACTGTACTGTACTTAAACAAAACCCATGTTCCACCTACTTTGCTCTAAATAACATTGCTTTTATCACCTTACTTGTCTTCTGACTCTACAACATCATTCAATGGTATCAAAATACCCAACCAAGCATTTACCTATCGTCCTTCTTCTACAGATCAACCTGTCAATTTTCAATTTCATTGCATACCTTAGACACCTCCTTTACTTGAGACAATTGTCCATCCACAAATAATTTACTTCATAACTAAATAACGCCAGTTTTCTTTCAGCCAGTTTTCACATAAACAGTACTAATCACATGTTTGTGTAAGAGATAATTCAGGCCTGGCTTTCTAAAAACACTCAGGCAAGAAAAATAAAAAGAGACATTTAAATAAAATTTACTTGTGTTTGCAAAAAGATCGGTGTATGGTGATTTTTTAACTAACAAATCTCATGATTTCAGATTGTTTCACTATGAAACAAGCCTTTGTTTCTTCATCTGTTCTGTGCGGCGAAAGCACTTTGGCAGCAGCTACACTCATAGTTGTAGAGCTATGTTTTTGAAGAGAAGAAAGGTTCAAAGTATCAAGAGCACCAGATGTCGATGTACCACAAATGGAAGAAAGTCAGAAGTTAGTAATGTCTCACAATGTATCCATTGAAAGGAGGGAAGAGGCAATGTGAAAGCAGAGTTTACTGCCCGTATCAGACAATTAGAGAATGAATCCAACAAATCTCTTAAGGACAGGTATGTATTTAATACAATTAAACTAAAGCCGCATTATATTGGTTTGTTCGCCTAATCTTTCCAGTATATGATAGTGTTTTAAAACCCAGTGGTACTGTATACCACTTTAATACCGTATATGAATAGTTAAAAGTTAGAAAGTAGGAAAACCTCTATTTTTACCACTTAAACATCTTGCATACACTTTATAGTTTATTTCTAAAACAAAATATACTCAAATACTTTTTTGTCTGTATTTTAGTTAATAATATCAAATCACCATAGATGATCTGTAGACTTTGGAAATATCAAGTGTTGAAGTATCGAAGTTTCTACTGTTGTAGTTTTAGTGCAAATTCTGGTGATGCTAATTTGGTAAGATAAATCCACTAGAAAGGGAATTCTATGGACATGCAAGAGGAAAAACAAATATAACATTAGACTTTTAACAATTTTAATTTATTATATTCGTTTGGAGATTCATCTCTTCAAATGCTAAACAAGTAACACACTTGATTTGTAAACTCGTTTATATTTTTTAGTTACTTGTATACATATTAAAGATAGAGATGAATCTGAAAACCGGTCCTGGTAAATTTCAAATTGTTAATTGGAGTTATAGTCCTGTTTTAGCGACAATCCATTATTATGTTTTTTTTCCAGAATATTTGTAGTCTAATGAAAAGAATGAGTTTATCAATGGAAAGAAGAATACAAAATGCTACTTGTTGAAACTACACCCAGTGGAAGGAATTAAGAGTTAACAATTTCTTCCAGAGGTTGCCACTGAAACTGTTGTTAAAATAATTCAGACATAAACAATCTGTAGACCAGATTAAGGAGTTTGTAGATGTTCTATTTGTAGATTTATTAACTATGCTATACCAGTTAAATACCTCTTACTTATCCACACTGTTTGAAATAACTTTCGTCGTTTAAGTACATTTTAAACTGAAAATGCTTTTAATTTCAAACAAATTATTTTAATCAGTATTCCAAGAATAAGAGGGATCATGAGGTAAATCTTAAAATGCCTTTGAAGGAAGAGGTTTATTTGGTAGCAACTCAATGCAATTTTGTTATTTCTTGTAATGAATCTTAATTTTCTCTTTACTGTGATACAGTACAATGTTACAATAAAACTTTCAATTTGCACATACGTCCCTTGATGTTGCTTTTATCATTTTCTCATTTGAACAGCTTGGTGGAATAGCTCACCACTTTAAACAAACGTGTACACTTTATTAAAGTTTAGCTCCCATTGTGTTGGCCCCATTTTGGCTAAAACAGTTGAAATACAAATTTAGAATATATTTTACTTTTCATAATCATGCTTACCAGAGGAAAGTTATACACTTTACAATTGAAAATCAATTTACATTTATGTTGGAATCACAATTGAGAATTGGTAAAATCTGTAACTGCCCAACACTAACCAGTTGAATGTAAGTTGAAACTTTAATCTGAGAATTTTACTCTTCTCAATAAATATGCCAGTAAAGAACATTTGATCATATGTGCCAGATTCTGGTTTGGGGAAAGTGTGAAGACGGTGGACCTGTGACGAGGCTGCTCAGTGGTTTTCACAGACATCTCTGGCAAGTCTTGGGGTCTCAGACTTGGTGCTTTGTGTCCCCACTGTCCCTGACCGAACCATCGACGGGCTTATGAGGAAGTCATCCTGCCTCACAAAGGTTCACAGCTACGTTACTGTAAGTCCAGGAATCAGACTTAATCCTCCAGAGTTAGGTTTCTTTTTACAAAACAATTAAAGTTCCTTTAAACATGTGCAAGCTTCGCCGTTCTGTGAGCCTTCATTTTTTTACACAGATTGTTTTTAATCAACACACTACTTAACACACATTCACTACAATAAACATTATAAAACATGAATATTGCATTTGTTTTCATGTAAATGTAAAGTGTCTTGTAGTAGTTGTGTTAAAACTGAGCATATTTTAAAGTGGTTAAGTGGAAGAGAGAACTTTAAAGCCCTAACTTCGCCACCAATAAAAACGCTTTTCATTTAATTTCACAATAATATTAATTTATATTAGAATTAAAATAAACGAAATCAACATTGATTTTGGTTATTAATTTCTTTGTAACAAGTTTGCCTGATGATGACAGCATTGCAATTTAAATATTTTGTAATACCAATAATCTCCATTTCAAGAAATTCAACTGTTTGACAAAATACTGGCTTGATAGTTGAATTGCACCAGGGACTGTATGCGGACGGCCAGCTACATGCTACTGAGTGAGGAGTCAGTGAAGGATTCAACACGCCTTGATCGTCCGGTCACCACCATCACTTCAGACCAAACCTGGTGGTGAGCGCTCGCCAGCCGCATAGCGAGACGCAGTGGGACTGGGTCAAGATCGGAGACAACGCCTTACTTAGAGGCTTCAAACATTGTACCAGGTACAATTTGTTTTGGGTTTTCATTTAATGAAATTTAGGTACTTATGAGTTTTGTAGGGCTGAGTCATATTGAGTCAGTAAACTGTGATTGGTGTTTTAGTTGATACTGTCAAGTTTCTAATTTTAACGCAGTGGGGGTCACAAGTATTTTGAGAGTCCTGAGAGTGGGAGAACACCAGGAAGTTCAAAACAAAATTTCCTTGATTTGTCTGAAAAATGTTGTGGTTTAATTTGAAACCTATGTTAAAATTTTACAAAACTCAAGGTAAAAATTAAAAAATTTATGGATTGCAGCAGTTAAGGAAGATTTAGAAGGGGCAGACCGACATTTACCATTGTAACACACTTAGACAAAACTGTTTGATTGAATAGTTGGTCAGAGAGAAGTTACTAAAAGGAAAGAAGTAGCCTAGACTGATGAAAGAAAATAACTCATTTGGAGGATGAAGCTCTGGGCTTAAAAAAGCCTAATTTTCACGCGCTGTTAACCACCTTTGTGTCCAACAGAGCAACATGTGAACAATAGAACAATATTTCTCTTTGTTGAATTTTGTTTTATAGTTTTAGGTAGTTTCCTGACATTAAGCACCACTGAAAACTTACACCATTTCTAGAAGGCCTATTTATGATCATCCATGTACAGTAAAGCATCTCTTGGTGATGCTCTGAAATCACCCAAACGGCTAAAACAAACACCAGGTTTACTAATCCCAATGGTACAAGACAAAAATAGAATAGAAAGCATTTCTTTGAAGTTTGATATCTTTGTATAACAACTGTATTTGTATAAAATACATTTTAGAATTTGTTGGCAAAAACTTAATAGATTTTATTTAATAAATGTTGTTTGTTAAATTTCCATGATGTGTGTTTAGATGTATTTGACAACAATGGATCCTGACACTGCCCAGAAAGATCCAGGGTCAACCTTGAAGACTATGCTAACGTAAGCATTTATTTCCCTGCCTTAGTTTTATACTACTCAGGTGCCAGAGACTCAATGGAATAAGTAAATGTGAGATATATGTGACTGACACAAATTTAATATATTATTCATTGTACAGATAGAAAAAAGGAGAAATAATCTAGAACATCCATTTTGAAAATCTACAAGAATTGTTTAAAGAAGGTAATTTGTTAAGATAACCGTAGTTCAATAAACCTTTGTTCACTCACAGCCTTTAACTAATGTTGTATTATCCAATAAAGCAAACAGTACATCACTGGCATTTAAATGTAATACATAGGTCTAGACATTGTATTTAGTATTTGATTTTGGTTTCAAACACTATATAGTAGTGAGCAGCAAAAACTCGATGTCGATCCAGGGACACAGCAAATTCATAGTAAAATACTCAGTGATTTTTACCGTAAATAAATCACAAAGGAAGAACAGAGGAGCCAAGAAACATAAAAATCTAAGATGAAATGATAAAACGGCAAGAAGAGATTAGATAAACACAAGCACTGCAGCCGTACAATTTCTAATTGCATAAATAATGTTTGTTTGATCATAAGTATGAACTTTTCTACAGTAAAAATTCAGCAATAGGATATTAAATATTTAAAAATTCCTTAGACAAGGTTTTTGTTATTATATAGTAGACCCTCGAGAACGGACTAATGTGTTAGGGTGGTCCGGATTTCAAAAACCGACCATCGAGGGATACCGATAAGCATAAATGACGCTTGGCTGAGCCACAAAATCTTTAAAACACTCATAATTGTAGGTCTCACATTTAAGGTCTTAATAAATAAAAACCCTTTAACATATCTGTAACAAGTATTTATTTTGTTCGCATACAGTATTTTCATAATTTATGTACACTTATATTTACAGTAAAAGGTTTCTAATTTTAATAAAATTCATCAATCACACACTTAATGAATTGACACACACACTAACAAAAGCTATCACAACATGTGAGCAACACATCATCAATGGCTGCAGATACCGCTGACATCTGTGGGGACTAATGCAGGGCTGGGAGGGTGACTCCCAAAGAGTAGATAGTTTCGACATTATCGATCCACTCCCTGATCTAGTCTGCCGATGTATCCTGACAAACCCCAGCATCGATTCTGAAAACGTATTAGCGCTTTAGCCCTATATTGTCAACGTGGACGTTAGTGCACTATATTGTTATTAAATATTGTTTAAATTACTAAAGCGCTTAACGTTGATTTAAAAATACTGTGCAATAAAAAAACATGTTTTTCGCTATTTTAAATTTTTTATTGAGGGTTGTCCTACCATCCTGAATCCGGGTCGAGCTTAGCCACTACTGTACATTTAGGATTACTTTTGCCTTGGCGGCTTAAATGTAATTTCGGGTTTTCCGTTATTCTCGCTGGATACCTCTGGTAAAAGTTCTACTGTATACTGTTTTGCCTATTAAGCATGCAAAGTGTTTTAATCCAGTGAGGTACTGTATACAATTTTAGCCAAGGAGTATGGGTAACATTGCAAATAAGAGACCAAGAGAGGCATTACAGACACAGTCCTGAGCTCTTCCTTAATCTAAATAGATAAACAAGAGAGTGTCCTGACTCACTCACCTATAACTGTGACCACAGCCCAAATTACATTAGACCTACAGACTTGAAAGTTGAAACTTACACATCTATTTCTCAGAAGCTCAAAACCACTCACCAAGAAACGGTAGTATGCTCAATAGGTGAAGTTGGACGATACTTTAACCTATGTTTGAAGGAAAAAATAAACTTTAACATTTTAATTAATCCGCTTCCTAATTGTGGGTTTGCATAATAATTATTATCAAGAGACAGGAGTGCTACAATTCGACAGCAACAAGTATATTGCCTCGACAGTTAGCCACAGAATGAGCATGCACCTCTATAATTACCATTGGCTGCTTCGTGGTAAGACGAATACTTCAGAGTGAAGAGCAACAAATGCGAGCCTTCACTTGGCACCTATCTAATGGTAGAGGACTGAGGGCGAGTGAAAGGTATGTTCAGTGACGCCAGAAGTGTATATATTCAAAACCCGGTACCGCGGTCGGCCAGATAGGAGTTCAGTTGACTCTAGTAGACCCATCAAATGCTCTGTTTTAGGCCTACTTCTTTGAATCACAAGCATTCCGATGATGTACATTTTAGAGAGTTAACAACTAATTTCAAATAGGTAATTTTCACTGATCTATAACTACAAAACAATTTTATGCAACATTTTTATACGTTGTCATGTCCACTGAAGTACAGTCGTTTCAATTGAATAAATTACTTTTGCAACATTACAAACATTAACTTTAACCCCTTGCCTAGAACTTGCGCTGTAATGACTACGCTTGTTAATTATTATTTACTTAGTTTCCTGAGAAACAACCAATATATTTTGAATAGAATTGATTTTTCTGTCCAAATGTTAAGATTAAATATTCAAACTAATCAGACCACATTAAATATTAGACCTACAGACTTGAGTTGAAACTTCACCTTATTTCTGGTAGCTCAAAACCACCCACTAAGAAGCGGTTTTGAAAAGTTTCAACTTTAAGGGTGGTTTTACATGAAGTATGACTCTCACAAGGTAGCAAAATCAAAAGCAATAATCCGGTTTGCGTATGTGATGAGCATTAGTTGATATTTTACCGGTGGTTAAGTTCTTATGTGTCCATCCAAAGTCTACAGGTTACATCTAACAATTTTAAAAAATATTTCAAGAGTATTTGGAAAACCATTAGTTTAAAAATTAGAAAAATAAAGGGATAACACAATATTTTAAAACTTATTTCTGCACAAGAATTGTGATTACCAGGTTCTATAACAATAACAAAGAACTTTATTGCTAAACAAAAGTTTACAAAGGCAAAGTTAGGGCTTTAGACTTTAGAACCCTCTCTACAAAGGTTTTAATGGTTTTCTTCTCAAAGAGTACTGTACTAGGATAAACTTCACAGTCATGATACTCAACGTATTGTATCCTATCAATGCATGCAGATAAACAGCTAGTAATGCTAATGAACAGTTGTACGATGATTTATTCACAATACGCTATCATTTGTATTTTTACTTTGTACAGGTACAGACAAATACTCGATCCTAAGTTGAAGAAAGTGGAAGGAGACACTCCAGTATGGGACTGTATGCAGGCTGCCATTGGCCAGGGATTGTGAGGGTCGGAGATCCTGTTTACATTAACGTTGACTAGTACAATGCAAATAACCTTCTCATTATTTGATTTATATTTTAGGCTCAAATAGTTAACTGCTGACTTTTTAACATTTTAAGTAGAGTAAGGATAAGCTTAACACTCATAAATTAACACTAAGCCGTAAAACGACTGTGTAGTAATAAGGAAATAGAGAAATACACTGATATACATTCAGCTATTAAGAAACAAAGATTGAAGTACTATAGAATGCTATTTAAAATAATGCATCCTTTAAACCTTAAAGATTACAAAATTTTAGATCAGTATGAAACTGGAAGTAGGGTGAAAGTGGAAACAATTAAATGGATTGGGCCAGTTGATGAAGATTTAAAAGCAGAAGGTATCACACAATGCATGATAGATACTTCGTTGACAAAAGTGTTGATATGACAGTTTGTTAGAGGGAGTTTTCAAAAGAGTAGTCTGGACTGGGGAGAGAAAAATAGCTCATTCCCAGGGTAAAACAAGTTTATTTAAAGAAAGGCAACTTCCAAGCAAGAATAATCCGCATCAACGTTAATGCTACCATGGTATCATGCCACTGTAACACCGGGTTTGTTTTTGGGCATCTTTCAATGTATTAGGCGAAACAGGAATTTTATAGAAATGGATGTGGTAATCATCTCTCCTTTTTCACCTCAGACAAATCTAAGTACAAATTCAAGTGCCAAATATTAACAAGGTCTACTAAGTAGGTTTTAGCTGTAAAACTTATTCTCAATTGTGTCATTTTACACAATTTGTATTTTAATGCCATGGTAGTTGTAAAATACTAGGTAGTAAAATTTTAGTTCTTATCATATATAAAGTTCTCACTTTATATTGTGGTGTGATCCTGTTAAAAATAGGGTCCTTTAAAGTGAATATTGGTGTTATCGAACATTTTATTGCTTGTATTAAAAAAAACTAGGTATTTATTAAAATGCCTGTATGTTAAACATAGACTAAAATAATTGAACAAATTGAAAATCCTATTTAGTGCTTTCATACATAGGAAAAACTTAATTTTCATAGTGAATTCAATAATATTTCTACTTGTACACTTACTTATTTACCATTGTTTTACAAATAATCATACTTTTACACAATTAGTGTTCCACTACCTAACTCTGTTTTTAAGATTTTAATATACATAATTATGCATTTACAACCTAGATCCAGGATAGTAGAAACATTGTTTGATACATTTTAAATGGTAAATAATTAATGTTGATCATGAACATAATTAGAGCTGCCAAATTAGTATATTAGTTAAACACTATTGTACTAATAGCATTAATACAATTATAAAACAAAACCCTAGTACACAAACAGTAGAATTATTCTTAACCCAAATAAAAGAGTGAAGGAAATTAAGCGCTAAAAACGCCCAGTCACGCAATACCATTAATCTTGCAATGCAACACTGGGTAGTGCATGGATTTGTCGCTAGAATGCATCATGTGATGCACTCACTTCCTCTCAACACAGTAGCATATCAGCTGTTTCCCACCAAATATTCTGGCAGGAAGGGGATATTACTGGTTCGCACCAAGCAGTAAATTTGTTTAAAGTGCTGAATATCCTGACGGCACTGATTTCAAAGAATATGGACGCTGATGGTATTTTCAGATACAATATTTCTAATGACTCGTGGCAAAAGTAAGAGCTGTTCAACTTAATCGAGCATCACCACACCTACTTCCACCAGACGGGCTCCCCCGTACAACCTGCTCCCACCTCTCCCTGCCCGCGATATATTAAGATTCAAAATATGTATTTGATAATTAAGTATTCAAAATGTATGTTTACATATGTTGTACAATGTAATTAATTTGTATTATTTTTTTCCAATTTAACACTATTTTAGTTTTTGAGAAAAAATGTCACCAGGTGTTATATTATACAGTTAGAAAAGAAAACAAAATTAGCCTTGACTTATTTGCATAAAAATCTTGTTGGGGGTTTGTAGCCTTGAAAATTCCGGTACTGCACGAAGGGTTAAAACAATGTGACTCGTAGTATTGTAGCTTGGAATACAGGGTCTGTCCAGATCCTCCGGCACCACACTAAACATCACTTTGAATCCTTGCCCTTGTAGTGAGACAAGCATTGTGCCAGGATACAAATACCAAAACTGTATTTTGTGGATCATATTTCGGGTTAAGAGAGGTTCTACTGTACTATTTACCTACTAACCTATATAGTTGTATTGTTTTTAAGACCTCACCAACAAGTCTTTGCAACTTTGTGGGGCCACTAATGTAAAGTTTAATGTAAGAATATGTTGCTAATTATCAACTTGAAATTGTCTATACAATCACAGTGTAATGTTCATTCTTTTTCGCCAAGAATGTGTGTAAAATACAATCTGGATGTTCTAAATGACTTTAGTAAATAGTGAGAAAACCTGAGTCTAGGGTTTAAACTTTAACATTATAAAACACTTGAATCAATGTGAGTTGTATTATAATGTAAGTAACTTTTGTATTTTTCTATGCATTGGTAAAGTTTCATAACTTGTATTTTGGAAATTTTATGTATCGTGTAATGTCACCTATAATATTAATGTGTACCAATAATTGTTGTACTAGATATTGAAAATTTCTGATTTTAGTTTCAAACATTCATAAACTCTGCAATACTGTAAAATGAATTTTGACCAGGTAGTAGTTTTAAGATTTGTTTTGAAATTTGTTGTAGAGCAGTTTTTAACATTGTTGGGAAGTTTATTATACAATCTTCTACCGACTTACAATGGGAAGTTTGTCGCATAATATTGAAGTCTATGGTAGTTTGGTGGGATCAAATTTTGATTTCTTATGTTGTATTAAAGTCGATATTATTAATTGATGTTCTCGACAATAGTACACTTAGTCCTATAAAACATATTAGTTTTAATTGTACTTGGAAAGTCATCTTCTGAGAAGCTGTATTGTTTTCAACAAACTGATCATTTGTCAAACTGTATTGAAAAAAAATAAATCAATTTGAATAACATCATGTGCATTTCAAGTTTGGTAGCCCTTGCCGTGCTACTCCGCCCTGCCTAATTTAAAAATAAAATTATGGTTCAATAACTAATTAAATTACAGTTACCTTGGTTGAGGGCCTGTAGATCCTACGGTGCAGGTTGTAGTCTATACACGTGTTTCGCAGCGCTTGTGCTGCATCATCAGTAACACTAATGGCCGGGTGGCCCGCCGAAGAGCATTTAACGAGCGAGAGGGTGCGACTGACTGTCCAACAGTCCGTGAATATGCTCTTCCACGGGCCACCGACGCCGTCAATCGGAACCGCGAAAGTGCACAAGTGCCGTGGACCATGTAAATAGTTTTAATTAAGTTTCTTAGTTTTAATATCAGTGTAAATAGTGACTTAGTGTCTACTGATGATGCACAAGCTTAGAAACATCGCGTATAGACTACAAACTGCACTGTAGGATCTACAGGCCCCCAACCAAGGTAACTGTAATAAAACAAGGTCCTGCAACTGGGAAAATAGATAATTATTAACTAATTAAAATTATAAACAGGTAAAAGTCAGTTATTCACACATAGAAAAGAATTACATCAAATTTATTTAATATTATAAGAATTTTAAAACGTAATTAACTTAGGGAGGATGATGTTATTTTTACAATTAAAACATGAAATCCACATTATAGAAACATAATTTATTTGACCTTAAACACTTATGGTCCATTCTTTATGATGATGCCATGGTTTCTGACATGATTGAAGAAGAAAAAAGTTGTTGTGAGGTTCTTCCCTGTGTGATACTGACTTGAGTGACTTCCTGGGCCAGCTCTCTCCACCGACAATCGCACAAACAGGACTCACTTGCAGAACAGAGAAGACAAATACTGCCTGGAACTTTGTCCTCACTCACTCGATAGCCTTGAGTTCTGAATCCCGAATCTGCTGTAGAGTCTCCAGGTCCTTAGCTTTGGATGAACCGAGAGGATTTCTACCCACATCAACACGAATTTAAGAAGGATTTTCATAAGAAACAGAGAAACCAAATTAGAATCTGGGTGACTTCTCAGACACTTTCTTGTCAATGATGAGACTCTCTTGAAGTGTAGGATAGTGCAGTGTTTCTTTCACTGTAACTTTGACCATTTCAGAATCCAATTTCGGCTTCTTGCGCTGTCCTTGTGGAATTTTTTTTATGATAGACTTTTCAGCGACATAGTCGTGAGTTTGCAGGTCGGAGAACATGTAACCAAAAAACCGCATTACATCAGCACAGAAGAACTTAACATTAGCTTTGTGGCATACTTTATTGATCCTTATGAGCTGTTCCAAGCTACAATCAGTGGCGACAACAACATTGAACCCTGTGAAATATTCATCAGGCTTTTTGTCGACACTTTCTTTGTCAACACTGATTTCAACCATAGGGTTGAGTCTTTGAGCACGTTCTAAAGATGCTTCTGCTCGGTTCTTTCCAATACTCTCACGGGGAATCAGGAATTGGCTGAATATGTCATCGTCGGTAGCTTCTTTGTCATCAAGGAGTGTTATTGCTTTGATACCAGAGAGAACAATGTTCTTACAGAACTCAGCACCAAGACCTTTCAAACCAATCAGAAGCACTGTAGATGAACGCAATCTCTTTTGGGAATCCAGACCCCAAAGGCTGAATTTGACATCATACAAATCTGCCTCATCCTCCGGCCAAGTTGCAGTTATTGGCTTCAACCATTTTGAAGATCCTAAAACAAAAAACAAAGTTTTAATTATTGTGTGTCTTATTTACTTGAGAATGTCTTAAAGAAATGCAAATGGAATGAAAGAAAGTTTATTTCTGAAATGTATACATCATACATCAAATTCATACTATTCAGTAAATACATTGATTTGAAAATTTTATTACACACTACATTTATTTTACAGTTTAACTTACAAAACTAATTTGCAAACTTATAATGAATACATGTGACACTGTAGATGAACAAATCTCTTTGGGAATCCAGACCCCAAAATGAATAACTTGCTTCATTTAACCCTTCCCGAAATGTATGACGGATATATCATTTACCATTTTCATTTATATGCAGCATGTGGATTTATCCGCATTTCATACCGAGACTCAAAGCATGACCAATCAATGAATCCGTCATATTTTTATATAATTGGTTAGGTTTCAAGGTGTAGCAACCAACCACTTGCCAGGTGTTAATGAAGCATTTCACGCCACCTGCCCACCCACCTTACCTCTCTACAGCCATTCTATCACTATGCTCTTCCACCCCCTCCTCATCCTGCTGTCACCGACAAGGTCATTCCATTATTCGTGACGCTTTCTTCCAGCTGTTTATTGTGACTTTTTCTGCTAGTGTGCTAAACTTCAAAACGAATTAAAACCACCTTTGTTTGTAACATAATACATAATAAACTGTCTAATTGTTACCTTTTGTTTTATTTTTCCCAAATAGCTCAAATTCAACCAACCATACGCTAATACATTACTTAAATCTGTAAAAGACTTGGAAAAAGGTTACAAGCTTATGTTTTCAAATTTAACTATACAATTTGTTGAAGCTGAAGATGAATAAATCCCCATACACCTTTGAAATTTGAAAGCTTATGACGGATATATCAGCAGTGCTTAAATGTGTTATTCCCATAAAAATATTTGAAAAATGAATATATTTTGGGTATGTATTGCTCATTTTAAAGCTAACCAAAATTAAAATCAGAATTTTTATGTGGTGACCTGTACCAGAAATAAACAAAGCATAGGAAGCTAGGCGGATATATCCATCACCAGCTCGATGAGCACGTTCTGGTTGAGCAGGGATTCTCTATCTGTCTGAGCACTTTCTTTCTGAGCCTGAACTGTGTGTCCTCCATGTCCCAGGTTATAATGTTGCCGGTTATGTAGTAGATCTCCAAAAGAAGGGGGAGTTTGTATCTTGATCTCTGACGCTTTGAAATTCCAAACGGTTGAAGTTGGTGAGTTTGGTGTGAACTAGCTGCAGTTAAGGTGGAGATAAAGAGTATGTGGAATTTTCTCCTTGGAGTTTATAGACCACCCAAATAGTTCTTCTAAAATTGACCTCTTTTTAGTTCATTGAGTATGTGTTTGAAGTCTAACCTATGAAATGTTCAGGCCATAGTTTCTGGAGACTTCAACATAACTTATCAGCATGATTGTAGCTCAGAATTATTCATTAACCTCAGTATATGGTTTGAGACCCACGATTTCAACTCATACTCGAGAATTCGGATCTTTTTCAAGATTGTGGAAGAAACTCCATCCGTATTCAGATGAACCACCATACTTCAGAGACTTAATAACTGACATTACTTCCTGCTGGTCTGTAGGATACAATTGCAGACAAGGTATAATAGATGGAAATTAAAAACAATGTCCCAAAGAAGAGTAAGGTGCTGACACCTCCAACTGTAAAGCTTGTGCTAGACAGTTTTTTTTGTTGACAAACTATTCTAATGGTTTGTTTTCATGAAAGTCGGAAAATAAAAGATTTGGCTTATTTTGCTAATTTGAAATTCGCAGATGGTTCAATGTAACTTACTCCAGTGGCGAAATATTAGCATATAGAAAAATGTAAAATATAAACTTGTGGACATTTCTATTTTGATTTAATATTAAGCGTTTTTTATATCATGCACACTGACCAATTTAGGCCAAAACCAACTGTTAGGAAAAAAACACAATGTTCCAATCAAAATATTTGTCAGCAAACTTCAAATTGCTCAGCAACCTCAAAAATATGGAGAACAAAAGGAAAGAGAACTGTACCTAAACTTTCTCCTAACTTTCTTAAGTTGACCAGACTACCTTTGAACTAGTTACAGAACGAAGTCTGACCTTGGCCCGGGCCTTGAGAGCTAAAGGGCCAAACACTGAATCTGTTACTAAATAAGCTAGCTATCGCTTCACACCACGCTTAATTGTTGTATGTTAGCTGTCGACACCAAGTGATCGCCACTGATTTAAATTAGTTATCAAAGTTGGAATATTTAAACAGAGAAAACTGTCCTTTTACTGAGGAGAACCATAAAATTACTAAAGTAAAAGATTGCTAGTTAGTTTGTTGAAAATACTGGGTTTTGTAGTTATTATCACAAGCTGTTGTATGCTCAACGACAAGTTACAGATGTATCCCTTATATTGGATTCAATCAATTCTATTGTTGTATTGAAAATTTTATACATTAGCTTATTTCCATGAGTTGGCTTTTTAACATTGTCAATAAATAAAACAAACAAACACATTGGATTAAAACGCTTCAAACTACTGGCAATATTATTATAGAACCTTACACTACCAACTGCTTCCTGACAAAAACAGGTCTATTTTAACTCTAGCTTAGTAACATTTTCCATGTTACTTCCCAACACTAGAACAACAGTTTGTTGTCCATAATTTGGCCTCATCCTGGGATACTTACTTACTTGATACTGTTATCTTTGTCATGCCCAGCTAATGCCAGATAGACATGCCACATTAAAAATAAAATTTTAACTCTATTTTGATTTAATATGGCAATGGACTAGAAGAAGTAGTTGCTGTCAACCTCATTCAGTGTGTAAACAGGTTTATCGCTGAAGATTTTCCTGAGAGCTACTTCCATCTTGTTGGAGTCATTTATCCTGAGATTAGCTGGCAGTGCGTTGTATAGCCTGATTCCTCTAATTGGAAAACTGTTTTGGGTTTTGGAGAGCCTGCATCTAGGGATGTCAATATCTCGATAGGCATAGGTTCATTGTCCTCAAAAAAAAAAAACAATTTTAACCAAATGCTTGCTGGTATGTCAAAATATGATACCTCTTCGAAGAAACGAAGGATTACCATTGCTTCTAAGCGCTCTTTTATAGCCTAACGTAATAAACTTTGAGTTAACAACGTGTTAATATTGTTTAAAGTGTTTATCTTCACGGTGGCTAGCGAGCCTAAAATGCAATAATAGAACGCTATGCCAGCCTAAATGCCGGAATAAAGTTGGGGGCCTTAGCAAAACTTAGTTAAAACGGTGTTTGTACCCAACTTAAGCAAATCCGTAGGACAATCAGAGATAGACGATAGTTCCTACTTCAGATTTTATTCACTAAAAAGACCTAATTTGCCAGAAATAATCTTTGTTATGTTGGAAAATGATTCACTAGTCTTAAAAAATTATTCAATTTTATTTTTTTTCTTTCGTATGTTTGTGAGTTTATGATCTGCCGATGTTGAAGTCCTTGAATAGAGTAGCTAACTGATCACCACAACTTTCTAATCTTTTTAAAATCACATACTTTTTATCTATTGTCAAAGTAACACGTTTACGTTTTTCTAACATCTCACGGCCCGTATGGTCCGCAGTGAACTGAGGTAATCGATACATACGACATATGTCACACGCTTTACACACAAGTAGAGATTTGAAAACAGGTGGCTAGTTGGCGCGATCACATCGCCGGATTACTGGATGTGTCAGAGTGGCGAACGGCCGGATTATAGAGACTGTACTGTACTTAAACAAAACCCATGTCCACCTACTTTGCTCTAAATAACATTGCTTTTATCACCTTACTTGTCTTTTGACTCTACAACATCATTCAATGTAGTATCAAAATACCCAACCAAGCATTTACCTATCGTCCTTCTTCTACAGATCAACCTGTCAATCTTTCAATTTCATTGCATACTCCTTTTACGAGACAATTGTCTTCGTCACAAATAATTTACTTCATAACGCAAATAACGGCCAGTTTTCAAATTTTCAGCCAGTTTTCACATAAACAGTACTAATCATTGGCGGCTTGTGTAAAGAGATAATTCAGGCCTGGCTTTCTTAAAACACTCAGGCAAGAAAAATAAAAAGAGACATTTAAGTAAAATTTACTTGTGTTTGCAAAAGATCGGTGTATGGTGATTTTTTAAATAACAAATCTCATGATTTCAGATTGTTTCACTATGAAACAAGCCTTTGTTTCTTCATCTGTTCTTGTTGCGGCGAGCACTTTGGCAGCAGCTACACTCATAGTTGTAGGAGCTATGTTTTTGAAGAGAAGAAAGGTTCAAAAGTATCAAGAGACACCGTTGAAAGATGTCGATGTACCCACAAAATGGAAGAAAGTCGGGGAAGTTAGCTGTCTCACAATGTATCCATTGAAAGGAGGGAAGAGGCAATGTGTGGATGAAGCAGAGTTTACTGCCCGGGGTATCAGACAATTAGAGAATGAATCCAACAAATTTCTCTTAAAGGACAGGTATGTATTTAATAAAATTAAACTAAAGCCGTACAGGCTGTTCGAAATGTCGAACTTTCCAGTATGCGTATAGTGTTTTAAAACCGAGTGGTACTGTATACCACTTAATACCATATATTGAATGAGTTAAAAGTTAGAAAGTAGGAAAACCCAATCTTACCACTTAAAACATCTTGCATACACTTTATAGTTTATTTCAGTACAAAATATATTCAAATATTTTTGTCTGTAATTTTAGTTAATATCAAATCACCATAGAAGATCTGTAGGGACTTTTGAAATATCAAGTGTTGAAGTATCGAGTTTCTACTGTTGTAGTTTTAGTGCAAATTCTGGTGATGTGCAATCGGTAAGATAAATTCACTTGAAAGGAATTCTATGATGATAAGAGGAAAACAAATAAAACGGCTTGATTTGTAAAACTTGTTTATATTTTTAGTTACTTGTATACACGGCTGAAGATGAGATGAATCTCGAAACCGGTCCTGGGTAAATTAAAATTGTTAAAAGGATACTAATGTTATATTTGTTTATATCTTATTAGTGATGCAACTAATTTGATACGCTAATACAAAATAAAGGAATCAAGAACTACATATTCAAGTTGTGTTTTGCAAGGCAATTGTGCCATAATATAATTCTTGTCTTTTAAGTTTATTTTTAAGAGTTTAAGAAATGTATTAGGTTCTTTTAAAGTCAGTTAAAAAAGACGGACATATTTCTTTTAACTTGATTAATGGAAACATCTAAGTAGAATTATTTACCGGTAAGTGTCAGTGTAGTTGAAAATGTTGGATAAAAGATGTATAGATTTTCGGAAACACAAAGGTTCAATTCAATTCACTTTATTAACAATTTACACCATTTACAATGAGATAAAAATAAAATACATTTTATTCGATTAAATAAAAATCAGTAGAATGCTTGATTAATAGTTGATTTGCTTGATAATTTTGACAACTTAACAATGTGGTAACTTAACAATGAAATTTTTGGAGTTTTCAACGACTATAAAATATATATGAAAACCAAACTATGAATGTAACTCTGACGAATAAACTGTGAGATTGAATAAACTTAAAGAGTAACAATAGACATTAAACTAGGTAATGTTGATAACAATAATATAATGAACAAATATAACAAATAAAGACAACAATAAATAACAGCTAAATAACACCTAATTCAACAGGTGTTGAATAACTCTTCTTTATAGCTAAATCCTGCTACTGCCCCTAGGCACTTTGAGCTTATGAGTTTTGTCCCTGGGTTTTTAGCGATTTCAATCTATTATTAGTGTTTTTCCAGAATATTTGTAGTCTACAATGAAAAGAATGAGTTTATCAATGGAAAGAAGAATACAAAAATGCTACTTGTTGAAACTACACCAGTTGATGAGTCAAGAGTTAAATTTTCTTTCCCAGAGGTTGACGACCTTGTTGTTAAAATACCAGATGATAACAACAATCTAGACCAGATTAAGTGAGTTTTGTAGATGTTCTATTTGTAGATTTATTAACTATGCTATACCAGTTAAATACTTTACTTATCCACATTGCTTGAAATAACTTTCATGTCATTTAGTACATTTTAAACTGAAATGCTTTTAATTTTAAACAAATTATTTCAATCAGTATTCCAAGAATAAAGAGGATCATGAGGGTAAATCTTAAAATGCCTTGAAGGAAGAGGTTTATTTGGTAGCAACTCAATGCTATTTTTGTTATTTCTTGTACTGAATCTTAATTTTCTCTTTACTGTGATACAGTACAATGTTACAATAAAACTTTCAATTTGCACATACGTCCCTTGATGTTGCTTTATCATTATTTCTCATTTGAACAGCTTGGTGGAATAGCTCACCAACACTTTAAACAAACGTAACACTTCTTTATTAAAGTTTAGCTCCCATTGTGTTTAGCCCCATTTTGGCTAAAACAGTTGAAATACAAATTTAGAATATATTTTACTTTTCATAATTATAAGCTTACCAGAGGAAAGTTATACACTTTACAATTGAAAATCAATTACTTAGTGTTGGAATCACAATTGAGAATTGGTAAAATCTGTAATCGACCCAACACTAACTGAAATGTAAGTTGAAACTTTAATCTGAGAATTTTACTCTTCTCAATAAATACGTCAGTAAAGAACATTTGATCATATGTGCCAGATTCTGGTTTGGGGAAAGTGTGAAGACGGTGGACTGCGGTGACGAGGCGGCTCAGTGGTTTTCACAGACAATCTCTGGCAAGTCTTGGGGTCTCAGACTTGGCTGCTTTGTGTCCCCTACTGTCCCTGACAGAACCATCGACGGGGCTTATGAGGAAGTCATCCCTGCCTACACCAAGGTTCACAGCGATTACTTGGTAAGTCCAGGAATCAGACTTAATCCTTCCAGAGTTATGTTTCTTTTACAAAACAATTAAAAAGTTCCTTTGAACATGGGTTCAAAGCCATGCTGTTCTGTGAGCCTTCACTTTTTTTTTACACAGATCGTTTTTAATCAATTACACTACTTAACACATTCACTACAATCAACATGATAAAACATGAACATTGCATTTGTTTTCATGTAGATGTAAAGTGTCCTGTAGTAGTTGTGTTAAAACTGAGCATTATTTGAGTGTGGCTAAGTGGAAGAGAGGACTTTAAAGCCCTAACCGCCACCAATAAAAACGTTTTTCATTTAATTTCACAATAATATTAATTTTACTAGTTACAGAAAAAATAATATTAATAATAATATTAATTTCTTTGTAACAAGTTTGCCTGATGATGACAGCATTGCAATTTAAATATTTTGTAAGTATTACCAATAATCTCCATTTCAAGAAATTCAACTGTTTGACAAAATACTGGCTTGATAGTTGAATTGCACCAGGGACTGTATTGCGGGCGTGGCCAGCTACATGCTACTGAGTGAGGAGTCGGTGAAGGATCTCAACACTCGCCTGGATCGTCCGGTCACTACCCATCACTTCAGACCAAACCTGGTGGTGAGCGGCTCGCCAGCGTACAGGGAGGACGTATGGGACTGGGTCAAGATCGGAGACAACGTCTTACTTAGAGGCTTCAAACATTGTACCAGGTACAATTTGTTTTGGGGTTTTCATTTAATGAAATTTAGGTACTTATGAGTTTTGTAGGGCTGAGTCAAATATTGAGTCAGTAAACTGTGATTGGTGTTTTAGTTGATACTGTCAAGTTTCTAATTTTAACCAGTGGGGGGTCACAAGTATTTTGAAAGAGGAGTCCTGAGATTGTGGGAGAACACCAGGGAAGTTAAAAACAAAATTTCCTTTTGATTTGTCTGAAAAAATTGTGGTTTAGTTCAAACCTTTGTTGAAATTTTACAAAACTCAAGGTAAAAATTAAAAAATTCATGGATTGCAGCAGTTAAGGAAGATTTAGAAGGGGCAGACCGACATTTACCATTGTAACACACTTAGACAAAACTGTTTGACTGAATAGTTGGTCAGAGAGAAGTTACTAAAAGGAAAGTAGTAGCCTAGACTGATGAAAGAAAATAAGCTCATTTGGAGGATGAAGCTCTGGGCGTAAAAAAGCCTAATTTTCAAGGCGCTGTTAACGACCTTTGTGTGGTCCAACAGAGCTTATATGTGAACAATAATAACAATATTTTCTTGTTGAATATTATTGTTTTATAATTTTAGGTAGTTTCCTGACATTAAGCACCACTGAAAACTTACACCATTTCTAGGAAGGCCGTTATTTATGATCATCCGTGACAGTAAGAGCATCTCTTGGTGATGCTCTGAAATCACCCAAAGCGCTAAAACAAACACCAGGTTTACTAATCCCAATGGTACAAAAAAATAGAATAGAAAGCATTCCTTTTGAAGTTTGATATCTTGTATAACAACTGTATTTGTATAAAATACATTTTAGAATTTGTTGGCAAAAAACTTAATAGATTTTATTTAATAAATGTTGTTTGTTAAATTTCCCGATGTGTGTTTAGATGTATTGTGACAACAATGGATCCTGACACTGCCCAGAAAGATCCAGGGGTCGAACCTTTGAAGACTATGCGAACGTGAGCATTTATTTTCCTGCCTTAGTTTTGCTACTACTCAGGTGCCAGAGACTAATGGAATAAGTAAAGTGAGATATGTGATGACTGACACAAATTAAAATATTGTTCATTGTACAAGAGAGAGCTAGAAAAGAAAAGGAGAAATAATCTAGAAATTTCCATTTTGAAAAATCTACAAGAATTGTTTAAAGAAGGGGTTTCCAGGTTAAGATAACCAGGGGTATACAATAAACACTGGTTCACTACCAATAGCAATCAATGTTGTATTATCTAATAACAACCAAACAGTACATCACTGTTACTATTTGTAAATGTAATAAATATGTGTAAGTGTATTGTAATTTACTATTTGATTTTGGTTTCAAACACTATATAGTAGTGCAGTAAAAACTCGATAAACTGGGGAGTGGATTTACTGTGGTCAATCCAGGGACAAAAATCTGTAAAAAATACTCAGTAATTTTTACTGTAAATAAATCACAAAGGAAGAAATGCGAGAGGGGCCAAGAAATGTGTAACAAAGATAAAATGGCAAAGAAGAGATTAGACAATAGGGGTGCTTGTGAGTACTCTGTTAGGGCACGACCGAACTTCGGCTCGACCTGTCGGTAAACTTGAAATCTGGTGTTCGAGTAATTAGCTATGAAAAAGGATCCCAGTCGTGTGATTTCTGTGGCGTCAGAATCGTCCTGGACAGTGTGTCGCGATTCACCGCGGGCTTTAGCGGGATTCAAGAGATCGCTGCAAACGGTATCGAAGTCGTTTTTCACTGGGAAAGTTAGCGAGAGTCAGAAGATCGCCGAACTTTATGTCGTTATTTCACGGGCGTTAGCGAGTCAGGAATGTACCCGAGCGGTAATCGTGATTTCAAAATAAAAGGTTTGCTTGAAACAAATACACTCTGGGGATAGAACTTCAGAAAGTTATAAAGTTAAGTCAATTTTGTGGATTTATTATTTAATGTTTTATTTTGGTTTGTTTGATTTTTACTATTTGTTTAAAGAGAACTAACAGTCTTTCTTTCGTTTTGTTTAGTGTAGATTTATGTGATATATTTAATGTATGTGTTCATATTTAATTAATTTCAATAGTAAAATTGTAAAAAGACTCAAAGTGAGTTAATTTTCATTGTGATACGATAATACTTGACTCGAAACTCAAGCTTTTTTAACAAACTTCATTTCGAACTACAAAAAATGATACTCACACACCCTTATTAGTTAGCTTCTAAGCACTATGAGTTGCATAATTTCTTTATGGGAGTGGATAAATGGTGTTTGTTGTTTATTTGATGAAACCATCACTATAAATCTTTGTTTGATCATAGGTATGTAAATAAACTTTTCAAGCATTAAAAATATTTAAATTCAGCAATAAGGTAATTTTAGACAATGTTCTTTTTTTATACATTTGAATTACTTTGGCTGAGGAAGCTTAACTTCATAATTTTGATTTCCGTTATGCTTATTCTCAAGGTCATTAGACAATAGACAATAGACAATATTCTTTATTTATATTCTGGAGAACAGTACATGCGTAAAATGGTTTTAAGAAAAATATGTTATACAATGCAATATATGTATTAGTCATTAGTTGTATTCTGAGTGGTAGAGTTCTGTTGGTCAGGAGACTTTCTCTGGTAGAAGGGTCTTTCTGGAGCCACAACTCAGCTTCTCTTGAGATGTTACCCTGGTAAATCAAAGTTCTACTGCATACTGTTTTTGCCTAATTTAAGCATCAAAGTTTTCTTATCCGGTGAAGTACTGTATACACCAGAGCTATGGTATCTTAGTAGCTTACCCCATAAATAAGACCATGAGGCATTACAGACATAGTCTTCTACCAATCTAAATATAAACAAAGGTGTCCTGACTCACTCATATAATCAGACCACAGCCCAAATTATTAGACCTACAGACTTGAAAAAGTTGAAACTTTGAATATCTATTTCTGTAGCTCAAAACCGCTTCACCAAGAAACGGCAGTGGCAATTCGTTAGGTGAAGGGAGTGAAGCGGTCACTTCAATGGCATGAAAAAATAAAATTTAACATTTAATTAATCTGGTTTCCAATGCCTGTATAATAATTATTAACAACTGCACATTAAGAGCGATATTGGGGAATTTAATAAACAAATCGACATGGTTGCCTGGAGAATTCACAGAAAGTGATTATTTCTGACGCCGCTTGTAAGACCCGAGCGATCAGGCAGCTCGAATGGCTATCACTTGACACCTTCTGAGGTAGGATAATTTGAAATAAACTACCGTGCAGAAACTGTGACGCTAGAAGTGTATATTCAAAATCCCGTACTTGCTCATCGCCGTGGGCAGGAGACCAGTTGACCACCAGTAGATCCTGTGTGGCGCAAATGTTCTGTATTAGCCTACTTTTGTAAATCATACGACCTGATGAACATTTTTAAGAGTTAAATCAATTTAACTAGTAGTTGTATAATATTTCTACTGAAAAGACTTATACCGCCAACAATTTTATGTGCAAGATTTCATAGTTGTCAGTGTTCCTTAGTCAATTTTAATTGCACAATGTTTCAACTTAAAAATTACTTTGCAAATATTACAAGAATATTAACTTTAACTCTTGAACCAGTTGTACTAGACACGTAATTATTTGGTGTAGTTTCAGGAGAAATAACAATATATTTTGAAGAAGATTTTTCTGGTCATTTAAGAATAAATATTCAAACTTATTTTCCATGTTGTGGAGTACAGCTGATTTATTCTTCACTTTCAAGGCTCATGAGCCACCGAGAAATGGTTTTGAAAAGCCTACTTAAGGGTATGCATGAAGTGCCTAAGGTAGCAAACACCGAAAAGCAACGGATGCGGTTTGGTGTATGTGATGAGCATTGTTGATATTTCTACCGGTGGTTAAGTTCTTAGGGTCCATCAAAGTCTACAGGTTACATCTAACAATTTTAAAATAACTAATATGAAACCATTAGTTTAAAATTAGAAAAATAAAGTGGATAACACAATATTTTAAAACTTATTTCTGCACAAGAATTGTGATTACCAGGTTCTATAACAATAACAAAGAACTTTATTGCTAAACAAAAGTTGTACAAAAGGCAAAGTTAGGGCTTTAGACTTTAGAACCCTACAAAGGTTTTATGGTTTTCTTCTCAAAGAGTACTGTACTAGGATAAAGTTAACTTCACAGTCATGATACTCAACGTATTGTATCCGAATCAATGCACGTATAAACAGCTAGTACGTTAATGAACAGTTGTACGATGAGTTCTTCGCAATACGCTATCATTTGTATTTTTACTTTGTACAGGTACAGACAAATACTCGATCCCAAGTTGAAGAAAGTGGAAGGAGACACTCCAGTGATGGGACTGTACGCAGGCTGCCATTGGCCAGGGATTGTGAGGGTCGGAGATCCTGTTTACATTAACGTTGACTAGTACAATGCAAATAACCTTCTCATTATTTGATTTATATTTTAGGCTCAAATAGTTAACTGCTGACTGACTTTTTAACATTTTTAAGTAGAGTAAGGATAAGCTAACACTCATAAATTAACACTAAGCCGTAAACTTACAGACTGTGTAGTAATAAGGAAATAGAGAAATACACTGATATACATTCAGCTATTAAGAAACAAAGATTGAAGTACTATAGAATGCTATTTAAAAATAATGCATCCTTTAAACCTTAAAGATTACAAAGCAAATTTTAGATCAGTATGAAACTGGAAGTAGGGTGAAAGTGGAAACAATTAAATGGATTGGGCCAGTTGATGAAGATTTAAAAGCAGAAGGTATCACACAACGGATATTTATGATAGACACTCGTTGATATGACAGTTTGTTAGAGGGAGTTTTCAAAAGGAGAGTAGTCTGGACTGGTGAGAGAAAAATAGCTCATTCTAAAGGGTAAAACAAGTTTGGTCTTAAAGAAAAGGCAACTTTCCAAGCAAGAATAACGGCATCAACGCAATGCGCCGTGAGGTATCACCAATGCCACTGGTAACACCGGGTTTGTTTTTGGGGCATCTTTCAATGTATTAGGCGAAACAGGAATTTCATAGAACATGGATGTGGTAATCATCTCTCCTTCTTTTCACCTCAGACAAATCTAAGTACAAATTCAAGTGCCAAATATTAACAAGGTCTACTAAGTAGGTTTTAGCTGTAAAACTTATTCTCAATTGTGTCATTTTACACAATTTGTATTTTAATGCCATGGTAGTTGTAAAATACGTCAAATTAGGTAGTAAATTTTTAGTTCTTATCATATATAAAGTTCTCACTTTAATATTGTGGTGTGATCCTGTTAAAAATAGGGTCCTTTAAAGTGAATATGGGTGTTATCGAGCATTTTATTGCGCTGTATTAAAAAATAGACTAGGTATTTATTAAAATGCCTGTGGCGTTAAACATAGACTAAAATAATTGTAATTTGTTCTTTTATGAACAAATTGAAAATCCTATTTAGTGCTTTCATACATAGGAAAAACTTAATTTTCATAGTGAATTCAATAATATTTCTACTTGTACACTTACTTATTTACCATTGTTTTTACAAATAATTGCGTACTTTAACACAATTAGTGTTCCACTACCTAACTCTGTTTTTAAGATTTTAATATACATAATTATGCATTTACAACCTAGATCCAGGATAGTAGAAACATTGTTTGATACATTTTAAATGGTAAATAATTAATGTTGATCATGAACATAATTAGAGCTGCCAAATTAGTATATTAGTTAAACACTATTGTACTAATAGCATTAATACAATTATAAAACAAAACCCTAGTACATACAGTAGAATTATTCTTAACCCAAATAAAAGAGTGCAGGAAATTAAGCGCTTAAACGCAATACCATTAATCTTGCAATGCAACACTGGGTAGTGCATGGATTTGTCGCTAGAATGCAGCATGTGATGCACTCACTCCCCCTCTCAACACACAGTAGTGTATCAGCTGTTTCCCACCAAATATTCTGGCAGGAAGGGGATATTACTGGCTCGCAGCACCGTCGAGTAAATTTGTTAAAAGTGCGCTGAATATCCTGACGGCACTGATTTCAAAGAATATGGACGCTGATGGTATTTTCGTATACAATATTTCTAATGACTCGTGGCAAAAGTAAGGAGGAAACGCTGTCTCTAACGAACGAGCATCACCACACCTACTTCCACCAGACGGGCTCCTGCGCCCCCCGTACAACCTGCTCCCACCTCTCCCCTGCCCGATATATAAGTACATATATTAGCAAAAAGAAGTGAACAGAATAGTACCCTTTTTTAACATTTTTAATTCGTTACACGACCGGTTTCGGAACTGAGCCCATCTTCTCGGTGATGTACATTAAATTGCCTAACCTAACCATATTTTTGAATATATCTATTTGATAAGTACATATATATATTCAAAAATATGGTATTTGATAATTAAGTATTTAAAATGTATGTGACATATGTTGTACAATGTAATTAATTTGTATTATTTTTTTCCAATTCAACACTATTTTAGTTTTTGGAGAAAAAAATGTCACCAGGTGTTATATTATACAGTTAGAAAAGGGAAAACAAAATTAGCCTTGACTTATTTGCATAAAAATCTTGTTGGGGGTTTGTAGCCTTGAAAATTCCGGTACTGCACGAAGGGTTAAAACAATGTGACTCGTAGTATTGTAGCTTGGAATACAGGGTCTGTCCAGATCTCTCCCACGTTACACCACACTAAACATCACTTTTGAATCCTTGCCCTTGTAGTGAGACAAGCATTGTGCCAGGATACAAATACCAAAAACTGTATTTTGTGGATCATATTTCGGGTTAAGAGAGGTTCTACTGTACTACTTATGTACCTACTAACCTATATAGTTGTATTGTTTTAAGACCTCACCAACAAGTCTTTTGCAACTTTGTGGGGCCACTAATGTAAAGTTTAATGTAAGAATATGTTGCTAATTATCAACTTGAAATTGTCTATACAATCACAGTGTAATGTTCATTCTTTTTCGCCAAGAATGTGTGTAAAATACAATCTGGATGTTCTAAATGACTTTAGTAAATAGTGAGAAAACCTGAGTCTAGGGGTTTAAACTTTAACATTATAAAACACTTGAATCACGTAGTTGTATTATAATGTAAGTAACTTTTTTGTATTTTTTCTATGCATTGGTAAAGTTTCATAACTTGTATTTTGGAAATTTTATGTATCGTGTAATGTCACCTATAATATTAATGTGTACCAATTAATTGTTGTACTAGATATTGAAAAATTTCTGATTTTAGTTTCAAACATTCATAAACTCTGCAATACTGTAAAATGAATTTTGACCAAGGTAGTTTTTAAGATTTGTTTTGAAATTTGTTGTAGAGCAGTTTTTAACATTGTTGGGAAGTTTATTATACAATCTTCTACCGACTTACAATGGGAAGTTTGTCGTACAATATTGAAGTCTATGGTAGTTTGGTGGGATCAAATTTTGATTTCTTATGTTGTATTAAAGTCGATATTATTAATTGATGTTCTCGACAATAGTACACTTAGTCCTATAAAACATATTAGTTTTAATTGTACTTGGAAAGTCATCTTCTGAGAAGCTGTATTGTTTTCAACAAACTGATCATTTGTCAAACTGTATTGAAAAAAATAAATCAATTTGAATAACAACATGTGCATTTCAAGTTTGGTAGCCCTTGCTGCTCTCCCCTGCCTAATTTAAAAATAAAATTATGGTTCAATAACTAATTAAATTACAGTTACCTTGGTTGAGGGCCTGTAGATCCTACGGTGCAGGTTGTAGTCTATACGTGTTTGCAGGCTTGTGCTGCATCATCAGTAGACATAAAGTCCACGGCACTTGTGCACTCGCGGTTCCACGGTGAAGCGTCGGTGGCCTGCAGCGGAAGAGCATATTCGGGCGAGAGGTGCGACTGACTGTCCAACAGTCCGTAAATATGCTCTTCCGCGGCACCCACCGTCGATAAATGGCTGCTGAATACAAGTGCCGTGAATATAAATAGTTTTAATTAAGTTTCTTAGTTTTAATATCAGTGTAAATAGTGACTTAGTGTGTCTACTGATGATGCAGCACAAGCTGCGAAACCGTGTATAGACTACAACCTGCACTGTAGGATCTACAGGCCCTCAACCAAGGTAACTGTAATAAAACAAGGTCCTGCAACTGGGAAAATAGATAATTATTAACTAATTAAAATTATAAACAGGTAAAATAAAAGTCAGTTATTCACACATAGAAAAGAATTACATCAAATTTATTTAATATTATAAGAATTTTAAAACGTAATTAACTTAGGGAGCGGATGATTACAACTATTTTTACAATTAAAACATTAAATCCACATTATAGAAACATAATTTATTTGACTTTAAACACTTATGGTCCATTCTTTATGATGATGCCATGGTTTCTGACATGATTGAAGAAGAAAAAGTTGTTGTGAGGTTCTTCCCTGTGTGATACTGACTTGGTGACTTCCTGGGCCAGCTCTCCACCGACAATCGCACAAACAGGACTCACTTGCGAGAACAGAGAAGACAAATACTCGTCTGGAACTTTGTCCTCACTCACTCCGATAGCCTTGAGTTCTGAATCCCGAATCTGCTGTAGAGTCTCCAGGTCCTTAGCTTTGGATGAACCGAGAGGATTTCTACCCACATCAACACGGAATTTAAGAAGGATTTTCATAAGAAACAGAGAAACCAAATTAGCCAAAGCTCTGGGTGACTTCTCAGACACTTTCTTGTCAATGATGAGACTCTCTTGAAGTGTAGGATAGTGCAGTGTTTCTTTCACTGTAACTTTGACCATTTCAGAATCAATTTGACTTCTTGCTGTCCTTGTGGAATTTTTTTATGATAGACTTTTCAGCGACATAGTCGTGAGTTTGCAGGTCGGAGAACATGTAACCAAAAAAACCGTACACATCAGCACAGAAGAACTTAACATTAGCTTTGTGGCATACTTTATTGATCCTTATGAGCTGTTCCAAGCTACAATCAGTGGCGACAACAACATTGAACCCTGTGAAATATTCATCAGGCTTTTTGTCGACACTTTCTTTGTCAACACTGATTTCAACCATAGGGTTGAGTCTTTGAGCACGTTCTAAAGATGCTTCTGCTCGGTTCTTTCCAATACTCTCCGCGGGGAATCAGGAATTGGCTGAATATGTCATCGTCGGTAGCTTCTTTGTCATCAAGGTGTTATTGCTTTGATACCAGAGAACAATGTTCTTACAGAACTCAGCACCAAGACCTTTCAAACCAATCAGAAGCACTGTAGATGAACGCAATCTCTTTTGGGAATCCAGACCCCAAAGGCGAATTTGACGATCATACAAATCTGCCTCATCCTCCGTCAAGTTGCAGTTATTGGCTTCAACCATTTTGAAGATCCTAAAACAAAAAAAAAACAAAGTTTTAATTATTGTGTGTCTTATTTACTTGAGAATGTCTTTAAAAAAAATGCAAGGAATGTGTCAATTTATGTTAAAACTTGAAAGAAAGTTTATTTCTGAAATGTATACATCATACATCAAATTCATACTATTCAGTAATTACATTGATTTGAAAATTTTATTACACACTACATTTATTTTTACAGTTTAACTTACAAAACTAATTTGCAAACTTATAATGAATACATGTGACACTGTAGATGAACGCAATCTCTTTTGGGAATCCAGACCCCAAAATGAATAACTTGCTTCATTTAACCCTTCGCGAGCGTATGACGGATATATCAGCTTGACCATTTTCATTTATGCGAGCAGCATGTGGATTTATCCGCATTTCATACCGAGACTCAAAAGCGTATGACCAATGAATCCGTCATATTTTTATAATTGCGTGGTTAGGTTTCGGCGGGTGTAGCAACCAACTACACTGCCGCCAGGTGTTAATGAAGCATTTCACGCACCTGCCACCCACCTTACCCCCTCTCTACAGCCATTCTATCACTATGCTCTTCCACTCCCCCTCCTCGCCATCCTGCTGTCACCGCACAAGGTCATTCCATTATTCGCACGCTTTCTTCCAGCTGTTTATTGTGACTTTTTTCTGCTAGTGTGCTAAACTTCAAAACGAATTAAAACCACCTTTGTTTGTAACATAATACGTTAACATAATAAACTGTCTAATTGTTACCTTTTTGTTTTATTTTTTCCCAAATAGCTCAAATTCAACCAACCATACGCAATACATTACTTAAATCTGTAAAAGACTTGGAAAAAAGGTTACAAGCTTATGTTTTCAAATTTAACTATACAATTTGTTGAAGCTGAAGATGAATAAATTCCCATACACCTTTGAAATTTGAAAGCTTATGACGGATATATCAGCAATGCTTAAATGTGTTATTCCCATAAAAAATATTTGAAAAAATGAATATATTTTTGGGTATGTATTGCTCATTTTAAAGCTAACCAAAATTAAAATCAGAATTTTTATGTGGTGACCTGTACCAGAAATAAACAAAGCATAGGAAGCTGGCGGATATATCCATCAGCTCGGGATGAGCACTTTCTGGTTGAGCAGGGATTCTCTATCTGTCTGAGCACTTTCTTTCTGAGCCTGAACTGTGTGTCCTCCATGTCCCAGGTTATAATGTTGCTGCCGGTTATAGTAGATCTCTCTCCAAAGAGTTTGTATCTTGATCTCTGGCTTTGAAATTCCAAGCGGTTGAAGTTGGTGAGTTTTGTGTGAACTAGCTGCAGTTAAGGTGGAGATAAAGAGTATGTGGCATTTTCTTCTCGGAGTTTATAGACCACCCAAAAATAGTTCTTCTAAAATTGACCTCTTTTTTAGTTCATTGAGTATGTGTTTGAAGTCTAACTTGCGTAAAATGTTCAGGCCATAGTTTCTGGAGACTTCAACATAGACTTATCAGCGCATGATTGTAGCTCAGAATTATTCATTAACCTCATGTCTACGTATGGTTTGAGACCCACGATTTCAACTCATACTCGAGAATTCGAGGAGGATCTTTTTCAAGATTGTGGAAGAAACTCCATCCGTACCAGATGAACCACCATACTTCAGAGACTTAATAACTGACATTACTTCCTGCTGGTCTGTAGGATACAATTGCAGACAAGGTATATACAGATGGAAAATTAAAACAATGTCCCAAAGAAGAGTGCGTGCTGACACCTCCAACTGTAAAGCTTGTGCTAGACAGTTTTGTTGACAAAACTATTCTAACGGTTTGTTTTCATGAAAGCCGGATAATAAAGATTTGGCTTATTTTTGCTAATTGGAAATTCTGCAGATGGTTCAATGTAACTTACTCCAGTGGCGTAAATATTAGCCATAGAAAAAAATGTAAAATATAAAACTTGTGGACATTTGGCATCTTTGATTTAATATTGGGCTTTTTTTTATAACATACATGCACTGATGACCGAAATTTAGGCCAAAACCAAATGTTAGAAAAAAACACAATGTTCCAATCAAAATATTTGTCAGCAAACTTCAAATTCGTGCTCAGCAACCTCAAAAATATGGAGAACAAAAGGAAAGAGAACTGTACCTAAACTTTCTTAAGTTGACCAGACTACTCCTTTGAACTAGCTTGCGAGAACGAGTCTGACCTTGGGCCCGGGCCTTGAGAGCTAAAGGGCCAAAACACTGAATCTATTACGTCAAATAGGCTAGCTATCGCTTCACACCCACTAAGGCTTAGCGAGAAATTGCTGTATGTTAGCTGTCGCACACCAAGTGATCGCCACTGATTTAAATTAGTTATCAAAGTTGGAATATTTAAACAGAGAAAACTGTCCTTTTTACTGAGGAGAACCATAAAATTACTAAAGTAAAAAGAGTTGCTAGTTAGTTTGTTGAAAATACTGGGTTTTTGTAGTTGTTATCACAAGCTGTTGTATGCTCAACGATTGGCAGTTACAGATGTATCCCTTATATTGGATTCAATCAATTCTATTGTTGTATTAAAACTTTTATACATTAGCGATTTCCATGAGTTTCTGGCTTTGGTTAACATTGTCAATAAATAAAACAAACAAACACATTGGATTAAAACGCTTCAAACTACTGGCAATATAATTATAGAACCTTACACTACCAACTGCTTCCTGACAAAAACAGGCCTGTTTAACTCCTAGCTAGCTATAGTAACATTTTTCCATGTTGCCCAACACCTAGAACAACAGTTTGCTGTGCTATACAATCCATAATTTGGCCTCCTGGGATACTTACTTACTTGATACTTGTTATCTTTATTCGATGCCAGCTAATGCCAGATAGACTGCGTCACATTAAAATAAAATTTTTAACTCTCTTATTTTGATTTACAATATGGCAATGGACTAGGAAGTAGTTGCTGTCAACCTCATTCAGTGTGTAAACAGGTTTATCGCTGAAGATTTTCCTGAGCAACTTCCATCTTGTTGGAGTCATTTATCCTGAGATTAGCTGGCAGTCGTTGTATAGCCTGATTCCTCTAATTGGAAAACTGTTTTGGGTTTGGAAGCCTGCATCTAGGGATGTCAATATCTCATAGCATAGGTATAGGTTCAATGTCGCAAAAAACAATTTCAACCAAATGCTTGCTGGTATGTCAAAATATGATACCTCTTCGAAGAAACGAAGGTTACCATTGCTTCTAAGCGCTCTTTTAGCCTAACGTAATAAACTTTGAGTTAACAACGTGTTAATATTGTTTAAAGTAAGTTTATCTTCACTAGGGTGGCTAGCGAGCCTAAAATGCAATAATAGAACGCTATGCCAGCCTAAATGCCGGAATAAAACTGGTTGGGGCCTTAGCAAAACTTAAGTTAAAAACGGTAAGCTTAAATGTACCCACCTCTTAGGTGCTAAATCCGTAGTAGACAATCTCAGAGATAGTTCCTACTTCAGATTTATTTAATAAAATAACACCATCCACCGGTTACCTCGACAAGACCAACTACTAAATTAGTGGGTGATTACTGATTGGCTGCTTGCCGATTGCCGAATGCGGAATGCCGATTGGTGAAGCCATAGAGTAACTATTGAAGCCGTGTTTGACTGAGGTTTGATGATGAAACACAGAGTATTTTTCATATAGTGTAAGGTGTAAATGACAAGACCACAGAATTTCGTTAAAAGTACAAGAGTAAGTTACGAGTAAAATTTCGTTGAGTTGGATAATTTTTATCATAAACACCACATAATTTAAAACACTAACGTTAACGTCCCCACTTTCTAAAAATGGGTTTTAAAAACATTTCGTCTTTCTTACGCAATAATTTTATGTTGTACCATTAACTTTATATAATTTTATATATTCATTACTTTTTAAAAGTCAATGGCGTAATCATTATAACATATAGTCCGCTCTAAGAATCTTTGAAGAAAGGACCTCTCAACATGTTTTCGTCTGTCTCTTTTCACTCTTATGTATTTTTGTTACCATATTTTTTGTAAAAAGGCATATATGCCGATATATAAATAAATAAATAAAATAATAAAAAAAAATAAAACAATATCCCAACTTCTTGTTTCCTCTTTGTTATGAGGTTTCAAGGTTTATTATCTCTGTCAGTCTGTAAGTCACCACGTCAGTATTAAAAAAAGCTCAACGTCAAACACACATAACCTGAATTTTATTAGTTTTATATTATTCTCATGAAAACATTCTATACAAACAAGCCATTTGTAGACTTTAGCAAATGAGTGTTGTAACAACATGTTACTTTAAATTTTGCAGATCTTATTAAAAAATACATGTTGACAAGTTATTTTATGATTCAGGCTGTTGGATTGGTTTGGGGCTACATCATCCAGCAGTTTTCCCAGACAGTTTATATTGTCGGAGCTGGCTTTGCCCTTGCTGCTATCGTAAGTAATCGCTTATCAGTTACTGAAAGTTATTTCACTTCTGAAACCTCATACTTACTACTGTAATAATCTTATTAGACTTATTTATCATAGTGTACCAATGATTTGCGGGGCACTGGTTCTTAGGCGTAACAATTCATCTTTTTCGTACTTGACTATGCCTATTTCATGTAATGTACAATGTGATCAATGGCTATAAATTAATATTATGAGCTATGACTTGGCATTTAAAAAATTTTGCACATTTTTGCATACTTTTTTAATATTGTACAAAGTAAATTTATCAACGCTTCTTAGTTTTCTGTAAACATAAAATGAATTGAATGTTTATAATTGGGGCAGAGATCAATTTTGTGACAGCAATAATATTTAAAACTATGCCAAAACGTTTAATAGTTCTTCTTTGTGCGGATTACATCAGAACTAGCAAGTAGCTGTTTATTAAAAGATAATCTCACTCTACAGAGCAAGGTATTGAGAAAAATTCCTTTTATTTTTATGGACACAAGGAACACTAATTCAATCTTGATGTTTAGTGCATACCGATATCACCATAAAATTTATAAATACCTAGACGTTTTAAATTTTGCTTATAACCTGAAGGCAAGCATTAAAAATGTTCAAAAGATGATTTGATTAATTAAAAAATTATGTTTTAGTGTTTAAAGAATATAATTTGGTTAATGTTTCTTTAGGTAACAACTCCGCCATGGCCGATGTACAGACGGAAACCCCTTCCTTGGCAGAAGCCCCGCCCAGAAGGTGACTCAGAACCTCATCAGAAAACCAAGAAGAAGAAGTAATCCTGAAAACAAGAATATTCCATAATGCTAATTTATTTGTCTGCATTTATTTTATAGGTAATTTTAAAAACTACTGGCAAACTTGATTAAATTTGGTTGTTGTGATTAGTGTGCACAATTGTTGTTAAAGTTAATTAACTTGTATCTAGTTTTATTTTCAAAATAAATAATTGGATTCCTGGTTTTGAAATCTGTTTTATAAGTTTTATGACGATTCAGCCAAAACACCTACCGACTGAGCATGGAAGTAAAAGTATTAAATTAAAATATAACTAAACAAATCAAATCACAAATATTTAAAGCTCTATTTGTGAAGAGGCGTTTTAAAAGTAAAGCTTATGTCCTTGCTTTTCGTTCTCGGAAGAAGGAGAAGACACTGACCAAGTATTTGTGACTGACACAAATATTTAAGAATTTTAAGAGTCATCAGCCTTTTCAAACTAAACAATGTATAAAAAACTGAAACACTTATATTGGTATAGTAAAACTACCAATTCTTGCTTACTCTTAATATAGCACAGCATACGTTAACTATACTGAGCCAAATATAATCCTTTAATTATTTCTCCTGGGCCAATTACTTCGAGTGCAGGTTGGCCTTAGGCCCTGTACACATGAAGTCAACGCTGTTTTTAAGATGGCGTCGGCGTTCTTGATTGCAAAATACATTGGAGCTTATGGCTGTTCACATGCACGCTCTATCGATTCTGGCGCCGTCCGACGGCGTGGCCGAGGTGTTCTACCTGAACCGCGCGTGCCGAGTACCACTGGTTAGAGCGTACACATGAGAGCAGTTGGCCGCCTTTGGCTTGCGTTCGCGTTCAACAATGAAAGTCAATAACTTTGATACCGATTCCTACTCTTTGGAGCAGGGCTCAGAATTATTGGAACATTATTAAAAAGCTACGTTTTTCATTCCTAATTTATAATTTTGCCATGACTTATTAATTTTTATTTTGAATAAAATTACATAGAAAAAATACTTAAAATATATCCTGTTACTTTAAATATTACTTCTACTGTCTGTCCATATGGTTAAGTTGTTTACGCTATGCCTAACAAAGTTCTCACTGGATGCCAAGTCGTCCTTCACAATAACTAACAATTCATCAAAAGATAACACAGACATTCAGAAATAATTAAAAAAACTTGGGTCCATATTCCCTCAAGTTTCATTGCTACACTGGAGGACATTGTAACCTTACATCTGACCTTCTCAGGGTATATGTGGAAATGGCAACACTGTTCAACAATCTTCTACCTCTGAAATAATTAAAACATTTATTCTAATTTGGCCAACTTCAACTAAAACTTGCCAAGCTATTAGAAGGTTGATAATTTTTTTTAAATAGGGCTACCCAGAAAAAGTTTCCAAACCTGATACATATTTAAAAAAAATTGAATAATATGTCTACTGCAGAAACTGCTCCGGTATGTGAGTCATATCTAAAACGGAAACTATCCTGAACCCGGGAGCTCGGCGCAGAGCATTCTTAGAAGAACCTTGTTTAATTAACAGTTTTAATTACCTATATACAAATAGACATTGTGTTGGTGTATATAAGAAACAATAACAAATTATAGTACAACATAGAAAACTACAAGCCACTACAGTAAATTTAGAATTAGAAATATATTCTTTACATGATTAAAATTTGGAATTTATTATAGAACACCAGAACTCTGAGGTAAGTGAGTGGTCTATAAATTCTTGCAAACTATAAAATTCGTTGGCAACAAGATAATTTCTAAGTTCTTTCTTAAAAAATTTTGAAGACTTTGTATTTTTACGGGCCGACTCAACTGCAGCGCCCCCAGAGGTGGTCTGGGGGTGACCAAACCAAGGTTGGGTCCGGGACCCCCCGGAAAAGTTTTGAAATTTCAAAGAAAAATAACGTTTTTTAAAGTGGGCCTAGTGTCAACTCGCTATAACAAAAATAACTGACTAAATTAACATAACTATGAATAGGAAGCATTATTTTGTTTTATAAAATGTTTATGTTTAACTAGCACTAGGCAATTAAAAAAACGGTTATTTTGAGGACCTTTTAAAAAAACGGCCTCCTCTTGTTGTTGCTTTTCAGCCGCCCTTTTCTGAAATTTTGTCCTAGCCTACTTGGTTTAGAAAAGCTCATGTTACAGTATTGCCCTATCCTATACACCTCCAGGCACCAACACATTTACAAAAATCAATCAAAATTACTCAACTCAAACGAATAATCACTGTTCAACTCTTGAAATAGAAAGGAACATGTCACAAACAAAATTAGGAATTGCAAGTCTAAATGTACTGTGCATTGCTGCAGTCTACTCTTTCGCAAATAAACAGTAAATATTGATTTTGTTGGATCTAAAGGTATACACTTCAGTTGGTTTGGTGTATGAGAATTATATCTAATTCGAGCAAAAACATGTTTTTTCACTATAAAAACAAAACGGCGTGCGCCACCGCTACCATTATTTGGGGCAGTAGTTATAGCATAGTTCGCTAGAATTCAGGTGATACCAGACTGGCCAACTGGTCTCCATAACCGAGATATCGCGGGTGGCGGCATTGCCCCGGTCTACCCTACTCCTGGACACTTTATCGTGGCCCCCGGTATACTGGTGAATTTAAATTATAGACTGGCAATTTTTTTTGCCATTTATGGAATTGTTGTTTTTTGGAACTTTTAGATAAAAAACAGGTGGAATTTTATCTTTAAGCAATTTTTTGTTAGGTATTGTTAAAGCTACCAACCATATTAGAAGTTTTCAACTTTGTCAAAGCTGTTTCATTTGCATAAACTATTGCTGTGAACCCTGACGTCTCCCATCTCCCACTGGGCCAGTTTGACCATTCTAATTAGGGTCTCCAATGAGCATCGGACCAGTCCTACAATACTCGCGTGGATGATAAAAGAGCAAAAGTCAGATATAGAATAGCCCTTAAGCAACCACAGTCGGACAAATGTATAGCATTTATGATCTTGTTTGAAAAAAATATGGCTTTATAACAAAGTTCCATCTCAAAAGAAAATTGGCAAATCCATAAATTGAAATTTCAGCAGTTCTAAAGGTTTTCTATAAACACCAACAGCAATTACACCTGTTAATGTGGAATGACCCGGGAAAGGTAAGGAATGTCAATAAGCCACGGCGAGGAATCGATTTGCGACTAATCGAAGCAGCTGAATTATCGAACCAATCTGCGAAAACTGGCGAGGAATGCACTTATTAATTAGGCCAGTTCAAGTGTGGCGAATAGTGTGAAACTGGCGTGCAATCGTCTGAACCTGGCTTGCCAGCTGCATCCAGGGTGTGTGTGTGGGGGTGCTTTCTTCTCTTCCTCCTTCTGTATCTTCGTATACTCTAGAGTCTAGACCAACAAGTAACACTATTGTGCCTGTTGTTTAATGGAACTAAGACATCAATATGATAGAAAATTAATACAAAACCAGGCCGACAAGCAGCTAAGCACTAAAGCGCTGCTGGCATGAGTGAATCGAATTTCCTTTCCAATTTGTTACTCTATAACTCGCTCCACTCACAGCTTCGCTTCGACCTTTGGTTTCTGATTTTCATATCTATTACGACGAGTGTTACGAGGCTGTTCGCTACGCTCTCGGCCCTGCTTCGGCCTTCGGCCTCAGACTTATGGTGTTTTTTACTGGAAGTTAAACTACAGGGTTATTCAAAAAGAATGTCCTACTTTCATTCTACTTCTACTTTCATTTATAGTATGAGTGGTTCATGAATAATTTACGTATGGTTGAAAAGAAGACTTTTTAAAGTTTTGTTTACATATACTGAAAATTAATTTCCGATTTTAATTATAACACAAGATATTTTGCGTTCTTGAATTTCCAAAAGCCAGTCAGTTCATTTCAGCTAGAAATTCGTCGTAGATTTGTGATTTCCTTTGTGAGACTATTAAGGGCGAGGGTTTACGTACCCACTTTGACAAACATCTAGATGACCTGCAGGAGCAGGACCGTAGCAGAGTTTCAGTAAATTCCATAAATTAATATTAACTTCGTTATCTACGGTAAAAGAGTTTGATTATCGGCTAGAATATGCCGAGCAGTCAGGGAGGACATGGTGAGCTTTTATAGAAGTGTACCATGGAAGACAAACTTTGGAAAGTGCTCTTTTTACTACTATTTAATTTATGTATATCTAAGTAATAATTAACGAAGAAAAGTTGTTTGAAAGTAGGACATTCTTTTTGAATAACCCTGTACATATCTTTAAAGGAAAACTCATTTAAAATTTCAATAAAATCGGACTACACATTCTGCTGTTATAGCGAGAAATCACTTTTTTGGCCGCCATTGTGAAATTACGTGATAGATTTGAATGATTTCTGGTATATTGAGAAACAATAACAAACTGCATACTTATTTCAACCCTATTTTTAGGTGAAAAGTCTCCCGAAAAGGAAGGTTCCGGTAGTCTGATTTTGCTGGTTAACGAATTCAACCGAGATATTTACAAAAGATACATTTATACCAAATTTGGTAATCCTATCTGTAGTGATGATACACATAATTATACTGTATACATATACCTATAGTTATATACATATGTATGTACATATATAAAGTCTTGTAAAAATGCTCAAAACGTGTTCTAGGGCTCAGGATCGGTGCTCATTTCGTGGTCCAGGGCTTGGGTCTTACCATGCTGACGACTTGAATATCTCATTTTTCCATAGGAAATTCTATAAAAACGGAGTTCTACTTGAGAAATTCTGGATCAAAACAATTGAATCATAATGTGTGTATAAGTTTGACACTTCATTGAAGTCAACCAGTCAAGTAGTTTATCTGAGTGTAATCAACCACACTTTACCCAACCATGGTTAGTTTTCCACGATCATGATTGAGTCTTGCGAGGGGCAAGATTAGTTCCAAAACGGCGATAGTAAAATTATTTTACTTTTAAAACATACCGCACAGTTGTTAGGTTAATAAATACACAAATAGGCCTACAGTGTTTTACATTAAAGCTTTTAAGTAACTCTCAGTTTTTTGGCTTCAAAGACAGAACTTGGTCTGGGGAAAACGAAACCCCAGTAATACGAGTAAAAGGGGTCTTTCCAGTTATCGTTTTCAAGGCACCGAATGAAACCATTTGTTCTGAGAAAATATATTCAAACTCATGATTTGAAGATTCTTTAGTAAGTGACTTTCAAGATGTTCAAATAATGTGGATACACTTTCTCAGGATACACGGTTTCATTAACCGCCTTGAATGATTTGTGCGTTTCGTATCCTCCCCTCATTGATGTAACTGGCAACAGCGTGCGTCATGTCGTAGAATCAGCTGATTTCAAGACACGCGGTAGCTGGTGTCGACTGACATGACAGTTGTGGGAAGCTGAGGCTTGGAAGCCGTGATCGCCTCAGGACCAAGGGACTCACACGCCAACCAACTGAGAACCGACTTGTGCTTGCCTGTCTAAAATGAGCAAAACAATGAACTGGCAATAACTAGAATTTTAATAAAAACAGGTTTGTACACCTAATGTAATAAGACATCACGATCGGTAAACGTTTATTAATAAAAATTAAATGGCGGTCGATTTTGTGAGGAATTTTAAACATCACTCGGTTAGTGGTTTCTTTGTCATGAGGCTAAAGCTAGAGGGAATTTCAATTCAGTTTAAGTCCTCTTTCAACACGTCAAATTTTGGGAGACTTGGCTTTCCTCGCTGTAATCTGTAAAACCTTAACGATAACACTGAATATTACACTTTTGCCCCTAATATTCATGATAAGTACTCGGATTAACCAAATTTACGCCAGGGAGGATAGTCAATTAGTCATAGATGAAAAAGTACCAAACAAAACTTAACTATTTTTAGATAACACATTTTTTGCTCGTACTCTTCAAAAGTGAAATTTCATCCCAATAGTTTTTCCTACAGTTACTTTTTCTCCTGCGTATGTTCAGAGAGCTGCGTTTAATTATAGCAAACCGCAAATTGTGTATTTAACTACTATACTATACTCTCCTCACAAGGTAGCAAGCTAAAATCGAGAGTTATCATTTAAAATTAGTATTATTAATTTTGCAAACTGTGGTCACCATGAATAACATACTGATGTTAAGCTGATAGCTGTTTAAGGGAAAATAATATGACTCCCCTATATTCGTTGGCAATGAGGCTTGCATAACATGTAATAATGTTAATTGCAAATAATATTAATTTAGTTGGTGAAAGTACGTTGAGTCATACCCCTATATTATTTGAACCTTCCTTGTAGCAACAATGCAACCAAACCCTTGAAATATTTACCAAACCCATAAATAGCTCGTAAAAATCCATCAAACCCCAATCAACAGCCAACTCTTATGTAAATTGATCAAATTCTGAATTCCTCAATAATATTCACAGGGTTCCAGTATCACGCATGGAACCCTTTCCCACCCTGGCAGACATGTCGACGCTGCTGGTATTTTACTAATTGCTGACCCAAATCTGAGCGCGGCTTCTCACGGGCTGATATTGGTGCGCGATTTCCCATGTGCTCTGCTCTCTCTCGCCGCGCCGCGCCGCAAGCCACTATGCGCGGTGCGCGTGATACACGCAGCCACTCTACTCACTCTACTGTACATTATAATAATAAAGGCTACTGTGTTACCCGAGGACACGAGCCTGCTTCGGCTCGCAACCGTTTAATTACACTGATAATTGTAGCTGGTTTCGAAACAGGCGAGTGTTTAAATGTGAAGGATTCCTGTGCGCGCAGGCCGGTGCGCGTGGTGCCACGTGTTTTCATATGGGTACCAGGTTGTCAATGGGATGATAAGAATAAACCAATTCTGTGACATTAGTCAGTCACCATCACGGCTTAAAAATATTTTATTAGCGAGGGAAAGTGCATGATAATCTTTCACCACGAAATTAATGTTATAAACAAATTAATGTTTTATTTTGTTAAACAAAAGGAGTTGTATCCAAATACTCCATGGAATAGTTGTGGTACTAAAACGTTGTATTTCACTTCAAAATATCATAGATTTGTCTTACAATTTCATTAATCATTCGAATTATTCCTCTCTGCTCAGGATGTGTCAAACCACAGACAAACTAGAACTGATTGGGATTGTCGTCTAACCAATTAAACGGTGTCCGTACAAAAAAAGCCTCGTGACGGACTTTTCACACAAGTTCTTGAGCTTTTAGGCACTATTTATTGATTTTGGCAAGGTTGACCATCTGACTCCTGCCTTTGAAGCCAAACATTCATGGACCACCGTTTTGTGTCTCCCGAATCAGCAGTTTGACTTGGGTTTAATACCACAAGAGTGAATGTCTTCACAGGTTTAAGTGAGTAAAAGTGCTTATTTAGGAAAAAGCAAGGTAGTTGTTAGTGAAGCATCTAATGAATTTAGCATGTGGTGTCGTTTTACATGTTTTTAACATTCTGAGTCGAATAAAACGCAAATCTGTCCATATAGCTCCTTAGTTAAAAATTTGGTTGGTTTAAATCCAAAAAAGCTGGAATGAAAAAGGAGGGTATGTATTACAGAGAAGGGTCTAACGTCAATTGCTATTCCGTACAGTTTGATATGTTTTACAAGCTTAATTTATCACAATCCATCTTATATAATTTTAACCATTCATAAACAAAATTTATTTGGTTTTAAGGTAAAAAAGCTTATGTTTACACAAAAACTTTTTCATTAAGCTTCGCAGCGTGCAAAAACACTTGTAAAACGTCACCTCACACGCCAAACTCATTATATAATGTCGTTTAGCGAATACCCACCATTATGTTTCTAAAATAACTACGTTATTTCTGTATGAAAGTACTTGTTATTGACTGAACACGTAAAAATTATATGTGAGTGCAGAGATCTATCGTGAATTTGAAGAGGATTTTCAGTTGCTCAGTACCGCAAATTTGGTTCTCCCCAATTTAAATTAACTCGTGCCCCATCATCCGTAATAATCATGGGTAATTTAAATTAACCATTTACCCGGAAAGGTCACTACATTGTTACCAAAGATTCCAAAGATGTTAACAAACTAGTCGTTCGCAAAGATGTGATGTTCAACAGTCAACTCTTCCATGTGTACTAAAATGGCATGATATGACGAGTTAAGAGACGCATAATTCATTTCTCTACCCCCACCACAACCAATGTACTGTCAAAACCGTCAGGTTCCCGCGTGTCACCCAGTATATTATGAAATACCTTCCTGCCATGGCACCAATCATAACTTCCAGTACGGTACATAATTTTCAAGGGTCAATATGTTTCTACGATTTTGAACCCAATGCCTATGAAATCGTGGATGGGTTAACCAGACGCCATTATATTCTTTAGACGCTGCGTATTTGCATTGATCTCGTTTTAAATGAACACGTGATCTCGTCTGTCGTCTCACACAGCTTGCCAACACGGCGGCTTTGTTTTCACCGAAGGTCCGCGTGAGTGACAGGCGGCCGCAGCTCAAAGACTGCCAGTAGCTCGCTCTTCGCCACTTCAGCGCCCAGGAATGCCTCAACAATCACAAAGCAGGCGCCTCCTCAACCTCCACACCTCGGTTCCTACCTCTAATTACAACCCGGTAAGTATCTGTGAGCAAGACCTCTTGATGCTCTTCAGTCTACGCCTTGTCTAGTCTTTCTAGAGGTCTATTGTTTTGATTTTTTCTATAGTCGAGAGCTTTGGTTGAACTGAACGATTATGGAGGGAAGCATCGTGTCTACACGAAGACCTCTGACCTTTTAAGAGAAAGGTTGATCTTTGACTTCGGAAATGATTTATACAGTTCCTTTTGGTTATTACACAAGACGAGTTCTAAGATGAGAATCGACCTCATGAAATGAGTAGTCTACATATGAGCGATCTATATCTGTTAACAAAAAAGGAGAATTAAACAGAAACCAGTAAACACTTGAACATTAAATGATATACCATCAGCGCAATGCTCAAGTCTATCGAATAGAAAAGAGAGCTCCAATGATCACCAAGAGCAGATATGGACAAGGAATTGATCAAACCGGAGCTCTAAGGCTGAGTTGTATTTCTATCCCCAAGACTCATAAAACCCGATGACCGAATCTTTGACTAACAATTAATTAGGGATGTCGTTACTCGCCTTGGATTCCACGGTACTCCATAGATATAAACTCTATGGTGTCAGGTTAATCATTCGGTAATACAAAGTCCTGCTGATATTTCCTCATTTGAAAAAAAGAAGTGAGCCTGGACCTAACGAGTCCTCCTCACCCTGCTCACACCAGCTCTAATCGAACACGAAAGCGTACAGAAGCTGTTTCCCAGGGCTTTTTGTTATGAAAGTTGGTAAAAAATCAACTATGTGAATATCATTAAGAGCCAGGACTTGTTTCTCCGCGATATGATTTAATAATTCCCGGGCGGGATTATGGGTAGCCGCCGGGGAGAGGCGAGCGGCTTCTGTTTTTGTAACAGATCTATTATAAGTAGCCGGTCGGACCCACAAGCCAGTCGCTTTGATCTGAAGCGACTATTTATTAAAATCAAACAGCGAAATAATTCTGAGCTCGCCCGCTTCAGATTTTTCAATTGACCACGGCGCCATTTCATTATCAAGTCAGTTTTGAGGACAATGCTTTCGGGCATTAAGCACTAATATTGTACCTTGCTTTGTGTTTGACAACATTATAATAAAACACTAATGATAACAAATTTCGGGGTTAACATTGTCAGATAAGAACAAAACGTTTAGAGGCGTTCTCATAAATGTTACTGTGAAGAGTAGTTTAAACAATCGTCATACTATTTATTAATTTCTTGACAAAACATAACACAAATAGTTCAAAATACAACACAATTACAAAATTTGTCAGATAAATATGCGCATAATATTCTTTAACCTGTATAAATCAGTCGATCCAACCACCATTGGTCGGCGTTATTTTGAAGTCCCTTCTTGAAGTAGTCTGGTAGGCGACTAGGGAGCTTTCTAAGATGACTCTTTTCATTCAGACAAAGTTTGCATGGAGAAAAAGTAAGTTTGTAGAATTTTGTGTATTGTGCTGGCGAAGTCTTGATGTCTCGGGAAAATTAATGCAAAACACATACATGCTAGAGAAAAGCCTATTGCAGAGCTGGTCGGTTTCAGAACTGTACAGTTTTGTGATTATACGAGCCAAAAGTGTGGAAACGCCTTTATAACTTTTAACCAGTGTTTTCAGCGCAACCGAATTCGGTACACTTTATTAAAGAAACCAAAGTCCTTTTAGTGCATACTGACACTTTGCCCCACTTTTCAAAATGGGGGATTGGGGGTAGCCCCATAATTTTCATAGGGAAGCCCCATCGAGTGACACCTCATTTTGAAGGTCTTAGAAAATGTTGATGAATGCTGAAAATTAGAAGTCTCTATCTTAAACCAGAAAGAAATGGCGTCGATTTTAAGCTACCCAGCTTTTTATGAGGCAAAAGTATGGAAACGCCTTTATAACTTTTTAACCAGTTTTTTCAGCGCAACCGAATTCGGTACACTTTATTAAAGGAAACCAAAGTCCTTTTAGTGCATACTGACACTTTGCCCCACTTTTCAAAATGGGGATTGGGGGTAGCCCCAAAATTGTCATTGAACATTTTGAAGGTCTTGGAAAATGATGATGAATGCTGAAAACTAGACGTCTCTATCTCAATCCAGAAAGAAATGGCGTTGGTTTTAAGTTACACAGACTTATAAGTCTACCTCCCCCCCAATCACCCATTTTGAAAACTGGGGCAAAGTGTCAGTATGCATTAAAAGATAGTTTTGATAACTTTAATAATATGTACCACGTTTGATTACACTGAAAACACTGGATTCAAAGTTGTGAGGGCATTTCCACACTTTCCCGTAATAAAAGTCTGTGTATCTTAAAATGGACGCCATTTCTTTCTGGGTTAAGATAGAGACGTCTAGTTTTCAGCATTCATCATCATTTTCTAAGACCTTCAAAATGAAATGTCACTCGATGGGGCTTCCTATAAACTGGGGCCAAGAGCCAGTATGCATTGAAAGGTACTTTTGTTTCCTCTAATAAAATGTACCGAGTTATGTTGCACTGCAAAAACTGATTAAAAAGTTATAAAGGTGTTTTCACACTTTCGCATAATACAAATCTGTGTAACTTAAAATCAACGCTATTTCCTTTTGGGTTAAGATAGAGACGTCTAGTTTTCAGCACTCATCAACCTTTTCTAAGACCTTTAAAATGAGGTGTCACTCGATGGGGCTTCCCTATGGAAATTATGGGGCTACCCCAATCCCCATTTTGAAAACTGGGGCAAAGTGTCAGTATGCATTAAAAGTTACTTTAGTTTCCTCTAGTAAAGTGTACCGAGTTCGGTTGCGCTGAAAACACTGGTTAAAAAGTTATAAAGGCGTTTCCACACTTTTGCCTAACCCTGTATTAATTGCAGCTGCAAGAATATGTTAATTTATTTATCATCTCGACGACCTTCATGGCAACTATGTTTACTAGTTAAATCATCAACTATTTTCTATCACGTCTTTGTATTGCCTTAAGATGATCTTAAATACGAAGGGTTGAAGCGTATACGTCACAAGAATTAGCAACGTTTTGGATTATTTCGACGGATTTCCACGGTAATTGGTAACCCTAAGGACATCAGTGCACTCTCAATCAAATTTTGAAGCATGGCAAATTCAACTCGGACTATCTGAGAAGGAGTTTATGAACTGCCGTTCTGTGTCTCCCAGTTCTAGCTCTCTTTGCCTCTAGTGTCATTGGAGTGAATGTCACTTCCTATTTTGAGATCGCATTTTGGCTTATACAATATACATTTCCAAAGTTTAAAGGTAAAGCCACGTGAGCAGTCTTAGAATTTTAAAAACTGTAAAGCATGACTCTCTTCTAAATCTTTTTGCGATTGTGTACACTGCCTTATTTTGGAGAGTAAATGAAAATTCTGGAAAGGTTTGCGTTTGAGCAACCACTTCACAGAGCCAATCTGTAAGGCAGGTACGGATAGATCTACTTACGTCGTCATTAATACCTGAGTTGGGCAGTATTGTGTTAGGGTTTTGAAGACAAAGTGCTTCACGCAAACACGATCTACGTGACATTCAAATCAACCCTCGATCGGAGTGCATTTTTAGAAATTCGGTCAAGTAGATTTCTTTGACCTCAGTACCGTCTGACATGACTGTAGGATTATCCGATATAGTCCTTAGAAAATGTGTACCTTTTTTAATAATGTTAGATAACTTATTATGATTTTTAACCCAAAGAATATCTTAAAACATACCACGTAGCCCGTTTCCTCACAAATGCCAAACGTAATTTAGGAAAGCGGGGAGTGGAGAGCAGCAGGGACGCAGGTGATCTCATAGCTCACGGTGCTCGCAAACACCAATGAAGAGATCAGGCTGAAAGGTGTTAGATGGGTAAAATATCGGCGCAAATCGAGCCCCCATTACTGACCATAAGTCAGTGGATAATTTGCCAACTCTACGCGCTCCATCCACACCTCTGCTGCGGTTAGTTATCGTCGCTTATCTGTTGATACCGCGCCGCGCCGCGCCAACAATCAGCTGATTTATGGCGGATCTTCATAACAGGATCATTTTGGCGGCAAATTGCAGCCCGCAGAGCATCGTGCTCAGCTGTTCGCTTTCGTGTCATCTTAAATTTATGAATATGCCGATGATGCTGTATTGTTGAATGTGGAAAAACATGTTTTCTCGGTTGAAATGGATCTTGACATTTTTATATAGTACTTGAGCAGTCGGTAATGCCCAAGCTTTCTGAATCACCCTGTATACTGCCTATATGTACTGTATACCACATACAGTTAGTTGAGAAATATGTAACCTTAAAAGATTAGAAAGAGTTAAACTCACTTAGAATTGCTTTCTTAACCAAAGAATATTTGGAAATAGCATTTATTTCACAGAAACAGGAACATTGTACTCGTAGTTCGTCTAAAAGAAAAAAAGTTTAATTCTGAGATTACCTTTTAGAACCATTCAGTAGGTCACCCACAGCTCTCCCACAACATAACGGGACCTCAAACACGTGAAGGCTTCCAGAAGACCAGAAGGGTTGCCAGATGTCGAGGGTGTCCGATGCTTCCGAGTCAGTGGTTCGGCGGAGGGCGGTGACGGTGGCAGCATTCCGTTCCAGACGATCTGGTCCACAGGGAGTCGCTCAGCTGCTGCGCCTTCACCACCCTTGGAACAACGATACATGGTTTTTTACCGCCCCCGGGCTGAAGGGCGTAGGCGGCCTCTTGACTCTGACCTATTTCCGGAGGCGAATCCGATACCGACCCGCCCCAACAAAGGACTGCATACGTTTAACCCTTCCAGAATATCGATGGAATCTGAGATCTGCATGAGAAAGAGAAACAACCCCTTGTCAAGGAACAGAACCTGTAACTTGTACACTTGATCAGAAGTGGTTCTTCCGAGCCGGTGGAGTTGTATAAAGCGTTGGACGGGGGTTATTTGATATTTATACCGTGTTTTTAGACTGAATTTTCTAAATACGCATGTGAAGACAAAGTATTCAATGACGAAGCTTTTATCATGAGTGTCTGTTCAAACGTAATAAAACAAATGTTACGTGTCCCGAAATTTTCCTAAATGAGGTGGATTAAAACAATACGAACTAGAAAACAGGCTGAAAGAAACGGACAAACCGCCGTCTCTAAAGAAACAAAACAAACCAAATTCTTAGCAGCACAGTTCATATATTTGCTTGCCCTCACACAGTTGGGTAAAGAAGAGCGGAAACATGTAATAGTTCATACAATGCGTGCTGTGTGTATAGTAAGCAAGTAATGAATGGTATGGGATACTCTAACAGTTAGGTAAGCCGTTGATTAGGCGCTATTTAACCCACTACCGGCTGTTTGTATGGAAATCATGTCTCACGCTGGCTATCTATAAATCAAACAATCAAGGGCCCGCAGGCAACATACCGGTAGCGTAGCAATTTGTAGCATTGTTCCTGCATATCCGCCGCGGGCCAGGGTGGGACATATCACACGTAGTCAAGTGTAACGCTCATACAAGGGAGAGTAGGCAGGGCCATTAGATGAAGAGGAAGTTAGAGGTGAAAGGAACGTTACATGTTTCCGCGAGAAGACGGAAAGAAATATTTCAATATCATTAGCTCACTGTACGAAACGGTCTTATAATCTCCGTGGACCTAAGCCTGCTAAAGGTAATATTATATGAAGTGTCGCAGGCCCTTAGAAGAATAAGAACTTTGCTAAAACTTACTCGCCAGACGCTTTCGATTAATTATATTTGTAATTCAAATATGGTAGTGGTAAACATAATAGTCATTATCAACGCTGAAAGCAATGCCGAGATACGACAATAAACATTTCACCAAACCGAATTGCCATTCTGAAAGAGCAGAACGTGAAATTAAAACTGGGGATCTTCTATTGACTTGAAATGATTCAAAGGATCAATTGTCGTAGGGTCATTCAAAGTCTTTAAACAGAAATTGTATATAAAATTACAAAAATATACATTCAAACATTTTAGATAACAAATTATTACAAAGCACTTTGCATTTATCCCGTGACTTGATCAGCTTACAACCTGGCAAGTTAATCTTCGTGGGATCATTCGAAGAAGTACCAAAATAAATCACCTTATCTGCCCAAAAGGGGCCTAGATAGCAGTGCTATTTAACACATTAGAAATCACTCCGACACCTTGCGCCTGGTCCTGCCCGCGGCACGCTTATCAGCAGTTATCGATCAGGATCAGCTGATTGCTAATGAATGGCGAGCACTCAGCAGCTGACGCCTCAGGTGTGAACAGATCCCATCATCACGAGCCATGCGTCAGCAGCGGACAGCGAGATTTGGTAATGTGCTGTTTATTTATTGGACACCCGCGCTCCTCGCTCTGTTATTAGCCGAGCGGCTTGCAAGCGTGGCGCTGAAAGAGCTAAGTGGTCGGAAATTGATGGCCGCGAGAAACTTGGTTATCGGAGGATGGGCGATGCCGTTTGGGCTGCGTTGTTTGATGTAAAACTACGCAGAAGTCTTCATTGGCGATACAAGCATCGGAATACTTTCTCGAGATCTTGCTAGAAAGATAGAGCTCCGGTGGTACTACTAAGTGGCAAAATTATCTCCCTTTTTTAAAGCATGAGTGATTTTTGTGGTTTGAGTGAGGGAATAGTTCCCGAGGGAAAAGGAAATTAAAAAATCAAAACTGATCAGTAAATTTGGACTTTTATAACTTATTATAAAACAGATTGTTATAAAAAACAAGTCAAAATTTACTGATTAGTCTTGATTTTTAATTCCCCTTTTCTTCGGGAACTGTTCCCTCCACCCGAAACCGCAAAAATACTAAAAAGGGCGATCTTTTTGCCTTTTAGAAATACTGCCCGAGCTCTATCTTGCTAGTATCTAGCAAGATATTGAAAAGTATTCCTCGTTCGACTCGCGAGAATTTTTCGGAAAGCTAAATCAGTAAACAAACAATTTTGGATTCCTAGTGGAAAATTGGTAACATAAGCAGTTGCCAGTCCAGCCGATAGGAAACAGAAGTAGTAAAAGTGCAGAAGAAGTAAGTGAAAGTAAAAAAAGTATGGTTCTCGACTTTATTAAAACTTAAAGCTTTCGATTGTGTCGATCACACCATTTTGTTTCAGATATTGGAGTACTACGGGAAACGACAGTACCTCTCTGAATCATATTTTAGTAATAGAACAAATTGTGTAGATATTTCATACGTGAAAGTAATTGGTTTGAATACGGTGTCCCATACTAAGTCTTCTGCTGTTTTTGATCTGTTATGGCATAAAAGGCTGGGAGACACAAGACGTAGTCCATGAAATCATTGCTTCGCAGACAGGAGTGCAAAATGTTAACACACTGGGACTCTCATAGTCGTGTGCTATACACTAGTTTGTACCTAGGACAGATTCGAATGAATGATTGAAAACCTATGAAAATCTGGAGGTTATCTGAATTGTTTGCTGAAAAGAATTTACTCAGTCGAGTAACGGACATGCACCGCTGCAATACTCGACATTACAGCATGATCTCTCAGAGGAAGCTGTCATATAATATGGTATGCACAACACTGTTCAACTGACTGTACCAACTGAGATCAAGAGCCTGAAGATCACACTGGACAACTGACAGGGGACCGTTTACACGCTGGAAGATTCTCTGTACTCAGATTTCCGAGCTATTGACAATGGAAGATGTACTATTGAACTAGTAAAATTTTGACGCAATTAATTTTTGCTGAGCAGCAAATGAAGATATTTTGACGTAGAGTTCATGAGTCGTAAACTAAACCTACAGCATTAGTATTTTGCGCTTGAATAAGAATAGTATTCCCTCAATTTCCATTAGTAACTATTAATAGAAACTTGCCCATTAAGTGTTTTCTACCTATTAACATTTCACAGAAAGTTGCCTACTTTGATCATCCGTATTTGCTTTTCTTAACGTGTACACATTTACACTAACCATTCTTAACGGGAAAGTAGCGTGGGTGGTACTTGTTTTAGACCATATAATGCCCCCCACACCACCTTCAACTCAAACTGAAGAGGACTAATTTGTTAGATAGGAAGAGGTTCCTCGCAGGGTTCCCACAGACCGGGGAAACTCTTGACACTTGTGTATTGTGATGCAAATGGCCGCCATCTTGGAGAGAGCCGTCTTGCCGGGGATTGGTGACTCTGACGAGTGTCACTTATGGAGAATGCTTGCTTGTTATGCTGTATTGTGTGATCCGGGCGACACTGACGTACAGGAAGTCAGGATGAAAGAGAGCAGTAGAATATGCTGTGAAAGAGCTTCTGAATAATTAGGATAGACGTCATTTCTTTAAGTGTTTAACTAGTAGTTTTCTTGGGATTTCTTTAAATACGTTTTAGGGGACGCAAAGTCAAATTCACCCATAAAAATTATATTCGTAAAAAATCGACTAATTTGACGGTTTGTTTATGCCTAGAGAACAGTTTTGACCAAGAGAGCACAGTATTGTAAAATAAGACTTTCCAAAAAATGATGATCCCATCAAATACTTTGGAATCGACGATGTATAAAGTATGTTCCTCAACTGCAAGCCAAAGCATATAGAAGAACGAGACAGAAACCATAGAGTTTCCTTATAGAATTTTATTTTTTTTAATGGACAGAAAAACGAATTTAAGAGGCCCAACCACAACTACTAGACTAAAACGGATTAAACGCTAGAAGAACGCCAATTTCTTTAGTTTAACTTGGAAGTTAAGATTTATAAGCAAGGCTGAGAGGGTGTTCAGAGTTTTTGCAACTTACTTTGACCAAGTGGTTTACTTTGTACTGTGTATTATGGACACCTGGGACATCTACAATTGTCGTATTTGAGTTTGACAATTCATGCACGAAAAAAAATATCATCAGCTGTTGTCACTACTTATTTGTTTATTATTACGTATGGTGAACTGACTGCGTGACTCACGCGGGTGTGTGGAGGACAGGTCTCGGGGAAATGCTTTGAAAGATTATTGCGGTGGCAAACACGACAAGCGGCGATGACAGGCGGCTCTTTGATCAGCTGGGCTGTCCGATCAAAGATCAACACTGAAATCTTCATAATTGCGATCAGTAGGTGGCGGTGTCGTCTCACTGAGGCTTCTTAGCGTCTGCTGCATTAGCTCTCGGTGAAGTTTTTAATCGCTGATTGATCAAGCACGCAGAACAAATATTTTTTGAAGGTAAAATTTGTTTGATTTAAATTTTGTTTTAGGGCCAACCTGAAGTATAATCGGATATGCTCTTAAATTGGGGATTTCTTTGTATCTCCAAAATCTTTTTGTAGCCACAGTTTTGCTTGACTATAAGTAGTCAAATCTGCTGTGAAGAAATCTGGTTGGTTTCAAGTCAACCCCAATTGGTTTCGATATTTTATTTGTCTAATACCTAGGACCTGAATTTTTAAGAATGTAGAAAAGTGGTTGCAATTTGTAGCACAATAATAAACTGGTTTTAAACGATAGTGGAAATATTAGTTTTTTGAGCATGTAGAACTTATCTTTGAAGAAAATAATTACTTACATTGTTCTTATACTCTCGAAGTAGTAAAAATAACCTATTACCACGGGTTTCTCCTGACAAATACGCTTAAGCTAAACTAAATTATTACTCAAATAGTAGAATAGAACATAATATTGGATTTGGTGATAAAATAAACTAACTTAGAAATTCAGAAACCCAATATTTAATAATTTGTTGGACGAGGTCTTTCAATATCAAAGATATTATCTTCAGGTCCTCAACATAAACAAAAACATAAATGAAAATTATTTCTACTATAATTATACATTAAATGTGGCACACCTATAGCTAAATATGTCACAGTTATTAATTAAGTTTGTCTAAGTTTTGTCCAATTAGTAAAATTATCTGTACACAGCTTTCATTCTTTAAATTAATCTTATCAGGGTGGGAGTTACCCTTTATAGAATATGAGATTGAATACATTTTAACACAGATTTGGTTTGGTACAGTTTTGAAATGGTTTCCCTCGCAAACGCAAGTACGCAATTAAACACTTTCATTCCAGACTCAAACACCAAATAATTCAGAGTCAGAGAAACGATGAAAGCAGAGTAATTACAGTTAAACACTCACGACCTCTCGAAGGCTATAATGTCACGCATTATCGCTAAACTCTACGGCATTAACAGCTAAAACCAGTAGCCATAATTATCGGCTTCCGTTTCTTAGAACCGATCACCAGAATCAGCCTTATTCATGTGGGGCTATCATTTACAGAAGCTAAATCATCGATATAATTTTGCGACCGGATTACACTAGTTGTAACCGGTTAGGCTTGAGTAACCATTTATTAGCGCAATGGGCCTCAGCTCTTTGGCAACAGCCGCACGCCATCTTCAAGTGGCAGTCAGTGGAAGAACTTGTAGTCGACAGCTGTGGGAGTAGTAGAAAGGAGGTAAATGTAATTTAATCACAGAGAATAAAATTCAGGTTTGTATTCAACATTGTAAGTAGCATTGAAACAAGATCAACAAATTTTAATTTCGTCAAAAATAGTCAAACATGTAATAGCTAGTGTGAAACAGCAACTCTCTGCTATCACAAAACAAGTTCAAGGATATGCAATAGCCTGGAAAGGCTGAAGTTCCTCTCTATAACACTACAAATCTGAGTGAGAAAAAAATCGATCTTTCGTAAAATGGGCCAATGCAATCATGAAGTGTGATCCGAACCATTCCCAGTCCTAATCAAAGTGTGACCTGAAATATCTCAGTTTCAAAGCTATAATATTCTAAACGAGGTTGTATAGATTGATTAATTGTAAAAACTTAAATGAAAAATAGAGCTTGCTAGTTGACTATTACGAAGTACACTATTTCTTGAGAGGAGCCGTCACGGGTTGCTATCGCGTGCGACTCCTGAACTCACCACTCCGGTGGCACGGGTTCGATCACCGCATTCACCACTAACAATTTGTTGATTGACTATGCGGTAAAGCTAGGTAAAGGTCGAGGTTGAGTGGTAGAGAGGACTTCGTAGCCAGGGAACTTCGCTTAAATTTACCTTTTTATTAAACTTTTACCTAGAAAAACTGATTTTCCACAAAACGCGTCCAGTGTGTTGAGTAATCGATGCAGTGCGATTCTGACAGATGCTGGTATGAGTTGTTAGCAGCACGCGACGTGGCTCAGTAGCTCCTATTATCTGTGCCTCGAGGCTACTGATAAGAACTTCTGGAACGTGAGAGGCTGACAAGAGCTCCTCTCTTATCAACAACTGATCATCTTCCCCATCTTGCCCCTAGAGCAAGACGAGCTGCCACATCTTCGTGCGGAGTCCGAATAAAATATACATTGACCTAAATCGATTGCATAGCCAAATTAAGTCTAGCTTTAAAACGTGCAGAAACGCGTTTGGAATATATAATAACAATCCGTGGTTTTACAAAAAAAACACGCGACTGAACGGTGTTTGAGCCAGCATATGATCACATAACCCTCCCACCTGGAAGTGCTACTGAAGTGGATACATCTGGTAAATTGTGGAATCAACCACTTTGAAACTTTCTGAATTGGGATTAGACAAATGAACACACTAGAAGATGAGCAGACCAGGTGAGATAAACCTTTTGTAAAGCAAGACTATCTCAACAAGGAAAGCAAGACTCCTACTAAAAAGAAAATAAGGGCAGCCAAAACATATTACAGTGAAGCAGAACCCAGACGTTCCTAAATGAGCAGGTTTGTCAATGGTCGGCAAAAACCACAATCTCTCTATCGTAGTGATCCATTCCAGCATTTCCTGGGAATCCTAATGAAGTCATGCGTGCTTGTGTGGCAATGCCGAGTCATCTGGATCCATTAACTTGAGACTGATGACGTCTTTCCATGTTGACTTTGTTGTTTGTGTGTTTGTGACTGCTACCGAACTATTTGAAGCAGTTTCTCCGGTCTTACTGACAAATGCGGGTGATTTGTTTGAAAAATAGTCAAGCGGCTCCGTATAAACTCTTACAAACCTTTTTGTCTCCCTGCCTCCTTTACATAACTCGATCAACAAGCAGGTAGTTTTTATAGTTTAAGCAATTATCTTGTTCTTGGTGACATTAAACGCTAGTTAATGTTTGAAATGTAATGGTAAGAAAAGTGAAATCATTCTATAACTAGTTGGAATGTGACATTTGACTTGTTTAACTCCCAAGTTTCTTTCAAAATATTTAGTAAAATATATCTAACACACAATTTTAATGGGATAAGCACATTTTTAGCTAACCCATGGTTAATTCAACAAGTGTTCACGGGTTATAAAGCTTTTGTTTTGAACTATATGAAAAAGGTTCAAAGAGAAACCTGCCAAATTGTTTATAGTTGGCGATTCTATCAACTGATTGTGTAAGTTATTCGTATAGTATAGTAACTTAATTTAAGGGGTCTTGCTAGGACTGATAACTCTTCACTAGCGTTGAGGGCTAGTCGCTGACCAATCAGCTGTTTATTAAGAACAATATTGGCTACAATTGTTATCGAGAAATAGAGTACGAATTGAGTGCCCAATTGCTAAAAACATAAATTGGCTCGTTTACCGCATTGTTTGACGAAACAAGAAGCTAATACGTTTCTTTAAAAACCAAATTACATTGAAATTTTCAGTGAATAATACAGGGTAAAATAATTGTTTTAAACAACTGACATAAGATTTCCAATCTCTATTAAAACAATAGTTATTTGAAGCAATTAACAAATCATGTACTCATCAATTAGAAATCAACTGAGGTTAAAATAACTATTGAAGTACGAAGTAAATTATTACCAGGACAAATTAACAGAGAAAACATTATTTTAAGATATATTAAAGATAACTTATATTCTAAAATCATTCAAGGATCACATTTGCTTCCTGTTGATGCTATCAGTACCCGTTGTTGAGTGAAAGAAGACAAGCCTCTACAAGCGTAACGAACTCTGTTGCAAATTTGGAAGCATTAATTTTCAATAAAGGGGCCCTCAGGACTTGTGTATGTTAAATGATTTCGGTGCAGAGGTCTGATCCTATCTGTCAGAAGAACATCATCCACGACACCAACAGCTGATCACAGATCTGATCTCAGTTCAACGTTCTGGAGCCGAGCACATGTCTCAGAAGAAAGTAAAATCAGATTCCAGTTTTGAGCTTAAAACTTTATATAAAAATCTTTGATAACAGAAATGTTGATTGTGATGATTTTTCAGAACGTTTTAATAATTTATTAGTAGCGTTAATTATTGTAGACTGTTTTTGTGTAAATACTTTTAAATTTTATGGCAGTCGTGATTTTCAATATTTAATTAACGTTGCGTCATGCTGGATGCTTCGACAAAAACATTTAACTACACCTTTCATAGCTGTAGGGTTTCCTATGATTTATGTATGATATCTACATAAAATGCATCCTAATATAAATCATAGAATTAAATGACTTTTACCAAACACATCGGTTTGGTTTTAAAATCAAACACTCTGGATGTATAATTTCTTGACTATTATGTTAAAAATAATCTAAACTTTGAATTCTAAAGTCAGAAACCGTAAAGTAGTTTGCAACCTTCTTGTTAACATGGAAGTGAATATGGACAATATTTCTAGTATTTTGATCAGTCAGTGGCTCTACTAGAGACTAAAAATAACTCCCTCGCAGCGCTATATCTGTGCTTGGGCTGCTGAACTATGTTGATTTTCCTGCCTCAATCTATTCGATCATCTATGCACAATCTACCTACCATAACATAATCTTTGATTTAAATCGTCTCACAGATTCAGATTCGTCGAATGACTGTCCAAGTCGAGTTACTTCATTAGAATAAACATCGAATTGGAAAGGACATTTCGGCCGCAATTTTAATATAAAATAAGTCTTTCGATTAGTCATAATCAAGAATAATCACAAGCCACTTTTGTTTATTAAGCAAACAGGTTTTGCCTGTTGACATCCTACATATAAGGTATGTTTTTTAACAGTGGGTTTGAACTATTGAACTAAATCCAATGCTAGGCTTTATGATTCTGATTCACTCTGTTGAGACATTGAGACCTATGACTAACCACAAAGATAATTGGCAAACAATAACAATAAAATAGTGACAGTTTTAAACTTGAAACAAAGCTAAAAAACAAGTTACTCACACAGCTCTTGACACAAGTCACTTCTCTTAGCCTCTTCACGTTGGTTAAAAATAGCCAAAACAGCCCTGAGTCCAACTGAAGCCATATAACCTGCCATAACGCGGCAGGGAGTGCGGTTTGATTGTTTTGTTGATGTCGGTTGTCAAGACAGATAGCAGCAGGTTGTATTAATCCATGACTGCCGGAGTCAGTGACTTATCTCAACTATTCTATCTAAGTCTGGTGGGCTGATTGATCCGAGGCATTTGTCTCATGTTTGGCCCACGGAGTGCCGCCCTTCAACATTCAAGCGAAGAGGCAATCTCAGGGAGTCATCATCTCTCTGCAGGGGTTCTAATGTCTCTCTTAGCCACTGGGCACAGCTCCTGAACACACAGTCTCTGACGAGGGATACAGTTTTCAAAGTAGTCAGCTGAACAAAGTTTGAACGCTTTAACTGAACTTGGTACTTTATTTATTAGATTTTAAGTAAGATTACTCAATAATTCACAAAATATATAATTAGTAAATCACACATATTGGTAGAATAAATAGTTTATGAATTTCTCGGGTACAACAGAACTATGCTGATATACCATCCATTCCTAGTTCATTAGTAAATGACGTTCTTTTCTGAACACCCAAAATGAAACACTTCAAAATTCAAAATACAAACTACATGAAAGTATCATAAAATATCATAACTATAATCATACATAGGTTTGACGCAGGATCATGTTTTATGTAATGTCTTAAACCTCAAACATTATACTCACAGTTTTTACAACCAGCAGATAAGGAATTATCTCCGAACAATTCCTTAAGATTAGCGGAGGCAATTAAGCGAAGCAAATGAACAGTTAAAACTCACTTAGCGCGAACAAGACTTGATAGAGTTGTTTGGATTGATAATAAACAAGCTGGACACTCGCAGCCGAGCCCAATTTAGAGGAAACATTAACAAAAAAGCTTCTAATTATGTGAGTGTCGAGCGCCCACGCGGCCAGCCGGCGTTTTATAGTCCGGTGTTGTCATTTATACTGAACCATAGTGGCCTGTAACCGGTCCGCTGGAGAATGATCTCAGGATATCTTTAATTGGATTATTCGGGGAAAAATCAACAAATCACTAACTCCCAATTAGTTAAATAATTCATTTATGGAAAATTAAACACTTTTTGAACGAACGAAATTGGTCGAAAGTTTTCAAATGTACGTTTGTCACCTTCGAGCGTTACTTCAGTGGAAGGTGTGTATACTGGCGAAGGCGGAGGACATAATTTAGGAGTTGGTCGAGATTACAGGAGTGCGGAGGTGATGGATGAGCGCAGGAGCGGTGTTGGACATGGGAGGAGGCCGTTAAGCGCTGTGGAACTGTAACCGCGCAGACTGGCTCTTATCTGCGCAAGCTTCCGCCCCTACCTCGCACCTCGCGACGCGCAGCTCGCTCTCAAGTGATGATACACATCTGTAAGTGAATTTATAGGCGCATAAGCTGTGTGAAACATGCATCAAATACCAATGAGGCAAAATATGGTATTTGGAGATTTGACGTTGCTAGAGGGATGAAGAGTCCTGATAAGGTTTGTTCGTGATCGAGTGGGCTGAAATAAATGGCTGACTTTTTTTAAAGTTAGCTCTAACATAACTATTCAAAAAGTGTTTTTGTCTTTTGTTATTAAACTGAAAATGCCTAAGTTCACGAAAGCTAGCTCCGTAAAATTAAAATGTGTGAAAAGTGTTAAAAATATATCATTCATTAATAACTATTCAACCCAGTTGCACCATGAACTTACTGTATGATTTTAACCTCTCCTTTTAGCTAAAGTTATGCACGGACAAAAGGTTTATGGATTGAAACAGTTTAGAATATAAAACACAGTATTTATACACTTATAACTCGGTTCACTAAGTCTATCGATACAAAAGTAAGCATATTTTAATCGAATTAAAACAGGAAACCTCTCTCACATCTCAACTAATGTTGACTTTTTATGTGTATATTTTTGTGCTTGCCCATTGATTATTGAATGACTTTATCAGGCATTTCAGCTGGCATATAGCTATTGCCTAAAACAATTAAGGTTTATACCAATTTTCACAAAATATCTCAAAAAGTTCTTTAATTATTAATTATTTTTAAACATTTATAAAATGGTGGATTACGAGTAAACTAAGCATAAATAAAAAAATGTTACCGGACATTTTCGACTTACTTTTGTATGTAGAATCCGGTTCTGCATAGTGCGCTACACATTTTGTGACACCCCGTACTATGCCTTCACAGCGTCAATGTTCCAGGTGACTTCAACGCGCGGTCAGACAGGCTTCTCACTCATTACCTAACTTGACTTTCCTGGATCCGTATAGGGTAAACAAAACAAGGGATCGGCACATACACTTAAGGGAGCTAAAAGTCCCCACACGAGGTTGTTCACGTTTATATTATGTAGACTAAATGTTAATAGCTATTAATGCAGATGTTACTCACAGATCTATCACATAAGCAGGATACACATTTGATAGTGATATAGATTACGAAAATGCATTTTTGTGTGAATGTTAAACTCAAACCGGCTCTGACTTTAAAATCGCTATATTATAGTTTGCAACAAAGGTAAACAGACGTGGCGAACTAGTTTGTATTAAAAGTTAAAGTAAAATATTTTCAAATCTGTAACGTTTGCATTTAGCGAGGTTTGAGGCTTACCTCATAAATAAAACTATTCCATTGTAAAGTTTAATGTACTATTTAATGGTAAGTACATTTAAATGGGTATGTGAAACGTTTACATACGTGCATTACAGTTTTGTCGTAACAGCCGAGTAAAAATTTCAACTAGATAGATTTAAACTGTTAAGTTACCGCATACATTGAATATATTGCAAAATAAGAAAGTTTAAATAAGGCATCGCTGGCTACTTTCATAAAAATGAACTTTAGCGTGGGGATAATCATAACTTTTGCCCTAACTTTCTGCACAAAATAGCACAAAAAACTCATTGCATGTACTAATGAGTCAAAACTTAACGAGTGTAAGACGCCCCATTCTAAAACCCTTCACTTGTACGAGTTGCCCAAAATTCATAAACCTTACGTCTCGTTATTTACGGTCTTATAATCAGATTCGTGGTTCACCGTAAGGAGCTTTATAAAGCCTTGTTAGTAGTTTTAACTCATTTGTTAAGAAATAATGTCAAATTCATCAACACTCTAAAGAATATTTCCCCTTTATTGGTTGTGCATAGACATATATTTTTTTGTTATCTGTTACAATTGATCAGTCTGAAATATGTCTGTGATTGGTCGTCTGCTTCTCCCAGCCAGCCAGCAGTCAGTCGGTGGGTGGATATTAATAGCCGAGAACTTGCTTGATTTTCCCAAATTGTGGTTGACATCACAAATAAAATTTCTTGGGAAAATAACAAATACAAGAGACAACGCATATTGTTCGGTGATATGTGACTGGTCATCTTATACGCATATTTCTTTTAGGCTAATTCATTTCCTAATGTTTAGAAGCATGTTTTAGGTTACTTTTCACCTGAAGACGGGATCATATTTCAGATCACGAAACGTCGTGTTCTTTTTGTTTACTAACAAACCATGGAAAACGCCCGTAATGATATTTAAACCTCAGGAATTGTACCATCGTCAACCACAAACTTTAAACAAAGAACCACTTTCATGCCAGCCTTACCTTTCGTTGAAACTCTGGCGAGTCCTCTAAAACTATTTTGACATCGCAACGGCATTTTGATACATTTTGACATTAAACACGCATGTCCTGTAGAGACCAGTGTTGAGGGGGGAGGAGAAGGAGGAGGTAGAGAGCGTCAATCACGACAGCAGTGAATGTCCACCGGTCACTGATTGCGGCTCTAAATGCTAATAGCTGAGTGTATGTAAATTGATAGTGAGGTGGACTGAATGGCTTCATCAACGAATCCCATTTGTCTCCACTCCAGAGCAAGCTTTGACACAATCACACAGTCACATTCTTCTTCTTCTTCCCATTTCCTACTTATCGTGATCTATCGTGTCCATCAGAGTTTACAGCAAGTCTTTCGTAAGATATCGGTTATTTTAAGTGTTTTTTAATAGCAAACTGAACATGTATCAACTTAAATGAGTCACCACAAAGAATTCTTGGATGCATTTGTGGGACTAGAATCAAAGTTTTATTACAATTTCAACTCTGAGGTTTTCATGACCGGTGTCACAACTATAATCTAATTCCGCTGGTTCTCACAGCGTAAAACATCACAATAATTAGTTTGAAATATTTTGTTCTCGGTGTGGAGTACCATCTTTGGCCACAGCTAATTGGTTGAAACTCCAATACGTAAACTGATACGTCAATCAGTGACTAAAGACTCCATAGCGAGACCGAAATATTTCAAACTAATTATTTCTGTAATCATATTTCAAACTAATTATTATAATATTTTGTGACGCGATGTGAACAGGAAGAAGAAGATTATAAGGTGAAACTTCAGTTCCTTAACCTACAGATCTGTGACTTGGTGTTAATACAAGCTACCCTTTTTATGAAAGATGTACTTTTGTAATGAGTTGCAATCTTATGGTGGGACCTATTGAAGTTTCAATACTGGGTACTTTTTGAATGATATAGGGCCGCACACATTTGCCGGGCAGTTAATGACAATTTATGCCCAATTTCAATGTTCTCTTGCCAAGAAACAAAAGTGCTGATATGCTGAAACAAGCAATAATGAACTAGGAACATGTTCTACCTTATGTGAAAACTGGTATTAGTTATGGATATATCCACTAGAATGCAGGAAACGCTGTTTTAGTGACCAGCTCAGATGTCAAAATAGGGTTGGAAAAAGGACCTATAGTACATGCATTTCTATAAGCGACAAGAAGCCATTTTCGTTGTGCGTAGAATTTTCTAGTTTTTCTTGTATTGCTCTTTAAAATACTAACTTTTAGTGTACATTTTGTAAATCGATATTTACTGGATAATAATAGACTAAAATATGAAAATCGATGTTTCTGAACTTAAGTTAATATTTTGTCAGGACTGAAAATTTTGCTCTCCCGACAAGTATTGATAAATATCTGCTTACTACGCGCCTGTAGCAGCTTAAACGTCAAGGCGGTGCACAACCAGCTGACCTCAACGAGTCGATTGATCTGAGTAAACATCATGATTGATGATGGATTGATTGGGTGTGCGGTGGGCGAGCTGATGGCTGATGGCTGATGGTTGATGGCACACCTGGTCACCTCTGTGGGCTTGATGGTAGCCATCATTATCTAACTCATTACTCCATACAACCTTTGTACCCACTCCAGGCCCTCGGGTAGAGCTACGCTTCTGGAGGTGCGTCATATGCTAAACACATGAGTCAATACTGAAGTTAGTCATTAGTTTAGATCATGATTAAAATTCATAACACTCGAGTTCAATCATTACTTCATCTTTAAATGGTTTTTAAATCTTTTGCAGATACCTGATATAATTGTATAGTTCGACCTACATTCGTCATTGCTTTCATGTTAATAGAAAATAATCCAAGTTATTTCTAAACATTTTCTCCTATAATCTGGTATTATATTCATTAACTTGTTTGTTAATTTTTAAAATATTTTAATTTTTGCCCTGCGTTTGTTTTAAAAACATTTACCACGTCTAGGACTGATTGAAACCAAAAATAATAAAATTTTACTTTTCTTGTGGACACTCAGTATATAATTTTTTTTTAAGTGAACGGTTTCGATTCCATGAGAATATTAGATGATTATAAGTATAATATTGGTTTTATGGACCCCTGAAGTGAGAAAGAGGTCAAGCCGCTAATAACTTTACATTTTTGTATACAAATATAAATTAATACAATAAACAAGTGACCAAGTGTTTTCCAAAGTATTAAATGGTAGCCTTGACCAGGAGAGCGCAGCACCTGTGCACAGTTACATAACATCTCCCGCACCTGCGCAGAGCCCTGTGCTCTCTTGTGTTAACGGAGACTCAATTAGAGACTCACTAGAGATGAACCCAGATCAGCTGTTCCTCTGACTCTCTGATCTCCTGATAGACCACGATCTACCGTTAAACCGACCACTTAATTGAATCGCTCTCCAGTTTTATTGACTTTGGGTTTTATCACTCTCACACCTTTTCCAGTTTCGAGGATTTTGGGCATTGACTTATACGATTGTGAGAAGTACAATCTGTGGACAGGAAGGAACCTTCGGATTTGAAGGGAAGGAATGCTTTGATTAGGGTATTTTTCCTCATAGACGAGTTTAAATGTATTGATTTTTATGTTTAGACATTTTTGCGTATACTTAAGATATTATGAGACAACCTAGACCAACTTACGTAAATAGAACACAAAGGTGAACAGTAGAGACCCATGTCGAAATATTGGTAAATAGTTGTTAAAAACAAGGGGTTTGTTTCAGTTCCTACGTTTGTTTGGTTATTTCTCAACACTGATTTAACCTTAATAATCACTAAATCACTATTTGAGATGCCGACCACTCTCATGAGGGTATTTTAAGGCAAATATTATGTGGTGAAGGATGAGTGTGATGAGTGGTAGTAATGAGTTATGAGGTGTAGTCTTGTTACAAATTAGGCCGACTCTTCCTTAGAATGGGTCATTAATGACCAATGGAAATACAAGGAATATATAAATAATCCCTTGAATAATTGACTGTATATACAATACAATCTAACATAACAATACTACCAATCAACATTCGCAACTAAAAGAGTGCATGCCATGTCGTAATAACAAAACGGATCTACCCAATGAATTTTGATAATACTTGGAGTTAAACCACATAAAAATGCTTTGTTTATACTTTGTGTGTTTTTATGGTTTAACAAATATTAATTGAACGTTACATCTGAAACTTTAACATAATATTGAACAACATTATTGAATACATGACATTGAACATAATATTAAATAGGAAAAAAAAAAAACTGTGCAGCACTCTGGAAACATTAGTTTAATGTAAAACACAGCTAGTTTCGTGCCGTTATCACATTTTCAAGTGTAAATATAAGTAAAATATATACTAAAAGTAAAATACAGGAAGAGTTAAAGGTATAAATACTTCCTGTTAAAACTAAAATGAATAAAGATAAAAAATGAAACTCAGGGTACCTTCAAATAAAATAAAATAGAACTTTCAGTAACTACTACAACTTTGCCCCTTTCTTCAAAATGGATTTTTGGGGGCAACTCAAAGTTTGTAAGCAGTTAGAATGCTCTAGGTTCTACTGGTTTTCTTTAATTAAGTCCTTTAAAATGAGGGTCACTCAATGGGTCTTACGATTTAAAAATGTTGAGTTTCCCCCCAAAATACCCATTTCGGGGAAATGGGCAAAGTTGTAGTAGGGACTAAAACGTTCAATTTTGTTTCATTTTCTATCTTTATCCATTTAAATTTTATCAGGGAGTAACGCAACCTGTATCGCAAGAAGCCTAGAAATATTAAAATAAAAGTTGAACAAATATCACAAAATAAAAATAAAAGTATAAAATAAAAACAAATAGATACATCTGGAATAGACATTCTTAAATTGTACATGTTTTAACATGATACATTTTAAACAATTGAAACTGTTTAAAACTAACTTTAAAAGATAGTGGGTCACAACGTTGCAAAATGGTTTCATACAAGTAGTCAGTGTCCTCCTGTTTATGTCTTCTTCTTTCTAAACCATAGCTGTTGTCTTTTTCTAATAGTTTCAGTGTCACTGCACTTATACAGCCTGTTGATAATTTATAAATATTTATCATTCTTATCTGGTTATAATTTCCCTATCCAATAAGGTCATTCGATTGTAAAATCATTAGTTATTTAATAGTTATCTTTGATATTGTTTATTGTCCACGTGTTTTGGTTATTTGGAAATCATTATAAGATTGATTGCACTTTTTATCGGTCCAACCATAAGTCCAACACTACACTAAACAAAATCTACAATGGTAAAAACTACTAAATGTTTCACACTTTGAGGAAAAACAACACATTTTAAGCTTTTTGGTAAGCAAAGTGCATACGACACGTCGAACAATGCAACAACAATAAAAAGATTAATTCCATAACGTTATAGCGTGACTTGACCCCACTCTAAAGAAAGGTGTCGTGTCGTACTATGTAAATCTGAAGGGAACGCTGCGGCATAGCGATAAGCGCGATCAAAACAGCGGTGTTATCGCTCCACTTTGCTAGGCGCACCAAGCTCAACGGTTCACCGACATTCTGATTGGTGGAGAGCGTCATGCGCCGCAGCGTCAACCAATGAGAAGCGACGTGCTAGATACACGCTCACTCACGGCCACCTCTGTGCGCTCTGTGCATGACGTACTACCCTTGATGGTGGTAATTGTGATCGATGCGGTGGTGGGAACAACTGCTTTGTGATTTGTGAATAAATATGTTTTGGATTATTACTATTGTTGGGTGACCAGTTGAAATATGGTTATACAGTAGTACGTATATTCTGGTCAAAATGAGCAGTATGTTGCCATTGAGTTTTATTGTTTATGATTTTTCAACTATGCTAATAAATATTAGGTTTTCTGTTCACTTCCTAGGGATCCTTGATTATATTGATACAAAGAAAACCTGAGAGGCGCCTTTTTAAAACTTTTATATTGAAAGCCAGGACTGGTTTCAGAATAACCCCGTCTTCCTAGAAGTTCACATTATTAAAAAAACATACAACGAGTAAAAAACAAAACTAGAAACAAAAAACTCAAATAAAATATTAATTATATGGATGAACTTGCAACAATGTGAAGGCAGTTGAAATATGGTCTTACACTAGTACGTATATTTTGGTCAAAATGACCAGTACTCGTATGTTGTCATTGGGTTTAATTTTATTACTTTTCAACTACGATAGTAAATATATTGGGTTTTCTGTCCTAGGGATCCGTGATTATACTGATAGAAAGAAAACCTGAAAAGTGCCTTTTAAATCTTTCACATTGGAAGCCATGACTGGTTTCAGGAATAACCCCATCTTCCTAGAAATACACTTGATTAAAAACTAAAAAACCATAAATGCGTATAAAAACGAAAGTATAAACCAAAGCATTCAAATAAAATATTAATTATATGGTTGAACTTGCCACTGTGTGAAGGCTTAATTATTATTCTTGGTGTTACTTCCATTGGCTTTGTGGTATTCATTAGTTATTAATGAAGGTACATTAATGTCAGTTTTAAATAAATTAAAATTAATGTGGTGTAAAAGTACAATATACTTTTATTGACATACTTAATTGTAATGTTTTATGTTCTCTTTAGTAATGAAATTTGGGAATCTGCGACTCACGACTGTCTTAAATCCATGTTAAGTTTCAAACAATTAAAGCCAACTGATAAATTACTTGACTAAAGCATTTCAAATGACCGAAGGTGTTGCTCCAATGGGCTGCTATGTTATACATTTCCAATATAACATTTTACTAATATATCAGTGTTAAAAATACATCCAAGTATCATCAGGAAACAGCTTCTTATTGGAATTAAAAACATCTAAAATGTAAAACAAATAAGCCAATACAATTTTTATTTAGAATTTTTTAATGTGTATAAGTATTAGAAAATAATTATTATTTAAAAAAGGTTTCTGAAAGAGATGTTAGGAAGGTATTTTATGACGTTTTGAACAAGGACAGGTCACATTTATTTATCCCCAAATAACTATGGAACAACAAACTTGAGAAGTGTAACGGCTGAAGGTTTCCAGAGACAGTCACACATTTCGCTTGTTTCTTCTTACACAACTTACAGATGCATTAAATTATTTAGGGAATTACAAAAGTAGGTATGTTTTATGTATTTTGGCGTCCAAAACAGTTTAAGGCCAATATGATTTTGGGAATGGGTTCGAAATGAATTCAATATTATAATGCGAAAGCACGTTTATACTATTTACAGGATCCTGAAAGGGTATTGCAGGATTCACGAACAAAGCTGGCACTACCAGTGACTCACAAATTAGTTCCGTGCTCAGTTTGAGGCGGATCTGAAGGATCGATATTTGCAAAGACTGAGATGTGTACAGATTGGTTATGTATGGTGAGTTCGCGTGGTGGAATGGCTAACCACTCGCTTAGCTACCAAACACGCTATGACCAGCATAACCATCGATCCTTGGCTTTAACAGGCAAAATAAGCCACTATTTTAAGTGACATAGAATAATATTTCAATCGTCCAAGCCCAACAAATTTCGTTCTAATAGATGAAGGCCTTCCACCACCCCATGAGGCCTTGGTTGAATCTACCTAACCAATTGATTCCGTTAGTTTTCAGACCAAACACAATATTCCGTTGGCAGTTATGATTCAGTCACAGTTGCCAAACCATCAGTCCTTGGCGCTGTTCTTTCACCGGAAGTTCGACACAAAGTTCTTGCGGAGGCAGCCAGCTGGTGACAACATTGCCTTGACGAATCTACAGTTGTGGCAAGACTGGGGGTGAAAGTGTGCAATCTTTAGACAAAGAATAACAACTGAAGATGCGGATCAGCATGACAGAGTGTTCTGGCTGCGTAGGCGTCAACGTTCCGAGAGGCTGAAGTAGCAAGTAGATTGGAACATTCATTATACAAGGAGCCAGAGTTGGTGAACAGTTAGGAGCAGAAGAGGGCATCTGGACTTTCATCTATCTCTTGGAAGATTCGGAGTTCTTGGAGAAATCATATGTGTGACCAAGTGAAGCCAAGATCGGAAAGTTGGAAATGTCTCTAACTTGAAAACGATTTGTGAACTAACACATAATATTTTAAGATTCCCATTTCAAATGATACATAATTATTCTGGATTCCATAAGAAAGTTATACGTACATTTCCACATAATATTTTGAAACACATTTGCCCATTTAATGATCGGTTATCTGTCTAGTTTACTGCCAGATAGTTTAGAAATTTAATATTATACTTCAGTTCAAGCCCAACAATCTTCTACTCTCTACAATAACGTAGGCGTTCCACAGGTATTACGTTTATTACTTTCTCTATTTACTGTTTTTATGAATGACTTGCCAAATAGCATTTCTTCAGAAGTGCAGTTTTTGCTGATGACACTTCATTATCCCTATATAATATTGATTTGAAGGATCTTAATGTTTAATCTGAGACACTACTCAGCAATACAGACAAAACTAAGAAAGGTTATTCTCAATTTGTCAGGCAATGGTGAGGTGAGCATCAAAATGTCTTAACTACTTGAGTTCAGAATGATTGAACTGAAAAACACATACATTTTTAATTTATTGGTATTAAACGTACTATAACAAGTTTTATTGGGATAGACCAATCAAGTTTGTTGTTTGAACCTTTTCCGTCTAAAACACACAGCAGTTAAAAAGCTTTTTCATTAACACCCTGCATTCCATAACTTTCTTTAATACTATGCCCAACAGTGTTTCAAGTGTTTTCACGTGGACAGGAAAAATAAGACCTCAAAGTAAACTATTTATGTAGGTATACTTTTGATGAAACAGGAAAATGCAGGAAACTGAATTTTATGGCGTAAGCTGTAAAACGTAATCTGCTGCTAGGAACAGAAATCAACTTTATTTTAGTATTTCTCGTAAAGATAAGAGGAAGAATATCTATCAGTAAATCACTGGAGCTTAAAATACAATATTTAACGATAGTAAATGTCTCACACATACTGTTTAAGCACCAGTATCAGAAAACAACTTTCAAGATATTTTTACCTTTTTTCAGTTACTGGGTACGTATGCTCAAAGTTGAGTGGTATAGATGACTTTATAGTCCTAACTTCACCTCGTTAAATAATACAAACGTTACCTTTTATGTAAATATTACGGTACTGTATTATCTTACGCATTTTCTGTCTAGATGAACAAAATGTCTTTTCGTTCCATCTTATCTAGTTTCAGTTGAAATTATCGAATAATTATATTGACCATTTGAAATAGAAGAAAAATAAAACACAATCACATGAAAACTAATACAACACAATAAACCACTATTAAGGTATTTTGTTAGATCCAATTTCAATCACCGGTGTTGGATGAATCTTCTGATAAAGTTTGCATGTCATATCTTGACTTTATATTTCTGTAAATACCTACTTTTGAATTTCGAAGTGACAATTTGATTTTCAGAATCTCGACTCATTTCCCCTTGTTGGTAACGTCTTAGTTTTAAATATAAAAAAAGCTATTCAGGGTTATTAACAGATATTGAGACTAATAACATTTCGTACCAACAAATTTTATATAAAATGTCCGACGAACATATAAAATACTGTTACGTTTTTATGTCTAGGGCTCATTTAGATTATTTCAAAAATACTTTGACAAAGTATAAATGAATCAGCAAACGTTAAAGGGTGGTCACAATTCAATTGGTTAAAGAGTTGAGACAAGGCTAGATTCTTAGGTTTCTGTGGGTTCAAGTTACACTCAATTTAAATAACTATGTAAGTTTAATCCTTTAAGACCTCAAGCCGTGCAGGACCCGACATGGTCGTTTTGTAAACTTGTACACAAAAGATAAAAACCATTATTTAAACTTATATTTTATAAACTAATTAACTTTCATTTTCAAATGTAATTTATAATTTACAAGTGTATATTGTATACTTAATTTATGCAAGTATAAAGTTAGTGTAACAAATTCTGAAAATGAATTAGATCCGAAAGCAGCCTCACACAATTGTGAGTAAACTACTTGATCCTAGTTAAATTTCAAACATTGTAACCTAACCTATGGGTTTTAACAAATCCTTTAACTCAAACTAAAGTCAAGCGTTCATCTACTTTATAAACACATACAAATACAAATGTAGTTACACTGATTTGAACTACCTCAGTTTGCACCATTGTCTACACGTAGGTACATTGTGCATAGTGAATATGGCAAGGCAAGGAAAGGAACATTACGCGCAATTAGCTAGCCAGGGTAGCGTATGTTACTTGCGCATATCTCAGCGTATAATGGCTGCCGGTTACTTCCTGTCGCCATCTTTAATGGCCACAGAGCACGCTAGATTCTGTCCTGATTCCCCGCACAGCTTTCCGCTACTTACTTGCGCTATGAACTTCACATCGCAATACATTAAACATTCAGCTGGGCTATGCGCTAGACTGTTCGGCTCTAAGCCATATATGTCTTAGGCAAAATGCTCTTACCTCTTTGGCAAAATTGTCCATATATTGCCCTACTAAGGTACTGATGACGGCTTATTATGGAATAATCTACCCACACCATGGCCTACGGGCAAACGCTGCTCAAGAACAAACTTTTCCAGAGTGTTCATTCTTCAAAAACAAGCAGTGCGAACAATCGCACAACCGCAATGGAAAGAGTCGTGCAGACCAGCATTCAAAAGATTGAAACTGTTGGCTTCACCCTGTCTCTACATTTTAGAAACGTGACTTTTTTCAAATGTACATGCGACCTTGTAAGAAGAATAGATGTACACTCTTACAAAACCAGAGACAGGGAGAACTATCGAACTGGGAGACACAGAACGATGGTTCATGAACGTTTGCCCTCACAGGCAGGAGTTCAGTTCATCAACAGACTTCTAAATTCGATCAAAAGTGACCCAGAGCCAAAGTCTTTCAAAGCTCGTCTAAAATCAGTTTTGGTCGCAGAAGCATTTTACAGTACAAACGAGTTTTTGGAACACAATTGGGATACTGGAGAAACATACTGGCAGGGGTAGACTTAAAAAATTCGAGTAAATGGGAATAGTACGAATGTAAGTTATACATGTTTGAAAGGGATCTAGATGTGGATTGAGATACATGCTTGTAAACATATCAATTCAATAAAATATTTATTTATTTACGTACGATATGTCGAAGTTTTGTTCAAATTCCTTTTAATAATCTAAAACATTAGGTAAACATTTGTAGTTTCGTAACATCACTAAGTTTGGCTTAATATTTTAACTAGTAGAGCACCTCAGAGTAAGCACGGAATGTAACATTGAAGCCTATAATTATTGGTAGTGACTCTCGATGCATGAGTTATATAACGTATAACTAATAATTTGTCAATACTAATTTGAATGCATTGTTCCTCAAGAACTAATGCAATGTTGTGGTAGATCACACTTCAAGCTTACATACAAAACCCTGAAGCAAAATGAAAATATTAGTTGATGCGGAATCACACATAGTCTGTTATATTTAAAAATGGGGTTTCCGGTTCATGTAAAATGAGTTTTCAAATTATTAGACTATAAAATAAAACATAAAAGTGCTCTGATAACAACTTTACTTTCAAAACTGGCTTTCAGAAAATTTCTCCCGTTTCAAGAAATCAAATACAATTGGGCTTCAAAAAAGATGTTTTCAAATGAGTTGTAATTTATAAACAAAAGCGCCTTCTATCCAAAAGTCCTGCATACTGCAGCATACTGTAACAACTCTTTGGCATTGAATATTAGTCGTTCTGTTAATTTTTAACTCGTATATGACCATTAGAACACTTTCATTTTTAAAGAGGACGATTTTGTTGAATTTTTTTTATGAAGATAGCACATGTAAAAACCAACAACGAGTTTTTTGTCCCGAAAGTCTGGTAGGTAATTTGATTAAGGGTCATATAGAACATAATTTCAGATGTGCGTAATTCAAGTCTGAGCACTTTATTCAACTACAAAAAATAAGCCCTATGTAGATGTGTATTAAAAAGTAGCAGCAGTGACTGGGCCAGAGTGATGTTTGAATTATTTATACTGACGACTTGGTAGGGTAGACCAGATGTGAGTGTTTGTCTGCACCTTGTAGATAACCCAGGACTGATACTAGATAGCGCTAATTGTTATATTACAGCTGATAACAGTTTAACACCTCATTACATGTGGCTTCCTCCGGCACAGCTGGTCAGTGAGTGTCGTGTGTCCAAGTGGTGCCGGACAAACGAGACTGAGAAATCCATATAAATTATCTAGCTGATGCGACAATGATTAATTTCCACTTAAAGTAGTTTTTACAAACATAAGACACAATGTTTTCTGGACGTCGTAAGTCTCTTTGATTGAAGTTTGTTGTTTACATTGGTAGAATTACTTACTGAGGTTGAAATGTTATAACTTGATACTTGATATCTTTGTCGATGCCCAGCTAATGCCAGATAGACTGTGTCAATTTAAAACGTTACATTAGGGGTTTCTAGGAGGTTACATTAGGTTACAAAAGTCCAACTTTATTACGGACGTTTCCATAGTTTTTAGTGAACAAGAAGAACACACGATCTGGAATCTGATCCCGTCTCAGGTGAAAAGTCATCTAAATCATAACACATGGAGGTGCTATATGTATATTTTAAGTTAGCTTTCACCTGAAGATGGGATCAGAACATCAGATGCCAGATACCGAAAAGTTATGGTCTTCTCGTTCACTAAAAACATTGGAAGACATCAGTAATAATATTTCAACCTTTGACGTTAGACTTTAGGTCTAACCTAAGTTTCATTGAGTTGTTGATGTGCCATTGATTTTATAATCAATTAAGCTCCGTTTTAAATTAATACGATCATTCTATTCCAATCTATGGGTCAGCAACTCTGTAGTATTCCAAGGTACCTTGGTAGAATTCGACGTTCTCCGATAGTCATTAATTAACAACGTACGTTGTTCCCGCAAATCATATACGAGATATTTCTTGAGGTACCTTAAGCGTACTATAGGTCACAACAAAAATCTAATAAGCCTTTATATTATATACATCTTTTCTTCCTCCTTTTCGCACTTCCCACCATGAAGGATTTGAAAAGAAAATTAAAGTTAAATCGATTTGTGGTAAATAAATATAAATTCAGATTGTTGATTAATTTGACTTCATACAAATGCAGAAGTGCTAAGCGTTGTATCAAATAACATATTTACCCTATAGAGAACTGGCATTTAAATTATCAACATCCTGGACCTAATCTATAGGTAGATTAACAGTTGCATTCAAAAGTTTACTAATTTAAGACATCCAGAAGCAAATTTATGTCTTCTTTAAATTCCATATTTCTTAGTTCCTGTCTCGCACTTTCAAAACTCTTGGTGCCAACTTTTACGTTTCTTGGGCTCGTGTTTTACTTTTAAAAAAGTGATTCATTATTATAGAACACGACAACATTTGAAACAAAATTATCATTCGATTTTATCTTACTTTTATCTTAAAACAAAAAACTTTCAAAATTATACAATATCTTTTATGAGTTGTAATCATAACGAAATTTAATAGTTTATGTCTAAAACTCTGTTAAAATTCTCAACAGTGAAGCAAAGGAAGTCCACTTTATTTCACGATCATATCTTGAACTTCCGACATTTCTGGACTAATAAAGTGGTAAACAAACCAATCAAAGTAATTTCTGTTTCCAAGAATCCACAAATTGGGAACTTAAAATGAACTATTCTTTTCACAATTTGTTTGAAGCCAATTATACCGACGTTCCAGCAAAGATGATAAATCCATCAAGGCGTCGCCAATTTGAGTAACTGACGTGCCGTAAATTTTGGCAACCGCAAAAGATGCCTCGGGAGATTCCAGTCTTGATATCAACCACACCAGGGCGCATATGTCGGCGACACCGACTTCATTAACACATAAACAATCCACAAAACGGGCGTTTCCGATAAAATAAATTAATAATTAACAAGGTATGGATGTAATGTTGGAAAAACGCTTGTAGTTTGATGTAAAACAGGCGGGCATGTGTCGGGCGCTCACACCTGTCGGTGCGAGTAGGTGCTGTCTGTCACAGAGTGGTTAGTACAGGTGGAGCACTCTATTAGGTAAGTACTCTAGTTAGATTACTCTAAATACCCTCTTAGAGCAAGACGTGCAGCAGCTGGCTAGAAAGCTAGATAGGAATGTACGTGAACCTGTAACCTATGAGGTGACCGGTGGTCTTAACCTCAGCGCTTAAGAGGCGGCCGGATAGAGCCCGAGCAGCGTTCAAATGGGATAGGGACTTTAACATGGGAAAATTTGCAAACGATGTTTTAGGTAGTTAATGCACTGAAACGTGGAAAGTATTTCTCTGGAAGCATATAGTCATTAGTGCTGCTGCGTATAAAAAAGTACTAATGACTAATGTGTATAAAAAAGGACGAATTGAGTTAGGTTATAAAATATTATTTTAATTACTGAATTACGAGTACCATGTTCTAATGGAAAAGTTCGGTTTTTAGTTCAGAGGTACAAAATCATGTGATGACAAAGGTAAAATTTTTAGGGTTTATATGAAGCAGCATCAATAAATCTATGCTTCTAGAGAAACAATTTTCACGTTTGAGTAAATTGACTTGCTTAAAACTACGTTAAAGCGGTACTCTGAGTTTGATCTGCGACCGCTCTATCCGGCCCTCTTAATGTTCATTACATTTTAGCAACTAACGAGTATATGTAAAAGTGTGATTTATTTTCTTACTTTTGATAAGAAAATTAAGACAAGTATTTTCTTATAGGGTGTTTACAAAGATCTGAAAACGGCTCGTTTTACACCCATATACTTTCTATTCATCAAACCTTGACATGTTTACAGTTAGAATAAAGTACGTATTTAGTTAAGATAGTGTAAAACATGTACGATTCAGAATGTAATTGTTTATCAGCTTTTAGTGTGAAGACATAATAGGGTTTAACTAAAAGGTAAACCAGGTAAAGTTTGTCTTATTTAACAATCGAAGTTAGATCTACAAAGTCCTCTCTACCACTCAACATCGACCTTTATCTAGCGTTACCGTATATGTAGTCACATTACAAATGTAAGGGGTCACTGCGGGGACCGAATCCGCACCAGTGGAGTAATGAGCTCCCGGAGTCACGAACGATTCCAACACCATGGGTCCGTTAAAAATGAACCCATTGAACCCCGTAATTAGTTGCTAATTTACAAATGGTAAAAAGCTGTATTCAGCCACAAGAAAACTTGGAATTTTATTTTATACAACATTTTGCTATAAAACTACGATTGGCGGTGTAAAATATACCGGAAGTAATATATTTTTCAATTAGGCAGTATAGTTAATTAGGCAATGTTAAATTGATGGCGACTGTAGATTAGTCGTATTTTTACAAATAATACATTTTTAATAATAAATTTGAGACATATAACTAATAACAATGAATACACTTAATAAATAAACATTAAGTATAATAAATAACGGACTCCTTCTTAATAAAAGCAGGAAAAAGATAATTATACTGTTTCACTGAATGTTACTATGAATTTCCATTCAATTTTTTATTTAATTTAGGTTTAGCGCAATAGTCAATGAATTTCTTCTGTATAATATTTCTTTTGAAATATTTCTGTAGCGTTTCTTGTCTACTGATTCTCAACTGTTTCATAAACGAACAAAGGCAACATTCCTTACAAAATACTCGTATTCAAACTTCGCGATAAACAACTTACGTAAAGTTAACTATGTTTATAATATGTACAGTACCCACAGCTAAATTATTAGCCCACAAAAAACTCGGTTCTAAATTATTTCAGACGCACACCATGCCACACAAACTGCACAATAGCCGTTATCATCATGTAATCGTCCCAGTTTGGATCAGGTGACTGATAAACCTTTCAACGAGACTATTTACTGGGGAAAGAATGCGTTTAATAAAGCATTGTACTGTCTCGTTACTCTGCGCATCTGCCCCAGGTGTACTGCGCATGCGCCGTACATTTGTATTCGCACACTGTCTCACCGCGCGTTCAAGTCTATTGTCTCCACTTTTTGTCGACTGCGTCGGAAGTGCAATTCCTGGCGTGTAATTCCTCAGGGTTTTTGTTACGGAACAATTTCAATGTTTAGGCAGATGCTGAGTTTGATAAACTTGTTGGAAGAAACGCGGTGTGCTACAAATTTGCGACACAGATTTGGATTTATGTAAACATTGTGAGTCTCTTATATTACTGTCTTATTGATATTTGTATTGATTATTTTATTTGTATTATCTTACTATATTAAGTGTATTGAACTCATAATAGCTTTTATAGTACATTTCATTGCTAGATCCTCACCACAAATGAAACCTTTGATATACAGTGTCAAGTTTACGAGCGTTAAACATTATTAATGGTCTGATTTGTATGGTTTAAAGGAAACACAAACTGGTTTACTCTTAGTCAGTGTTTAAATAAAAAAATGAATTGACGCTGCTGATGCCCCTGTAGTGAAAAGTATCATAGACATAATACAAATATACAATGGTGCGCAGATTTCAGTTGTAGGCTTCATCAATGCCTTGACTATTTGAGATTTGTACATACAAAGTGTACACAGAAATTATGAGCTTTGATAAATGACTTCTGAGGGTTCTGGTTCTTCCTACCCTTAGATGGTTCCGATAGCATACATATTTTGACTCATATACGAATCATAGGGATCGTAGGGAGTGACATCCTAGGGGCTGTGTGTTTTGTGCTTAAGAACCTTCTATTTAAAACTAAATTTTGTTTTTCTTTACTTTTCAGTTTAACTTGTTTTTATATTTTTTGTACATTTTATTTTATTACTCAGAGAGCTTTAAAGCCCTAACTTCACCTACGCGTTGTGATTTGAACAAAACTCGTTGTTTACATTTGCAACACACTGAGCGCGTATGAAGTGAAGCCAGGTGTTGGTTTCACCGCTCAGTAAGTGAGTGAGTGATTGATGGGGTTGATTCTGTGGATAGTGAGTAATTACCAGCACAAACAGTTTAGCCGTGACAGAAACCGAGCTGTCGTGAGGACAGATAGCTCAGTCTACCCTCACCGGGCTACCCACAGCCACTAGGGAATACCCTCTAACGATTCACACCTTTCTGTTTTTTTCATCACCTACATGGGTAGTCAAGAGATGGTAGCAGGTAGGTACATTATAGGAAAGTATTGCGTCAAAAATTATTACGATCGGTACGTTATTAGATGCCTATCCTTGCTTCTTGTATATAATCGGATAGTTTTGTCCGGAACATTTAACCGCAGTCCAGTTAACATGAGTTGTGTAGTTAACGTTTACGTATAGCATTATACTACAACACCATCGTCTTGAAATCGTCCTTACGTTGCCTAACATGACACACGGGAAATGCAACCGGTGCACATTGCAAGTGAAACTGTGTGTTCCAAGAAAAGAACGATAGCTAGCTGTGATCACCCTCTCCTTCACAAACCCCAACTTTACCGTCAGACCAGATTGGACAGATGGTCAGTGTTTCTTACGTCTTCACCAACTGATCGAGGCTTAGACAGTAATTATTGAGAATTAGTGTCGGACTCAAAGTGTCTCTCAGTGTGGCTCCCATACTGGAGTACTTGTTTTTGACCCCGGGTAATTATTGATCCATACATATAGGTACGTACCTTCATTACAATCAAGAAAGCACATTGTTGGATTGAGGTAGACGAATTAAAATATATCTCGCCTTCGTGGGGTGGATTTAACTAGGCAATCTAATCGCTTCTGCAAGTAAATGTAAACATAAGCGAAGCATCAACTCTTACCTCGACAACTGACGACGGTACATACTCACATGGACCGCGCTAAGCAGGATTGGTCACGGGGAGATGGAAGCTTATGGGTGCCGACCTCCACGACTCTTCACACGACAGTTTCACGCTCTTTACCAGTCCAATCACTCGTGAAGCATCTTCTGTCACCTCATCTCACTACAGACCAGGAAACTGAGCAAACGATGCTATTCAAGGAACAGACAGTGTCATCAGCATTGTACTGGACGGAAGTCGTTCCAAAATGATTCAGATACATGTATTTTCCCATAAGGTACATCAATTAGAGGATTTCTTTGAAGATTTCAAATACTATGTAGCATTTTTGTCTCATTATGATCCATATTCGAATCAGCTTTCCATAAGTTTCATTAACGTCACTAATATTGTTCTGTTATTCCGTAAGGGTTAAAAGAACCCACATCGAATCCACAAGTTCAGAACTACCACACCCCCAAAAACAAAAAGCCTCACATATGCCACTATAAGAAACACACGGCAATTTAGATTTCATTGGGCACTGGCAGCTGACAGTTGGAGCACGCGCCCATCCCTCATCGTGCTGTAGTTCCCCAGATCTCCACCAGATGCTCTGCTGACAACACCTCATAAGAAACCTGATTATAAACTACTTCATTACCTGCTCTGCTCGATCTGTATCGTACTGCAAGAAGTGAGACAGTCCCACTGCTAATAACAGGGCAGATCCACACTGCTTAGCATATCGTTCAGCTAAATAATTAATGTAGGCCTTCTGTTTGCCGGAGCACTTCCTACTATTGTCTTCTGCTGACCGATTCTCTCTGGAGAACGGTTTTCTTGGTGTGAATGGTTGGTGTATTTTTATGTTGTTTTTCTTCAAGCTCGTTTCTGATGATCATTGAAATTTTGTAGCGTCATGGATATTGTTACCACTAGAAGAAATTATTTCTACAGTAACCTAATATACACGGTGAGTTTTAAATGCCCTCTAACTGTTGAAAAATATATTAAAGTTTGTTTTGACGCGTCGCCTACTTCTCCAAAAACCGAGTAGGGTCCATTTCATTTTAAATACAAAGCCACCCTTATAGCATCTAAAAAGAAAGCAAATTTTAACACAATTTCAATGAAGGAAAGTAGTATTTTATCTCGACTAGTTTTTTATGCCCATTTAAAGATTACAAGAAATCAGGTTTGAAATGCCAAATTTCACATACAGTTTATTTTGAAACTACGTTTTCATAAACGGTTTCAGCGATTAAACACAAATCTGGATTAACAATAAGAAAGGACTCGCGTGTTTCTTGATGTATGAATAAGATTGGTTAGCGTCTAGATAATAATGATTAGGATTAGGAACTTAATTCGTGTTTTTATCACGACTTATTATCTGCAATAAATAATCACATGCCGACTTATTTGATAACTGTATGTGAAAACAACGGTTTCCAAGCTTCAATAATGGCGGAGCCGCCATGTTGTCTCACACTATCCTCCATTGTGTGTGCCTACAGCGAGTGCCTACAGTTTCACAAGCACTGCCTCCATTGTTCTTGAGTCCGTTAGAAAGCTGGCCGTGGGTGCCGCTTGCAGACTTCACCATCTGATTGTGGAGACAATACAATACCTAGCGGCTAGCGGTACCTTGCATCAGCTAACGTAACTGACTACTTGGCGTCAAGTGCCGGCGCACCAATTAGACATCAAAAGAGCTCTATCAAAGCAGAGGCAGCAGAACACAATTATTCTCGTGTTTTAAGAAAATTCTCTTGGTTCTAATTCCAGAAGACAAGAATCCACTAGTCCACAGTTGTACCCTGGTAGGGATGCTTCAAGACTCTGGCCCACACAATGAAGCGTTTGTAAAACCCTATAACGTATCGTACTGTGAACAATTGAAAACTGTTTAAGAGTCAACTGAAACACTTTTATACAACATTCCATAGGGAATAAATAAGTTGTGTTCAAAAGTTTGGTTGGGTTAAAACAAGCCGATCGCATTAGAAACTGCTGGATCACTTCGGTCATGAAATGAGTCCTTCTTAGAGGGTGTTTGGTCTCAAAACTTGTTTTATACTGCCTTGAAACCATTAAAGTTACCCAAGGATTTTATGATAAACAGTTTCGAACATTTTAGGACCGTACAAAATCACAAAGTGCTGCAATCAGCAACGTCAAAAATGGTTTGTGACCATTAAAATCTTTTAGCATGAAGATTGATAATGATAGCTACACAGAGATGGGAAACCAGAGAAGAAAATTTCACTAAAAGGTGAACATAACGTTACTGCGAAGTTTTTTTCTTCCAATACATTAAAAACAAGATTAGATAGTTTTCATACAATTTATATTGTTCCATGCACAGAATTAGGTATGTATTTTTAATCTACGATCTCGTATAATATAACTCTCAAAGTCGCTGGTGTAAAAGGCGTGCCCAAGAAGTTAATGACAATTGTTTTGAGACACTGCTATTTAAGGCGTTGTAAATAATGACTTTAAAGAAGAAGCTATTTTCGTGTTAAATGCCATCCTAGAACAGGAAGAAATGGTTTATACGTTGATAAGTGTGAGATTCACTTCTACGACAGTATTTTGCAACAAAATACAACAATATTTTGCAATATTATTCATGAGGGCAAATTCTAATTGGGTATTTGAAGCCGACGATTCCTTGTAAGGATTTGATCTCAGTAATGAAGAAAGGCATTTGTATTTGTTTCGAAGCAATGGTCAAGGGATTTTCTCATCTCTTAATTCAGATGAAGATACCCTTGGCGTGCTTTGTGATCTTAGTAAGGCTTTGACTACCGCCAGTGGGAATCTAATTGGTCAATAAGTCATGTATTCAGCAAAATTAACAACACATTTGCATTAGCCAAGTCAAGTCAAAATAATCAAGCTTACACTTTAAGTCAAGTGTCACATTACAAAATTTAAAACCGATCAGACGGGACCTGAACAACCCGCAGTTCTGATCGAGTTGAAACTTTGGTGAAGGCTGTTTTCGAGGATAACTAAATTGTAAGTGAAGTGGTTTTGAAAAAGTTGGAATGTTTAAGAATGGAGAGATTGGCGGAATTTTTTAGTTGGTATATTTGATTGTTGAGTCTGTCAAAACTATTAAGATGCATCTGTGCAAAGAAAAGTGTTTCGAGAATGTAAATTAATAGGAAAGTCAAAAGCTGGTATTTCTTGAAGTAATCTTCACAAAAGTGTCTTCTGAAAATGAGAAAGTGAGAAAATAATAGGGGTTACTTTGAAGTTTAAATAGGAACAGAGTTCTCTGACTCCCACACCCCCACACCGACACTGTATATGCTAGATAAGGATCAAAGGCCATAGTAAGCTGATAGGAGCACTTCCGCATCGACTGTTTGTCTCAACTGTATTAGCATAAAAATGCTAGTGGAAACCCTTTTGGAAACATGCTCAAAATGATGGTGAAAATTGAGAGTTTCATCAATGATTATGTTTAGAAATTTGGCGTCACATGAATCATTAATGATACATTCTCCCAGGAGAATCTCGGAAATGCCATCCTTGGCCTTGGAAGATCTCTTCGAGATAGAGAAGTTTAGAAGTTGGGTCTTCCCAGTGTTCATGAGGAGGTGGTTGTCATGACACCATTGGAGAAGGAGAAGAGTGTAGGATTTCAAGAAACAGCTTTGCTCCAGGATACCTTTATTGAAATGTGATAGGACCAGAGAAGTGTGGTCAGCAAAAAGACAGGGGTTGGCCGCTCTTTTTAGCAAAATGGAAGATCATTGATGAAAAGAAGAAAGAGTATTGGCCCCAATACAGACCCCTGGGGGACTCCATTCTCTATGAGAGCTGAAGATAGATGATTTCTTAAAATACCCCGGAACCAACCGCAGGCAACACAACAAACTGCCTTCTCATGTGTAGGTATGATGTGAACCAGTTTATAATGTGACTCTTCTGACTCCCATGCAGTGCATCTTCTCTAGCAATAAGCTATGGTTGACCATGCCAAAGGCTTTGCTTAGATCGAAGAACATGTCCACGACAGATTTTCCTAGGTCCATGTCTTCAACCATTGAGCTGGGGATAGCACTAGTGGTTAATTTGGTCTTGATAAATCCATGTTGGTTCTTGAACATTAATTCTCTTTGGAATAGGAATCCCCAACCTTCTCAATACTGCCTTTTCAAAAATATTTGAGAACGGTGGTAAAACACTTATTGGTCTGAAGTTTTCGCACACTGAACTGTCTGTTTTTTTGGGATTGGTCTGAATTTGGCTGTTTTCAACCCAGAAGTAAAGGTTCCTTCAGTAAAAGAGATATTTACGAGATGGGTAAGTAGAGCCAGTACTAAGTGAGAAATTTATTTCAAAGGTCTAGCAGATATTTCATATACGCCAGCCGAGTTGGTGTTCTTAGACTTTTGATAAGACCGTTGATTTCAAACTCACAAATAGGACTAAGGAAGAAAGAGTCAGCGCTGGCCCTGGCTTGGATGGTAGTTCTTTTCCCAGCTGTGTTGACATATCGTTTTCCAACTGAAATGTGTGTTGAGTAATTCACAAACCTCCCCAGTTAACTAATACACCATTTTTATTTTCTACGACAACGGCGTGCTTCGTTTCCTTTCGTGGTGTTAAAGGTTTTTGCAATTCAAGTTTACTCTCGCAGTCCGAAGTTTTGTGAGGCAAGTGAGTAAGCTACGCTTAGTGGCGTGCCCTGGTAACGAATACTGGAATCAAAACGGTGTCATGTTTACAGCGAACTAACCACTCGTCCTTATTCAAACACCGTCTAGTTGCCTCGTCCTACCGAGCCAAACCGTGAATTACTATTGCCATATAAACTGAACTAAACACTTTCAATGCGTGTTAATGACTTTTTTAATTTGTGTGGTTGAAAAACTTTAGGTTTGGTTAAATAAAGATTTGAACACAAGTTATGTTTCTTTCATTAGTAAAATATTGTTTAAATTTTCAGCCCTCTTTCGTTTACCTACGTTTGTACAAAGGTAATGTTCTTACCGTAACATAATCTTTGGTTTGCATCACAATTAAACGTGCACAACTGCAAACCTTTATAAAACCAACCTGGCAAGTCAGAGACTTGTACATTGTAGTGAACTTAACGAGTCCCTTCAAGTCACAACTCTCAAAGTCGACCTCTGGATTGTCAGTAAAGTAAAACGTTTATCGCCTTCAGTTTGCATTCTTCCAATCAATACTTCTGCAAGCCAGCTGTATAGGAACACATTTAAATTAAAATAGATATAGTTGTTGTAATTACCTGCCATTAAGAGCCGTCATGCTTTTAGACCAGCGATTCCCATGGCGTGTTTCAAGCTTTCTAATGTTAATTTATTCATAAAAGTGCGATATAACTGCGCGCCCTAAACAATTGCTGCGCCGCTGCCGACACTTATGCAAATAGCTACTTTAATTGTACTTTGATAACTCCATAAATTGTGCTGGATATGATGATGGCGGCTGCTCGCCTATGGTCGACCCGTGCTTGCCCCGTCATTACCTTGGCCAAGCACCACTGCGCAACTGCGTGTACTAGACAAACTGAGTAATTATATTCTTGTGAAGTCAGGAATACACAAGTGCGTGAATCAACATATCTTTCGAGCTGTTACTAGAGGAAAGAGTGTATAATATATAATCTAGCAAGAATACGTTGACCTAACCTCTTGGTTTTCACACATATCCTTTTGAAAATCAAAATGCGATAAGATGAGGGACAGTAATAATTATGCTTATGAGAAAGACTATAGTCAAAGCCACTTAACTGTCAGTAGGCTTTTTTTTTAAATATAAGCAGGGCCTTATTATTGTAAATAATTCAGAGATCGTCAGATCTGCCAGTGTTGGTTCGGGGAATTTAAGAAGGGTAGTTCGTTTATTCCTTTGAGTTTTTTGTTACTATCTGAGGTTACTTTCAACAGCGAGGCCTATCCTCGCGGTACTGACAACCAGGGGAAGATGCAGGACCAGAAATCATTCTGGAAGTACTCTGAGCAAAGGATCAGGTGACCCTGGAGAGATTTACATGTTGATAATTAAAAGAGCTCGTAATAAATGAGACCAGGTTTGTGCAGTTATTACCACAGAAATAAACACGCAAGTCAATAAAACTATAACACTACAAGACCCTGATCAGACTAACCACTTCTCTATACATAAGTTTCAGACATCCAAGGTAAAGATCGAGTAAACCACAGAGTAACTAAGGAACACTGATTTGCTGGAAAACCTGTATATAATTTCAACACTTCACAATTTAAAAGGGTTGAAGTCACTGCATATGAGCTATATAACTAAAACGGGTTAAAACTTCAAACTCCAGAACAATAAAATAATTATTTGGATCTTTGGTGTCTATCAAAATTTTCTATAAGTTTGAACATAATAAGGTAATAACTAGCAAAATCCAGCATGGTTTTCGACAAAACACATAAGCTGTCACCAGTGTAGAAAGCAGTAGACTACTCATTTCTTTCATTTGAAAAAGAGTCAGTGTCGTTATTGTTAGCCTATATGACCTGTAAGGCATTCGACTGTGTAAGCCATGACTTTATCTTGGAAAAGCCTGAGTAGAGCTGTGATGTTATTATGTATTTAATAACTTTTTGGACAAGCCCTTTTAACATCAAAGTTTTTATCTTCAGATCCTCAACATTTATGTGTCCTCTCAAAATATTGAGTGTGTAGTTTTAAACACAATAACCGGTAGAAAAGACTATCTATATCAATGTAGTAACACCGGCATTATTTTCAACAATTAGTGTAGTTATCATGTTTTAGTTAAACTTAAAAGAGCTGTAACCCTAGTACATGATAAATATATAATAACAGGCTCTATTCTAGATAAATAGAGCTACACAAGGCTTAAGAAAACCTACGATTCCCACATCAGAGATAAAAAACTACTACAGACATGGAACTACATACTGGAAGCTCAAAACAAAAATAAAGCCATCTGGTCAATAATAAATAAAGAAAGGAGGAACAAAGACAACAAGAACAAACATATAACACTGAAAATAAATGGAAAATCCATCACCCAGCCACATAAAATCTGTAACAAATTCAACGACGACTTTATCAACATTGGGACACCTAACCTTGACTCAGCCCTACAACCAGCACTGGTAAATACCGTCAGACATACTGAAAACGTCACAAGCCTAGACAATTTCAAAACAATTTCCACAAAAGAACTTAAAGATCTATTTTCCTCACTACAACCTAAAAACTCAGCCGGCCATGCCAGCATCTCTAATAAAATAATAAAGCACTGTGAAGAAGTACTACTAAACCCCTTACTACATATTATAAACTGCTCCATTGAACAAGCTACAGTCCCCAAACAAATGAAAATATCAGTAGTGTATCCAAAATACAAAAAAGGAGAAACAGAAAAAATAGAAAACTACCGACCTATATCTATACTACCGACCCTATCTAAATATCTTGAAAAAACCATAAACCTACAACTCACCAACTTCCTCGAACAAAATAACCTTATATCACCACATCAACATGGCTTCAGGAAAAATAAATCAATAAACTCTGCTCTATCTCAACTGTGCGACTCGATAACACGACTATGGGAAGAAAAGAAACAAGCATCAGGACTCTTTCTCGACCTACAAAAGGCCTTCGACAGCCTAGATCGTAAAATTCTAACTGAACAACTTAAACAGCTAAATATTAGTGGCAAAGCCCTTCTCTGGATACAAAATTACCTCACAGATAGAACACAAATGGTGGAAATCGAACAACTACACAACAATAAAGAAACCAAAATCAGATCTATTTCCAAAGAATCCAAATACAGTCCCTCAAGGCTCAGTCCTCGGACCTCTCCTCTTTCTCACTTATATAAACAGTTTTCCAGACAACCTACCACCCGGAAACACATGCATCATGTTTGCAGACGACACTACTATATTCACAGAAATTAATAAATCATCATCCATATATGAGAAAGGAAACACAGTAAACCACTTTTTAAAACAAAATCAAATACTTACTATGACATGCCTGTAAATACTTAACAGTTAGTATTGTTAACTTTATGCCACTAGAGGTAAGGACTAGAAAAAACTACCGAACTTTAAAAATTCAATTTGTCTACATGCAGCCAAATTTAACGCCGAAGTGTTTAAAATCGTCTAAAGACAGTGTTGATTGCTGAGACATTTTACAGCACATACTAGTTTATGTTATGGCACACAATTAGGAGACCAACCAATTAGCTAGAATAGAAATATAGAATATATTTATAATGGGACTTAAATGAATGAAAATTTATGCTTGTTTAAATGAGATTTATATTGATATCTGCAGCAAGTATGAAGGGAAAATGTGAGTTGATAGTAGGGTAATAACGATTAGATGCAATAGAAAACTGTTCCGCTTCACTTATTTATTTATTTACCTATTAACAAATACATATACTTAAATTTAAACACAAAGCTAGCATATCACATTGTCATCTTAAGGAAACATCCCGGGAAACAACCTTCATCGTACTTTTTGCTGAGCATTGACGTGTTAACCTTCATAGTACAAAAGTACAAAACTATACAGGGTGATTCTGTAATAGGGCACCACGCTTATGAGGTGGGTTCCTTATGCCCTTATGAAAAAAAAGAAAACAGTTTTACCGCTAGCCGGGACTTTGGGTTTTAACTATAATTATATTGTATCATCCACACAACTTCTCACTAATTCGTATTAATCTCACTGATGCAATAACGCCTTTTTTAGAACATATGATTGTGTCCAGAAGCTGTGTCAGACTAGCCAATCGGGCGAGCGTAGACTCCATTAGCCTGCGGAAATATGATCCTTGCATGTGTGATGGGTGATGGGAAGCCATATGTAGCCTGCAGTGACCCCTCGGTGCTTCGTAGTGCACCTTGTTACAACCAAAGCTGCATTCTGTGCATACTGTCGCCACCCACCTCAACCATACTACCCACCACCCCCTACCTACCCGTGTAACCTCCTATACCCATCCGCCATCAGAACTACCCGTCATCACCTACCTATCTACCCGCACACCATGTTACTTACCCACCACCCGTATAACCCCCTACCCATCCGCTACGACTTTACCTATACACCTATGACATTTATACCTATGTCCTTCTACATAACTATCTACCACTGTAACTCCCAAGTGCATATATTGGATACACGGGTTTCACCGCCGTTTTGGTTTGGCTGATTGGATTTTGTAGATTTTGGTATAAATGTTAGGTACGGTGTTACAAATGTATATAAATTCAATCAAAATCGGATCAAAAATAGAGTTTTTATAGCAAAACTCCTACCAAAACAACACTTTTGGTGTATATGATCCCCTGATGCAAGACATTCTATGTATTGTCGTTAAAACAATGTTGACAGAATTTCTGGCAGGAATGAATTTGATCGGTATACTAATTTAATAACAAATACCAATCAAGCTAAAAAGTAGAAGCAAACTAAAATTGAGTCAACTTTTAACAAAGCTGTGACAAAAGTACTAAATACACAAATAAAACTACCCTAACTGGAAAGTCCTCAACCAAAGTTCTTTAAATAGAGAACTCCCCAGTTGCTCTCAAAGAAAATTCGAAAAAGAAAAGCTTCATTTATTGCAAGAACATAAGATTATTTCAAAAGAAACCCACTCTGATTGGGTCATCCCGATAGTTTCTATAATAAAAGTTACGGAACCGTGAGGATCTGCGGTGACAACAAAATATCCGGTGTAAAGAATCAGCTGCAACGTGACCACTATTAAATTCCTCGGATTGAAGAAATGTTCAACAAGACGAATAATGATCAGTACTTTACTACCCTAGAACTTTCCAAAACATTCTTCTTAGAGATGGACAAGAAACTGCAATCTAATGGTACGCAGTACGCATTCAAGGTCATGGATTTCAAGGATATGGTACGTATTTAAGATTTCAAGACTTGCAAGATGTCAAGTACACGTTTCATGGATTCGGTTCTAGCTGGTGAAGAAGGAGTAGTCTTAGAGACATTTTTAGTGATATCGTAATTCAGGTGAGGACGCTAGAAGAGTTAAATCACGGACATTGCAAACTTTTAGAACTTTCAAAGCTAAAAGGCCATGTACACAGAGGAAACTTCTAATAATCTGTTGCCTATCCACGATTTACAAATAAATTAATAACATACATTTTTTTAGTCCCTATACTACAGGCAACTAGCCACACCTTAAACTACCACATAAACTAGCAGACTACTTCTCTCCATGGGTAGTTCAGGATCAGACATACTTCTTGAACAATATCAGGAGCTCATTAGCAGCGGCACCGGACACGACACGGAGAGCAAAACCGCGCAGGCCGAGAGGGAAACATAAATAAATAAAAACAAGAGGTGTGGAAATGTAAAGAGGAGGTACTAATAACTGAGGTGGTGAGTAAATCAAGCGTCACAGCCCACGCTGTGGTGCTGGACCATGCATCACCGCAGATAAGGCGAGATGGAGAGAGCACGGGAGCAGCGCTAGACTGCTACAGACCAGGCTGCAGTTTAAAGGGCGAATGTATTCCTAGTGAATACTGATCAGTGTGGAGCAAGTGTATAGGTAACATTTTTCTGGTCGAAGTTAGGACTACGAAGTCCTCAATACCACTTAACCTTGAGGTTTTCCAAGCGTTACTGCATAGTAACTAATTAGAACATTGTGTAGTGGTGACTGCGGGATTGAAACCGCGCTACGGTTCACTATAATAATTGTTAAGTATGTTGTATTTGTGCAAATATAAAGTCCATTACTTTTATTTTATGTATGTCTGATTTTGATAAATTAATCGTTACATGTTGGAGGCCACCCCCACATGTTTTAATTACAAACTGTAGTATATAGATAACCAAATATTAAATTATGAATTTAAAAGCTAGGATAGGTTTCAAGAACATGTTTTGTTGGATGTAATCTTCTCAACACAAAAATATAAACATCTCAAACTTCATACAACAATTCATATTCATAACAAAATTCACACAACAGTAACAGCTGGTCAGTTAAATTAATAAAAAATAGGACAAAGAAATATACAGCATTTCTTCCTTTCTTGAAAAAGTGTTCAATCCGCTGGTCGAAAGCTGATCTGGGTGGCAACGTCTCCACACTTCATCAATTTTAACCAAGTATGAATAGATTCCATTTTTCTTAGTGATTTGACCCTTTTTGTAGCCAGCCCCTGATGTGTTCAATACCCAAACAAAGTCACCTTCTTTAAAATCCTTCATTTTGCCAGCTTTTTTTTGTATTCGTTGAAGGATTAGTTCTTTTTCCATATTTGTTTCAACATCCGGTCTCAATAAGTCCAGTTTGGAACGCAGTTCTCGCCCTGGACATAAGAAAACTGGAGTTCTTCCAGTAGACCTTTTTAGTGACGTTCTATAGGCAGCTAAACAATTTTTCATGTTTGTCGGACCAATCGCATTCTTCTCTTTGTTTCAGAAGTTTGTAAAAGGGACACACAATTACTGTAAGTGAAACAAACTTGCTGTAGTAGTTAATTGTTCAAAGAAATGATCTAAGCTCTCGAACATTTTTCGGTGACGGCATGTTTCTCATTGCAACTAGATGCTCAGATGTGGGATGGATTCCTTGTTGGTCGATAGTATTTTAACACAATTTCAACGACGCAAAGAAAGTTTTTTTTAACTCGATTAGTTTTTTTTATACCAATTTAAACATGACTCTAAATCAGGTTTAAAATGCCAAATTTACCATACATTTGATTTTGAATGACAAAATTTTCCTCAAAATACTCTATGGGATTATGTTATAGGGTTGTGATGTTTCCCTCAGAGTATTTTGAAGAAAATTTTGTTATTCACAATAAATTCTATGTGAATTATGGCATTTTAAACCTGATTTTGTGTCATATTTATATTAATATAACAAAAAATATTTCTTTTTCAAAAGATAAGGGGGACATTTAAAACTCACCATATATATAAATATGATAAGAAGACATACTAAAGCCAAAAGTCGAGAGAAAGAAAAAATGCTCAAAACGAGATGTGGGGTTCAAGATCAATGCTTATTTCATGGTCCCGGGCCTGAGTCTTTCCATGCTGACGACATGGATTTTCATTTTCTCATTTTCAAAGGTAATTAGCTGATAAGTAGATATTGGGGGTGGGGAATGAATGATGTACTCGTCGTACATTGAACACATACCATAACTTGAGTCACTTTATAACTCGCCATTCACAAATAATTCGCCAAAAATCTCATTCATACTGTTAGTATGCAATCGGTCTATAATTTCCTACACTAGACCAAACTAGAATTTTGGGGTTTCTCATAAACAAAAGGATTTTATAATTACATGAAGTTGGTTTTGGAACTAAAACACAGTATTGTAATGTAGTCGACCTTACATTTCTATTGTGTCTACTGTCAGTAAGAGTGGCAAAGGAGCGGCATATTGCGTGCCTTTTTACAGTTCAGACACACAGTTCCACAGGGGAAGTGTCCATGACTGACACTTTTATTACCTAGGCTTCTGCCACAGCTGAATTCACTCGTCATCAAGAAATCGCGGGGACGTCCTAGACAAACTATTCACAACATTCAGTCACTTGACCTACTAGAAGGAAACGATTCATGAAGGTAGATTAGGTGATCAATTATATACTTAGCAGTGGATTGTAAATATCTACATTGAATTAATAAAAACTGGTTGACAAATTAATGTATGTAATTCTTTCTAGTAAAAACTATTTACAACTCATTACACACTCCATGACAACAAACAAAACAATAATAGCCTATTGAATCAGCTGTTCTAAAATAACTATTAAAGCTGGTAAAACACAGATAATCTTCTTAACAGTAGGGTTATCTTATACTAGTATATACACCCCTCAGAACCGACCAGCCAACAGTTGGTTTCGTACAGAGTGTGAAAGTGTGCAAGTCAAGGTACGTCCCTTGTGAACAAACCGTGCGGTGAACATACAGGGTTACATCCCTCGTGTGGACAGAAAGCTTCGGTATCAAAGAGCTACATTGTGCCTGCCGCGAAGATCTGCGGTTCATTTTCATGAGACTACCGACCGGAGAGTGCTACCAGGAGTCCCTACCATTTTAGCGAGTGGAAGGGACTTCGTACAGGATTATAAATAGACTAATAGTCACTAAGGAAGCCACTGAGTGTTTAATGAGTTGTGTTGAACATTAGTTTAAACGATACTTAAATTATAAATTTACTAGTGAATTTAAAAACACTCAACAGTATGAACAGGATACAACCGAGTTACAGCTGTGAGATCTGATGGATTGTTTGCTATCTGTGCAACATGGTGAAGGTATTCCAGCACTGACGCTGGGTTGAAATCCAACATCGTATCCGTGACTGCGCCGAGACGTCACGCAGTAAAGGTCTGTTAGATTGAAATCTGCTCTCAACCGGTCTAAGTGAGTTACTATTGTGTGTATTGTATTTATGTATACTTATCTCAGAGAGACGAACTACTATATTTAAATGACATGTTTATTAGGTGAGGTGTCAATCAATAAACTCTGACTTTTGGGTCTCACTCACCTTAAGGTTAGCGGAAGACTTCTGACCGGAGTGGTCCGCTAAAAGTCTTCCGCTAACCTTAAGGTGAGTGAGGCTCAAAAAGTCAGAGAGACGAACTAGTTTGCATATTCTAGCCTTTCTTAAACTTCTTTAGCTAGTTTTAACAATAGATGTAGTGACATCATGTACTTTGCCAGTTTAAAGTCAAATGTTGTTAATAAATAAATTTACATTGTAAATCAACGTAAATATGATATTTATACAATTTTTCAATTTCTGCTATCCGGGTAATTTTTTCTAAAAGAACATCTTGTAGTTTCTGGGGTTACGATAAACTAGGGCTACGATCTACTAACCTATTATATAAAAATCATTATTGGTATACATAACAATTGTCAAGATTTAAAACAGCTTAGGATAAAATATAAGTTTACAAGCCTTTTTTTACTAAAAATGAGTCAAATGTACAGTTGACTAGTTATTTAAGTAGCTTTTAAAAAGTAGTTTTTCTTAGGCTACAAAGGAAACTTTGTGCATTTTTGCCTAAATTTTGACTTGAATTTGCATCTTCCAAAGTCAATTATTTCAGTCGTGAGTGTGAATGTGTTTAATATTAAATATACACATTTAATACGTTTTCTTTGATTAAACAAAAAATTGCCACACGAGGGTTTAAAAAAGACGAGTGGAATGAAAGGCAGACACCCTTCTGACTATTCCTTGTGCTCGGCGTTGTTTGTTTATAAGTTTCAGGTGCATTCCTCTTATCACCCCCAAGTGTCTCCACTTGTGTCAACATAACCCAGTCCTCTGGAGTTCACAACGCCAAATATTTCAGTTTAGGACGAGGACTGTTCAGAGACGTGTCGGCTTTTTCAAACCGTTATTTCGTAATATTCCAATGGTTTCTTTTATTTTAAATTTATTTATAGCTTTAACTTTCGTATTTTTATTGATATAAGTTTTAGTAACTAATCAGTGTTGTTTTAGTGTTTAGTGATACAGTTTAGTGATGATTTAAAGTTGATAGTTTTTCAGTGAATAGGGTGTAAATATAAACATTAGTGTAAGTGAACGCGCATAGTGTCAACATATACGGATTATGGCGGCTAGACGGCCAGGAAACCTATTAAAGTGCTGATCGTAAAACAGTGTTGAGTGTGTTTAAATACTTTCAAAAATCTTTCTCCGAGAACAACGATACGTTTTGGGCTAAACAAACCAGTGAAACAACATCAATAAGTGTGAGGTCAGTCCATAGGGTTCAAAGAAGAAAGACTTGAAAATATTATCACACAAAAAAATTCCTTGTAACATTCAATACATTTGATCAATCTCATTTGCTCATTAAAGCTTATTTGTTTTAGCTTATGAATGGAAAATCATGTTTAGCATACCCTGGGAAACGCATTAATACCTTTAAGCTAAAAAGTACAAATAAATTGAATTTGTGTAAATAAATTAGAAGGACATACAGAGTATAAATTAGTAAAATTACAGAGCTGGAATCGGGCCGGTGTTGGGCAGGTAATGCGCTACCATACTGCCAGGTGAACAGAAACCCACAATAGATGAAGCAAATACTTGATAATTTACGTTGACTACACAAATGTCTTACTATGCGTTAATTAGAGTAGAACGCTACAAACAGTGGAACTGGAATATCTTCGGTCTCGGCATTACACTACTGAAATATTAGTAGCTTATTTCAACTTTGGCCTATACAATTATTGTGTGGAATTGTATTTTACATTATCGTGGGGGTTTTCTTTGTAGATTGATCAACACTCTTGTGTTACTATAGGATTAAAATAAAGTAAATATTTTGCAGATTTAATTAATATAATATTATCAGCTTTTCGCGATTGTTTGTTTAAATCTTGACCGAAAAGATATTTTTGTTAAATTAATATAAAGAGATGAACCATCGATACTTTTAGGTTCGTATGGTCCAGAGGTTTTCGATCAATCATAAATTCTATAGTCTCCGTCAAATTAGATGAAGCCTAGTCTTAAGCCACCGTTAAGTTTATAATCCTTGAAAACGTGTTCCTTATAGATTCATGGAATTGATAAAAGTACCCTACATATACAAGAACCCTTTAATTGCCTCCCGTAAACATGTTTATCTATAGTTTAGTTGTATTTTATATAACTGTCTCGTTGTAAATCAGAAAATATAGTTTCACAATAACTGGAAAATTTAATATCCAATGAATAAACTCTAACGTCGTTAAGAATTAAACTTTAACTTTTACTTTTAGTAAGCACCTAGTAGCAGTAAAACAACATACAAAATGTACAGAACAGCTGTACAAAACGAATGACTGACTGAGAACAGAAGAGATATTCTACATCACCGTTACTAACAGTTTGGTCACAAAGGTTACTAGAGACTCACGTTTAAAAATGAGCTAAACCACTGATGATTTACAACAGTTTGATGCATTACAATAGTTGCCAGCCTGACCTCCTCTGACATTCCTCCAGATAGTATCACGACATCCAGAAGTCGCTCTTTCTCTAAAGACCTGTTTGTTGTGGGCTTGCCTCCGCGTATCCAAAAGTATCAGTTTCTACTCGGTAGAGACTGCGGCATTCTTCGTGAACTAAACCCATGGACTGACAAACACAGCAATGCTGCTGCAAACCTTAACATTTGTGTTTAAAAAGTTATGTTTAAGCAAGTGAGTGGTTAATATACGTGTAGGGTTCCTTACTTGGAACTATAACCGGAAAACGTTGTGTGACCAAAGTTATTTGCTATTATCTAAGTATCTGATGATACTATTTTGCTCGATATAGCTATATAAAACAAAGTTTCGGTGCTCGTAAAAGGATTTTGAGATTTGTAGGGGCACATTCACGACTTTAAAAAATAAATCATAAACTTTGTATGTACGTCTGTTGGGCTAACTGGAAGCATGGGAAGTTCTGCCTAACCAAAAAATTACAGCGTACATTCGAACTAGCTTATTTGAATTGAATTCGTTTATTTATCAATTTAGTATAAAATTTGGCATATTTATTGTTGTTAAATTGTAGTGCACTATTTAGTAGGCCTACTTACGTTAATAATTAAAACACCTGCCCACTAATTCAAGTATGAACACATGGAAAAATCACTCGAACAATTTCACACACAATTAAAAAGACAAAATGTTTTAGTTCTTAGATAAATCACTGAATGAAGAGTATAAAATACTCATAACATACAAATGTGATTATCTGGTTTCTTTACTTCAAAGATTGACATCAAACTAACTTCACTCTTCCGATGCTTGGATCTGGTCCAAAAGGAGTAAAATATGTATGCAAAGAGCATGCTTAAGTACGCCATGAATTTGCTAAGCAATAAGACAAAAAAGGACAACGGTACACGGTGACACAATTTTATTAATTAATTTGAGATGCTTTTAAATCTAATTTTGTTTTTAATTTTAATAGTTAACAGCGCAGCCTCCTTAATTATAACATCTCACAAATCTAAGTTGTCAGTTAATAGGCCTAGTTGTGTTTAATACCAAATAATTGTTGGGGTTGTGTTATTAATTTTACCTTACCCAACAACATGAATATATGATCATGGATCACACCTTAGGGTTTTGTTTGAACATCAGAAACTGTTAACTGGTTTAATTAAAACATTGTTAGAGCCAGTAGTACTAAGAAATTAAGCCAAGCTCGTCCACCAGGACAAACCCACTCAAAACCCCCAACATGTACCTCTAGCAAGGCACTACTAGACTAAGCATAGGTAATAAATCGGAGGAAAAATGTATTCAGCGACAGAGGCCCATTATACGCAGACACGGCTGTCTAATTGGAGACAAATCCGTGCACTGTTATCAGCGGTACAGTGGTTGTTATCAGCGCAGTGCGCACAGGGTGAGCGCGGGGTGAGCGGGAGTGCTCGGAGCGCACGATTGGTGGCGGGGACAGGTGGGGCGGTTGATGGGCAGGTTGGGCGGTTCCCCCGCCTAGCTAGACGGTGGCTGTGCGCGGCCACTGTGAGCTTCTTGCCTTGCTTATACCTCACCAAGGGCCCGAGAGCTCAACATCGCCGCTCAGTTGCCTTCCGGTCTGTGTTTTGTGTTTGTGCGGGTGTGGTTTTGCCGGTAGTTTTTACGGACTTTTGGATTTGGACTCACGAAGTGGTTTTGTGTTTTTGATCTATAGGAACTGTGTTGTGATAAGAGTTAGTTTTTACGGACTCGAGTTGTCAGGTTTAATATAAGTTTCTTCTGTTTATAGTTTATACATTTCTTCCATGGTTTGATAAATTCTTTGGAAAGGACCTTAAAATAATTCTGGACAATTTAACAACCTACTGTTTTGCGCTAATCACGAAAATTTTCGGTGGCTCTATTTGTCTTTCGGTTTAAAGTAATCACTACCATGCTCATTTTATTCAGCTAGCGCCCTACGAACTCCCTTAAACTTACTAAGACCTTTCGAACTCTACCAAAATGTTGATCTCAACTTCCAACTCAGCAACAACCACCTCCCCCAACAACAACAACAACACCTCCAGCAGTGGCCCAGGGGGAGGAAAGTGTAGTGACTTCTCGGTATCCTCTCTCTGCAGGGACCTGAGGAGCTCCCCTGAGGCCAAGCCTGAAGGGGATAACACCCCAGCAGTCATCACCGGCGGCACTGGCACCAACTGGAAGTTGGAGTTACCCCAGCACCCCGCTTCCGCTCTGGCTGGAGCCCCAGCACCCTCTCCTGGTAAGTGAAGGAAATACCTATTACTCGTAATGTACTGAACCAATTTGAAATGTTTGATAAAGGATGATCTATTTCCAAATTTCCGAGACACAAAATAATTTCAAAATATGTCGACATTGTTTATCAAAACGGCCTAAGACAATCAAACTTTATATTCATACATTAAATGGTGCAAGTTGAATTAAAGACTGCAAACACATTTTTTTTATCATCCATCCATTTTTGACTAGTGACCTTTACTAACTGTGACATTTCACATAATATCTATAGGCCTACACAAAATATAACTATAATTACGCATGACCTAACATTACTAAAATGTATATTTATAACAGGATTTTAAATATCAAATTTTACAACCTCACATGTATGAAATATTGGAAAACACTGGTGCTATAAAAATCTACTTTACCTAAAACCATTAAGTCAAAAAGCTTCTGATTTTGAGCCCAGCATTTAGTATGTAAATGTTATTTGAGATTAGGTAGAGTTTAAGAAAACATATGACGCATTTGTGAAGATTCACTGTGAGAAATAGGAGAATAATGGATTACCTGTAAAGGATTTTATTAAACTATTTCGCACACTGTCTTGTATTTATCTTGCTTTAGTAAAGTTTATTAAAAAAATTAACTCATACTTATCTTTTTATCTGACAATACAATACATGCGTATAACAATAAAAACGTTTAAAAACAAATTGTACAATAGTAATAATAACTATTGTAGAGTCTTGCTCTCATCATAAAATTCTTCAGAATCGTATAATTTGTATATACGAAAGTGCCAACTTACATTTACTTTAGAGAACACATAAACTAAAAGTATCATTGTTATGTTTGTTTGTTAGATGAACATAATTAAATTATGCAGGTTTTTCATCTAATATACTTTGGTTGTGATGTATTTTTTTAATAATATTTTTAATATCTAAAGTGTTTTAATGACATAAAATTATAACATGGTATAAATTCACTGATATATTGTTTGTAAAAATTAAATAATTTGAACCTGCATAATTGTGCATATATTGTAATAGTCCTGGTTCTGCACCATATAAACAAAGCCTGCAAAAATACAAACAGCCTTTTAGTTTTGAAATTGGCTATTGGGTAATATATTGTTGAATATTAGAGCAATATAATCTAATTAGTTTTAAACTATCCATTTGAACTATACAATACAAACACATTGTGTTAACATATAATACGATATAGTTGAACTAGCCGGTTCCTTGAATTTTGTTGAACGGTAATTTGGGTTCTGTGCTCTGAAATAAATATTTTATTTTATTTGCCTAGCGAGGTACAATATTTTGTATATCCTGTGCACAGGTTTAAACTGCCTGGTAGCACAATACTTAACTCTCAATAAAATGTCAAGAGGCTCTCAGTGCTTTGTTTTCTGTTTGTACCTTTTCATTGGTCCGTTACGATTAACTTAAAATTTAATTATCTCAGCCGCAAACTCAAAGTGAAGGACATAAATATAATAACGTAAAAATAGCAAATGGTTGATGATTAAATAAAAGTTATATGACCAAATTTCAAATTCTTAAAACATTTCCCGTTTGCACATTGCATTTAACATGTACACAGTTTAAAACGATGTAGTTTTGAGTGCCTCATAAAAGGAAGTTTTTTGTTGAACCAGTTTGAAACATTACAAGAAAGTATACTGCTCTTAAATACTGCTTGAACAAATTATGAGATACTAAAAGTTAAAGAGCAGTAATGGGTTAACATGTCAAATAGAACTTTTACAATTGTCATTTGAAGCATATGGAGCGTATCATATCTAGTCACGATAGCAACTTTAAAAGTGATTAACTCAATGAGTATTGAGGATGGCGAATTCCTAAAATACAAACAAATTTAGATCATTTGGTTCCGCTCAAACTATCCTTTTCAGGGTTAAAATACTACCTGCGCGTGTGCCAAGCAAGTGTCAAGCAAGAAACGATTGAGCTTAACTCTTGACTACTTTGTTGGCGCTATTTTGTTTCATAATTTAAAGGTTATTTGTTAAAATCAGACGACTTGTGCAACAAATTTTACGTTTTTACGTCACTAACAAATAGTTTGTTTAGCCAGTTAAAATTTAACATGTAAAAATTCAAGTCGAGTTGTGAGTGTGTCACTCTGTATAAAAATATAGAAACTTATAACTTGTTTTGACTACCTTGTAATATTGTCGTTTAATTTCATAGCTCCTCAAAAAACAAAACCACGCAGTAACCAAATTATCATTCGATGCATGTTTTGTAATTATTCATAATTATTGTCCATGGTTTCTAAATTTCCATAATCCAGCCGATATTTATAAATATACATCTAACTCAAACTTCATCGTTGTTCTGTATCACTTGGGAAATGTAAGCGTTCCCTGATCACCATACATGTATAGCTTATAAATACAATTATCTACTAACTGCAATGTACTCAGTACAGTATAGCTTTATCTTAAATAAATATTTTCAATAGGAGAGTTGATTTTGTAAACTAACAACATTAATTTACAAATAAATATAATAAAAAAAAATTAAAAGCTGGAGATGAATGTACAAGTTTGTCTAGAAAACGTGTTTAAAGTAATTGGCATTGAAAATTGTGGTACTTAAATACTACGGTATTATTGCCTTATTTACCTATTTAGAATCATAACAAGAATGAATATCGCATCTTGCAGAACACATGCCATGCTTCCTTTATTGAATAATGTTTATTCCATACGAACCCGATGAAAACTGTAGGTGTACGGTGTCCCAAGAAAATCCACATTTTCTACATTATTCTTATGGGACGAAATTCAAGGTTATTGTTATAACTTTTATTAAAGTTTTCTTTAATTAATGAGTTTTTTTCTCTTCTCTTATTAGTATTTTCTTTGCAAATTGCCCATTTAAACTAGTAAAAACTTTTAACAAAAATTGAACCGACTTCAAAAACAAACCTACAGTAAAATGCTCTAAACAGTTTGAAATAATTTGGTAATTCAATTCTGTATTGCTTTACATGCTACATTAATAAAAATGAGTTTCTGATGTTTTATGCGAACATACAATAATGTATCCATTACACTACAGTAGTACATTACAGCAGTACTCATTTCATGGTAACCAATATAGTAAATATTAATTTGCTAATATATATTAGAATACCACCATAGGCGCACACTATTTGCAATATTGTGGACTAAAATTTAGGAGTTGTTACAATCTTTTTCACTTAAAAATACTGGAGTCGGTGCTGCTTCTTCTTTGATAATATTGCTTCAGCAGCACCGACTCCAGTATTTTTAAGTGAAAAAGATTGTAACAACTCCTAAATTTTAGTCCACAATATTGCAAATAGTGTGCGCCTATGGTGGTATTCTAATATATATTAGCAAATTAATATTTACTATATTGGTTACCATGAAATGAGTACTGCTGTAATGTACTACTGTAGTGTAATGGATACATTATTGTATGTTCGCATAAAACATCAAACTCATTTTTTATAATGTAGCATGTAAAAACAATACAAATTGAATACAAATTATTTCAAACTGTTTAGAGCATTTTACTGTAGGTTTGTTTGAAGTCGGTTCAATTTTTTTGTTAAAAGTTTTTACTAGTTTAAATGGGCAATTTGCAAAGAAAATACTAATAAAGAAGAGAAAAACTCATTAATTAAAGAAAACTTTAATAAAGTTATAACAATAACCTTGAATTTCGTCCATAAGAATAATGTAGAAAATGTGGATTTTCTTGGGACACCATACACCTACAGTTTTCATCGGGTTCGTATGGAATAAACATTATTCAATAAAGGAAGCATGGCATGTTCTAAGATGCGATATTCATTCTTGTTATGATTGTCATAATTTGTGGAATGTCAAAATTACTTATTTTCATAAACACATTTGCATCGACAAACGTCAAAATAAATTTATAATGATATCTATTTACAATGCATTTTCAAACAACTCTTGTAAATCATAACATTCTTAGTTTAAAAGATTGTGATTACACAAATTACATTGTGTTTAAATTTACGTATACATTGATAATGCTTAAAACAAGTTGGTAGCTTATTATTAAATTTGATACATGAATACAAGCACTGTTAGAATGAGATCTGTTAGTTAAATCATTCAAATTATACGTACCCAAGAATATACAAGTTTGTAAATGTAAATATCTTGTTATCTTTAAAACACCTCGGCAATAATCTCTGTCACTAAACACTTTTTAACTGATTTCTTTTGAAGAACAAAGATAGGTTTCGTTTTGGAACTTTGAAATCCCCAGATGGGCAAACCATAGCTTATATAGTGCAAAACCAGCCATTGTAAGTTAATAAGAGTATCTTTCTGCTTGTGAAGAAAGAGACATTTTATTATACGTCTCACTCTCTTCAACATTAAACTAAAGCTAAACATATTCATTGTGATGCAGTGCACAAGGTCCGCTAATAGCGTGCTTATCTCCCCTCACCCCCTGTCACCCCTACTCACCCCTGTACCTAGCACGGTAACACAGATTCCCTCATTACATATGAGCGCCCTGGCGTGTACCGCATTTGTCCCGATGTGTTATGAGGACCAATCACTCAGATAAGTCGGTGAAAAATGCTGCCTTTTATCCACACATCACGCGCTCCCCATCACTCCTCTGTGTCTTTACACCTCGAGATCACCCTTGTCGCATACTCAAACTTTGACTTATTTTACTCACACAGTAGAGCGCTTTGGAGATTTTTCTGAACGACGGGCTTAAGATTTTATTGATCGGAAATCGTGTAATGCTACATCATACTCGATAATTAACTAGGGTTTAACTTGTGCTATTGTCTGAGGAGACGTATAAAACTGATGTACCTTGTAGTCATTTTTTTATGGGTTTCCAGTCGTCTCAAAGAAGTACATACTAATCTGTATTTTAACTAGCAGGCACCTATTTGCAACACACGGATACTCGTATAAATGGGTTTCCAGGATTTTATTAAATATCTTCGTGTAAAATAAGTTTAACTTCATTTACTTCAAAGAACAACTGGATGGTACTAAATTTCTTTTTTTATGAATCACATTTCTGCACAATGCCAATAAAAGGACCAATACAGTGAATATTAAAAACATCCAAGTTTATGCTATGATCTTAGCGTTGGTAAAAATTAACTATTTCCTACGATCAAAACGTAGTAACTAAACGGGTTTCTGCGTTAAGTTTATTTGCAAATATATACTGAAACGAGCCTGCATCCTAGGACATTAAAATATGAATATAAAAATATTAAGAATAAACAAAAGTATATTAATCAACGAACCGCGTCCATGGTGTAATTAGCCTAGTCTTAATAAACATTCAAACTAAAAAACCATACTAAACAAACTAAAATTCATGTCTGTAAAAATTGTGCTAAATGAGTAAATTTAGTAAAATTGGTTGACTTTTACCTAAAATGACTAATTCAAACAGTTTAAAATAGTTTGACTTAACATTTACCCTTGGTAATCTGGCTATAGAGCCTTTTATAGCGAAGTATAGTTTTCCATATCGAATGTGTTTTTCTTTTTAATTGTACAAATAATATTGTCAGGAAACCACTAAAACAAAGTACGCAGATGATATGCCATTTAAACCACATAATTATGAGTTTGACTATTAAGTCTTATGAACAATTCATGAGTGTTCACAACTCTGTGGATTAGTTTCCCCGCATTCCCTCACATACAAACAGCAGCAAGCTAAATGTCAAGGAGGAGCCGAGACCAATGAGCAAGTTATATCTGACCAATTATCCCTCTCAGGTCACAAACCAATTAAAATAGCAAATCAGTCATGGCCAAGAAACAATTCCACCTTTCCAACACATTTGAAAGAGGCTTTCACCTGCTGAATTCTGGTGGCTTGGTCGGTAACTCTTTTTTACGTGTAGGAAAAGGCCAAGAACATTGAATAATCTTCAGTTGAAGTTTATACAAGGCAAGTTTATACAAGTTGAAGGCATTGCAAGTATTTTATAAAAGATATCTGAACGAAGAGGATAACGCTGAACAATCAGAACTTTAAAACAGGCCGACACGCAGCTAAGCGCTAAAACCCTGTTGGCATGAGGGAAGCGAATTTCCTTTGCAATTTGTTACTCTAATTCGCTCCACTCACAGCCTCGCTTCGGTCTTTCGGGTTTTTACTGGAAGTTATACTACTTATCATAAAAAGAAAAGACATTTCAAATTTCAATAAAATCGGACTACTCATTCCGCTGTTATAACGAAAAATATCTTTTTGGCCGTAATTTTAAAACGACTTGATGGATTTTCATAATTTTTAGTATTGTGATGTATAACAACAAAATATATATTTCTTTTGAATTTAATAAAAATCGGACAAAATTACTGTTTCTAGATATTAAACCACCTTTTTTAGGTCTCCCCAAAAGGGGGATTCCGATAGTTTGATCTTGCTGGTTAACGATTTGCATATATACACATGTATATAAAATTCAAAGAAATGCTCATAACGTATTTTAGGGCTCAGGATTGATGCTTATTTTATGGTCCCAGGTCTGAGTCTTACCATGCTGACGACATTAATATCTAATTTTTCCAAATGGAATTCGATAATTAGCTGACAACGGCTCAGAAACTCAATAGGTGTACGTTCTAAATTGCGTCCAAATAGGCGGAACTACCAGACACAACTTACATAAGCGGCTTCCATACATTGCCGCGAGGTTTAAACAGAGTAAACTAACGTGATATTCAAGTTTTAATTGACTTGATTATGGATATTGTCCTTTGATTGTTCAATTTTCATGTTTATCAACATTCAAACTATAAAACAGTTATTAAATGCCAATCATTACCTATAGTTTAAACACTACAAATAAGTATTAGTCACACAAATCAAAATTCGAACAATTCAATGTTGAGTTATAACTGCAATCTGTTTAAAACTATTCGTATCCGTTCTACGAATTGTAATAGGTAGTTCTAATGTGTCCTTTATGTTTTGATGATAAAACCATTTCAATGTTTTAGACTAGTGACTTCTTATAACAAAGCTCCTTTTACGTTTTGATCTTGAAATTATTCTTTCTCGACCTGTTTAACTCGTAAGAAAATCTTTCAGCAACTATCCGTGTAATTAATCCAATAAATTCCGCTACGTCAGCGATCCAACAACATTCTGGAGACTGGACGTTTCTTTTCATCAAAGCCAACCGACCGAGTCATTCAATAAATTCCTGCCCTTTAGCCGTGGCGGGGCGGACGTCAAAAGTTGAAAACCGATATGATTACATGAAAAGCTGTTTCCCAGGCTGAAAGACCACTGGTCGACACCCACCACGGCTACCGTCTCTGTGCATATATTACCGAAATGTTGAGCGAGGCTGCACTGTCGGCGAGCTCGGGGCTCGAATTACGCTTGCGTTGATACGATTTGTTGTGACGGCAACACTTGAGCCGCTCAACGGTAGCTGGCCTGCTCTCTGCTCTCCGCACTGCTGCTGCTGGGGCCCCGGAGTTGACGAGTGACAGCCCCCTCCCCACCACACCAGTTAACAAAGTAGAGGGACCTTTATTTTATAAGAATATTTGTTTATTAAGTTGAAAGGTACCAACTAATCCGATGAAACCTGAATAGGAACTTCCCATTTACAGAAAACACAGCAGAGTGAACAATCTAAACTAAAAATGAAAATCACTAACTTAAAACTGGGAAGCTAATTTGTACCATCTAAATATGGTTAAAATAGTTGATTGATCAGGTAAAAGAACATATGTACCTTTCAACTACATTGTCAAGTTGAAGTGGCCGTTTAAAGCAATAAACTTCTCATCACCTAGTAACTTGTACTGACCGGTTTTGCCGGATCATCTTATTTTCTACAAAATTACCTTTATAACTTAACACTTTAGTTAGGCTGTGGAGTATGAAAAAATCGCTCGGCAACAAGAATCCGTTCTGTTTGGTAAATTGGTTTGAAACACTGAATTCGTTTTAAAATAACGAACAAATACCAGCGGATGAAATGTGTAAAATATTATAACGCTTCACTGTATTGAAAATTAAAAGTGAAACGATTATTTGAGGTTGATCAATGGGTGTTATAAACCATTGTTTACTCAGCGTTTAACAAGATTGTTTTCACCCATTAAAAATCGTGCCACGTTTTATTCCAAATCACCACGTTTTATTTTTTACCCACCACAGTTACTAGTGCCCAGCTTAACAGTAAAGCTATGGTTTCCTAGGAACGTTGTGGCTGTTTTTACATAAGTAATAATATGACAGTGAACGTTTGTTTTCAATTCAATTGTTATAGCTGTTATGAGGGTGGTTTCGTCCGTAATATTTCAGCCGTAAAAACTGTCACAGATTTCTCAGTGAGCCATAGCTTGATGGTCCCTGCTGCAACGTGTCAGTAATACCCTACGGGGAAGAATATGTGTACATTTTCTAACACGTCTTTATCAACATTATAAATGGCACACATTCGGTTCAGATTTATTTTGAACTAAATTTCTATTTTTGTCCTTTGCACACCTTTTCCAAAGTTTGAATAGGTTAGAAATGGTTCTTTCTGCGTCGGCTTCTCTGAAATGAAGACCTGTAGCCGAGAGCAGCGCTAACCAGGTATAAATTAGACAAGCTCCTCGATGTCAAGTTTAATCCGGGATTACAATCACTGGACTTGTTCAAACCATCCGGGGCGCCACGGTCCCGCTGCGGTCATTCACTTTAGCTTTGAACCAAAAGTGGAAAACCAATTAAGACGTTTGAACAAACGAAACTGTGTTTTATTTTCAAGGGTTACGAGAAATTACTTTGTTTGCTAACTTTACCGATAGGAAGTCAGCAACGCGATAACGTGAGATGGCGACGACACATGTTAATTCCACTTTTCATTTTTGTGTAGTGAAAATAATTCTTTTTACTCTATCCTTTAGAACGGAAAGTAAGTAATTACAAGTTTTCCTTATATCACAATGAGTTCAACATATTTTTCATCAACTTTTTCCAACATTGTGAACCTTTTATTTGTTTGCTACGACGTTGTCATGTGTTTTTCAGTGTTGCCGTGATTTTGTCAAGTTTGTAATGTATTTTATTTACTTTTATACTATTTCATATCAAAAGTATTCTTGTCAGTGTGTGCATTATTCAAGTGTTGTGTACGAATAACTATATTTTGCTTTTAATACAATTGGTCGAATTGACCTGCGAGTATAACCTGGAATGAACTTAATTTATAATAAACACCTCGTCAAACACTCTTTAAGGGAGCTATCCTAATGTACCCTTATCAAAATGATCTTGCAAACCTTATCTGTCATTTGCTGCCGTAACACTTGAAACATGAAAATACGCTATAAACTCGTACAAGTGAATATTCATAACAAGTAATAAAGCTAAACTTGAAAAATTTTCATAGAAATCTCAAATGTCATCTAAGAATAAAAAGTTCTTGGACTTTTATGTAAAATCATAAAATATGAAGACGCAAAACCTATGTTTGTAAAGAGAAACCACCAACTGTTACTTGAATGGTGGGATACTTCTTTTTAACGAGTATTTAGTTTCAAATGTCTATCAGTCTCACGAACTCCCCGACTGATTTCTACTCCAACATGGAACTACACAGCTAGGAGACACATTTGGAAACCAATCAGCACACGTACGCAGGTCGCAGAACATGCAGAGAAAGCCTGGATGAATGTTCTGTGGACTGCCACAGTTGTGATTAGATTATGATAATGGCCGGGGCAGATGTCTACCCGGTTATAAACTCGTTACAACCATTCATTAGGCCGGAAATGGAGTTATAATAGTAAAAATTATCCCTCATTGTTGAGCTTTCATTCAGCTCTGTCTAGTGCTCAACAGTGTGTAGATCTCTGCCCCCTCCCTCTCCTTCAGGTTGTGGACCCCCTGCGGGGGACCGGGGACTGTGGTGGGAATGTGAAGATTTGAATTGAAAAGTGGTAGCCTGGGTTTTCGTATTGTGAAGGAATCTCGCCTGTTTGTCAATTTGGAAGTACAACTAATTTTTAGTTGAAATACGATTCATCTATCAAGTTATATTTCCCGTGACCTCTTCATATTTTAGCTTGAAGACATTGTTTCAATTAAAAACTGTAACGGACGTCAAAGAAACATTCTTTCAATTTTCCGAATTGATTTTGAACGTCTATGATAATACTCAACATAGGCTACCCACCGTTGTATGCAGTATCGACCAAGTATCCTAAAATATCGAAGAAATTGGTTGAAAGGCAGCGTAACTAGCTTAACATTGAAACTAAATTGTCTCTTTAGGCGATTGACAGTAAGAAAACATCAAACCTCTGTTTTACACTGCCCCAATATATTATCCAAGATCGAAGCTACAATCTTCAATACGGTTCATCCGTTATACAACGGATGACAGAGAGCACGTATCTTCTCTCGGTAGACAGAAGAGAGCCAGACGAGGCTTCAACTCATTCTCTGAAGATCCTGCATCAACGATTTCTTTGATGCAGAAAACTGAACCTTGAAGACTGATCCATTCACAGCCAATCACCAAATACCTGCGACACCAATCACAGTCGCGAGCAATTTTCTCTTTGCAAAAGTCAAACAGCGAGGAATGATGTGGACCAGACCGCTACACCAATGATGTGTCACGGATGATTGACCCTGGCAATGTGACAGATCTACATCATGACAATGTGTGACTGACTGGAGACCCGTTACTGACACTTGTACTGTACAGTTGCACCAAATCGGCATAAGGAGACTCTGGTATTGTCGCTTGATCTGCGTCTCCAGGTATTGAATCGAGATGATGGGAAGATGGGTCGTTGACTTGTCGTTTTCCAATACTATTGGTGGTGACTTCCTTTGCACGTTGGGAAAGCTTTCTCGTGGTTTATATAGTTTAGTTGTGATTGGTATTGTTCGAATGTAAGTGATTTAAAAGTGGAATATCAAATCTTTGAACGCTTTTTCATTAATGTCTATTGAAAATCCTTCCGACATTAGAAAACCCGTGGCGGGTTGGAATCGTGCGTGACCGGCCGGGAGCTCATCATTCCGCTGACGTGGGTTCGATCCCCGCAGTCACCACTTCCATTTGTACAGTGAATATGTGGTAGCGCTAGTTAAAAGTTTATTTTGAGCAGTAGAGAACTTTGAAGTCCTAAATTCACCTCATTAAACAAGTCTAACTTTACCTTTTTGCATGACATTAAGGCTCACTTTTCTGTCTTTGGAAAAATAGTTCTGTTTAATCTCCTATTGTTAACTCAGTAGTTATGTTGAGTTTTAGTAGATAAGACTCAAATAGTCTATTGATGTTCTCTCAAAGTAATTGGTTGCTTTAGTTGATTATTTTAGTAAAAACATTATTTTTTGAAGGCAAAATGTTCAAAACCATTGGTTTTATTGAATCAACTGAGAAAATTTCTTCATCTGAAAATACATTTCCGTTTTTTTCCGTGTAATAAATTATCCATTGGTTCAATTCAAAAGTTAAAACCTTTGAGGCAGCACAATATTATTCTCTTCTCCAACTCCAATCGTCTCGCGGACTATTGACGAGGTGGGGGTGCGAAGAGAAGTGTTGGGAAACCGTATTAGTTGGGATTTGCCTATCCAAGACTGCCTGGGAACAACCACATAGACCGCAGGCACACACACTACATACACATAAACCGGTATCTAGCTCACATCAGCCGGGGAAAATGGCGGAGACCTGGTCACCAACACCTCTTGGTCGAGGCTAGGGTTTCCTCCGGTTGCGAAACACCACCTCTACCCCACCAGCGCCTGCGCCTGCGTGCTTCATAATATGTTGCACAGCCAGTAGACGTAATCTTCCTGTCAACTTTGATACTTGAATTTTCAAACGTAAATATTTTCTCACGGTTTAAGTAAGCGGAAATGTTCACAATGTTTTAGGATGCGTGGTTGGATTACACCCTCAAGAAAAGAAACCTAAAACTACTGAAAGGAAAATAAACCATTCTATAAAGTGTGTCAATTCGAACTCAAATGATGAATTCGTTAACATAAAGCGTGAAATTATATTAGCAAATAAACAAAACATTACGAATCTAAAACCTATGAAAGTTAAATTATTAAAACTGTGAATAGTTCCTTCACAATCTAAATCTCTAGTCTTAAAAAAATTTGTAAAACAATTTGTACGTAAAATATCACGTACCTACCAATATTTATAAGATAAAATTATTCGAACACTTTGAAAATCCAGTATTTATTGAAAAACAATAACTGTCGTTGCTTTAAGCAAGTGAAAAATTCTAAACCATATAAAATTCCAAAGAGTTGAAAAATAATGCACCACTAATCTTTTATTTAACAAAAATCGAAACCTCTATCTACCCCAAAGATAAAAGACCGCAAAAAAGGTTGGCTAAAACCTAAAAATAACATTTTAATTGTATAAATGACTATAAACCAACCCACTAGGTTCAAAATGTCAATTCTTTAGTACTGCCAGGGAAGAGCCTAAATCAATCATTTAGCTAGAGCAAAGCCAGGTTACGTATGACGCAAATTTATGTTCTAAGTAGAACACATTCATATGGGTTCTACGCAATAAATGCACAAAATATGGCAGTTCAATGCCAAAAAGGTTACTGATGTGGCACTTTGTTTGTGGCACTTTAGAGTGAGCTTAATACGCTTTAACTTTGATCTTGTGTAGAGAATGTAAATAATTTTTATTTAAGAATAATTTAAGTTAAATATAGAAACGCCACGATTAAAATTCGCATAAAAATGAATACACATAAGGAAGTTAACATAATTATTAATTATTAGCTGTTTTAGGTTATATGAAGTCCTTGCATAATTTACAAATATTTTATGTGTTACGTTATGAACGTAGTATTTAATGTTTATTACAACAATATAACTTTCGTGTAGTTTATTAGTGTTTATGGTGTCTCAACACATTCTAAATGAGACACCTAACTATTTTTCTTTGTTTTCTTGTATTATATTGTTTTTTGTTACATATAGAATCTTTGTTTCATATAGAAGTTGTTATAATTATATTGTTTTGTAAATGTGTATAGAAGTTGTTATAATTATATTGTGTTGTAAGTTTGTATAAAAGAGCAATTAAAGATACTTGAAATTGAATATATCGCCACCGAGTATACAAATTAACGTTAATTAAGCCTTGAGTACTTTTAAGTATCATTTAAAACATAATAATTGGCCTTTAAATAAAATTACCTTTTTTAGTCGACAATTGTATGATAAATATTATAATATATATTATAAATATTGTATGATAATAGATGGAGGTCTTTATAAAATGAAAGCTAGAAAACATAGCCGACCCGCAGCCACAAGCGCTACCGTGAATCCCAGCGAATTTCCTGCAACGGGGATAGTTAACACCGGACGTGTCCTTTTTATACAGCGTTCCCCTTAAAAATGGGTTTTATTAAACGCGGTATTGAGACGTATTTTATCGTACTCAACAAGTGTACAAGAACTAACAAAATACGATCAGCTAGACCAAGATGACGGTGACCCAGGGAGGTAAAATCTCCAAAGACGACAGTTGCAAATACTAAGTAAATTGAGTCTGAAATATTTTGAACAAATAGGTAAACTGAAATCTTCCTGGGTTAAATTATTACTGTACTGATTCACCAGTAGAGCAGTAGCATTTACAAACATTAGCCAAATTATATCTTAAAACGACTATTGGAGATGGGAAAACGTGTCAAATTTAAAATTTGTAGTTAGTTTAGTTCCACACTAAAGATTATTCGCCAGATTGAAGTCCAACATATGTTTTAATTACTACAACCATAAATGTGACTCAAGTACAAGAATACTTGGTACAAGAAGATCAGTAGTCATTATCACTGTTTGTGTACTGTTAGTGTACAATTCGGGTTATTCAAATGACGAATTTGGGACAACAACATTTTACTTCAAAGAAGGGTATAAACATCTATCTGCAGTTTAATACCTCCATCAGTGTAGTTTTAACCAAGCAATGTTAAAAATAAGAAGAAAATCCATATGGCTCTTGAAGGATAAAATTCTCAATCTGTTTAAAACTTTTAATAACTGAAATGAAACTATAGGATATAAGAACTCCAAATTACAGACATTTAAAATGCACGCGTACTTTATATAACCAATTTGTCGCAAACCATCACTGGAACAAAAGATCACGCTAAAGGAATATTTAGACATCGGCTGCGTTCGTCGTAGGTTTCGTTAAAACGCTCAAAACGCAAGAGATATATACCAAAATGAGTAAAAAACAAGTTTGAGCTCACCAATTGTTATAAAATTAAAGACTGGATCACTCGTTTATGCGCTAAAATCCAAATTCAAAATTAAGAAGACGCAGCTTAAGCCGATATTTCACCACCCAGATCTGAAATTAAATATTAGTTTGTAAAAAATATTGCTTTTAACATTTTATTCATTTTAACATTATTAGGCTTATTATGCCTAATTTTAAAATATTCGACCATAAGACGTCAAAACGTTTGGCCTGCGTCCGTGGCTCAGTGGGTAGAATCACGGCTTGCAAAGCGAAGGGTCGCGGGTTCGATTCCCGGCGCAAACATATGGGTTTGGACCGCTTTCCCAAAAAGCGTTTGGTAATGCCCACAAAATCCTAGGTTAAGCTTCAAAACTAAAATGCCATTGGCGTAAACAGTAAATAAAAAAATAAGAACACACAAGTATAATTATGAATTATGAGCAATTGAAATGAGCGGTTTAAAACACAAATAGAAAATAGCGCAGGGGTCTCTTACAAGTACAATCAAAAAACGCAAGATTGAGTAATCGCTTTACTGTTGAAGCTTTAAAGTAGACGTAGTTGATTCCAAATTAAGCTTATTTTATTTTATTCTATTATTCCAACGGTCAACGACCAATACATACATCATAGTGATACATAATAAATAGTAAAGTTAAAAAAACATAAGAAATAAGATTGTGTTTAACAATGTTCAAAGATGGCTATTAAGGGATGAAACGAGTAATACTTATGAGTAAATGAACAAAAAATAATACATAAATAGTGAATAAATTAAGCTAATAGCTAATATGTTTTGAACGAGATCAAGCTTAAATGTGTTATACCATTAAATTTTTCGCACCATGTGGCCTGTAGGACAGAATGGCATACGTTTTTATACGTGTATAAGATTCTATCATATCAGCCTACTATGGCACTTCTGTGGGTTTAACTTGTAGACTTCTACTGTGTGGATTCCATATAATAGAATTCAAAACGTTAAACCCCCGGCTGGAGGGGATTGGGCTAGCAATGGGAGAACAAAACTGTCATAGACCCACAAAAACGTGTGTCATCCTTCCCTGTACCGTGCAACATCTACGGGTGGTATGAACAATCAATGGTTATACCTACTAAGTAGGAGAATGATACAGCGACATTTCCGCATTTCCTGATAGTTCATTCGCGTTTAGCTTGACACAATTAAAACAGTCAATAAAGTAGAGTTTATTTTGGTAAACCAAACCATGCTAAAAATGAAACGTAAGATGGAACGGTAAAGAGGCTTGCTTGAATTGTGGCGCAAGCAGAAGCCGGGTTGAGTGGGCTGGGACCAGGCACCGGTAACTCCATATCCTACCAGTACCAGAAGAGCAAGCCCCTGACAGGTCACTAGTCAAGATAAGGAGCAAGGGAGGGCCGGCTGGCGTGGGAGTCTCAACAAGGTCCTCCTTAGTCCTTAGCTGCTTACATGTACTTTGGCTGCTTTCCCATCATACTCGGCCCATAAAACCAGCACACAATTACCTGTTTCATGGTAAAAGCTGGAAGGCGTTTCTATGATAAGTTGGCGATGTAGTGAGTGATTGTCATAACTTTTGAAATCGTAAAACCAAGCAGAATGAATAGTATTTCAAAGAAAATTCGCTAATGAGGAACTTTGAAATCAGGTGATATCCGTATATTGATGTTATACGAGCATTTTATTCAAAAATATTCTTCTAATAGTCCGGATATTTCAATTGAAACCTTATAATAGTTTACCATAATTCTTCTTAAGTAGTTTAAAAGATCAGTTAAAGACTTCTCATTCTTGTAATATTAAATAGTTCATAAATCACAATTAGAGTGATGAAGCCCAACAAAGATGCAAAATTCGTCTTACCGTTTTGACCAAGATTAACAATTTATTGAAGTTGGTTTTTATACAAGAAAGTTTATCAGGTCATAAACAATGTGTATACCCTGGATTACTAAAACGAATTGTATGTTCTGACTTATACAACCCTTTTCTGACCATATTCAGAACGCAATACATATTATTGACCGTATTGAACCTTTTACATTGATAGAAGATGTTTCAGTTTTATCTAGTGTTGTTGTTGCTTCTTGACTTGTGAAGCTTGGGAGATGGTAGGTTATTTTGAAAAATCTCTGCTCGCGTTTGATACGTCGCACATTGTACCTACAGTGACGGTATTCTAGTTTATAGCGTACCAGTTATGAAAAGAAGAAAGTCAACTGCAACTCCAATATTGCTAAGGCCTCATTACAATTCGCGCCAGCAATTGCCCAGCTCTCAGCTAAGCAGAAGTGGATCCCGTTCCGGACCCAGGCTCGCCCAGAGCACCCGCTCTGACCTTACATCTCGCACCTACAATGAAAACCCATTACATAAAATAAGCCACTGGTTATTATATCGATATGGCTCGACGATCGATTCGTCGCGAACCGTATATCGATATCATGATTATTGTGAATTTCGATGTGAATTTCCGGTCACACTGGTCGTAATCCGGATTCGAGATGGTGTTTACTCGTATTGTGTGCCGCTGAGGTGGACAATTGTCAGCGACACAACCACAACCTGCTCATTGCTCTTGTAGGTTCTACAGCACTTCTTGCTGGCTGGATTCCTCGGCACAGAGCAGAGTGGCTTGGAAACATTGACAGCATTTTAGTAAAAAGAAGAAACGGACTTTTCCTGCCACTTCTGGAGAAAAACTACTTAATTTCGGGAAGATAAAAACTCCACCCGTCTTAAGAGGACTACACTTATATAGGAACTACATTTAACTATATATCTTAACCTAAGATCTAACCTAAGACTTTACCAAACAATATTTTAAAATACCGCTACATCTTAAGAAATTGATAGCTTGTCAAAACACAAAAAGAGAAACAAGTACAATGAGGAAACCTTAATACGGGATAAACCACAATAATAAATTGAAATTGAATAATAATTGAAAAAATCTCACCTAGACTCAGACTGACGAACCTCGCACTACCCCGTGAAAACTTCACTTTAAATGAGTATGCACGTTAGGAGTAGTTTTCTCCAGAAGTCGCTGGAAAAATCCGTTTCTTCTTTTTACTAAATTGCTCCCCGCCACTATTATGAACTTTCAAACTAACATTGACAGCACGTTTCGTTCAAACGAGAAAACGGAAAAATAATATGTTTCTATTTTGCGGTTATACCGTTGAATATTTTTAGTCAATTGGGAGTTCTAAGGCAAATGACAATGCTGCCTAAATTGTGGGCTGCTACACAAAATACAGTATGACCAAAACTGAAAAAGAAGACCTCGAACACACAAACTAGTTCAAATTTCCATACTCAATGAAACTGAAGTCGAAACAAAGTTTGAAATGTTATCGGACTTATGAGAACATTCTTTAGTATTAAATGACAAAGAGTAGGCTACCTTACAATACAAATGATACGTAATATTATGTTTTGTGTCCTGTTGACTTTGGGGTAGTATTCACTGTATGAAAATAACATTGAATACACTGTGTTAAACATCTTTTTTATTTGAAGAACCATTATGTTTGACCTAAACAGACATCGTCATATAGGTCACGAAACAAACTAATAGAGATGACTTTGTATACAAGACGGGTATAATCAATGTTATTTATATGTAGTGCGTAACTATCCTTTACTTACAATGCTGGTTTGGTTTCGTTATTTACATTTTATTTTTACTTTGTAGTGTTCATTGGGATATCCATTTGCAGTATGCGTTATAAATAATCATAGCAGTGATTAGAATTAATGATGTTCGAAAGAAATTGTAATATGTTTTCAATTGAACCATTCTATAATTGTTGTGCTTATGCGGCAACAAAATACACACAGATTAAATAAATATAAATAACAGTGAATGTATAATATCCTCTAGGTATGCTTAAAGGCAACTTGAACGGTTCAGATTAAACTAATGTTCATAGATTAAGCATGCACTAAATACCTATTTATAGCTGGAAACCCTGTTTCAAAACTCTAATATGATGATTAAAAACCAGTCCTTTGCACAATTATATGTTCTAAACTTGCGGCAAAAGAACTTAACTGCTAGAAGTATACCACCTACAGCTTATGATTCACAGTCTGTTAACAGGATTCCTCTTATACAAGTATAAAATTTGTTTATATTTTTTATATAAAATAGGTGATGCACATTTTATCTTTTGTGCATACCTCAATAGGAAATTTATAGCCATGTATTTCTAATGTTCTTCAAAACGAAACAGTAGGGATGACAAGCACGTAATACAAGTAGTTCCATTAAATTCACATGTTACAAATTTCCATAATTTTAAGCCATTAGCACTTAAACTACTCAGTGTGTTTTTGTAACAATGCTTTAAAAAAATGAACATGTTAAAACAACACCCATCTATCAGCAATATAATCAGAATAAAATTTAAAAATTTAGATGATGGAATCTTGAGAATGGTCGATGTACACGGACGGTACTGTGACAGTGGCGAGGTCGGTGAGCTACAGCGCAGCGTGTACTACGCAGATCAAGGCGACGCAAAGACGCGCAGTGCTAACGGACTCTGAACATTACTCTCTGACTATTCAGGGGGCCAATTTGTTTCGTCACGCCGCGGTATGCAGACGAGCGGAGCGGCCGTCTATTGGCCATGTATAACGCGAATCAGGTTTCAATTGCTCTGGGATCCGGGCCCGCTGTACCCCCCCGCTGAGATCGGCCACTTGTTTTTGTGCCCGCTTTTGTGACGGCTAAACGAGGGGTAACTTCACAATGATGCGTCAATTCCTGTCAGGAAGTTAGTCTCTGTTGCTGCTCTTAGTTTTGATTTGTCTTCTGTTCGGGCAACGGTCCCTTTGTCTAAGTGAAAGAATGGGTTTCATCTGACTCCTGTGGCTTTGGCTTCTTTATGAAATGTAGCGATTAAATCTTCAGGGATGACTTGACTGGAGATTACCGTACTATGCTACTATAGAAACCCTGGCACGCGTGGTTTGGCGATTCTATTGAAGTCGAAAATTGAGATAAACATGAATCAAGTTGTAATCGTCACGTAAAGACCTACTAACGTAAAGTAATATATAAACATGTTAATATACATAAATTAGCACAATGACTACTGCAATAAATAACGGACAATAAATATGTATTATTTTTAATATTAGAAATTAGCCGATGAAGGAAAGCATTTGGGTGCAATCACTGAGCTTCAGCCAGATAGGACAAGTCCTCCTGTACGGTAAAGACTTCTTTATCGATAAGAAACACTTTAAGACGAGGACGGAAGTCCGTATCGGTACTTAATTTTATCGTAGCGGGAAATTTGTTAAAATAAAATTGGCCCCTTTCAGATCCAAACGATGCCTGAAGGTGTGGAGATTAGCATCGTGGCGTGTTGGACATTTTTGACCAGATCCAACAGTTTCTAGGACTGATAGTGGATTGTGGCAATAATGACTTGTAAGATGCATAGAGGGAAGGTTACAGAAGATTTAACTGCTTAAAGACTCATCTACATGAGCATAAAGGCAAAACCTTTTTTTAACGGTAAGAAGCTAGAAAACGGTTAAGAGCCAAAAATACTTCTTTGTGGAACAACCACAGGTGAGCTCGACACAATCGCATTGATTTCGGACAATTCGAGAAACTGTTTTGGTGCAATAAGCTGGACTCAAACCATAGCGGTAGAAGACCTCGCACCTCAACACCTTTAAACTTATAAAAGCGCGACATGGTAACCTTCGACACGATCAACAGCGTTCAAAAGGTCGTACCTCCGAGAACGGTCTCTCACTGATCCAGACTACAAATGATTCAGTTTGTAAAACCCAAAATTGCATGAGTCGTTGATCGACTAATTTTGAAACCGGAGCTACCCGATCTAAAGAATCTCAAAATTATTCAAAGTTTGCTTGACTTTGTTTTGCATTTCAGGGAATTCGGGAATATGAAGAACCTACAATATGTGTTAATCATACCTCTAACTTGTGCTTTCATCTCTATGTTACAGGCACTCAAGCTTCTACACTGAGGGAGTTGTACGCTCTAGCAGCGAGTCAGCAGCCCCTGGCCTCCTTGGTGAATCAGCAGCAGCAGCGTCTTCTTGAACTCAGCAGGTTCCGCCACTATGATCTCCTCAGCCACCAACAAGGCGCTGTTACCAAACTTCTCGGTAAGACATTGTCTAGTATTTGCCTTTTATTAGGAAATCCACAACTATTTAAAACAAAAATACAACCATCTATATTCTTTGATGATTGCTGATCTTTAACATTGGATGGTTTTAATCGAAAATATAATTAAAAGCCTTTACAAAGCCTTTATGTTTGAATTGTACGGTCGTATGATAAATAATGCAATTTTCGCAATTAGTCTCGTCACCTAATTTCCAATCTTGTCCATGGGTTTTTATTACTATTATAAAAGCCTTCGTTAGTTGGAAAATGCCTCGTGCTATACAAAATATGATTGCTTATGATTGGAAAATCTATTTAATGAAGGAAATGATCGATGCCTGTTTTTAGCCAATTAGAGTAAGATTCTCTGGTCTATACATACTTTTATTAAACCAAACACCAAGCTGACATAGAACAAAATTTTACATAAAAACATGTGTCATTAAAGACGTGTAACTTTGGCTCTTTTAAAAAGAAATTTGATTTATTTCTTTGTTTGAAGTTTGTTGTTGACGATGTTACAATTTCTGAGGTTAAGATATTGTTACGGACGTTGTTACCATAGTTTTAATACTACGGTACTCATATGTTCCACTCAAAACGATGGAAAGCATCCGTAATAATTTATTAATTAATTTCACACATTTCATTTTTGAGATCCCCAGTTGTCTTGATTTTTACGCTCTGAAAACAAATAAAATATTACCAATTTGATTTTTATAGCAATAAAGCTATTTTACTTAGTCCTCACAACAACCCGCCCCGGTTCAAATGACGTGGGACGTTAGTCAAAATCTGAAATCGTAAAAACTAGGTTATGGTCCGTGAAGTAAACCGCTATACTGGGAGACAATTTGTGAGTTTCCTCAACTGTACAAACACTAGGTGGAGCTACGAGTTGAGTTGAGTTGAGCAGCGCACGGTGTAAAATGGTGGTAAGCTACGCGGTTAGGCCGGCGCCCAGACTCACACACAATGGCGCTTCACAATAGACGCTGATGAAACCCACTGAATATGTAACAAGTATGAAAATGATAAGCCTTTCACCGCAAACAAAAGCCCAACTTCACGGCTGCTGCCTCAAACAACGGCGAGGAGCTCCTGTGCTCACTGCGTGGTGGTGCGGCTCTGTACCGTGTCTCCGCGCGCGCTGCTCTCCCTACACTTCCTACACGTCATCTTTATAAAGGGTTCTTGTTGAAGCTGAAAATAAATTGGTTTATAGTTGAAGAATTATTAGAATTTGAAAGAACTATTGGTTGTATTAAAGAAATATATTTATCTTAATTAACATATTTGAATGTGTACTCTAATTCCCATTTCATTGTGACTGCCTACTATAGCATTATATAATATATGAACTATAACATTACTATAGCCTACTCTGAAAAGCTTTAGGAGCCAAATTTAGTTCGACAATTTTTAACGAAAATATTACATGGTTTGGCTTTTTTTAATACTTAACTAACAAGCAATACAAACCAAAACTACGAAAAGTTGGTTCTTCAAATTTGTGGAAAGTAGTGGTGCTCAAATATGTGTGAAAACATGTTTGAGTCGATACAAAAACAATTCATTATAACAACCGTATGAATTAGGAACGTTTATTGAAACGTAGTTACCATCACCATGCGGTAACAGGTTGTTTTTTACGAAAACGTTCAATATCTGAGTTCTAGATCGATATCACAAATATTTATTTATTAACTTGGCGTGTACGATTATTACAAGTATTTATTATAACATGTCTAATACATTGTTATTTTTGAAATTTTCTTAACAAACATATTTTGTATGTCAACAAGCTCGATTAACATATTATACAGGGTGTTTTAAATGATTCATCAGGTTTTAAAATGCTGTGTTAAGTTTATTACTGAACATATACAGCTAAAGGTTTCACAGAATCAAAGGAAATATTTTCAAGTTCTATATGGTATACTACAAATGTTCTATGTGATGCCCATCGACCACACAGCAGGTTTCCAACCGATGCTGCAAATCAGCCTAAACTTTACCCAACATATATCTTGGTTGATGGCATCGACTGCAGTGGTTATTCGATCTCGAAGTTCTTGCAGAGTTTGGGGCATTGGAGTATGTAGCCCCAGAGGTAAAAGTCACATATTGCAAGGTCCGGAGAACGAGGTGGCCATCTGAGAAAAACTAAATTTGCACAGCACAAAAGGTTTTATCTTGATTGATACCATTTCAAAAAATATGTCATTGCGTTTAAACTATTTGACAATCAATAACAATAACAATCAAACATAAACTAGCATAACACTTGAGAAAATGAACTTTAACCAAATGTTTGTCCCAGCACCTTCCGACCACATTTAGGCAAAATGAACCTGATGAATCATTTAAAAACACTCTGTATTATAATGAAAATAGCTCGGAAAATAGGCCCGGCTTAACCTATTCTTCAAAACCTCTTCATACTTAAATTCATTCGGCCAACCGGAAGCTTCTGTGCTGATAACGTTTAGTTCATACAGGAAATGTTCCATTTAAACAGCTGTCTGTGTAGTAGAAATATGCAAGTGGAGGTGGCAAAGCGCACTGGGGTGATTGGATTGACTGTAAGCTCACCAGTGGTGACTAATCCAGTTAGCTAACCGGCTTAGGTTTAGCTGCGACACAGACTATTCTGTTCGCACCTCGACCAGATCGATGCCGAGCCTCTCTCAGTCTCTCTGGTTGGCTGGTGGCTTACACACTAGGAACTAATACTGCTAGAGTGGGGTTCTTTGTTGGCTTGACTCGAGTTATAAGAAATAACCATTTTAAAATTGAAAACGCCAAACGTTTGAATGTTTTTTCTTTATTTGAGTGTCCCAAGATATTACTTTTGATTGTAAGGCCTCGCCATTTTAAAGGTTTTGAAGCCTTAATTAGCTTCTTCCTGTTAAGAACTCACTATTCCGGTGTTAATATATTAACATAAAATTCCATGCATTTTCTACCTGTTATCGCGTTTCAAACTACACAACGTTTCGAGAGGCATAAACTAAGCACTACTCGCGTTATCAAGTAACAACTAAAGTACAATTACACCACAGAAACAAGTTATATTTGATTAAGTTTGTATGTTTTTGTAGTATATTGTTCTAGTTTTAGGCTTAGAGTATGATTTTAAGTTAAGTTACATTTGATAACGAGAGAAGTTTCCTTACTTCTCGACACGTTGTGTAGGTTTAAAAAACGGCAGAAAACTCCATCGATTTCTATGTTAATAAGCTTATTTCTTATACGAATTTCACGGTTAAGGGTTCGTTTTAGCATTGAATAAAAAGCCCCTTTTAAAAGTGTTGTGTTTTATCAAAATATTTACTGGGACTTCATTGAGAGCTTTGTCCTTTTCCAAAGGTCTAAATTACGATTCGAAAAGTACGATTCGACCCCCTTGTTCTGAGAACCTACAGCTCCTCAAGGGCCATTTTAAATTACATTTTATTTTACACAATTTCACCCCTAAAAAGAATACGTCAGACACAAATAAAAGTAGTACAAAACACAGGCCACGACAACCCGCACCAATTAAACTCCTTGTTCGGTGTAAAATATTCAAGCACGCAGGCATTGGTCGCTCCTGGTGGCCAGCGCGTCACGCACATGCATGTACGTCAACCCTCCATGTTCAGCGTGAGCGTGACACTTAAAAATGGCGGCCTCGCTTAGCGTGACTGCCCAGGGTGAATATCGAATTAGACTAACAAACAGTGGTTGTAGACGTGACACAGCGGTGGAGGTGGAGGAAGGGGTAACTCTAGCCGCACGGCCATGGCGGCTAGCTCGAGACAATGACACTTGTGATGCTTTGAACTAGCCGAGGTGTGAGACAATGCCGCTTTCATCCTTCGCTATCAGTAGCTGTATTTGTTAGACGCGTCCACTCCAGCGAGCGGCGTGAAGCTTTCGAAATGAAGTGATGCCGTAAGAGAGACGAGTGCAGCGCTTCGTGATACCTCGGCCGAGTGCTCAAGATGCTCTTTAACTGGAGATTGTTTTATTTACAGAGTACGCAATGCCGGTGTGTGAGTTGTGGTTTAAAGCGTGTGTTTGTGTTACGCTTGACTATTTGGAATTTAGTTACGTAAAGTTTCAGACGTTGTGACTCTTATGAAGATTAATTCCAATGATAAGCCTGAACATATTCTTACAATTTTAAAATCGACACAAATAATTAAAACCAATGAAATAGTTTCATCCATACCTCTCCTGATATAGTTTGAACAAAACCGTATTATAAGACTTGATGGTTTCTAATGACCTACATTACGGCCGTAATATGACGGTGGTTTTATTTCAATATTTTATACAATTGGTTTCCTGAAAACGGTGGAAGTAGTAGCAGTGAAAACTAGTTGAGGGTTTCTCGCCAGGTGACACATATTTTTGTAAACAAAGTCTTGCTTGTCCATTACTATATACGTAATCAGACTTGACAACCAAAATAAACAACATGTCAAAAGTTGTTTTTGTCTACATCTTTAAAATTGTGTTGCGTCTACCGTGCAGTTACGTTCACTGCTACATTACGGCCATTATATAGCGGTGAACCTTTCTAGGAAACCATAGATTAAGCCTACATAGCACTTTATTGCGAACGGGTGACTAAGTGGTGAAGTTTATCAAAGTATATAAACAAGGAAGACAGAACTTCAGGATACGCAAAATCTTCCCTCAAAGGTTCCGTAACAATCAAAATGAATTATTAACAATGTCCTGATACAAAAATCAGTACAATATTGACATCCACAAACACGGCATAAACCATGAGAAATTGTCGAAACTATCGCGTGCACAAGGTCCAATGGGTGGTTCAAGACACCAAACAGAATAAAAGTTGCAGGGGCAGCTGTAGTCCAAGCATGCATTATAGAGCGACGTTTCGTGCAGAGGAGAGTGCCGCCCTCGTCCTCAGGCTCTACAGTGTCGCTACAGTGGACAACAGATGGCACAAACATGGACTCTGTAATTTCCTTTCATTGGTCTAATTGATTCCAACTGCAGCCAGCAGTGGTGGTTGCGGTCAATACGAGGCGGGCCCTCAAACATGAAACCGATAAATAAAACAAAGTCTTCACTTTAGTTAAACATTCGTGGGCGTAATGATAGTTCAGGTTTGGGAATACCTGGGGGAAATGGTTTATTTAGATGTGTTTCGGGTGTTTTTAAGATTTCTTGAGAAAATACTGTTGAATTATGTAAACCCTAACTCTTGTTTCGTTGAGTGTTTTAACGCGTAATGTGTTTAACGCAGTTTTCTGAGGTCGTGTGTTGACTCTAGGTTAACACAGCTGTTGTTGTAGCCATTGTCTTTTCTTTTTAAAAATCAAACAAATTAATAATTTTTAGAATGCGCAGTAGTTTTCGTTTGAGAACAATATATAAACAAGCATTATTAGGGACTCCTTACTCCTACAATGTTCATCGGATAACCGTAACATAATGGCAAAACTTGAAGATACATAGTATTTTAATTTATTGTTTTTATTTAACTAAAATGATTTTTGAAAACGTAGTCAGCACTGCAGTACATTGTAGTCTTCTTTCAAGTACAACTTATTTTTAAAATATCTGATGAAAATTAAGACGGGATGTGTTTCAGGAAAATGCTAGTGTTTAATTATTATTGTGGGACAATACAGGAAATTTCTGAGCACTCTTAAAAGGAGTTTATTTCATAGAATTATATTAGTGTACATGTTTGTAAAATACATGCGGATACAGTTTGAGAAATGTTAAAAGCTTACTTGATGAAATAAGCTTGAATGTTGGTTTTGCGAGTTCAACCCATGGCTTAGGACCTTTGGTATGGTCAAACAAATCCTACATGTTAGGTTTTAAATGTTAATCTTTATGTGTTAGTTTCGTTTACAACTTCTTCATCGAATGTAATAGCTGAACATCTGATACAACCGTATATTGGTAATCGTTAGGTAATCACGCCTAACTTCGACAATAAACTAATCATGACAACTTATAACTTAATAGCTTTATTGAACGATTGTTAAGTTAATTAACACTTTATTTCACACACACGTCCAAAAGATATTAACTGGTTGTATTTTAAAAACAACAGTTTGTAAAACATAAGTTGAAAATGGGAGGGTTTATTTTTTATACAAATTGTTAATTTACTGAAATAGTTGTTAACCTAATTATACAGCTTTTAACAAAGAAAGATGGTTTACATACAGTTGTTCTGTTGCAGGTACCTTGAGGCCGCCAGGGCTGATCGGAGGCAGCAAGCCCAAAGTAGCGACTCCTGCCGTGGTCTCCAAGATCGAACAGTACAAGAGAGAGAACCCCACCATCTTCGCCTGGGAGATCAGGGAGAGACTCATCTCGGAGGGTGAGTCACAACTGTATATTAGTATTGTTCAATACATTATTTCTATATCACTATTTGAGATGCCGAACACTCATGAAGGTATTTTAAGGCAAATATGTGGTGAAGGATGAGTGTGATGAGTGGTAGTAATGAGGTATGAGGTGTAGTCTTGTTACAAACTAAGGCCGACTCTTCCTTAGAATGGATCATTAATTAATAACCCAATGACCAATGGAAATACAAGGACCAACGGGTTAACGTGACTTCCGAACCACGCAGGTGATGGTCTGATATGTCTAAACGATGGTGAGGGATGCGGGTATCATCAGATGATCACTGAGGCTATCTGAGCCGCTTTAGACCTATATCATCCTCAAAACCTGACCTCCATGAAGCTGGATTACAGGACCACGCCACGAGTCCCAGTCGTCGGGATAGTCCATAGTTCAGACGTCGGGTGGGGAGCTACGGATCCCTTACGAACGGTCCCTTAAATATGCACTCGTACCTGAAAATTGATGAACATTAACAGTACCTACTATATAGACTGCATATATTAGTCGGAATGAAAGAAAACTGGACACGAAAAGATATAACAGAATTAGTTGATCGGATTAACAATCAAAAATAAGAACAATCCTTAAACACTATAATTAGTGTTTAGGACCCAAGGTTAGTAAATAGGGTTACCTTTATACTAACCTTGGTAGGACCTATAAGAATCCTTTAAGCATAATAAAACTACAATGTACAGATTAAAACACCCTGATGTTTCAGTTGTTAAATTAATAATTTACGTTTAACTAAGGGGTGGATTCAAACTAACATCACCTTTCTATGACGTTTCTTTTTAAAAATCAAACAAATTAATAATTTTTAGAATGCGTAGTTTTTCGTTTGAGAACAATATATAAACAAGCATTATTAGGGACTCCTTATCCTACAATGTTTATCGGATTTTATAAAACAAACTTAAGTTTCAGGTTTATTAAATGTTTCAGACTCCAATGAGCCGAATTACCATGTTCTTATTAAATGTTATGAGACCGTAACATAATGGCAAAACTTGAAGATACATAGTATTTTAATTTATTGTTTTATTTCACTAAAATGATTTTTGAAAACGTAGTCAGCACTGCAGTACATTGTAGTCTTCTTTCAAGTACAACTTATTTTAAAAATATCTGATGAAAATTAAGACGGGATGTGTTTCAGGAAAATGCTAGTGTTTAAATTATTATTGTGGGACAATACAGAAAATTTCTGAGCACTCTTAAAAGGAGTTTATTTCATAGAATTATATTAGTGTACATGTTTGTAAAATACATGCGGATACAGTTTGAGAAATGTTAAAAGCTTACTTGATGAAATAAGCTTGAATGTTGGTTTTGCGAGTTCAACCCATGGCTTAGGACCTTTGGTATGGCCAAACAAATCCTACATGTGTTAGTTTCGTTTTACAACTTCTTCATCGAATGTAATAGCTGAACATCTGATACAACCATATTGGTAATCGTTAGGTAATCACGCCTAACTTCGACAATAAACTAATCATGACAACTTATAACTTAATAGCTTTATTGAACGATTGTTAAGTTAATTAACACTTTATTTCACACACACGTCCAAACTGGTTGTATTTTAAAACAACAGTTTTAAAACATAAGTTGAAAATGGGAGGGTTTATTTTTATACAAATTGTTAATTTACTGAAATAGTTGTTAACCTAATTATACAGCTTTTAACAAAGAAAGATGGTTTACATACAGTTGTTCTGTTGCAGGTACCTTGAGGCCGCCAGGGCTGATCGGAGGCAGCAAGCCCAAAGTAGCGACTCCTGCCGTGGTCTCCAAGATCGAACAGTACAAGAGAGAGAACCCCACCATCTTCGCCTGGGAGATCAGGGAGAGACTCATCTCGGAGGGTGAGTCACAACTGTATATTAGTATTGTTCAATACATTATTTTCTATATCACTATCACTATATCACTATTTGAGATGCCGACCACTCTCATGAAGGTATTTTAAGGCAAATATGTGGTGAAGGATGAGTGTGATGAGTGGTAGTAATGAGTTATGAGGTGTAGTCTTGTTACAAACTAAGGCCGACTCTTCCTTAGAATGGATCATTAATTAATAACCCAATGACCAATGGAAATACAAGGACCAACGGGTTAACGTGACTTCCGAACCACGCAGGTGATGGTCTGATATGTCTAAACGATGGTGGGAGTTGATGCGGGTATCATCAGATGATCACTGAGGCTATCTGAGCCGCTTTAGACCTATATCATCCTCAAAACCTGACCTCCATGAAGCTGGATTACAGGACCACGCCACGAGTCCCAGTCGTCGGGATAGTCCATAGTTCAGACGTCGGGTGGGGAGCTACGGATCCCTTACGAACGGTCCCTTAAATATCGGACACTGCGACTTCCCGTATGTCTTCAACTGGAAATTGATGAACATTAACAGTACCTACTATATAGACTGCATATATTAGTCGGAATGAAAGAAAACTGGACACGAAAAGATATAACAAGAATTAGTTGATCGGATTGACAATCAAAAATAAGAACAATCCTTAAACACTATAATTAGTGTCGGTAGGACCCAAGGTTAGTAAATAGGGTTACCTTTATACTAACCTTGGGTAGGACTAAAGAATCCTTTAAGCATAATAAAACTACAATGTACAGATTAAAACACTGATGTTTCAAATTAATAATTTACGTTTAACTAAGGGGATTCAAACTAACATCACCTTTCTATGACGTTTCGTTATATATGGCGAGAGAAATGAATATTTTCAAAGAACATTCGCTAACAAGGATTTAAACTCATTAGTCTGGTTTATATTGTTTAGGAGAAACAGGTGCTAATTTGGTTTATCATTGTACGATTTTAAAATTAATAAAACAAACTCAACTAAATGTATATGTGTTCTTACAATATTATTTAAATCACGTCATGATGTAGAGGTCAATAACAAAACTATTTTTGTGTGCTGCTGCTTTTTCTTCCTTTGCAGCTAATTATTTTATTACCGGGTAAATCTAGGTTTTAAAAAACCGCAACTTGAAATTATATTGATTCCTTCTCTTGAAAAACCACAATCACGATCACATTAATTCATTGATTCACTAATTTTATCAATACCTCACAATCACCAACAGCTTCGATACCAGATCACCTGCCTCATCTGATCCAGCTGATCTGTAATCGTTGGGCCAAAAAACTGCAAGGTGCAGCTCGTGGCAGGCCCTGGGCCATGCTTTGAATTCGGCCCAGTTCAAACACCCCCTATTTGTCAAGTGGGCGTTGAATGTTTCGTGAGGATTGGTTTTTTGTTTTAGCTTCGATTAAACGTTTTTTTTTAAATGTCTGTGTGATGGTTGAAAGGTAGTTAAATGTACTTTCTAGCTGGGTTTGTGTAATACGCGCCATTACAGTTGAACGGGTACGACCAGATTTGGATATACACACAATCCAACTGTAGACCAACGTTTTTTGGGGTAAAACCTTTATTTAACCTATTAATATAATAATTTACCTAGCAGAGAGTTTTCCATTCTAATAGTTATCAAGAAAAACTATAATTCATCTAATCATTAGGATTGCTCACAAATTAATTGGCGTTAAATCGTTGACAACATGATTGTTGAGAATTTATTTATTTTGTACACCATAAATCCGTTTATTATAATCTGGAAAGAACGCCATATTCTGTACAGACGAAATATGGCTTAGCAAGACACGGAATCGATAATTTTGGAACAGAAAAATATAAAAACGAAACTATGTAGTTAACCGATTTGAATAAAAGTATTCAAAATAACTAGTCTTACATTTCGAGTATTAACAATATTTACGTAACTAAATATTAACTTTCCATATTTTAACAATTAGGGAAACCAAGCTAACTTCTCATTTTCTTTAGAAATAAACACACCAATTTAAAATAACCATAAAAATAATTAATAATTAAGTTATTTGATTTGCTAAATAACGTAATACATTTGAAAGATAACTAAGTTTTCATTTGGAATAAAGTTGACAGGCTCCATAGCTGTTAAAAATATTGATCACTATTAACAGTAAGCAGGTATGAATTAAATATGGTGATTTACACTAACCTTACATATGAATGATGATTGTGTGGTGAGGACGTTGTGTTTACTATTGAAATAAAAAGAGGGACCTGCCAAGAGGCTACCGGGCTCTGGTTTGGTGATGAGGCTAGATGAAAGGTTATTACTTGGGACCCAAAACGTTTAGTTGTGCCGCCCCGCCCTCAGAAAAGACGTTCGGTTTCGTTGGCACCACGCATCCATATACTCTTTACGTTTCAAAGCTGTGTGTAGGCTACATTTCTCTGTATTTTGCAAGGAAAACTCTGATTTTGCCCCGTGGCTTAGTGTAGGCTGAGCACTTTGCGACTGCGATGTTTAAAGAATGTAGAGGGGAAGTGCGATTCTGTAAACAAATTTATTCTATAAAAGAAATACTTACTTTTGATTTCTGGAAAGCATTGTTTGAACCTTTTAAGGAACATTGTCTATTTTATTACCACAGTAGTTTTCTAGCAATAGTGTATGCTTTATGAGTTATATCAAAACATAAACAAAATATCGAGTATTTAATACGAGTATAATATGTGTTCTCTTAGAGCCAAAATGTTTTAAAAAGGCTAGGTACAAACCGAGCTTTGTAGTCTTATATCACAGCAGATTACTCTATAATACATTTTATTTAGTTTTCCTTTATTTAGTGTGTATTTTGTACATAATAACATTCCCATCATTCATTCAGCTCAGTCCTTTTGCACAGTTTTGATCTGAGACTTTTCAGGCAATTTAATTTCATTGATGTAGTTGGTTCGGACTAAGTCAAAATATGTTAATTTTAATTTACTATTTTACTTAAATAAAGCTCAGAAAGTGTTTGCTGTTAAAGAGATAAATGGTTCAGAACAAGTAATTTCATATTCTTAATGCTTTCTGTTTCTTATTGTATAAACCTGTGTAATTTTATTTCAACTAGCCAACTAGATCAGTTCGTTTCCTTATCAGTGTTTGTGTTCAGACGAAGTTTTGTACGAATTAAAACAAATAAATATTTCCTTCATTCTTACCATTCGATACTGCCTATCTATCACTTCTTGCACGATAAAAGAAGAAACAGACATCCTTTGGTTGGGGTTTAGCTAGTTTTGGTGGAATAGACTTATTGGAGCATAAAATGGTAATACTAGCTTCAAGTAAATAAAGTATGATCATTAACTTTGTTCTGTTATAGTAATGTCCATGTAGAGTAAACCGCTTTATTTATTATTTGTAAGTGAGTTTGTCTTGAAATACAATTTACCAACATGAACAGAAAGTCGACGCCTCGCCACCCCACTTATATCGTATGCGCATATGCGTCTAGGTAATGAAGATGTAAGCCCGAGGTCTAATGGGCTGAATGGGGTGCTCATAAAATTTGTGTTTGAAGCGAGCGCATGTAGATTTAATATAATCAGCGCTCAATGGACAATCCGTACAAAACAAAGAAGACGTTTCCTTAAAGGAATTTGGGGTCTACTAAAACGATGTCATGGACGCATTAGACGCGGTTTTGAATTAATAATTAAACTACTGGAATTGAGAAGGGTACTAAAAGCATGATTATCATTCAAATAAGATTAATCAAAGGTTTTCTAAACAACTGAATTTACAAAAGTGTTTCAAATGGGTTTAGTCAAGGCAATAAATATACATAGTGTTATTTTAATTCGTTGAACCCAGTAAACTAACACATCAAAACCGAGCTTTATAACCTAAATATCGACAATGCAGACTAATTAAAGCAATTATAATTTATTCAACGATGCAGACATTGCCATAGGGCTCTAGCCAAAGCGCTGTCGTAAGATGTTTAAATCTCATTATTTTCTGTTTAAAACCTCGAAAGGTTAATTATAGATGGGCTAGCAAGTAGATATAAAAAAGCTGTATTTGTGAGAGAAGCCTTGTCGAAACAAGTTGAGGACAACGGTTCTTCAAAGATGAAATGTGTAAATTATCGTCACTCGAATTTTTAGGCCGAACTTTTGAACGTATTCATACACATTGTACTATTTGCTTGAAGTCGCATCTACGTTGGACGATGTAGATTTAGCGTTGAAGTGTACAGCCTCAATAACGTAAGATTGTATATATAAAATTTCTGTAAAAAGGAAAAATCATGAAAATATTGTAAGTATGAGTAAAGTTATGCATACGATTTTATATGATTATAGAACCGATAGATTGTTTGTGTATATTAAAATGTATTTAATTCTTTTATAACTTTTAAACGATTTATATGGTTTCAAACTAAATTAGTTTGTACACATTTAAACAAGATTTTCTTTGGAGAGAACGATAGTAATGATATACAAAGTAAAATCCTATCCATCAAAGGAGTTAAGGTACCTTCAAAGAAAGTTCAAGTGTATTTCTTAAGCTGTTCTTACATTTCACGTTTAATTCTTCCGAGAAATGCAAAAATGAAAAACTACAGACATTTATAAACGCACAGGACATAGAACACTTAAGTACAATTTGTGACCATTACCAGTAATAGTGTAAGAAGTAAACTGCCATCATTACGTATAAGAACTGAATCAATCTAACAAGACACTTTACGCAAGTCAGAAGGTTATCTCCTTCAAACGGGAGTGTTTTAAAACCACTTACGTAAATCAACTGCGTCAAATCAAAATCAAAGCGTAATTATATTAAGGTCCTTATTGGCGCAAAACTGTAATGTGTTTTAAGTGCTCGACTCGTAAACATGCTTGTAAAAATAAAGTGAAACATGCGCCTGCGCTAATTAATGGCGACCTCTCGACTGTAAATTAATGCAGGGAACTAATGAAGCTGTAAAAATGGTAATGGGACAGTCAATGGCAACGTCATACATTCCAACACCTCAGCCTGCGGCCTCAGCTTCCTACGGTGCAAAGTGCAAGGATAAGCTTTTCAGCTGTGATTGGCTTCCTTAAAATAATTGTTAATCTTCAAAACTTCATCCGGTGATAAGGTTGCATGTAAATCGGAAGTTGTCATTTCTAAATTTCGTTTTAAACGGTCGATTCTGCAAGACGTGCAAGGATAGGCTTTGAGCTATGAGTGAGTCCCTCAAGGTAGACATAATTAGCCTATTTCTTGCTCAAAAATCATTCGGTGACTGAGGTTGCTGCAAGTAAATAGAAAGTTGTAATTTCTAAATTTTGATTACGTAATTGATTTGCAAGAAGTGTGGAATAGGCTAAAACACTGATTCTACAGACTCTACAGCTGCTTTGGCTTTCAATACTATTTATTTAATTTCTTTATAAAATAAGAATCAATGCCGATTGAGGAAGAAGCTCTGAAATTGTCTGTCATGTGTTCAATGAGATTGGCCAAAAGCTGGTTCAGTAGTCTATGTTTATTTTGGTATTTGATTTCAAACCGTTGTGAGCATTATTCGTTTATAGCTTAGAATACATTTGAAATAAGTATTCATAATTTATAAGTCATTATAGTTAATTTATTAACTGTACTGTTAACTGTGTTTATTCATAATTTATTTTGACAAATTGTTAGCTACACAGTAAGGCACATTTAATGCGTGGTTGTGTCTAAATGTTGCCCAAATTTGCCTTATACTTTTCAGTTACCATGTTGTAATGGGGATTTTAGTTTTAGCTTTGTTTTATAAAGAATGTCGGCTAATCAACAATTAAACTTAAAGTATATTGTTTTGTACGCAACAAACATATTTAATGATTTCATGTTCTTGGGTTTTGAGCCACAGAGCCTTTATCTAAAGTAATGGTTTGCAAGAAATTGCCAAATTTTCAGTGCAGATAAGCCTGATACTAAAACTTTAACAGCTTGTGACATTTTTCGCCGTACGTTCACTGACTCTGTGTCCTCTTTTCCTTTACTTACTCTGATAAACATATTTCTTTCATAAGAAAGTTAATATCGTTAAATGGTTTGTTTAAATTGAAAACAAACTGTCAGAATTTGTAATTGTTTAGCGTAGATAGTGAAATAAAGTACTTAAAACTGATTATTATATTAACTAAAATTATAATTTTGTGGGCGATGAAAGATTACCCACACGTATACAATAACGTCATCTGACTTCTATGGTGTCTGTAACGAACGCACATATGATGATATGTACTTTGTTTTGTGATCAATGCATTTCGAGCCGTCCTTTAGTACTATAAATCTAACAATTAATTTTCATCGTTCTTGAGAGGTTATATAGTTACTTGGCATGTGGGTATATTTTCACATAAATACTAACTGTACAGTAAAGTGTAGACTATCGGCCTACTGTCCGTTCATCAGAGACGCTCCTCCTCACGCACACACACACCGCGCTCTCCTCTCTCGGCCTCGCTCCACTTGTACGAGCACTCACAAGGCTACTGTGTGTATTCAATACTGTATTGCCGCTTGCAAACGTAATCACAGTATTTCACATTTTTACCGACCCAGCGTTTCTCTTGATTCCGTAAGCAAATGACTTGTCTTTATTGAGCCAAATTAACAGTTTATATAAGTTAGCGAAGTCGTGTGTGTACAAATCAAATTTCTCACGCTCAAGACCAAATCTAAAACAAACTCAATACTTGTTATTCTATTCCTGTTTTAAACTTACCATAAAACTTACGTTAGCTGTAAATACTGTTCGTAATAAAACAAAGTTTGAGTCTTTTCTGAATTTAAGACGGGTTTATTTGGGCTCTTAAAAAGAAGGAGGAGCAGTATAGGGTTTTATTCCGAAAAAAAGGTGTTGGTTTTGGAAGGATGAAGAAGAAATGAGCGTTTTGGGATTCTCGGGTTTAGCTGGTGACGTAAGGAATATTTGTGGTTTATATTTGTATAGAAGTAATGCATAAATGTCCAATTATACTGATTTAATACGAATGTATAATGATGAAAATGTGAGAATGTAGCAATGAATATATTCTTTTTCATGTATCACTATATTTCACTATTTGAGATGCCAACCACTCTCATGATGGTATTTTAAGGCAAATATGTTGTGAAGGATGAGTGTGATGAGTGGTAGTTGTTGCAAACTAAGGCCGACTCTTCCTTAGAATGGGTCATTAATTAATAGCCCAATGACCAATGGAAATACAAGGACCAACGGCTTAACGTGACTTCCGAACCTCGCAGGTGATGGTCTGATATGTCCAAACGATGGTGGGAGTTGATGTGGATATCATCAGATGATCACTAAGACTATCTGAGCCGCTTTAGACCGTCGTCTATATCATCTGTAAAACAGTTTCTCCGTAATCATTATCAATAAATCAACAATATTAAATAAGAGGTATGTTTCTGACCAGAGAGAAGCACTACAGAAACATTTCAACCATTATACGTTTATGACGCTGTACTTTACTTTCACTAATACATATTCCACTTAACAGTCGATTCCTTAAAGAATTCAAACGCTAAAATCGTTGAAAATAAGATCCCGTTTCCAAAAGTTTACAGCGTCGCAGTCTGTACAGTGGCGCAGCGGCCCAGTAGCAAACGGACACCCACAATTCACAACTCAAACGTGCCAGCGAGTACCGAAGTTGAACGATCAATTATAAACGGCGCAGCATTCCCATGGGCAAAGCTGGAATCGGTGTAAAAACCGGTGGTGAGCCGGTACAAGAAAACACCGAAGTGAAGTGAATTCGGAGCGTCACGCACACAAACCTCAAATCGATTACAGGAGTGGACAATGGAGAGTGGATGTCATGGGAGATGTCTGTACGTCTGTCTGTCTGCTGATGGTCAAGCACAATGATAGACACTCCTGTAGTCAGTGGCTGGTCGAGTCATTATTGACTTCATAGAGACAAGAATAGAGTGCTCAGCTTCTCTCAAAGCAACGATTTCAAAGCGGTTTAAGAATCTGGTAAATCACCTGAGGATCGAAAATTATTTATTATAATACAATAAAAAAATGTACCAATTGCCGGCTTAGTTTCGAACAAATCCTTTCCTCGTATTTATTTATTCTCTCGCTAGTAATAGTTGAACTAGTCGACCAAACCCTAACTAGTAAGCGACGTTGCAAAGAACGTTTGTTGAAAAACGATTTTGAATAGGTGACAAGTACCATCGTAGAAATCATGGCAGTAGGCCTACGTTAAAAGAAATGTCTTACACGTGATCCAATGATAACGTCAGAATTACGTTTTGTTGACTTGGGCAATGAGTTGAAAGTAAATCATGTTAGTAATTTGGGAAAGAACTGTTTGGGGCGTAGTATGAAATAAAATCTTGCAATAAAGAAGACAAATCCTATTAAGTCCTTAAAGACAACGGAATATTACGGATGATATTTGTAATGAATAAATAAATTAATACACCCATCATGAGTTGTTTGTGAGTTTTATAAGATTTGGTTACTTAGAACATTCATCATTTATCTAATTCGTTTTTAGAGGTTCAATAAACAAGAGAATTGCTCAAGACAAAGAGCGATCCGTAAGTATTGTATGTGACTTAGCAGTTTAAAGTACAAAATGTTGGGACAAACAATACTTCGTAAAACGGACATTCTAAAACAATGAACTGAAATTTTAAATTCTACCATTTGAACTGCCTTGATTCTTTTCCACAATTTGTTTGCTTGGACCAGAGAAGATCCGTTTGCTTGGGCCCTGTTCTGTCTGGCTTGCACATCCACTAATTATCATCGTTTGAGAATATTAGTGCTAATAATTCTGATGGTTTCGATATAGGAAGTCATTGTACATGGTGTCACAAAAATGTGTAGCGTACTACACAGAACCGAATTCTACGTACAATAGTAAGTAGAAATTGTTTAGTAACATTTTTTTGATTTCAGCTAAAATCTACCATTTTGTAATTTTTTGAAAATAATTAATAATAACCCCTTTGAGACATTTTTGTGAAACTCGGTATAAACCTTCATTGTTTTCCTAATAACATTAAACACATTTAATTTGTATCTTACTTATCGAATTTCAAAATGGCTGCCATTTCAAAATTTTAAAGTAAAGTATTTTTACCCTTTGAGATATTTTTGTGAAACTTTAGTAGTTTTTTCCTAATAACATTTTCCAAAATTATTTGTTACCTAACTTATCAAATTTCAAAATGGCTGCTATTTCAAAATTTCAAAGTCAAATAATTTTTACCCTTTGAGATATTTTTTTGAAACTCGGTATAAACCTTAATTGTTTTCCTAATAACATTTTCCAAAATTATTTGTTACCTAACTTATCAAATTTTAAAATGGCGGATATTTAAAGATTTCAAAGTCAAATCCCAATTTGATTCCATTTGACTTTGAAATTTTGAATTTGAAATTTGGTAAGTTAGATAAAAAATTATTTTTGGAAAATGTTACTCGTATTAGAAAAAAAATTAAGGTTTATACCGAGTTTCACAAAAGTATCTTGCACGTAGAATCCGGTTCTGTATAGGGTCCATACAGCTACATTTTGTGACACCCTGTATGCATGCAGTCGGACTGTTTGCTGGAGCGTGGAAGATATGCTTACACGCACGTTTCCGGAGATGTAGAATCGTAGTTTTTCAGCTGTTGGTTTAGTGGACTCGTGTGAGAATGACCTCAAGGTTTCCATTGATCGAGCACTCTGACGTGCAAGTGACATCAGGTCACATTCAGAAATCGGTTTCAATTGAACATCTTCACGCCTATAAACTGCGAGAGTTGTTGTTGGTTTTTCGGCACGCTTGTATAAATGTAGCGCAAATAAACACTGCTAGTCTGAGACATGCAAACCTTATTCTTAGAACGACATTCATATGTGTTACAATAACATAGGAATAGAATGAACCAAATCGTCATGAAGAACTTTTGTTTGAAATAATTTTACCATTTTCAACAACAGAACTAACAGACGAACCGAAATTGTTATATATGTTTTTCATACGTCGTGAGTGAAATTCTACAAAGATAAATAAGAGTACAAGTTGCAGGCTTCGACATTTAGAACTATAATTCGCTGACCATTTCTCCCGGTTATTTCGTTACTATAACTTGAACATTTTCATGTTTGAGCCTATACAGTTCAAGTTACAAAGGAAATTTTTATGTGTTGAACAACACCTCACAAATCATCTGATGTCAGAGCCGTTGGTTTCGCTAGCAAACATCAAAAACGTTAAGCTTGTTTTCATTAGTAACTTATTTAAAACTCAATTATAAACCAAGAACATGGCTTGGAGTTAAAAGTAGCGTTTTCAACCTTTTCAGTCAATGCAACCTCGAGGTAAAACGGAGTCCAAGGAGGAGTGGCAGGCTGTTTGGATATAAAGAAATTACGTTGTTCAAACTGTAAGCTGCAAAGTTTGCTAAACATCTATAGGATTTGACCGTATATTCTGAAACATGAGTTTTGTAAAGTAACCCAGGAAGAAGAGTGAGTGTCACCTGAATTATCCGCAATCTGGACAATACTCCGTGCAGAACTACAAACAAGCGTAGAAGCGACTGTGGCTGTGTCGGTGCTGCAGAAGCCATTGTTGCAGACAATTGGTTACCTCAGCGGACGTGACGCCTCCGTAGCATGTAGCACGTGAACACGGACGTGACTATACGGGGTGCTCACTGCTCACTGCTCAGCCATTCCTTTCCCCGAGCCCTTTCTCATCATTTGGTCTTAATTCGAACAACTCGCTGACTGTCTTTCCAACCATAAATTCTTTCTGGATGGTACAATACTTTCAGCAATGGTTGTTAAACCCCTCCATACAACGTATGATCATTCAGTGTCAATACAATGTCTCCGAAATTAAGCTTTTACTTATACAGATAAAGCGACGGATCTTTGCTTCGAGAAGAAACTACATTGGCCACTAAAATAATTCCGACCCTTAATAACTTGTTCTAGATCCATTCATTTTGTCAATGTTGCCTATATCTTTCCTATTCTATTTTTCTTAACCCTTATCTCCAACACTCGGACCTTATAATCAATTTTATTCAATATTTTACGTTACCTTACCAATTCTTAGGTCTAAATATCTCTCTTGATATCCTCTCTTGCAACATAGGTTTTACTCCTCCAGTGCATCTTTATATACATTTGATACATGTATTCCAGTTAATATTCTCAAAACGCCTAGAATTAATACTTTGAAATTATGTTCCAGGAGTGTGCACCAACGCGACAGCACCTTCAGTGAGCAGCATCAACAGGATCCTGCGGAACCGTGCGGCAGAGCGCGCTGCGGCAGAGTTCGCCAGGGCTGCGGGCTACGGGCTCTACCACGCGCACTCTCACAACCCTCACCCCTACGCCAGCTTCCCTTGGCCACCACCCGGGCTCTGGGGGGTGCAGGGTCCTCACACACCTTCCTCGCAGCAACTCAGACCACCAGGCTCTCCCAACGACCTCATGCCCAGGCCTTTCGGTTAGTGATCAACTTGAGTTACAGCTAGACTGTTATAAAATTAATGAATTTATTTCCAACATTAGATAGCACATACAATACTTTGAACATTTGGAAATTGCTGTTGACCAACATCCAGTAATAGGTTAACAGAAGACAAATACATGTATCCTTCAAAACAAAACCAATTTAACAGTCCATTTGATAAACAGCTGTCCGCAAAATTTGTAACAGCATATTAATTTTCACCATGATTATTCAAAACAAAGTTCTGTGAGGTTTTATTGAATATTTACTTTGCTAGTTTATTTATTTTAAGTTACACACCAGCAACGTGTAGTTGAATTATTATAAATACAATACTTACAATAACACCTTTGCGGACCCGTGGCGGGTTGGAATCGTGCGCGACTCCGGACCTTATCCCTCCGCTGGCGCGGGTTCGATCCCCGCAGTCACCACTTACATTTGTAATGTGACTATACGGTAACGCTAGGTAAAGATCGAGGTTGAGTGGTAGAGAGGGCTTTGTAGTCATAACTTCGCCTCGTTAAACAAGACAAACTTTACCTTTACCTTTTACACCTTTCAAATTTAGGATACGTTCCTGTTTTTGATTTGAACTTGAGAGAAATCAAGGACTGGAAGACATGGTGAAGACACTCACCGACACGTGTTTAGTAGCGTGATGCGGTACTACTAGTAGTTCCCGGCGTCGCCGATAGGATCGCTGCTCGCGTGCAGGACGCTCCTTGGTTTCCGGTTCCAGGCTTAACAGCGATTAAATGTAATTGCCACCACCATTCCTGATAATTGCCAGGAATATATTTGGATTGATTAGTTAGTGCTGTAGTGTAATTGAACAATCTCTTGTTTATGGTTTAGGAATCTGAGTTGGTTGCGTACAGTTGCAGATAATATTTTAGGTTTTATCCATTGGTACTTCATAGTTTTTGTTTTTCATAAATACCCAAGTAAGTTCATCTAATACACCTTTTCATTACCTCGGACTTTGTTCAATAATATTCAAACCCGTTTTGAATAACTACCATTGTGATGCGTTCCCAATACATTGTCGTTGTTTTAGTCCCATCACCATAGAACTGTAAAGCTTTATTTTATCAGCTGGCATCTAGATTATACAATGTCTTGGTCTTTTTGTCACGTCCCGTGATAGACATTTTACAGTATAAAGTGTGTAGTGTTTTCCAAAAGTGTGAGTCTATTGTAAGATAAATTATATAATATCTGTAGTTCTATTTTACCTCTGTACGGCTGTTATATTCTTGGTGATATGTTGGCAGACCTGGAAGGGAAGGACGACGAGAGTGTCGGCAGCGGGACGGCAGTGAGCAGCCCAAGTTCCGGCGCAACAGAACCACCTTCTCACCGGACCAACTGGACGAGCTGGAGAAGGAGTTTGACAAGAGTCACTACCCCTGCGTCAGCACCCGCGAGCGACTGGCGGCCAAGACGCACCTTAGTGAAGCACGTGTCCAGGTACGAGCTTAGAACACTATCACACTCATAGTACATATGCATTCACCCACCTTAGCTATCTAATGACTCTTCAGAGTTAGGATTTAGGGTTCGCAAATTCAAAAGCTAAGCACAGTTAAGTTCACAGTTGAAAATTTGCTTTTTAAATCAACCTAAAGGGCTATTAATTAATAACCTAACTCAGAGAACATCAGCTTTTAGTTTGTAACAACACGACATTACACCTTTTAACACATTTGTAGACATTTTAATACCCATCACTCTCCCTTTAACTCACATTCCCTTTAAAACCACTTCTATTATTTTTCGGCTTCTTCAAAAATCAAATATTTCAAAAGTCATCTCAAAATTACACATTTAATTTTGACCTTTATCGCATTTTTGAGTGAGTTCTCACATATCGCAAATTTCAGTCATAACTTTGATTTAATAGTTTTTTCAAAGAAGGAAACCCATATTTTCTGAGTTAACGAAATAGGCGAAAATACTGGAAAAAGATATAATATGTAAAACAACCATAAACTGGTAGAAATTGGTAGAATCTTTTCATCGTACAGACGACTATATGAACTTGCTATATTCTAAAACCAATTATGCCCACACGACTTTATTACCTTTCTCTTTCACTATGGGTTTAGTTGATTAGTAGATGTCTTTCGAGGTGAAAACAGGTGCAAAGCGAAACAGCATCATACAAAAGAAAATGGAAGCCGAAAGAACGATCCTTGGCTAAAGATTATTCACGGAGAATCAAAGGTTCCCAAACTTTGGACTTCTCGTAATTGAGTGAAGAATTCACATAACTTGGTTATAACCCTTTTCCCTTCACGTAATTCAGTTTATCATTCGTTAATAAACTTAATTGAGACGAGTAATTACGGTCTTTATTCGTACATCTTAATTTGTTTTATGAATCATCAAACGTACGTGTTTATGTACAACTATGAAACATGAAGAACTTTCTAGTTTTAAAACAAACCTGTTAGTACCGTCATACTGTGTTCAATCTATTAACCTAACAGTTGCATCATAGTACCCTTTCTTACTTACTCTAACTCTTTCTTTGTTAAAGCAGATTAGCTTTAACGTTGATGGCTGAAAGTTACAAACTGTGATCTAACGCTTAGGAAAGAGACGGACAGAGGAGGTTAAGTGGACGGAAGTTTATGTTTGAGATAGGCTAAATTACATTTTGACGAAATACTGTGGAGTCACCGTTCAATTTTATTCCAAAATCCAATCCAGCATAATTGATTTCCTGAAGAGTTTATTATCAATAAATGAACTTGTTGAGGGGTTTGAAGTCAAAGGATGTGCATAAAACTAATCTATAATGTTAAATCAATATAGTGACTTGATTCTCGTTAACATAAATTTAAATCAAGGCTTGAGAATGTATTTAGGATGAATCCGTCTAATAGGAGTAAACATCATTTATAAAAAACTATTACACGATAAGAGATTTCTTAATAATGTCAAGAAGTGTTTCTTGTTTTCATACTTTTGACAAAATACTTGTAAAGTTGTACTAATGCTTTTCATGGACGTAGAGAGCTTGGTACGACATATGCATATAGTTGTTATCTGATTGTAATTGATTGTTTTGTTGTAACTTGTATCCGCAGTGTCTGATCTGGTCTGTCTTACTGACAGGTATGGTTTTCCAACAGACGGGCCAAGTGGAGACGTCACCAACGCATGAACCTCCTCAAGTCTCGGCGTGGAGGCGCAGTCTCCAGCTCCGGGGGGGCTGGGGGTACCTCCGGGGGCGGCAATGCTGAGACACCCCTCTCAGCTCCTTGGAGACACATGGGTGGTGAACACTCTGCCTTCAAGGCGTTCCCCCAGGCGGGCGTGGAGCAGGAGAACGGCACTCCCAGGAGGTACGCGAGCTCCGAGACCTCGGAGGAGATCAACGTCACGACTGACGATGAAGACTCGAGCCCGGCACCTCCAGAGTTGAGTAAACTGACTCAAGCTGACGTCAGAGCCTCTATAGAGTCCTGGAGGGAGATGGCCGCCCTCAGCGCGCTCAGGGGAGACCCCACCGTGTTCTCGACTCCTCCGACGCTCAGAGACCCTAGCTTCCCCCCAGCGTCTGCACAACCACTGCCCCTACCTCTCACCAAACATGATAGGCTATGATGATAAGTCTTCAGGTGAATAAGCCTACATAAAGCTGCAAGGGTGGATTTTTGTTCACTCGATCGGACAGTAATACACATTGATAGTTCAATAGCAGAGCATTTTTGTTTCCTTATATACAATGGAAGAATGTAGTAGTCAAAAGTAATAAGGTGTTTATATTTCTCCCTTTTAAGTTAGTAAAAACTTGGTGTAAACTTTTAGTTGCAAACTTTTTGTGTTTATGGATCATATTAAAATTATTGTCTCCTTTTCATCATCAAACTTTAAAAGGAGTTTTTATCTTGTGCGTATAGATTTGGTATTAGTAGAGGAAACGTATGAGTTTAGTATCAAGACGAAAGGTTAATATAGCTTAAAACTTGATTTCCTGATAGTGGTTACCATATTTTACCCTCTAAATATGGCGGTGAACTTTCATTTTCAATGAAATTATAATATAATGTTTTCTTACAACGGATGCTTCCATATAATTGCATTATAAACTAACAAAATTCTACCGTAAAAAGTGGTCACCACTTTTCTAGAAAACATAGCAGCTTACAAGGGTCATCACAATATGTTTAGCTGTTCAATATATTTAGCAAATCGTATGTTAAAACTCACCTAAACACGCCTAAATCATACAGTCATGTTTACTGGGAAGCAGTAACCACTAACATATGATTGCACTACAAACCAAAATCGGTCGTAATAAACGGCAATTGCAAGGAAACCATAGCTTAAAAAGTGAAGTGGCTTAGGCTGAGACATAAAAACATACTATTGTTTAAAAATGTACCATTCCAATACCTAATCATGTTGTATAGTGGGTTTCAATAAATTATGTTTTGTAATAGAATTTAAAACACATTTTTTCTTCAATGATTATTATTTGCACAAATTGTCGAGGAAATTTAATTGTAAATATATAATTAATTTTAAAATTGTCTTTTGGAACACATTTAAGATGGTTTGAGGGAAGACATGTAATGCTTTGTTTTGTCTTAAAATGTAAATAATAATTATTGTCTGTGGAGTGAAATGGTGTAAAATTCCTTCAATCGCTTTTAAATTTTATTTTGTACATTTTCTCTATGAATTATAATTAAGTATTATTGTTATTTATTTGAGTCTATTCCAAAGCACAACTACTTTAACTATAGAGATTTTATGTATGTGTTTGTACGTTGTTGTAAATAAAACATTCATAGCTTTCTTGCAATATTTGATTTGTTTCTTCCTGAGTTTTATGTTTGCCTCTTTTTAAGCCGAGTAGGAGGAGTGGCTTCTTTTATAATATAGGCTAGAATATAATATGTCTAGCGAAACCCCTTAGAAATCAATTTATACGTATAATAAGGTACAAAGCGTTAACATGATGTCATCATTATTATTCTTATACACTAAAAGAAAATGAACGTGAAGAATTTTAAATGTAAGTCCTACACTTGAGTATTTTTATAAAATAATCATTTCATACAATCATTTCAATTTGTTACTTTGACTTAACTACACCATTGAGCTTAAATGTTGAATGTTGTTTAAAACTGCTTCAACAGCAGATAAAGTCTTGGTTGTCATTTTATAAGAACAAGAAGAAATCTGTATTTACAAAAACGTTCAAAATACACATTCACCACTAAAAAATTCCTTGGGAAACACCTTTTAGATCGAGGGTTGAGGTGGAGTTTTCCCGCAAGCACTGTCTGTGCTAAGCTTGCCTCTGGCATTTATTTTTGAAGGAGTTTTTAAGATACTGCTAAAAGGTACTGATGACTGCGTATTTTGGAGTAATCTAAATAACTAAATCACTATTTGAGATGCCGACCACTCTCATGAGGGTATTTTAAGGCAAATATGTGGTGAAGGATGAGTGTGATGAGTGGTAGTAATGAGTTATAAGGTATCTGCCCACACTTCTCCTACAGATTTGCTTTGAAGGGTTTACTCAAACAAACGTGTTCCTGGAATTGCCATATTCTAACAACGATCGGTTCGAACAATCGCAAATCAGGTAAGAGTCGTGCAGACCAGTATTGAAAAATGTGTAATTACTGACATTACCTTTTTTTTGGAAACGTGCCTTTCTTTTAAGAATACATATGATAGTAAAAAGAAGTGACATTCAATTTTTGAGACAAGAGGCAGTGAGAACTACCGAACGTCCTAAGATAACGTTTGGTATGATTAGAATGAACAACGATTTCGTATGTTTGAAAGGAACTAAAATGTCAGAATGAGTATGACGGTTTTAAAATTCGAAATACTTATGATATCCGTAAATGCACCATGTTTATGCAACTCGCTATTTATTTATTCATTATCAACAAAATATGTAACCCAGTGGTGATCTGTAACATGTAATCCCAACAATATTTGCCCCAAGAGCAGTTCTTTATCCTGATAACTCACAGATCCACTGAAGACCGCCTCAACTGCAGAATATCCTTGAGCAAAAAGCCTGTGACGCGTTTACCCTCACTTTACGACAGCAGGTAACTGAAACCTATACATACCACTTTGCAGCGCGGAGTGCGCGAACCGATTGAGCCGGTAACGGCAAGGTCTATTAAAACCCCATAAAACCGCGAGAGAGAAGCAATTTTACTACTGACGCCCGACGCCAGCCTGTAGCGCGCTGTTCTCCGGATAATATCTGCATTAAAGACGGATCAACAGAACATTGCATTAGCAGCTTCCCTGCGAGGTTGTTAATTGTATAATGGCGTCTGACACACGGACCTGGTTGCACCGTACCTTCTGTCAATGTTATGGCATATTAATGCTATTTATTGCTTGTTATTTACCGACCGTAGAGTCTTGTCTGTCAGCTGTTGAGTTAAGAGAGAGGGGTTTCCTGGGTTGTGTTTGTCTGCTAGGATGACACGCTCTGATTGGTCGCCCACTGCTAGTACATAGAAAAATTACTGTCACCTTTCATGATGAAATGAGCTCACAAGAGAGTAAATAAAACTGTTGTGAGTGAAAACGTTTTAGAGCGCGCGAGCAATAGACGGTATGGATTCAAACCATTTGATATGTTTAAAGGAAGATAACAAATAAGGAAAGTGTAGTTTTCAAAGTTTGCTTTAACATTTTGTTATTAAAGGTTTATTTTCCCAGGTATATTAATGCCATGACGAGGAGCAACTCTGAACCCTATACTCTTAATTTAATGAAGAGAGTCCAAACAAACTTTTACGGACCGACAGTAAATTACTTACGGCGCACAAGTGGAGCTATAACTTATGTCGATAGAGATTTAACGCAGTTCCACATCAACGTTATGACCTTTACCCAATGATATTTGAATATTTCAATTTAAAACTAACAGAGTGCAATCACAGCTAAGATCAAAGCTCCCGCTTGTCGGGGCGTATTTTACCCGACGCTAATTAAGAAAAGCGTGCCCAATGATATATGCTTCCATTAATACGTATTTATATGTATTGACCGCCCAGTAGCGAAGCTATTACAGCTAAAGCCTAGGCCGGTAGCCGCGAGAGCACCAAACCGGGGCGGAACCGAGCGTGCGTGAGAGAACGCGATTTAATTGTTGTTTTGTACGAATGAATGGTTTCGAATTAGTGAGCCGGATTAGAAACTCGATTCGATTTTTTGTGTAACGGTTCTGCTTTTTTGTTGCGTCGGAGGTTGATTTGAGGTCTGATGCGTTTTGATTGTTTTCAGGGTGCGGACTGGCAGGTGAACGCGGTTGAAAGTGTATGGTGTTGTAAATGTTATTAGTTTGCAGGCAAAGATCTAAGCAAGCTGATTTGAGGTTGATAAAAGTACGGCTGGTTGATAAAGACATTGGCCGGTTAAGTTTTAAAACTGAAAGTAGATTTATACCGTAAATAGAAATATTCTGCATACTTCCTACTAGTTACAGACGTTGAGGTGCATAACGATGCAGGTACTCAATGTTTGTAACCAATGATATACCTGATTTATCATACTTTAACTAAGGTATTGGTTTCATTTTTATTCTATGGGTCATTTTTTCAAGTCAGCCTTAACCGGAGTTTAAAATTAGGACCGGCAGCTTACGAATAGGAGAGCTGGATATTTTTAAGGTTAAGCTTTACTTTGTCTGTTTTAATTTGCATTTTGGTGTTAAAGTTTGTATTTAACTGTATTAGCATAATGTATACATGGTAAATTAAATAAAAATGCCAACTGAATACCTTTATTGCATGAATGATCTTCAACAACGTGTTTTGAACATTGCGTGAAAATGTAAACATTGCAGGCTGTAAACAACTTAACCGATGGTTAGTTAACCAGCTGGTTAGCGGGCAATTGAAAACCATTTGCCATTGGGGCATTGGGCCCTATGTCTAGCAAACCAATCAACCTTGTCCTTCGCCAATCTTATTTTTATCACAAGTATATTGAAATTAAACCAAAAATAAAATTCAAGTATTAATAAAAATGCATTTTAAACAGACTAATAACAATCGATACAAACACAAATGATAGACAACACAAGAAACATAATATGACATTCCGGTTTTCTATATGGGATTTTGGCGTAGCAAATATAAGTCTACGACAAGATATATTTGGGAACTTAGACTTTATTTAACTATATAGTTATAATTTAAGCATTTACTCATTTGTTTTGCTACACAGACCTATATTGCTGAGGTAATTTAAAAGTACAATTATATGTTACAATTACTTACAATTCAATGTATTACAATTAGAGCTAAATAGTCCATTCTATTTAGTAGGGTACGTGAAGATACAAATGATCCACAACACCGTAATGTTCTACAATACAAATGTAAAGTTTTGAATTCGCTAAGTAAGAGGTTTTAAGAGCACACATGTGAACAGGAGATCCACCTTAGCAGGCCGCCTTGGTTGATTTTCACGACCATCCACATTTGGAAACTGGTCCTATTCACTATACACTTTAGGTTGGTCTGGAATCTAAATGTTTTGCCAATCCATGTTCACTGAAATCGACATTGGGCTTCAGAAATAACAACAGCTCTTTCGTGAACCGAGACATTGAGTTCTCTTTTCAGTTTAATGGAGGGTCTTAACATATTCACAGTATGAAACTAGTAAAAGGTTTCTATTTAATATTTATAAGAGCGCATTCTCGATTCCAACCACAGCCAACTCAAAAAGGCATCTTAAGCTGGCCTTGTTCCAGACATCTAACCGTGGAAATCGTCGAGCATTGAAATAAACGTACAGTTAAATTGCTTAGTTTGTTTATTTACCTGACCAGTTTAACGACTGATCGTTAAATGTAACTTGGTCACATGGCTTAATTGCTTAAACTAGTAGAGTCAGTAGAACAACTTAATTAGAAAGATCGTGAGACACTGCCCTAGTCAAATCAGTGCTGTAGTTCGGGTTGCGCCTAGGGTAAAAATTATAGACCTACATGAAGATGTTCCTCTAACTTTTATAGCTCCTCTAAACGTGAAAGTAGCCTTGAGCGGTAACTGGTGATAAAAGTAGACTGCGGCGGAGAAAGAATTATGAGTTATTAAAATATTTTGGTAGACATTAAACGTAGAAAAGCCTGAGATAATAGGACAAGGGTAAACATTAATTTGATGTTTTCAAACAGTTATTTTATAGGTGATAGTCACACGTAAACAGTTGTTTGACTAAAATGTGTCTTTATCTTTTATGAATAGACAATTTTAGTATTTTGTTGAAATATACGCATAGTGAATATTGAAAGTTAAACAATGCTAGTAAGCGGTAATGTTTATATTGTACGTAAAATTTAAAACTTATGCTAACACTATTAGTGAAACGGATAGTTCTAACAAATAAATTGATGTAATGGTTGTTGATTCGTAAGTTTTACTATGGAGCTACTGATGAAATGCATGATAGAGAAAAGTGGCCTTTAAGTGTATAAGTCTTAAAAATATGGGTGAATCTTAAGACAAGGATAGAGCCCGAACGACGTTCAAATGTGATAAGGAATTTAACATGGGAAAATTTGCAAACTGTGTTTTATGTAGGTTAATGAACTAAAACGTGGAAAGTGTTTCTCTGGAAGCATAGAGTCATTAGTGCTGCTGCATATAAAAAAGAAAAAAATGAGTTTGGTTATAAAATATAATTTTAATTACTGAATTTCGAGTGCTATGTTCTTATGGAAAAATCCAGTTTTTAGTTCAGAAGTTCAGAATTAATTTGATGACGAATGTAAAGGTTTTAGTGTTTATGTGAAGCAGCATCAATAGATCTATGCTTTCCGAGAGAACATTTTCACATTTAAGTAAATTAACTTGCCTAAAACGTAGTTTGCGGTTTTTATCCCATTTAATAAACGGTACTCTGAGTTGGACCTACGGCCGCTCTATCCGGCTCCCTCTTAATCAAGATGGTTTAGGCTTGAATGTGGATTGCAACATCTAATGTGGATGACGTTTGAGTGTAAAAGGTCACATCACACTCTATATATGTGTATCACATAATCGTAAGGAATGATAGAAAATAAAAAGAATATAATACAAAACTCTATGTTTCGTTTTAGAAAAACTTTTTCAAGAGGAGATAGAGAGAAGAAATGAACTTATTTACAAACAAAACAAAATGTACACATTACAATCATATATAGCTAATTTTATCACAAGTATATTGAAATTAAACCAAAAATAAAATTCAAGTATTAATAAAAATGCATTTTAAACAGACTAATAACAATCGATACAAATACAAATGATAGACAACACAAGAAACATAATATGACATTCCGGTTTTCTATATGGGATTTTGGCGTAGCAAATATAAGTCTACGACAAGATATATTTGGGAACTTAGACTTTATTTAACTATATAGTTATAATTTAAGCATTTACTCATTTGTTTTGCTACACAGACCTATATTGCTGAGGTAATTTAAAAGTACAATTATATGTTACAATTACTTACAATTCAATGTATTACAATTAGAGCTAAATAGTCCATTCTATTTAGTAGGGGTACGTGAAGATACAAATGATCCACAACACCGTAATGTTCTACAATACAAATGTAAAGTTTTGAATTCGCTAAATAAGAGGTTTTAAGAGCACACATGTGAACAGGAGATCCACCTTAGCAGGCCGCCTTGGTTGATTTTCACGACCATCCACATTTGGAAACTGGTCCTATTCACTATACACTTTAGGTTGGTCTGGAATCTAAATGTTTTGCCAATCCATGTTCACTGAAATCGACATTGGGCTTCAGAAATAACAACAGCTCTTTCGTGAACCGAGACATTGAGTTCTCTTTTCAGTTTAATGGAGGGTCTTAACATATTCACAGTATGAAACTAGTAAAAGGTTTCTATTTAATATTTATAAGAGCGCATTCTCGATTCCAACCACAGCCAACTAAAGAAAGCCTCTTAAGCTGGCCTTGTTCCAGCCCTCTAACCGTGGAAATCGTCGAGCATTGAAATAAACGTACAGTTAAATTGCTTAGTTTGTTTATTTACCTGACCAGTTTAACGACTGATCGTTAAATGTAACTTGGTCACATGGCTTAATTGCTTAAACTAGTAGAGTCAGTAGAACAACTTAATTAGAAAGATCGTGAGACACTGCCCTAGTCAAATCAGTGCTGTAGTTCGGGTTGCGCCTAGGGTAAAAATTATAGACCTACATGAAGATGTTCCTCTAACTTTTATAGCTCCTCTAAACGTGAAAGTAGCCTTGAGCGGTAACTGGTGATAAAAGTAGACTGCGGCGGAGAAAGAATTATGAGTTATTAAAATATTTTGGTAGACATTAAACGTAGAAAAGCCTGAGATAATAGGACAAGGGTAAACATTAATTTGACGTTTTCAAACAGTTATTTTATAGGTGATAGTCACACGTAAACAGTTGTTTGACTAAAATGTGTCTTTTTTATGAATAGACAATTTTAGTTAATTTGATTAAAGTGAATTTCGAAGCATTCTTGTAAAAAATGGAAATTTCAATCAGCACTGCATGATCTAAATATTATAATAAATAAGTAAATAAAAGCCTTTTATTTGAGTGTTGCTGCTGCCTGATTTGAGCCTTATTTGGGTTCTAGACCCAACCCACACCACAACCACAAACCAGTAATCATGTACCAAAACTCAAATATTTAAAAAAAGGTTAAAGAGGATGTAGTGAACGAGCTTTGATTTAAGGTATTTTAGATATTAATAAGAGAACATTACGTGTTTTCCGAAAAACTCCTAAAAGCATAATGTTCATTGATGACGTATTCGCATGGTAGTCAAAATAAACAAAGTACAGTACCAACTATTTCGCTAACAGAAAAGAGATAAGTACACGTGTGTTCAAAGCTCTTAGCAGTTGAGCATATTATTGCACTGTGTACAAAATGCGCACCTTTAGAGAATCACAATATCCGTGACAGTTTGTAGCAGCAAAGCCCAGAACACCGCCTACACCTGGAGAGGAGAGTGTCCCGGTAATTGGGGACAGGACAGAGGAGGGACACTGAAGTCCCAATCAGCGCGCAGGCGCCTAATTGATCAGCTCATCAAGTGCAACTGCTCCGGCGCGCTTCTCTGTCCTTTAATAGCTTAATCCGACCATTAGGCAGAGTTATGACACTACTCTCCACACAGATAACATCTGAGGTGTGAGCTGTGCACACTTCTCTTCACTCGTTCACGGAAATAATTGCGCCAACACTGAGTTTGGGGTGAGTTATAGGTCAGAATTTGTTGTTTCTGTTTTTTGCCTCATTGGTTTTTTGAACGTTAATTGGATCAACGATTAAGTAGCAAATACTTCTTTAAAAGGTTTATAATAATTTGGTTAATACATTCACTGCTACGGACATGTTTTAACATGACAATTTGTATTTGATTCAATGTTATGACCGTGGCACAGCTTCGTACCACTAGCAGCGAATAGGTTAGGCACTTCTTGTGTCATAGTTCATGTTTGAGGTTTAAAACAGAGGGTTCAATTACCTGGTTTAATTGAAGTTAACTTACAACCAAACTTATCGGGTAGTTTTTTGCCCTATTTTAACGGCACTATTTAAGGGTAAAGTGTTTACAGATGTTAATACTAAACTCAGCACTACTACAATGCCAAGATGAATGCTAGGGTTTAACACATTTCTGATGTATAGAGGTTTGTAACATACACGCGTGGAAATGCCTTATTTCATCACTACTTCACGTCGTAAACTGGAAACAATAAGCAAAACAGCTGATCACTGCATGTATACGTGCTTAAAGAAACGCCTTGTTCAGACGCACCTTTCCTTTTTCGCACGCATTGCAAGGCAAAGAGTAGTTTCAAACATGGAGAGTATTAAATGTAAATTGATTTAAAATATTGCTTGTAATCACAGTAAGTAAAACCAGCCACACATAATAGACTAATTATTAGAGTATCAGAAGACTGATAGTAGTTGAGAGCTATCTCAGAACCTTTCCTCATGATTGTATATAAAATACATGTTTATCATCTTGGGAAAGTAGAGTTATGCCACAATGGAAGAAAAAAAGGAAATAGGAAGTATAAATGCGATAGGGTTGCATTGTTAAGTGCAAACCCCACTCAAATTCAGTTACTAAAACTGTTTTCCTATTATAGAAAACAGACATAAAAGACCTTCAAGCAGGTTTTGTTGAATATACTATCTTTCTCTAAAGCCAACCTTTCAAAAGACACTAAAACCTATCTATTTAACATTCCTTATCGGTCCCCAAAACTCCATTAACATTCCTCCTAAATATCACCAAACACTTGAACTATTAAATTAACCAACACACCCTCTTATCAAGGCAAGGGCACTCGCTAATTCCTTCATTCGCGCGCGAACACGAACTATAGCTGATAACTTTCCACTCAAGCCTGCAAGACTCGCCGGGCCGTTTTATTCGCTCGTAAAACAATTACACGGATTCTGTTTTAAATAAGACTCGCGGGTCTTGATTGAGACGTCGACCGGTGGACAGGGACACGGCACGGCCGGCACATAAACCCGGTGAGAGAGCGACCGGTAATGGCCAGTTTTTGATAATGAAGCCAGAACCGATCGTACGAGGCACTCGTAAAAAGCTGTTACTACGAGCCGAGCTAGCGATCCTATCTTCTCAATGAGCACCTCGCTGCACGACCCACATTTTATTCCACTTGATTTTGTTTACCGAAATTCGAGTGGGTTTCTAAATTAGAGGTGTGTTTTGAGCCCGATAAAAATGAGTGGGGCTTTGTAAGTCGTTTAAGTGCTTACACCCCGTTGAAATTGAGGAGTGATAAGTTCATTTATTTATTGGTTGAAACATTTCTTTATTTGAGAGTTGTTCGTTTCAGCGACTGTGGTGACCGTATCAAACGGGCCATTTAAAATATCGTAAGTGTTCAGCCTTAATTTCTACAATATTACTGAACTAAAAAAAGGTAAAGTTTGTCTTGTTTAACGAGGTGAAGTTAGGACTACAAAGTCCTCTCTACCACTCAACCTCGACCTTTACCTAGCGTCACCGTATTAGTCACATTACAAATGTAAGTGGTGACTGCGGGGATCGAACCCGCGCCACCGGAGTGACGAGCTCCGTAGTCGCGTGCGATACCAATCCGCCACAGATCCGCTAAACTAACAGAACTAAAGCTTACACTAAAAACATTCATAGGTAAAAAAGACAAATTTGGGTAGATTTAACATGCTTTATTGTATACAACTAAGACCTTGTTTACTCTTCAACATAATCCCCTGCTACCTTTGTACACCTCTTCCATCTATGTGTTAGCTTTTATATCGTCAGCGAAGAATTAAGTACCTTGTCCTTTATGTCACACTTGCATCGCTGCTTTCACGTCTTCGTATTCTCTAATCTCTTTCCTCGTAAACCTTGTTTCTAGGGCCCAAACAAAAGAAAACAATATAGGTCCTGATCAGGACTGTATGGCAGTAAATTGGTCCCAAATCAATCTTTCAATGGTGTGGAGTGTTTCGAGAGATTTATGTGGGCGTGCGTTGTCTTGGAGTAAAAGAACACCGTTACTCCACAAACCTTCTCTCTTGCTTAGTGTTGCTTCTTTAACCTTTAGCTATCAATTCGTCTCTGTAGCACTGTCACTATCCATTGAACGTGTGCTGAATTCCAATTAATCACAAACCAATCGGACTCATAAAAAGCATACCCAGACTACTTAAATGTCAGCTTTTCACGTCACTTTCATTTTTAACACGCGTCATCATAAATGAACTGACAGCGTTACTTCACCAATTTGATCTAACTTAAGTTCTGTAATTATTCTTAGCTTACTTTAACTTTCGTCAAGCCACTGCGGCATGCCCTCATTATTTCGGTTAACAGCCACATATAAGGTGAGATGAGGGAGAAAAAAAGAAAATAAAAGGAAGAAGTAGGAGAAAAGAAAAATCGAGATGAGAAATTGAAAATAAAAAAGAATACGTGAAAAGGAAAGGAAGAGGAGGACAACAGTGAAATAAAAAAAGCTAAGCAAGTGAAAATTAAATGAGAATATACATTGAAAAAAAAACGGAAACGTAGTGAAGTATTGTGGAATTTAATAACGGCTGGAAAGAACACAGGAATGAGGGAATGAGGGAGAGAAGTGTCGCGAGGAGAGTGGAGTGCAGGGTGTGGGCAGGGCCGCAGTAGCCTGGCTGCTAGTGAAGACATTATGCGTCGCACATTCAGTTGTTGCCCATTTGGAAAACTCGACTCCGATAACAGCCGGTGATTTATTCACGTGTGTAAGACTGTAGACAAACCAGCCCGTCTACTAACCAGTCTGCAGCATGTCGCCTCTACTACCTGACCAGAGAACATCGCCTCTCCTTTCCTCTCATTAATGCAAATTGGCCTGATTCACTCCAGGATAACCAAGTAATTAATTACAACTTTTTATTAGCTCTGCACCTTTTGGGGACTGATTTGATAAACAAACAGATTTTTGGTGTAAGGCGTTGCCGGTACGGCACTTTTAAAGACGGGCTTGTACACTGTAGTGTATTAAGAGTGTGCAGTGGTGGCTCTGATCTTGAACTTGTAAAACAATGTAAAACATGAATTTTCTTGGGACACTTTACGCCTGCAGTTTTCATCGGATTTTCATAAAATAAACTTTGTTTTGAAGTACATTAAATGTTTTAGTGACTCCACTGAGCCCATTTTCCCCCATTTTTCATTTATCAAAGAGTGACATAAATAAAAAAAATTACAAAATGTTGTATTTGAGTTTCTTGTTTTTACTATGAAAGTTTTAAAATTTTCAAAAAGGTAGTCAGCGGAGACACTGCAGTACATTGTCATCTTTCAAATAAAACTTATTTCAAAAAGATCTGATGAAAATTGTGGGTGTGAAGTGTCACAAGAAAATGCTTGTTTTTACATTGTTCTTATGGGACAAAAAACAAAATGGCCGACAGGTACTGTGCACTCTTAATGGTATTGTACTAAGTCATATCCTGTACATAGATGGAATAAAGTATTGTGGTTTTTAGTTTGTCATTAATTGACATATGCTTTAATAACCCTGGTTACATTAGCATAACATCATATTCGACACTATCAAGTGTATAACACATGTAAAAATAACCCTAGTTTATTGTTACAGGAATAAAAATGCACGCACTATAAATGATCGTCACAACACACTAAAAACTAAACAACGTATTTAGACAGTTTTCAGAAGTATTTGAGCTGCATACAATTATTCTGCATGTTCTGGATGTTTCAATTTTGTTTGTGATATATGGCCTCAGATGATAACCCAAGATTCATTTTAGACGATACTGAGATCGGAGAGGTATTCAACATAATTATTTGGGATATTACTTGATCAAGGGTTGACACGGAACTGTCTCATAGACAACTATAGCATCTTAGACTTAGGTATCATAGGTGTTATGGTGTTGAGGGAATCATCAAAGTCCCAACTCAGGCACTGATAACTGTGAATTTTGGAGTAATTCATCCACATCTGTCTTACGAACTAGCTCTGTAAAATAGGCACTCCAACACAATTTTTCCCGAGATTTTTATTTTCATTTGTCAAAAAAATACCAACAGAACAAACGTGAATCTGCCCTCGAGTGTCATGTGGATCAAAATTCAAATTGAAACTGTTGACGCTGTTCTATCTCTGTAATATGGTTATATGCCTCTTTAGAATATTTTGATATTTTTAACATTATTTTTTAAATAAGTAAAACATACCATTTTGGTTTACTTGGTTTTGAAAATAACGTCAGCAAAATGGCAGCCGTCAGCGTCGATGCACTTTAGAAGACATTATCTGAAGCATTCGTCAGTCTGAACAAACATTCCACGTGGAATGGCGTTAACCTCTTCAATTAGTCGTGCTTTTTAGCTTTTACAGGATTTGTGGGTGATGTTTTAACACATTTCCGTTTAGCCAGCCCCAAGGAAAAATAAATCACACATGCTCAAATCAGGGGAACAAGCTAGCCATCACACATCACTTCTCAAAAAGAGCACATGCATAATTTGTCTCGGAGGCCTTCTGTTTCTTCCGCTGTGAGAGCTGTAGCTTTATCTTGTTAGAACCTCAACCCTCTATATCGATGCTCTTCTACAATCCCTTCCATTTTTGGTAGAAAATCCCGGCGAAAAAGTATTTGCATCACAATTACGGAATCACTACTTTCGAAATATGCTCGCACATTGCAGCCTCGACGCCTTCCTGTCCAAACCATGTTGGCAATATAAATGGCATGAGAAATCGATCAAAACAATACCGTAGTGTTTTACTTTCCTTAAACACACTACGGAGGAGGCCCAGTACTACGTGAGTCAAACTGATCAGTCCGTTCTGCCGCACCCGGTATGGAGTTCATATTATGAAACAAATGAAAGCTGTAAGAATTGAATACATATGTTCAAGGCTGTACCTTAAATAAACTCATTTAAAGAGATTTTTCTTTTTCATGCATAACACCAATATTATAAGTTGATGCTTAAGGCACGAGTCAATAAAATACATACTTTGTCAAACACACTAAATATACAAGTACAGGAAGAACACCACTCATCGCCGCAAGACTCGCCGCATTAATATGTATAGTCCAAAATAATATAAAATAAATCTGACTCAAATGCTGAAATCTATGTTTTCAGTCCAGCCAATAGGCGGCTATTAAGTTCACACCTCAGCCTCTGCATAATTGATCCCGGTGTTTGTCAGGTTAAGACTAAATTGGACATTACTTGTGCCATTGAGAGGCTCTCACACGCGCAGGCGCCGACCCATTAGGCCGCCATCTTGATTTATCTGTCGCCGCGCGCCGTGTTGCCCGCGTTTTACACTTTATTCCACAGAATAAGACAATTAGGTGCGGCGGCTGACACCGAGCCTCAGCCTCTCAATTTGTTTCTCAATTAAGCATCTCGCTCTGAGCGGATTTTAAGTGGTCGATAGTTCTGGGGTTGACTTCCAGCCTGATTTGAATATTAGAGTTGCTTGTTGAGCGAAGAAATAAAGTAGGCAAGTGTTTGATCGTGTACCTATTTGTCAGGAAATTACCTTTCATAGGAAACATTCGGTTTCAACAGTTTTATTAACCAAGAGTTCAACAAACAAGAACCTCTTCCTTTGCAGCCAATTATTATAATCGACTAAATTCGTTTATTTTAATTGCGTTTCAGAGTAACATAAACTTCTAATTTGAAACAAAAAATAACCGTTGAACAGAACACACTATACGAACTATTTTTATCTATTTCGACGACAGTAATTCCCAATTTTACTTTAACAGTTTACTGGTTTAGGACATTTTTTGTTTAAACAAAAGTTCAAACTTAACAAATGAAACACAGACAAATATTTTAGGTTAGTTTGTATTAGGTTTTATATTTTAGTGTTTAATTATCAATATAACTGTTCAAGATATGAAGTAATGTTAAACAGAATGAAAACAAACATTAAAGGTTTATTGGATTCACAGGCTTTAATATTCAATTAGATTGTATTAAAAACTGAGTAAAAAAGCGTAAAACAATTTGAGCGGCTGCACTTAGGAGTCACGCGTCGCTCCATGATTTACTGACTGCCCTTACACTTAGTTAACTTGGTTAAACATCGCATTGAATGAGCGATGAATAAAGAAGGTAGATTACAAACACCAATCCTAATTTCTATATTCCTTGTTGATTACAAAAGTACATTTAATTGACTTTACTTCTTGTGTTGAAAAAGGCTCTGACTACTATAGAAAAGGAAGCACAATACTTTCACACGTTTCAAAACACAAACAAGAATAATAGCCACAGTTTCGCGCAAGGATGACTTGTAGATATGTGCAGGTAAAACACACAAAGGGAGCATCTTGTTAACTTTCAATTTGAGTCGGGAGTTCTATCAGTCTTGATTAGGCACGGGTGTCGTTGTCAGCTGTTTGACAGCCAATCAGCTGTGAACTGCCAGTCGTCAATCAATTACAAATATCATCAGCTGTTTCAAACACAGATTCTTTCAGTTGTTGGTCCTACTGATCAATAGATAATTCTGATCAATAAGATCCTACTGATTAATCTGGGACATTAAAATGTTATTTTCCAAGGACGCCAGTCACATCTTTTGAGATAAAAGAGCTTTCCTTAAACAAACAGCTTGTTGCTCAACATCCGATTCAGAAATTTCTCTCATAGCCTGAAAGGTCAACAAATTAATAAAACACCTTCCTAGAGGCGTGCGTGTCAATACTTTCAGCCTGATTCTCACGCATTAGAGGAGAAAGTGGATACGAAAATCAATGTTTTTCGAAGAATAGAACGGTTTCAGTAGGACTAGAAGCCCAGTGAACCGTTTGGTTAATTTGAGCGTTTGAGGTCTGCTTCCTCCACACGATATGATGATTACAGGGCTTCCAGACTGCATGGTTCATTCAAGTAGACCCTTCTGCATCTGCTGCTCCTAATGTATAACTGTGTGCAAATATCAGTCATTTCACAAGACATATGTTAAATTTAAGTTATTTAGCAACGCTTCGAACAAAATTGCAGTTAAGGTAAGAAACGATAATTACATTTTACGTTTCAGAACCTTTGCAAAGTGAATTAAAGTAAAAAGTTGGGTTCCAGTTCCGTATTGAGAATAAAACACGCACGCATCTTGTAAAGTACTTAAACTCTTTTAAACATGACTTAAAGTTTCTTAAACTTGAAATAAAAGATTTTCTAAATGGGTGTCTGTTTAGTTTTTGACTCGAAGCCATAACGTGTAAAATATAAAAATAGCAAAGTTCAAGAATGCTGTACTGCCTCAGTGTGTATTTTATTACGAAGTATTGCTGAATAAAATTAAAGACTTGCCTGCATTACTAAGACTCAGACCTAACTAAATTATATCTAGATTCTCAGACACTTTCTGGCACGAAAACATGTAAAACTGCCCTAAAATGCTTACAGTTTTACGTTTAGATCACACTGTCCTACCACAAAATATAAATCATTTCCTTTTGTTGTCCATTATTCAAAGAAACCAATCACCCTAACATCCTGTCAATGTCATTGAGTATCATCACTATTCAAACCATCACAGAAGAACTTGGACAGCTGCTTTCTTTTGACTCATGGAGCATTACCACAGTGTTATCGAGATCTGGTCGCATTGTCAGAAACAATTTTCTAAGGTGACCTTTGTTGATGGAGGCTAGAGACCCCCCGCGCGAGGCTAGCCCGAGACAATGCTGGTTAGGCCTACTTGGGGCTCAAATTGATTGTCAGATTTAATAAACCCGATGACGCTGCGTTTCTGCACACCTTTGGCTGTGGAACAGTCGATTATTAACGATAGACTCACACTCACACACGCACACACACACACCGGGGGAGCTTGTGCCTGGCGCGCGTTTCTTCTTCCCCGCCTTTCATAAGCTTTCAAAGCGCTGACTTTAATTCATTACCTTGCACACAATATAGACTGACTTTTGATATTTTGTCACATATTCGCTGTTTGTACCTTACTCATACCAACGGGGTTAGTTAAAGACTATTTATGTCAGTCAAAAGGAATTTACATATTATTACAACTTAAGCCAATATTTGTACTTAAAAAACGTAAAGCTTAACCGGACATTTAAATTGAAATGTTGTTTTGTAACAATATATTTAGTGTTTCTAACATTTTTTATTTTATATAAAACTGTAAGTTAAAATGAATCTTATTCTGGCCTTTACACGGAGCATTAAAAACACTGTTCAGACTAATGCATATTAACAAAACGCGCTACCTAAATGACCCACGTCGATCGTAATCTTTATTTTGTATAGCAAGTTTTTCATTTTAGAGTGTACAGTATTTGTCAACCATTTTGTTTTTATAAGAACAACGTAAACATTTTCTTGGGACACCTCTCACGTTTACAACCTTTATCAGATTTGTTAAGAATGTTTAAGATGACAATTCACGGCAATGATTTCGCAGTTTAATATCAAAAGCAAAACGTTTAAACACAAAACTTCTTTAATTTTTGGTTTTATGTCACGGTCTTATAAATTAGAAAATGGAAATTCGCCTCGGCGGAGTCATTAAAACTTTTATAACAAAGTTTATTTCATAAAAGCCCGATGAAAACCGTAAGCGTGAAAATGCATATTTTTACATTGTTATTATGGGACGAAGTTCAAGGTCACGCCCACTAGTGCGCATTCCACTAAAACTTATGACGTTTCGGAAGTTTAAATAGTGTACTAACACTATTTTGCTAGCTTATAGATACACACAAGTAAATACATAACAACGATAAAACCTGAACTTGATTACAATCTAGCTGACTGAAATACTCGTACATTCCTGTGTGGTTTGACGGACACCTACCCAGTGTGAGGATCTCCACCTGCCCGAGTCTACTCCTTCTACATTATTGATGACGAGGTCCACCTTCTCGTCCAACAAATTGCTTCCGCTCTCCCTGCGGTTTTCGCTAACTTTTTTAATATCTCGTTTAATCGTTTGTTTAATCGGTGGCTTGTAAATTTCGCTTTTTCACAAACGTATCATTTACGACTTTTGATGAGTTTCTTGCTCACTGGGGAGCAGTTGTTCTGTGGAGTTAGCTATGCCTGGTCAAATGGTGGTTAGTCTTTTTAAGTTGCAGCTAGTTCAATGTTTGACTGTTTATTTTATTGTTGTGCTAAGAACGCTAAAACTCACATAAATTATTTGTATCTTCATATATAACATATAGTGCAGTGGCTTAAGTAGGGTTTCACTGGATGAAGGCAACTGCACATTCTGCAAAGTTGTTATTTACCCATAGTACAATTTAATTTATAAGGCGGTATTCGATCTTCGTATTTTCTCAACTAAAATACCCAACTTCAAAAGCATCTTCCAATCAGCCACGAAAACCCCTCAGTGTGTCTTCATACCAGCCGATATTTTGTCAAAGCCACCGCACTAATAACAACAAGACCAAATGATGCTCATGTAAGGTTCTAAGAGTTACTATCATTTTATTAAGTACTCAAAGTGCCAAGTGGAGTATTTCTTTCAAAGATTATACAAAGTGTCACAAAAATGTTTAGCACGGTATGCAGAACCGGATTCTACATACAAAAGTAAGTCGAAAATGCCTTGTAACATTTGTTTGATTTCGGCTTAGTTTAGCCGTTATGCGCCATTTTGTAAATTCTTGAAAGTAATTAATAATTTAAAAACCCTTTGAGATATTTTTGTGAAACTTGGTACATCCTAGTAACATTTTCCAAACATATTTTGTATCCAACTTATCAAACTTCAAAATAGCGGCCATTTAAAATAACAAAGTCATATAGAATCATATTGGAATTTGACTGAGACATTTTTAAATGACCGCCTATTTGAAGTTTGATAAGTTAGGTAAAAAATATTTTTGGAAAATGTGACTAGGAAAACAATTAAGGTTCTTACCAAGTTTTACAAAAAATCTCAAACAATTTTTAACTATTCATTATTTTCAAAATTTACAAAGTGGTGGATTACGGCTAAACTAAGCCGAAATAAAAAAATGTTACTAGACATTTTCGACTTACTTTTGGAGGTAGAATTCGGTTCTACATAGCGCGCTACACATTTTGTGACATCTTGTATATTACTATTTTATTGTCGTTTATCACCTTCATATTTCTGGAACATTTGTTAAGGGGATAAAGGGTCAAAGATTTAGAAAGCCCAGAACAGAAAGTTAAACACTCCATCTCAAAGAAACACTACCTCCTCGTACAACTTTAAATGATACTCTACGGACACCTTGTTTATCGTTGTTGGGTGGGAACACTAAAAAGGTGCGAAGAGCAAGTTTGACTAATCGGCCACAGTAATTATACGTATAATGGGAGGTGACTGGCAGAACCAGGGGTGCTTTTGTTGCCAGGGTGTGAGGGGGGAGAGGGCGCAGGACATCGATAAAACACGATCCCACACCTGGGTAATCAAGGAGAGCCAACTGAATCAATTTGTCATATCTTACTTAAATACTACCATGTAGTAACTTAAAGTTAGAGATTTAATCAACCAACCCCTTTATCTCACTCAACGAAGACTGTCGGAAATGGTTGATTTGAAACCAATTTATATTAAACACAATTGTTTAAGACAATGTAAAGTTAAAAAATTGATGAAAATGTCTCAAAAGTTTAATATGGAAAAGCCGGTAAACTAGTGTAAAAATTAAATATTTCGCTACTTGTCTGTTGCTAGTTTTATAAAAGGGAGCGTTGGAATCTTATAACAACAACAAAACTGAATACTTCGTTTTCGTTTAAACCGACATGTATAAAACATAATAATAATAATAAAACGTCTTTATTGATAAACAAAAGACGAAGTTAGGGCTTAAGAGCCCTTTCAGCCACTTAACCTGAAAGAACTTGAACGTGTATCACTGGCATAAAAGAATGATCATATCTTGTTTGAACTCTGCTTCCGAAACGCGATATAGTTTCGTCGGTAAAACTGACACGTATAACAAAACTGGCACTAGATAGGATAAATGCAGGATATGGTTGGAACTGAAAATCACACCCAACCACTTGACTTTGACTATTCCTTCCACGACATCCACTGAAACCAGCGTATGACGTATCCCTGGTCGGCTATGAAAACTAGTCTACCTGAAATCCAACAACGAGAAGGTGCTAATATAACAAACGAGCTGGTGGGTGACTTGCAGAGTCACATTGTCTCGTGTTAACGAGGCGGACTGCGTGAAATCATCTGTTTTGGGTGAGTTTAGCGATCAGCTGCTGTTAGCGACACACTACTGCAGCCTGCAGGTGCCTTCTCACACACACGAGCACCTATACTCTGTGTATTGTTCCTCAGTCACCTTGACAGCCTTAACTCAGCTGCTTAGTTATAAATGATCTTGTATAATAACAAGATGTATTTACCCGCACTTCGCTACTGGGCAAACCCTTCCTAGGAATCTAATGGTATTTAATATACATTTTTATATATGTTATTATACATTGATTTCTTTTAACTCACACTTATTCTCTATTAAAGTTATTTTATAAATAACCACAATGTACTGGTAGCTTATACAGGATGTCACAAAAGTGTGTAGTGCGCTATGTAGAACCGGATTCTACATACAAAAGTAAGTCGAAAATGTCTAGTAACATTTTTTGATTTCGGCTTAGTTTAGCCGAACTACCATTTCGGCTTAGTTTAATAATCCACCATTTTGTAAATTTTTGAAAATAATTAATTATTCAAAAACTCTTTGAGATATATTTGTGAAACTTGGTATAAAACCTTAATTGTCTTCCTAATAACATGTTCCATAAATATTATTTATCCAACTAATCACATTTTAAAATGGCGGAATTTGACTTTAAAATGTTTAAATGGCCGCAAACTTGAATTTTAATAAGTTAGATAAACAGTATTTTGGAAAATGTTATTAAAAATTAGCCTAATTAAGGTATATACTAAGTTTCTCAAAAATATCTCAAAGGGTTTTGAGTTATTAGTTATTTTCAAAAATTTACATCGGATTACGGCTAAACTAAGCCAAAATGAAAAAATGTTACTGGTTATTTTCGACTTACTTTTGTGTGTAGAATCCGGTTCTGCATCGGGCGCTACACATTTTTGTGACACTCCATATATAACAATTTATTCTGTATGACGAAATCCCCATAAAATACTATTCACTGCGACATTGTAGTATTTTAAAACATCATTAAGTTTCTAAAACTTAGGTTTCACTAGTTGTCAAAAATATAAATTCATTTGACAACCAAGCAAGAACTGTAACAGCTATTACCGAACCGAATATGTTGATGACTATTCGTTGGATACTAATGTATCTGCCAAAATCTTATTTATAATCTTTTATTCAAAAGATTTAAGCTATGAGTCAAAAGCTCAAAATACTACGAATAAGTAGACCATAGTAAAAGTCACAATAATGTTCCTGTCATTCGTTAAAATCACGATCAGCTGAACATCATCACATTTTGAATTGTGAATATTTTGTATTAACAAAGATTTAGTCGTCATAACTAAGAATACCAACTTCCTACACGATTTTACACACATTACATCAGTTGTAACCTTCTTGGTCATAATGGATTAAATCTCCTAAATAACGGCTAAATTTAAACACATATATTTTACTATCGTACACTCATAAGTCACATTAGAGTATCATGTAAGTAGCCATGTTGAAGTAGTTAGTCCTGTTGTGAAGTTCCTTGTTGTGTTACAAGTCAGTCCAGCAGCTCACATGACATCGCTAATGCTGGAGTACTTTACATGTTAATGAATTTATTGAACATTATGTCATCAATCACGTAATCGATATTCTAATCAAAAGTACAAACCGTGGAAACACACTACTGTACAAGTCCTGTCCTTGAAGGATAAAGTTACTTTGTCAGTACACGGAGGAAAAGGTACACGTAACACTTATTGTTGTATACCATACAAGTTTTAATTTTAGTACTTAGTAATAACTTGAAACTTTAGACGGGATATAGCTTGGAATGTATATTGTTTTACCGATGATCTTATTACGTTACTACTGATATATTGTATGAGCTCTTAGTTTGATTCAAATGCCTCTTTATTAAGGTGGCGACCGAATAGAGCCCGAGCGGCGTTTAAATGGGTTAGAAAGTTTAACATGGGAAGGTTTGCCAATTTTAACACGGAACAATTGAGTTAGGTTATAAAATGTTACTTTAACTACGGAATTTAAAGTCCTATGTTCTTATAGAAAAATCGAGTTTTAAATTCTGAATAAAAAATTTATTTGATGATAAATGTAAAATGTCAAAAATGTGTAGCGTGCTATGCAGGACCGGATTCTATACATAAAATCTTTTAATTTCGGCTTAGTTCAGCCGTAATCCGCCATTTTGTAATTGTTTGAATATAGTTAATAATTAAAAACCTTTGAGATGGTTTAGTGAAAGTTGGTATACACCTTAATTGTTTTCCTAATAACATTTTCAAAATTATTTTGTATCTAACTTATTATATATCAAAATGATATATATGAAATGTAATAAGTTAGATACAAAATAACTTGTTGATTATAACAGTATATTATCATTATAAATGTTGATTATTACAGTATATTTTTAAACAGTATCTAACCACTTTAAAGTTTTATTAGTTCGATAAAAATATTTTCTTAACTAAGCCGGCTCAACTAAACCGAAATCAAAAATGTTGCTCGACATTTTCGACTTAATTTTGTATGTAGAATCAGGTTCTGCATAGCGCGCTACACATTTTTGTGATATCTTGTACTCGTATAAGCAACAGCGTCAATAGATCTATGCTTCAAAATAAAAATGTCCACATTTAAGTAAATTAATTAGCTTGAAATTTCGTTTGGAGCTTTTATTCCATGTTATAGAAGTACTCAGAGTTTGACCTCCGACCGCTTTAACCGGCCGTCTTTTAACATAAATGTCTTGTTCAATCCGTAACTACAGTAAATGGCAAGTCAAGATTAAAGAGCAAGATTTAAATTCTGCACAATGTTGTCGACGATGTTGGTCAGTTTGCAGTTACCTGTTAGAACGGTGTTGTCTAGGTTAAACGTTTCACATTTCCAAACTCATCCACTCCTGACGCCGTTTTTCAACATGAATGACACCAGGGACACAACACCTTCTCACCCTTCTGTCCTCTGTTGACCAGACGCTGCGGGTCACCGCGCTTCCTCAACACCATAACTCTTGTTGTCAATTAGAGAGCTTGTTGTGACACAGTCTAGAATGGTGGCAATCATGCTGGGCAGCGCGTGTCAGGGTGCGCAGGGGTCTCTCCTGACCCCGTCACCAAGCACAATGTCTGTGATGAGAAGACAACCACCTGTCACCCTCTAAACACCGGTTTGTACAACCGATTCTCCACGCCTCCTCGAGCCATCGCCCAGGTGAATTTATCGCCGAGGTGTCAAATGGATTAATTCCCGAGAAGAAGACGAATGTTGGAGTTCGGGTTTCTGAAAAGGCTGAGAACTTGGGGTTTCTTTTGTGTAATAAGGGGTTTAGGGCCGTATTAGTATTTTAAGTAAATATTGATAGAAAAACGGCCGTTCAGGTATAATGTAAGCAAAATGATTGTCTGTTGGTCCGTCAAGTTGATCCGTGTATAAAACTATGAAACCAATAATTTAAATTTTAACAAAAGGTTCGACGGTTAGTGTGTTAATAACTTTACTAAAATTCAAAGGCCACAACAACCCTCCACCAATCTTGTTACAAACAAATCAATGATTCATTATTAATTTATAGTTACTTATACTTGTTCAATCAAAAGAAACAAGAATTTTTCTTGTCTGCTTATAACTAGCTAATAGTTCACTTTAACAAATCCCAATATTAATTCGCCGAATTGAGTATCTTTTGTAAAAACTCAATCTTTCTGGGGTCAATTAATAAGTCAGGACGTATGAAGAGATAGAGTACATCAATAAATGCTCAAAAATAAAGAAATTACAGTAAGAACAGCGCTGTTGCTCGAGCCAGCAACAGCTGAGACCTGACGAAATTAACAAACTACGATATTATTTTTATTTTAAAGGACAAAACTTAATAACCTAAAATGTATTTAACAATTTAAATTTTGAATTAAATAAATATTTGATTGCCAATGCATTTATTTTATATTTAAATACAAACAAAAGCTAATAGACTGTCACACTAACAAATTCAAGGGTAAAAGTAACTTATATTTTATAACGAATTCATTTTATAATTAAATTAAATTTCAAAATCATAGACGCCTTTAGAAATTAGCGCTATTGATAATCATCGCAAACCTCTATTTTATAATTCTTATAACAGGGTTTGTAAATTACTCCCGAAATACCTTTTTGGGTGGGAGAAGGTGTTTTCTTCAAAAATGGACATTTTGGCTATACTTTTTTGTTTATGATCTCATTTTGATTAAACATGGTGTAAACATGTATTACACCACCCTTTAATGTAAACCAAAATCAACAAAAATCAGAAACCTATGGTGGCGAAAAGTTTATTTTATACAAGTAACATACACAGTTTTGACGTTAGTCTCAGGAGGTGTTGGGATTGGGAAGCTCAAAACTACAAACGCTTATATTCTACGACATATCGTTCTCTCCTGTGACAAAATGAATAGCTCTATTCCCTAAGCTTAAAGGAATTCGCTAATCCGACAGCAAAGTAAGTGAAACTTACAGAACCCACAGATAAGCTCTCCTCGTCACTGATGGTAGATTGCTGCGGTGGCCGTTGCGTTGTAACTGCGGAAGTGTGCTTGTTTACATCAATATTTACACGTGTTTCAGTGTCCTTAATTGAGTGTCAAATTGTCAAGGAGTTGGGTGACAGTGCGCGCTGTGGTCGAGCCCCCTAGCACCTGTCCTCTGCACCTGCTCTTCAATCTTGTCGTTGGATAAATACCTTATCAGATTAGACAATTACTTTTTAACCAACTTATATTACTAGTTTCCCCAAAGAAATCTTACACACAATATTAATAGATGTAGGCTATTAAATATTACATTAGAGTGATTGATATACATAGTTTATTATTGCTAAAATTTATAAATGTTCAAAATGTTAACCATTAAAGTTTTTACATTTATACATTGGCCTAGTAGGCCCTACAGATTGGCTAACTGGTTGTTCAGTGCCCAAAGCGATGTCATTGAAAGAATTTATAACCAAAAACAATCAGAACTTCCTGCACATTTTATAAAAATTACTAAAACAAATAAATAGAAACATTTAGTTAATTTGTTGAAAAGCAGATGTATTTAGTTATCATCTGGTGTAACTTATACTCGATACAGGTTTTGTTTGTAACGAGCTACATTCATCTAAAGTGTATATACACGTTTTTGAGATCCTCGGAATTTCCATAAATCTTATTACTGTTATTTATTTATTATTTTTCACACTTATGTGCATAAATGTCGTCAGGAAACTAGGATTATCCACGATTGAAGTGAATCAAGACGTGGCATTTAGTAGAATTCATTACGAACAATTTATCATTTCATCACGAACCTTTAATCAACTGTAAGTTTGTGTGCAGTTGTACGTTATACACATGTATATAATACGTTATATAGAGATACAGAATCATTGTACTTGAACATTTTTTCGAATCTCAATTTTTGAACAAATTACACTTACGCATGATTTAGTGATATGTTTGAATTCAAGGGTTTCTAATTAATATATGGGAAACCTTTGCTGAGGTACAAGTATCTGCCTAAAACAACAAGCTAAATTACAAATTTGTTTGCGAGCTCATTTTATTTGTTGTTCCTTATGCGTAACTGTCATTAACACAACATATAATACAGATCCTAATAATTGTCTAGGTTTCTTCTACAACCTCAACCAACGTGAACGATTATCACATATTCTCATTGAACAGGTCTTACCTACATTCACCGTGCTCAAGGTAGCCAGGCGCAGAGAGCCAGGCGCAGAGAGCTGAGAGGCAGTGAGTGGCTCGCCTTGCGCGCGGTGCATTGTTGCAACTCTGCACCCCCTCATTACCTTGTTACCCGCTCCGCGTGATGATTGTACATTTAACACGTTAAATTATTACATCTTATTACCGACCACAATACAGACCAGAGGCAGCCTCTCGGCAACGCAACCTATTTATTTAATGACATTTTTATTACAATGTTTGCCTTTTATCGTTGTTTACTACGAAATAATAACGCCGCTCACCTTTGAGTCTGTTTTTATTTGCGATTGAAAAATACGGCGTTCACTCGGCGAGGTTTTTGCCGTTTCGGCTAACCACCGTTGTTGCCGGTTGTAAACCGAGACAATCGCACGTTTGTTTTGAACATTACTGCCTCACTGCGAGCGCGCAGACCCGACTAACAGCTTAATCTTCCATTACTTTACTTAAGTTAGTGTAGCGCAGTTTCCCGGCGTGAGAAATTGTCGGAGGTAAGCACCATTAGCTCAACAAGCCAACTCGGCGCTGCCCTTTTTGCAGCTGTCAGCTTCAAGTAAGACACCACGAGACGCTGAGGGGCCTTAAGCACGGACCAGTCACAGTTGTCTTCGTGTGACTTTCTTCCAACAATACATCTATTTAAATAACTAATGGTTATATGTAACGGAAGAGTTTTTGTCCAAGGAAACCTCGTGTGAGAAAATATACTCTGACAGCATTTCAAGCCATGGAGCTTTTTTTAATTTACTAGAAAACGACAAATAATAATGACGATTTTCTTCCTAATTTCAACAAAGAAATTAAGACTTAATTTACTAAAAACAAACACACGTGTAACATTATATCTGCAATACAAGAAAATAAGTTTTCTTAGACCATGCAATGTTTTGCGTATAGTTTGGCTTATAAGGTAACATTAAACACGATAATATTCACAGTATAAATCGAGATGATTACGACAGTTAAAAGTCTGAAGCACTTGGTTTTGATCTCAAAAATTGGTCAAATGAAAATACTTACAGAAACCTGTATTCTTTACGAATTTGTTATTGTACAAGAGAAACCGTAAGAGTCGTAAAAAGGGTAAGGAAGTATTTTACAATAAACAAAACCATTCAAGTTTGATGTCAATGCCAAATAACATACACCTTTTAGAAGATGTTCAGTTGGAGGTAGGCAGCTTCGTCTAGACATACGAGTACAGTTGGCAATATTGATCTCTGGGTTACAATGAGATATTTAAACACGTCTAATGGAATCTGTCCAGCTATAGTTGAAGAAACAGAGATATCTTCTATTAGTTGAGTTTTAATTTAACCTCTAAAAGTTAAATACGTAATCTGAAAACTTCATTCGACTTTTCTGATCTCCGCGTCCGACTTAACAATATACAGGGTGAGTTAATACCTCTGTGTACCCCTCCCCGTGTATACCCCCTGTTTTAGTGTAAAATGTATAAAGGTCGAAAAATGAAACTTGATACCTTTATGGGAAATAAAAATGCATTTTTCGTCAATATTACAACTTTGATCATCTCCACAAAATAGGATTTTCGGGGAGGGAGGACAGCTATAAAGTTTTAAGCGGTAAGACCGGTCATTGAGTGATACCTAATTTTAGGGACGGGTTAAAGAAGGTAAGTGGAAACTAGAGCTTTCTATCTCAACACAACACAATGACAGCATCCATTAAGTTTTACTTAATTTTAATGAGTTGCCATTTTGTTTTCGATGGGTATAAAAAGCTCTAATTTCCACTATTCTTTTTCTTTAACCAATACCTATAAAGAAGTCACTTAGTGGGTCTTACTATTTTAACATTTTGAGTTGATAAAAAAAATCGATTTAGGGAAAATGGACAAAGTTGTAAAAGTTACACTGTAAGAGTTTCCTTTTTCCCTTCATTTAAAAGGGAGTATCCATACTTTTAACTCACTCTGTCGTCCACGCTAAAAGTTGTAAGTATACAATTTAACAATAAGTGGTCACCTTTGCAGAATTTATACCCTTTTCATGTTTGTTTGAGAAAATATCAAGTTTGTATTTGAGAAAACATTACACGGCTGAGACAGTTTGAAATTTGTACTTCATCAGATGATGTCTGTATAAATAGTCGATGCATTTGATGTTTTCCCAAATAATATATTTAATTAGTATCTTCTAAAATAAACATGGAAATTGAGTAGAAGTGCTCCTAAAGATGTAAACAGTATTTTTTCGCGTATTGGTTTCATAAATCATAGTTGAGTTTTATAACCTATATTGAACATAACAATGTCATAATTGCTGACAGTAGAGCACCTGATCCAATAAGTTTTAGAATTTTAAAATAATGTTGAATCTCATGCGTTAAAACCGTTAAAACATGGTTTAAAAGGACCTCCTTTACGAAAAGGGAGTCTAAACCTACTATTATTTAAGTATTTACACATTTGCAACATTTGAAAAAAAACAAGTAAAACTCATAAAAACTCGCATTACTAAATTCTCAAAGAAGTTAAGGAAGGTGTAGTAGCAGCCAGCAGGATTGGCCATCAGCTCGTTAGGCAATGATTCAAGAATTCACCCGGCATTGCCAACAAACCGCGAGTGGACACACATATCTCACATCACCGCAACATTATTCAAGTCGAATCAAATAAACAGCACATATAATAAACCTCGATAATCCTGGCTGGTATTCCACTCGACGTTGATAAAGTGATCGGAAAATATTTGAGAGAATAAAATCGGCCATAAAAGCTGACGGTGCGCGGAGCGGGCTTAAGCATGGAGCGCGCGGTCGCAACACGTTATTAAATTATCATAAGCCAGGCGCGCTAATAACATAATTTAATGAAATTACAGTGCGGCCCGTTGACATGAGTTATGGCGGACTGGCGTAAGTAGATCGAGTCTGAGCGTCTGAGCGGGGCGCTATGCCTCTGTCTCGACCTTCCTTCCTTCCACACCAATGTTCTCTGACAGTTTGGAAAACAGTTAAACTTATATGTTGAACAGTTGGACAAATTGAATTTCCATCAAACTGCATGCATTTGTTCAGAAAAGTTAATATTTAAAACGTTGGTGTCTTTACTAAAAGTCTAAAAGTACTTCGTCAAGATTTTCGTCGATCTTGATGAACAAAATTACTTGGTTAGTAATAATCAGTCAGACATCATCATTTTAAAATTATAGAAAGAATAAAATTGTATAAAGTGGTTAAAAAGTATAAAGGCTAATATAAACAACCTATTCTTCCAGTTAAACTTGACCAGATTACTGTTTTAATAATTGTCAATAAAGGTGTCCAAGATTGTGAAAGTTTATATGAATTTTCTCTGTGGTTTAAAAGGTTTGGGTGCTTCTGATTTACAATGGCCTCTCTCACAATCCTGGACAAACAGTGATTTTCTTTAGGCAGTTGTTTTGAGTCTTCAAATACAAAATTTAAACCACAAAGAAAAATCATATTAACTTTCACAATCTTGACACCTCTATTCAAAATTATGAAAACATTCGTGCAATTAAGTTTACCAAAATCCATCTGGAAAAATAGCTTGTTTATATTTACCTTTATACTTTTAACCACTTTATACAATTTTATTATTTCTCCAAATTTAAAATTGAACTGATGATGTCTGACATAGTTCAGACGAAACGTCTTGAAACATTTTGTTTTAATTTATAGCGGTACACCCATAAAACTGTTCTTATAAATGTCTCACGACATAAGCCTTCGTCTGAAAATTATATAATTTTGTTGATCAGTATTGCCCTGTATTTTGATGTATTTAACAACGGTTTCAAGCTTAACAGACGAGCTAAAGATAGTAAGTTGAGATAGTACAATGTAACGTAAAACGGAAAACTATTTAAATATTAAGATGGTTTGAGAAATTATTTCTAATAAATATACCAAATATGTCAGGTAAGTCAGCCAAATACAGTGGGCTTTACTTAAAACGCTAAAATTAACAATTTTAGCGTGGCAAGTTTACGGAATCCAGATTTAAACTGTTCTACTTCACTACGTTATACAAAGACTTCATTAAACAGTTATTACGTAACATAATTTTATTTTCCTTTTAAACATCTTTAAATTTCGTAGGTAAGTTCTAGCCCTGGTATGAAAGCTAGGAAAAACTGCTACCGTATTTTAAAGTAGAATTCCAAGCTCAGAAGGGAGTATTCGCAAATAGAATCTCCATCAGAGTCCATTTCTTGTTTTTCTGTGTAATCCAGAGTCACAAGTTACTATACAAACTACCCGATACTGATTCGTAAATCATGCACCGCAACAAAGTAATAACAACACTTCGTTAATATCTGTTTTAGCATGCTGATAAAGCATAATAATAAAACCCAGAAGTTGTCAAATAAGAAGTCAAACTTAAATTTAAAGCCCTTAACCCATCGGTATTCTACTTCAACCATCACTTCTTCAGGCTTAGCGACATTTCTTAATTCTCGAGAACACAACTCATTACAGTTGAAAAGCTATTTTACACTCAGTTGTCTTTTGGTATGACAAGATCATCTTTTTTGGGGATTCAATTTTCATTTTAAATCAACCAAAACTTCCTAGCCAATAGTAAACTTATTAAGATAAAATACTGATAAAAGACTGCTTCTCGCACTTTCTCAACACTCTGGTTTACGGACTGTTTTAGCACTTCCACCTATTTTCTAGTAGCAGTACTTATGAATAAACTTACCCAGTTTGCAATAGTTGTTTTACGTCTTAGAACATTTTCGTGTCGACCGACGTTGAAAAACAATTAAACAATCATCGAGTTTTCAATTAGTTTCAAAACCAACTTCTACAGCAAAATCATGATGCTCAGAACTCAAAAACGGCATTTAAACTAAAATGGCAGATATTTATTGAGGATATAAACACAGCTGATGATTCATTATTGTTATATCAGTTATGTGAGAGCGTTAACAAATAGTACCGTTCTCATTGGCCCACCCTGTAGTAGCGCTGTTAGTAGCAGTACAATGATAACCGTTAACCACGACGAGTTTTGTTTATATTCTTATCACTACTTCTTACATTTTGTATGGCAACACATCTTCAACTTAAAAATTAGTGAATTTTCTAATTTGATCAAAATTTATTTCAAGCATTTTTAATGCTCATCTTCAAATTATAAACACAATTTTGACTTATATAAACACGACTTATCACTATTGGTATTCGCACAGTATGAGACTGAAACTCTGCAGTGTCTATACATTAATCAGAAGTAAAGGTAATCTAGAGTTTCACCACACTTTGGTATTACCGACACCTTTTAAATTTCAATTGGAACATATGTTTACATTTATACATACTTTGTACAAGGTATACATCAGAATTAAACTGGAAAAAAACTTACTTCAATGTGTTACTTTAAAATTAATGAAATGTGACGTGCTATTGATACATCTCATTGCACTGAATTCAAAGATTGTTCAAAAAGCGGAATACTTACATGTTGTTAGACTAACAACGAAGACAGAATGTAAGACAACGAGGTTTGTGGTTGAATTATGGCTTATATTAATACCCAGATCGTGCAAAACACTTGATTGTAAGACGGTATGCAGAACTGGTTGACGAAAATGTTCACTATTAAAATAACTATGGGAAATAAATAGCAAAACCTTGTACAATACCCTACAAGAGACCCATTACCAATATGATATGTCCTAAATGGATTACATGAGTACTATTAGAGCTAGAGATGAACAAACTTTCAGAATCGTACATGGAGATTTCAGGAAAAATATTTTAAGATTCTCAGTATACAGGGTGTGTCAATACTGAAACTCACGGGGTCAAAACTCCAGATTTTTAAATAAAAAAGTGGGTCATATTGTACATAATTTTAAACGTAAGACAATTCTTGACATTTTGACGAAACAATTTTGTTGATATACTCGTTACAAACTAACGATAAGAAATCGCGTAAGCTTTTATGGGACGCCCTGTAGTCAAATGATCAATTCGATTAAAAATATAACCTTTACGTATTGTTTCTCAGAATTTGACGAGCTTTTTACGGTATGTAGTACAACCATGTTTCCGAAACAAGACCGTTGAAAAGCTCGTCAAATTCTGAGAAACAATACGTAAACGCCATATTTTTAATTGAATTGATAATTGGACAACAGGGCATCTCGTAAAAGCTTACGCGATTTACGTTTATAGCTCTAGTTTTGTAACGGGGGAACATAAAACAAATTGTTTCGTCAAAATGTCAAGAATTGTCCTATGTTTAAAATTACGTACAATATAACCCACCTTTGTATTTAAAAATCACGAGTTTTGACCCCGTGAGTTTCAGTATTGAGACCCTGTATACTGAGAATATTAAAAAATATTTTTCCTGAAATGTCCATGTACGATTTCCAGAGAAAAAAGTTTGTTTAATCTTTCTAGCTTTAATAGTACTGCTGTAATCCATTTAGGACACAATTAGTCGTGACCACCCGGTATAATATGAGAACATGTTTTAAAATAAAAACGTATTTTATAAGGCTTTTTACCAAAGAAATTCAAAAGAATGTGACTAGCGATATCAATGCATTTTGTGTATAAGATAAAAACAAAGTACGGCAATGCATATACGAGACAAACTCGTTCTTGATAAAGCGACCATTCTGTTAGTTAGCAGTAACGTTGCTAGAGAGCAGGAGCGTACACAGTAGGGTGTGTTAAATCTACGTTACCATCAAGCAGACTGGGAAAGTACAGTTGTTTTGTTAACAGTTTACAGCCAGGGTGGGGGGCATAAATATACTCGATAAAAAAGGTTAATGAATACAAATATAATACTAAGGTAAAAACCGGTATATAATATACATTTGATTGACAGAAGAGTAGACATTTCCAGATACAGATTAATAAGCATTTAAAAGTTTGAAAAAAGTGTTTCCCTGCAAAACGTTTTGAAAATTACCCCATAGAAGAAACTCATACATTCTATAATTTTTTTTAGCACTTGACATGTTGAAATATAAACTAATACACAAGATTAAATTATTTAGAAGTATTAAGAATTAAAATAAATCTTGAAAATATCAAAACTGTCAAGGTTACTTGGAATTATTTCTTCTTTCTAGGGTTTAATCTTTATACTGTATAGGGTGGACCAATGAGAACGACACTATTTAAAAATGCAATGAATAGATAATGTTTAATATTAGACAGCTAAAATATGTTATACTGAATGCAAGGGCATTTTAATGGAAACAAGTCATTTTTTGAACTCCAAAACGTCATTTCAACTAAAATGGCAGAACTTTATTGAGGTCATAAACACAGCTGATGATTCATTGCTGTCATATTAACCATGTGAAAGCGCATAAACAAATTGTATCGTTCTCATTGGTCCATTTAGTATTTTGTATCTGTATTTTTATCCTTTCATTTAAATTTCAATCCTAACCTAAAGTTATACAAATTATCCGTCGTACAGTTTGCAGCAAAGGGGGTAACTATGAATTTTTCAAGGTAGCCAATCAACGAAAGGCACCAATTTGGTTTGTTTTGGGGCATTCGTTGATATAGTTCCCGGGTGTCCATCTAAAGTTCAAAGGTTACACTGCTAACCAATAACCATGCCTAAAGAACATTTAGAAAATTATAAATTTTAAACGTTTGAACATGGGTAAAACAAGAGTAATGAAGAAACTGTGTCGTATTAACATGTAACATGCAGTAAGGAGTGTGACTACTTAACTATAAAACATATTTCTGCGCAAGTGATACCAATACCACCAATAAATCTAAACACAAATAATTTTTATCCAATGCAATCGTGTGCTTGTTTCTGGTATCTTATAAAACGCCTGATCACAACACTACATTATTGCGAAATTAGCTCATTAATAATGGTCTTTTGGTTTTAGGTTAAAATATGTCCCTAAAACGCCTCGAAAATCACAATTTCGCATAAAATTAAGCACATTTAATTTTAATTAAGCAAATTTAGAACTTACGCGTGGTTAAGTGATAGAGAGGACTATAAAGTCCTAACTTCGCCACGTAAATAAAGACTTTTTCATTCATTCATTCATTCATTCATTTTCTAGTGTGGGCGGTGTGGGACCTCCAGACCCCCCAGGTCCGTGGATAGGTCAAACTCTAAAAAGCCCCCCTCTAATTCCAAATTTCTGGCTATAGACTATCGTTTACAGTTAACATTCAATACTTTAAATACAACAATATGCCTATGCAATTAAATTTTAACATACTGGGGTATTTTACATAATTATATGGTAGGATGAAAAAATAAAATTGTTCAGTAACGGTACTGTTATGAAAATTTAAATATAGAATACCTATAGATATATTTGATTTTGAATAATAAGTTTCTGTGCGAGGTTTACGGTCGCTTCTTGTTCAAACGAGCATTAATCTAGTTCTCAATAAGTCCACGAGAATGCGCGAGCGTACGGTGTTTGTAGTTTTATAAATCTACGTTACCTACATACTCAGAGGATGGCTTTCATGTCAATAAACAATGACATTTGAATACACAATACTAAACAAGAAGCAAAAGTAAAAGTAATACGGTTAAGTTATATGGAAAATATACAATATTTGCCCTATAAATTTTAATTTCTAAATCAGGTTTTGTAAATAAGCATAAAAAAACGAAAAGCCTTGAGGTTTACACTGGCATTGTTAGGTTACAACCAAAACTTTATTTAACATAACGTTGAACGAGTACAGTATTTTCATAGTTAGCCTCCATATGATATAAATTATTATATTAACTCAGCTTAGCATTAAATAATTATTGTTTAAGAATTTCTAGATTTCAGTTCGTAACTGAATCCTCAGCTCTGTGTCAGGGAGCCAAGTTTAGTCATCATGCAAAACATTTTGATCTAGTGGATTTCATTATTTCCTTCTTTATTTTCTATTTAACTTGAAATCACTGTAAAATTCTTTTTAGGCTAATCTAAAAAAAAATTTTTAAAAAAAAATTATTTAAACATTTTATCAATGGTCATCAATGTTAGTGTGATGTATCAACAGATGCATCTGCAATTTTACAGAGAATATTGAAGAAAATAACCAAATCCACTGAATACATAATCTTTTACATAATCCGAAATTAGATACTCTTTAAAACAAGAAGGATTTAATTGCTATGAGTTAATATATTAATTTATATTTATACAGTATTTTGTCATCTTTTTGCTGATGAAGAATAGTGAGTTTGATTACTGAGATAAAGTTCCATCTCGCTTGTTGGTTTTAATTTTGCCATGAAGCTAAAATATAATCATTATATATAATGATTTTACTCTTTGCCATGACAAGTTAGTTACAGTATAAGTTTTCTGTATTCTTCTGTACAATATACGTACATTATCAAATATACACACATGTTTTTGTTGAAGCCACGCCTTAATTTTCGAGTTTGAGTGAGCCATTGATAATTATTTAAGTTCGAAGTTACATTATATATACTGAATCTGTCTCGGTGTTTCATTATTTTGACAAACTTAAAATAATTATGTATTTTCACACGACATAAATGAGAATCCCAAGCAGAGTTTTCATAGCTGTGTAAGGCTCTGTTGTATGAACTAAAGTCTGAGTTGTGTAAGATTATACCTATACAACCATAACCTTTGTCCAATCAGTCATGATTCAGCTGGAAAAAACTTAAGCATAGGGATAATCATAGCCTTCAAGCTAACTTTCAGCAAGAAATTACTCACAATTAAAAATGTCTGTTATAATATTTCAAACTCTGAGATTGCTTACAGTCTAGAAACTACAATAGCTTTGCCAAACCAAAACCTTCAGCATTTTAAAACTACTATAAGCACTCCGTCTTGTTTGAAAGACCAACTTGGATATGTACATCTATTTTCCTATAGAGTATAAACTAAAGTATAACTTTGTTAACCTTATACGACTATTAAAAATACTACTTTATTTAAACATGTTTTGCTTGTTTTTGTTTGACAGTACAAGTTGGTGGCACAGGCTCATGGCGATCTCGCACACAGCAACATACGAGTATCGATGTATGTGTGTATGTGTATCAGTGTGTTGTCGACTGCAGCGCATTCTGGTGATGAAAAGCACACATTGTTCACAACATGTCCCGAGTGATCAGCCCATTGTAGCTCTGTCAAACAGACGAATAATTGCCACTTTCAATACATCGCCACGATCTGCCCCTTCTTTTGTCTATTGTGTCTCATCTGACCATTGTTTTTGTGTTTTGGAACTGAAAAGAAATTAATTAGAACACACAGAAAATGATGATTTAATTTAACAATATTCTCAATATTTCATTTTATTAATGGGCTATTATTATAGTAGAGTAACAAGTAGTATTGAATTGTCCAATTACAATTTTCTAGAGAACATTTTAATACTAGAGAAAGCATTTATATTTATTTTATAAATATTCATGGAGAAGAAAAACACCTAAAGAACAAGGTAGTTTATGTTTAGATACAAGTCGTTGACAAAAGGTACAAAGAATTCCATTTACAAAAGAAGAACATTTGTGTATTAAACAGAGTGTGATGTTAACCGAGTTATCCCCAATCAGATCTTAACTTCAACCTGTTTAACCCTGAGCAGAGTTTGATGTTAAACTGATGTACAAAACTGAAAATGTTTTTGTAAATTTGTACAGTTAAGCACACAGTACACATTTTTAATAATTCATGGAAAAATATAATAATTAATGGGCTAAGACGGGAAACGTCTTATAGAAGAATATGTATAACTGTATGGATATGTATGGTGTGTATATGTATAGAAGTACATTCAGTGTTGATATTTACGAGGTATGGTTGGTATTGGTCTCCGCACAGAATACTTTCAAGGATTTCAGTAGCCGCTCGACAGAGTGCATGGCAGTACACTACTACGTTTTGTGTAAACACGCATATTCCCAAGCATGGTTATAGCCTTGCATCAAGGTTTTATCGTTTGCTAGGTAAGTAAAATATAATTTTGAACAGAGAAAATAATAAATGGACTGTATATGTCTAAAACATGAGCCATTCATACTCGTATTGGCATGCATCTAGCAATTAAATACTAGTATACTAAGTTAAAGGTGGTTTATCACGTTTAAAACCATATCAAATGGTTTATTCAGAGCAGATAAAATTAAGCATTACAATTTAAATGTAGGACATCTATTTTACGTAGAAAAGTAGTGATTTCCACTAAATAGTACTCACAGCACTTTTATAAATTGAAATGTATCGTATTTGTATACAGCATGTGCCCTAATTTCAAAGGTCGTGGATCTTAGTATTTTGCAACGTACAACTTATAAATTGTACACAATTTAAAGGTATTTATTTTTGCGATACTTTGGTAGACAAATATTTACGAATATAAAGCTGTTCGAAAATGTAGGACATACACGAACATTTACGGAACGCTCTGTACCTTCATAAAAACGTACGATGGATTAAATGGGTTTAAAAATACTTGTATTACATTGTACAATCTTCTTCGATCCGTATCACATAACCACGTTTTCTTAAATGAGTACAACTCCATTTTATTAATAACATTCAAAGAATTATTGTAGTTTAATATTTTAAATACAAAAAAGTTGGTATTGCTACAATTTTGCACGTTTAAAAACTTAACCTTTCTTTATTCTTGATTGATGGCGAACGTCTAACTAGGTCCGTGTCCATTCGTTTCGAAGGTATTCTAAAAATATTATTTTCCTGTAATGTCCTGAAACATTTTGGTATTAAAGAGCGTGTTTGACATATCGAGTATTGTGATATAGCTTTGGAAAGCTTCTAAAGTTGTATTAGTAAACACGGTTGGTCTATCGTAAGTTTTAAAGAAGATACGGAATGTTTACGGCCAGGATATTTATGTTTAGGACTGTCATTTGCAAAGGGCTTAATATTTATAAATAATTTTTAAAAAACTTTGGATAAATAAAGATATTGAAGATAACAAATAACTAAAATAAGGTTTACGTTTGAATGATCTAATGTTTGATCCACGACTTTCAATTTACATCACTCTCTGAATGCATATACACGGTGTGTTTCAATTTAAATGAATTTCATGTAAACGAATTATTTTGGTTTAGCATAACCGCCCGGCACACACTTTCACTTTTGTCTTCAAATTTCTTAAGTAATAAATTAGCTTTTAGCGTTTATACAAATTAAGATCTATATAAGTCATTTGACATAGTATTTAAATTCTGTTTGTAATATTTCCAGCTTGTTGATTTAAAGTCTTTATTTTACAGTTACATGTTTCGGATACACATTCAGATTTAAGTACTTCTCTAAATTTGAAGGCTGAAATAGTTGGGCCGGATGGTGTAGTGGTTTAGCATAATCGCCCCCGGCAAGCGGGAGACCCGAGTTCAAGTCCCGGTTCGGTCCAAACATTTTTGTCTTCAAATTTCTTACGTAAAAATTATTTTGTATGTGATACAAATACGAGTATAACCAATAACTTGTTCATGAATTCAATATAAAAGGTTTTCCAATTTTGTGAATACAGTAAGCTGTTTTATTCTATGCCTATTCTTATAAGAACTTACGAACCTAACCTAACCTTACGAACTTACGAACTTCTATGCCTATTCTAAGTTGATACTTACGAATGCTTTAGGCTTGAGCTTAGCTGCAAATAAACTTGAAATAATGTTGTGAAAACGTAGCCAGGACCACGTGCGTATGGATGGGGTGGTGGTGGGGGGGGAGGGTGGTTTGCGAGACCCGCTGTAAAGGCTTACTGAGATATTTATGTGGTTTAGGCAGACCCAGGTACACTTTTATACCTCTGTTTCCTATCCTACGTTCCTGGGTGTTACTCTGTGGACTCGAGCTGAAAACAGTCTGAGTTCCTGTATAGTTTGTTCACCGTCATCAATCTTTAGATTCTTATTGATTACGCACACTTTACGCATCTCCAAAGTAGTACAGCAGTAGTTTTTCAGTTTTAACGTTGATAACAACAGACATTTTGACGTTACAGTATTATCGTATCTTGATTTTTATTTATTTACATGCTTTATAACATTTTGACGTTACAGTATTATCGTATATTGTTGAAAACAAACGTAACATTGTTATTGCATGTTTTAACAAAAACTACACATTTTGAAACAAATAAGTGCTAAATTGATATTTTTATTATTATAAATATCAAATAATATGTTGTATTATTTTTCTACTAATTTTGTTATCAAATTGTTTGTAAATATATAATTAGTTAGATTCTTTGCGGTTGTTCAAACGTGCAAAATTATTATGAGGAATAAATCTGAGCATAAATCGTATATTAAAATTGAATATGTAAACAGACTATATCCACGCCTGAAGACTACCCTGTAATAAATGCATCATTCTCATCAAATGTCTAACTTGTGTATGACATTCAAGTGAAAATGTATTTCCTTTTACAGATGTTCTCAATATCTGCTATAATTTATTAGTCTACCTGCTCAGCCTTCAAAATGGCATTTCATATTTTCTTTTAACCATAGTAATTCGTCAAACATCGGCAACTTAGAAGTTCCATTATCTGTTTGATCAAGCTTATATCGTACAAGAGAGAGCAAATCACACGAGAGTGTTGAATTTTTACTCCTGTCTGCTTGGTTAACATACCAATGAATGTTTAGTTGGAATTTTTACTTGCACTTTGTTTAATGTCAGAGCATAACCCAACATTTACTTCTTTACCTTCAATAAATTACAAATACATTTTTTTTAATCTGAACAGTATTTTGACAGTCTTTCCCTAGAAGTTTGACAACTGGTAGCCAAAAAACACCAAACGATATCCCTGTGCCTGGACGATAATCGTATTTACATTACGAGTATGAATTTTAGTATAGACTTTAGTATAGATTAGTAGCCTATATAGTATAGATTATATTATAGTTAGACTATTTTTAAGGCTACAACTTTTATTTTTTTAGGAGTTAAATAAATATTTGTCATTTTGTATTTAAATAATGCATGCAAATAGTTTTATAAGACTAGGTATTTAGGTGGTAAGATTTAAAACGTAACATTTTTCTATAGTGCAAATTGAAACGTTAAGATCTTTAATTGCCTCAACTTAAGTTCTGCAAATTTTTCTTTATGCTTTTACGTACATTCTAACCCAACAACACGCTTTAGTTGTTTAAATCAATTTAACTCTTAAAAGTTTTGCAAGAGGTCAAAGGTCACAGAAGTTCACAACGGTTAAGACCTTCATAACGATGACTCCAAACACCCTGGGACCGAACATCGCGTGTCTTGGATTTAACTCACTAACTTATTTGAGTTATTTTATTCAAATATAGCCTACTTACGTTCTCATTTTCATTTCAAGTTTTGATGTTCTTTAATATGTAGAACCAATAAGTTTTAACTTGTATAGGCTTTCTATCACCTCATTTGAAAAAATAAATGGCAGTTCATATTTAAACATAATTTAATAATTTCTGCAAAAACCTTATACTTTCATGAGAAAAAGACGCATCACGTAAAATTGTTGTTAAAAATAGTTGAATTTAGGAGGGATATACGAACCAATGACAAGCGACGAAACACGGAAACAACGTTAAGAGAAACGATGGAAAAGCATTAAATACGCCAAAGTTGAAAGTCATAATACATACTACAACCACTGTATTATGAAAATGTCTAAATGAGTACCGTATATTTGACAAAGTATTAGTTAAAAACCAGGTAAACAGCAAACTATTCCATAAACTCTATTTGTCTTTGAAAAGTCTCATCGTTTGTACAATTTAATTCCAAATGTATCTATTTATTTTGATTGTATACTTTTATTTTTATAGTTCTAGGCTTCATGTTTTATTTCATATTTTTACTTATACGTGACACTTGAAAATGGGTGAATATCCCGAAAATTGTTGTGTTTTATACTAAACAAATGTATTCCTGGGTCATTAAAATGTTTTTCCTTTTAATATTAGAACAGGTAAATATCAGAAACTTCCACTAAACCGTATACTCTATTAAACTTACGGGATTCGTCTGTGATACTGTATATCTTTAATAATCAAAAATCTAATTAGTTATTTATTATTATTCAATATAATTATAATAGGCTAATAACTTAGCTTCAAAGACTTTGCACATATAAAAACCAATGTACGAGTTAGTTGTGAAAGTGAGGGAAAATTGGGCAGGTTGGCAAGCCTGGGAGAGATGGACCACCCACTGCGTAGAGTGAGCGTCAGTGCGAGGTGCGGGTCTGGTACGACAACACGTACGTCACTCTGCGGTGTCAGGGGTTGAGGAATACGCGACCAGTGAAATTCTAGTGAAAATTGGATAAACCAAAACAGGTGAGTTTTCTGAGAGGTTACAAGTACCAACTGACGTTCTTTTATATGTCTGACACGTTCTAAGTTCGTTTTAAACGCTTTATTTACCTCCGGTGAAACCTAGACTATAATTTTTTAAGTATCTTTTAATTTTTATCATAATATAGCCATTATAAATGATCGTTAATACGAGTCACCAAACAAAAATTGTTCAATAAAAAATAACAAATTTACAGAAAACCCCAACAAATGTGTACATTGTACAATCTTTCAAAGTAGCACTAACTCATGTCTTCAACCCTCCCCCTCCTTTTCAAATATTATTTAGGCACGTATAAGAAAACAACCAAATAAATGCTTTTTTATTCTGATTGATAAAACAGCAGCTGCTACTAAACAAAACGCCATGCGTTCATACAAGGTTTTATGCAATAGTAGTATACATCTTTTATCTATGTATATGATTTAAAAAAACCTTTTCGTTCGACCTTACCAACAATATTGGGCTTTTTGATCACTATGAAAATATAACAAGAGATATTATTTGAAAGGAAATGCCAATAGGCTTTTACATTACTAAAAATGGGAATGATAGAAAATAAAAAAGGGGATGAATACAAAAAACTCTATATTTCGTTTTTAGACAAACTTTTTCAAGAGAGGTATTGAAAGGAAATGAACTTATTTAGAAAACAAAAACAAATGTCACATACCTATTCAACAAATTTCTATACCTCTCTTGAAAAAGTTTGTATAAAAACAAAATATAGAGTTTTTTGTATTTATCCCCTTTTTATTTTCTATCATTCCCTTTTTTAGTAATATAACAAGAGATTTTTGTAATTATTGTTGTTGATTTAAATCAATCAACGGTAAAAGTGTATTGTCGTGCCTTCCAAACTACAACCAATAATCTAATGTACAAAATAAGTCGATTCTAACTCTTTGACGTAAACAAATTTGACCTAAGGCATTACGTCATAAAAATGTAACCGGTGTAAGCAATTTTTCAAAACTGGTTTGAGAAATCACATTATGTAAAAAATAAGTTAAGGAAAGAGAAAAAATAAGTTATTTTCTAAAAATAACAAACAACTAGTTCTAGTTTCTAAGACCATAAACGTTTCCAATAAGACGTGATAGTAATTGATACTGCTCTATTAGTTTGAAGTTGCATAAGTTTTCTTGTTTGAAGAACGTGAACCTTGTGTCACTTTATGCAGTGAATGTGATTGGTGTCATCCACCAATGTCAGCTTCAAGGTGTCATCAACCAAGACATAACATTCTTTTTGGAACTTTTAAAAACTGTATTAGGCTAAATGTTGAGAATTTCGGGTCATAAATTTAATCATAAATTAATTTAAAATAAACAGTCATCAGAGAAAGACACAGTAAAACTCGAGGAAAATCCCCAAAAGTGGGAAAATTCCCGCTATTGGTAGAACTGGGAGAGATGGACCACCCACTGGGAGAGACGGACCACCCACATTGTAACACACAGTATGGAGCGTGCTTCCTTGGAGGGCTGAGCTAGGGGCCGTGGGTGCGCTTTGAGTACGTGAGCATAAATACGTAAACATACATTTTTACTCCGAAAGCTTTTAAAAGAGGATACATATAATAATTGTGAAAGCTCTTAAATTTTAATACCTTAGTATACTTAAAGATAGGAAAACAAATAATACTATGTGATCGTGAATTTATATATACCGGTACCTTATTTGGTACAAAAAAAAGTAATCAACAATTTGAGGAACGGGCTTGGAAGCAATAAAATAATGATTCAATACATGTTTTGTGTTACATAACTTAACCCGCGTTAAAAGTTGTAGACAGATTTATAGCTATCTTGACAACATGTTTACTGTATCTTTTCATGTTTTTAGTCTTTACGCATTTTTAAAAACTTGACTAGTTACAATTACAGAAAGTGGATAATGTTCGGCGCTGTGGAGCGTTCTCGGGCTCAACCATTTTGATGTGCAAAGCCGACTGAATGTAAGGCTCCTTTTTTGTAAAACAATAAGTGGACTTCAACAAAATAATGATATCACAACCATATAACGAAACAACATATAATGATATCTTGAAATTCATAAATTTAGTTGTAACGTTGAAAATTTATTTTGGAACGGGATCTGTAGGATATTTATCACCATATTTACTTACACAACAAATTCAACTTGATTTTAAATGTTTGCACATTTTTAATTTTTGTTTATTTTTTGGTTGAAGAAGGAGTTTTCTGGAATATACCGTTTTACTTAGATTTTTGAAGAATTTGAACATTAAAGGGATGTTGTGGTTTAAACAAATTGTCATTTAACAAAACACTCTTGGTAAAATAAAATTATTTAAAAAAGTTTATTTTACAAAATATTTTGTTAAATTTCTATTTGTTTTAGTTTTTTTAAATATTCAAACAAAATTAAAATTAGGTATCTATTTATTTATTAAATTTCGGTAAGAAATATCATTGAAGAACTTCAATGGTCCACAACTTGGGAGTCACGATTTATGTGAAAATAACTGGGTAAAACCAATTTGTAAATATATATATTTTTAACTAATCATCATAAGTCATAATTTTAGTAATTTATTTTGTTTACATGTTGCTTTGCACGTAGCAAAAATCAGAACCAGCTACTTTGAAAACACACAATAAAAAGAAAGCACCAGTGCTGACAAAATCAAACCCATAATTTTATTGCAGTACAGAAAATGAGAAAGTTTTTCGGTACACGTCCTTTGACCTCCGTACAACTTCACTTGGGAAAACGACCCCAACAAGCGTGTTTCATGTTCGTGCATGAACAATTTCAGTTTCAAAATACTCTGTGATTAAAACGAATATGTATAAAACATTTACTATTAAATAACCTCAAACAAAATATTGGAAGTGTAAAATATGTTAAAACATACATTGTCTTCCCTCAACATTTGTTTGACGGCAACACAAGCATTTCTCCACATGTTGAATATGCTAAGTAAAGAAGCTTCTACCTGAGATTTGGATTTACATGTCATACATGTCAATAACATGAAACAGCTGTCGGAAATATGCTGATCACTCAGAAATCCATAACTCCCATAACTTTACCTCAAGCTACCTTCCACTAACATACACTTCTTCACAGTACTTCATTTGAGTATTTCAGTACAACCAATTTAAAAAATAAAATAACACATTTCAACGTAACCAGTCAGAAGTAAAATAAACTAAATTGCCCTTAAATTGTTTTATTAAACCGCACGACCGGTTTTGGGTCTAAGCCCATCAACCTAGGCGCTTGAAAATTTTATTGGTATAATAATATACAATCTGGTACCACCAAGCTTTGTAAAACTTGTCGGTGAGGTCCGAATGCATTATTTTAAATATTATTATTTCTACAGTTAGTTTATTTGTAATGTAATTTGAATACTATATATACGTACTAATATCTACATATAAATACGGTTCCTACGGTTCAAGGTGGCAAACACCTTTCCACATGCTAGCCTTCAATCTATTGAGATTTCTTAAACACATGTAAACCAAGTATTCTTGTCTTAATAATCCTAACCCCTTTATTGGGTAACAGATTTGTCAAAATGTGTATTGTTTGTTTGTTTGTAACACCTCACTACAATCTTTGTTTAAATATCTTCCATAAGCTTCAAAATCAGCAGAACCACGTAACGTGATTAGATTTAGATAAAAGAAAGTGAAGATACCCAAACTGATTATTTTGAGATTTTGTTCATTAAAATTCAAATCGGATTTAGTTACGTGTTCTATTGTTGTGGGTTTTCTTCTTGAAATAAAAAAGGAAATACTAATTTATGCATATTTGTGTGGAAAACAAAATTGTTTGCTACAGAGTGGAATATTTTTGTTCCAGAGCAATGCCAACTTTGTACAAAAGGAAGAACTCCAGTGGGCGTGGCAACTGGACCGAGGAAAGTCTGCAGAAGGCGGTGAAGGCAGTCCAGGACTCCAGGTTAGGAGTCAACGCAGCCGCCAAGAACTTCGGCATCCCGGTCACAACCCTGAAGCGGAGACTCAAGTCCAAAGATGTGACAAAGCGTTCCCTCGGCCCTCCCTCAGTTCTGGGAGAAGACAACGAACAGAAACTGGTGCAGCTCGTGAAGAAGCTTCAGGAGCAAGGATTCGACCCTTGTGGAGACGACGTGAGATACATGGCCTTCGAGCTGGCAGAGAGTCAGGAGATTGCTCACAAGTTCAACAGGAGCAAGAAACAAGCTGGGCAAGATTGGCTGCAGTCCTTCCTCGCTAGGCATCCAGTGTGTCCCTCGCCAGGGTGGAGAAACTATCAGTGATGTAAAGCAACGAGTCATCAACGACAAAAAACAGTACTTATTTAAATTTATAAAAAGTATAAACATATGTTAATATAATTTTACTGTCAATATGACTTGAAATACTTGGTAGTTTTCTTGCTTTGTATAAAGTCGAAGCCATTTTGGACAAAAGTATAGGTGTAACCCTCTTCAAGAGTAGTATTTTTTGGACCTTTTCTAGCAATGAGTCGAATTTATGAGACGATTCTAACAACCTATGTGATTCCAAATGCAATCATTTCCCACAACTAGCGATGCTATGAATGTAAAAATGTAAATAAATACTTATTTTCATGATAACGTTGACATTATTTCAGTCATTACCATCATCCACGGGGCTCCATCATTTCAGTAGTCCAAGACTATACCTCACGTTTTATGTTTTAAAGCACGAAATATCATACTTTGTTTTACCTTCATTTACTTGCGGGAATCACTCGCTTAAACAGTGCTGTAGTAGTACATAATAGGTTTATACATTCAAAGAACGGCTAATACGGATCATATTTTAAAAACACTATTATTTTTCGCCCCTCTAGAGATATAATGAAAATAGAGATTGTGTAAGCCTGTAACACATTTGCGAGTAAAAATAAAATGTATGTTCATTAACATCTATTTAATTGTTAAATAAACACATCCATCACGGCTGTTAAAAAAATTACCCCACATCAAAACATACTCGTAGAATAAGACTTCTTAACTTTATGCGGTTTTGAATGGGCTCATTAATACTAGTTTGTTTTTGTATATAAAAATTATTTTCATTTGTTCTCTCTTCATAAATTAACATTGGTGACTTGTATCAGCTGGCTAAAATTAATATATTATTAGTAAACTACTTTTTGTTTCCTCTAGTCAAACAGGTAATGAAACAAATTTTCCCTTGCTTCTTCGGTTTTTTCTAGTTAAAAAATACAAGTGTATTTATTCAACTTTAACATAGGAAGAACATTTATGTTACAAACATCTAAGTGTTAAGTTTATTTTTGAAATGGGTGTATTGTGTCTTAAAAGGTTTACAGACAAAATCATATTTGTACTTATTTTATTAACTCTATTTTGATGCAAGGAAGTTACTTGTGGGCTCTTACAGGTTCCCGAGATAGATCAACAGTAGGCTACCTTGTGCACGTTGTGTTGTGCCTGAAGCCTACATGCAACAATGGCTAATGAACATTGGCCAAGCCTTATACTCCATCATGGATGTCACAGCAGAGTCTTGAGGATAGATTTGGAAACGTACATTTGCATTTTCAACATTGTTGTAAACATTATCAGTACCGTACTGTACTATCATGTTGTTAGCACTGTTCTTATTACTACTACTGACCAACAGTCTAGGTTCATCACAATACATAATATATATACCATAGTTGAACGCTAATACATGTATTGAGCCTGAAAACAAGTAGTAAGCAGGTCAGTATTAGTGAAGTTTTCCATCGTTTTTGAGTTAACAAATTTTACATGAAGTTTCGGGATCTGTATAAGAAATTTGAATTGTGAATGACCTGAAGAGAATTCTTCGTGTTGGAGGTAGGTTTTCGACAAATACAGGGTTAAGAGACGTAGGGGACAGCTGGGACAGTCTCTAAGGGACGGTGACGAACTGTTACCGTTATTGAGTCAATCGAGTTAGTTCGTTTGTCTGCCTCAGGTAACTAAAGAGCAATTCTTTGTTTTGAACCATTTCAGTTTAAAAACTAAGAAGAATATTAAGTTAGGCTTATACAAAAACTACTAGACTGAGGTTTATTTCAAAACGCAAAACACGCAACTAACAGCTTTTTGAAAACTGTTATGGGAATCAATCAAACTTCTAAAATCCTTCATTTCTAGTGGTATTATCTAGCAATATTTGGACCCATATAACGTTTATACATGATTTTTAAACATGATAAACAAATTTAAAACAATCTCTGTGCAATAAATGACATACTTTTAATATTTCAAAGCTAAATTATATACAAAACATAAGCTCTTCTACATAATAGGCTCAAAGTCTTCTTACAGTTACCTTGGTTGTGGTGCCTGTAGATCCTACGGTGCAGGTTGTAGCCTAGACACGTGTTAGCCTAGACACCACAACCAAGGTAACTGTAATAAAACAAGGTCCTGCAACTGGGAAAATAGACATTTATCAAAGTCTTCTATTTGACTTAGCCAAACTGGTTTTTCGATTAAAAAATTATTTACCTTGGGAACCACGCATGAACTGATATCATGTACAATTCTGAATATACACTATAATGAAACAGCTTAACACAGCTATGACAGCTGAAACAGAAACTATGACTACTTATCCAGAATCTATGGTAAAATTGGGCTGCATCTGACTTTATCACTTGGTTTGAACGAGAAGGAAATTAATTTTATTGTAAATATTTCATTAACCTTTGTTGAGTGTTGACTGCTCCATCCCAGTTTTTACACTGCTATATGGATGGCAACTATGATCCTTTAGTAGACATTCCGTAGAGAGTCTAATAAAATGTGCCGACACCTGCTAAATAAAATATGTCTAACCTGCTCCTCTAATAAAATATGTTAAACACGTCTTGCTTCCTGGTACAATTAAGTACAACTATTTAGACAAAAAGTAGGCATACTTTTCTTTAAGTTTTAAGTTCTTAAGTAAACATGCAATATAATAGGTTGTAATCAAATAGCTTAAACTCTCCTTCGTTTTGATCGATAAAAATAAGTAAAAGCCTGTTAGATTATTTTACGACACAAATGACATTGGAGTGACGATTTCATGACAAATGTTGATGGGTTGGTTGTGTTGGAGGGGGTGAGGGGTGGTATGTCATGAATGATGGACGTGTTTGGTTGATGAATTAACACCTGATATTTGTTTGACTTATTGCTGTCATTCCATGTCGCTACCAGATACAATTATGAAAAAGTACCTTTCAGGGGAAACTGCCACAGATAAACTACATCTGCCAATTTCCCCACTTTTTGTGAGATAATGCCAACGATTAGGCCTATTTTGGAACTTAAAAAAGTAGGAGTCAACCAATGTTTTTACTAAATAATCTGTTTATCATGGAGAATTTCTTGTGTGTTTTAGTTACATACAAGTACTACATCACGGTAAAAAAACATCCCGTCGAACATTTTCTTGAAGTGTTCTTTGAAGTTTTTCAAATTTAAGTTTTAACAAAATACGGTACGTGTCTTAAGCTAACTGGAGGTAATATATATTACACCAAACACCTTTCTCTGGAAAAAGATGTTTCATTGGTCTAAGTCTACCTTGGTTGCCAAATCGAAAAAAGTATAGGTTTTGAAGTCTTATTTTAACAAGTTTATTCTGTAGAGCTTTAAAAGCTCTTACGTTTATAACAATTTATTGTCACAACTAAAATAAAATACTAATGAAAAATAACATGTAGGCCTTCATGAAAAATAACATAAACTTTAAGGGCCATTTCGAGTTTCTTAAACTTGTGTTATTCCTAAACTGTTACTTTCAGGTTGAGTGGTAGAGAAAACTCATACAGTCCTTACTTTTGCCTGCATAAAGAGGTTCTTCATATTGTTTCGTTACTTTTGAATAAATAAAATAAACCTAAGCTTAGAAATTCGGGAAGTGTTTGATTCAGACGTTTCTTTATTTTAACGTCTGAGGAAAACGTACAGCAACAGATTTCCACTAAATCAAAATTCCCCACGTTTTTTAAAACTCAATACACGATTGTTAATGGTGCTCCAGTGAGAATCTTATAAGCATTGTTGCATTGTACGCAACATTATAACAATACGGGATGTTTTAAACGACTTTTTATTCAATCAGTTGTAATTGTTTTCGACCATTGTATAAAACTAAACATTTGGTCCATTCTGCGTTGACAGGAAACGAATTGGCAGAGGAAGGAAACAATGGAGTCGTTTATTCAATCGGGCAAACAATTCGTCACCGGTGGAAGAGGGGGGAGGGGTTGAGAGGGGTATTTTCTACCCTTGAGCGTTTGAACTGGATGGCTAGCAATCACATGGCCTGGTATTTTCATTTACTTGCTTAAAACTGTTTATTTAGTGTTATCTTGGAAGCTTTTAGTTTTTAACCTTTAAATTGGTTTAAAATATAAATTAAGACAATACAGTAAAGCTTATTTTATTTGGGTGAACGATGCACAGAAGGTGTGTAACCATTAAATATAACATGGTCTTTAACCTTTAACCCCTTGTTTGAAACGTTTATTGATAACTTATTGAATTTATTGTGGGTTATTTTCAACGATGGTCTACTTTCTAGTCCTCTTTACAAAACTTAAAACGTGCCATAAGTTACTGGTACCAAAATTATTATATCAGTAAAAAGTTTTGACTGAACACTTGGATTTCGAGCTATTACAGATTTTAGTAATTATTTTTATCCATACAGTGGCGTTTTCAAAGACCAAAAAATGCTTTTAAGGTCAGGAGCCCATACCGTTGGTTTTCTCCACAAGCTCCACGTACACCAACAGCACTGACTATTTCCTTAATAGTTGACTTAGTAGGCTACGTTAAAACGGGTGTCATTTAAAGAAATACAAATTAAAACGAATTTAGTTAAACAGTTATGCAAAAACCATTTGTACCTTTATCGATTTGACAAATTAACGTTGATGAAGTTTGTCTTTTTCATTTAAAACATATACAAATTTTTCAATACTATGGACATAAAATAACACTCAATGGTTTTAAATAAGTTATAATTTTTTGTCATACCATATTTGTTGTAAACGACAATACATTATAATTATATACAATTTAACAAGAAACAAACCTCAGTAAAATTGGAAAACAGTAAAGAAAATATGGGTGTAAACAAGATTAGGCATAATGTACACTAGATAACTGGATGGGCAAACGCTCAAGGTCATGTAGGTAGAACCTTACAGCTGATGGATGATGATCAGCGTGGTTACGTTGTGCGGAGTGTACAGTGTACAGGAACGTGACATAGATTAGAAGGGGAAGTGTATCGAGAGCCCCTATCATCGGCTAACAAAAGAGGACAGACCCTCTTATCCCGAGACAAAGAAGTGCTGACTGGAGCTTCTCAGTAGTGGCCGGCCTTCTGCTCACCGTCATAATAAACTAACATAGCCGACACGCAGCCACAAGCGCTTCGGTGAATCTTAGCGAATTTACAATACAACGGATACAGTTTTCTTTTAATTATTTTAAATTAAACAAAACCCTTTTATACACTATTTTGTAATTTTTACAATTTATTTTTTTATATTTACATTATTTACTCTATAGTTTTGTGTAGTAAACAAAATACAGCTGTCGTAGTATTTGTTTTGAAATAAGAAAGTTGTTTCTTTCTGTATCCTAAGAAACCTAGGCTAGTATATTATAGAACTTTATGTGAATTGTTGTCTATTAAGTACACGGTAATATTTACCATGATTGACAGAATTTATTTTTTTCCGGTGCTCTGAATGTCAAAGTGAATAAATTTTGACTAAATAATTAAGTTAAGATAACTTCAAAACGATAGGTTCTACAGCAACGGGGGTTCTTTTGATTGATTAAAGAGGTAACAAAATATTATACAGGGTGAAATGTGTATTCATTTATGGTATTACTACAATTTTATAGGAAAAACAAAATTTTGAATGGCCGTTATTTTGAAACGGATGTCCCGATCTAGCCGGTTAATGAACCTAACCTAAAGATTTGCAAAAGGAAGATTTCGTAGATATCGAACCATAAATGCGACTTGTAGAGTGGTCACTCATATACATATATATGTAGAGTTCTTCATGTAGATGAGTCAGTTACTTTTTATGGCTATATATATATAAAGCTTTGCCATTTGACTTAGGGGTTGTTGGGAAGCTCAACACTACAAACAGTTTTATCCTGTGACGTTTCATTCTATTTGGCAATAGAAATGAATAGCTATATTTTCGAAGATAATTCGCTAAATTATGTATAGAAAATTGAAACAAAAAGTTTGTCTACTGTGGTAACGTTTGTTTACAATACAAAAACTACTGCATTTTACTTTTTTTCAGTTTTTTTTTAAATTAAGAGACCATGAGAAAAGCTAAAGACTTAAAATTCGGCTCAAAGGTTTCCCCAGATGGCAGGGTACACCAAGAAAGGGTATAAAATAGGCTGTCTGGAAAAGAAAACTTTAATTTAAAGCCCTCAATTTGTTAATTGACTTTCAGTTCCCTATATAACTTTGATTAAAACCTATAGCTACGTCTGATGTAGAGAAGGTGTGATGTGCTGGTTTGAGTGGGAGCTAAAACAAATAAGAGAGGTGATAGGCTTGGACTCACTTTGTTGGGAAAACAATCGAGGATCTTACACCCGAGACAATACTCTTTCTTTACACACACCCTTCCTCTCTCACCAAGGACGGAAAGAGATTTATCGAGATTTAGGATAATCGAAACTTACTTGAAATGTTGCTTACCACAAGCGTAATGGGAATAGAAGAGGTACATAGTTTACGCAAAATGGTGAAAACATATTTTCTTTTTAAATGAGTCCTCACAAAAAATGAGGTTCAGATTTAAACTTTATCTCTAGCACATAATAAAAATATGTTTAAGGGCCAAACTTGGGTTTTATCACCAAGGAACTCAATAATAAACAACTCATCATTGTTTTTGATATGTAAAAAACTTCGTGTTATATGGTTTCAGATGTTTCTTTACGTGTTTGAAAACTGAAATAAGTAGGCTTAACACTTATCGTAAGTTGTTGAACTGAGCGGCGTGGTCTAATGGATGTAGACAGGACATCATCTATCCTGGCATGGGAGAGTCCAGCTGGACTTGAGAGTTATACATTACCCACATCTGACCATTAACTCACACCATCTTCGTGTTTGGCGTTAGTCTTGTAGTCTAGGATCCATGAGTTTCCTGGTATTTGAGTGTCAGTTGTTTTGCACGTGTGTACAGTTTGATGAGCCAAAACGGCCATTCATTGAAAAAAAAAAGATAATACGTACTTGTTTTCCCCAAATCTCGGAAGAGGGTTGATCATAAGTTTTTAAAAAAATAATAGTTTTGTCCACTACTTTGAAAATAATAATAACTCATACTTTAAAATGTTTTCTGTTTAAAAAATAATTTCAATAATGACTCACAGAATATTGTACCAATCAACTTCTAGTGTTTCTTGATGCTATATTTACATTTAAATAAGGTGACTACCTTATCTTATATTAAATTTCTGGCACCTATTTCGCATAATTAAAAATCCTTTATTTATTAAAATATTGTTGTATAGTTTTCCTATGGTTAGATTTTTATTAGGACGTAAAAGCAACAATACTATCAGTACGTTATGGGCTTTAAAAACAAACTGTTTCAAAACAATCTTTTCAAAGATTCAGCCAATACGCTTGATATTGACTTTCAAATGTGAGCCGGAGAAAAGCCTCAAGCAAAGCATTTTCTCGTCACCAAAACAAGGTGTTTCCCGCTTTCTTGAGTGTTTCAACGAGAGTTTGTTATATCCTTTCATGTGGCGTCTACAAACATACTTCAGATCGAAACTGACTGCCTTTTCTATCAAAGACAAGTGTAAAGAAGTTATCGCTTTCCACACAATGATAACTATTGTTAGTATAACTCTTGAATGAATTTAATGTTTGAAGCGTCAATGTTTTCGTTCAGTTACAGCATACAAGTGGACTACTCGTATATCAACTGTAACTGCAGTATTTCCAAGCTGAAGTCTATGAATGCTAGGCCATCATTTGCTACTCAAACAGTTTTTATAGTTTCTAACTGTTAATAGCTCAATATGCAAGTTTTATTTAGGAACAACTGTCAAAAATCCACACCTCCCCTCAAGAGCGCCAATTAGGTGTGTTTATAGGTTTTGAAAACAAACAATTTTATATAAGTGCATGGGTCTGAAACAGCTGCACAATAAAGATAATACATTATTACAGACTTAGTGATCCTTGAAACTTGTGCAACTTCATGACCGGTTTTCATCATTCGAAAAATAATTTCAGTACATTCTCAGTCGATGAATAATGTATATCCGAAAAAGTGCGCAGATGAGAGCTAGAAGCGAAGAGACACGGGATCACGTAGAGTATAAACTCAGACCTGTTTGAAGCCGCCAACAACAACACTAACAACAACAACAGTAAACCGGCAACAGCTAACAACATTACAGTGTGGAGTCCGAACCCTCTGTCGACCTCGGAGCTCTTTGTGAGGCCGTAATTGATTTAGAGATCAACACGTTGGTAATAACAACACGTGATTCAAAATGACGTTGTTCATTTTATTTGTTCTAGTTGGGGGTTAATTTTGTTCAGTACAATACATATGATTTGAGTTATGGTGATTTTTAACAAATATAGTGTCATCTAAATGAGTGTTAGAAATGAAAATTATTTATAAAGTATGACCAATTGAATATCAATTTTATTTGTAAACTACTCTTTGACAGCTGTTTATTTGTTCTAATTCATACTGTTAGTATTGTTACATTTTTGTGTAAAAGAAATGGAGTAAGATAAAATAGTGTGAATTAAATTAAATACAGTTTTGAGTTAATACAACCCTCTAATAGGTATAAAAGTGTATAATTGGTCCAAATTTAACAATGAGGTTAATAAATGTTTAAAAGATTAGATTGAAGACATATTATAAGAGTAAGGTGTAATATGTTCAAATTTATTTAGTAATAAGAGATTAGTAAGGTATGTTCTTTGACATAAGTTATTTTCCTTTAAACTGATTTAATTTTAAAACATTTAGCACAAAACATTCGAACATATACAACAAACTTTGACTTACTTTGACTTATTTCTTTCACTCCTGAAGCAACTTCTACAAAACAGCGCCAGCAGACACGGTTAGCAGCTGAGCACTTCTCTCCAGCTCCCTTATCTCTTGCCTTCTTCCTCGACTGTTCCTCTCCAGGTCTTCTTTGGTCTTCCTCTCCTTCTGACCTTGGGGTTCAACTGAGACTGTCTTTCCACAGCGTTTTCATCTTTTGGGGTATGTCCTATCCACTTCCATATCCGTGTTTTGATTTGGTTGTCTATGGGCTCTTCCTAGCAGTCCAAGGTCTTTATTAAAGATTACGTTCGGCCAGTAAACAACAACACACTTTAAGAAACAAAAGAAATTAGAAACCAAACACGTCCATGGCACGTTACACCTGGCCACCGACTGACTGGTTTGCTAGAAGCAGCAGACGACAAATCATAGACTTCTACAGACTGACCTATTTAGATTCTAGAATATTGAGTCAGTTTTACCTAACTAAGGATTTAAAATAACTAACAAGACTTTAGAAAGTTCAGCACGGTTAATCACGATCAGTTATCGTGAGTCAAAAACTTACGTTGTTTTGTTGTGGTTGACTGGTTAACTTACGCTGATTTCCTAAGCTAGCTCATTTCCTATTGTTTTGTATAATGTTTTAGGGCACTTTTCAACTGAAGACAGGATCCGATTCCAGATCCCGGAACGTCGTGCGATAAAACGTCAGAGGTACAATTCTTTTGTCAGCGTTACAGGACCCGTTTTTTCTTGTTCACTTAAACCGATGGAAAAAGTCCGTGATAATATTTTAACCTCAGAAAATTGAGCGTTTTAGTCAAATTTTAAGCAACAGACACGAGGAAAAATTTGTTTCGATCATAATGTTGGTTGATTCTGACAACTCAGTAGGGTTTCCTGATAAGCAAGGTAAAGGAAGATCTTTTTACAGTAGACTGTCTACCAAGGATGTAACATTTCCTCCATTACAACTTAGCGTGCCTTCAACATTTCCTGGTTTTATTCCTCCCTTGGCAGTTAATCATCATACCTTTTGTGGCATCACAAACACAACCGCTCTTCATCTCTACTGCAGAGTTGGATGTAAAGCCAGGTGAAGGACGACTTCCACATCCTGCCAAGGATGTAGCAATTCCTCCACTATGATGTCTCGTGTGTATACAACATTTTCCCTATTTATTATTCTGCTGAGTTTTCCATGTTGTGTTGTGTACGAGGATGAGAAGATTTGGCAACATGGTTAGGCATACTATTAGACATTAATTGAAAAAATTAAAATGTTAGGTTATTAAAATGATATTGTAAGAGCACACGATCTGAGCAAGGGCCTGTGCACCGTCAGGATAATGTCAGAGAATTTATATTTTTTAAATGGAAACTTTACCGTACGCTACACCCTAGTACTTCTAGTATTCCCTCGATTTTAAATAGGTTGTTTCTACGGTTATTTCAACCGATTTATACTACATTTAAATTACTATATTTGAAGATATAATATATTGTGGAGTAATAAGAAACTTTAAATTAATGTTTCAAATAACCTTTCCAAGTTAAATTCTTAAAAGAGATTGTATATAAGTTTTGGCCTGCTCCCTGTTGTAACCACACAACTTAATTTCATCCAGATTACAAGGTTGATATAACTTGTACCATACAATCATCAATCATATTCTACCATGATATAGACACTAACAACATGGTTTGATGATGAATGATGGTTTGATGATGCTTCACTCTAACTTCCTAGTTATGACTTCTCACAACATTTCTTTATCATCTTGTGATGTTTTTAAGAGTTAATAAAGGTCAATGTCTATGTTTTAATCTTAAGGATTTCAAAATGAATTTCTTGTTTATCCAACGGTTCCTATACTTAAAATTGTCTCTCGTTTTACTTTAGTTAGCATGAAATTTGATCAATCAAACAAGTTTAATACTAGTTGTCAAGAAAGTCCTTATTTTATATATGTAATACTTTAACACTCCTTTCATTTGACTAGAACCTTTAATTACAAACTAAACAAAGGACTAACCTTTTTTAGTCGTAGTTAGGTTTTATGATATCTTATTTAAATTATGATTTCTAAAATTTCAAAACACAATTTTTTTTTTTCATTGGGGGAGGGTATTAGTTGTTATTAACGTAGTGAGATAGTTTTTGCATTAAAATACCAATTAAGCAATGTAGCACGAGTACCAAATTTATACCAACAAAATTTATGAAGTCAGTAATGACAGGGTTCAATAATGGCGAATCTTGTAAGAATACTACTGCATTTATAGTTTTTCACACTATATTTATGTTTTCCCCAATTTAATATCTTTTTATGAGATTACAACCACGCTAACTATAAACCGAGTCTACTAATAATGGGACTTTTGGATTAGATACTTAGGTGTTTAAGATAAAGTTTAGTTTTTCATACTGATTTTGTGACCAAACGCCTTTACCCTAGATAACAACGTAGCCATACTTTTATAACGAGAAAAGGGATGAGCTAAAATTGGTTCAAAGTGGAGCGACTGCTTAAAAAAGCTCAATTTTATTCATACGACCGAACATTTTACTTCGCTAGCAGCAGCCGAACAAACATGTTATTGTTGGCCAAAATACTTCACAAGAAAACACTTTATTACTTTGAAAATTGAACAAGAGGATGTACGTTGACCTGGTATTGTGTTGTAAGCAGCTTTTAAAGCAATCATATCATCCCTTACTCATCCCGGACACTTTGGTAATGAACACATTCCATTCGCTCATCCCCTTACATACCCCATCCTGTTAGTTCATTGGGGTTGTGCTATTATATAAGGACTTCGGTAAAGTTTGACTTCGAGTACTTCCAGATTTTAAATGTTTCCTGTGTCATTGCACATGTTTCAACAGCTTATTTATTTGGTGCACGTGATGTCACTCTTAGTTAGTATTGGCTATACAGTGATGGCTTTGGCTCAAGGAAAGCGCTCCCCTTCTGTCGTCAAACCTCCTAACTTTTCTCTATTTTGTCTTGTTCTTCTTCATGCTTCGTGCCGAACATGTATTTTCGACTAAAAGTAGTTAGTAATAAATATTGGTTTGTCTTGTTTATTTAGTTGTTAAGACTATAAAGACACCCTGAAACAATCCAAAATAAACTAAGATGTAAATAAACTCAATTATTATATACCTGTATACATTTTGTGTTTATCTTAATAAGATAATCCATATGTCAACATAGATTTTCAGCTTATTTTAGTCAACGTTCTATAAACGAGGCAAATATGGTAGAATATTTTCAATAAGAATAAACCATGGTTTACACGTTAAAAGTCATCCTCGTGACAAACATTTTTATACTTTTAGGTATCTTGATGTTCAATAACAAAATAAATACTTATTTAAAAATTCACAAAATCGGACAAAATTTACAGATTTAAAAATCATTTAAACCCCTAAAGTTCGATTTCGCTGGTTAACGAACTCCATCGAGATACTTAAAAAAGGATAATGTTTACCAAATATGGTGAGCATTGGACAAAAAATGCGACCTGTAGAGATGATACCCATATACATACATATGTAAAATGTGTAAAAGTTTTGAAAAAATGTTTAAAACGTGTTCTGGGAATCAGGATCGGTGCTCATTTCACGGGGTCGGGCCTTGGCCATACCATGCTGACGGCATGAATCTCTCATTTGTCCAAGGAAAATGTGATGATAAGTAAAGAAGCTAATCCTAAAAAGTGGGGAGGCTTCAAGTATACAAAACTATTTAGTTCTACTGGCAAGGTATCAGATTGGTAGTTTTGTTAGTGGCAATACTTTGTTTTTCTTAGTGTGATGGTTGAAAGGGACCCCTAAACTTGGTAGTGGATGTAGATGGGCATAGAAGGGGGTTTGTAGTGGATGTAAGAAGTGGGTGTAGATGTCCACTAGACATGTACAGCTTCACTGTTTATACGGAACAGTATAACCTCCTCGGACTCCACGTTACCTTGTCTGTGCATATTGAGCCTAGGACTGAGGAGGACAATGAGAGTAGAAATTTGCCACTTACTTGCAACGTATGAATCCCAGTAAGAACGATTTGTTACGTTTATCTTCTATTTCAGCTCCGTTAGCCAGAATTTTTACCGTAAAATCGTTTTGTGAACAAATGCTTAACACTTTTTCATTAAGAGATTAATGCAACTTCTCGTGTCACTGCGATAGTACACTTAAAGGGTTAATTTCACTTCAACGTATTTATCTCAGGTAGAACTAGGGGAGAAAAAGAAAGTGTGATGAAAAGTTGTGTAACGAGCGCAGAAGAGATAAACAACTCTGATAACCTTTAGCACGGAAACATTTTATCCAATGAAAAGAAAATTTACTGCGCCCATCTTTCAACCTGTGCTGAGGAAAGATTATCTTGGAACATTTCATTAAGAGTCCTGAAACTTTTGATGTTTTTTCTGATAAGCCATGAGTATCTTATTACGTGATCAAAGAAAATTAAGTTTTCGCTTTTGTTTTAAGATATATTTTTTAGTTCGGTGTGAAATCTGTTTAAGTCAGTTTATTGTTGAATAAACAAGGACGTAATAGGTAAGCTATTGTAAAGTATGGCCTACAAGTATTTGTAGTGGCTTTGAATTTGCAATATTGTATTTACGTGGTTACATTCAGACACTGACTATGTTGTGACAAAAGATATTCAATTCATAATTGTATGACTAAGATTTGAATGACATTATGAGGACCATTACTGTAAAAGGGTAAAGTGAAAATAAAACCAAGTGTTTATTTCAAATCACGAGCATCTACGTAAGTTGTAGGTTTACAATAACCACTTTTACTAGAGGGAGGGTGAATTACCAGCGTAACTTTTAATCAGTGTTGTGAATTCAAATGTGTTCGCTTACCCTTTTTTTATAGAAACAATGCTATAAACGCTATTCAAGGACCTTTTCTAAAATGTGCATACAAATATCGTTTTACAGAGTAAAATAAACATAATGTCAGTTCCAAATAAGAATATAAATTAATAATAGTAAATTAATCACAATCCCAACATTTAACAACCACTATACTTAGCACAATCGTTACACTAGTTGAACCTAACTTGCTGATTAAATGTGGCAAAGGTTGTGCACGCTGAGAGATTCTGGCAAAGAATGCCGCTGTTTTCCACTACATTGACGACAACAATGTCTTTCGGCCCTTAATATCAGCCACCCTTCTTGTATAACGGCGAAACCTTTTAGAGTGTAACATTTTTCCAAACTCACTTTCTATTAAAGTTTGATAAGCTAAAACTGGAACTGAAATTGAAGGAAAGTTATGGAAAACAGAGTTAAAAGGTTATTGTAGGTCACATTTTTATTTCAAATTAACACAGTTTTGACTTACAATAAGTCACTGAATTTTACAGCGATTTGCTTTCAAACTTCTCTTAGCTTCTCAATTTTGTGAAAAAATGTTTTATCTTAAAATGAAACAGGTTAAGTATATGTCTCAAAATAAATGCGTTGAATTTGGATTAATAGATCCATCAACCAACACAAATCTATTAAATAATCTTGTCTGGCATAAACATGATCGAACCATCATCATTATTATCGCTACTATTCATTATGAGAATTCAATGAAAACTTCATAATGCTTTCATTGTTTGGTGGGAAGGAACAGATGCAATCTTCTCATCCGATTTGGCCTACTCAGTACACAGGACATGGTTTCTATACGAGCTTCTAAATGTTCAAAGGCTTATTCTGCCTATATCATTTAGCATTAAAATGATACGAATTTCATTAAAGTTGGAATAAATGCGTTCCTATTAAAAATAATAATTATATTACTAGGTTAATCAAATAAAACTTCGATTAAATTTATATTTATCTAGCTATATATATATTTTGAATATTTAACTTATGTGCTTTGTCATTTAAATATAAAATAAAACGTTTGGGTAAACCACATAAATAGTTAAAGGGTTAAACCACATTAAAAACGGTTTTTATGTGGTTCACCCAAAAGTGTTATTTTATACAGTTATACACAGTTTGCTTCTTTGGTAATACTGTTTATTTAAAACAAGCCTTACTATGAACTGTTATTTGTTCCACTGGTTACCCCTCTCTACTGGAATATCGCGCCGCTGAGCGTGACATTACCATTTCTAGGCCAAATATAACAATAGTATATTTCATCTATTAATTCAGCTGTTGTAAATATTAAAACAACACCAACTTCAAAATTGCTCTTGCTATTAATATAATTTTCGAATTTTCCACAATTAATTTTACCTTTACAGTGTTTTTAAGTTAAACTAAAAGTGAATACCTTTAATTTGATATATAATAGTATACTGTAAGTATTCGTTTTGAAGTCCAAATCTTAAAGTTAATTTTTTATATATCTTCCAAACAAAACATTGAACACCAAAGCTTAAAGATCAAAATAAATTTCACATATTGATATATTATTGAAAAACTTATTTTCTCAGAACACTGATGGTATATTTACTGTATTACCGTTATAAGTTTTAATAGATGACAAACTCAAAAAATTATATGAATTCGTGTAATTTTCCAGCTTTGAGTCCTGTGACGTCAGTACAATCAATTGGTTTTATTCAGAGCTGTTCTCAACGCAGAATTACCTTCTTAAACATTCATAGTTCAGTCATTCATAACTTCATAAGCATAATATCACTATCAGGTGAATGTGTGGGATAGGATGATAATATAGGATAGAATGCGCTCATTACTCAAGTGTCAGGGATGAGTTAGTGGTCGAGGATGATGGAAATCGCCTTGTAACCCTCTCAATACTTACCCAAGTACAAATATTTTGTAGATAATTGGATTTAGCGAACTTCCATATAGTAGATGTTAAGAATAAGACAATTTTGTAATAACCCTAAAAACAAAAGAAACACTTACAGTTAGCAAATTCTGCATAACAATGTGCGGCTAGCTACCAGGATAGATTGGTACGGAGGCGTCAGTCAGTAGCCAAAATCTGAAAAAGATTTTATGCAATGTCAACCACGCTTATCACTGTAAAACTGTTTATCACTGTCCCCTTATCAGTGTTAAACACGTAACCCTTCCTCTCTGTGATAACTGGGATTCTCAGTTATACCCCTTGGAGTCTTTTCTACTAGACTCTTATGAAACCCGAAATGGTTCAAATGATAAGTATTGACTGAATAACAACTACTACGCCCGGTAATTTAGATCACGTCAATTTTGCCGTGTAAAGTTATATCCCAGAATGCACAAACACTACCTGAGATCCTAGCTGTAAGACCAACACATTAAACCAACATTACTTTACACCAAATATTATGTTATAACATTATCTTTGCCTTACACATTTAAATGAGTAGTTTAAAGAATGATGTAGTTGTGAGAGTACAATAGGTGTGATTAACTACCAAGGGAGGAATAAAAGCAGGAAACGTTGCAGTCACGCGACAGTGTAGAGGAGGAAATATTTCTTCCTTGGCGGGAAGTTAGAGTCCTCCTTCACCTGGCTTATCACCGAGCTGTACTGTAATAACTCAGACGAGCATAACTTTGAAAACTAGTTTTGGAAAATCCCAGTCCCTTTGTCATGAATCTATGCACGCACTAGTTACGGAAATATATGTTACAAAGGATACGCAAACAATTCATTGAAACAATATAACATTGTGGAGCAAAAGAAAACAAATACTCCAGAGCCTATTCTAATATTATAATCTATGTTTTCATGCAAGTTGATTTTGTTTCTTGATTTTCCAGGATGGTTATGCCTATACTTACGTGAATAGCTAAAGTGCAATTGTGAATGTGTAGAAAGTGACTTCTTTCCTAAAACCAAAGCGATAACACCCACATAGTTAATAAGGACGTCAGCGTACGATAAAGTGAAGTGTTTTCAAACAAAATTATTAAAGTAAACCATGTGGTTGGTACGTACGAGATAACAATCTGTTTTACATTGATAACACAACTCACTTGGTGTTGGAAGGTTATTTCGGTCACGTTTGACACGTTAAGTTAAATAACCTAATGAGTTGTTTCAGTGCAATACAATTATCAATTGGATCAGTATAATGCATGTAAAGGGTGAGTTTTAAATGCCCCCACCATAACAAAAAATTTAAACCTTTGGGGAATGTTTTTATAGGATTCTGAAGTTTGTTTAAACGTACTTTGCGTCACCCACACCCCACCCAAAATCCGGGCCACCCTAGTTCTTTTAAAACACAAACCTCCCCTCTTATGGCACTTCAACAGAAAGAAATTTCAACCCAAATTTAAGACGCAAAGAAAAATCGGTTATCTCGGTTTTTAATTTGTTATATTAGTTTAAAGATGACAAAATATCAGGTTTAAAATTCCACATTTCACAAACAATTTATTTTTAATGACAGCATTTTCTTCAAAAACTCTGAGAGAAACATCACAGTCCTGTAGCATAATCCCCTAGATTATTTAGAACAATTTGTCATTAAAAATAAAGTGTACGTGAAATGTGGCATTTTAAACCTAATTTTGTGTCATCTTTAAATAAGTAAAACAAAAAACGAGTCGAGATAAACAATTTTTCTTAGCGTCGTTGAATTTGTGTTGAAACTCCTTTCTTTTAAAGTGTCACAAAGGGGAAGGGGGTTTGTTTTTCAAAAAACTGGGGGCCTTCCCCGGATTTCGGATGTGTTGTGGTCGACGCAAATTACGTCAAAACAAACTTCAGAATCATATAAAACTTATTCCCAAGTAAAAAATATTTCCTTTTACCAAAGTTAAGGTGGGGGGGATTTAAAACTCACCCTGTATAAAGTAAATACGTAATATGTATATAACTATATATTCCAGTGATCAAGTATCATGACATCACAAATATGCATTCAATCCAACCAGTCTTTCTAATGTTGGCTTGTAACAGTTGGAAATTATCATTCCCATGGATTTTCCAAGACCTAAGTTCAAATTAAAGCAACATCGTGTATCCTTAAGCCCAAGCGTGTTCATATTGCTAAACGTCTTAAAAGTGACTTGCTTTTATGAATTTAAAGTTTTCTTTAAACAGAAATCTGTAGTTAATTAAAAGTATCAAAGTAGTAGTCCATAGGCTTTGCATGACCTAATAACAACTTTAAACTTTTCTAACTACTCCAAAAATTCAAACATGTCATTTTCCGTTTGACAACTACTGTTAAAGAAAACAATTAATCTTCAAGCGTGTTAGGATTAGTTTCAGAACTGGCCGCCAGGGTTCAAACGTGTTGTTTTCTAAACCAATTACGTTACACAAAGAGGAGCTGAGTTCGGTCTCCACACTGTAATGTTGTTAGCTGTTGCCGGTTTACTGTTGTTGTTGTTAGTGTTGTTGTTGGTGGCTTCAAACAGGTCTGAGTTTATACTCTACGTGATTCAGCACGAGACTTTGCTAGAAACCATTTCTAAGGTACTTCTTTATTAGTAATTTCTTATATGTCTCGTACTTATTATATTAGTAACTATATTAAGAAAACACAGGACTGTATCAATATTTTTTGTTATTTATTTACTTAAAACAGTAGTTAATTTTGAAATTACTCGTACTGAGCTAAACTATAATGCTGTGTTAATTTTTTAGGTGGTTTTGGAATAACTCGGTTTGGTATTTGCATAGAACTTGATAAAAATTTTGTATTATAGTTATGTTGCTAGCGTAAGTTATAGCCTAAATAAAATCAAAGGACTAGATTCTACCAAAATACACCAAGACTGCGTACTGTGTTTGTTCATCTCATCGAATGACTCATATTTCTTAGGCTTAAAACTGCACCATTTTTAGTCCGGTGCAGATCTCTTCAACTAAACTGGTGTAAATATAGTTAGTTGGAGCGATCAACGCAGAACCGTTAAATAATTAAAGTGTGGAGTAATGCAAAGTTTGTTTTGCAGTGTTTTATGTACAGTAAAGAAAAGTGGGATTGTGCGATTTGATCAAATGGTTTATATGACCCAAACCTATTTTCAATTTAAGAGTGGTGATGTAATATCAGGACTAAAAGACATTGCTGTCGTCGATGTTGTGGAAAATGGCAGCTTTCTTTGCTTCGATGTCTTAGCGTTTATAACCTACAAATATCACCGATAGATTTTATCATAGATGGTTAAATACCATAATGGGTTGTACGCTTATGTATCAAATATATGGATAAGTAATCAAACACATCCGTAAACAAAAAATCACCTTCATTTGACGGCCGTGACATAGTGTTTAATAGGAAATTATGAATCTAAAGATACATCAATAACAACAAAAGTGCAGTACATGATTGTTGAAAATGATAAACTAAAGGACGCAGAAAGGCGACGAGAGCAGGTGTCAGTGTTAAAATGATGACACCATATCACGCGAACCTACTCTGTGAACACGAGACATGGTCATGAAATAGTGACTGTCACAATAACTGCGGGTCTTTTGTAGCTACGGTACCAATATCGGACATAAACAGAGCAGCTGTTCAGTGTGTTGACACGAATCAAGGGAATTTGATATATTTCTTGTATTACTGATTTAAATTCTAACTTTAAGCAAGTTTTCAAAGGTTGGATTGTTGACAAACATTCATTTTACATTATTTGAAAGTTATAGTTTATTTGACAGTTAGTAAGATGACAATATTATATGAACGTATTTTTTCAAAACTGAAACACATATTTTTACCTACTACGCCATGGACAAGTTCTAGCTTTGTATACATGATTCTAGCTTTAGTTCAGCTTGGAGTAAACTATATTTTGACAATGTTCTATTTAAACCATCATACAGTAAAACCAAAACGTTCAACACTTTTATTGCGGCATTTTAATATTTATAACTTAAGACTACAAACCTCCGTTTGCTATTTTGCTTAACGATAATTTTTCATTTATATATCTTGAAACCTGTCTTTTCTCTTCTGCCAAGACAAATATACTTTTGTACATTGACCAATAAATTAAATATATTAATTATTCAATTTTCCAAAGATTTTATGGAAAAAGCTTTTCTCCTAAAACTAACCGAGAAAGAACAAATCGTGTACATCATACTAATGTTACTCGCACTTACAACCCACAATAATCCTCATCACACTTGAAAACGAGGCCAGTAACAACAATGAATCTACACAGTATATTAAAATAATAATTTATGAAAATCTAATATCAGTCAGTAGGACTGCTCTGTCAGGCCGATTTTCTCCATTTTTAATGAAAGGTATTTATGCATAGATTCGTCATCAAACATCAAAAATCGCTTAACTTTCGCCTTTCTCAAGTTGTACTCAAAACAGGTCTTTTCCCCATATTTTCTTGGCTTTGTTCTGTCATATCTCAGGTACTAATTGGGATAAATTGTTCGTTTTTTGTCTAAGAACACTCAGTGAACCATGCTCTTTCATTAGATATATAGTTTGAGGTATTTAGTTACATCTAAGAGGACAAACGATGCGTGGACAAACGATTTTTTAGCACTTTTAAGAATTTAAATTTGCTTGAGATAAAACATGTAGGTAAAGTATTAAAAATGCCCAGCTGCTGTTAATGTTAACACCAACAAATAATAACAATAACACACAATACTGGCATTGAAAATTGCGGAGCAATAAGGGTCATCTAGTATTCTGATTAAAACTTTGGATTGAGATCCTTGCCATATCCTCTAGAATGAGTTAAACCTGAGCAAAACCAATATCTTTAATTGAACGACTTGATTTCAAATCCGTAATTTCAAGAGACACTTTGAAACTCAGCGTCATAACGAGTAACAGTGATAAAAGAGAGCCGCTTATGAATATCATTACCTCAGAGATTACAACAATAACATCCTTGTAACAGCTGACAGTCGCTATTAACAGGATGTTTTATGTACAATTGCATATTAACAGACGAAAAGTACAGCGCGTTTTTAAATGCTTCATCAGGGTTTGTTTCATTAAATATCTTGATAACTACGGACATAACTGAGGCAAGCACGGGGTTCAGGACCAAGTTTTACATATATGTATTTAAATCAAGAATTGTTATGAAATGTGAAAACCCCGTTTTGTAGGTTGACACCCATATCTGCTATTGTGATTCATTTTGCTTGCACGTAGTGTGAGAAATACGTTTATTTTGTTTGAAATATGCTGAAATAGTTCACGATAGACTTTAAATGCCGAAAATGAGGACTTATAGAAATTAAAGTTTGTAGGATAATAATATACAATTGAATAAGCTTGTTGGTAAGCCCAAGAACCATACTTGTAGGAGTTTGGATCATATAGGTAACCGGAAAGAAATACTGTTATTAAAAAAAACTAAACTAAATGATTTGTTGAAATTCCATTATAAGATTTCATTTAAGAGGGAGGAGTAGTAAACATGAGAGGTTAGGAGAGTAAGGGAGAAAGCGAGAGACAGGAAATATCTCGGATATTGGTTTCATTTGTGTGATGTGAGCAAACGAGCAGAATACCACTTTCCATCTAGTTCCCACAGGTAATATTTCCACTCTCTGTACAACATTTGATATAATCTAATACTAAATGTGAAACTCTTAATTTCTTACAATAAGTATGTGGCGGTTTGTGTTCATCAAATAGAAATTGCTACTTACAGTCATCCGAAACGGCCGTAGTGCTAAAGAAAGTGCTAGGGTTGTAAGTAGCAAATTTCTATTCTTAATTTCCCCCATTTACATTATTACACTCGAAATTATGCGATACAATAATCATAGTGTTGGTCAGCCATTGAAAATATACCAAATATTTAGTGTTCTTGCTGAACTCTTTCAAACAGTTATAATGTCTACTCATTTTGTTAATTAACAACCACTCCAATAATAGTTTGAGTGATGCTTGCATCTTCGGACCAAAACATTAAATTGACAAGTTATGGATTATGGTTTAATCTAAAGATGCAATGACGAGATCAATGACGATTCTTTTAGTATAAATTAGTTAGACGAGGGGAAAAATTTAACAGAAAACGGTTATATTGAGTCTAATCCAGTATTTTGAATATGACATAAGATTTTAACATAACCATGTCTCTGAATTTGAAAGGCCTCAATTATTACGGTTAACACACAGTAGCTACTATTTATTAAGTTGTAGGGGAAGTACTGTGGAACTTTTCCTGCCTAAATATTTTACAAGAAGGTTTTCTCCGGTTATAAGAAAGGTAGTGAGTGGTATCAAGGAGCAAAGGACATTGTTGTCGCCAATGTAGTGGAAAATGGCAGCATTCCTGGTCAGGGCCTTCAGCTTTTACTACTCTTACATGAAACCGAGCTTTAACCCATTATTGGTGGTTCTTTTAAGGTTATATAAAGTACAATAGAGTATTTTAGTTGTATCATTACATGTTTATGGTAAGAAAACTTTAGTTCAGGTGTGAAACTTATACTGTTAGTTCAGATGTGTCGTATATTTTAGCTGTTATTTGTTATAATTTGGAAACTCATGGTAATTATTATTAATGCCTTTGGCTATTTATGATAATAAAATACTTGTTTACCTTTAAGTATATGTAGCACAAAATTACAGGTTTGAAAATTAAACATATTATAAACAATAGTTAAATTTAGTACTTTTAATTCGCTTGGAATTTATAGTTAGGCAATAACAAGCTGTAAAGAACTTTTTAAACGTGACGAATTTGAGATTTTATGGTATTATTTGTGAAACTATAGGTACGAGACTTTGTGCTGTTTTCTACTACTTATAAGATTTTATGTTTATTTATTCTCAAAGCTCACTCATGTACTTTGGGTCAAAGCCAAATAACAGGGGTTTGTTGTTTATTAAAAAAAAATTCGATAACAATGACAATTTACGCTGGCTTATATGAACCATTGTGCAGAAAACTTAAGACATTTCATATAATACATGTTTCAGAAAACGTAACGTTTTCAGGGTTGCGAAGAAAATGGTGCCATCAAAGATGAGATTAGTAGTAAGAAATGGAGCTATAGCATGCGATCTGAGATACCGTTATACCGCCAGACCTCAACTGTACCTGTTAATATTACTGTAAATACAACTACACAAGGAAATGTAATATGCTTTAACCTTGGACATTTCATTTAATTAAAACTACTTAAAAGGTAAACTAAGTTTCATCTGAAGTATTTAATAACAGTGGCGTGTGTTGGACAGCATACTTCAGTATTGTATTATTGGCATTTTCGCCCGTACTGTATGTACTTTACACTATGTTCTGCGCAGCATTAAAGTGTTGTTTTTTATATTTTTATGAGACAATTTTTTAATAACATTTATTTTTATTTACATTATGTTTTGGTTAACAGTAAGTAAATGTCTGTAATAAACTACAAGACATGAAATACAGTATTTGTAACTTCCACTAAAACTATGGTTTCCTAGAAAAAAGTTCACCGCTATATTACGGCCGTAATGTAGTGGTGAGCGTAACCGTGGCGGTGGACGCAACACAATATTCAAACAGATGTAGACAAAACAACTTTTGACATGTTGTTTATTTTAGTAGTCAAATCTGATTTACGTATGTAGTAATGGATAAGCTAGACTTTTGTATACAAAAGCAATATGTGTCACCTGATGAGAAAACCCTTTACTAGTTTTCACCGCTATTTTACGTCCACCGTTTTCTAGGAAACCACTCTCATCTAATAACATTGAAAACAAAACTCACCGTCATATTACGGTCGTAATGTAGCGGTCACCGCTTTATAGAAAACCATAGCTTAAAGAAACAATTACGGCTTAACAATGATAACATTTACAACAGTTTAGTTTTGATGTCCATATTGTAAATCTTAAATGTTCTTTTCTTTAATGTTGTCTAGTAAATTTAGAGCGAAATGATTAGAATGAGCATCCAATTTGGTTATGTATTTTTGCTAAATTTGGAAATTTCTTCGTGGACTGTTGGGATTTTTGTATCGTTGTGAATTATCAAGTTGTTTACATACCAAGGTGCTTGTAATACTTGTCTTAGAACTTTTGACTGGAATCTTTGAATTACTTTAATGTTTGATGTTGACGCACTTCCCCACAGTTGAAGGCCATAAGTCCAGATAGGTTTAAGTATGACTTTGTATAACAGTAATTTGCTTGTGTCACATAGTTTTGATTTCTTGTTAAATAGCCAATTTATGTTGTTGTATTTTAAATTTAGTTGCATTCTTTTGTTCCAAATGTGTTGTTGCCAATTTAGTCGTTCATCCAGATGAATTCCGAGGTATTTTACTTCATTCCGTTGAGGGAGTTGAACGTTGTTCAGGTAGACTGGAAGACGGGTGTTTGATTTTAGGGTAAATGTTACTTGAACCGATTTTGTTTCATTCACTTTAATTTTCCATGTTTTGAGCAAATTGTATACTTCATTTAGACTAGTTTGTAAGTTTTGAGATGCTATGTTTGGATCTGAATGTGAGGACATCAAAGCTGTGTCATCAGCAAAAGTGGCAATGGTGATATTTGGACTGACAGGAATGTCTGCTGTAAACAGTGTATATAACACCGGGCCCAGGACACTCCCTTGTGGTACTCCAGCTTCAACTTTGTATATATTCGATTGGACATCTTGAAACTTTATTTGAAAAGATCTCTTTGTTCAATAGGACTTAAGAATGTTATAATAGGAATGAGGTAGGTTTATTTTGATTTTGAATAGCAGACAGGGATACCACACTTTGTCAAATGCCTGGCTTACATCCAAGAAGGCCGCGGAACAGTATCCTTTAAATTCTAGGTCTTGTCTAATTTTTTCACTCATTCGATGTACTTGTTCTATAGTCGAGTGTTGTTGCCTAAACCCGAATTGGTGACTTGTTATCAAATTTTCTTCAGTTATTAATGGTCGTAGCCTACTCAAAAGTAGTTTTTCAAACGTTTTTGACACAATCGGCAAAAGACTTATTGGTCTGTAAGAGGAGGTTTGATGTGCAGGTTTGCCATGCGACGTTTGTACTACTTATAAAGAGTAACTAACACATGTTACTTTCTACTGCCTATTTTCATCGATTAGACTAGCTCTGCCATTATGTTCAACTTGGGTTAAACGGTTAAACCCAAATGATTACTACCGCATGGGTTCAGGGATAACCTGAGCAAAATACACGCAGTTATTTGAAAATTATTTGTGTTATTTGTTGTTGAAATAGACTTTAGCGGATCCGTGGCGGATTGGTATCGCGCGCGACTCCGGAGCTCATCACTCCGGTGGCGCGGGTTCGATCCCCTCAGTCACCACTTACAATTTGTAATGTGACTATACGGTGACGCTAGGTAAAGGTCGAGGTTGAGTGGTAGAGAGGACTTTGTAGTCCTAACTTCGCCTCGTTAAACAAGGCAAACTTTACCTTTACCTTTACTTGGTTTGTAATACTGATAAAAGAACAGCAATTTCAGTGTTACACGAGGAACATATAAACAGAGTCGTGAGCAGAAACTGTAGACAGTGAGCAATAACGTCAGACTCGTGACGTCACAATAATCCTCACGTGCGAGCATCCAGGCCAGCATCATCTAGCTGAGCTACGAAACAAAAGGTGCAATTTAGCTCTTACATAGTTATTGTTTGACGTTTTAATTGACAAAGGTACAATTTATATTCTAAAAAAATAGTTATTCTCCATACGTGTAGTGAGCAAGCAAAGTTTACGTCGCTTTAGAATCTGAGATCGGATTCCATCATTAGACGGGATGGAACAAAAATGACTGATTGAAAATAAAACTAAATAGCGATCCAGAAACATCACGTTTAAGTGGACATAGGTGTTGAAGTAAAACTGATGTGTTATACAAGGTGTCGGTGTAGTCTCTGGACATACTTTGTAGGTACATGTTCCTTGGGTCAACCAATAATATTTTACCATATAAACGGGGTCTCCTGCGCTTTGTTGTCCGTCTGTCCGTGTGGATGTGTTTTTTACTGAAATAATTATAACAGTAAAATTAATGTACCAACTTTCATCAAAAATTAAAAAATCATTTACTAATTATTAGAAAAAGTAGTAATTTAATTTGGTTATCAAATTTCAACACGGCGACTGTTTAAAATCTTCAAAACTGAATAACTCAAAACGAGTACTTTTAGAACACACTATTAGGAACAACTATTTTTAGTGTGTTTAATTCCAAAATTGTATCAATTGTAAAATTTAACACCGGCATATGCCCACCATGTGTTATCCCATTCAGCCACGCAACACAATAAAACTGACTACATTATTTTTATTTTGGAGTTTTTAAATTCGTATGGACATCTCTACAATCAACGATAAGTCGTTTCCAGTTATGCTACTTCGACTTTCAAAATGTATACATTTCTTTCTGGAAAGGGAATTAAATACACTAAAAGTAGTTGTTCCTAATAGATTGTTGTAAAATTACTCGTTTTTGAGTTATTTAATTTTGAACATTTAAACGGCCACCATTTTAAAATTTGATAACCAAAATAAATAACTATTTCTTTCTAGTTAGTTAATGTTATTTTAAATTTTGACTTAAGTTTGGTAAAAATTAGTTTTATTGTCATAATTATTTTAGTAAAAAAACATATCCACAGACGAAGCGCTGGAGACCCCGGATTATATGGAAAAATATTATTGTTTTGACCCAAGGAACAAGTCTACAAAGTATGTCCAGAGAGTTCACCGACACCCTGTATAGTACAACTTAATGTAATTACCTCAACAATAAAATAAAAACGTTACAAATAAAGCTGCCATAAATAATTTACTTCGTATATTCACAAATTGAAGTGTCACAAACGATATTTTATATCGCATGTATGAAAATAACTTCAAGAATATTAATGAATTTGTATGAATTAATTTTTCAATAAGTAATTAAATTCCAATACATTGTAAGCACATCTGAATAAAAAGAGTACATATCTCGAGTCAGTTTATTCAAATTATCCAACATAAACTAACAATATCTTATCGTCAAATTCTAATCATTTGACATGTTAAAACCGTGTTTTATTTTACAAAACACATACACTTAATTAACGTTGATGTGAGGTTTTAAAGCATTTAAAAGTTAGAATACTTCACTTTTAACACCTTGGTACAATTTGTCGAGCTCATAACATCACGCTAAAATGACAAAAGAGAGCTGCTTATGAATACCATTATTCAAGAAATTACAACAATAACTTCAGAGTAACAGCCGCCATCAACAGGGTTTTATGTTTAAGTAGACATTAAAAAGATAAACGTGTTTATGTAATTGCACATTTGCACTGTGTAGTTATTGCTGCATACAATACACAAACAAAAGTGTGCAATACACAATACACAAACAATTGTTAATATACTTATCGCAGTTAAAAGATGAATTTCTCGCATGTTTAGAAGTAGGTTTACAATGTATATTTTAAAGCAATCTAAGAGATTTCAGGGAAATTGCTCAACATATAACTATAGTGCATGTTTCTTTGTTGCTAATTAGTTAAATTAACTATTTACTGTACTTTCATTCAGCCCGAAAAATTCCAATTCTGAAATAAAAGACGGATGATAAAAACTATGAGAAAAACCAAGCGATGCGTCAATTTTGTTCAGGAGTGTACTTTATTTTCGTCCTTGGAACTTCTCCTGTTGTTTTTAACTTCGTGTTATCTTCAAATTCTACAGTTAAGAGAAAGTGTTCATGGAAGAACTCAAGCTGAAGCCTAGTTTGCCACAAACCAAACTCAAGAAATGGAAGTACTGTATCTACTACTAGTAAAGGGTAAAGGAAGGTATTCAATCTTGTATTAACTTGAAGTTTGGTATTAACTTGGTAGTATTTGTACTATATAGAACATAGTACTATTGAAAATGGATGTTTTAGCTAGCACTTTGAGAATCTTACGTTGCTATTTATTTCATTGTTATTGTTGAACCATGAATTAAATCTAACTTAATTAAAAAGGTGTATTATTAAGGAACCTTAATAGTGTAAGAGATAAATATTACTACAACTGACTCGTATTTGTGATAAGATTTAAATAAGGAGAAAATATCACATTATTAGACGCTTAAGTTGATCGATCTTTTAACTTCCTCTACAGAGTGCCACTTGAACTTAGAAACACTTGTGTGGTGATCAATTTTAGTTTTCAAAATATTTCACATCATTCAAGTAAATCTAAACATTGATTCACCTCTTGAAATACTTTTATCAGTGAAATCCTACTCTACTCTAAAAATAATGCACACGATCATTGTACCGTAATTACTACGAAAGCGAAGTTGGATAAGATATTTAAACTCACGACAAAGGCCCCGTTTAATCTATATAAATAAAATAAGACTTTTGTCTGTACATTGCAAAGAATCCATCAGTTTTTGGTTATTTGGTGTTCATATACTTTGCATAGACCGAAACTGGTGTCAAACAAATTCCTGTCTGTCTGTCTGTCGGTCTGTCTGTCTGTCTGTAACGTTTTTAAGGCATTTTGGACCGCTTATAACTCAGAATCTACTGAAGCTATGGCGGTGTTAGAGGGGTACTACGTTTAAGGGTTAAGCCCATTCCGCAGTGTGTCTTTAGCTATAAACTATACCCATAAAACATCCAGAAAATAAATGGCGAGGGACCAAAGTGGGCACTTTGCACGTTTTTAAGGCATTTTAGACCGCTTATAACTTGAAATCCGTTGAAGCTATGGCGGTGAAACTTCATTCAAGGGTTAAGCCCATCACGCAGTGTGTTTTAGCTATATTTTATGTCCATATAACATCCTCAAAAACGGGCGGAACGGCGGAAGTAACTATGACTCTCACAAGGTAGCTAACACTTATCTATATAAATAAAATAGGGCTTTTGTCTGTACATTGCAAAGAATCCAGGTTTTGGTTATTTGATGTTTATATACTTTGGATAGACCGAAACTGGTGTCAAAAAAATCCTGTCTGTCCGTCTGTAACGTTTTTAAGGCATAATGGGCTACTTATAACTCAAAATCGGACGAACCTATGGCGGTGAAACTTCCTTTAAGGGTTTAGCTCATTACGCAGTGTGTCTTTAGCTGTATTTTATACCCATACATCATCCAAAAAATAAATGGCGAGGGTTCAAAGTGAGCACTGAACACGTTTTTTAGGCGTTTCGGGCCACTTATAAGTCAAAATTGGCTAAAAGTATGGCGGTCAAACTATGTTTAAGGGTTAAGCCCATCACGCAATGTATTCTTTAGCTATATTTCATACCCATACAACATCCACAAAATAAATGGCAACACTTATAAGTTATAACGAGAAGATGGTGAACTAACAGGCAAACTAAATGGTTTTCTAAGGATATATAGAAAACTTTTTGTTTATTTTAAATTTGCAATTTTCTTAAAAATATACACACAGCTATGTTAATAAAGCCCCGAGGCGAAGCGCGGGTACTCTCAGCTAGTCAATTATAAGACTCAGAATATTGTTTAAAATAAACGTGTTCAGTGAATGAAAACAACACGGAACTAGACTCTATTTGCTTTATTTGTTCATGTTTTACTTAAAAAGGGGATTACTATGTCGTCGAGGTATATTGATCGATTGCGGTTATCTTTTGAGGGATTTAAAACTCATTACAGGATCAGCAAATAAAAGTATGTGTGATAATAGTACTGCCATTACACTTGAAGATGGACCTCAAGCTTGTTCTACTTGCTACAGCAATTAGCTGCGTTCGTAAGTGTTGTTTATTTTATTTGTTGTTGTTTGGTTTGAGTCATACTGCAGTTGTTGTTGTCCTAACTTAATTAGCGTGAAGTAATTTTAAACAGCACAACAAGCCTTCAACAAATACACAAGAACCTTTGCTTGCTAAGATTATTACACTTTTGGCTACTGGTCATTATTTTCAGCTGAAGCTTGTCTTGTAAAGAAAATATTGCTTAACAGCATAAGCTTGTACGAATTTAGTGGACCCGTGGCATTTTGAATCGGGCGCGTCTCCGGAGGTCATCACTTTGCTGGTGGGGTTCGATGTCTGCAGTCACCTCTACATTTGTAAAGTGACTATACGGTAACGCTAGGTAAAGGCCAATGTTGAGTGGTAGAGAGAACTTTGTAGTCCTTACTCCACCTCATGAACAAGACAAACTTTACCTTCTTTACCTTTATAAGTGACCTTTATAGCAAGCTATTTTCGCGAAATTTCTTAAGTGTAGCCAATATTAAAATATTATTTTTGTTTATACTGGAAGTGTCATTTTTGACTCCTTTTTGAACCCTTGTGGCCATCCTAGAGGTTGCATTTTTTGGTCAATTAAAAGTTAAAATAATTAAAGTTGAAAGTTTTGGGAGAAAATGCATATTTACTACAAACATTAGTATAAAACACTAGTGATAGAAATAAATAGCTCTATTTACTACGGAAATTCGCTAAAAATACAAACTGAAAAACATAATATTATTTTATTATTTTCATTGTTAAATTTTTTTGTTCATATTGCTTTAGATTTTAGTACTAATCCTCCGATCTACATTTGTGTATTATTTTGATAGTTAATTCATGAAGTGATATTTCATTTTAGATGGAGAAAAGGTGATACCAAACACCAATCTAGGAATTGACGAACACTTACACGCACAAAGTGGCATCACCAAGTCTGGTGAAAAATGGAATGGAAATGGAACATATCTCTCAGGATGAGACAACCAATGGCGTTACTAACCACCTTGGCATCATTGGTGGCCTTACAACCAACATCACTGACCATCCGTTCCAGGTACACATTGTTATTAATATTATTATGTTGAGTTGGTTTCGATTAATTCGTTGTTTGTTGTAGATAAAAAATAACGCCTTAGTAACTCGTTTCAGGTGCATAAACGGATTTCTGCAGGGCTCTGTTTGATGTATACAGGGCTAAAGCAGCAAGCTACGTCGGAAGATTGGCAAAATGTAGTTTTGCTACTCGTATTGTATCCTACACGTTAATTAGCAATAGTTGTTGTAGCTCAGACACCCTAGCAATAAAACCCCCACGCAAGGATTAGTAAGTCTCGTGTGATTCAGTTAAATTACCGCCCTCTCATTTTTGTTGAAAGCTATGGAAACGATTAGATTATCTATGTATTGTGCAGTCTAAGGTGTATTTATTGCTTTTTTAAACTAGTATGCATAGTTTTACATTGTAACTCAAAAATGTTTGGCGCAGTTTTGTATTAAAGTCAATATAGAAGTGATACGCAGTGACGCACAGGGTGACAATGCAGAGTCTGATATTGACAACTCAACCAGTGATGCAGACGCTGATGCAGGCCTACATTCAAGACTGCATATTGAATACAAGCATCTCTAGCAGCAGGAGCTCTATATTGAACTGTCCTTATGAAATGTGGTGCTAATCGGGCTAGAATTTCTTTATTTTGAAATTGACATTCACTACTCATCAATTTTATCAACATGCGTGAAGAAATATTTATTAATTAAAGGTTTTCTTTGTTTTAAGTTGTTTGTTGATAGTGAAAGAATTTCTGAAGTTGAAATATTATAGCTATCGTTTTCTATCGTTTTTAATAAACAAGAAGAACATGACATTTTGGGGTCTGAAATCTGATCCCGTTTTAGGTGAAAGGAAACGTAAAACATAACATATAATTTTAAGAAAATGAGCTAGCTTAAAATTTTTAGCACAAGCTGACCATTCACCCAAAACCAAACAATATAAATGCATTTAATTGTTTTTACCAATTTTATCTTAAATCCACTAGTCAGAAAACGAAACAACATTCACTATGACACGTTTACGACCCGTGACAGATGCGCAACGACGGACTGGCTGGCTGGGAGCAGCAGATCACCAATCACCCAGGGTATCAGACCGTCCAACAAAAACATGCAAACCTGCTTATGCACAGCCAATGGGAGAGAAATCCTTGGGGTTTTGATGAACGAATCAGCGTTTTTTTAACAAAGGGGTCTCGTTGAATAAAAAAGATGGACACAAATATTGTTTTAACGTAAAAGTAGTTTTTAATGGTAACGGTAGGTGTAAGGTTGTAGCTTACAAATGGGTTTTGTTAAACTCCTTAGAATGCTCTGGGAAACGAGTTCGAATGTCGAAACAAGATAGCATTATGATTTTTATTGCCGTTACAAAACTATCGCATTACTCATAGTCTGCATTGTCTATACTGATGGCTGTTTTGCTTCTAGGTTGCGATAAACAGTAAGAAACAGTTTGTCTGTTCCGGAGCTCTGCTCAACAGAATCTGGGTCATTGCCCTCGCCTCCTGCACACTAGGGTGAGAGTCCGCCAAAAGTAGCAGTTTGTATAAATATATTTCCGGTTGTTAATTACAGTTAATGGTGTAATTTATAATAATTCACGGTTCAAAACACTAAAACATTTTATTTAACACCTTATTTTCTCCAAAGTAAAATCTATGGAAACTGAAAGTTGCAAGGATGAATCAATAGTGCATTTGAAAGATGAAGTTTGCAAATATAATATAGTATATAATACAATAAGAATTAACATGTAAGCCAGTTTGAGTTTTGTATGTTCTATCATTCTCATTATTATTTTTCTTTTATTAAACTTAAGATATTAACTTTACAATACGATTCTAGAAACCAACACAAACCTTAAATTTGGCTTCAAAGTTTTAAAATCTGAAAACCAAACTATAGTGAAGCATAAAGACAAATAGGCTTTTCGTAGACAATTTGAAAACCAAGTCAAGCACTTCACAAATTGTCTTAAAAGCAATAGTGGTTTGTAATTTTCTTAAATAGTTCTTCATTGTAGGTTATAATTGTACCAGTTTGTGATACATAACCATATGTTGATCTATCGTAATGTTTAGCACTCAGGCCTCCGGATTGGAAGTAAGATTGGGGTCAAACAACAACGTGTACGGTGGAACTCTGTACAATGTGACCCTTATAGTGAACCATCCTAACTTCAACTACAGTGGTATGGACTACGACTTTGCACTGCTCAAGCTAGATACGTACATCTGCTTCGATCCGGACACGAATAAAGTAGACTTTAGTATTCGTCCACCCAAGAATAACTATCAGGGTATCATCAGTGGCTGGGGCAAGGACGACAAGGTAAGCACATCAACAATTGTAGGTTACATAACGGTTTATGAATTCATTTCATTTCACCTTGCGAGAAAAGATTTGGACAAAAAGTCTGGCAATCATGTTAGATGAGTCTGAGATCGATGAGGTCTACTCAACCAAGTTCCTCGGATTGGTGTGCTACAGAGAAGACTAAAAAAAGTAAATTTGGTCTTGTTTAACGAGGCGAAGTCAGGACTACAAAGTCCTCTCTACCACCTAGCCTCGAAAGACTACCATTACTTCTCCGTAGGACTAACAGTATGGGGTAGCTGCTCAAATGATATTTCTCAGAAACTGTCATAATCTAAAAACGAGTTTTACACATAGTGATAATGAAACAGAAAAAGACGTGCACGCTGCTGGTCTTAAACATTGTTGACACCATCCTGCCTCTTTTCAAATCAAAACGTTACTTTTCAAATCAATTATGTAAAACCAAAAGGGTAGAGAAACACAGAATAGTAGCTTCTGCTAGAATGGTAAGTCTTCTAGCTGATTCAGATGCTCAATAAAATGGCAAGCCCCAAACTTTGAAAATACTTGATATAAAATCTCACCACAAAAGCCTTCTACAAGCCAGATAACTTTCTGCAATTATGGCTCACACATGGGATACAGTAGCATCATATGGCCGGGTTTCTTGATAGGAGAATATTCAAAAAATGGGTGTCTTAATGTAAAGAATGTACAAAAAAGAGGTAGCTCAATGGCTGAATAAAAGTTTTAGCGTGAAAATATTACACTCCTCAACTGTCTGCTAAGCACAAACAGGGCTTTCTGAATTATTATAACAATCTCGTCGAACAACAATTCCATAATTTAGAAACTCCAATGTTTCAGTTTTCACCTAGATGCGAGCTGCCCCCTTAATGTTTAAACAAACATTAACGAAGAAACAAAAGTTAAAATGGATTACCTTATTTTGAGATAACATTATTATTTTAGTCTGAAATCAGGAAGCATTTTTTGAATTATCAAATGAGCCCGAGTTTAAGACACGACTCATTGTGCGAATTTATTTTATTTATATGATTTTTTATCCCTCAACATTTTTAGAAACTTCCAACGACTTTTGGGTCCAGAACTAACTAAAACTACTAGACACAATTGTAATAACGTATAACAAAGATGTTTTGATGATATTAGAGAACCGATGATACAAATGTAAAACGTATGTTGTACAAATGCTATGTAACTAGTAGCGTTTGTAAACTCAATCAGTCAGAGTATAACCCATGACCTATGAATATCTATGAAAATTATTATTGTTGGTAATGCATATTTTGTGTAAGAATATAACTTTGAGGTTGGTTTATAGGATGGCAAGAGCGTCTATAGACAGCTTCAGATGCGAATCATAAACAACAAATGGTGTGCAAACAAGTATGATGTGACTGGCGACACTATCACGTCAAGGATGTTCTGCGCAGTTGCGGGCAAGAAAGGACCTTGTTATGTGAGTACATAAAACATGATAGTATTGTTACTACAAGCACCAAAATAAATACTGAAACTGAATCAGCTGTAAAGAAGCAATAACACACCTGAAACTGTTGACTCTACCTTGCCTCTAAATTTTGTAGAAGTTTTCTTTTTCAAACAAAAATCATAAGATGTTCATATACACTTTTATGAAACTAGAGGTAGGAACAACTACCGAACTGGTAGACACAAAACTGTAGAACATGAACGTTTCCCTTCTCAGGCAAGAGTTGATTTCGTCAACAGAATACCTAATTGGTTCAAAAATGCTTCACAGCTCAAGACGTCCAAAGCTCGTCTCAAAATAATTATGGATTTTAAGCATATTTTAACACGGAATAGTTTATGGCTTTTGTGGAGAAACCCCGCGATTGGCTTACTGACTAGGGACCAGAGTTGTAACATTCTGGGAATATCTGGGAGAGTGAGTGTAAATACATAAACAATTGCTAATTATTGCAATGCATTCGCTGGGAAAAGTTTCTTTAAAACACTTACTGTAGTTAGTTGCCTTCTCAATCAGATGTGGAAGACCTTGACTGTTGCCACTGTTTGACTGTTCTCTTTCTATTTATTATTTCTGTCCTATTTAGTGTTTCTTATAGTTTAGCAATTCCAGTTTTCAAAGGTCTTAATACCAAAATAATTTTGGGATTTGGATAGATTTTTACTAAAGGTCGTGTAAGTTCAAATGAAAAAGACGAACAGTTGTTTGTGGAATGTACCTTAGAATAAAATGTTTTGATCAATCTCAGAGCAATACAGGGTATTTATTCATGGCATAATATATGATATGATAAAGCGCATCAAAGGCAGCATATGAAGGGCAATTTGTTTAATTAGGTTGAACCAATCATGGTGTGGTAATTAGTGAAAACCCGTAAGCACTTTTTACTAAGTTAAAATTTTCAAACTAATGGTAGTCTTAAAATGGGTTAATTTTGGAAAACCATTAGTAGGGGTTTCAAATGGAAAACTAAAACTGATAACTATTTTAGGAACGTAACGTTGCAACACTACCAGGTTCAAGGTACAGGTTCATCTTTGATACATAAAAGATACACCTCTTGTTTAAATTATTAGTTCAGATAATGTTTAAAGGATAAAAGACAATAAATATCAAGAAATCTAAGAAGATTTTGGCTGCTTCATCGTTGTTTTACTATTATTTTTAAAGAAGTTAACCAAACTACCAGCTACATCACACAATGTGTGTTTCAGAGTGATTTCGGCGACCCGCTCGTGGTGAACGGAACCCTGTACGGTCTCTACTCTTGGAGTAGAGGATGTGCCAACCCCAACTACCCAGCTGTATTCTCCAACCTAGCCTCTGTGGCAGACTGGATACACACTGTCATGAACAACGACCACTTCTGTTCATGTGCTCGCTTCTAGCTTTTATTTTACACAATTTAAATTTATTTTACGTAGTCTAACGTACCGTACAAATTGTAATACGTTTATAGAACTATTTAATGGTTATAAGTTAAATAATAATTATAACATTTTGACTATGCATTACATTTCATTCATACCCCCTCAGCTCTATAATGGACGTATGAGAAAGTATCACAGCTATAGATACAAAGGATAAAGTCTTTTTAATGTTCATTTTGCGAATAGCTTAAATTGAACTATCAGCAGCTAGTTAACAGATATTAAACGCATTTACATTTGGAACTGGTTTATGATTTACGGTGTAACATAATATGTATTTCTCGTGCTTATGTTCTTATGTTTTAATTTGTATTCAAAACAACATTTCAACCTGAGTTTCTGGTCAAGGTGTAGGCAGTGCTAACCGAACTGGTAAGTCCATTACATGAAGCAAACATAGTTATTCAAACACCTGAAACATCTGGATGGTATCTTCGTAAATACAACCATCTGCCTTATTATTATAGATAGTCGACGTGAAGAGCCACAATTCCAAGAAACGTATGCAAATGATAATACGTGAGTAATGCTGTAGAGCTCCGCCCAGAATGGATTAACCTTTCAGTCTGAAAGATGGGTTGAAGACACGAACGCATAGGGCTTCGAGGATGGTCTCTTAGTAACCCTGACACACTTAAACGTGAGAAGATGGAAAATTATTCATGCTAAAACTAGTTACAGATTGTAGTTAGAATTTCCTCATTGACGTTTTAAAGTATAATCCATGTAATTTTGTAAGCAGGGATATTTATTTTCTGGCATGTCTCTGGGTCTAATCAAGTGTTTAAAGCTGTCTTTTCTCAAGATTCCAGAAGTTAGTTTCAGGGTCACAAAGATAAAAGGATGTGCGGTGTCTCTGAAACGTTTACCGTGGTAGAAAGTCTAATAATTTTGAGTTATACTTACCAGAGAATGGAATTTGACAAAAAAGATCATTAAGCGTAAAATCCGATAAGTGCTGAAATGAGAAGAATGACACGGGTTTGTGGATCTTGTCCAAAAACTATGCAACTTTATTAAATAACCATAAGTTATAAGATACAGTTGCAGCCTTCTACAGTGCAGTTAGGTTTTCGTCATGTTTCTTAAGCCTGTAAATACATAAAACAAATTGACGAAAGAACGAGAAGAGGGGAAACCACAAGAGTTAAGGCTCAGGGGGATAGTCACCACTTCATGCATTTAAATGTGCAACTAACATAAAATATACTTTACCTTAGCTTAGCTTACGTGTACAATATACTCCGGCTCAACCTGAATAAACATGTCTTGTTGCCAGCTGGTGTTGAATACACAATGTTGTGTGTTGGCGTGTGTAGGTAACGTATTGTGGAAGATTAAGGTCCCAATATAAAAATAATATCTTTTGGAAATTTATAAGTTTGTATCAGTAAACGTGCAAGGTATTTCATTAGCTAGCCTAACAGGAGCATGTTTAGAGGGGTATGAAAGGTAATTCTATAATTCTAAATGTAATTTCTCAGATTTATATTATACAAAACTGACTACACAACGAAATGTAGTTCAATAGGACTTATACCATCTCTGACTTATAACAATGCAGTTTTAGCATGTATTAACCTAAGACAGAACTGTAAAAGTTATGATACAATAATTAAAAATAACCTTAAAAATATTTAATTCAAAAATCGTTTTATAGCGTACAAGAATTTTAGATAGCTAATTGAAAATTATTTAAATTTTACTTTCCTTCCAAGGTCTAACCAGTGGTCGTAGGATTTTGTTGTTAACATTGTTTGGTTTTTGTTGTTTCTTTTAACTTTTTTGTTTCTTTTTTTCTTGTCATAGAAACAATTTATATTGTAAAAATGTGACAATAAACATATTATTATTATTATGAAGATCAAGATAGTAATCTATCCAATTTGGTTTAAATCCATAAAATTTTACTTTAGAACTCTATGTCTGTTTTATGGCCTTATTAGATAATTTACTCAACTCATTAAGTCTGATTCGTTTACACTTAATTATAGGGCAGGTTTATAGTTTTAGCTGTCATTGGGTTTATGAGAATGCTGTGCAGTAGCTGTAAAAAATATATATATATATAATATAATTATGCACCATAAAAACAACTATAAAGTTACATTTAAAATTAATTGAGCTGCCCAATAATGTAATGAGTTTATATTTGCCTATAGCTTTTTTTATAATAATGGTTATATTACAGAGAACATATGAATAAAAGCTTTAGGCAAATAGAAATGTTTTTATTGGACACCTTGGTTATTTTTAAATTTAACTTTTCCTAATGTTATCAGCCTTAGAAAAATATAAAGTAAACTATCTTATTAGGTTTTTCATTTGTAGTTAAGTGGACCCATAAACAGACTAATACGTAAATAGACTAAACACTGATTTGAAAATCAATTGAGACACTGGCAAATTAATCTTCATCCACTGAGAACAAGAAATCTGTTCAAACAACAACAAGAAAGAGTCAAACAAATTGCAGGAAAAGTTAGAACCCAAGTTTCCTTGCGGTTGTTTTCACTGAGAGTGTTAAGCAGAAACGTGATTCTCTTCTGATTAACACTTCAACACGCAACTGTCCGGTACAAGTGGGGGTGCTTTCAACGTGTGTGTTATAATATTTAATATGTATTTGTTATTGTAAAATTTACATTGTGTTGATAAGTAAATTATGCTAAGGGCGCAGGTAATTTGGAAATGATAAAAATTGTGGTACGATTGTAAGCAGTAAATTAATTTAAATTTAAAATAGCTTTGAAAAAATACAATATACTTGAAGGATGAGCTCAAATATTGGATATTAAAAATGAATTAAAAATGTTTAATATTGGCTTATTTGATGGTTAAATTTATTCCTTTACAATATACTTATTTAAAATTAAACTTAATTTGAGCTTCACATTTAATGTATATTATATTGTTGAATTCAACCACCCAATAAATTATCGATTTAAAAAGTATTGCTTTTATTTTCATTTGAATGGGGTAAAACTAGTTTTTAAACAAATATTACCTAGTTGTAAGGTATAACATGTGAAATAATTCGATTTTATGCGAACTTTTATGGATATACCACTATAAATGAAAACAAGATGTTTGAAGACGGTTCGTCTGAACTATGTCATACATCATCAGTTTAAATTTAAAATTAGTGTAGAAGGATGAAAATTGTATAAAGAGGTTAAAAAGTGTATTAAACTATTATACTTTTCAACCACTTAATACAATTTTATTCTTTCTTCAATTTTAAAACTAAACTGATGATGTTTGATATAGCTTAGACGAAACGTCTTGAAACATCTTGTTTTCATTTATAGTGGTACATCCATAAAACTGTTCGCATAAATGTGTCACCACTTAGCCTTTGTCTAAAAATAATTCGATTTTAGTTAGAAAAGATAAATGACCGCTTATTTAGCTTATAATAGTTCTTCAGATATTGATTTACGTGCTAATATGTAAGCACACAAATTTAGTCCACTTTTCTAACCACATTTTCCCAAGCAAAAAATATTGTTTTCAAAATCTACATGCTAAAAGTTTTTGAGATCTGGAAAACGTTAAACATTTCCTTGAAGGTTTAAGTGAAACCTCGATTTGGAAATCTAGTACCTTTTGATGATTATTTTTTAAGATGAAACGATCATTCTGACCAAGTATCCTATACAGACGTTCCACAACGTAAATGAGAACAGATTATACCAAAATCAGCTGTGATATTGTTTGGAAAAGCTTTGCAAGGAGAAGACAGCTGATTGAATGTTGCACAGACTTATCTAATTTGGGAATTCCATAGTAAATATTTATCAATCTAGATTGCTAGGTGTTAACTGGTGGCACTTCTACTCTTATAACATCGTCTATCATAATTGTAGATAAACATTCATTGTATTGTTTAGAATAATGGTTTCAATTACAATGAATACAGTTTGACATTGGCATTGATTGATTAGTTAATGGTTTGAAACATGTAACTAAATAATTTGTATGTTGTGCATTTTTAATTTTGTTGAATCGTTTATTTACATTCCTATTTGATGAATTAGTACCCGATATTTGTTTATGTTGGGGTTGTTTTAGGCTAAACAACTATTTGAAAAGGACACTTAAATAACGAAACATGGATGAGTTCAGATACTGTGTACTGTATTGTTTTATTGCATGCAAATAATAAGGTGTTGTCTTTCTTAGTTACATATTTATTTACAATATAGCTGAATTTATACTCATATTATACTCAACACAACTAGTTAATCACCAATGGCCCCTAACTATTAAAATATGTACAGTTCCTTATTTCAATATTCACACTCCATAGCTTATTCACAGTCCGGCACGAAGTTCCTTCACAAGCTTGTCCTCCTGGTAGCTCTCCCAGGTCGGTAGTGGCGCTGACGATCCGTTGATTTTGGCTTGCGCATGTTAACAAAGATACCACGTAGTTTACGGAGACCGAAACTGTTCGCGAAACAGGGATGTGACCTTGTATGTCCCTACAGCACTAGTCGTTTACACGGAACGTGCCCCTGATTTTCACACGATGTACGGAACTGACTGACTTTCCGGGCCCTGAGGAGTTTACCTTAGCATCGAGAATCTTCAACTTCTAGAAGGTCTTCAACAGAGAGCAGATAAATGACATGTCTGAAGGCTCTTTATAGCCGCAAAGTACATTCCTTCAAAAAAAATAATTTTAAATGTTAAACGTTGAATTTGCGAATAAGTCAATGAAGTCACCATTCTTGTATCAGAACAATACATCACTAAACATCACTTTCTAAAAGTATTTTATTAAATTGTAGAAGTGTAACAATTTAAGAAGAACAAACCCAAAACACAGCGGCTCTTTTCACCAATCGTCGATAGAAACGTCATAGCATACAACTGTAACATTTCATGTTGATCGTCATTGTTTATGGATCTTCAAATGGCCAGTGTCCAATAAAAGGCCAAGAAGGTCTGAAGGAGGGATGTGATTGTTTTCGCAAGAAGGACGTGGATTTATTTAGCACCAAGTGTTTGTCCAAGGGTGAGAACTCACAGCCCTTACATTAAACATCGACCCTCTTTGTAGACTGGGTAAATAGCATTTTCAATAGAACAGTATACCTTTAAGAAAATAACTTTTACCGGTAGACGAGATTTTTAAATTAGTTTCAATTCATTCGACAAAGAACTAATTTTGTCTTATGATTAATTAAAAAGACAAAAATATAATCTAAATGAAATTGGATTTTAATGAGAAAACATAAGGCAATGAGTAGAGGAATAAATCAACAAATCGAAATGCCTCAACGAACATGTAAAAGGATATGCTTGAGTGGCTGAAAAGTGTTTTAAATATTCATAAGAATAAAATCTTAAATCTAATCAGTCAAAATAAAAACTGGAAAAACGAAAACGGCTGTAAGAGACAGATTTGGTTCTTATCTACTCTTAGCAGAAAATTTAATATTTGGGAAATATAATGAATTTAGCTGAGTGGGAGCCCCGGAAAGGCTTGACTACCATAAACTGCAGGTTTAACACATCACATAGCTTCCTTTGAAGATTTTTACTTACAATAATAACGCATTTCTGAGTTAATATTAATAGTTGCTTCAATTAAAAAAAGTAGTTTTAACCATAAACCATTTGTTTTACCTCTTATTAGAAAATTCTTTGTTTCCCATACCCAATCGCTCCGTACCCACTATTAAACAGAAATGTAATAGAAGTTTGAAACGTTTTTGGCGGTAAAACTATTACAATCTGGCCTTTCTCAGTTCATTTCTGTTAGAAGCTAAAGCAAATATTATTGAGAAGGCGTAAATCTTCGAAAGGTTTAGCTTTATTGAATATTCTAAACCAACCAGAACCTGTATTTGGTATCACATTTTTAGGCTATTAAACTGACGTAACCGTTCCATAAGTCTAAACAGTTATTTCTCCTCGTGTATGTAAACATATACTGCTGAGATAACACATATGTTTATTCAGGTTGAGCCGGAGTATATTGTACACGTAAGCTAAGCTAAGGTAAAGTATATTTTATGTTAGTTGCACATTTAAATGCATGAAGTGGTGACTATCCCCCTGAGCCTTAACTCTCCAGACTCTTACACACGTAACTTTTCACAATCCCAAGCTCGTCTGATTGTCGTTGGTTATTTCACCAAGGTGGTTGTTTCACAGCTTTATTAATTTTTAACTTTTTCTACCAAAATTTATACATTTTTTGGGTTTAAAACTGAATTACGAACAGATTTTTGTTAATCCTCCTAAAGATTGAATGAAAATTACTAATTTTGTGATATTGAAAGTGTATTTTGTTATACTGTGAAAACAAATTGTATTTTACCTGTTATCTGTACACGAAAAAGGAAATTTTAAGATAAGCATACATAAACTAATTTTCATCGGTCTTTTGTTGAGATACCATAAATTGATGAACACTACAATAAAATGTAGTAAATATGTTTATGTTGCCGCAGCTTTACTTTAGTGGTCTTTAGTCCAAAATCGTACATTGGTATTTTTACCCTCATCTGTTATTAGAACAAGAGTAATTTTATTTATCAAAGCATAGAAATCACAATATTTTCATAAAACATTCATAAAATCCAAACTTTTGAAATATTTAATTCGAAAGTAAGGAAGCTACAACAAGGAACATTTAAACCTTTCATTTCATATTTTATTATGATCTACCATAACGACTGTCATAGTTCTAAAGGTTCATTGCTTATCATGAGGCTAGTAAGTTATATAAGGAAATTAATTCTGTCATATTTATGAACTTAAGGTAGTGTATGCAATCAAGTGTGTTGAACTCGAAGCTAGTGGAAGAAAGTAACGTCTAAGAATGGAACGTTTGGTTGAGTAACAGCCAACAGGTAGGTAAGTGGTAGTGTGGCAGGTTATTGTGCCACTAATGGTGTGAGCAGATGCTTGTTCCCACATCTACTGTTGAGACCCTTCACTGCTATACTGTAAGCCTTTGCAGCAGCCATAGTCTCGGTCCACTAATCCACACGGGGAGAGTGATGAGTGAATTAAATCTTAGTCACCTTAGCTTCCGATCAGTGGGTGTTTAAAATATGTAAGTACCAGACGTTTCGATAGTTTTGCATTTTGACATGTGGAAACAATGTCTCAGCGAGTTTACTGTTGATGCTCCATAGCTAAATGAGCAAAATTTCTTACTTATAGTAAATAGCCAATAGATGGGGTCTCCTGAAAGCCTTAGTTAGTAGAGAGATGAGAGAATTGTTTAAAATCTTGATGTTCTAAAGGTTAGGTTAAAACACTTGCTGAAACAATTCATGGACTTAATTAATATTAGACATTAATCATAGTCCAAGATCCCATAAAGGTGTATCCATCCATCAAAATATGAATTAAAAAATGTTGACGATTGATGCTTGGACAAATAATTGCCACAGGTGTATGTCTAGTAAGCAAATCCTGACCAGGATGTATTTAAATCGTTACAAATCGTCAAATATTAGTCCATACATTCCTTACGGAGCACAGTGGTATAATAACGTATAATTTAATTATCGTACGAGTACATGCAAACACTATAGCTGGCAATTCGGTGCCTTATTACTCCACATGCCTGTGAGAATTAACAGTTGTTCATGATTAAAAGTAACCCTGGGCTGAATTTACTAGGCAGATTTTACATATTCTTCAACAGAAAAAAAAACATGAAGGTAGAAATTCTATAGTATATTTTCTTCTTAGAATATCAAGGAATTTGTTTTAATTTGATCTATAATCGTTGTTTTTATCATTTTAAAATTAAAAACTACTAGATAGTGCTAAATGTGTATTGCTATTTAAAAGTTTCCTCACGCAGTATACAGAAAGGAAAACATACAAGATTTTAGTTTTACCATAAGACCTCCTAATATTTCCATACAGTATTAACTTTTAAAACATCTGTGCAACACCTCGTCAGTAAGATAAATGCAGTAGTTTTTGATTCTTCTATTGGTGTCTTGACAGATAGGTATGTGCAATATACACTATGCTTTAAAATTATAGGAAGTATTAAAGTGATATTTGTTGAACGATTGGGTGCCCGAAAGGTTAGCCTTATAGCCCCATAACTGCCAAAATGTCCCCATAGCCTGGGAAAATGGCGTGTATATGGTATCCATACACATATCATTTACATTCTTACATCAGTAAAATATATGCTTCCTTTTTGAATTAGGTTAAAAGTAATACTTGTTTTATGATGAAGACACTAAATGAGAATCATCAGGTAATGTGAGTATCCTGTGTGAGTAATGGGAGTTTTTGCCCTCAGACAAACACTTGAAAGAGAATAAATCCTCTCCCTAGAAAAACAATCCATTTCAGCTCTGTCTTTCTTCACTGTCGTCTTTTATTGTACAGTTGAATTGGTCTTGTAACACATTTCGTATCTGATCCAACAACATAAAAGCAATTCATAACTTAATTATTTTTAAATGGTTTCAACTTGTTTTGATTATTAATCAAAATGTCAAATGAAGTACTAAGTAGTAGTACTACCACTTCTGCATACTTTGCATAGTTTAAACATTTTATAGGTTTTGAATAACAGGAAAGTATGCATCAAGATGTGTAAAATATGTAAGTAAAATATATAAATAAACTTCTTTCAATAGCGTTATGTTGTGAATATGTACTCACTACTGAATCATTAATGACACATAAATTATAAAGCAAAGTTTTGTTATCCATAAAATAATAATCAATAAAAGAATATCCGAAATTCAGCTGGAAACAACAATTATTTATTGTTTCTACGTGTTAATCTTCAAGTTAATAATCTACGGTTTAATAATCTTTAAGAGACAATATTGACTGTGTTTTCTGGACAATTTCAAAAACGAGATTAAATACAAGAGTGAATGCAACTTCACTGTCGAGCGCAGATGAGGTTTGCTGTGTAACAAATTGTCCGGCAGATGAAAACTAATGTCTGAGGTCTGTTGTCCATCTCTCCTCTCTCCTCGCCCGAGAATGTGTCTTCTCTTCCCACAGTCGTGTCTATCCTCAGGGCAGAGACAGATTGTGCTTTCAGTCCGTCTTCATTTACGTCGCTGTGGAAAGTGTGAATCCAGGGGTGGTGAGTCAAATTGGGTTTAACAAGCGTAACATTCGAGTAGTTGTTTGATGTGATAATTATTCGGAATGTGCCATTAAATTTTGATATTAATACTTTCCTAACGCCCATGAGTTGGTAATAGTTTCAGTATTGACTAAGAAATTGCCAGGACTCTAAATTCTAGTTATTCTTTGCTACGGCACCGAGAATTGGTAACCGCGCAGCAGGCCATTACTTGATTCTTATAGTTTTACAGTGGTATAAATAAATGGTTAAAAGGGCACAGGCACTCATTCAATAGTTTGACTGATATTTTTCTAGGTATATTAAAACATGATTGCGTGTAAAAACACGAAATCTAACCTTCCATCATATTAGGTGTATGTTTTCCATTCTTCTACAAGTAAATACTAGTAGTAAACTTAACAAACAATACAGTTTTATTATCATGTATATAGGTTTACAGATTGGGATCATCAAAGTGTATTTTCGGAACATTAAATTATTTTGATCTCCGTTTGAAACGAAATTGTTCAAATCTGTAATTAAAAGATATAGTTTTAAAGGGTGAAACAATTCTATGATGAAAGTTTTACCTTTGTTTTGTCACGACACAATAAAAGCTTATCATTAAAGTTAGCATACAAAAACTTTACAAACGCAAATCAATAAGGATAAAAAGACCTGTAAAAGCTCAAAATTAAACTGTGTGTAAAACACATGTTAGATCTTAGTTTGTATACACGCTAAACAGCTAACTTATTAATAAAGAAATTTGAAGACAAAAATGTGTGAACCGAACCGGGACTCGAACCCGGGTCTCCCACTTGATGGTGTGGTTGTCAACATCCTGGCAAGTGAGAGACCCGGGTTCAAGTCCCGGTTCGGTCCAAATATCTTGTCTTCAAATTCCTTTAGTAATAAATTAGCTATTTAGCGTGTATACAAATAAAGATCTATAATTAGTCAATTTGTCGTAGTATGTACATTCTGTTTTTAATATTTCCATCTTGTTGATTTAAAATTCACTATTGTTTGTATAAGTCACATGTTTCGGATAAACATTCAGATTTAAATACTTCTCTAAATTTGAAGGCATAAATAGTTGGGCCGGATGGTGTAGTGGTCAGCATCACCCGGCAAGTGAGAGACCCGGGTTCGAGTCCCGGTTCGGTCCACACATTTTTGTCTTCAAATTTCTTTAGTAATAAAACACATGCTCCATATTCAATATACAGTTTGTTGAATATTTTTATTGCTTTAATCTACACAAATACAAGACTACAGACTGTGACTACTTGGTATTGCTGGTTATCCAGTCTCGGAAGAAGCCAATGTCCATGTAGATGCCAGGGTAGTGGTCGTCAGCACAGCCATAGCTTCCAGCGAAAATCCCCACCAGAGTGCAGGATGTGTCACACTCCGCTACAGGGTCACCGAAATCCGACTGTAAACATGGGACTATGTGAACAAAGTATTTAATTATTTATATATAGTCATTTTTCGATACAATTCTAAACCCCTTAGTAATCTATATCTAAAACTTACTATTTTATACAAAAGAAGTTCATAGAGTAAAATGTATGGTCCATGAGATAATTGTTTTAGTTGTGTTTCTAAACAAAACCATGTTATTAGCCAATCTAATATCTGTTGGGTTTATGTTGTAGAATACTTCCCCTGCCTGATGTGGAAGATTGTTAACTATTTCAAGACAATGAGATTCAGAATGCACTATATTCCCATTGCAAATTTCATACTTACGAAAAGGCGAATCATCATAATTTCATATTGAAATTAAAAGTCAACGTTTCAAATATGAGCAAAATTACCAGTATTTAGTGCACGTTATTTGTACGGTTAATTTGTATCATAAGGTATTTAGTAATATAATAATAAAATAAATACCCTTAAAACATAAAACCATAAACAATAAATAAAGTTAATAAACAGTTAGGCCTTAATAGCCCTTTCTTCCACTTAACCTTAATTAAGTGATGAAACTTAATACCGATAATCTCTGAAGGTTTCAGAAATATTCCACACTATCCAATTTTAAATAGAACTTGTTGCAAAATACTAAGCAAAATATCCTAAATCGAATTTGCTGCTTATAGTTCTTAAAAGCAGATAAAAGGCCTGGTAGTTTTCATGGTTTCATGGAGCAAAACAGCTGAATAGCTACACGACACGACAGTACACGATAGTAATTATTAAAAGGGAGCGTTTTCAACAAACAATCTATGGTCTTGACGTGATGTACCCAGTCTAAACAGTATAGTTAATGTTTTATCAGAATAATGGTTGAGTAAAGTTCATTTATTTAGTACTGACCCAGCAAGGACCAACTCCTGGAGAGAAGCCACAGAGTTCCCCTTCAGACAGTTCATTCCCATACCAACTCAGGTCACATGACTTGTAGTCAAACATCTGTAGGTTGGCTACTTGCATTTGGGAATTGGCAACACCCTGCAAACCACATTGTAGCATTGTACACAATCAACTTCTAGAAGACAAACAATTTGGAGTTGCGTTTAAGAGCGTATAAATAGTAAAACTAGCCTATGTAATAAATTCACAAACAAAACCGAGTTTTTTAGAATTTGGCGATAAGATGGTGCAGATGGATTCATTATTAGAGTTTTATTTGGCACTCATCTGCTAAATTATAAAACTCAATTTTCAAAGAAAAGAACGTATAATATTTCAAGTATTGAAATACTCTTCATGAGAGTTTTTTATTTAATTCTCTAATGGGTACGTATCATTATAATACAGAAGTAGAAGATGTAGTGTAAGTGTCACATAGGCTGGAAAACTTTTGTCGTGAAGACTTCTTACGTCCATTAGTAATGAGTCCGACTGGTGTATCCCCTAACTACGATTACTACATTGTTATGTTAGTTTATATTACCAAATAAATTATTTTTGTAGACCTGTTGTGCTTACAGGTTTGTTCAAAACATTTTGTTTCTGACTCAACTTTGAGTTTTAAGCCTTTTTCCTTCGGGTATTAAAGGAAAACGCTAAAGGAGCCTTCAACGTGTCAAACTATTTTTTTCCACTACACCATTTCATACGACTTTACCCACCTTAAACCCCTTCTCCTGGGGTCAGTCCTACAGTTGGATATCGGTTATATCTTTTTTATGCCCGATGAAACATGTTTAAAAGTATAATCCTTATGCAAATAACGGCCATTTGTGAAATATTTTATCCGAACTAATTTTTTTCTTAGGCTCATCCGTTCTACAGAGTGTAGTCGTGACTTCAAAACTACTGCGTCATGTTCAAAAGCTATTTCACCCGTATTTGTTTTTTAAAAGCTTTACTTACAACTAAATTCAAAATAAACAATAATTAAAATTAAATAATAAATATTTAAATTATAAATCAATGATAATTTAAAATAAACCCACGTATCTTACCGTCAACTTATGAGTGGCTCCAAACCCAGTGACGACGGCAGGACTGGACCCGTTGTACTCAGCGCTGGCCATAGGTATCACCTGACCAACCTTGACATTGATAGGAGCACCCAGCTTCAGCAGACTCAGGTCGTAGGTCCAGTTGCCGTAGTAGTTGGGGTGTTCAATCTTCTTAGTGACTTTGTACAAACCACCCCCGCTGGTGGGGTCGTTGCTCCCTGCGCGTACCTTCAGGGTAGATGGCTGAAACCTGTAGTCACAACACTCAGCTGAGAATAGAGGGATAAACGGAATTTAAGATAAATACCAGGTTTATAATTTGTACGTGTAATACTAGTCTTACTCTTTGAATTAGCGTATAGTATTTCACTTCGATTGACATATGTCACTGATGTGTAAGTCCAAATCAGCCAAATTGTCTGTTATGATGTCCATCCTACTCATGTATACGTCGCCCAAATTCATAAAACTAACATTCAGTTTTGGCCTATAACCAGTTTTCTAAATTGTTGTAAGTCATTTTGACTCATTTGTTAGGAAAACCTGATTAACTCATCAAAACTGTAAGGAATTTCGTTTTCATTGACTGTGCATGAATAGGTTCTTTTGTTTTCTCTGTGATAGTTGGTCAGTCTGATTTACGGCTGTGATTGGTCATCCACTGCGCCAAGTCGGCCAATGGATGCTGTATGGGAGCTGGGTAAAGGTAGCCGCCGAGGCAGTCAGTAAGTGTGTAGTGGTCACAACGCTCTTGATTTTACCGTTGTTTTTTCATTTCAGTTTACTAGTTCAATACAGTTTAATACATATAAATAAAACTAAGATTATTTTGTAGTGGGTGACTGTCAGCTTGTCCTGATTACTTCTAGGCTAGCTCATTTTCTAAAGTTTTAGTGATTTTATTTTTTATAAAGCAATACACCAATTTCCAAAATTAAAAAGCAATTTTGAGAACTAACGCAGTAGATATTTCTGTTTATACTTAGTTGACACTAATGTTATGTTTTAGGCTACTTTTTATCTGAAGATGGGGTCAGATTCCAGATCCTGAAACGTTGTGTACTTTTGTTCTCTTAAGAACGATGGAAAAAGTCCGTAACAATATTTAAAACTCAGTTCATAGACAACTGTAACCTAATAGTCTATGGCTATCAATAATCTGAACATAATTTAAATATATTTGTTGGCTTTGTATTTTTTTAAACCTTCTATAGACACACTATCAAGAAAAATGTGTTATAAACCTCCATCGATATCGATATAAAGTAAGTATTAAGTAAAGTAATTGAAAATACGCTATAGAAGACCGATTCATATGGGACTCTTGTTCACTGAGCTTTAAATAAAAGAAATAATTTTGAAGACACAATAAACCAATAGAAATGTTTCAGATTGTGAGGCCTTTCTTTCACTGAGTTTTTTGAACTCAGTCAGCATCAACCCCTGCAACGTATGAAGATTTGTCAAAAGAGAACACAGTCTATTAAAAATGACAAGCTGTAAAAATAAACAAATGACGAACCTACATTCATCAATTACGAAAATGAAAGTTAGCTGTAAATTGTCTTGAGCTTCTAAAACTATAAATTCAATTGTATGATGTACGCAAAACAACTACCCCTTAGCGGTAAATGATCTCCGATACCATATTCTTAAAGGGAGCTTAAGCTTAAAACGTTCTTATATATAACTAGCCTACAATATTTAACTGTGTTTTACATTTTTCAATTATACCATCAAAGCCTTTTTAGACTAAAGATAAAAATACGCTTGGCAAACAGCCTTAAACACAAAGAATTTGAAGTAACCGTTGTAACGTTGATCACAAATCGATTGTATCGTGTAAAAGGTGGGGAATGTTTACCCGTTGGTGTTGTAGGCCGCTGTCAAAACCCATTGTTTGGCCACGATGACACCTCCGCCGAGCAGCTTGTTGTTTCTCAACACAGCCACCTAAAACAACAAGTGTCATGTCTTGTACACTCTACGGTATCATGTATGGGTTGACTTGATTATTGTCTTAGAATAAACAGAATCCACAGTAATGTTCCTTGATCAAAGAATTTCACGATAATTATGGGTAAGCTGGTCTGAAAACGTTTCGTTGGATACTCAGCAGCCATATAACCATTAAAAAACTTGGTATTTGATTTTAAAATAGACACATTCGTATGCAGTGCAGTTGAATTTGATTTCGTTCATTACAAAAAAGGTTAGAGCTGTAAAAGAATATAACTTAATATGAAGGAGTAATAAAAATAACTAAACTTTTTACGTATCACGTTTTGATTTGACGCCAGTCTAACGATAACGAAAACGGTATTCAGCTAAGATTACTTACGTAGAAATGGAGAAATCACTACCACGTGCGATGGGTGAAATAATAATTCTACCTGAGCAAACTTAATGAAAACCTTATCTTGGTTCACGTTTTTGTGAATAGCTGTGTATTTGTGCTCTACAACGAAAGATCTGTTATAACACTGCTCGTGAGAGTCCAAGAAAACAGCTCACTTTGAGTTCGCGTCATTTAGCCTAAATTACAAACAGTACACAGACACGTTATTTTCCACGTAAGGTCCAGTACGCTCAACCAGACGACACATTTTCAATTGGCATTTAATTGTTTAGCAATTTTGAATGAAAGTAATACAAAACCTGCCAAACAAACAGAACATGTCTAATTTGTCATTTTTGGAAATCTTTCTGATTACAAGGACGAAATATACTAAAATAATTCCTCAGCAATGTAGAGACAACAATTTTATTAATCTAAATAGATTTAAAATGATAGCACTCACCGTGTAAGGGTAATTAGTTATATCTGTGTAGTTGGGATTGATTAGGTGAAGACCACGCTGTCGTCCGTATCGAACTCTTCCCTTCTCATTATGGGCATTTCCTGGAAATGCAACTATTTAGATGACAAACTTTGGGAAGGACTTGATGAAAACATGGTACAAACAAGATCAAATTGCTGAAATGCAGTGAATATATCACACAAATATAAATTCCAACGCAATATTTGAAACGTAATTCATACAAAGCGTTTTAGAAACTGTACCTTCTTAATAATTTTGAACAGGAATTTATAGAAAGCAGGCATATTTTGTCGCCATACAATGTAGTGCTGGTGTGTTGATTTTATTTGTTAAAAAACTTATTGACTCACGCTGTCCAGATAGTATGTTAAAAGAGTAACGAGGAGGATAATAAGATATAAAGGACATTGAGAAAATTAGTACTAGTATCATTAAAGCGTGTTATTGTTAATGTGTGGATTCTCACATCTATCGAGGTTATAAGCAACGAATCAAAACACAATTTGACAACTTTACAAAACAGTTAGTAAAATGAAATTAAATAAAATCACATACTTTGAAATCATCAATTTTATAGGAAAACGAAGTAAAAAAGGTCTTACCCAGGCACGCGAGGTTTAGCAGAACTACAGCAAAAATATCTGCTCTCATTTCTTCTGCAATAATTTAACAATACATTATGAACTAACACAAACAACTTCACAATGACTTATGACAGAGGAAGATATATATTTCATGGAATGTTGCTTTTGCAATATAAGTACAACACTCTTATCTGTTTGAGAAGAGTTCCAAATCAATATAATTGCGTGTAACTCAGATAAGCACTTTCAATTAATGTTTGTAGTTGTTCAATTATTGATTTGTAAAATCCATTACACGGTCACACCTTACCCGAGTGTGTTGAAATCAATCACTAAACGTAAACAAGCAATGATAACGTGTAAGTAAACTTGTCTGAGAATCATCTTGACTTCTGATTCACTGGTATGACAAGTCAATTTATGATTACGATTAAACACAGTCATGTATACATGTTTACATCAATAACACATTTTAATTATCAGGAAAACTAACAAAATTGTTTCACATATCAATACGGAGATCTAACGAAAAGATAACTTACGAAATTATTTTACAATATGAAAGGAGATCCTTTTTTAATTAGTTGATCCTGTTTGTTAAACACTATTTAATTGCTGATAAAAGTGAAGTTGAAAGTAATAACAACAAAAAATAAGAGGAAATTGACACTTTTGGGTAATTGCTCTGAAAAAAAAGCAATTAGAATAGTTGGTAAGTTAAAGTTTGAAGAATCCTACAGGGAACATTTCAAATTCCTATCCATATTGCGTTTATCTTCTCTGTACTTTTTGGAAATGTAGTTGTTTTTAGGGCTAAGTGTACTATTGTCGAGAACAAAAATCAATACAATACAAGGAATCAAAATTGTATCCCACCAAACTACCATAGGCTTCAACTGTACGATAAACTTCCTGCTGAAGCCGGTAGAAAATTATATAATAAACTTCCCGACAATGTTAAAAGTTACTGTACGACAAAATTCAAAACCAACCTTAAAAACTACCTGGCTGAAAATTCGTTTCATAGTATTGCGGAATTCATGAATATTTAAAACTCAACTACTACTATTATTTAATTACGATTCGATGTCTTACTTGTGGTATATACCGTAGTATATTTTCATTATCGTCAAAACAGTTTTGCTGTACAAGTTTTGACATTAAACGTATTGTTATGGTTTAATAGTGTTACAATGATGTGTGATATATTAAAAAAACAAGTTGTATACAAACGAATGTGACGTTCCTTTTGTTTTAAACTGAATCGAAATTTTTAGAATAGCTATTCAAACAAATAGAAATTTTCTGTACTATATTTTTATTTGAGGTGCAGTAGCGTCAGGATTGTTTCTAAATGTCAAATAACTAAGAAAACAGTTACCACGCGTAATTGTACATAGTTCTTGAAATATACAAGAACTCATGAGTATTTGTTATTCCAAACCTATTTTCAAATAAGATTCGCTACAAGATTTATCTGACCGAAATACGATTTGAGAAATGCAATAACCTGTCGACGGAGTTGCGCTCGGAATACGAATCTCAGGCATTCACAGTTCACAATCTGCAGGGATGAAACATATTGAATTTTTAGATTGCTACAAGATACTTTACCACCTCTCACCCCTCAGCTTTCGTACAATATGTGTTCCACATAACGTATACATCAAGTTGATATGTTTCCAGATGACATTAAACCACTGTACACTTAGTTTAGACAGTCGAATTACTGTACTAGCCTAACATACCCAAGTTATGCCGTTAGGGTTGGAAACGAAATAATGATAACAAGGGTTTAAATAGGTAAATTTTTTATGGTAAAATTAGTTTGTTTTATAGAACAGTACACAAAGCGTTATGTATGTGAAGTTGTGTTTCGAAATGGCACAGTTCTATTTGTATTAAAAGTAGTTAAACTATTTATTTCCACGCCCATAGTGAAATTCACAATTTAAACCAGTTTGATTTTTGCATTAAATTTGCGAGCTAGACTACAAGTGTTGTGTTTCGGTTCTTATCTTTGACCTTGCCAATACGTTTGAAATGAGTGTTTATATTTTTATGATTACATGTTTCTTTCAATGACTTTGTGGCTTTCATTTTGTTTGTGTGCTTTGAAATTGTGTACTAGCAGACGAGAAATAGTCTGGACTAATCAAACTTATACTTAAATTGTATCTTTTATACTTAACTTTAATACAATTCAAACGGTAATTTACAGAGCCGTTTGAATGTTGTACCTATAAAAAGTAATTGTTGAGATTATTTCATTTTGATTCCTACGTTGGTTTTTAACGTTGATTAGGCTGGGGAAAACTTATACATGGTTAATCAGTGTCAAGTATTTGACCGTCTGCATTGATTTCAACCGTGTGCATTTTCTTGTTTTGTTTATTAAGATTATCTTAAAAACATTTCCAGTCTTGAAATCACCTTACATCGTATTGCCATATTAAATACAAGTAATCATATAACACGTTTTCCTTACGACATGTCAGTTAGTAGCTATAGTAAACCTGTCTAACCACTTATCGACTTTCACGACATTTAATATCGGCAGTTTGAAGTGCTGCTATCTATTGGCAAAGTTTGGTAACATGTGGACAAAAGATGACGCCTCTTGTGGAACCACTTATAAGTTGAGAAGTGTCCTTAGCCAAACTGTGTCTCTATAGCTGGAGTCATAGCTCTTCCAACTTGACAAGACAAATACGTCTACAGTGACTTGTTAACACAAATACGTGCTTGTTAACAAGCAAATTTACCGGAGGTAGACAATAGTGATTAAATACTCGTATGTTAATCTCTGAATGTATGTAACATACTATCATAACTTGTGCTATTGATAATACCTGCTTTTAATATTGTATTACCTCTAAGTTTGTGACTCGAAAATACGTAAACAGGCATTATTTCTCTCATATTTGGACAGTAAAAAAAACTTTCTGGAAACACTTTTCCAGAAATGTATGACTATTTTTCTTGTTATCCATTGCTACTATATTTTTTATCACTGTTTGAAATCGATCAATCAAAACTGTTTTGGAAAATCAATACTACTTTACCGTGGTGGATTACTAACGTTGTTATGCTGATACAGATGGGATCAAATTTGTTTCGGTAGACCCTCTTCAGTGCAGTGTTGCTCCTTGTATTACAGTGTTCTAAAAAAACTAAGTTACTTGTATTTAAAATATTGTTAGCTTTTTGATACCTTTAGGTCTAGTTTTTCCTGTTATATTAATTTTGTAGGAGGAAAATTACTGTATGCTCGTTTATTTTGAAAATGCTCGTGAAATAGTAGAACCTAGATTCTTGCAATGATCACTATTTTTACACCTCTTCAAACTCTTTACCATGCACCATACAAATTGATTTAAAATACAAGCTGGGTTTAAAAGTTAGCATGTTAGGTGATTGCAAAGGGCAGTTTAACGCGAAGAATAAAACATTAGTGTACAGAGGTAGAACGTGAAACGAGCCAAACCAAATAGCAGATCTGGGCATTGATACAGCTTTCAATTAAAACTGAGCCCATTCATTCAAACGATAACCGGCTGACCCATTGCTGTTTCAAACAAGTCAGTCATTGTTTCAGTTTCAAGCTTCGGTGTTTTCAATTGTTTTTATCAGCATGAAAACATACTGGAACCACGTTGAGTGTTCTTTGAAACAAAAGGGAATGTTTATTATCTTTATTAATGTAAGTAACAATGTCTAAATGTAATTTATAACAATTTCAGCTTTCTATTAGGGAACAATTTAATTTAAATGATCTGTCAGCTTTAGTTAAGTTAACTTAAGTTTCTATACAATTACAAACAATGTTCGTGACTGTACTTTTATTTTTATTCTCAATGATATTTTCTTTTTTAATTCAAGTTCGATCATGCAAGGTTCAATGACGTGGTGATATGTTTTAAATCATTTAGCCTTTAAGGATATCAACTAAACAGCTGTAACGTTGAAAGCGAGTTAATGGGAAATAATGCTCCTCGTATTACTTTTACATTAATCGTTTGTTACTTTGCATTAGTTTTACTGAGGAATATTTTCGACTATGAAAATAATACTCCTTAGTAAAAAAGAACACTTCTTCAATGAAAAGACAGATGAGTTGTAAAAATACAGACTGTCAACAAATCAGTTTGAACGTATTGATGGCTGGCTGGAAGATAAATGATGAAGTTGAAGGGATAAAATGTTTGACAGCAAAACGTCAAACTTAAGTCTTCCAGTCGATGCTTCAGGTTTGACAGCCTATCCACTTTTGTCGGCAGACATTTTACAATACTGTACATCTATAAAATTATTATGACACCTAAAAAATAATTTTTTGTATTTCGAGTTGAAATAAACATAATAAAGTTAAATTTTGTCTGTTCATTTGTTAAGATTTGTGCGATTTCAGGGTATTTTGTCGGTTAGCCTTAGTATAATGCAAACGGATTGCAAAATGTATACGACTTATTTACAACAAAGATCGTAACTATTAGTACTTTAACTAGTTTTTTATTGGTTTTATCTACTTGTTATTTTACTCTTTACTGTGTTAAGATATTGCTTTGTAATTAGGAACTGTTTTAGGTGTTTTAATTTAGTTATTTAAGTGATATTTTAGCATGAACTGAAGATCATACTTTTTTTGACATGTCACTGTGTTAGAATTTAAATATAACATCGTAATTGGGTATGTAAGTAACCTGTAATATAGCGTTATAAAGTAAATAAGTAAATAAAATATCATAAATCAAAGCTTTTTATTCCGGAATGTGTTAAAACGTAAATTATATAAGACAACTGTCTAAATTTACGTGCAAAACCAGAACAGCTTTTACAAAGTTCCATTGTACGACCTTGGTACCGACATACTCGTACTTGACTGCTACTACTAGCTATTTTAGATAAAATAATATCTAGTGTTGATATTAGAGTTGTATATTTTTAATAATTACTGTCGATGATATGCAAAATCTTATGAAACTGCGTGCATATTTTAATTAAAAAGTCCAACATTATTATAACCAACATTACAAATACTATAGTATATGTTTCTTTTGAGTATTTATAAAATAGAGGTTTCAATGGTTTCATTCATAGTATCTCACTATTTAATTTGTCTTAATACTCTATAACGAGACCCTGGTGAAAAAGCGAAATGGTGAGAAGGTGAAGAAAATTGTGAATCAAATATTGAAGGCTCTAATATTCGTATTAGTCCTGATCTCTCGTTTGTATTTTTTTCTTAATCTATTTTCGAATAAGAGTTATTCCATACTATTTTGTCGAGTAAGAGTTGTTATTATTGTATCTTAGACAAAGAATTACCTAAAACATAGATCGCTTAAGTTGAATCTAGTCCAAAATGTATGTAAATCATAAACGGCGTAAACTAGCTCCTACTTTTCTAATAGGGTCAGAGGTGAAAAATATCACCAGAGCCTAATTCATTATCAATCGAACTGCCAATAGGAATTTAAACGCGTATAAAAAGGTTCGGTGTATTTTACACAGATTTGTGAACATGGGAACTAAAATCTGTACTAACTACGGAACTAAAATCGAATGAAATACTATTTGACTAGGCCATACATGTTTTCGGTAATTTTTACATACCGCTCAACGTAAAACAGGATTCATTCAAATAATAAATGTGTGTGCTGTGTAGAGACCTACCTTTACGGGGTTTTACTCTATAACCAGAAGTTTTAATTAAGTCGCAAAGGACTCCCATGGTGTAGTTCAGGTATTCAGCTAGTCTACCATACTTGTCAAGTACTACTCTCCTATTCTCCGATACTGACCTGATAAATATTGTCTTGTCAACCTTGACATTGCTGCATAAAAAATAACTGTACGTAGGCAATAATAATTGTTTTTCAAACAATGATTTTACAGACGGTTTCGAAGAATTTTATCACTGCATTTACTCCTCTAGTTTCTAAATCTATATTGCTCATTAGATTACAAATTCTTTTAAACAGTGAAAATCGGGCTTTCGTAAACCCTTGCAACCGCATGGTTTGATAATTAGGCCGCATTAGTTGAAAGAAAGCCCGTCTTGCGTGGTGTCGTGTTTCTCGAGTTCAGCCATTCTCTGAGGTGACCACTGAAGCGGACCCTTAAGAAAGGTAGTATAAGCCTGTTCCACAAAAGTAGGACTTTCAACTGGTCTTACAATATCACTTGATTTGTACAAGCTACATCGTGATTACAGTTATATTTTACAGTTTTATCTATTATAGGTGAACATTTCAAGATAACGTGTAAGGCATACAATCAAAATAGTCAATACCATATTCGGCAGCTTTTCGTTCGTAATCTTCCTTACGATTTAGTTTAATGAGTACAAATTCGCAAAATCCAATAAAACCCCAAGTGTTCTTATTCAATGTTAAAAATCAAATTTATTTATGTATATATTTTTTTCTAAAAAGTTAGTACCAAATGGAACCAACACTCTAACAAGATATAAAAGCCCTCTTCATTCAAGAGAGTGCTTAAGCTAAAATTTGTACAGACACAAATATCCGAGCCGTTCTAGAGTCTGGAGGTAGAAAAGGGTGCTACAAACTGGGAATGTTAATTTAGTACTTGTTCAAGAGTTAATTATAGTGAGTTGGCGGCGTGGTGCGACGCATGCGCTGTAAGCTCCGCCTCTGACGCCGCCCTCAACCCCTGGTACAGGGTAGTTGTGTACCTCAGTGTTCGGCTCTCGAGCCTAGGCGACGCACACCGCTCCGCGTCGCTCGCACGCACGAACTTCGCGAGTTTATGTATGTTCTATACTTGTGGTTTCATGCTTAGTATTTTGTGATTGGTTTGAAGTAAGTTTTTATTTAAAATGTACATCTCAACTTTTAATTGCTTTACACAGGCGTTTATAGAGTTCACATACTGATAACTTTCTGAAAATTAAAGTTTAACTTTTCAATTATTCTTTCTATAATATTTCATTACATTTAAATTGTATCCAATTAATTTTTACTTTTAAAATACAATTTAATTAAAACATATACATGAATTATACAATTTTAAAAGTTGAATTATTAAAGTTGTATAATAGTCTCCCTATGGTAATGAGAAAATATATTGTTCGAAACAGTAAAAGTTACATGTTTTGGTTGTGTCATTTTTCTACGTTTTATTCAAAAGGGGTAAAAGTGTACTATTTTTAAGCTCATTTACACATATTTCAACAAATGGGAAAGTCCAATTGTAAAACGTTTAATTCTAACGACCCAATATCAGCTAAAGATGCGGTGTAGGGATAAAAGAAAAAAACCAACTCGGTATTTTCGTTTAGTGTGTGTGCATAAGACACTTTTCATAGTCAAGAACCTCATTTAGATGCTGGAGCAACTTTAGATTTCTGTCAATATATTTCCGGAATTTGATAAAAAATAAAGTAATTTCAAACAAATAGGAAGCCAATATCAAAGCATTGGTTTGCATTTGTGATTTAAAGAGAAAAATTATACATATTCGTAATAGGGTTGGCACGTATGTAAGTTCTAACGAGATAAAACAAGTTTTATCTTACCTCAAAGTTTAATGCAACTGTTTTAGTCCACTAATCTTAGGACCTAATAAACGGCGAGCAAACAATATATAATTTTCATTGTGCTCTAAGGCATAAATTAATATATTTTATTTTAACTATACTTGTATATAACGGTTGCTCAATAATATTTTGGTAAAGCCATGGCGTTTGAATCATCGACAGTGAATTCAAAATCAACATCATACGCGTATTAACATCTTACATTTGTTTTCCAAGAGTAAAATTTACAATTTTGACCTTACATGAAATTGTGGGATCAAGTTGCGGGTTCCGTAGTCTCTTGATCATACGACTACGGAACGCATCTGCAAAAATCATCTAAACCTCAAAGTTCCTTGAGCTCATAAACTAAAGCTTTACTAATTATTGCGCGACACAGATTAAAAATAAGTAGGTTATACAAGTACACAGCGTTATAAAAGTAGGTCCAGACTTAGGAGTGTTTATTATAAGAACAATAACTTTTCGAAGTTATTGAAGTATTAATTCGTAAAGCAGCTGCAACAGTTTTAAGTTTAAGCTTTACTTTTAACTGTTTTGATTTACCATTAAAATCTTTGAAATGCCTTTGAAAATGCATGCACGTACTTAAAGTTAAAGTGGCTTAACAAGCTGTGTATAAGACTTAAATTTAAAATCAGTCCTTTGATACAACAACATAAGACATTTTGCCCTAAGCAAAGCTACGTCAAAATCTTCAAACAACTACCTCCATTAAATTATACATCAATTTTAACTCTTAAAAAAGGAGGACTAATCGTGTTATTAATCGTCTCTACGAAAACAATGGTTCAAAATGGCAGCCCGTCAAAGTTAGTAGGGCAGATTCTATGTAACAAATTTGAGTAACCGAATTTGGTGGTGGATGATAGAAATTTTTTACTATTTTATCTTTACAAACATTGTATGCATTGATATTATTTAGAAACAGATTTCCTGGAACCATATGAAAAGATACGTTTTGGGAACTGTCGTTTTGGTAAAAGTAGAGATTTAACAATGATATCTAGGGTTTTATATCAAAACAATGTTTTTCCCCACAAAACTCAAGGTAGAATAGTGATGAAACTAGTACTCTTAATTTTTAAAAGCTGATTGGCAGCACACCTTCATTTCTAATAAAAATAAAACTATTTTTTATTTTAGAATTATATTTCGGTCTCTGACAGAAACCCTCTTTAGATTTCTGTCAGAGACCGAAATATAATTATACATTTAAAAATAGTTTTATTTTTATTAGAAAAGAAGGTGTGCTGCCAATCAGCTTTTAATAATAAATAAACCACCTTCAACCCCATATCGACAAAAATAGTACTCTTAAATTATTATATCCTAGTCAAAAGCACATCCTCGCATCAAGTACGGTACTTTGATATATTCTTGTCAATCATTAGTGAAATTGTTATTCTTAAATACTTTTGAATAAATAAGTACCATGTTCAACACTTTGCACAGAGTGGTTTTATAATTAACCAGACCTAAACTAATCCGCTGTAATTAGAATGCTAATCAATAGCTGAATTAAGTCCTCTATACATATATTGTTTGAAAAGCTATTAACTCAGGGTCACTCAGTCATTATTGTATGCAACCAGTAATTACAATCTGAAAATGCACGAGCGTATTTTGTGAGAATGGGTTAATCTGTAATCGTATTTGTACACGTCAATCGACCAAGGATTGATATTGCTTAGACAAAAATACAGTTTCTATGTGAGTTTTTGGAGCGGTTGGTTTTTACCAAAATGTTCTTCACGTGATCCGTATATGAGCAATTTAGATAATTAAAGGTTAACCATGTGTTTTAAATAATAACAAGCTCTACAAAATACTCTAAACCGTGTATATTACGTGATTTGTGTCACACTTACATAGTTTATTATTTACCTAGTGTCAATCAAACTAGACTCTCTATTCATAAAAGCGTAGTAAAATAGACGACGACGAATTAACTTTAAATGGCTCCAGAACAAAATGTACATTTATATAAAGTCTTATAGAACATCTATGTGGAATGTCATGTATAATATAAATTCACCTATAATACCTTAAATTCAGTGTATAAAACATTAAATGTTTGTGCTTGAAAACCTTTGGTGGATTTATAAAGTATGTGATATATTATTTATGCAAATGCCTAAAGATAATTTGTTAAACAAATATAATATATATTTTTTATCTTTTTGTTGGAAGGAGTATCTTTACTTAAAGCTTTATAAGATAACGGATAAGATAAGGGTTTGTTAACAGTTATTTTAGCTATTATACATGTTAGGCTGTTGATATACAATGGCTGGACGGTCCCAAAACATTTTCAACAGTACTTTCTTTTCAAATGGATATGTACATGTTATTTTGAGTTTCCAACCTGCGATCCTAGATTTTGTGACATTCTGTATACTTAATATTAGTACGTAGGTTTACTAAAAATTTCAAAAATTTGAAGGAAATACTTCATTTGACTCAAACTACTAACTCCATAGCTATTTATGTCAACTTGCTGATAGATATGCAAGATGTTTTAAAAGTCTCCCTCCCAACAGGTGCAAGGTGTCCCTCCCACAACATCTTTTTGTTAGTCTGAAATATTTAAACGCATTCTTGTCTTGTTTAAAGTGGTATCAGATATTTCTGTTTACCATGAGGACTACTTCTACCCTTTCTCTCCTAAAACCAAAAATACCATTGGCTTGTTGGGGTGTAAAATAAACCATTTGTATACATTCATCCAAACAAACACAAAATCCCAGCTTTGATTACTAAATGGGAATTAACATAGGAAATTATCGGAAAACTGTCTTTAAAACTAGGATTTAAGTGGGTGCTCATAAGATTTCGGACTGACTCCCTCAAATACCCAACTTAGAAATGTCAAACCCCCGATATTGTCAAACCATCTTTTATTGACCTTACATCACGTACCAAGCCACGTTTAAAATATTTCAGCCCTTCAAAAGTTTAGATCTAAAGGTGCCTTCAGAACTCATTTATACGAAGTAAAATATGATCTAGCTTTTCTAGCCTATAACTTAACATAACTGAGTAAATTATATCCTTGTTTACCCCCTCCACTAATACGAGTTTCAACAAACAAGTACAGTAGTAGAATCAAGCAGTTAGGGAAGGGAACTGCAGACTCAGCAACAACAAGGCACACACCAGAAGCTTACACACCATAATTAGGCGGTTACGAGCTGAGTATCTGTGAGAGACAAAGTTGGTAATCCTGCACATCCTACAAGCCGTGAACAACTCTCTAACTCCTTCTCTTCTTGTGTAACATGTAGTCACCGAGCTCATTGTTAAATGAATCCACTCTACAGCTTTGGAACTGAACAGTTTATCTAATTAAAATTTAGATGGTTCATTGCAGTCAATAAATGGAGGAACCCCCTTTTCACGGTCAGAACTACTTTGTAACTAAGAACCCGTTTATTACAAGTAGCAGACGTCTTAAAAAACAATTGAAGAATAATAAGCACTGCAAAATTGGAAACACCTATTCACTTTGGATAGCTTCTTCTGCACTTCCAGCACAATTGCTAGACAGACTTGCTAAACTAATATTTATTAACTATATTTGTAGTGTAGGATGTCGGTGACTTGGGCAATTCGATCCCTGAAATATTCTTGGGAACAACTATACCGGTACCATAGTGAGTGATAGGTGCAGTTAATAAGATAATATGGTTGTCAGATACATATCAAGAACATTTACATAAGAAATGAGCTTTTATGCGTTTTGCACCTTTGATTAGTAGGCATATATGCTACTTCTGAGAAAAATTTCCTTCAACTTGTTTTCACCCCAAACTTTATTTTTGAAAATATTTACTATGAAGACTTTTTACGGAGAAGTTTTTAATATACGTAGTTTTAATCCACATATCCACACATTAATTAACTAACGTCTCAACATATCTTATGATACCGTTAGGCTACTTAAATTTAGTAGAAAATAAATTTTGGCTACAGGGTCAAGAAAGACTTGAAGTCTCGAGTAAAAGAAGGTGTAGCACACGACTAATAATAAAAGAAAAGCAAATTTAGCAAGAAAATGTGACGACAAATTAGAATTACCACTCTTATCTTAAGCAGAGTAATTAGTGCGTTGACGATGTCCTTAGCTGTCTCTTTCCACTGCTACATTGTATCTCTTCTTATGAGGGCTTCTTAACTATTTGTATGATGTTGCTTTACATTTGTTTAAACTATGAACAACGTATAATAATCCTAATTGGTCGTGCATATAAATATATCTTAAAATCTTTAGAAACGTATTTTGGTTTTTTAATTAGATTATTATTAGATGTTTATTCATTTTACTAACAACTTAGTTTTATACATCACACAGTATGGAGTTATATTAAGTGACCATTGAGTGAAGCTACAAACTTCGGAAAATGGTTGTATGGGTCAAATTAAAGAGAACGTCGAGCAAACTATTACTTTCAAATATGTTTTGTTTACCCGCTAGCCACCATTCTGTTTTTCCCAAGTAATTTTTATCCTTGGTTTCTCTCAACCTTCATTTTTAAAACTTAGTGGGATTTGTATTTACTGAAAAAATACTAATGCCATTTCATCTTGTCAAAGTGGTGTTTTTGTATCATATCTTATACGTTTCCACAAAATCAAGACAATGGTGAAGATGAAGAGTGATTGTCAAAAAAACTCCCTTTGGAAAGTTTATTTACGAACACCCTAGCAACTTCAAAGTCTAACATGCTTTAAAACAACTGAGGTACTGCAGGGGACATTACAAAAAGTAGGAACAAACCCCTTTTTTGCCTTGTTTTACATTGTAACTCGATTGTTTATTTTTTGAATGTTCAAGCTGTCGGTACCTGTATATTTATTGAAATTAAAAAGGGAAAGTTACTGTGTTACGATTTTTTATCAAACTATCCACTTTCTTGCAATTTCGATAAAATAGTATACAAATGTAATAAAAACACCTCATTTTTACGTTTTTCTGTTATTACCTTTACCTTATACAAGTATATAAATAAAAAACAAAAGAAATAAAATGGTGGTTAGTGAGTAAACAAAACTCGCGTGTTTTTTAATATATTATTTTCAGTTTTTGGCTCATACAATAATTTCTTGAAGTTTGGCTCTTTAATAATAGGTCTGAATGGTTTATATGTAGGTTTCTGGGCTAAGAACACCGGAACTATTAAAATTACATTTGAGAATAAATTTAAAAACAAGTGCAGTACACAGCGTCCCAGAACTGGGGTGGGACGTTTTATTTTTAAATTACCGGGGTTTCATGGTTTATAGTAGTTGAGCCAAGTACTATACCATTAAAACCATTGTTCCTGTAAAGCCTAAAACCCTTGCTTCGTACCAACCCTAGAAGTTTAAGATTTGCAAACTTCTCTAACGGCGTTTTCAAACTTTTCTCGATTCTTCGTTTGTTCCACCTTCTTGAGTTAGTTAAGTTTATTTCTTCTCCACAGTTCAATTTACTTTTAAGACCTATTAGATTGGAATGAAATCTGATGTTTGTCAAAAAATATTTGCTTAAACCAATGAGATTAACGCATGTGTATGTCAATAATACATCCAATTGAAGTTTATTGTTGACGATGGCAAAATTTCTGAGGTTAAAATATTATTACGGACGTTTTGCACCGTTTTTGAGTGAACAAAAAGTACACGACGTTTCGGATCTGGAATCTGACCCCGTCTTCAGGTGAAACGTAACCTAAAACATAATACACAACATTAAAAAATAGCTAGCCTAAGAGTAATAAATAAGTAAATCAGTAGTAAGTTAGGTTAGTTGGTGGTGGGTAACCGGTCAGTTTGCGCTAAGGGTAGCTCTTTTCTCAATGTTTTGTGTTATGTTTTAGATTATCTTTCACCTGAAGGTGAGGTCAGATTCCAGATTCCGAAACGTTGTGTACTTTTGTACCCTCAAAAACGATGGAAAACGTCCGTAATAATATTTCAACCTCAATAACAATGACTCGATATAAAGAACAATGTTTTTGGGTATACTAGGTGCGATGATATGATACGATGGCGGTATGATAGCTTACTACCAAGTATTTACCTCAGACAACTAAACTTTCTACAGGGTCAATAGTCAATTTTTATACTAAACTGTTAACCTAGCGAAATTCAAATACATTTAGGAAATTATAATAAGAAAATAATTATATAACTTTTATACAACTCACTTTATAAAGCCTATTTTTAATAACTTTTGGGATATCTATTGGAAACAAATTAGTTAGGTTTTCATCATTTCGATTTCAACTGAGAATTCAACACGGAGTTAATGCACAACTAAAAAGACTTTTGCCTTTTGAACAATCATGTAAGGCTAAGCTCACTTCACTGTATGAATGATACTCGGATATAAGACACATATCTGGCTAAAAGAAGAGTTTCTAGATTAAGCCAAAAGAAGATTTACAAATCTAAGAACAACTGTTGAGGTTCTAAGGTTAACGTTTCTCTGTGGCTCTTTCACTCGGTGTTGTCCTGTTCTCAAGTTTCACAAGAGGAAAATCGAAGTCGCCCTTGTGTTGTGCCAAACCCGGAGTTTGTGATTTGCAAACTTTCCTAACTGCTTTTTCAAACTTTCTCCAGCTCTCCTCGCATTCAATACCTCGCCACCTCTTGACCGACAGATCCAAACATTGCACCACAAAACAGTTTAGACCATTCCAGCATAACTGTAAAAGTGTACAAGTATTTAATAGGGTGTACTAAGGTCAATGTAGTTACTTCAGTTTCTTCTTTAGACTTATACTGTATATAGATTATAGTTTTTCTTCATTTTTATTAACATGTTTTCAGTGCTCTGATTAAAAAGAGAATCTCTAACAAAGATACTTGGGATCTCAAAGTCATATGAATCATGTAGCACGTCAACATCCGGCACATAGCTTCCAAAGGCAGCACTTTAGCTAACAAACGGAAAGGAGTTACGTGTTCAAACACTTTAAGACAAACAAGAGAGCGTAAGGCGGATCTGTGGCGGATTGGTATCGCGCTTGACTCCGGAGCTCATCACTCCGGTGGCGCGGGTTCGATCCCCGCAGTTACCACTTACAATTTGTAATGGGTCTAATACGGTGACGCTAGGTAAAGGTCGAGGTTGAGTGGTAGAGAGGACTTAGTCTGTATTCCTAGCCTCACCTTTAAGGTTACCTTTAAGGCTAGAGTTTTGGAGCCTCTGAGTCCGACCAATGTCATCTTCAGAAATTCTGTTGACGACTGAAGAGAAACAGTAGTGAAACACTGATAGTATCGTTCATGCACCCGTTCAAGTGTAGCACAATCTATCGGCATATTGTAAATCACAATAAAGACGGTGGTGAACAGCTGTTAGGGTAGCTTTGCCGGCACGTTAGGTGAAACCTCGGTGTTGAAATCGATAAGAAGAGGTGCCTCTTGATGAAGTGCACGCTCCTTCCCCTCTCGCTAAGGGTTGCTACTCACTGCTCACCCCTGTGTGCGGCCTGGTGCATATCTTGATGCACACTTTCAACCACATGCCGTGAACACATTTAACACGGACTTAAACCATAAAGTACACGTATCGGTCCGTTAAAAACGCATTTTTGCTATGCAAATTATCAGTTTGTCAGCCGTAATAACAATCAGTTGTTAAATGTACTAAGGAATTTTAAAAACATCGGTTGTTAATAACAGCTTAGAACACCTAATTTGTTTTACCCTTTACCAATCCCTGACTACCTGGCCCTCTCAATGAAAGATCCAGCATTAGCTTGTATGACACTTTATTAATGTTACTTCAAAGGCTGTTTCAGTAGGTTCAACGTGCAGTTTTGTGTTGAATGAAAGTTTCAAATGTACGTAATGTAATGTTTCAAACTATCAATGTATTAGGTTTTTTATCATACATAGGCGTACTTAACTATAGGTGTACTACCATTCATACGGTAATGGTAGTGTTTTAGAAGTATCTGTTATGAAAAGCGAAAAACACAAATTTGGACATTTAATCTAAAAGAAGACAAATTCTTTTAACTCTTTATGTATCGTACGTGTTATGTTTTAAAAACTAGGTTTAAAAATAATAAAACAAATAAATTTACAAATAGTATTCAACACTTTTCAAACATTGCAGGGGAAGTATTAAAGATTATTAACATTCAAAATATCAAAACGTCAAATAATAATGAAACAAAATACAATCGATTCTCATTACACGTTATTAGTAGTGATGATGATATCATGCATATTTAGACTGAGATGTTCATGAAACAAAACAGGCAATTACAAAATGCAATCAGGTAAACCAATCACAAAATAAGGGGGTGCACTAATGTAATTGAATTGCAGGTGGATCTTACTTCCCACCACTCCAATTATACTATCGCTCAGTTCGTCCACCAACAATTTTGTAGTGGTAAAACTAAAATAAAAAATACTTTTCACCCAAGTAACCTTTGGTCGTTTGCTTTACATTCGGACAACGTATTTTAGTAAACAAATATTATTATAAGCAGAATATCATCTTGTGCCTTTAAAACAACACGGACTTACAAACGCTCATAATAAAATGACTTTGGTATTAACAATATAGCATTTATAAAATTTATTTTCAGAAATATATAACAACACAGAATGAACCACTGAAAATTAATTTAAATGTGTGAAGAAAATGTCTAAGCTTGTATTTAAAATAATAGAGTCTACATTGTGTGCGTTGCTATGTGCACTATGCTAAAAGTATGTAAATGTTTGAATAAAATTAAACATAACTACAATTGGTAGTTTTATTTTAAACAAGAAATCGCCCCAGTTGGTGATAAGATAAATTATGGATATTAAGGAAACACAATAAGAAATGTTTCATAAACATTTGCTGTAAACAAAAATATCAACTTTTTTGCGAACAGTTTGTAAGAAAATATTTTATAATCAACACGTAAAAACGTTTTATTTTATTACTGTTAATACGTCAAATTGTATGGTTACAACATACGTAGACGTAAACTGTCGTTTTAGCTTTTTAAACAATAACTAATTCGGTTGCATGTCAAAACTTCAATGAACTCTTGGGTAAGGTTTAAATCTGAACTCTACTTTTGCAACAAGGAAGTGTTCCTAACCAACTTCTCGAGGTTTAATAAATCCAAGGTTCGACAAGCGTGAAATGAAAGCACTAAAACCGTTTACTGCGACTCTCGGAGGAGCAGGAAGAACCGAGGATCCTGAATGTATAATTTTCCTTGAACTTAATGTTGATTTTAAAATAAAACGACGCGAACAAAACTTAAAGGTGGTTAGAACTTTCTATTTAGAAAGTTAAGTGTGACGGTCCAAAAACTAACCAAAGTTTTATGGTGAAATTTTTATTTTCTTTAAAAATACGTTTGGTACGTAAAGGCAGTTTTCAAATAGCTAGTTATACTGAAAAATAAAAAATAGATATTTTCCAAGTTGAACTATTTATAACATCGTAAAGGAATAATTAACTATGTAATTAGTGCAATTTATAACGTCATATTAAAGCTCGCTATTAGTGTTTAAACAGTTCAAGGTTCAGAAGGTCAAAGAAACACCTTCTTTTTGAACGATTGATGAACGGTAAGTTTGGTCATGATGCAAATAACAATAAGAAACGAAATATGTCAATCATTATTTTAATATTTTAAATTAACTAAATGTAAACAGTGTTTTGACCTCAGCATTCCGATTTATATTGTTTTGAAGAAACCAGCTATTACACTGATTTGCCATAACTCAGTGTTAAACTTGAAAACAAATTCGTTAAACCAGCTGTTGTCCGTGTCAAAATTTAATTATATTTTTCTACCTAAGTAGAAAAGATCATCAAAACAAACCTTTATTTACCTGAGTTTAAAATGACACTTTAGCACGTCAATACATGTGTCTTAAGACGTTGTTTTTAGACCAAACATTGTTTCTTACGGAGAAAAATATCATTTTAATGCTTTTTGTGGCATGGATATCAGCTGCTTCAACGAGTTTGTTTTGATTTTAACACTGACACATAGTAAGTCAGTGTAACAGCTGTTTCTTCAAAACAATACAAATCAGACTGCTGAGTTCAAAACACGGTTTATTTTCAATTTCTTTATAATATTGTAAACATTTCTTGACATTTATTTCTTAATATTATTTGCATCATGACAAAAAGTATCGCTTATCACTCGGCCTAAAAGTGTCTTTTTGATCTTGCTCATTTAAAGTCCTCGGCTGGGCCTCAGATTTTAACTTGAGCGTTTATCAAAACGCGTAATTTTTGATAAAATATACTTTTAATAACTATTGCAGGGTTGGTATAAGGTCATAGCATCTAAAAATGTTAAAACCGTAAACCTTTGTATTCTACTTATCAAATTCAAAGTTTTCCTTTTTAAATACATTATGGTACTTTCAAATGCAAACCCAAGATGCAGTACCGTAGTTTTATTTCGTTTACTCAACAGGTCCTGCTGTTGGGAAGATATTAGAGTTTACGTATTCAAAATTACTCACTAAAGGAAAGAGGATTACCCATTAACGCTCTCTGGGTGGAAGTTAGGCGAGAGCTTATTGTATTTTAATTACATAACAGCCTCTTTAGAAGTACCGATCCCTCCTACTTAGAAACTGAAATTACCCAATAGTTCTACGCTAAATTAGGCTAGATGAATATTGTTTTAAATTGTGCAGCTATATTACTGAACTTCAGTTTAGTAGTAAGAGCTACATAGTACGTAGCTTAGCCAATCGGTATAGATAAAATACCTTGTTTTATTTTTATTGTAACGTCTAACTCCGTAGTTGTCTGGTTTTTTATATTTATAACTTACGAGGTTACGACGTGACTTTTAAAAATCCAACAAATAAAAAACAGCAGTTATTGTGAACATTGAAAATTCTTCTTTTACTCAAAGGAAAACTGTAAGGTAACGATTATTACAGGTTTTTACTTCTGTAAAATAATTACTTTTATAATAAGTACTGTTGAAAATACCATTTCACGATAAAATACTTGATGGGTCCTTTAATTCAATCTGTAATACTGTTCAAAGAGGTTGTAAAATATTTATTTAAATGTACACAGTTTGACATGAGGTCTAAGAAAATACACATAGTTACCTGTAAGACCTTTTATTTCCATTTTGTGATCAAGTTTTGACAATCCATATATGTAAATATATACATACATCTAAAGTTTTGCATTTGATTCAGCAGGGGTTAGGAAGCTCAGAACTCGAAACCGCATCCTTTCTATGACGTTTCCTCATCTTTCAAAGAAAATGGCTAACCATGTTTATTGTCATTTAACCATACATTCTTGTTAAAGGGCTACTAACGTTCATCATCCTTTACGAACATTGACGTATGACAGATTGTACCTACAATAATAGCTACAATGAAAGACTATCTAATTGATTAGAACTACCAATCAGGTAATGGATATTTGGTGTCTCAGCTAGATACACGTTGTCTATTAATCAACTAATTGTATCTCACTGCCGAAATTACCATTGTAAAGTCAATAACTGTGATCAAATGTCTGTTGATTGACTTAGATGACTTATTAAATAGTGCAATAACTTAAAGGACATAACATCCATGAAACACAACCACATTCACTTGGTAGTTACGAAAACATAAACACTTAGCAATGTGTTTTGATTAAAAATCTTGTACTGAGGAGCTCATCAAATATAAAGGTGTACGAGAGCACTATGCAGTAGAAGTTAGTTCTTTAATATTTCTTACATTCAAAATCTTGGCATTGGAAATACACGTTCTTATCCATGCAAAAGATACAACCAATCTTCTTTCATTATTAAAATGTTGATGGAGTTTATTACAGAAATTTAACCTACGCCTAAATTTTATTTTAGCTATTGATTAGTAGAAGATTTATTTAAAGGATGTGTGCACGTAGTTATGTGAGCACGAATCCTGTTTGTACGCTAGTTCACAGCTAGGTGGCATATCTTTAGAAGTATACTTCAGTTTCTATTATGTTACACTGCACCCCAATGATTATTGATTGTTCTACATTGTCATGTGACCTTGTTATACCTTCAATGTATGTCGGTTGTCTGCGTATTGTTAGAACACATTGGGAATTTCTTCGATTAATCTGTCTTATTTTTCAAAATGTTTGAAAACACATAGTTCTGTACAAAAATTGCATTTTTGAACTTTTTATACAATGTCTTCCTGACATTGTACAGCATTAAAATTGGGACTAAGCACACACAAAAACTGTAACGAAATTTAAATTGTTGGACCTGTTGTTTATCAGAACTACAAACAATGGACATGTAGTTAAGGCTTTACTGAATTACAAACTTGAAAGGATGTTAAATCAAGTTAATTCTGTTATTATCAACACATTTTTAATTGTACTCAATTAATATCAACAAATTTTAAGTTGTGAGATTGACGGGTTTTAAGTTCTTAGATATATTCAAGGATTGGTAGATAGATAACATAAAGCACCGCACAAACTTGCCCAGCAGATTTTTAAGAACAATTAAATTTACAATTTTATAACCTCATGTTATTTCTTGTTCAATAGTTGGTATTTTCAATTAAATAAAATAGTGAATTATTTTATAATTTTATTCACAAAGACAAGACATTTTGTTGTATACAAACAAACAATGGGTTTTTTATCGACAAGAATATTATTCTCACCAAATACTTCAGTAGTGAGCAAGATAAGTACTTAGGAGAAAGGGTTGGAAAGCTGACTGCGTAAGGTAAATGATGGATGAATAAGGATAACCTGTTCACATATCTGTATTCAGCCGCAACCCACCCTGGTGTCTAATCGGTGGAAGAATTACCATTTATATTGTCCCCGGATTGTTGGAGATCCACCTTCCACTACGTGAGTCAACTGTTCAACAAGAAGATTTGAATCTGCTTTCTTCTGTTTTAAACATTTCTTTTGACTTAACTAGACAATATTGAGATTTTTAAAATTTTGATGTAAAGAAAGTTCGTATTTATTAACATTTACTAACGTCATCGATTCACGTTCATAGTTTTTTTGAAGAATAGATCCGAATATCACTTTTATCAATACAAAATGGGTAAATGAAACAATCTGAACATAGATTTTAAATTAAACACATTCTAAATTGTAACATTCTTTAACCGACATAAATCTGAATCTTTCTGTTCAAACTCATAAAGAATTCCTTGTTAATATTTGGCATTAAACTTGTGGAGAACAATAAAAGAAGAACATGTAATATGGAGCTGATTTCACACCCCAGTAGTTATGATTCGTCCATCTCAATCAAGGCATTTCCTCATAGACCACCTGGTATAAAGAAACACCACAAAATAAGTATTATCATAATAAAGCTCAGTTATATCTTTTCTCAACGCTACTTGCAAGTAAAATTCTTACTCGAGCATCCCAGTATTTTGCTAAAACCTCCTCTATGACTCGTCTTCCGGTTCCGGTTGGATAGTTAAGGAATCTCTATTCCAGTCACATTGTGTCGCAGTGTTGCCAAATCTCACAGATAAATAATGGATCAGACAGCAGACAGAAACAATCACATCCTCAACCAGTCCGTGGCTTTTCCAGGTAACAGCCAGCCACTGCACTGAATACAAAGTATCCTTCTCAGTGCATTCGGAACTTTTCCAAGCACACTTTTGCTCGTTTCAAAACTGTAAAATCATATAACTTTTAAAGTGTTTTTAATTACAATGCAAAACCTCATGAAATGACTTAAGTCAAAATAAAAGAAAATCTGTATTACAGTTTTAAAAAATTGGTTTAGTTACCTGATTTTATTTAATTCGTTACAGTTTAACTCAAGACTTGTTTAATACTAACTTTAATTTTTACTTAGTTATATTTAATTTCGGTAGAAACAGTACGTAACTTTCAACATACATCAATTTAATGCATGAAAACGTTTAAAAAACTAGCCATTATTTGTGATTAAAGTAATATTTCACTATTTTTGATACAATTATAACTTCAACTCTTGAACTATCGTAACTTTTTAAACAAGTTTTTCTTATCACCCACATGGTTCATTCAATCTGAAGTTTTAAGTTTTTAAATATATTGATATTGTAGCTATTTAAACTGAACTCCATTAACCTTTTACATCTGGGTAAAAGAATTACACCAAAATTAACTTTTGATTGTAGGCTATATAAATAAATAAGCTTATTTTACCCACAATGTACAATTTTACCTACGAGTATTTAACGAAACTATACCGATTAGTGTGCAAGTTTTGAATTTGTTTCTCGACAATAGGTTCAGAAATTTGTTCTAAACCAGGATTTCAGATTTATTAATTATCAAACCATTTAATACCTTACCCTTCTGAGGTTACTCTAACCCTATTGAACATCATGTTTATATAAATACCAAAAAGAGTCACCATTTGGAAACATTAAACTGTAGCTGTTGATTTTCGTTGTCCTACAAACAACCTAACAAAATACAAAGTCTTGGAATCTCAATGAAGCATCATCAACGGGTAAATCATTAATTTTGTTAAAAAAATAAACACAAGGGCATATGATAGAACGGATGCGTTTCTGTAAACGCTAAACCAATGCTCTCTTTATTTTAACATATACGTAAACCTCCAAGGTTTATTAGCACTTAACACATGACATATCTTGTATAAAAAAGGCAACCAGACCTTGGTGTAATCGTAGCCAAGGTGTTTGTTTGAAAGGTCTAATCGAATGTCAAACAAACGGACATCCAAACAGACAGTCACGAGACGCTTTAGAAGCTTTGCCACGATATTTTCTTACCTCACAAGAAACACATTGAGCACGTTACTATCACATAGTTGTTGTATCTCTCATGATCGTTACATTATTTTAACAAAACAAGGACACAAATCTATTGGTACATTGGTCTATTTGTGCGTCCAATAACGCTTGGTTTTTCCTGCAAGCTGTGATTTTGATTTATACCATTAAATAATTTTAATTTCTAGAACGGCTTTGCCAAGCAAGACGAAACCTTATTTGATATTTACTTAAAGTGTATATGCATAAGAGATCGAGATACATCTAAACTACATCTAAATATAGAGGCTCCTCGACATTTTTCTATTAAGATTTTCTTCATTTCACAAATTATACAAGGAATTATTTTTAGACCAAGTATTATCTAATCCTGAAAGGGTTACAACTATTGTTGCTCAAGGCTCAGTTATAGGGCTATTTTAATTTTTCGTAATATAAAAATGACCTACCAATCTGTATCTATAGTTCATAACTATGTCTTTTTGCTGATGACAGTTCAACAGTTATCTCTCGACCTACAATTATTAACCAACTGTAAATCAACACCTTCAAAACTTGTCAAGCTTAAGGAAGTAGTTTACAAACAACAATTGTAAACATATGTTACATAGATAATATAATTTACAACTATATCTAATCCTTTAGAAAAATAGTTTTAGTTGTTCATCAAGGTTACAAAAATATGACTTTGACTTTCCCGTGTAGCAAAATAAATTACATGCATAGGCATAACCTCAAAATTTAAAAGTCATATTAAGAAGATAACGTACAAAATGTATATACTGGCATATTTATACTTCGTCAGTTGGCCTCGTACAAGTTATAACGACTCAAATGAAATATGTACTAAGCTTTATAACATATTCTCACATTTTAAGCCCACATTTGAACAAGAGAAAATGTAAATTTTAGAGCAAACTAACTTTATATTACAGAAAAATAAAGGTATTTATATAGAACAGAAGATAAAGCTGCAAATCATGTTTCTAAAATTGTAGCACATTATTCTCCATTCTCCAATATATACATATATTTCTCATAACACTGGCCATAAACCTTTCTTTGTTAAAATATTATATTTGAATGATATATAAAATCCTTGTAGACCTTGTGAGAGGGGGATGTTAACATCTCGATATTTTGCGATGGTTGTGTATCTTATGGGGAGTCTTGAGATGCTCATTTGGGCAACTTAAAACATTCATTACACTATTTACAGAAAAGAAAGAATTCTATGACACAACACTTTGCTGCACGGTCGGTACTCAAGCCTTACCAGTTATCTATGCTTGCCTCGAAGTTGTATCAAGTATGCTCAGTCCAAACACAGCTATCACAAAGTTAGTTCACCTTGTGAGTGACACTATCTCCAGACAAGACATGGCTTCTGGCGTGACAAACTCAGCAACAAACTGTTCATTTCAGGCAGAGTCAAATGCCACAGATAAACAGATAAACTTGCAACTTGGTAAACTTGCAATGCTAATGGAGAAGGCACGCTGAGCTACTTTAATTGCTGATATTAGCCACGTGAAGTTCCCAGCCTGTTAATATTAAATCAGCTGATTTTTCCGATGGTGAACAATTTTAACATGCCACAATCTTCACAAATGTACAGGAGCAGCTACTAAAGTAGTTTAGTGTTATTGCAAACAACACGTGGAAAGGATGTAAGTTATTGATATAACAATTACAAATACTTCGAAAAGTGTTAAAAAAGATATTAAATATACAACATTACATTTTAAAAGCTAATAATTGTTCATTCACATATACCAAAATCTACTCACCCGCAGTGTCTGGTAAGTTTCTTAAAAAAATCGATTGAAGTGAAGTGATTTTTTATACTATCATGGTGTTAATTTTTGAAATCAAAAGAGGTTCCATTGAACTAAACCACAGTTATATTTTTACTTTGATTTCATAACATATATTTAACATTGTTCTTTTTTGTCTTGCTCCATCTGTCAGCAAACCTCAAATTCGTGTTCAGCGACCTCGAAAACATAAAGATAAAAAAGAATTAGGACTATAACAAAACTTTCTTCTAACTTTGCTAATTTGACTAGCCTATAGACGTTTTATAACACTCACTGCTTAAGTTCTTGATAACATTATTATAACAATGACAAGCATACAGTTTATTGGTTAGTCCAAACCACTTGCTATGTAACACCTAAGTGATAAAATACATTCAGGGTCTAACATTCCAAAAGAATCTAATCTAATCACAAAAAACAGAAAATATTTATACAAATGAGTGTTGAAATCTGTTTTAATTATTATAGATACAGTTGAAAGTGGATACGACAATGCTGACTGAATACAGCCACCAGTGGTCGAAGGAGAGGGTGTTTGGTCTACCACTAACCCAGTTTGTAACAATGCGACTGATAGATTCGATTATACACACTGATTGAGCTATTGAATGCTCGTTCTACATTGTATTCAGCACATATTGGCGCATGTCGAGTGAAATATGTCCTATATTATTTAGTTTAGTTTTTAATTTTTGCGTATGCATACATGATTTTAAAATCAATTAAACGTTGTGTATTTGTATCAGTGAGTACTGAAACAATACAAATACTTTTACATAAGTAAATATATTTCCGAAAGTTAGATATTTGCAACGATGACTTATTTTTGTATTGTTTTATGATAGTACTAGTTGGGTTTGGGGTGAAATTTAAAAAGTATATTATTTGGCAACTCTAAATGTGTATACAATTACGTAGGCCTATACTTGACAAACTAAAAACATTAAGTTCAATTGCAATTAAATCCATAGACTATAAAATATTAGGCCTACATGTTCAGGAAATTCTAAAATAGAAAAATATATTAAAGTAAGAACAATCCTTTCAACTCTCATGTTTAACAGAGGTGTACTGATGTTTTGTGTTGTTTTAGGTGAGTGCAAGATGAAGAAAACAGTTTTAAATTGATGACTCTGAGGTAACTGCCCACTTTAATCCATTGAAACCCACATAAAATATCTGCTTTTCATAAGGTAATCGATAAGTAGTGATAAGGTCATGTAAGTAGTGATAATGATGTTTTAGAAACACGAATAGATCTTTGGTGCATATAAGTCTATCTTTTGTACAAAACCTAGTAAAAACCTGTCGATTGATATTATTTTAAATTATGAAATACCATTAAGTTTGTGTAATTTAAATATCATTTGTTGAATTTTTACAGAAATAAAATTTATTTTATGATTACATTTGCAACTATTATAGGTTTACGTGAAATTGAAACTAAGACTGTCGCACAAGGCAACACAGCTTTTTAGTCAAAAGTTAGTCGATTGCAACATTTATAAAACCAACAAATTTATTATTATAGATTTAAAAAACCTTTACAAATAATCATAGATTAAATATGATGTAAAAGGAATAATTTTACAGCCTTCCAGAATGAATGAATCGACCTATTGGTGTTGATGTCTTGATTGATTGGTGTACAATCAGAGCTAGTCTCTGTGATTGTTGATTGTTGGATCTCAGGAGTAATCACTCTGATTGTGCTAGTCTCTAATGTACCGTATCGAAATGCAGGACAACTCGTCAAATTGGCAAGAGAAACCGTCACAAACATTACAATAAGTATCAAAACTTCAGAGAGGTTCATGCAGGTTATTATGCAGGTTGCAGTTATGAAAAAATATTATTTTGGAACCCTCCTTAACACAATTTATGCCAAGTTCCTTTTTTTCATTCGCATTAAAATGAAATGGCTAATAAACCATTTATGCAATAATCTTATGTTTAAAACCGTACAAAACCAGAATAACTAAAACAACTTAAACTAAGTAAATATACGTGGTCACTAAAAGTTCTCAGGACTTTATGAATTGGCAAAACTAAAGAAATGTACGTTTGTTAGCAACAACAACAATTGACTAGACGTGTTAACTACTCAGTCTAGAACTAAAAGACAATTGGTTCAGTGGTTGCATTGTTATACCATGTACTGGACTCAAACACTCTGTACAATTTGTAGGCTAATAGACAAATGTGACCGCCTAATCTTAGGTTTACTCTTTAAAACGTTAGGTATTGGCCTTGTTCTAGCAACATTGCAGTTTTACTTTACTCATAATCATATTAAAACTTTTAAGAACGTTTTGGCCTGAAGACGATCACAAACATATTAGAAAGGTGTGTATTAAATAAACCCCACAGCTATCGCTGTATTGTAATTGAAAGGCCTCTACTTCAATTATAATTTGGGTTGTAACAATATTCTATGAGTTCCAAACCTAACAAAATGTTTGCCATACACAGTGACATTAACAAAAATAACACTTACTAATATAGGATTATGAGACCACCGGATAGAGCCCGAGCGGCGCTTAACATAGGGAATTTACAATCGGATTGGATGTGTAGCTGGAGCTGCATCAATCTACGTTTTTACAGAAAAATGTCCACATTTATGTAAATGACCTTGCTTAAAACGTTGTTTACCCCATGTAACAAGCGGTACTCGGAGTTAAACTTCCGGCCTCTCTATCCAGCTCAGCCCTAAACACTGTGACACTACCAACAGAATCACAAACATATTAGGAAGGTTTGTATTGAATAAACCCCACAGCTATCGTCCTTCACACTTAAACCCATAGAAGTTATTAACTTAACCAAGACTTACATCTTTGAAGTGAAATCACTTTATCAACTTATCATAATTAAGCCTGATTACAATGGAACGCAAACACACACGCACTAGGAGCAGCAAAACGATCCCCAGACATGTTGAAGTGTGGGAAGGGTTTACAAAGCCTTTCACTTCAAGTCACATCATGTGTATGTGCATTGTTCGTTCAATTACTGAGATTAATTAATTTCACTTTACTTCCGGTTTCTCTGTGCTTTGAAATGCATCATCAAGTACACTGCATTGCGGCACCCTTATTGTTTCCTGCTCCTGTTAGACGCTGGGCGTTTAATTATGTTCTTTATTGTTTTACTCGTTTAGTTTTTCACAACAGCTGGCTTTATATGAAGAAAGAGACAAGTGACTTATAAATGAAAGTTTTAAGAATATCTAAGGGTATTTTCGGATATTTTTATCTACAGATTTTGGGTTATAAAACGAAGTATCGGAAAATCAGGAGCATTGCACAGTTAGCTCCTGTTGTCACGCTGTTTGGACTGTGATCAGAGACTAATGTAGTTCTACTACTACTACATCCTATTGCGTTATATTTTTTTCCGAGAGCAGCAATGACCACAGGTTCTACGATCTTGCCATGAGGGAAGTAAATTGTCCAAAGCCGTGAGGCCGATGGCCGAAGAGTCGCCATGAGTAGCAATGAACTGCCTTAGTCCTACAATGTTGGGATGGCGAAAAAATAAGGTGCCAAACACCGAGTGGTTCTGGGTTATTTTGGGTTCAACGGATATTTTTAACGCAAACATGTTTTATATGTGTTTTTGGCTTACGTACAAAAAGAGTGGGGCTGCGTCCGAAGGGGAGGTTAGTACTAAATACTTGATTTATAAAGCATATTAACTAAATAATAACAAATTTTGGTTTAAATTATTAATGAAATAAGCCAGTATTTACATATGTTGAATAAGGGTTTGCTAAGGTTAAAACAGGAGTTATAAAACACCTTTATTACAATTATGGTTTGTATCGGCTTCAGATGTTTTCTGTTAAGATAACATCAACATGTTCTGATATAGATAGAGAGTATCTCTCAATTAATGTTGTCACTAAGTAATCTATGGGTTTGTGTTTAGTGCAATGTCGTGTAGTTGATACAGACCTCAGCACTTGACACAAGCTTACACACCTTGTTCATTATACATTACAGTAGTAACCTAGTATGTAGAGGTATTCGGAACTGATCGTAGATAGGCCAAGGATCTAATAAAACATATGCCACACGAACACAAGGACTGTAGATGTGTAGATGAATGTCTAATGGGTCAGTCACACTGACCATAAAAGTTTAAATTTCGGTGTGTCAAAATTGAATCATCTGATTTATTCAATAGATGGCACGTTTTACGTGTCATTTACTTCACACATCTACTTTGTAGCAGTTAGTCTGATTGTCCCACTTATAACATTTTGAATCTACCTAACGGAAACCCAACTACCTTTGTTTTCTTAGAGAAAATACGTTTTTATGTGTAGTAAAACAGTAAAAATAATTTTATTTCATCTCAGTTTTACGCGTCTACTGAATAAACTACTAATTTGTTAAGTTTCGAGCGAGTGCGGTCCGACTCTGGATAAACATGGAGTAATCACAACTAACTACTTTTAAGTTAATAATGCGAAAGGAGTTTTTCTGAAAGCATAGACATATTTTATTTAGTAATTAAACTTGTTGTGTTTATGTACTGCATTACTAATAACTTTGTTCTTCCAGAGAAAGAATTTCTCACATTTCACATTTCATTATATTACTCTACACTATTTAAAGCCTCGTTTGCAAAATCTTTATATACCAAAACTATTTATTCAATAAAAACACAGGTTCTCATCGGCAAACTCCTAAGGTCAATAAGCAACCTCTCATAGTTACGTTCTCCTCACTCAAGTGTATGTATGTACCATTAGGTTTGCTCTTTGCAGTGTTGTCACCTTACTCTGATATACCATCTACATTCTGAGGAAGTTGACGATTAACTGCGAAACACAAAACCACGCCAGTTCATTGTTCCACATTCAACCTCTAACTCTCTGAACCATACACAGCTCACTAGACTTAGTTACGTCCTTACAAGGGAATAATCAAGTCTTTTTCTTTTCTGGTATCCAAAAATCTACACCTAACGTGTTATTTTCTGAAAATATTTAGAAAGTTAGTCTTTCTTACCGCTTTAAGATTGTAAAATACACAAAACTGTACGTTGTTCAATACCTAAAACGACGCTGCATAGCCTAATTTGACACAATCTTTATTTACGTTTTGTGCCCGTTAGTGTTCAACGTACCTTCCCAAGAAGTGTGAAAGTAACTGTAATAGTGAGAGTCTAGTAATAGAAGGTTAAAGACAACATGGTATTCTCAATTTTACCCATGGGAAATGACGAGGTTTTGACAACTCCGTAAAATTAGGAAGTACACAGTATGAAGTTAGTGTAGAATAATACAAAAGTCTAATTTAGTGTAATTTTGATATATTTCGTACGACGTAATACATCTTTAAACCTTCCATGTACACGTTTTATTTATAACAACTGAAGAGTTAACTCTCGGTAGATCTACAGTGCGTAAACCGGTTTCTTTGTACAATAGCTAGATTTATATCCAACCCTCAGGTGTTGTTATCAGACCAGATGATTGCCAAAGTGATTACTCCAGGGATTCACGTATCAACAATCACAGAGAGTACCACTGGCTTAAGTCAGTCAACAATCAACACAGACTCGCTTTGATGATCAGATTGATAAGACGATTCTGAGACCTCAACAAACTTATCAGCTAAAGATACATTGATTCAAAAATTTTTTAACAGCTAATATTTTGATAGTATTAAACCATTGATATAAGACTTATGAATTCGGCCTCAGTGTGTAACAAGACTACACCTCATAGCTCATTACTAACGCTAATCACACTCATCCTTCACCACATATTTGCCTTAAAATACCCTCATGGTGTGGTCGGCATCTCAAATAGTGATTAAGTGATTTAAGTGAAATTGATATAGATGTTTAAAATGTTTGCGTTTTGCATAACAAATGGATAAAACAATAGAAGTTTGACTTACTACTTGCCATGTACCTGTGCTTTACTACGGGAGGACTGAGTACAAATAGTCAAATACCTGTAAAACTGACTTCTGTACCTTTAGGAGGCAACCTGCTGAGTGCATTGAGAGCTCATCAAGATGTAAAATACCACTCGGGAAAGGATCACTTGTTTGCATAATTTTACAGACTATTATAGGTCTATGTTAAGTTAATTAAATAATATTTTTATTTATGTTCGTTCCTCAAAACCAAATAATTAAATTAAATAGGATAATAACTAAAATATATAAACGAGTAAATTCAGTTATTAATATCGTAAGCTCGTATTTCTAATAAAAGGAAAGCTTCACGAAACAAATACAGCCAGTAAACAGACAACTGAGTACGTTGTCACAAATATATTATATATATTAAATATCTTATTTGATAGCAATGGACAGATAGCAATAATAGATACCAGAAGGTTTCAGAAGTGTAGGCTATGTTTTGTACCTGAGCCCACGGACAAGAAGTTTAAACACAGCTAAGCCAGGTTCAAAGGAATTGTTGAACAGTGGAGACACAAAAGCGGCCAAGAAACTCAACTTTAATATTAACCTACTTCCTCAGGCTTTCTCTTACCATACTAGTTTTTACAAGGCTTCCTTCAGCTATTGCGCTCTAATAGTGTGAAAATAGTTGAAATAAAAACAACAGTCTATCTTCATAAATATCTTGAAATATAAAACCGTTACTTAACCAGAAAACTTAAAGCATTGGTAAAACTATTGTTTACTGTAAATGAAGTCACATGATGTGACTTGTCCATCACCTTTACAAAACGTGTTAGGTTAATGAAAGTGGTGGCAGTTATTGCAGAAGGCAGGTATATATTAGCCGACACTAACATTAGCAGTATATCAACACAGAACAACAGCCACACCCTGACACCACACTGCGTACACAATTTTCTTGTGGTTAAACCATCAAACGTGAACCAGCGCAGAAGTAGTTTCGTGTTTGCGGAATCAATCGATTATGATCATTGGAAAGCAGCAAATATCCGTTAAGATATTAGACGCTACTTGGCTATAATAGAAATACAAACAATTGAGTTCGATCTCAAAGTTTGTTAAACTTCATAATCCTGTTTGAAATTTTGGAGATATAGTTAAAAGCTTTAATATTTTTAATAAAGGTCTTCCTATTGAATTAATCTGTACGTTGTGAATTAACAGCTGTTCATGGTCAATTTACATGGACAAAAGACATTGAGCCATTTTTTTTTTGTTTTAGAATGCACTTTTTGGATCCAACGTGTAGAATTTTTTAACGTGCTCTGTTACAATAGGCTACATATAACCAAAATATTTCAATTCCTAACTGTGGTTGATAACCACATCAGTTAGTGAGTCAGTCAGTGTTCCACATCAAACACCCCCTCCCTCCAACCCACCACACTACTCTTACACACAACATCCGGTTTTCATTTTATGATTATTTCATCTAACGTATTCGTTATAACTCACAGGATTTAAATCACTAAATCACTATTTGAGATGCCGACCACTCTCATGAAGGTATTTTTAAGGCAAATATGTGGTGAAGGATGAGTGTAGTCTTGTTACAAACTAAGGCCGACTCTTCCTTAGAATGGGTCATTAATTAATAGCCCAATGACCAATGGAAATACAAGGACCAACGGCTTAACGTGACTTCCGAACCACGCAGGTGATGGTCTGATATGTCTAAACGATGGTGGGAGTTGATGCGGGTATCATCAGATGATCACTGGACTATCTGAGCCGCTTTAGACCTATATCATCTTCAAAACCTGACCTCCATGAAGCTGGATTACAGGACCACGCCACGAGTCCCATATAACTTATTTAACCCATATAATTGTGCCCATATAGTTAAAACGATTTATTAAATAATAAAATCAGGAGGACTACAGAATTTTCTCTACCACTCAACCTCGTCCTTTACCTAGCGTCACCGTACAGTCACTTTACAAATGGTGACGGCGGGAATCGAACCCGTGCCACCGGAGTGATGAGCTCCGGTGTCGCGCGCGATACCAATCCACCACGGATCCACTTAAGTTACAGGTTTATGTTTAACTGAATTCTGATAAGTCTTATTCGCATCCAGCAGCTGTCGGTGTTAGTTTAGTACGGGATTTATGCCTGCAATTGCGTCACTTGTTTAATTTTGACAGCTGGTTTTATAATGGACTGTCCTCTATTTACTAAATCTCCCACAGTTTCTGAAAACTTTGACGTTTCGTGCATTAGTTGGACATACCTATAATGATAATAACACAAACCTTCTGGAAGGCCAACGGAAGAACCGCATGTAATTACACTTAATTGAGCATATTATATATAGCAGTATTTTAGGACTTTGTTGTTGTTTGGACAAGACAGAAAAATAAGTACATGTATTAATCTTCATGAAGTTTGTTCCTATTATTAGCTGCTTGAAGAACACTCATCTAAATTGATCTTAAACATCTATTTACCGTAGTTTAACATGATGGATGAGGAAAAAGTTTTATTTAGATTCATTATACGACTAAATTAAATATTTAAACATAGAATGAACATTTAAACGTTAAATTAACAACCATTATGAATCTAACCTCTACATAATGATTTTTGCAAAATAATAATGAATCCTAATTAATATTTACATACGGTAGATCAGTGAGTGATATTGGCAGACCATTAAAACAACAACAGACATCACATCGACATTAGCCTGGGTGAAGAGAGATTGTTAATGAGTTGACTGTGGGATAAACATATCACGTGTTTACATACCTTTGACCGCTATTTTAAAAGGTAAAGGTAAAAAAAGGTAAAGTTTGTCTTGTTTAACGAGGTGAAGTAGTCCTTTACCACTCAACCTCGACCTTTACCTAGCGTCACCGTACAGTCACTTTACAAATGGTGACGGCGGGAATCGAACCCGTGCCACCGGAGTGATGAGCTCCGGTGTCGCGCGCGATACCAATCCGCCACGGATCCACTTTAGTCCTTTAAATACACCTAAAGTACTTTTCGTGTTGATGAGAATCCTTTAATACTTTAACATTGTCTTTTTTGGTGGTTACTCGTATTAGAGATGGATAATTTGCCTGAAGAACAATTTTGATTTGAGATTAGTTTTATTAAATGTTTAATTTCGTTTTTGTTACAAAATAAGCAAAACAAATACATTTTAGAATTTCATGAGACGCGCAAGTAAAACCATAAAATTTGTTATCTAAGCCTCTGAAAATGGTTTTAAACAGTAATTAGTTTGTTTTTGGTGATTAAAATGGTTGTATACATATTCTATTAACATAATGTTTACTTTTTCGTTTTGGTTTTAACAGAAAAGTTATTAAAGTTTCCATACAGCCACTAATGCAAAACGAAAATCTTAATACATTAACAAAAACCTCTCTTGGTGGTCTTCAGCAAATGAAATCAACGTGAAGTTTCTACGTCCTACAGTTAGAAAGTTATGAAGATGTTTTCAAACCATCCTTGCGCTCAAAAGATAGTAAATATAATATTAAGGCATAACACGATTCGAATCAAAATAGTGTTTTAACTAAAATCATTTTCTAGATAATGTAAAGTATTTCTAATATTTAGTTTTTCTTCTAAAATAATAAATCAAAGTACAATTAAATGTTCTTACTACAACAATTATTATGTTCAGTTTGTGATTGGAAGTTTTAACTGTGGTAATTATTATTGACTTATTTTAAATCGTTTTAATGGGTTTCAACAATTTAAATTGGTTTAAACATTAAATTACATAAAAAGAATGTTTACTCTTTTTATAATATTACTTTAAAATAAAATCAGTTACAAATTTAACAAACATAATGCCATGAGTAGCGATACAATACTTGATTGACAATAGAAAAAATGTTCCTTCTGAGGACAATTTATCGTAACCTCGTATTGGTTTCCAATGTTTTCCCCTAAGGAAAGGAAACTCTGTTGACTCTTGGGATTGACAATAAATCATTCAAAAACAATCGGGTTTGATGTGTTCATACAAAGCCTTTCCGGTTGGTCCTTGAAGAATACAGTTACAGATCTCAAAGTTAAACATAGTTGTATTTCAGTTTCGTAATTAACAGTAGATTGTCTAGCAACTGCCTAGCTATTTAATACACTATCCACTTAGTCTTGTAAAAGTAAATAAATATTAGTAACAAAACGTGGTATCGATTGAATGTGATACTCGTGTTTTCAGAAAAAAGCGTAAAGAATATTTAGGCTTGCATCCAGCTCAACGATATATTCAACGAGCCGTGAATAATGAATATTGACCTTTTGCGGTCATGTTTCCACCAGCACACAGAAAATCAATTGACTTACTTTTCAGCGTAGCTTTTTCATTTGATATCAAAGCATTAAAGAATAAAATGAAGGTGAATCATCAGCGTTAAACTAAGTATGCTATTATGCAAAGCATACTTTTCATAAACAAGCAAAAAATCCATAGTACCCTATCATAAGTTTATATTTCATTTTCATGGACCGGTTTCGATGATTATGCGATAGTCCTGCTTGCAAGTAAAATTTTAACTAATATAAATAATATTACCATCTATATAAATAAAATAAGACTTTTGTCTGTACATTGCAATAGCTCTATCGGTTTTGGTGTTTATATACTTTGCAAAGACCAAAAATTACCGAAATTCCTGTCTGTCTTTATGTTTGTCGGTCTGTCCGTCTGTCTGTAACGTTTTTAAGGCATCTTGGACCTAAACTCAAAATCGGCTGGAGCTATTGCGGTGAAACTTCGTTTAATGGTTTAGCCTACTACGTAGTGTGTTTTTAGCTATATTTTGTATCCATACAACGTACAGAATATTGGACCGCTTAAAACTGAAAATCAGCTGAAGCTATGGTAGTGAAACTTTGTTTCAGGATTTAACCCATTACGTAGTCTGCCTTTAGCTATAGTTTGTATCCATACAACATCCACAAAATAAATGGAGCCTAACTGGGCTCTGAAAACGCCGGAATGGCGGGGTTACTAAGACTCTCACAAGGTAGCCAAACACCGATAAACACTTATTTGGTTTCTGTTTGTCTGTACATTGAAATGAGTCCATCGGTTTTCGGTTATTACGTTTCCTTACACTTTGTAAAAACCAAAACCGACGTATAACATTAAACACAACTGTGCGAAGAACAGGTACGTCAGCTGGGAAACTTAAAGCCCACTTTCAAAATGAAGGAACAGGTAGTTTGATGCCAGTACCCGAGCTACAGCCTGCCTTTGTACAAAATACTTTAAAGTCATGATACTATAATATTGTATCCGTGGCGAAGCACGGATAAACAGCTAGTTTAGAAAATATAAACATAAATCACTAAAAATGATTTTACTATCGCAGTTGAAGAAATAAATGAGTCATAAAGTGATACTGTATAATAAATGTGTTTATGAACCATATTTCCTTTTCAAACTGTTAACTTCATTCATTATTAGGTTTCTGATATTTAAAAGTGCGGTGATGAGTATACTCCGTGAGTCGACGATTTTGGATAAATATATAGGGATATCTTCTGTACGATGGTAACAGTTAAATGCCATAACTAAATTATCTTCTACGTTTATGTGGGTATAAGAAGTATTTTGGATATACGGTTTTTATTTTCACTGTTCAACATTTTATTTGATAACTTTAACGTGTTCCTGACTTCTCCATCTGACCAATGTAAAAACAATCACAGTCATAACATTTAATCTTATAAATACCAGATGTTCATTACGCATTCGATTAGGATTTTGGAAATTTCGATTAGTATTTATTTAAATAGAGATGTTTCTGGTGATGCAATTTATCTAGATTTGTTTAAAAGTAATACCACAGTATTTTAAGTATACAGTTCGTCCTGAACCTACATATGAAAATATTTTCTGGCATTGCCTCTGGGGTGAAGAGAAGTCAAACTATATCACCTTCGTTACCCACACAGCCACCATTTGCATCTTTAGTTTTTGTTTTTTATTATAGATTATATTACGGAAATAAACAAACTAGTGAGGACATTATGATCCAAATGTGTTCAAAACTGATGACCGGGAAAAGTTGTCTTGTTTATTGAGTTGCTATTAGAAAAGGTGTTGTCGATGGAGGCGAGGGAGTGAGGGAGAGAGTGGTGGAAATTTAATGTACCTGAAACTCGTTTTACACTCCATGTCCCACCCTCCCCAGCTCTTGTTATATCCCTGTGTAAAATATTTAAAGGCGAGAGGTTAAGAGAAGCGTGCTACATCTTTCAACTTTAAATGTTGCTTTTTGGTAAAGTTTTGGGACAGTTAGGATTAAAGTGGCTAGAAATAATGAAATTGAGTAACCTAAACGTCGGTTAGTCTATTATAAGAATACTGTAGATTTAGTAAAAAGAAGAAAGGACTTTTCCTGCCACTTCTGGAGATCTAACCTAAGACTTTACCAAACAAAGAGTCCGTTTCTTCTTTATACTAAATTGCTCTCCGCCACTATTATGAACTTTCAAACTAACAATATTGTAGAGATACAGTTTCCAAGCTGTATGTATTTAATAAGTTCAATGCAAATATTCTAAAAGAATTCACAATGTTGGTATGCAAAACCAAAACAGTGGCCGAAATCTGTAGGCTGAATTTTAACACACACCTAGGGCTGTTTATGATAGCCTGTTTGAACAGCCGAGACCGCATAGGTAGAATATGGATAACATAGACGAGCCTTCGGTCAATAAACAAATCGTACTTTCTCTTAATTGATGGACACTCACTCACTTTTATAAAGGTTCCATCAAGTACAGTACTTGACGAGTAAACAAACTATTCTTAATAAGATGTACTTTGTTGAGCTGTTCTTCTTTGTTGAACTGTTTTCTGTTCTTTAAGAACCTGTCTCGTTAACCTTTTTAACAAATCTGTAAATTGTATTTTTACTAATACCTCTGAAACCTGATCTTAAACGCCTCTCGACAAAAAGGTTATTTTATTCTTAAGTATTCTTCAACGATAAACACGCATTGATCTGTGCTAAGAACTATGATTACGTTTATTTTATAATAACATCAAATTATGAAACTAAAACCACAATATAACTGTAACAATAGGTATTACCATCTGATAGATATTAAAGTGAACAAACCAATGATAAAATGTATGACCATATAACGTTCGTAAAAATGACTTACTATTGTTTGAAAATGAAATTGTTTGAAAAAACACGTTAGGTTATTAATAACCATTTTAAAGTAAACCCCGTGTTTCTGTGCCTTTCTGTTTTTCCTCTTGTTTTAGTTTCATAATGTATTATCATTTCACTAGGTGGTGCAAGACTTCACTTAATCAAGAGTTCAGTAAATGATATACATACAAAATACTTAGATAATTGTCATACAAACCTTTTCAGAGTATAACAGAAGCTAATATCATTATGTAAATTTATAATGTTTTAGAAGGATCAGGATAATATCACTAGTATTCTACAATGAGAGGATGAAATGTGCCAGATACGAAAACTTTAGCTTTGACAAACAGCTGGGCCTAAATATCATTACCTTAATTAAATCTGCCTGGTAACACTCAACAGAAGTATCTAACCTGGTTTTCATCTCTTGAAACAACAAACACAAACAAACCCACTTTTACAGCGTGCTGCAACCGCTAATTTTTATTTAGCCTAACCAACAAATAATCTAGAGATTCTCTTTTACCGATGACTTAAATTTACGAATAAATACTCTTTGTTTTATAAGCGTAAAGCAAGGCAAGTGGTTTTTGGTGGCAAATAACTCCTTTGGCCTTCAATATTGATATTTTAACCATATTTACAAATTATTCCTGTAACATGAAATGTTAAACAACTGTTTGTATGAAGCGTAAAACGCTACGAGTTTGGTTGACTATAGTATATTTCATCACTTGGTCCCAAAGTGACACTTTTAGGTCAAAAAGAAACTTTCGGACCGAGTGATGAACGATACTTTTGGTCATGATGGAAATAATAATGATAAATTAATGTCAATCAACGTTTTAATATTATAAAGAAACTTAATTAATCATGGTTTTCAAATCAGCAGTCTGAATTATACTGCTTAGAAGAAACAGCTGTAACGCTGATTTACTGTAAGTCAGTATTAAAGTTCAAAACAATCAAAATCAAACTTGTTCAACCACCTGATGTCCATGCCACAAAAGATCATTAGAGTAAGAAAAACATCATCCCACAACACTTTATTTACCTGGATTGAAAAGTGACACTTTAGCACGTCAATATATGTGTCTAAAGCACCTGTGATTAGAGCAAAATTACAAAGAAACCAGTTTTTGTATATATTTACTTTTCTCTTACTAACTTCCAATTTTCCTTTCCCCGGCATCTGGCCACGATAACCGTATCATAGGATTGTTGTTCTTTCCCTTAGATTTTGGCCACGGCATTTCATTTGTACGCTAATGACTTCATTTACGTTCACCTTTTTCTCGGCCTTCGATCTCAATATGTCATCGTATAAGCACAAGTTATCTTTCTTTTCCTCGGTCGCCAAACATAGTTGCAGTTCTAATTTTGTCCAAGTTATTTTTGTTTTCCCAGCTTTTGGCCACGGTTCTTTATTGGAATAATTAAATAATAAATCTTTTCATTATACTGCTGTTGCCTCTGAGCTTTTACATTTTATTACTAATATCCATCAGTTTTCGGGCTTTGGCCTCAGTATTTTCCTATCATTAAACATGATTATCCAATTATAGCGTTTTAACTTTAATAATTTTTGGAAATCAGAGTAGGAAACATATAGTTGGTAAAACAGATACGTAGGCTCATATACCTATGCAAACCTCCGGGTGCTTTAGTTAAACAGATTGACTGGTTTTGCAAAAGGTGACAAACAATAAAGCACATAAAGCAGCCCCCACAAGTGATTTGATCAAGTTAAAAATCAAACTTAGTCCTTGTATTGTATTGCTACTAGTAATTTACAAACTATTAATGAACTTCAAGCCAATACTGTTATCTATATTAAAGTTATTTCTCTAACAAAAACGGGAACAAAGAGATAAGAAACCCAATTGAAGTTTTCCTCTGTTGTATCGCTATTCTGGTTTCTAATGCAGAAACAGCTGATTTCATCTTTCGTGTCTCATTTAACTTTGTTTTACAATGAATTTATAGCTTCATCGCTGAAAAATATTTTCATTTTGTTATTATTCAAACAAATGATACGACAAGTAGTCCAATGGAAAGTTTAAAGCCTTCGCTAAAATATGTTGATTTTTTGTTTGTTTACAATAGTCATCTCTATGTAATATTCGTAGATTGTTCATTATTTTAACCAAGTTTCGTATTTGGTGACCAAATCAAATAGCTGAAGAGTAAACAAAACAAGCGAATGTTTGCACAGCATATTGGGAGGTACGATATGTGAGCGATATGTTTATTCACCGAAGGCTCATTAATATTAACCAACCGTCCATGATGATGAGACCCTGCTTGTTTTAATGAGCTGTCATAAACATAAACACCCTCTGGTCTATGCGAGTACTTAGCCTATGGGCTTTGTTTTCTAACAAAACGTGGCTCATTGTATGAAACTCAACAAGAATTACAGTTCACTCTTAATATGCTCAATCTAACCTACTTCAAGGAGTATTACTTCACCTGTTATTTATTGTTACGTTTACTCTATTTTAGTTGGTTGAAAATTAATTGTATAATTAATAGTTACACTTTATTACTCAGTGGGTTGGAAGCAAAATATTACAGAAACAACCAAACAAATCTATATTGAGAACCATCAAACCCCTAAGGAGGGCACAGTTTGTAAAAATTGACGATGACTGTAGTAGTCTATAGGCGTAAACAATTATATTGTTGTGAGTGGCTGGAAATTACATAACCTATCATTGGGAACAAGCAACTTTTAGTGGTTCTAAAGTGGCGACTTTCTGTGTGTATCGTAATTTTTACATGATGTCAAACGTGTTATCTAGGGTGGGTTGGAGATTTATTATTATTATTATGGAATTTGAAATATTATTACGGACACTTTTGATCGCTTTTGAGTGAACAAGATGAACACGACGTCTCGGGATCTAATCTTATCCCGTTTTAAGGTGAAAAGTAACTTAAAACATAACACAAAACATTTGGAAACGAGATAAAAAGTAATCAGCGCAAGCAGATGAGTCACTCACCACCAAATAACCAATCAGGATACTAAAACCTTACTAGTATAAGACTTTCTATTCTAAAATCCTACATATGTATGGGTTGCCAAAAACTCATTAAACTAACGTTCAGCTTCAGCCTGTAATCAGTGTTTGTGATTCACAGTGTCTTATTTTAAATCATATACGAGAAAAACCCCGTATAAGAAAAACCTTATTAGTTTATCAAAACTCTAAAGAATTTCAGATTTCAGCAATTTTAGATTTCAGAAGAAAAGTAGAAAGAATACATTGTAAAGAGGATTTCCAAATTTACATGCAATGCAAACGAAATACTTTAATATTTTAATCCCTTGTAAATGAAAATAATCCGGGTTTTAGTCATATTTCCTACTTAAAACCAATTGTTTCTCTTCTTAGATTTAACAAAAGTCACTTAGAATTTAAAACCCATCCCTGACTGTGGTTTGGCTTTGTAAATGTTTATATTTTGATTGAGGTTTTGTTCTCATCGTGACCATATAATAATTTCCGAAGTCGGTCGGTGAAATAAAACATGGTAAAAGGGTATTTAACTTATTTTATATTTTTCATATTGAAATAAAATAATAATTATTAGTTAAGATAATCTACGTTAAGATGGAGAAAATAGCTACTATGTTTTAAATTAGCTAGTAGGCTGTTATTGTTAAGTTATTACGCAAATGAACAAAACTCAAAATTGCAGAATACCCTTTTCATTATTTTACCGTTTGGAGTGAAAAAGGACACATATCGTTTCCTATAACGAGGATAAAAGCTTTGGTGAAATAACATTTTTGTTTAGATTGTCACACAGTAATGTGAAAATGGTACATTCTGGTGACAATATTTTAACCCTTTAAAATTTATAACTGGAACGATTAAAGTTGAAAATGTAATTCACTTGCTTTACTGTATTACCTTTAAATATTGTACACGGGACTATAACTGGTACGGGGGAGGGTGGGACATGAACTGTAAAACGACTTTCAGGTACATTAAATTTCCACCACTCTCTCCCACCTACATCGACTACACGGTACCTACTCGTACTTACGCTCCAATTCCAATCCAATAAATAAACAAGATATGTAGCTCAACGTACTGTTTACCATTTAAACCTTCTGATCAATTTATATAGTTTTAAAATCAGTGTAGTTTATTTAATTTATGTACCTTAAGTTTTGCATTATACGTTTTTGAAACTGTGCTAGGCACGTAAATCAAGAAAGGTTCAAATCCACTCTGTTGTCTTTGTTGTTTAATGTTGCGTTGCGTAGTGTATGGTTTTTATTTGACAGCTGATTTATATATGTTAGTACAAGCGATACCGTTAGTTCATTATGGTCTCTATTCACCCATACATACGAGTACATTATGTGAAATCTGTTGCTATTTTAATGATATGCTATTAGAACTCACTTATCCATGTGCTCAGCCAAGCCAAATGATAAGATTGATATTTTTTGAGGTCCTTTTGGTAAAGTTAATTAGATAGACACATGCTAATAAAGTACAAACTTACTTAGTCATAAATAAATGTTTTTTGGATCAAAACCACTGAACATTTTTAATTTCTTTCGAAAAGTGAGTAATTCACATTGAAAAATGAGTCCTCATGGTAAGATCCAGTCTTGGGACCATAAAATGTGCACCGACTCTGACCCTAGAACACGTTCTGAGCATCTTTTAGTATCTATACGATATTATGTGTGAGTACTATTCTCTACAGGTCACATTGTTTGTCAGAGTTTTATGAAGTTTAGTATAAATGTTCCTTTTTGTAAATATCTCCGATTTGATGAATTTTATATAAATATGTATTTTGATAATATCCATCAATATAATAAAGATTAGGAAAATCCATCAAGTCGTTTCAAAATGGTGGCCAAAAATGATTTTTTGATCTAACAGCCTTATAAGTAGTCTAAGTTTAGTGAAATTTTAAACCCATTTTCCATTTATGATACGTAGTATAACGTGCAGTGATGTGTCACGTAAGTCTGAGGCCGTAGGTGAAGCGAGGCTGTGTGTGTTGTGAACAACAGAACTCCCTCCAGGTAATAAGTGATTTCGCTTCACTCATGCCAGCGGCGCTTTAGCGCTTAGCTGCGTGTCGGCCTGGTTTGTCATGTTACAATCACTGTAGATAGCGTCATTACTAGTTTCTTATACTGATGTGGTTTACAGTTTTGTCTACAGCAAATCACTTGTTTTAGTTCAATCTATGAAATCAACGAAAAACTTCAAAATTTATGGTGGGTGTGTCTAGAGATAAATGAGGAAAAGACAGTGAGACTTCCTCCACTGCACAATCACTAAGTAGCTGCCTCAGTAAATGTGAAGGAGCCACACCCTGAAACCAGGATAATGGTTTCCTCTGTCATTCTCTTGATGGACTCTTATTTTTCGAAACCTTCAGGTCATTATATTGATCGTTAGAACGTCTCTTACATTGATTGATAGATGGAAAACCAATGTTAGAGACGTTTTGCATTTTTGTTGAGAAAATAGATTTGCAACTGTGATTTCCTTCATTTTGTGTTTTGACATCGGGTAGGCTAGTAATACGATAAATTGTAACAAACTAATGAAATTATACGACAGAAGGGTTAAGTATTTCTCTCAAAACATATGTTTTTACATTTCCAATGTTGTGCTATAGTTAAACTTTAACTTTCTACGAGAAAATGCACGTTTCGATGTAAATAGAAGTTTAGTTTCTTAGTTTCTTATGTACATTATTTACATATTCATAGTAAAACAATCAATAAAGTTTTCGATTAAAGGTTTATTGAAATTTGAAGGTTTGTACAGATGGATGATCATTATTTGTAGGCATTTCTCAGGCTACGTCTGTCAATAATAACACTTTTAAATTTAAAATTCAACATATTTCGGTACCGAAAATGTCTGGTATTTCATCAGTCAAGAAAATAATAATGTAAAATAATAATATAATTTTCCTGACTGATGATGATATTAGACATTTTTGGTATCAAAATATATTGAATTTTTAAACTTAAAAATGTTATTTTTAGCAGACGTAGCCTGAAAATTGCCTACAAAAGGTTTGTATTGTTAATAAAGTTTCCATAAGGACGGTTGTACCCACTAGCAATTTCAATATTTCGCTTAAAATAAAGTATAGTTACTATACTTTTAAATATTGTGTTATTAATCTGTTATAAATAGTTATATTATATTTGTAATATTATTAATGTTATAAATATGTGTTAAATAATCTGTTCTAGCGTCGAGAACTAGAGTTGTTTTCCATATTTAACTTTTACTATTCCTCAAAGATATATTCAAACCTTAATTATAAGTTAAGACCATTACCAACAACCTTTAAGGAAAACATAACGGGTTTTATCTTGATTTGAGAGAAACTCTCCTGTGAACAAAGAGATAGAAAACTTAATTTAAAGTTTGTGATTCATTGTTTAGTATTGTATATATCTTGTTTTAAATTAAGAAACAAACGATATCATTGTTTTCGTTTTGCCTTTGTTGTACTACGACTGTTACTTAAAATTGATATGAAAAATAACTGTTGCTACTTTACAAGATCAACGTAAAATAGCCTTAGCGTGGTTATTGGCCAATTATTAAAGGCCCTATCCAAATTATTTTAAATAAACTTCATCTTGTTTATTTAACGATACTTGACTCCGGACAGACAAGTAGAAAATACCAGATCATCAATTGTCTAGTTGGGATTGGCAGATTATGATCACAACGTATCAGTTTACATAAGTTTTCTTTGTTAATAATATAATGTCTTGATCCTTAAACCATACAAATTAGAATATTTATTTATTTTACGTACGACTATGTACTTTTCAATTCAAATCTTAAAGTATTCTCAATACTGTCTTACTGAAAACCTAGCAATAAAATGGACAATTTAAAGTAATCAACCACATGACAGCCATTGATAGGTACTTGGCAAAGGATACTAATATGAACTTAGTGAGTAGGCTTTTGGGGTAAAATGAGAATAATACAGTATTGGACTAGGTTTTGATAAGTGTGTATTATAATGTTTAAATCCTATTTGATTGGAGGGAGCAGGGTATGAAGCAGATAGGATGTGCTGTAGTGGATGGAGGATACAATCCATCCCCGATGTGGACCGGACAAATCAGCTTAAATACAATATATGAGCCAATAGTTTTATTCATAAAACAAATTTGATGAATTGTTTTGAGGTTAACAAAGGAAGGAGATTAACCCGTGTTTTCCTAAGTGCAACGTCTAGCCGTCCTGCAGCACGAGCCTCCGTGGCGCAATCGGATAGCGCGTTCGGCTGTTAACCGAAAGGTTGGTGGTTCGAGCCCACCCGGGGGCGACAATCTTTTACAGTCCCTATGATTGTTGTGTAACATAATTATGTAGTGTTTTTGCTAACGGTTAAGTATTGGTAGCTAGCTATACGTAGCTAGATTGCCAACAATATGTGGTCATTTTGTAGCACTAAGTAGAAGCTCTCTAGGGTAAAATAAATTAGATTGATTTAAATTATGTTGATCTTTTTACTTGCGTCGGTGGGTCGGTTATACAGAGAAAGGCAAGTTGAAGGGTAGAGGCAAGTTAATAATGCAGAGATTTCGACCTCAGAGGGTTGGTCCCCCTTGACCACCTTGAACTTTCCTTGAAGTAAGACGCTAAAACGTAAAACAAATAACATTAAAGATAACAAATAATACTGGACAAATATTTCAAGTCATAACAGCTATGAACAAACGTGACGGCGAAGATATTAAAACACACGTTAGTAAAAATGCAAGCTATTGAAGAATGTTTTATAGATTTATTGTATTTGTTCCTTATGTGAAAGGCTGATTTTGGGCCATAGCCTTTTTCTATCCCAAAATCAATGCGCTTTCTTTGATACTGCGTGCCCGAGAGGTCCATTCTTGTGATACAACGATTAGTTCTTTTTCTAGAACCTGAAGACTTTGGTATTCCATGTATCACGGAAAATAATTATATTTTACTAGGTCTAAGTGGAGTAGAAACTATAAAAAGGTCCGATTATTGTGACTGTAACTTAGATTAAATTTGTTTAGTGGTTAGTTTTTTTTAAATTGTACAATTATCAAACGGTGAGGCTTCGTAAAGGTCGAGGTTGATGGTAGAGAGGACGTCGTTGAACAATACAAACCTTTTTTTATATAATACTGCTGGCCTAGTTGCAACTTCCCGTTAATTTAAAGGGTTGTAAAGCTACCATATAGCTTAACAGAACCTTTAGTTCCTGCATACCGTGGCTAACTTTCTTGAGCGTGTTAAACCATTTTAAATCTTCAAACAGTTGAAACTAGTTTTGCGGATTATGTTATGTTGCGGATGTTCAAACGCCCCAGTACAATCGACAATGTAGTTTTATTTTCTAAGCCGTATTGGAGTTGTTATTATCTACTATATTTTTTAATATTTTGTATTATATTAATTTTGCGTAATCTTTTTTAACATTGGACGATTACATTTGAGTGTACATTATTGTGCACACAAAAGTAGCGTGTTTACACAAATTTTTATGGCTATAAAACATAAACAGTTAAGACAATCTTGCGTAGAGTTTATTGAACATATCCAATAAAACTATTTTCCACTTGGCCTTTATCACCCTCACTGAGTTCAGAAAACACGTATTTATATTCCACTGGTGTTCCACATAGGGGATTTCGATTTGGCTTCATTCTACTTACAATCTAAGCCAATCGCTCTTACGAGCTGTCTCACCATAACGTGTGATATATGATTAATCATATCAACTAAAAACCTTATTTACAAAATATATACTTATTATTATCAAGCACATTAATTTATCAATATGTAATGTATCTTCATCGCATAGCTGCTGTGGTTATAACTTATTGTCAATTGTTTAAATAAGTATTCATAAAATATGTAAACACGTGTAAAATACTATTGTAATATATGAAACTATTTGCGAAAATGGCGTAAGCCATAACTTAAAAATAGATATGTCTTGACAAAACATACGTAAATTATGGAAAACCACGTGATTTAAGAAACGTTTAGCACTCCAATAACCTTAGTTTTACGCTGTTTGCACTCATAATCCCATAGTGTATTATTTTATTGATACAGAATATTTCTAATTCTTATTATGCTTTAAACTTGTTTCAAACATAAATTGCCTAATTTAAAACTTTCATTATGCACTCCATACAGAATTGAATTCAGTTGGTTTTACTTCTAGTATTGTAAATACTGCAATGGTAACGTTACATGAGATTTATTTGAACTTGATTGGACGTGTTTTTCTATACATACGCAAATTTTTAAACATATATTTATAGCTTTAAAAAGTTCTATTGGCATTGTTATGCTTACGTAACTGTAAACACATTTGTTTTCAAAATCAACCGACAAAACCACATTTACTCAATTTGAAGATATATTATGTCCTTATAAATTTTTGACGTAGACTGGTTTTGTTAATGAGTGTGTATAGGAAAAATATGTACGAACATATTTTGAAATTTTCACTATAATATGGAGGTTACAACTGGTTGAATGTACGCTATAGTTAACAAAAGGTTTTTCACCACTGCCTGGTTTAGCTTACCTTCCCTCTACCACCCCTTCCCCCTACCACAGGTAATTGAGTAAAGTGTGTTTGCAGGCCACCGCGTGTTTACAGTCACAAACTGCTGCTGACGTCATCCGTTAATCAAATCCCCACAGTTGCCAACTTTACAAGAATACACAGCTGAGTGTTTCGCTGTGTCATGATGAACTCACCATTACCAAATCTCAAGGTGTCTATCGTTTCGATCCAAAGTTTTTAACTGATCTCATGCATTTTAGATTCAAAAAGAATATTTAAAAGATTATCATTCAATTCAATTCAAATAGCTTTATTGAATAAGGTTCATGTTTGTACATCTCAATCGTCATAGTAATAAATAGGAGTAATAAATAATGAAAATAATTATGGACATTAGTGTCTTATATAAATACATAATTACTTGGCTAGTTACAATAATAGATGTACATAAATACTCGTACATTAAATACATTAAATTTACATTTAAGTTACATTTACATTTAATTTAATTTATTCCCTAAACAGGTAACCAACTGAATTTATTCAGCCTGACAGGAACTCCTGAACGCTGTAAGCCTCTTTATCAATGAGGTAGTCTTTTAGACGCCGAAGAAAAAGTTGTCCCTTGCATAATTTTATTTCCCGGGGTAAAGATAGCTCCAGCGCACGCCGTGTCTCTTTGGGAGAGAGCCAAGCGATGTCTGGGGGTGCGGAGATTAGCTCCATGACGTGTCGGGAACCTGTGCCCCGAACCAACAGTTTGTGGATGGGATCGTGAATTGACGGTGGCACTTATGACTTCTTTGAGAATGTAGAGGGAAGGAAAAGTTAAGAGATTTAACAGTCTAAAGACGCATCTACATGAACTCAAAGGTGAATTGCCTTTTACAATTCGTATGGCTCTCTTTTGTTCGATGAAAACTTAAGAAGAAAAGAGGATCCACCCCATGCCTCAACACCATGAGACATTAGTGATGAGAAACAACCATGGTATACCAGGAGGAGATTTTCTGTAGTTAGCAATGGGTACAAAGTTCTTAAGGCAAAGCTAATGCGACTGAGTCTACCACATAGTCCGGTAATATGAGCAGACCAAGTGAAGCCAGAATCGAAGGTCAAGCCCAAGATCATTGAGAGGGCAATCTATAAATTGCCAGAACTAAGCACAGTCCTCTTCCCATCTTTACTCTTGCAGCCATACCTGAAAATTCTAGGGCAATGAAATGCATTTGATGGTTTGGTTGTTATCATTAATTTTTAAATCAACATTTAATTATATCAAAGCCTAATAAGATCTGTCGTACTTTCAATTCCATTTCAGTTTTTACAAGTCCGCGGATAGGGCAAGTGAGAAAACCTGTCTAACTTGAGTGAATTCATTCAATCTTCGAATTCCCAAGTTTGACTTCTAAACAGAACCAAACAACTTTGAGGTGACTTTTCCTTCTCAAACTCTCTAACTGGTCCAAACTCCGACCAAACTGATCAAATCCATCTTCTTCCTCTGAAGTTGCTTGAGAAACCGATCAAAGTCATGTAAATACAACTTGTGACCCGTACATTTTGCATTTAAAACTTTTATACATTTAAGGAACCTCTCTTGTATGGTTTCTCAAAACTATTTAACGTTAACGTTTAAATGAAAATGTACAGGGTTGCCATTTATCATAACAATGGCCAAAGGGATTTCTACGTTAAAATTTTTCATGGTTGATTAACAAATACGACGTAGAATCTTCAAATTTGGTACATAATTAGACTTTTGCATTCTTATACAAATTGTTTGATCAAAGTTAATACTTAGTTATGAATAAAGGCTTTCATTTATTTTATTGACATCAGACAAAACTCGTCTATAGAATATTATTAACGGCATAATATTTGACTTTTTAAGTTTGGCCTTGTTTATTCGGTGGATTGTCTTGAATTGGAATCGATTTGCTTTCTAATGCATATTTTATACAAATGCAATATTTTATAGTGTTTTTAAAATAAAAATGGGTTTGCTTGTTGTATTCTAGAAAACCGAGGCTAGTTAATCAATTAACAGGTAACCTATGTAAAATTATGTATATTAAATACACAGTACTTTTACCACTATTTAGAAAAATTAACTTCCAAATATTTTAAACGTTAAAGTGAGAAAATTAAAACAACATAATAAAACTATTTTGTAATAATAATAAAACTATTAATTTTTTAAGGTAGATTCCGGAGAGTTGTTTCGATGGACGAAGGTGGTAAAGTTACAAGATAAACTGTGTATTCATTTATAGCAAAACACGTTTTTATAGGTAAAAAAACTTTGAATGCTCACCATTTTAAATTGTCTGATCTAACTGATTGAGAAACTTAACCTAGATATTTCCAAATGGAGCTTGTATTAATTATTTCGTAAAAGTTAGACCAATAATTTGACCTATAGAGTGGTCAACCACACACACACACAAACATAACTTCGATAAGAGAAATGAATAGCTCTATGTCCTATTAAAATGTGCTAATAATGTTTCCAAAATGTCAAGCATAGTCAATTTAAATGCAACTCTCATGTTGGTGATTGTAGATAAAAAATATTTCGAATACGACAGTTTTAGAAAATTTAATTTCTTCCTTACAGTTAGATATCTGATTAAAGATGGTGCGATCAAAAGAGGAAAATAGTATTTTGGTACGCTACCACTGCTATGTGAGTATCGTAACTTAAATTCACTCAAAATGGAATCCAAGTACCACTTAAGCTAAGGTGCTAGATATACCAACTGGTATTACTAAAGCTGTATGTACGCTCCTTGCACTTACACTTACTAACCGAATTGGGAGGTCTAAAAATCGACATATGTTTGACTTGTTTTCAAATAAAACACGCAGGAGAGATGACGCCCCTGGAGGCGACGGTTGGAATTACGGAGTCAAAGTTTCGCTAAAGTGGTTTCACGCCTCTTGACTTTGAGACGTTCAACGCGCCCTCTCTCTCTCTCCCCGTCTTGGGCTGTGTAAAAACTGTTTTCTGATTTATGTATTGAGCCATATATACTTTATGTATATTTTCCATTGTGTTTCAGCCTGTAACGATTACTTTAAATTCGTTCGCAAAACGGTTGCGTGGAGTAGTATACTATTGACTTTCTCAAATGGAGTTTCTCGTAATTTATTCTGATGTACAGCTTAGTTTGTATTATCTTAAACACAATACAGATGGTAATATCTTGTCAAATTACATGCTGGCTAAAACATCTTTCGGTGTAAACAACATCAAAACTACTTTTAAAGATGTGAAATATTATGCAAGGCAGAAATAAAACGCTGTTTCATGAGAAGCAGTCGTACCACTTGTAACTTAACCTAACCTGATGGGACCAAAGCTCTGTAATTAAAAAGTAATCAAACAAAAAAACTTAAAACATGTACTTAAAATTAAAACAATCGGTATTGAAAAGAAATGGGACGATACGTATGGGAATGAGTTAAAATCTAATCGATATTTTAAAAGAATTGATGAAAATCTAACGGCAGTCAGTACGACCGACCTATTATTATTATAGTGGTTCGGTGGATTATAATATCAGGCGACCGTTCTATCAGGCCGATTTTCTTCATTTTTTGAATGAAAGGTATTTATGCATAAATTCACAATCAAACATTAAGAATCGCTTAACTTTCGCCCTTCTCAAGTTATACTCAAAAAAGGCTTTTTTCCTATGATTTCTTAGCTTTGTCCTGTCATATCTCAGGTTCTAAATTAGATAAATTGTTCGTTTTGGTCTAAGAACACTCAGTGAAGATGCTCTTTCATTAGAGACATCATTCGACATATATCTAAGAGGAGTTATGCGTGGACAAACGATTTTTTTGGCACTGTTAAGAATTTAAATTTGCTAAAGAATTAAAAATGCCGGGCTGCTGTAAATGTTAACATCAACAAATGATAACAATAACAGTGTATAAGTTTCAACTCTAAAGGGAATACCCTAACTGAAAAAGTTTAGTCGTTAGCGAAGTGAATACCCAGACCGAGAGGCCGAAGCAGAACCGTGAGGGAAGCGAATGGAACTGAGGCCGCAGAACGAAGTGGGGGTCTGGCCGAAGACTAGTATGTTTTAATTGATAAGGTATGTTCCGAGTTACAATATTTGTACTTCTGAGCGCATCTCTACCCTTTGATTTGAGACACCGACCACTCCTAGAGGGTATTGTAAGGTGAATATGAAATTAATGAGTGTTGAGTGTTTTTGATGGATGATGAGATAAAGTCTTGTTACAAACTAGGGCCGACTGTTCCCCAGATGGGTCAATAGCCCAACGACCAATGGAATGGACCAACGGCTTAACGTGACTTCGGAACTACGGGGAGTGGCCATCGTGAAAAGTTATTACTGCGCCCAGGAACCGAACCGGGTTAATTTGGTGCCTAATCTTTAAGACTTAACCGACGAGTCAAACTCTTCAGTGAATTCCAGTCACATTGTGTCGCAGTGTTGTCAAATCCTGCAGATAAATAATGCATTACACACATCAGACATCAGGCAGAAACAATGAACCAAGACCAGGTTATTGTCAGCATCTGCACTGAATTGAAATGTATCGCACACGGAAGGTTGTGTTCTTCGTTATTGAATTTCCGTTGGAAAAAGGAGATATTCAAGCCATCACCATGGTAAGACAAAGACCCGGGATCACAAAATGAGCACCAACCCTGACCCCTAGACCACGTTTTGAGCTTTTTTAACTTGTATCATCTCTGTGTGTAGAGTATGATGTCTGTGTATCATTTCTGCCAGTTTCATTTATAGTCCGATTTTGAACAAAATAACACAACTTCTTTTAAACTCAAAACGTCCACAGTATTTTAGTGTAGGTACCAATGTCGGTTTCTTTTCTTTTGTATTTACTAAGACACGTTTTCTGCCTAATTAATTTAACTTAAATTTGTAAGCTCTTTCCTGCCTCTCAAATGTAGACAGCTTTTCTTTGTTGTATCCAAAAAAACCTCAGTATGTTAACCAATTAACAAAGTAAGTTCCTTTAGATTTAATATGTGTTGGTTATGAATTAAGAACAATATTTAAATCTATTTGTTTTTAAGTATTCTTAAATTCTAGACTGAAGTGTATATTGTAATTATTTACAACATAGGCTTACATCAAACATCGATCGTTGTTTAGAGATGATTTAAATTATTTATTTCGAAAATAAAATAAAGAAAGATGCCTTCCAGCCAGGAATTGTTGTCTTGACGATTTCTTCCCTTGTGTAAAGGTAACAAGTGTTGACGTTTTGGATTGAAGATAAATTATTCAAAACATTTTGGGTTAGAGCTGCGAGATGTAAGAAAAGCCGTTCTTGTGTTTCTTTCTGTAAGAAGTATTTTAATGTTTTATTTCTTTGTAGCTAAAGCAATCGAATAAAACTGTTTGGTTTTGATTAAAGTAATATAAAATCAGGCCGACACGCAGCTAAGCGCTAAAGCGCCACTTGCACGAGTGAATCGAATTTATTTTGCAATTTGTAACTCTTATTCGCTTTGGCATTCGGCCGTTCTATTGCCACGGGTGTTATCATAAAATCACGGTGGAGCTTAAAACATAATGTATATAAAACTAAGATATATACCTTTTTATTTTTGTTGTTTAAAAATACTCCTTTTAAACAGATTTATTTACATATCTAGTAAGTTTTTATAATAGCGGAGCTAGCAGTTCAGCTCCAAGCAGTGTCCAATCGGTTTCAGTTTTTCTCTAAAATCTGATACTGTGAATTTTCTTGTGTGGGTATGAAAAGAAAATTGTTTATGAAGAAAAGGTTCGAGACCTTAATCACTTCAATGAGTTATATTTAAAAAAACTGTATCAGATGAGAATTGAAAAAAGTATTTTAGTTTGATTTTAACCTCTTAATAGTTCAACCACCATTCTTTTGCAGTGACTCTGTATAGTTTGCCATGTCCTAAGTTTATACATTACGTGATGACATTGTAATTTATCTCTGTGAGTATAACATTCAGGCAAAACACATAGCAATGTATGATTGAGTACTAACGGATATATAGGATATCCTTCTATAGGATGAACACCGGATGTTGTGTGTGTGGTGGTGGAAGGCAAGTGTGGTGATGAGGGGGTGAGGGGGTGTTTGATGTGGATAACTGACTGACTCACTCACTGATGTGGTATCCACCAAACTGTGGATTTGAAATATTCATTCATAAACAGCATTCTACATTTTAATGCAACCAACACATTTAAATGTATTCTACATTTTAATATTTTAACGGTACATTTTTATGTTTTGTTTCAGAAAACTGTAATATTGGTTTGAATTAGTATAAATACTTTTATGTTTGTCTCATATTTCAAACTACGTAAATTAAATTTCTCAGTGTTTTAAATATAAAAAACTAAACCCTTAGATTATTGAGCATTTTTAATTTGATAATTGATTCTAATTGAATCACGCTGATTGTTGCACAGGTGAATCCATGTCATAGATTACATAAGAAGGAAGTGGTCGTTTTCAATTTTTATCTTTCAAGGTTCCAGTCTAATTATGAAACGATTTGCCATCTCCCTGCTCGTACATTCACAACAAAATTGTGTACGCAGTGTGGTGTCAGGGTGTGGCTGTTGTTCTGTGTTGATATACTGCTAATGTTAGTGTCGGGTAATATATACCTGCCTTCTGCAATAACTGCCACCACTTTCATCAACCTAACACGCCGTGTAATTGTATTGTAATGGGCAACAAAACAAATACCGTGAAACAAACTTCTCAACTAGAGAACAGAATCTTCTTGATATGTTTTAAAATTACTTCTTTCTGGAAATAAATCGTGGGGAACGGTTGCATAGCTCTAACTACACTTTGTTAGAAACAAGTAAACTACTTAACGTACAAAAGCAAACTAAAAGAAGAAAATTTTAAGATCAGGTAAATATTACAGTTGAGTTTTTGGTCGCTTTTGTGTCTACGTTGCCCAACAATGTTCCTTTGAAGTTTGCTTACCAGTGATAAAGGTTTCAGTTCAACCTTGTCCGGAGTCTCAAGGGACAAAACGTACTCTTTTAATACACAACTCCAGAAACTTTATTTTGTTGGGTATAGAACAGTTGAAAATCGAATTTCTGACGAATCGGATAGAATCTTGGCCGGTAAACACGGAACAATTTTTATAGATAAGAAGGTTTGTATTACCATTTTCAAAACCTCTTTGATTTATTGACACAATTCGATTCCCGACGTAAACAAATTTTAAGTCATTTTATACGTTGTCTATTTTCTCCTTTGTCTTAAAAGTCCTCCAGTTGTTATTGATTACTACTGTAATGTATAATGAACAAGGTGTGTAAGCTTGTGTCAAGTGCTGAGGTCTGTATCAACTACACGACATTGCACTAAACACAAACCCATAGATTACTTAGTGACAACATTAATTGATTGATAATCCCCAGTCTTGTCAATACAACTGTTATATCTGTGATAGATACTGCAAGTAAACAAGCTTTCAAAGTATTTGGGGTGATCCTTTACCTGGATCAGTGAGCTACATTAGAGACTAGCACAATCAGAGTGATTACTCCTGAGATCCAACAATCAACAATCACAGAGACTAGCTCTGATTGTGCACCAATCAATCAAGACATCAACACTGTTGAGCCTAGGCAACAGCTGTTTTATACGACTCACTTTAATCATTTCTGAGCCACATTAAATGGTAGAATGGTAAAACCCGTTGGCAAACACTTTTTTGAGTGATATTAATTAATATAGAGCCGGTTTTACAGGTGACTGAGTGAGTAAATGTTTAGGCACTTCCCGGCGTGCTACCTCCCTCAACCACAAACCTTTTTAAGCTTGGTGTGAAACCTCCGGGAAAAATCTGAAAACATTCATTTTAAGGCTTTGACGAGTTGGGGGCCAAAAAAGATGGCGTCTGAAAATCTGCCCTTGTACTTAGCCAATATTTTGAAACATAGCGGCAAAACATTTGCTCGGATCTTTAATCTCATGAAAAATTGTTGGTGTAAAAATAAACTTTCTAAAATCTTTGTATTTAACATTTGTCCTACCTCTAACGGTAATGTTGCTGGATCAGTTTGAAGTTAAATTGTGGGAAATTGAACTTTGCGCTGTGTTTGGGCTCTTAGTTACGGTACTTATCAACAAAATAATTTATATTAACGAGCCCTAAGGGCGCGTTAATAGGGTAAAATGAGTTACCATTATCGACAACAAATGCAACCAATAACTGGAACTTCTTCCATATTAATTTGTCATTTTAGCCATTTTGGTCTACTCTTACTACAATGCCATGTTAGGCTAGAAAGTAAACAGCTGTGTAGGCCTGTGTAACTAACTATGACGTCATTGTTGTAGCTGGAGGTAGTTTGTTCAATGTGCATAGTGACGTCACACAGCTACTCGGCCTCTCCTTGTTGTTGAAGCAAACATTGATAACTGGCGCAGCATTCACTGTAACTTAGAACACAGTTTGAAATGCATGATTACGTGAAGGACATCAGTGTAACTTTGCTCAATGAACTTAAAAGTTGTACTGGTTTTATGTTCACATTTTACTACCTTTTGACGAAATTTGCTTAAAAGTGTATTATAACTTGGCTTATAAAGTCGGTACATCCATCGGTGTAGTAATTTGTTCTGGTAATAGTTTTAATAAATGGACAATAAATTGAATAAATACTCAGTGAGCGACTCTTAAAGTTTGGATGTATAATTTATTTTAAGCTAAAATAGTTTGAAATGTCGTGTGTACTTAAAGTTGGTGTTTAATGTTTGTTTAATATTATTTCAATAATTGATATAAACAACCTTAAATCACACCACACACAAAAACCAGCAGGCTCTATTTAAATAAAATGTTTAAATTTCTCATAAACTAGCTCAGCAGAGTTTGTGAAATATGTGAGTTATGTTCAAAATAAATGGTTTTTAGTTTACCACTTACATTATAAACATTAGGGCTGTAAGACAAAAGAAAAGAAGTGCCTTTTACGTAAGGTATAATTTCTTATACAGTCAAGCTAGTTTGTAACTATTTCATTTTATACCAAGAAATGATAAATAGATCTAATCAGAGTTGAGCATGTGTAGCGTACATTCAATGGCTCAGTCAGGGCGTGAAATCAAATCTATCAAACAGATGCATTGTTTCGCACTGGTTTATATGGGACTAAGCATTCATACATTTAGACTGACAGCCAAAATATTATACAGTATTAAACGTGTTTTCCTGTTCTGATAAAACGTTAAGGAAGTTGAGAGGAAATGCAAAGGCTAACTCTTGTATCGAATCGGTCGGTAGAATTTTACTTTCTTCGAACGTGAATAGACTTACATTAATTTTTATTGAATATAAACTCTTCGTTACACGCGAACTAATTCTTAGCAGTGTCGACACTGACTAACTGCTCAATATTACTACATGACTAATTGCAAAGTGTTGAACAGTTGTTAATCACGCTATGGTTTCTAAGTTTAGCGATAACAACTTTTAAGGCTGTTGATTACGATACATTTGGTTTAATGCAGTCATATGGAGACGGCCACCGAACTCTAAGAAAAATACTTCCGTATGATTCCAAGATGACATTTAAAACAATTGTTCATTGTCATATCTCAGACGTAAAAGCAGTCACCACTTTTTAGAAAATTATAGCTTTATACATCATTAGGTTAGAAATATATACAGTTTATTTAACTCCGTTCACAAATTCACTTAAATTTACAGTTTTTTCCAAATAAATTGATTTTGAGTTGAATCTAAAAGAAGATGTACAACTTAAAGAATGTCTACTTACATAAGGTACGTACTTGTTTGACTTAACCACAAAATTGCTCTCTGTGATACCATTCACTGGTACATCTTAACAATTAAGCAAACTATATTGTCTACAATTGAGTATAAATGCATTGCATCAGTGTGTTACAACTTATGAGTGTATTGTACAAGTATATTTAACCTCTCAAAACAAGTGCAGGTATGTTACAGATATACCCTGTGTGTGTGTGTGTGTGTGCTCGGTCTGTCACGGGTCTGTGTGGTTTGTCTACTCAATATTTGCAATTTCTCCACAAACAGAACCTTTGTATCTCTGCTTTGTGCTCACAAGCTGTAGCAAATGTACACAATATACATACCTTTAATTTTGTTGCGATCTTTGATTGTATTAATGTAAGGAAAATAAATGTTTTATCAGCAAAGTATGTAATTGTCCACCCTTATATTTAATCCGTTTTGAGCTACTGTTTGTACGCTGTTTGTATACCGGATATCTATGTATTGTGGGTTTGCTGACTAAGTAAAGTATTTTTGGATCAAAGTTGTAACTGTTTAAAACAATATTAATACACGTATGTACAACGTTTATACGTTTATATTCATACGACCAGTAAACGTCATTAATTTATTATTAATTAGTCCTGCTATTGTTTAAACCGCAACAGTTACTTTACTGACAAGTATATATTTTCTATAACATGTATTGAAATAATACAAAAACAAACTATGATCGAGTCGTATGTATACATACATAAAACAGGTATGTACTAGTTAAAGTACGTATTAGAAATCATACTTGTTATTGTTTTAGTTTAATATATTTTATAACGGTATCAATAATGTTAATTAAATATCCTGTTTTTCTTGATTAAAAATTACGAGAGTTAGCAATGTTTACTGTAAAGTTATAAACTTTTTACCTTGGTACGTTCTCTACTAGTCCAAAATTAAAACACAAAAGTATAAGCTCAATTTATTTGAATGCTTCTTGTTAAGCATTAATCCTGACAAAATCTTGCCACGTTTTGGTCCGAAACGAACTATTTAAACACTGTTGCTGTTCCTTGTACGAATTTGAAATATTACTTTACCAGTGCAAGGAATGGAAAAGTCATTTCATCTTAGACCCGAGCAATATGTTCCCAACTTTATAACTGTATCCAATGTGTCTCTCTGAAGGGTTATTGAGGGGGGTTGGGTCCTGGGGTGGAAGGGGGAAGGTACACGGAGAAGTAATATCTACAGAATATTTGCTCTTTCCACGGAGCCGCGAGCAAAATTGTTTTGAATCATTTATTGTCAATCTGCAAAGTCAACAAGGTTCTTTTCCCAGCCGAACAATACTTGGATAAATATAAAACTCACTTTGCTTTGCAGCTCACTTGTTTATGTATTGTTTGTAGGAGTAAAGAAGTTCAGCGTTTTGCTTGTGAAGCTTTAGAGATATACCACGTACTGAAATAACCATAATTTAACAAAATATAACTAGACAGAGATAAATGGACTCGAATAATACAGTATTTAATGACGCATGGATATATTCGTGACCAATGCATTCTTATCTTCCTATTTGTGATGAAATACCTAAAATTTCTTTAATGATAAATGTTTTAGTTAATGCTATACTTCCGGCTAAACACTCTAACCACTTTATGGCGAGCTAATGGTTGGAAAAGAGGCTTGCTAAAGGGTTTGAGGCGAGCTTGTTGAGGATAATGATGGAGTCATGTCGTGTTTCTCAAGATTGGCTCATTAGGCTTAAGTTGGTCTTGTTTACAGACATAAGCCCAGTTTGCCTCCAGTCGCTTAAGAAATTATCCCTTAACTTCGATAAAGATCTATGGGAGAAAAACATCAACAAAATAATGCTTTGTTTACCTGGGTGTAAAAGTGACACTATAGCACTCAATACATGTGTCTAAAGCAGCTGTTTTCAGATCTGAATCTCAAAAACTATTATCGCTATAAAATCTGTACTGTTTGTATAAGAAACTACGAAGAAGTTTAAAAGAAACTTCCAGATTTGTTTAATTATTCAATAAACTGGTTTATGGAATACACTCACCTAATCGCTAACGGTATAACCAGATATGTGTTTAAAACAAACGAAACTGTATAATTTATACACTTGTGTTGGAAAAACACAAACGATATGTAGTTGTTGAATATCTCCACGGTTACACACACAGCGAGGGCAGTCAGTTGTCATAGCATTGTTATTCATGTATGTATGACCAGCGATCTGTTAGCATACATGTTGAACACATATGGCAGCACTCACGTTCTTGCAATAAACAAATAATAGACAATGTTTTTGCCTCAACAGAAAATGTTGTTTAATATTTCGTCAGTACAATACAGGGTATTTTTAAATGTCCCCCTCTCCTTAACCTTTGAAAAAGTGAACAATTTTAAAACCCTTTACGGCATGTTTTTATAGGATTTTTAAGTTTGTTTTGACATACTTTGCGTCAAAAATACCGGGGAGGGGCCCCAATTTTTTTTTTTAAAAATCAAACTTATCTTTGGCACTTCAATAGACAATGAAAATTAGATTTAAAATGCCACATTTCACATACAACCTTTTTATGACAAATCTTCCTTGAACATTTTTGGGGGAGCATCACAATCTTATATATATATTGAAGAAAAATGCGTCATAAAAATGTTTAATGTGAAATGTAGCATTTTGAACCTCATTTCTTGTAATATTTAAATGGGTATTGCAAAAACGAGTCAATATAAAACATTTTTCTTTGCGTCGTTAAATTTGTATTAAAATTCCCTTTATTTTGAAGGGCCACAAGAGGGGGTTGGCATTTAAGTTTTGGGGCCTCCTCCCAGATTTTGGATAGGAGGTGGGGGATGGTGTGGGGAGGGACATTTAAAACTTACCCTGTATATCTATATTTAATTCACCTCATAGTCTAAATAAAACCTATTTAAAACTAATTATAAAACGAAAATGTAGTTCATTTAGTTAAAAGTCGTTTTATACAAATTAATGTAATTATACGAATGTCTTATTGTTTTAAACAAAATATGTACTATCAATGTATTTTGTTGTCGTTTTGGGATCGTATTCTTGCTGCAGCAAACTCTATAGTTTGCAGACCTTTGATAGAAAATCAACAAATAATAAGAATAATAAGGGACTATATGATTTAGGTAGTACATATTGCACTTATTGGGACATTTGAACTTGTTTGTCATTCAAATCCGGCCCAAAAGCAATAATATGATCTTTTTACGTAATATTTCAGGTGGCATACAAATATTATATGCACGCTGTTCATTTGTTTTATTTACCTTGTTCCAGTTACCAAGCTATTTAGCGTATTGTTTAAAAAGTGTTCATGTAACGGGCTCATAACACCTCCTAACATCCTTTCAACTAATACCTCGCGGTAGTCATTTAAATCAAATGGCCTATCAATTTGTAATTGCTCAATAGTGACAGTGTTGTTCCTTGATTCAGGAAATCGTCAATGGCGTAGACAATTGTACAACTTATTTCACTTATCTATAGCTACATGAGTCTTAAAGCTTTGATGATAAAGTTAAAGACAAACAAGGAGTAAACATAAGTTTTAGTAAATCAAATAAGTCAGATGATTTAAGGATTCAAATATATTACCATACGACCGTGTTTATAAATCAATTAAACTCTGAACAATAATTTAAAGGGAACACCATTAGTTTTCAACTTTAAAAAATGTATTTAAAATACAATGTTACAAAAGTGTCCTGTTTGCATTTATATTTATAGAAATTATTCAGAGAAACTAACAATTTAACACTAAACTCAGCACCACATTGTACAGTAACAATATCGACATGTCAGAACATCTGTTGTACACTGATAAAAGCCTGACACCGGTCTATTAATCATAACTTTACGGTTCAACTGTGAGGATTTATTTAAACACTGTTTGGTTTAGTGAACTCTGTGGTTTTGTTTCATTATGAATGCAATGTTTTGGTTTTGTTTAAGAGAGAGTTTTATCATCTGCGTACATTCCGTATTATTCATCCATTTATTGTCATATTTTTAAGGATTGGCAAGTTTCTAGTAAAAAGATCTGTTCGTTTACTTGTACTAAAAGGTTTAAATAGGTTGAAGGAATTTTATATTCATCGTTTCAGTTTTGTATACACCTTTTAGTTAGATATGAACCTAAATACGTACTTGTAGAGATTCTAGTTCGTATAGCAATCAGCGACGGTGGAAACATTTTGTTCAAACATTTTATTTGTAAGTGTGTTATCAATATATTTTATGTAGGTTACATTTTATAACTTTCTAGCTTTTCACCCAGGGTCATGAGCTGCTTAGCTATATAAAGAGGGCAAACCCCCATACCTTTTGCAACCTTCTCTGTAGTTATCAATCATATGGAATAAGTTTATGTGGAAATTGTGATAAAACCAAAATAAGTCGGATATTTGTTTTACAGAAATATGCCATCCGAATCTTAGACAATCTTAATCTAAGAGATTCGTGCCGAAATTCGTTCAAATGACTAAACATTCTCACCTTTCCATCAATTTACATTTACGAAACTATCATGTTCTGCCTCAATAAATGCCGCCTTGTACAAGGCAATGAAATTCATAATCATGGTACGCGGTCGGTAGACAACTACAGAGTTAAATACCATAGACTGGAATTATTTAAAAGGTTACCATCACAAGCAGAGATATTGTTGTTTCAAAAAATACCTACATATAAAAAAATTCTTAAACATTCAAAATTATTTAAAACAAAATTAAAAAACTATCTTGTATCCAACACTTTGTATAGTACAGGAGAGTTCTTAGAGCACTCGCTTACTACTAAAAAGTCTGGACAACTTTCATACTTGTATTATAGATTAAATTAGTTTTAAAATTATTAATTAGTATTATAAGGCAAGTGACTTATATAATTTGATTCCCTTGTTAATGTAATGTACCAATACAATTTTATATTGTTGGGTAATATTAAAGATTTATTATTTTATTATCAATGTATTTCCGTTAACTGACTGACATTCGGTTTAAATTTTATTTGGATCACGAAACCAATCTTGAAAAGTTTGACCTACACTACATGGACAGTTAATAAAAACCTATCTACAGTGGTACGCATACTACACCTTTATGTTTTACTTAGTGTAACCTTTAAGACTTACTAGTTAAAATCATTGTTTTGTCAAAGATAAGCAATGAACTTAAAACCGCACGATAAGCATTATACACAGGCAAGCGTAAACAGATACAAATTCGTATCCAGTAATTTACACTTATAACGAATAATTATAACTGCATCATTTTTCTTGTACCTGTTTCCTTGATTGTTTGTTAGCTGAGGGAAAGTCAAGGTATACACACCGGGGGTAGAAATTGGTGTAAGTCACCACACATAAACTGTGGTCTCGACTCAACCCTCCCCTCCTCACCCTCACACTACCAACCCCTACATGTTAGCAGCAACTTCATGCATTTCTCAATACGTGAGTCCAATAAATACATTAAGTTTAAATTAACTTGTCATTCAAACCATTGAATTTGAAACGTCATATTAAAGACTAATTATACAGTATGTTATACGACGCCTAAGAAAGTTCCAGTGACGCTAAAGAATCGTTTAGTTACTTTTATGATTGTTAGCAAAGAGTCATTATGGACAAAAATTAATTAAGCTGAATATTCGTATATTTTGCTATTTTTGTGTTCTTGTACTCTGTTTAACTTATACATTCTAAATAAAGCATTTTATCTGTAATATCAGGAACATATTATGTAAATAAAACCTTCAAACACTTTTAAGAATAACGTTTTTAGATGTTAGTTTTTCAATTAAAAGAAAAGTTTAACGGAAAGATCACTCCTTGTGATCAATTTATTTCAGGAATCATAAAACACTATGTAAAACACTGTAACAAAAACTATGTAGCAAAGCTAGTAGAAAGAGTTTCAATTTGTATCATTTGTATAAATAATCTATTGACAATAAATTTTTTCAAAGACCGAGTTTGATTTTGTTTTTAGTGCTCCTCGTTTGTATGAACACTAGGATTTCACTACGGATTTTCACCGTCTTTAAAAGTGCTATTTGTGGTTTTCATTGGGATTTATTTTGACTGAGACTCGTGGTGTGGTCCTGTAATCCAGCTTCATGGAGGTCAGGTTTTGTGGATGATATAGGTCTAAAGCGGCTCAGTGATCATCTGATGATACCCGCATCAACTCCCACCATCTTTTAGACCTATCAAACCATCACCTGCGTGGTTCGGAAGTCACGTTAAGCCGTTGGTCCTTGTATTTCCATTGGTCATTGGGCTATTAATTAATGACCCATTCTAAGGAAGAGTTGGCCTTATTTTGTAACAAGACTGAACCTCATAACTCATTACTACCACTCATCACGCTCACCCTTCACCACATATTTGCCTTAAAATACCCTCATGAGAGTGGTCGGAATCTCAAATAGTGACTTAGTGATTTAGTGATTACTATGAAAGGAATGTTGAAGCTTAAAGTTACAAACGTTCAGGACATAATTTATAACCCTTGGTTTGGCCTCTGCGATATCAGGTGTTAATGAACACTAGCCCGTATGAAAATTAGCAAACTAGATCTAAAACGGATAGGTACGTGAAAAGGCCATTTCTGTGAAGATTGTTGTACAGTTGTGGTGGTAGGTAAGCTAATCAAGGGATGAAGTCAGCTGGGAGCAGACCACAACATAACTCGTGGCACCTCCTAGCCTCTTAAGTACTCTGTAGTACTTGTATACGTTGCGCTTGTATTTGCTTAAGTTAGGTCATTAACATCGTAACATGTCACATGACAGGTAATTAATTAGCTTAATTGAAATTGTTTGGCATAAGTTATCCCTGCTAATCTGTCACTTATTAAAGATTTTGGAATTTTACATATGGACTTACCTTCTTTATCTTATTACAGAAATTCATTCAGTAGCTAAAAAATATTATCTACAAAACCACAAAGTATTTGCGTAGCACATAATAATACTTACAATAAATAAATTAACAAAGGTTACAGTAATTTATGAAAAACAGCTTCTCCTCCAACCTCTAATATGAATTATTTACAAACTTTCGTATTGTACTTGGTTGGGTTAAGCCTTATCAGTCCGATAAAATGAATCAATGTGTAACAATCAAATAAACGCTGAAGATTTAGTAAATTGAAGAAAAGAGATTTTCCAGTTGAGTTAAGTTTGATCGTGACAATACTTCGGATGTTCTTGATTTTGTTCCGCACTGCTGCTTATTTCAGCTTGAATCCATGGAACAAGAAATTCGTTTTACAAGACCATTAAAATAAACCACACAATAAGAATTTTCAGTAGACAAAGTGAGTCAATAGTCAACCTTGGTACTTGTAGGCAGGAAATGGAATTCAAAGTAAAATATTAGCATGAAATTAGAAAATGAGGTTGTCAAATATGTTAAGCTTTCAAAACAGCTAGACAACCTTAATAAATCCAAATTATATCCATTTGAGATAAATCTGTTTGATGATAAACCCGATATTTTAACTTCACATTTTTAACTTCTATTATAATCAGCAACTACAAATACTTGGACTATCTTTGTCTTTCCAAAATATCTTTCCAAAACACGAAAATAATGCTTTTAATGTGATGACAGCCCTGATTCAAAATATTCTCTTCATTGATTGATAAACGATATTTGTTACACGAGAGAGAGGGGAAATGAATTCAACCCACAGCTGTTGGGCAACCATAAAGTTCTGAATAAACAACGACATGCAGACTCGTATCCTGAATAACTCATGTGAGGTACAAACATACACACGTTATTACTTTATACGTGTTTAACTATGTTGTGTAATTTACTGTTAATTTGCTTTACCATCGAATTTCCTTTAGCAATATGAGATATTCATGCCGTCAGCATGGTAAGACCCAGAGCGGAGTGAACAGCCTCGTAACGCCCGTGGCTACACAGGAGGCCAAGATGAGGCCGAAGGCCGAAGCGAGCCTTGAGTGTAAGGAGAAAGAGTGAAAACTGCAAACTGAATTCGATCCACTCATGCAAGCGGCTCTTTACCGCTTAGCTGCGTGTCGCCATGATTTTTAAATAAATTTCACACATAACAAAAATATGAATTCGTTACTAACATTTTGTTGATATTCAATCTAGCTAAGGTAATGGTTTCATTAGCCTTAAGCTACAAACTATGCGGATATTAACTTTTGAACCGTTAATTTCAGCTATACAAACTTGTCCAATTAATATTACGAGTAATTTAGCAACACTGCGTTTGTTAGCCACATTAAATACAACTTTTGTAAGACGAGACTTATACTAAATTGCATTTTTGAAGAACTGAGAATAGGTTGTTGTTGTTGACTCACTAATTTAAAACAGTTTTGTCATTTTGTTGTGAAAACAGCTGCTACACACATGTATTGACAGTGCTGAAGTCACCCAGGTAAATTAAGTATTGTTTTGATGACATTTTACTCCTTAGGGAGAAAAATATTATTCCTTATGATCTTTTTGTGGCATGGGTATCAGCTGGATCAACGAGTTTGTTTTGAACTTTAACACTGACTTACAGTAAATCAGTGTAACAGCTGTTTCTTCAAAATAATATAATTCAGATTGTTGAGTTCAAAACAATGTTTACTCAATTGATTGTTTATAATATTAAAACATTTATTGACATTTATTTCTCATCATTATTTCCATCCTGACAAAGTAACGTTCATCTCTCGGCCTTAAAGTGTCTTTTTGACCCTCTTGTCAAAAGGTGTCACTTGAGGACCTAGTGATGAAAGCTAAAAACTATTGTTTATAAAATCTAATTAAAAATGTATTTCCTGCAAAATGAAATATCAGGATAAGAATTGAGTCCTTCACGCATCGAGATAGGGAGGGAGAGAGGGATTTACAACACAAAGCCACTCACATATAGTGGTACACTCTGGGTACATAATACGAAAGGACCTCTCCCGTTCCGCTGTCCTGGTCACAGGGTTCACAAACACACATCGTCCGCTTTTATTTCATATGTTTCCATTCTTCACAACATTGTTTACTTAGCTATATATTGAAACCATAATAAAATATTTATAGATTCATTACATGATTCTCGCACACGTCTAAGGTTATAATAATCTGTTAAAAGATGCCTAAGAATACTGTATAATTTTAGTTATGTTCTTGTGCTCTGCTTTAATAATAAATTCATGAAAATAAAACGTCAGGAACATATTATGTAAATAAAACCTTGAGATACTTAAAAAATAATCTTGTAAGCTGTAAATTTTTCAATTAAAAGAAAGATTTTACGGAAAGATTACTTGTGATGTACTTATTTGAGAAATAAAAATCCCGGAAAGCTATAAAGAAAGTAAATAAAGAAAGCCGCTTTTGTACATGTATCATTTATAACTAAAATATCCTCAAGTTAACAATTTTGAAAGACCGAGTATGATTTTGTTTTTAGTGCTCCTGGTTTGTATGAACACTTCTATGGATTTTCACCGTCTTTATTAGTGCTATTTATGGCTTCATGGGATTTATTTTTATCAAAGTAATGTTTAATGCTTAAAGTTACAAACAAATACCGCTAAGCAAATAATTGATGTACTGTATAACCCTTGGTTCGGCCCCTTCTAGTATTAATTAACCTCGCATGAAAATTAGCAAATTAGATTACAAACGGATAGGTACGTGAAAAGGCCATTTCTGTGAAGATTGTTGTACAGTTGTGGTGGTAGGTAAGCTAATCAAGGGATGAAGTCAGCTGGGAGCAGACCACAACATAACTCGTGGCACCTCCTAGCCTCTTAAGTACTCTGTAGTACTTGTATACGTTGCGCTTGTATTAACTTAGTTAGGTCATTAACATCGTAACATGTCACATGACTGGTAATTAATTAGCTTAATTGAAATTGTTTGGCATAAGTTATCCCTGATAATATTTCTTGAGTTATTAACATGATTATTATATTTTTATTATCTCATGGATGGTCTTGTAAAAGAACCTTTAATCAAGAATGTAAATATGATTATCTTGATTTACCGTTTTCAAAATATTTTAATCATAGAGTTAATATTCTATAGGCAAAATAGCGTATTCAATGTGTTTTAGCAACAACACTTTACCGCAAGGTCCTCAATGCAAGGTGGGAAACGAATCGTCTAAGATTTAGTACCAATGTCACGATCGGAAAACACTGCACCAAGACCGACCTACAGTTATGTGACGGGAATAGTCTCCATTGTTTCTATACTCAGCCTGAAAAATAAGATATTTCAAGTTTAAAACAGGCAGTGTTACCTAGTGTTGAATTCTCATAAACTTCAAAGATGTCTATTTCCTTTTTACTCGTTAGAAAGCCAAGTTAATGATCGGTTATGAGGCTGAATCATTTGTTCTAAAGATAACAATTAACTGTAAGTTCCAGGCTACTCCGTGTAGTTAGTGTGAGATGTATGTTATGGTCGCATCTGTATCTAGTGTTGTATACGAAAGGTTCGTTGAACACAAGGGTATAGTCTGTGTGGGACGAATATGACAGTGGGGCGCTCTAAATGTGTTCTGGCCAACGCTCTTCTCGTTATAACTGAAAACTCACACCCCAGCCACTCTTTTATGGCTTTCTAATGCTAATATGGACTTGTTTCATATCACGATGACGGCATGGTGCCAGGGTTTGTAATTCTTGGGGTAATTATAAAAGATATATTTTAGTGTAATTCATTTGGTCACGTAAAAGTTCCACAATAAAGTACTATGTTCCTTATACATTGTTGAACAAAATTTTCCATCTGCTTTGGATACTTTTCAATGAACATAGTAACGTAGAATATTTGTTGTACGAGTATCATAGTAATAACCAATATTGCCACCAATACGAGGCGAAGCAAAGCATTGTTGATCAGTGCAGCGTATTGTGGAGTGTTTGTAGACCAAGATTAACTTTGCATTATACATTCACCTATTGATCACCGCCAAACCCCGGCCCACATTTCCCTCAATATGCAGCAATGATAGGTAGTCTAGGTTGGACACTGCATTGGGCAGGGTTAAAAGTGCGTTAAATAATTGGCTTTTTGGTTTTGTATCGAATTTTTAGTAATGTCTGTAATAATTTCCTGAAAATCGATGTAGTTAAAGTTGTATTTACAGTACAACGTTTTAATATGTATTTGTGGTGGTTAACATGGATGAGAGGACTATATTCGCTAACTTTACTACAAAAATGAAGACTTAATTCATTTCATTTATATTTAAGATTAACGTCATTATTTTTATTAATTTTAGTAATATTCAAGTACAATACCTATTAGTTGTACATTAAATTGTTCAAACTAACCAGCCTTTAGGCTCATTCTATCATCATTCTAAGGCTTTAATTACCAGTAATTTTGATTCGTGCAAGTATGTCCTGGAATATTCATCAAAAATTATAACTAAATAATCCATATCCGGATATTAACTGTATTTGAATTTTGCCGTTGAAAAGAAAATTTGCCTTATTAATTAAATACTCGCATTTAGTAGAAATATGGTTATTCTTTTAACATAGTTGCTAACTGAAAAATTCAAACCACACTGCACAGTATAAGACAAACATTTAAAAACTATGTTTTAGCCCTTGGCATTGTGTACCCTGTCAGTAGATTTGGCCAAACTTACATCAAAACTAACCTCTAATAAAACGAAACTCCAGTCACTTGGTCCAAAATCATAAACGCGAAAATGCATTCCAAGATCAAATGGTGTTTAAGGCTCAGAATTGTCTGAAAGTATTATTATTGAATGAAATCCGTTTTAAATGGGACTTGTGTTGGCTGAATTTAGCCCCAAGTTGGTCGGCATCAATCCCAGAAGCTTTTAAAGTTTTTTTAATTGAACGACAGTTGGGTGTGAACAAGTACTAGCATTAACTTGGGCTTCTACAATGAAGTTCAATGACATTTGTTTGGATATTCCAACAACGCCATCCTCACTAAAGACGTGGGATATATGATGTTGCAGGTCCTGCGTTCTGGGGGTTGATCAACCCTGAGTGGAGCCTGTGTAACAAGGGACGGCGCCAGTCCCCGGTCAACTTGGAGCCCAACAAGCTACTCTTCGACCCTAACCTGCGTCTGCTCCACCTCGACAAACACAGGGTACAAACTACTTTACTCTGAGGAGTTCAAACAATTCTATAAACTGCTTTGATTGATTATTTAAATTTGTATAAGGTCACTTTTGTGTGTTAGTGCTGTACAAATCCTCCAAACGATTTTAAGCCTTATTAGGCCAACCTTCTTTAAGTGTCCTCGTGGTGCTAGAAGAAACTATTTTATCCGAGGGAATTCGTTCAAAAACTAAATTTGTATAAAAGTGTTCTTGTTATTAATTTTATCTTGGTTTTGACAAACGTAACGGCATGTTTCAGTTGCACTATTACTCTCAAAGAAATTAATATATGTTTTGATTTTTTTCTAGGAAAAATATAATGTTGATGATCTTTATATTACAGAGACAGCAGGTGACTCAAAAAATGTTTTAGTTTTAACACTAAATAGTAGAAAATCAGTTCGACAGCTATTTTTTACTGATGTAAACCAGACTACTCAGTCAAAGCATTTTGTATGTAAGGTTAAACTAACAAATACTACGGGAAGGAACTTTAAATTAAAATCATTATCTTGTAAGTCATCATAGTATTGTCTTTGAAAACTATTAGAACATCGGATCGATTTTTCATTTCTTAAATTTCCTAAGAAAAATCAAAAACAGTTTACCATGCATTGAAACTAATCCGTTAAACTCCTCTTAATTACTCCTTAATCCTGTCCTCTTCTACCAGTCGTTGTAGAGGTTAGAAGGCGCTGCCATAACTTCCGGTATGCAGTCAGAAGAAGGGCTCTTTGCATTGAGCTGTCTCCGTCTGAGTGGCGCACCTGGAGGCGTCATGGTTGATCTTTATGAAAATTACAGTTGACTAGTAACAGATTTCCTCTCATCACCTATACCTACACCTATATCAATGATATAAGGTTCTCAAGTAAGATTGTTTGTTGTTTGACAGGTGAACGGTCTGATCACGAACACAGGTCACAGCATCGTGTTCACAGTGGAGAACACGACCAGACATCACATCAACGTGACAGGAGGACCTCTCAGTTACAAGTACCAGTTCCATCAGATCCACATCCACTACGGGCTCCAGGATGAGACTGGTTCTGAACACTCTATCAATGGATATACATTCCCTGCCGAGGTACGGTTTGGTACTTGAAGCAATAAACTAGGAAATCTGTTGACTGTCTTTGTATTTGTGCCGAGTAAAAATACGCAACTCTAAGACTACTTCTGATTATTCTTCTTCTGTACACAAGCTTCTATCTTGCACCAAAGCTGCGTTCATCACTTATAATATAGTTTGTCTTATTTGTCTTTTGTAATATAGCAACCTTATTCGTTATGCTATCCTAGTTGTTTGTGTATGTGAACTGGATTCATATCACGTAAGTGGAACCATAATCATATCCAGGATGTCAAAACTGTATTACAATGAAGCACCAAAGATACAGTAACTATTCTAAAAAAGAACACTAAAATCTACAGTTTCAACACAGGGCGTATTTTAAAAGCATAGAGAAACACGAAAAACTAGCACAAGACAAAGACAAATCTTATGAAATATGGACTGCAAGGTCGGAAGCAAAGTCTAGACTGCAGTTGTACATAGACTACTGACCCTTGAAGTATTTTATCTGATTTGTGTGTTACTTGTATCTAGTTGCATAGTAAACAGTGTAAGGATCAAATAATGATTTCCCATAACTAATTTGTTAGGATATGTAGCGTTTCATTTCAAACGGCAAGTGTTCGTGTTGGGAACAAGTTGAAATGATTTAAACTTCTTGTGAAGCCATTTTGCTGTGATTGTAGTATAGAGCACAGTATTTCCAGTGTTTTTCATAGAACTCGAACTCTTAGCCTATATAAGCAGGCCTATAAATCTATCTAAAAGCATCTCCAGATCCCTTGGTTGATAAATACAATTTACAGATTTAAAAGGATATGAATTTTTAGAACCAACCCATTCTGTTAAATCAAAGCTTTTACTATATCAAACCACTCAAATTTGACTGAAGGATCCACTTAGATCGCTCTACGGCTGTTTTTAAAGCCTAGAGCCTCATACTAAATCTTCTGAGAGTAACAATAGACATGTTTATAACTGTGTTCCGGATTTGTTGATGTTTGTTTAAGATAAAGTATAGACTCACCCCTACTAAGGCAAGATAACTTATCAAACCCTATAGGTGTTCTACTCGTGCTCAACGGCTAGAAGCTAGAGGCTGATGATATCGAAGTGAGCCCGGCGAGAGGGCAAGTCACTTGAGGTGAAGAGACAATGAGAGAAGCAGACAATACAGGTTATTGTGGGTGAAGACAAAGGTGCTAAGGGTTTAGAGAGTGTTGGCTGTTCACCAAGTCCAGGTCGTATCTCACTCCCAATCAATATACTTTAAACTGAGGCCACTCTATCAACCGGGGAAAAGTGTTTACTTGGAATTTCATACAGATTAATAAAAAGGTAAACAGGTAAAGTTTGTCTAGTTTAACGAGGCGAAGTTAGGACTACAAAGTCCACAGTCACAAAGTCTCGTCACTCAACCTCGACCGTCACCATAATATAGTCACATTCCAAGTTGTAAGTGGTGACTGCGGGAACCGAACCCACGCCACCGTAGTGATCAGCAGCCGGAGTCACGCGCGATACCAATCCGCCACGGATCTGCCAAATGATTAATGCCATGTAGTATTATTTATTTGTTTATTTATTTATCATGTTCAGTATCATCAGTATCATTTACCAAACATATAACTTTTATCTAGCTTATCAAATTTCAACATGGCGGCCATTTGAACATTTCAAAGTCAAATGGAGACAAATAGGTATTTGAAATTAAATATACTTTGAAATTTTAAGTGGACACCACGTTGAAATAGGATAAGTTAGATAAACAATATTTTTGGAAAATGTTATTAGAAAAACTATTGAGGTTTATACCAATTTTTACACAAAAATATCTCATAAGGTTTTATGATTATTAATTATTTTCCAAAATTTACAAAGTGGCGGATTACAGCTAAACTAAGCCAAAAAAAAAATGTTACTCGTTATTTTTGATTTATTTTTGTATGTAAATTCGTTTCTGCATAGCGCGCTACACATTTTTGTGACATCCTGTACATATACCTTTCAGGAGAACTCTTTAAAAACTTACAATCTATACCTCAAACACCAGTTGGGGGAAGCTGATAATAAATAACGAAAGAAGCCCCTCACCTGTTGCTCGTAAGTATAAAACTGTTAGATATGGCAAGTTTCCAGGTGGTGGATCCATGGTGGGGTAAAGAGTTTCAGTATATTGGCTATTAGATTGAAGGATGCAGGGTTCCAAGAAGAGGAGAGGGTGCTGCATAAGTATATTGATCCCTCAGCGCTAAGCTTGGGAAAGAGCCAGCAGTCAGCATTTTGGCCCCACTCACTGATATTTACTTATGTCCAACCCCACTATTATTCTTAGATTTATGATTATTAAGTGGTAGTCTGTATTGTTGAATGAAATCATATTTATCCTTTTATTTACTTCATAAGTATATGTTATTATAAAATGCCCTTATAAATAGAATTTTTTATAATTTCCATAAAAAGCAGGTTGAAAATTAAACATTTTGTTATTCATTAATTTAAAGGTTGATTTAAGTAGTCTGTAATTTTAGTGAATGTTAAAATCTGGGCCAAGGCCACCTAAGTGTTAATTTTAAAATTATAATGATTAAAATAATCCAACGTTTATAATATGTCCCTTTCGTTAAGAAAGTGGTAGATGCAATACACTTTTGAAATTTTAAATAAATGTAGATAAACATTGTTAACATGATTTTACTAATACTTAAAACTTTTTTATTTGTTTGCTAAAATTACACATAAAGAACTTACTTAATTATTTGTTTGATATGTTTGATATTATTCACTAGCGAGGACGTTTAAACGTGTATGGGATAAACTTATTTAATGTTAAGTGAATTGTATTTTGATATTTCGTAGAATAATATAATACTTGAAAATTACAGTATCACAATACTTTGTTATATTTCACTTAACGTTATTTATATTTTCTGCTTGATTACAGATTATATATTTGTGTTAAACATGTATTTTATTGGAAACAATATTTTATTTTTACATCAGTAAAAGAAATCGGTTTTTATTCCCCCTATATACTTTGAGATATATCCTAATGCAAAATGTAATTAGAGCTGTCGTTTAACTCATGAATATCTATCCTATTAAACGTCTTGAAGGCCAAACACATGTTTGATACGTGTTTTGGCGGGAAACGCAGTACACCCTCTTGGCACGCCGGCGGCTACTGAGTCTCATCAGTGTGCGCGTGTTACGTCATCCGCGCATGCGCAGGTTCACACCCCCACCCCTCTCACACCCTTCACACAAGCCAGTACATGTACTTCCACATTTGAATCATCAAGTTGTAACTTGTCTCGTGTTTTCAATTGTCCGTATAATAATAATAATAAATACATAAAGGTCTTTCAGACAGAAATGAGCTCCCACTGGAGAATCAAAGTGAATTGTGTTCGTATGTTTAAAACTGTCCTCCAACCATACCTACAAATGTATCAGAAAATCTTCAAAACAAACAATTCATTGAAAAAACGTGTACAACTATTTTGTGAACAGTGGAGAGTCAAATAATTGCACTGCACTCCCTTATAGGCTACCGGTACTAAAATAATAAATGACTTAGTTAAAGATTACTATATCCTTTTTTAACACCAGATAATCATCCAAAATTAACTCTACCTGAGCCAACGGGCAGTAGGGACTTCATCGCTAAGGCTACAGCAAAAGCTGAAAATGCTTATGACAACAGGTGGACTAACTAAAAAATACACTTACAAAAAGTACTTTACACACACTTTAAGTACAAGTTTTTAAGTTGGTAATTCTGTCCTTAAAGTAGATACTACCCAGGGAGGGTTTGAAACTCGCCCTGTATTATTTGTTAACTACACCTCCACAGAGGTAACGTCCAACTCTCAAGTGCGGACGCGGGGATTCAAGCGTTGAGGGGCTCACAACCCTTGAACCGGGGCCAAAATATTGTTGTTAAGTGAAATGCGGTTGGCGGGAACCCAGCAAAGCCTCTCGGCAGTTCAACAATCCCCCTTCACATCAACTCTCCGCTTGGAAATATCTTATGGTGCTTTAACTGTATGTTAACGTTATTTATTAGTTTGCAGTGTAATCAGAGTAGGTAACACAGCTATATACAGTATAGTGGTCGGTGTCAAAACGTGAGGGCATGTCACCAGTAATTCAACCTGGACAAAGTGGGTAACGAGACTAGATTGGGAGTATGTTCTAATAAGGTATATGAGGCAGATTTGGGGTAAAAGAACCGGCGTGATACGTTTTGACCAAATCAACAACTTTTTAACTATAAGGGGCAACAATACTAGTTTTATCATTGTGAAACCTTCACGTAGTGACCTTTGTTCAAATAAATAATATTACTGGAACAGTAGACTTTCTATGCGCGGTAATATGCAAATTTTAATTCAATAATAAACAATGAAACCTTCTACCTGCCAGGGCTGAATCTTACAGGTAAACAAATACCATTTAAAACAACCTAGAGATAGCTGAAGAAAATTATTAAACAAGGAAATATAATATTATAAAACTAAGTTTAATCTATGATCTACAATAATACAAGAAAATATAGGATCTCAAAGGCATTGCCTGTTTTGAGACTTTATCAATTTTATTAATTAAAACACAGCAAAGGGAAGTATAAAATAAAAGTTATCATTAAAACAAGATCGGTTTTTATTTTAGTGCCCAAAATATCATTTGATACGAACAAAGATTCAAAACATTTTTCCGAGCTCACCATCCCCTGACCAAGGCACCTAAGCGTTCCTGTGCTGAACGCCAACACAAACACTGAGCCGGCTTTTCGCCAGCCCGTACTGATTGTGAATAACAAGGACCGGAGAAGTGAGCATACTCACACCAAAACATGAACTCATTGGCAATACCCCTTTTATTTGAATATTGTGAACAAGAAATCAATATTGTTGGTTTCTAAAAGCCATCTCTTTAATGTGTTCTACTAAATATATACGTAATCAATATTGATATGTTTGCAGATACAAATATTTGGTTTCAACTCTCAACTGTACACAAACTTCAGTGAAGCATTGCACAGGGCTCAAGGCATAGTCGCCATCTCGCTGCTAATGCAAGTGAGTAACATGTCGTTCTAAAATATTTTAATATGCTTTAATTTGTGTATTGCATGTTGTATGTTATATGAGATTGTTTAAGAACTACACAATAGCATTGAAGATTTTAATAAAAAGGTTGTGTCCACATTTTTAAATTCAAATATACATTGTTAACATAACTAATATCCTTATCTATATCTGTATTTTTAAACCTTAAACTTTATTAATACATATTATTACAGAATGAGGTTTACTGCATAGCAATAAATTATATATTCAAAATAGATTCTTTTATGGATTTTCCAGCTTGGCTCAAATACTTATTATTTAATTTCAGCTAGGAGATTTATCCAACCCTGAACTACGCATTCTGACTGAACAATTGGACAAAATAAGATATGGAGGTAAATATGAATCGTAATTAAACAACTAAAATGATTAAAAACCAGTTTGTTCAATTTGATGGCTTAGTATACATAAACCAGTCGTCTTTGATGTTAAAGAAACATTGAAAATTGTATTGAAAACCAACGTTTTACTGTCGTGCACTTAAATAAAGGTGTTACAATACAGTATGTAACACATCATTAATTCCTGCAACATTAACTATGTTTGTCAATCGTATAAATATTTACGACAAATGCCACCAAGACTTTTTCTATAAGTGAATCTTTTATTTCGTGAACTAAATACATGTGTTGCAATATCTTTGTACTGTATTAAGTATCTCAAATGTTGCATTCAACCACATCGTAATCCCATCCAAACATACAGTACGGTTCTCATTATTTCGTATTTTTTCCAATCCAGCTCCTTGGTCCATATTTTGTTTACACGTAGTCCCAGTCTCGTGCCATAAACTTGTTTGTATTATAAAAAGGTAAAGTTTGTCTTGTTTATCGAGGCGAAGCTAGGACTACAAAGTCCTTTCTACCACTAAACCTCGACCTTTACCTAGCGTCACCGTATAGTCACATAACAAACTATTGTAAGTGGTGCCTACAGGGATAGAACCCTCGCAACCGGAGTGATGAGCTCCGACCCCGCGCGCGATACCAATCCGCCACGGATCCACTTAAAAGCTTCTACGGCCAGTAAAGTTTGTTTCATGCGGGTTAAGAATGCCTTTGTGGCATTGGCGCACTTTTGATCGAATTTGGTAACCTGTGACGAGTTAAACTCCTGCGTGTGAAGGATACGTCCGAGATCTACCGTTCCGTGTCTCCCAGTTTGGTAGTTCTCTCTACCCCTAGGTAGATATCTCTCTCTTACGAAGTCGTCGTATTTTTGTCTAAAAAAGAGGCAAATTTCCAAAATGTAGATGAGGGTGATGTCCTAATAATCTAATAAAACTAATGTTATAAACCTAAGCAAACGAAACAGAAACTAAAATAACCAGAAACATCAGAAACACCTGTGCATCCTACGCACTAGCACAGGGTTTGAACAGAGTAGACGATTCAATTGTAAACGTAAATGAACAACATTGATTTGCGGGCGATATTGGATCTCGTAATGAACAATCCAATCTAGATAAGCAAACATAAAGTACAACACGGCTCAGTGCTGCTACCTAGCGGTAACTGCCGCAGTCGGGAATTGAACAATGAATAATACAACCTTCCTCCTGTACAACCAGTCTGCAGACGCTTTTGAGTCAATGAACTATAGTTTGCTACCTTAGCAGCTGTAGCCGAAAATAAAAATCAGTGAATCGATTTTCCTTTGCAATGTTTTACTTTTATTCGCTTCGTTCACAGCGTCGCTTGGGCATTCGGCTGTTCTATTCCTACGGGCGTTACGAGGCGTACCTCAAGCTTATGGGCGTCTTTTACTGGCAGTTATACTATATAGCAAAAAAATAAATAAATTTTAACCTTATTAAAATTGGACTACTCAATCCGTTGTTATAGCGAAAAATCACTTTTGGTTGCCATTTTGAAACGACTTAATGGATTTTCATAGCTTTCTTTACATTGACGGATATTAACAAGATATATATATTTAAAATTTCATCAAAATCAGACGAAATTTACTGTTTTTAGATCATCAAAACCACTTTTTCATCGAGACTCTCCCAGAAGAGTACTTCCGGTAGACTGATTTTGCTGGCTAACGAACGTGACCGAGATATTTACAAAATAAATCTGTTTACTAACTTTCATGAAAATCTGACAAATATGCGACTTGTAGAGAGTACACACATATATATACATATGTATATTAAGTCTTGTAAAAATGCTCAAAACGTGTTCTGGGGGTCAGGATCGGTGCTCATTTCATGATCTTGGGCCTGGGTCTTACCATGTTGACGACATGAATATCTCATTTTTCCAAAGGAAATTCGATAGGAAAACAATCAGCAACTGGTCAAAGTGTCCAGTATAAAAACTGTTACGTATAAACTGATTATTCCACCTTGTAATGATTGCTTGTACATATCTGCCAGGTGAGGAGGTGGAAGTGCGCAGGTTGTCTATCATGGGTCTGTTGCCAGACACAGAGTACTATATGACGTACGACGGCTCCACCACCATGCCTGCTTGCCACGAGACTGTCACATGGGTCATACTCAACAAACCCATATACATAACCAAACAACAGGTACACCAACTGTTTACTATGTTACACCTTGTCGTATGAGACTTGTTGAACACTTTGGTTATGGTTTCAAAAGGTTTGGTAAAAGTGTTTCAGATGTATTAAAAATAAACGAACTTTCTTGTTAGGAGAATTGAAGTTCAAATATCAAGAAGTTTTGTAGTACCTTTAGGAGTGAATGAATGAAAAGTCCTTTATTTTTCTTTGATTGTTACAACATCAGGTATCACGCAGGAGGCCTGTTATTAAAAAACACTAACAGGTAATAAAAGAAAACACAGGAAAAAATTCAAATCATGTCTATGAAGATAATTTATGCTGTATCGGAATGGTGTATTTAAAAGGGTTTAAACTTTTGAGATTGACGTTTTCTTCAGCGAGTCTTCAATCTAAATTTAAAACAAGTTGAATTGAAACATTGCAATTTTGAATCAAAGTATTCGTTATATATATATATATATATATATATATACATAACAAATCTCTGACAAATTTCTTTTAAATCGGGGTTTCACTCTCATTTCAGCTAACTGCCATTTAACCGAAATGTAACCGCTAAAAATAAAACCTTACTCCCTGTATATAAAATAAAGTAGTATAACCAAAATCAGGCTAGCTAAATGGCTTACAGACACTGAGGAGTGAAAGGAGTTATCCCAAAATTGAACGGGTAAATTCAACTCTGTTTCTAAGTTAAACTGACATAATTATTATACCCTTCAGTATATAAAATGCACCGGTCTTTGATGTGAAAGTCACAGTCAACAGCTATGCATTCAGGAAAGCCTAAACACGTTGTTAGTTATGTGTAATCAATGTATGTATACCAAACATTTTACCCCACTCATAATGATTGCGTGTTACAGCTGCACGGATTAAGGCGCTTGATGCAGGGGGACGCAAAACACCCCAAAGCACCCCTGGGAAACAACTACCGCCCCCCTCAACCCCTACACCACCGCCCCTCCGCACCAACATCGACTTCAACGTCAAGCAGGTACATCTGTACCCACCTGGTCCTAGAAATAAAAGTGTCATGTTTCACTTCACTGTAAGAGGCGAGCAGTTTGTGTCGTAAGGTGTATGAAGTTGTAGTCAAAAATTGTAATAAATTGCTCATAGAATATCTTTGTATCTTTACAGAATCTTCCTATAAGTACAATACAATTGAGAAAAATTTAACCAATTAGGCTTATCTAAATTATAACAATACTAGGCCTACTCAATTTAGTAATTGGATTAAATTAATATATAATGCCTTATTGGCTGTACTATTCTCTAATTTCCCTAAGCAGTCGTTTGTAAAATATTCAAAAGATGAGGCTAAAATCATAATGTGTGTGTTGAAATATAATCACGAACAAAATGATGTTACTTGTACAGTATTTATAAAATATCAAATATACTGTTTTAAATTTAACAATGAATGCGTTTTTAAAGCTTACACTCCTTCATTTCAGAATGGAGCTAAGTACTGTCCCAGCATGTACAAAGAAGTATACTATAAAGGTGAGTATAGATAAAGTTTCAATTTAATTTGAATGAAAAACAACTATTTTTTTGTCATGACAAGATTAAAGTTTAATTGGGTTTTGTTATGCCCCAGTATGTTGACTAAACCTTGTACGTAATATTATGCCGAGTGGAAAAAATGTCTTGGACCGTCTTTATACACTTCTAACGACATTAGATCACCGAATAGAAAAAGTGACCATGAGAAGTCAGAAGAAAGTCTTTAACGATAATACGAGACGATGTGGGCATTTACAACATTAACATATACAGTATAATACATGGTGGTATGTTTTATTTGTTTATGCAATTCCATTGAATCTTCTAAGAGTAAAATTTAAAGAGTTTTCTTTTTCATGACGTACACCAATTATTCTGGAAATATTTAACCAACCTATATGGAAACTAGTTTCCAACCCTAATGTGTTGTGTTTCAGCTAACAGTTGGAAGCCTCACTGAGGACTTGTTGTCTACACAAGTGAATACCTCGCGGCCAGACCACGCTTTAGTCCAATCAGACTGTGCACTACACCGCTATGTATACAACCATCGTTACACACACTACCCTGACTGCATGTGGCGAGATTTCCATCACCCTGACCTCTGTAAGAAAGTTTTAGTTGACCTACCAAACTTATGTAACAAACAGGATTTATTTCGTAGAAGAGAATCCAGTTTGAAGGAATATATAACAATGATTGAGATTGAAAGGTTTGTACAGACGGATGGTGACAATTTGTAAAAATTTTTTAGGCTACGTCTGTTAGTATAAAACATTTATAAATTTAAAAATTCAATATATTTCGATACCGAAATTTTCTGGTATCTTCATCAGTCAAAAGGAAAATAATAATGAAAAAGAAGTTATGTATTTATAATACTCAACTTATTTTCTTGTTGAATGATGGAGATACCAGAAAATTTCGGTATCGAAATATATTGAATTTTTAAATTCATAAACGTTTTATTACTAAAAGACGTAGCCTAAAATATCTACAAATTATAACAATGATATGTAAAAAATATAACATAAGTATTATTGGTCAATTTTAATTTACGCAGGGTCGGTTTCAAGATTTAACTCATCTTCAGCCGTGTTTCCCAGTAACTAAAACATGGCCCATGTTTACATTTCTAAACTTTATTTTTACTAACGTTTTACTTACTTGTACACACGGCTGAAGATGAGATAAGCTCCAAACCAGTCCTGTGTAAATCCAAATTGACCAAGGATACTTATGTTATATTATTTACATCTTATTGTGATTTATTTCATAATGCTAAAAGTAATAGTAAATATCTTAAGCATAAACTATTAACATGCCATAAAATTTATCCTGGTTTCAAAGGTCTTTAGTGAGAATATGTACTGTTCTGAAAGTATTACGAAATTCAAACATACAATATGGTTGATGTTAGCGTTGATTTAATCTCGCCATAAGTAATCAGGGCTCTGTAACTAAAGGTATAACTACGCTTAACTACCCTTCAACCCAAGAAAGCTTTAAGTAGGTATTATAAATTTCAAGTAATATGTAAAAATAAAATGATATATGTACTTGTTAACTCAAAATACAAGCAGAAGGACTTGTAACTTTAATTTGAGGCTCTATTTATAGCGAGGTTACGTTACATTCTAAGTCATATCACTGTTAATGTACCGTGTAAGCCAACCTCTTATTTCTAAGCTTGGTCTACGTTAATTTGAGAGTAAAACTAAAACATATTGGTCCTTCTGAATGTATTTTGTACACACGAGAGTCTAGGCAAAATGTTATTTTCTCTAATCATTTTAATCCTCTAGACACTGTGGTTTTGAGCTTAAAATGTATAACAACATGATACAAGTCTATTACGTTGAGTAATATAAATCCTGTTGAATGTAATCAAATATCGAATATTGACTTTGTTTGTTCGCAAAATTAGTGCAATAGAATTATTTCGTTACAAGAAACGAAAGTGGCAGTTTTCCGTCGCATGACAAAAGCAAAGCGAATCTGAGTACATAAGTATGTAAGACAAATTTGGAAAATGTATGTTTTAAAATTAAATAGTCACTCACTTGGTTTGGAAAGTTATAATTATCTTTCACTTTGCAAAATAAAAATTATTAACAAGCGTCATTGGCATAATTTATAGATTCCAAAGGGTGTATTTTCTGGGGCATTTGTGTTCTCAGATTTACCTTGCACGTAAAATCGACGTTTCCACGTGTTGCTCCAACTCAAACGTGAAATGTACTCTCGCGCCACTTTTGGTCCTTGTGATAAAATAATACAACTGTTTTGTTTGTAGTGTCCTAATGTTAATGATAATACTACTATGATACATAGCCCCGGCATGTGTGAATCTGCCTCTTGCCTTTAATGTTGAAACCTTTAAATGTCTTTAACTGTTATACTTTGTATGATACAACTTATTGGATAGAACTTGACAGAAGTCTCGAATCAACAAAGAATATCCCTGCAGGTTGTCCCTTAGCTACGTGACTACAGAAATAGGGGTATGGGATGGTTACAAAAAAAAGGTAAAGTTTGTCTTGTTTAACGAGGCGAAGTTAGGACTACAAAGTCCACTCTACCACTCAACCTCGACCAATACCTAGCGTAACCGTATACGGTATAATCACATTACGAATTGTAAGTAGTGACTGCGGGGATCGAACCCGCGCCACCGGAGTGATGAGCTCCGGAGTCGCGCGCGATACCAATCCGCCACAAAAGACACTATTTGGTATTTTTTTAAATATTTAGTTTTAAATTTGTTTTAAGCATCACTGGTTTAGCCGAACAAGAGACACTAGTATTACAATAATAGGGGTTTTCACTAAAGATCCTCATTGCCTGTATACAAAACACAACCAAAAAATATACTGGGGGTTAAAAGATTTGATGTAATGAACATGACAAAAATTTATAAAAGTAATATTAGAGACAAAAATAGAGAATATATATCTCATAACTAGGTCGTAAAGTGTAACTTTTTGACTCAAGATCAAGTTAACGTCCAAGGCACAGCAGAGGGTCAATAAGTTACTTTCGGACTGAGGGATGAACGATACATTTTGTCATGATGCAAATAATAATGAGAAATAAATGCCACTTATTCTTTTAATATTAAAAAGAAACAATTAAGTAAATATTGTTTTTGAACTCAGAAGTCTGAATTATAATGTTTTGAAGAAACACTGATTTACTTTTAGTCCGTGTTAAAATTCAAAACAATAAAAAAACTCGTTGAACCAGATGATGTCTATGCCACAAAAAGATCATGTTTTTACCCTAGTGAGAAAAACATCATCCAAACAAAACTTTATTTACCTGGTTGATAAGTGGCACTTTAGAGCGTCATTACATGTGTCTAAAGCAGCTGTTTTCAGAGCAATGCCAAAATTATATTTGATAGGCAAGCGTGTTGGGACGAAATACTCGTGAAGGCAAATTAATTTGTCCTATTAACCCTACATTCCTGATGTTTTGTTGCTTACTTAAGGAACAACCTGTACGTATTGTATGGAAAGAAAACAAGCCGAACAGTTAAAAACTTGTTATGGAAAACAAACAGATTTATTTTTATTATTTTATTTACTTTTTATACTTTTATTTTTGTTTTTCCTTCTGTAATGTATGCACATTTTAAAATTTATTGTTAGACTCTTTCCATTGTTTAAATATTGAGAGTTACCTGGTTCACTTTTTATTTTGTGTGTGCAAGATAATGGTGAGGCAGTCGTACTTGTCTCACTTGATGGTATACAAAATTGTGTCATGACTTTCGGGTTTGAATTAATTTGGTGATTAAGTTAGGCAAGCAAAAACCCACGCACTGGTGTACAATTGGATGTATTTGATCAATTGTCTAATAATGTATACTCAATATGATATTAGCAAACTAACAATAAGCACCATGTACAAATGTAAATAAGAACCTATTGTGCTTGGAATTGTGTAAAGATGCATATCATTGTGTACATATCCCCGAAAACCTGTTAGCAAAAGGCTGAATAAACCCATTGTTTGTTGTATGTTTGAGCTTTATTTACCTCAAGTCAAAGTAACGGGTGTCCCAAAAGTCACTTTACCTAGTAACACTTTATTAAAATTATACTAAAGAATTACTGATGGGTTTTCTGTTGAAACTTATGGTATTTTTATTTTGAACGTTTGCTTAGTATTGATTTCCAGCTATGAAATTTCAATATTAATACAGTTTGGTCCACAGAGGAATATTTTATTATAGGTTTGTCGGCGGGAGTCATGGTACGCAAACATACGCCAGAAGAACGCGTTTTTGTCTTAAGATGTTGGTGGAAGACCAAGTTGTGAACAGTGTATGGAAGTGGACGGACAGCAATATTATATAGTGGTAAAGCTCGTACTAACATAGTTTAACATAGTTAGTTTAAACTAAATAGTTGAAACAACGTGCAAAGAACGAAGGTTGAAGTAACCGGAGGCACGACAATCATCTAACGCTTTCGGTATTAAACGCATCAACACTATTTACAATTTTTTCGTTGAATGATGAAACTTGTTTGGATTTAAATTCATTGTTAAAAGTTTCATATAATTTAATTTTAAGAGCTTTCTTTGAGGAGTTTGGAATTTTCTCTGTAAAATTATATGAAACTTTTAAAAATGAATAATTATTTAAATCCAAACAAGTTTCATCAAGAATTCAACGAAGAAAATTCCAAACTCCTCAAAGAAAGCTCTTAAAATTAAATTATATGAAACCTTTAAAAATGAATAATTATTTAAACTATTTACAATCTCGTATTACAATTGAGCATCCACAAAAGACTTGCTGAAATTGTAAATAGTTTATTGACGCGGACTTTACCGGAAGATTTAGATGATAATGTGTAAAAGCTGTCTTTAACTAGACGGTAAAAGGACTTTTGGGACACCCGGTAGTTTAAACTCAACGAGTCCCATGTAAATATGGTTAAAGTAGAGACTCTTGTTTGAAGTACAGTAATCTTTGACAGGTATTGTAAGGGCAAGCAATCGAGAATAATAACCATCGATTAAGTGGAAATATCATATTTAGTTTTTACTCAAACTTAAAATTATTTAATGTACATCATTCGTGTATCATACTAATGCCTCAGGTTTTCTTCATTTTTAACAGTATTGAATTTAAGTTTTAAAATTACTATGGTAGAAAGATATTGATAAGAAAACTAATCTTCATTACAACAGCTACAAGTAAACCAAAGATTATGTTAAGGTAGTTAGATGTACAGTTTAGAAAGTATCTGCAGTGATTTCCATAACGTTAAAGCTGTATGAAAATAATCTGGTTCATTTTAAAACGGAGTAACTTGGTTTTCAAACCACTTAAAATCAACGAGAGATTGCTAATTCAATAAGCTCAATCATTTTAACGCCTGGATTTAAATCGTCGATTTCTGCTTCAATACTGCCTGTCTGGTGTTAAGTTACTTTATGAGGGAACAGCAAATAGATACCATTGTGGTCTGCTTTGTGTATTTTACTTTTTATTTGTTAGTTAATATTTTAATATTAAATACAGTTAAAGCCCTAGGTTATATCTAAGAGTACCGTTAAACCTTTGGATACATAAATAACAAGCCTGAAGCGTGAAAAGCCTTCGACTAAGTGTTTGCTATTGATAATTTTCTATAAAACGTTGTAGATATGTTATAATTTTCCACTTCATCATTTGAGACGCACCTTATGTTGTTGTTGTTTTTTGTTAAGATTGCCTCATATAATCCTCTTATAACTTCTTACAGCGTTCCTATTTATGTATACAGGATTATTACACTATCACTTGTGATTGAAGCAGCTGTTTCAACAACTACTCAAGACACACTTTATATATTTGATGTGTGCCAGGTGGCAGGTGGATCTCATATTGAACACTTGTAAACTTTTAAGTAAAGCTGTTCGAGTTGCTTTTTTGACGACTGTACATTTAATTTAATAAATATTATGAAGCGTTAAACCCCAATTTTGAATTGATGAAATTTGAAGTGAAAACGTGTTTTAGTGCTATACATCAGTTATAAAAAATGAAAATCCATTAGGTAGCTTCAATATGTTTCCCAAAAAAGTGATTTTCCTATTACATCGGAATGAGTAGTCCTATTTCAATGATATTTGAAATGTATTATCGCTTCAAGATATGCAATAAAACTTGCAGTTAAAGAACACGTAAGCCTGAGGCCGAAGACCGAGGCCGCGAACGCCCGTTGTAATAGAATGAATGAAAATAGGCTGTGAATGGAGCGAATCAGAGTAACAAATTGTCAATATGCACTGACTGTTAGTGACTTTTAAAACCCCTCTACAGCGACTCAAAATTTACCAATAGTGCCTGATTAGTTTGAATTGGCTATTTAGCGTTTATACAAATTAAGATATATTTTGAGTAAAGTTTTTATATCTAACCTAACCTAAGATATAAAGGTGACATTTTATTGAGAATCTGAAGTGGATTAAACTAGTTTTTACAACTTTTCGGTCGCTCTTAACTACCTTTTCGGTGCGCTCGATAAAAATAAATCGTAAAAACATAGATAAATTCTATAATGTGTACTGCTCGAGTGAAACTGTCTCATCACGTACAGTAAGTCTACAATATCTTACTGCCTGTTTTATATGGTGCTTTTGGTCGTAATACCAAGGTGGTTTATATTGATTTGTATGTTACAAAATCAAAATGACCTAATGCAAAGTAATAACCCTAAAGTCGTTAGTCAATGATTGGAGATCCAACTCGTTCCTAAAAGATTGACAGTAGTGTAATAGCTCGGCAATAGTAAATATATTCAATTCATGAAAAATATTAAAGAAAGTAATTGAATTTCGAAATTAAATTTCTCTCCGTTGAATCTCGATTAGCCAATAAAATGCTAATAGCGTCAGTCTGAACAAGATAACGCAGCTGATGTCTTAAGACAATTTCTTAGCGTACGCTAAACACTTTATTCAATTGGTTTATAAATGATAGAAGAACAATATAATTAAGAATCCATAAAAAATCATGTTTTACATATTTCACGGTTTACCTTAGATACTAGCCCAAAGGAGCACATTACCCTTGTCTTCGAAAAAAGCGAAAAAAGAGTATAGCGTTTTCCAAACGACCAGCTTCGTTTGGAAAACGCTATACTCTTTGCTGTCTATTCAAGTAAAAGTGGTTTGCGTTAGACGCGCGTCAAAAAAAAGTCCAACCCTTCATAATCTGATTGGTGGATTTACTGTGACTTTAACACTTCAACCAGCCAGCACAACCCTTTGAATTTAGGTTTTCCTGATGCGTGTCAAACCACTTCGTCATAGAAATAGATTATCGTTTTAGTCGCGTTAAAATAAATATTGCAGTCTTTGATTTGCTGAAAACCCTGACCGTATTAAATACAAGGTTTAATAAATTACAAACTAGTGGAAGTTCATAGTTTTGTTTTAGTTTTAGTTCCAACCATTGCACAAGTGTTTTCATTACGGGTCAAACTAACGTGGCATGAACAAACCCTTATTTCCCAAAAGTGAAATATGAAACGTTGTTACATAGAACGTAATATGTGCATTTTTTCACAAACATTACTTACGGTTTTATAACGCGTATTCCCAATGACAAAATTCACCAGAACAGATAATCAAAACTGTACAAAACTACTTAGAAAGTACTTGTATGAATTTATCTGAGATCACAGTGGCTAGTGTTGTTCTAATAACTGTATGACCCCTACTAAAATCTTTGTAAATAAAAGATTTATACATTTTACTACTAGTACACAATATATAAGTAGTATTTCAACGTAGAGTCAGAATACATGGTAACACTTGGATTTTCACAATTTTCGCTAATCTCTATGTAAGAACGAAAGGTGCATAGGGTGATAGCTGCCATCTGTATTCATCGGTCAAACCATAGCGGGAAATTCTTTTAAGACGTCACAAATGCATAACGACAAAACCTCATAACATTACAATGTAACTGTAAGCCGAACAATTCTTTATACTCGTCTTAGACGATTCTTACTTCTTTAACAAAAACCAACTTTAATTATCAACATTTCTTTCAAAACGGGTCTAGCTGTTAAATTCCGTCACAATTTATGTTAGTGAATTTTACCGATAAAAGTAGTGAGAAATGTCTTAGAATCATTCTCAGTGTTATCTGTAGAGTTTCGAAGAGAGTCCAACCAACCATAAAGTACGAAAACAGTATTCAAAAGCAGGCGCAACATTAGAATATCTGGATTGGGATCTTTCCTCCCTCCTTCTAAACTTGTAACTAATGAGAGGACGATGTTTAACTGTGACGAACTTCGTCTTCAAACAAGAATGCTTTCTATCAGTATGATATAATGTTTAATGACAGTCAAAACTATAGTCTTGCGTGGAAATGGGGTTGATAAAATTTGTCAATTGGTGTTACATTTATTGTAGAGCTAAAGGTAGAATATCCAAAGTTCCATTGATATTCTGAAATATGCGTTTTTATTTATCAAGTTAATACTTCATTACGTCGATATTTCTAATAAGACAAGGTAACCCTCAATAGTTTGTTGTATGTTTCATTTAAAAAAGAATTCCTGGAATACAAGTTCTTAAACTTTGACTATTTTGTTCATGTTTGAGATTCAAAGTCATGCATAACAAAACAATGTGCTCGAAGACAATTCTTGTTTTTCTAAAGAGAACTTTGGCAGCATAGTAACAAAAAAATGAGCATGAACCAAAATGCTTAATGTAATTGCACTTCGTACGTGCATTGTATTCATAAGAGATCTTAAAAAATGTGTTTCGACATCTAAGCTTCTTGCTGTGCGCAATATTTAGAATCAAAGACTGAAAAGTAAATTGCTGTCAGTTCAAAGCCAAGTACTCTTTTGAATATCAAACAACGTCCTGCACAGGAAAGGCAATCAACAAAAAGATAACTTTTCTGTTCCAAACACGAGTTCGTGAAATTAGAAACCACTTCTGCAGTTGCTTTGATACAAGAACAGCATCCATTTTGTACCATTTTGTAGAAGAATATATATACAGGAAATACCGGTGAGGACCAGCCTTTACCATAATGTTTCCATTTACCGCAATTGTTAGATCTTGCAGGTACAATTTTTTTCAAGTGAGAAAGATAGTTGGTTCAGACGAGGATAAAGGTTACTAAAAAGTCCATTATAAGCTGCATTACAATATTGGCTATTATTATAAATTCATTATCATTAACTCTCAATCTAACTGTACCAAAATATGACAATATCTTTGAAAATAACTACTCTTGAATAATAAGACAGCCTTTAAAAATACATATAATCTAGTAGAATGTTTAAAACATGGCAACTGTCAATTTGACTACAATAGGAATTACTTTAAAATAAGGATGGTTTGACTGAATAAATAACTTAAATGACTACGGTATTTTTGTTTTATGTTCTTATATTTTGTTTTGTAGAATTTTTATTTTGTGTCCTTTAATAGATGCCCCATATTAAAATAGCCCCTATTAAAGTTTCTTTTATAATGGTTTGTAATACGTTAAGAGTGGGCGTGAAATCATACTTCCAAACAATGTGTAGCCCTACACTTAAACTTAACTGATTTGTTAACATAACACAGGTACAAGAGCAAAGAACCAAGCTTTGTAAATGCTGTATACAGTTGTAAGACGAGCGGATTTCCTTACAGAAAGAAAAGAAGAAGAACAACCGGAAGTGATATATGCTGACAGCTGAGAGCACCTGCACTTCCGGCTTGTTTAAAACCTTCCTTACACAGCCTCATTGTTTGTATGTTTGTAAAAGCTTAAAACTGCGTGGCTTTGGGTTATTTTTATCTTAGGAACATAACTACCATACTAAAAATAATAAATATAATATAGAAATAGTTTTTTAGCAAATGAAAAAGATATACTACTTATAGCGTTAATAGTACCTGACTAACCAATTACTACACGTACTTCAATAGGCAATGATAAATACTTAAACTGTCAAAACTACAACAATTTAATACTTTTTATATCACATGTGCTGTATCAACTTCCAATATGAGAACAAATAAGCCAATACAAACTTGCTACCAGAAAAAGCCATAAAGGGAAAACATGTCTGTCATGTGGTTTTTGGTCATATTCATTTTATGTTTAGAAAGAAACTTTTTTAATCACACTGAAGTTTAAAATTAGTTTTCAATCAATTTGAAACGTATGATCTAGTTTACTCCTGCTGATCACTGCGAGTGTGAAACTCTAACGATGAAAACAACAGTAACATCGTTAAAATAATACTAACAATGAGTAAAATGTTATTGATTTCGTTTGCGTTTGCACGAAACATGTTTGAATTTACTTAAATCATCGTCCGAATAAACTTTTACAGTACTGTATTTTAAACATTGGGTTTAAACAAGTCTACTATATGTGTTGGCCCAAACCGTTATGGGATTTTCTTTTTTTGTCTAATGATAACGTTTTCTGCTACTTTTTTTACAAACGTGGTATCATTAAACCAATTAAAGTGCTACATAACAAGATTAGTGTACTTGCATGTTTTTGGCGTTGGGCTATGGCAAATTGAAATGTTTAAATGGCCATGGTTTATAATCGATGGGCAGTTATAATCATTTTCTCAGCCAAGATTTTTAGTATAGCCTAAATATGTACTTACAATTTTAAGTTCCCATTATAAATTGGCTTAAACTAAATATAAATAAAGTATTAAAACAACAGCAAACAAAAAAGGACCTTTGGATTAAATAAATTATAACTGTTTAACATCACCTAGTCTTAAGGAAATACCTTAAAATACTCCATAGAAGCAGTGAAACGTCCTTCAAGTAGTAATGATATGTTTACAATATCCTGAAGACTAGAAATATTGTTAGTCTCTAAGCTATTATGTAGAATAATGTGAGCATATTTCAGGTAGTTGAGCTGTATATTTATACAGGATGTCCAGTAATTACGTGATCAAACTTCACCAGGTGATTTATCAAGTCGAAATAAACAAATCAATTCCCATAACACATAGTCCTATCACGCTTAGTTTCCGTCTGTCTATGGGTGTTTTCACTAAATAATCTCCTAGGTACAATAAGATAATATAAACTTAAAGCTTTGCACACTTGTTACCATGATCAAATTATTATCAATTTTTTACAAACATATTAAGACCAAAATTGTTGTTCTGAAATTATTATTAACAGACAAATTTTTCTGAGCGCACTCCTTTATTTACATATGTTATTTAAAAGTAAATAAAGGAGTGCGCCCAGGAAAACTTATATTTCTCTGTTATTATTTATCATAACACAAAAAACTTTGTCTTAAAATGTTTGTAAACACATTTTTCACGTTTTGTTATACTTGTGTTTTTACTACAAAGTTTAAAAGTTTTGAGTAATTAAGCTAAAATAACCTAGTATGGCGGCCATAAGGAATAATAATTGAAATTTATTTTTTAAATATTGGTTTTAACTACATTAACTAGTGTGCAAAGTTTTAAATTTAACTTAATCGGAGGTACGAATTATTTTGTGAAAGACAAAGATAGACAGACGGAAAACTAGGCAAGATAGGACTTTGGTTATTTGACATTTTTGTTTATTTTGACTTGAAAGATCACCTGGTAAAGTTTGATCCCCTAATTACTGGACACCCTGTGCATTTAGATGTTACAAAGTTGTTTGTGTTAAAAAATAAGATGATTTAATTACAAGTAAAATGTTGTTTAGTTTTAAGAAACATTCACTGTAGTTGGATTTTATCTATTGTAAATAAAATTTTAAATGAATAAATAAATGATATTGTAAGTTTTACTACTGTTGCAACAAAAAAATGATAAATTGAAATACATTATTACATTTGGGTTAGGTGGGTGTCAATTCAGTTGATCAGGTTTAGCCTCTCTCTCTCCTTTTTAAATATTAACCCAAAATAAGAATACATATGAAGATACATTTCCACAGAGTAAGCCAGTCCACGGAGTGCACGTAAACCGCAACATATGTTGGTCTAATGCAGAGAAAGATTACCCGCATCGGAAACCGTTAAGGCTTACATCTGAACACGTGAGACGTTTGGAAACAGTAGAAAATAACATCTCTGGAAATATACTATCCTTTATATTTGATCAAGGGTAGTATGTGGGCTTTATATTCCATATTTGACTGAGTGTCTGTAATGAAATAGTTTTCATTTAAACACGCACTTTATTTCAGGCACGAAATTGAAATGTTTCAATATACATGAAACAGTCAGACTAAGTTTTACGGTTTGAACATGAATATTACTACGCGTTTATTTTTAAGAACACACCGTAAACGTTCAGGTTTATCTGAGCTTAAATTTATTAAACTGAGTTATTTTACTGCATCATGAGTCAAAAGGTGCTTTTTGACAAATGTAGAGTAACAGCTGTTTCCTTTCGAATCAACTCGGTATCATCATGGCAGTCTTGTCATATTACGTAAAAACATCAACAAGAGTTTAGTTAATAACGTGTATATCAATATGGTTTAAAAGCTTCACTTCTATGTTATTCCGTTTCTTTTTGATAAATTATTAAACAGCGCGACTAACAAAGATCAAACAACTAATATGCTACACTACTATGAAAAATTATACAGATCCTGCTGAAATTAGTGAGGACCAAAAGTGTCCTCTGGAACAGTGTTTCACAAGAAACTAAAGAAATCCTGTAAAAAGAAAACATCTAGAGTCTACGCTGTTCACAATACCAAACTAAAAAATTGTTATTAAATGACATTCGTAGTTACGTTTGTTGATGAAAGATTGGAAATTTTAAAATTGTCGTAATTTAAAATTTCCAATCTTTCATCAACAGACGTAGCTTACGAATGTCATTCTGTACACACCTTCAAATTTCAACTAAAAGAATTGGTGGTTTAATGTTCAGAGCTTGAAGTTTAAAGCCCTGCTATTTTTGTCAACCTTCTGCAATGGGGTTTACGGCGCCATATTACAATCTCTCAGCGGATCCGTGGTGGATTGGTATCGCGCGCAACTCCGGAGCTCATCACTCCGGTGAGGCGGGTTCGATCCCCGCAGTCACCACTTACAATTTGTAATGTGACTATACGGTGACGCTAGGTAAAGGTCGAGGTTTAGTGCTCTAACAAACCACAACAAACTGTGTAATTTATTTAAACATTTCTTCTGGCCCTGGTGCGCCATCACAAGTGACCTGCTAACTAGTTCAAGTATGAGCTTAACTACCTTTTGTAATGGTACGGTTTTCTATTTCAAATTTAAAAACATAACAGTTATGTACGAATTACTTTGTGTAATATTACTACTCTAACCCATGACGGTTTTGTTCATTTTACATAATTTTAAGTTATATTATGTATAGTATGGAGAGATGAAGCTCTTTTTATTAGATTTATAACTAAAAAGTATTAAAACCTTAATTAGATAATGTGAAGTAATTTTAAATTATATTCATAACTTTTAAGGTTTACAAAGATGAGCCAAGTGCGAATATTTTGCATATGAATAAGCTGTTTAATATAAGTTTAAACACTAACGAAATAAAATATTTAAAACGAGCCCTAATTGTATACAAACAAATCGTTGCCAAGTCAAACAACACCGCTAGGTATGGAGTGGTTTCTTCACCCGTACAATAATATTGGTAAGATGACCCTTGAGGCTGATCTTTACAAAACCCAAGTCACGTCTCGGTTTAAGAGTCTTCCACCCAGAGTTCAGACCTTTTCTCTCTTTAAACGGCGATAAGCCAACTTTGGCTCTAATCACTAGGCCACGAACTATCTATAGGACAAATAAATGAGAAAATAACATCTTTTATACTAACGGCTTGAGTTTATGTTTTTTAGTGTAATACATCTTGTGAAAAGCTGTCTTAGATCACCATGTTGATTTGGTCTGTAGCAAAGTGTCCAAAGGACTATTTTTATTAAGGAAACTTTCACTCCACTGCAGCCAAGATGTTTTGATGATGGCATATTGTGGAATCATTCATCCCCATTTATCTTACGGATTACGCTTATGGGGTAATTGCTCTGAAACAAAATCAAGATTTATCCTACAAAAGAGAACAATTAGAATAATTGGTAAAGTTAAAATTTAAAGAATCTTGCAGGAACATTTCAAATCCCTATCCGTATTGCCTTTATCCTCTATGTACATTTTGGAAACGTTGTTGTTTTTAGGGCTAAGTGTACTATTGTCGAGAACATTAGTCAATACAATACAAGGAATCACAATATTATCCACCAAACTACCATAGGCTTCAACTGTACGATAAACTTCCTGTTGAAGCCGGTAGAAAATATATAACAAACTTCCCGACAATGTTAAAATTACTGTACGACAAAATTCAAAACAAACCTTAAAGATTCCTTGCTCAAAATTCATTTTATAGTGTTGCGGAATTTATGAATATTTAAAGCTATACTAATACTATTTAATTACGATTCAAGGTCTTACTTGTGGTATATAGTATATTTTATTGTCAAAAAAACAACCGTATTGTATCATTTTGACATTAAACGTTATTGTTTTGTTATCTTTCTTACTTTGAACAACTCAACTGTATTTAATTATTTATTTTACAATCAACAGCGAATTATAAAAATCAATAAACAGCGAATTACACACATTGAGTTTAAAATACTTGACTTGCAAACTAGGAAGGAACACGAATTTTTTGTTTAAATCTAATGAACATCCAGGTTTTATTCAACTTCATTACGGTAAGTTAGTCTTTCCAATCGAAAAATTATAGAAAGAAACACCACAATATTGTTTAGGTACTTGACTACGTACATTTATCAATCTGCATTATTTAATCTAGAAATAAGAAATATTTATTCGGCATCAACAATGTTCAAAATAACTATTTCCACTAGTCTGTATTTGGCTTACTTATAAGTGTATTTATAAGTCTACTTAGGATTCAGTTACCTTAACATAACCTAAATCACTTATAAATAAAGGTTATTTATATGTGTATATTACATATAAATAACACACGTGATGTCTACTGTGTTAGACACGACTAGTATATTTTCTTTGTTTGCCCTACACGAATGAGAAGTGCCAAGCCAACCACTACTTAGAACCAATCTCCATGATAAGAAGCGAAGATAAGCCAGGGTTGTCTGTCCAGCAGAATTGCAAACAACAGTAGCCACGCATGCAAGCCAGCTGTTAAGTAAAGTGAGATACTATCTCAGATGTACTGACGATGGTGAAAACATATTTGAAACTAACTGTTGTGGCATTTTAATTTTGGGTCTATGGTGTAACCTTGCCTAGAATAAACATGGAACAGTGTGTTATTCAACTCTCTGGACATGATGTGTAGTAACATGTTTTTAGGGTCAAGCCAAACACTTTTTACTCCATAAATATTGGTCCAACCAATTGTTTCACCCACTAGCCACCATTTTCCATTAGCCACCAGTTATGTTATTTTATGTTGAATATAATTTGTGAAAAATTGTAAATATTAGTTTTAATTGTACTTGGCAAGTCACCTTCTGGGAAGCGTTATTGTTTTAACAAACGTTGTATTATTTGTAAAACTACATTTTAAAAAAAATTAATTTGAATTTAAATTTTCAACATTTTAGTAAATTATGTTTTATCTTTTAAGCACCAACTTTTTAACTCACTGACGTATTGTTTCACATATGTTTTAACAATATCTAGTGTGTGAAAAAAACGTGAACCAACTTTTTTCGATTTTATTATTTAAACCACTGTCGGTTTTATGACACACTAAAAATTATATGAGGGGTGTTCAATAAAGACTGACAGTACTGCTCTAGTGGTTTTATTTAAAAAGTAATCTTTAAAACTAGAGTTATATTTTGAAAAGACCTTAATTGAAGCAATAAACCTGTTTCGGCACCTTTGTCACTCTTTAAAGACGTGCTTCAGGCCCAGTTTTGCGTTACCTTCAAATCCGCCCCTCTTTATAGCTGCCATATTGATTAGAAAAATTTAATTTAATATTTTTTTATTTAAAAAGCAAAATTCAAACCTAGTGAACTTTAGAGGCAAAATCTATGTGGGTGTTTTTTGGTCTGTAACCATGGTGACATTAGGTGGTTACAATGCTGAAATTCGTGTTTTCAATAGAGTAATATTTAATGGTCAATTGAAGATATCATACGGATATTTTGATCGCACCGATGCTACTGTCAGTCTTTATTGAACACCCGTCGTAGTAATCTTTAAAGTCATAGTTACCAATATAATGGTAACACCGTTTTCAAAATTTGGTTCACAAACCATCCAGTTACATTGAGGTTTCTAAAGCCAGGGAATAAAATTCAAAGAAATAATTGCATTTACCTAATTGGTGCATATCAAAATAAAATTCACACTTAGAAGATAAACTGAATGCTAACATTTGTTTTCAGCCAACCGTCAGTGTTGTAGATTGATGCCAGTAGTTGAGCCACTTGTTTAATTTTCACAGCTGGTCATTCATTGTACTCTACTGTAATATCAACTATTTACCAAAGCTTCAAAAGCTTCTGGGGTAGATTCCGACAGAGTGCGGTTAACTCAGCGAACAAGAGTTCCATTTAAAATACTAGTATATATTACATGTAATAATTATATTCAATGAATATAATGAATATGAATCCATGACTTAAGGTAGGCTTTTTTGATTGACTCAGTTGTTACTGCTCTTTTCCATAAATGACATGTTTGTAAATGATGAAGGCAGCCATTTACAATTTGAGAGTAAAAGTGCTCAACTACAGAAAAGTCATCAAATCCATGTTTAGGCAAAATACATTCAGGAAAGTGTGAGAAACTTGAACCGGAAAACGGCTGCACTTAAAGTAGCATACCACTATGACTCATGACTTATAGTTCAGAGTAAAACGCATTAGGAATAGTAGCAGTAATAAACAGATTCATTAGCGCTGTAAATCTCCCCAGTTTATTTTCCACCCGACACGCTCACTTCGAGTCATATCTGATCTGCTAACCACTCTTTATGGAACCTACTGAAACTACGAGTAGTACATCCAGTTTTCCTTATTGTACTTATTAAAAAGTTAATACTACAAGTTTGAATTTACTTATAAGTCTACTTAGATTTCAGTTACTTTACCATAACTTAAATCACATATAAATAAATGTGATTTATATGTGTATATCACATATAAATAAATACAATTTGCTTCAAAATTAAGTATGATATTGTGCTTGTGCTACAATTTATGACGTATAGTGCTACTGAACTATGTACCCGTCCATAAGTAACCTTCGAAGTAACAGCCGTAGTTCACACATTAAAATTTGTATTTTGATGATAACAGTAGACAGTTTCCATCTAAAATCAGCCGAGTGAAATACCGAAAGAATCAGCCGATTCTGATTTCAGTATATTATGACTTAGCACAGTAAACTAGAACTATTGCTATGGAGCTGGTTAAAAAATGTACCCTAATTTCTTCTGAAGAAGGTTTTCTTGTAATATACGAGTACGTGAACAATACGCGAAAATAACGCGTGTCACATTTAGCAATGTACTTATTATAAGCTTAACCAAAGATAATGTAGGTAGATTGCACATAGATGCCACATAATTGAGGCAGTAAAATCATCAATGATTGGCAGCCCAAGCACAGGTAGCGCTGCGAGAGCTGCTGTCTTTCTTTCCTCGTCTCCACATGCCCGTGTTTGTCCAATGTCAATGACCTAACTTTGACCAATTCGTGTTTTAGAGACTGACAAACCTGCCCGTGAGTCAGTGGCTCTACTTGAAACTCTTGAAGTGCTATCTGTGCTTGGGCTGCCGTCACTATGTTGATTTTCTTGCCTCAGCCATTCGGCAACGATGCACAATCTACTTACCATGAGATTATAATGGCTTAACCAACTAGATATTATAAGCCCACCCTATTGTCAATTTTAACATTAGTATTTCTTTCTGTGTTTCTTTGCGCAATGCAAACTACGGATTCTACGGCTGATTAAACCGGTTCGTGTGAACACTGATGGAATATTGAGAGTGTAAGCAGAGCTGGGTTTGTTGAAGTATGTATGAAACAATGTAGTCCCTGATTAACGAAGTCATTTCATGAGAGGTTATGTTAATGTTGCATGAGTGAGGGCAGTTTGCACCTTGGCAATGTCTTCTTAGCAAGCACTTCTGCACCAGGCTTTATCAGTGAACATAATTGTGGCACATCAACTACACGTAATTACATTATACAAAGAATATAATTATATAGGTTTCCCTTTTATAAGTATGGAAAAATAGTACCAATAGGTTGTATATAATATCATATAAAACTCACAAATACGTTTCTAATATTGATAAGATTTCAGATTCACTATTCGCTAACATTTGGATGTATCCACCATTTCCTATTCTCAAATCAAATTAGAATTGCAACTGTGAGTTTGTGTGATGTTTATATAATCATAGTTAGATTTCGTCTAATAGGTTTATTACAAGCAGATATAGGGCTTTTTAATGGCGCATGTAAACTTCTAAGGAAGATAGTAAGAGCTTCAAATTTATTTGCAACCTTGGAAAAGCCTTGTTACATTCTTTATTATTATATTAATATTGATTACATTGATTGTTTTATCATTACTGTAACAAGATTACCCTTAAAAGGAAGTTAGATTGTTTAAATCAGTTCATGTCATGTTCAATGTGAAACCGTGTTTGAAGGTTTCGTAATATTTTAGTGAAGACGGGTTGTTTCATCCTTCTTACGTACCGAATTAAGTTTTTCTTGAGTTTAACTATAATGGCTGGTGGGTCATCACAGAAATACCTTCAAAATTATCTATATACAAAACTTATGAACAACATTAAGCATACAGAATAATTATTAGGCGTGGTTTTGTGAAGATGCTCTTAAAAACGTAACGCAGTTTGTGATAAACTTGTCCCATCCGCACGTGCACGTCCATATACGCGAAAATAATGTTCTACGATGAAAGCTTTCTCTGCAGTAGTTAACACCATGTCAGCAAAACCTCAAACATAAAAACACAGCCGACACAAGCGCTACTGTGAATCTTAGCGAATTTCTAATAAAACAGAAAAGTTTTCATTTGTCTAATTTTGAACTAGACGAAATTCCTTTATTCATCATCCTCACAGTCACCACTTACATTTGTAATGTGACTATACGGTAACGCTTTAGGTAAAGGTCGAAGTTTAGTGGTAGAGAGGACTTTATAGTCTAACTTGGCTTTGTTTAATAAGACAAACTTAAAAACTTTACCTTTTTACTTTCTGTATCCAAGTAAACGTAGGCTAGTAAATTATATAACGTACAGCTTAGTTTATGCCCAGTGCTCTGAATGTCAAAGTGCAGAAATTCAAATTAAATAATTAAACAGAAATTACTTTAAAACGGTAGGTTTTAGAGCGACAGGAGTGGTTTTGATCGGTTGAGAAAGTAGAATTCTACTGTACAGGGTGAATTTTGTATTCGTTTATGGCATAGCTACAATTTTACAGGTAAAACAAAACTTTGAGTAACCGCCATTTTGAAACGGATGATCCGATTTAGCTGGTTAACGAACTTAATCAGGGATTTACAAAAGGAACATGTGTACCAAATTTCGTGAAAACCGGACCAAAAACGCGACTTGTAGAGGTGTTGGTCCATTTGACTCAGGAGAGGTTAAGAAGCAAAAACTGCAAACCGCACCTTTCTACGACGTTTGGTTCTATTTGGCGAGAGAATACTAGCTCTATTTTCATAGAAAATGCGCTAATAATAGTCAATCAAAAGTTGTCACAGCTGATCACAAGGTATCAACAGCTGATTAAATATCGGTATTGTATATTTTGGCGGGTACTGTAATAGCACTAGGCACCACTCAGCAAGACCCCTACTGGCGTGCAAAAGTTGCTATTTGCAACAGCTTACCTCCCCTTCGGGTTAGTCAGATCTGATAACAAAAGGGAGATTTTACTTCCTCGCACATGCACTTTTTACTTAACATCGTTCTAAGAATCTACTTGTTTTGCTTGACATACATAACTGATTAGTAACGTACATTTCGAGGAAATAACCCATTTCTGATTCAGTTTATTTGGTCCGTGTTATTTCAGTTGATGGATTGTCCGGTCGTTTTTATTAATTACGATGATTTTCACTCAAAAGTGTAATAACGAAAAATGAAACTAGAATAAGAACTGTTTACTTTCTTTGTGTTTAACAATTTTGTTCATTTTGTATATACATTTAACTCAATAAACCCAGGCTAACCTGTAATGTATCTACTTATATACTATACACAATGAGAAATAGGGCCCCAAGGACCACTAAGTTTTAAGGTTCAATCATTATACAAGAAAAGAATGTAAACTAATTTCAAGCTCTACTCTTAACGATTAAGTAAAAAGAACTCTGTTTAACAAATTTTTGGCGCCAGTATGTAAACATGATACTTAAATTTTACAAAGTATAAAATATACTTATAGAATAATTTGACTAGATTATTTCTTTTGTCAGAAATAAAATTATTTTGTTTATTTACTGACGATTGGTTTCATTCGCAACAATATTTGTTTCTTGTAGGCGGGAATGAAGTAACATTCATTATATTTTATACTTAAGTTGTGCGGGGTTTTAGTATGAGTGAGTATGGTATTGAAAATATTCATTTGTGACTTAACGTTAGAGAGTGAATAGTTTTCAACTAATATCTTTCATAAGAACTATGTTTGACCCACTGTCTATGATAAATACAGGACGTTTCGTAAATATAACCTGTATGCCAACCATTCAAAAAAGGTTTAATACTTTGCTGCTCAGATCTGTTTTCACAAAAAACCATATACGTTTGAGAACAAGTATCCGATCAACCCTGTATAATAAATATTACTTCAACTGTATATTTAATGATTTCAGTTATGTTCCACATTACTTCTTTCATTACAAAAGGTCATTTAGAACTCAACAAAACGAATGATTAGCTTGTAAATACCCGTGTTAAAAGCAAAGACACGCAAAATGGGCACAATAAAGTAAACAGAAAATGAAGCATATCGTTCCAAATACGAATTCTAAGTATTTTGAGTTTTACAATCGATTTATTTCTTGATTTCATTCACGGTACCGATTTATCTAAGGCTTCGTTTAAGACTCAGCCTCAAACTAAGCACATTTAAGAATACATAACTACTTTCTTGGTCAGGTTGTCGACGGTTTAATATGTCCAGAAATCTTGAATTGTTTAGAGCAGTTAAAATGATAGCTTAGGCTAGTTGAAATAGTAACAATAAGAAGTTTAATATTCAGGGTTAATTTCCACGGATAAAAATATCGATTCGAGTATCTGAATTGAAATTCTGAGCAAACCATTTTTCTGACTAATTTAAATGGAAAACAGTTACCATTCCATTCTATTCTATCATTGTTTATGCGAGTTCATTTTAAATAATTATATTTAGTTTTAGATATGCAATACAGTCTAAGCTAATACTTTCTTCTTACACTATTGAATAAGTCATTGGCAACACAATGATAACACACCATCAATATTGATTTCATATTGTTCCCTGCCTGTTTTCTTTGTCTACTACAAGAGCTGATAGTATCGGGCAAACAGCTGTGTTGCATGTGAAGGAACTATTCCCTCGGTCTGGACAGATAACTGACCTGTTATCTTCACTACTCATCATGTAGATTGATTCCAAGTGCTCGGTCCCACGAACTCATACAGAGTAAGCAATGTAGCATGTGTTTCTCTTGTGGGAATCTATTAGTCTATTAGTCAAAGATTAGTAACAGGTTTCATATGGGGTTGGGATTTATCGAAATCGGATCTAGAGTACAGTTTTTATTGCATAAAACCACATTGAGACCACTTTGAGACTACACGTCGTCTATGTTTTATTCTGGTTTGGTGACAGCTCTATTTATTGTAGCCCCTTTGAAACCCCCATTAAACTTCAAACAACATATCTTGATCTCTATGGAATCATGGCAGTTTCTGCTTAGAGATAAAACGTTGAAGTTTGTACGTGTTGATTAAGAGTAAAATATTTTGTATATCGATAAATTTAAAAAGGTTCCAGAACAACGAAACCCCATACAATGGTGTAGTTTATTGGTGTTATTCGATTTCAAAATGTAGTAAAACTTATTGCCTTCACATTTATAGGTTATTGTTACACTTTTAATGTAGCGTTGATCTGGTTATAAAATGGTTCTAGAGAGTTTATTGCCAACAGATGGTTGAAGGAAAACGGTACAGTTTTGATGAAGTGATCATTTAGTTACAATGCCTTGGGTGTTAACTTTTGTAATACTTTTGTTCAGTGTTGTAGTATTTAGTGTTCATGAAGATGGTCGAAATACTTACTCGGTACTTATTCTTGTTGATAATTTAGTGTAAAACATAAGATAGGACTTGGTGGTGATGTACAAAACGTTGACTTCAAGTTAAGATATAAATTTTATTTAAGTTTTCTTAGATTTAAACAAACGAACAGAACGTATTTAAAGTTAGTCAACCGTATTTATTATTATTTATACAAGAATTTACAAAACTGAGAAGCACCCTTAAAACATTTCATTTTAACCACTACCGATTTCGGGAATCTTTCCACCTTCCTGGTGGTACAAATCATCACAATAAATAACCTAAAATACTTAACTTTGTATACAGAGTGTCACAAAGGTGTGTAGCGCGCTATGCAGAACCGGATTCTACAAAAGTAAGTAAAAAATGCCTAGTATTTTTTATTTCGGCTTTGTTTAGCCGTAATTTGTTATTTTGTAAATTTTTGAAAATAATTAATAATTCAAAAACTTTTTAGATATTTGTGTCAAACTTGGTATACACCTTAATTATATTCCTTATAACACTTTCCAACAATATTGTTTAACCAACTAATTAAATTTTAAAATTGTGGTCATTTAAAAATTTCAAAGTCTAATGGAACCAAATTGAAATTTCAATTTAAAATTTTTAAATGGCCGCCATTTTGAAGTTTGATAAGTTAGATAAACGATAGTATTGGAAAATTCTATTAGAAAAAACAGTTAAGGTTTATACCAAGTTTTACAAAAATATCTCAAAGGGTGTTTGAACTATTTATTTAAAAATTTAAAAGTGGCAAATTACGGCTAAATAAAGCCGAATTTAAAAAATGTGACACGGCATTTTCGACTTACTTTTGTATGTAAAATTTGGTTCTGTATATAGCGCGCTACACATTTTTGTGACACCCTGTACAAACAAAAGTATTGTTTTCAGTCTCTATTTACTGTATTCAATTACACAGGATTTCTTCAATGTTTTATTATAAACCATGATCTGCGTATAGATGTTCTCACTAGATATCAATGAAAAGAAAATCTGTTTAAAGTTTTGTTTGTTTACAGTTTTTAGAAAGCTGTCTATAAGATTATGTTTAAAATTAATAAGAACAGAAGAACACCTCGGACTCTTCAGTGGTGTTTTCTATGATACTAAAACACGTTTAACATTTGAATTAACTGCAGATGATGAATTTCATCTAGTTACAGCTATTGTGAATATTGCGCATACACGCGTAGATATGCCAACACCGTTATTATCTATTTATTGGTGCATTCCGTGGTTTTTCCAACCAACAATTTGATGAGCAATAAAACGTCCGGTATTATAGCAATCTTGCTAAGGTATTTACGATCTAAGTTTCGAGCATCGTTTCACAACGCATCTCAATAGTTTTTATAATCCTCCTGAACATTAGTATGCATGGGGCCTACATTAGTACCACCCTGTACAAAAAGTATGAGCCATGTACCCTTAACATTATAGGTTTAGCTAACTTACTCAAAGAATACGGTGAAATGTTATGTCATAAATGCTTCTTTTGAGGAGGGGATCTTTCCAAATTGTTTGAAATTGGCTAAGGTAGTCCCAATTTATTAAAATGGGGATACTTCGGAAGTATCTAACTACCGTCCCATATCACTATTACCATCAATTAGTAAAGTAGTCGAAAAACTTTTCTTAACAAGAATTACCTCATTCATGGGGGATTACAATATAATTTCTAAAAGCCAATATGGTTTTAGGAAAGGTTTCAGCACTATAGGTGCTCTTAACAAGCTTTTACAGACTGTTGTAATGGGTTTGGACAGTAAAAACAAAGCATTAAGTATTTTTCTTGATCTTTCAAAAGCATTTGACTGTATGGATCATTCAATTTTATTGAAAAATTACACAGCTATGGAATTCGCGGACTACCTTATAAGTGGTTAAATTCTTACTTGCAAGGTAGGTCTCAACAAGTTCAAATAGAAAATAAATTATCCAAAATTACCCATTTACAATATGGAGTCCCTCAAGGATCCATTCTCGGGCCGGTTCTCTTTTTGGTTTATATTAATAATGTAAATGGTGTAGAACCTCAACACCTAATTCAATATGCAGACGATACCACAACAATATTATTTCAAACTCAACAAAATCTAATTCAAATTTGAAAAAGTACACATTTGTACACTTTTGAAAAGTTTGTATCTTAAAACTAATTATAATAAGTCAAGTTTTATTAATTTTCAACTTGGCAGGCCGAATTCCGATTACTGCCCCACTGTAATGATAGATAATCATTTGCTGAAAGAAGCTGAATCAACAAAATTTCTTGGCGTTTATATAGATAAAAATTTATCTTGGGATAGCCATATTGATCATATAAGCAAAAAGATTTCCTCTAGAATTTTTCTTCTTAGATACCTCTCCCAGCATTGTAAGCCACATATACTTATAATGGCTTACTTTGGTTTGATACAACCGTATATAAATTATGGTATCATTTTGTGGGGTTCTTGTTCAGAATATAAACTCTTAAGAATTTTTATTCTGCAAAAGAAAGCTGTGCGAATAGTATCAAAATTACGTTTAAGAGATTCTTGTAGAAATATTTAAAGTGTTATGTATTCTTACCTACCTTGTATTTATATATATGAAACATGAAACAATTATTTTTCCATAACAAATGGTAGTTTGGTAACAGGCCACGATATCCACAACCATGACACTAGAAATAGTAGTCAATATAGGTTGGGATATCATAGACAAAATATCTCATAAATTACCGTCCCAAATTGGTTTATTTTTTAATTACCAGACTATTTAAAAATATTAACAGTATAAACTCTTTTAAGTCGAAATTGAAAACCTTTTGATTCAAAAATCATTTTATAGTATTGGTGAATTTATGGGCGATTCAAATACAATTAATTTTTCCAACAACATTTCACCTTTAAGCAAGTATTTCACCTACTGGGGAACAGTATTTTGGTGATGGGTTTATCTTATTTGTTTTTTATCTTATTTGTGTTTTATATTTAGATTTGTTTTGTTTTTTGTCACACAAAACTTTTTGTACATGACAAATAAAGATATTATTTATCTTATTAAGCTTTTGACAGCTGGAAGTATCCAGTGCCAACTAACATTGAATACCCACGTAATTTACACTAACCTTTCGCACCCTAAACTTAATTGAAACTGTCTGGTTTGCTACGCATTATGTAAATTAAAATGTAAAGCCAAGTTAATATTACACATTACATATAAACTTTAATGTATAAAAATACATTAAAACACTGTGTAAGTAAATATAAACCCATGTAAATATGTTTCAGACGTTCAAGAAAATTGGGCCTTTGAGACTTGGTACCAATATTAGTACCACATGGAGTTCCAGTAAAAGAAAATACCTACTCAATGTAAATAAGCGTGAATATGGAATGTCTTCATCACACATCAATTCATATGACCTAAGAAATGTGTCTAAGAGATATCCAAGGCCTCCACCTTCAATAGATCATGATCTATTTGAAGATATACAAGAAATGGCTAAACTTAATTCTTCTCAATTTGACTTAGAGCTGGACCAATGTACTGTTGGGGGGTCTACTGTCGACTTTGAAAACTGTAGAACAATCAAAAGCTGTAAAACACAGCTAACACGAATCTTTGGATCAGAAGCGGTTGGAGCAACTTTTATTTCCAAATTGGGCCGTTCTAAGGTGCAAAATGTGTACGCAATCAGAAATGGAAAGCACGGTCTTGGGCCGAATGTGCAGGTAAGTCTGAAAGACTCTAGTGTAAAGATTTCCTGCCGTGGAGACAAGGATAGAACACATGAAACACCAAAGTGCTCCGAGTTTCCCCTGCGATCTATGACAATTGTCGTTGATAATGAGTGTGGAAAAAACTGCGTGTGCTTTCCAACAGTTGAAACCGAAACTGTAATAATACTACCTTTAGTTGGTTATGAGCTGAGACTGATCTTCAACTATTTGCGTCATTTGAGGACTTTCACAGTAACTGATACCCAGTTGCTATTCATACTCGAAACGTTATATCGAGGCTTGACTGGAAACCCTAACCAAGAATGTGACAGCCAATGTCAGTGGATTAAAGACTTTATCTTCAGGAATAAAAAAATTATTCATTATTTTCAGGAGAGCTGGCAAAGCCGATATGTAATTACAGACCAATTTATTATTACTATACTTTTCAATGACCCGAGAAAAGAACCGGTCAATCTGGTATTGTATAAGCAAGACTGGAGATATATCTCTTTGGTCTTCACAGTATTTCCAAATAACACACCTTTGATTATTACTGAAAAACAACTTCAGCTGATTATTGAAAACCTAACGATCTACGTAAATATAATTTTACAAGTCGCTGGTATACAGGATATGAGTCAGTGTAAAGGAGACTGTTTTTACATTATGAACTTGATATATCGTTTAAAGTTAATCATACCCCCTCAACAAATACCTACGAACGTAAATTTAATATTAATAAAACAATATTACTATATAATAGTAAGATTTTATGGACAAGTGCCAACAGTGCCCCCGACGCCAAAAACCCCAACTCCCACAAAACAAACGCCACCAACACCAATCTGGCCGACATATACACCAACACCACCTATCTTGCCGTCAAATACACCACAACCACCAATTGTGCCAACAAGCTCACCAAAACCACCTATCTTGCCTTCAAAAACACCACAACCACCAATTGTGCCAACAAGCTCACCAAAGCCACCTATCTTGCCTTCAAAAACACCACAACCACCAATTGTGCCAACAAGCTCATCAAAGCCACCTATCTTGCCTTCAAAAACACCACGACCACCAATTGTGCCAACAAGCTCACCAAAACCAACAATTGTGCCAACAAGCCCACCAACACCAACAATTGTGCCAACAACACCATCAAAACCCCCAATTGTGCCAACAACACCATCAAACCCACTAATTGTGCCAACAAGACCACCAACCGTGCCACCACCTCCGTGTATTTTGTATCCTGAAAACTTACCCCAACTATATATTGCGTTTTTTGGTTACCAGATGAGGTATATCTGGGCCTTTTTACCCAAACACCCAATAATTGAAAACACATTGACAGTTACTGTTGTCGAATTGAGAATTCTTATAAAAAAACTGGAACAACTTCTAAACAGCTTGAAGATTTTAAACTTCGGTGTCTGTGAAAGAAAATGTGAAGAAGTATCTCTTCTGGTAACTCAGATACAACATATTCTTCAACTTATCGACATCCAGTCTAACGATCAAAAGTACCTCATTATATCAGATCCGATGGAAGGGTTTGGCCAATTTATAGTAACGGTCCAACGTCAAGTAACAACGCCTTACGGGGTGAGGTACACTGTCTACTTACAGATGGCATTAACATACGATGATAAAATGCACATTGGGAAATATTTAACATTTTCCAATGGAAAGCCGAATATTATCAACTTACTTCATTTGCAAGTAATTATTGGAAACTTGGAGCGGAAAACTGTGGGTTGCACGTCAAACTCGTGTAACACTATTAAAATCTTACTGGTTCGATTGAAAACGTATTACAAGGAAATGACGATACGCAGTAGCAATATTTTTATTTTTGAACATAGCAAAACATACGTTTTAGGCGTTGTTTGTTGTAATTGCCAAACTTCAGCAAGCTCAACTACAGAAAGATTTACTACGATAACAACGTCTAAAAGTGATATTACTGTGCCACCAATCAAAACAACACCATCCACTTTCACCTTGACACCACTCCCTCCTCCCAATGGTACATGCCTATGTCCAGTCAAACTTGTCTTCAGCGTTTCAGAAATTGAGTACGTTTTGCGCATTTTACCCAATACACAAATTGATTTGTCAAAGGATTTGACTACTGATGAAATTGGAATAATTGTAACAGAGCTGAAGAAATACTACCATTCCCTGGTCATTAGTCAAGGTAGTGGTTGTACCGCATGTGCTAATATCTTGGCACTGATAAAAAAATTGGAGACATATATACTTTTCTTAAGAGGTCTCCTATCTGCGCAATCCGGTAAGGAAGGAATCCTTGCAGTCGAGATGGATATTAACTCGACAACCACGAAACAAGAACACACTTCCAAGAAACTGATTTTAAAGCAGTCGGATATGAAATATTTATTCGAATATACAAACATTCAAGGAGAAAATGGAATAATCAAGTTAACAAACCCCATGTTAACAGAGATATTGGAGAAGTTAGAGGATTATAAGTTTGATCACATAAAGAGGAACCGTGAGTCAGGAAAGAGAGGATGCCAAGATGTGACCTGCCAAGAAGTGTCTGATTTGATCTTCCGAATCCAAACACTCCTGAAATCTGAAAGCGCTAAAACAAGCAGTGCTAAAGAGTTTGTTGTAAGAGCTCAGTCAAAGGACAGTCCCAAATACTTTGCTATTACTGTTAAACCTGAAGGAGATGGTTGGAACCTAAAAAGTAGTTTTGATTTTATTAATTCCATCGAGAATCTCGATTTGAAGGCATTGCCAAAAGAAAGAATTGATAAACTTATACAAAAGCTGAACGAGTACGAAGCGTCACTAAAGAAAAGATACGTTGACACCGGTAACGAAGATTTGGAAAAAGCTAATCAACTCCTTAAACGGGCTGAAAAGTTTAGACACCAACTTAATAGTATTTAAGTGTAAAAAATAAACTGAGTGAACAAAATAAACGTGCTCTACCTTCTTAGTATGTTGCATTAATATTTACCTTCATTACTTTTTACTTTTAAGAGGATTAGTCAAACCAAGTAAGAACCCATGTTTACCGCTAAAATATCGGAGTTTTGATTATTTCTCTCCGATGGACGAGAGGTAGGTGGAAATCCAAGTTTATCTTCTGCTTCAAAAACATTGGCTCTAGTAGGGTTGTCCTGTCTGGCTCAGTTCTTTGAAGAGTCGCGCGTGCCGCCGACCTTGCCAGTCAAGAAAAATGTGTGGCGTACAAAATAGGCTATGTGGGTTTATATGACAGGGTATACGATTTCTATGTTCCTTATACACGAAAAAGGCAAAACATGCTTGTAAACAAATTATAATACACTTTTAAAATAGCTTATTTTTGGCCAACTGTAACATTTTTTTACTAATACTGGCGTAAGACTTTTTTTAAACTTTAGTAAAACCAACCTAGAGACAACCTTTAAAAACATAGAAAGCAATTTTTCTAATCTCAACACCAAAAAATAGCGCCTTAAGCGGGGGACTACGAGAGCATATTTTGAGTAACTTTTTTGGGGTGTTCAATATGCTCAATAACCTACAATTCACTTAGTTTCTTAGTTAAATAACTTACTTAATTAACTCTGTTGGGGAAAAATGAGATATTCATGTCGTCAGCATGGTAAGACCCAGTCTCGGGACCATGGAATGAGCACCGATCCTGACCCCCAGAACACGTTTTGAGCATTTTTTCAACACTGTATACATAGTTATGAGTATATGTGTATCATATCTACATGTCGCGTTTCATTTGATTTGCGTAAAATTCGGTACAAATGTTTCTTTTGTAAATATTTTGGCCGTTAACCAGCAAAATCGGACTGCCGAAACCCCCCTTTTGAGGAGGACTTGTTTCCAAAGAAGTTATTTTAATTATCTAAAACCTGAACGAATTAAGAATAAAATCCGGTGAATTTGAAATAAATAAGTGTTTATTATTATACATATTATTATGCAACAAAAATTATGAGATCCATTAAGTCGTTTCAAAATGGCGGCCAAAAATGTTATCTTTCACTATAACAGGGGAATGAGTACCTCGGTTGTATTGGAATGTTAAATGCGTTTTTCTTTCACGATAAATAGTATAGGAATTTCAAATAAAGCCTTAGTATACCTAGAAGGTATTTTTTAGGTCAAGCTGAGACCGAAGGCTGAAGTGAGGGCTGTTAATGGAGTGAATTAGAGTAATAAATTGCAAAGGAAATTCGATTCACTCATGCCAGCGGCGCTTTAGCGCTTACCTGCGCGTCGGCCTGGTTTTAACTTTTGTTGCCTTTCAATCATATTGAAATACATGTCAAATATCTGAAAGCGATCTCACATAAGGGAGGACTAAGTTTACTTAGTGGTATGTTGTTAATATTCAGTGAATTATTACTGTTGGCATTACATATACAAATTAACTTTAAATTTGTATTTTTAGTCAGTGAGCAGAGGCTACAGATGTTGAAATCTATGAATGTACATAAAAGAGATTATTAGTTGAACTAAGAACAATAGGTATCATACACGAAGTTTTACATAACTTACCATGAACACAAAAGTAAAATACTTATTCCCGTCTTAGGATTTTTCGTATTCCAATTAAAATTGTATCCTATACTTAGTTTCTTATACTTACCTATAAGGGTGAATTTCACTGCGTGCATTACTTTACAGGTAGATTTCACTAGTTGAAATAAACCAAAAATATCTCTTATAGGCATTCTTTTTAATTTCTTCTAACCAGCTGGTTAACTAACCACTGGTTAAGTTGTTTACAGTCTGCAATGTTTACATTTTCACGCAACGTTCAAAACACGTTAACAAGTGATTGAAGATTATTTATCCACTAAACGTATTCTTTTCCCATTCTTTATTAAATTTAACATTTATACGTTATGCTAAAATAGTCAAATATAAACTTTAAAACGAAAATGCAAAATCAAAACGGACAAAATAAAACTTAACCTCAAAAAATATCTAGCTTTTCTTCTATTGGCTGGCTGCCGGTTAAACTGTAATCACCGGTTAAGGCTGAAATGAAAAACGACCCTATGTTTTTGTGGACAAATGTATTTAATTAATTAAGTAATAAGGTAAATTCAAATTTAAACTTAAGTTCTGAAAAATAATTTTGTTGACAAAATATTTAAAAACCAATGGTTTTTGTAGCGACACCAAATGTTTATATGACAGTTATTATACAAACAAACCAAAATACAATAAAAGGTTTGCAGATTGCTGTCTTATATACTTATGACAATTTACTTACTCCGATACACCACTTAAATTACACTGAGGTCTAACAGGTTTGAACTTTGGTTTATAGATCTTACAAGACTCCACAACACAACACAAGACACACGCCACTTCACACGACCGGTCTACACTCTCCTTTATCAGCGACCTTGGTTCCTGGTGGACACTGCTTCTTCGGGGCTTGGAAAATATTCCTGTTGGGGTCGTCAGGAAAGTCTTCCTTGAGCTCCGTATTACGAGAGGTCACAAAGTTGGACGATTCGTCAGGAAACATTATCAGCGTTTCCGTTGTAGAAAAAACCGTTAATGTTGAATGTCTGGAACCTCTGTCGTTACCAGTTAGCGTGTTTGTGTGTTTTACGGGACTTGTATCTACCTTCTGGTCAAACCTCCTCGAAGGAACAGGAAGGTCACTTCCTTTCTGCTTTCTGGAAGTGTATTCATGATTAGCACAAGTGGTCCTCCGTAGACTGAACGCTTCACTGAACACTATTACAGATAACACTAACACGGTAGATTTCATTGTAATATACTCGTAACTAGCAAAAACAAGGTCACACACATTGGGTAAGCTCCACAGCCAACACTGAACTACGCGGAGTGACATTGTTATCTCAGTTCAAGGGTTCAGAGATAGAGGGCGTTGTAGTAATCTCAGTTAATATTTGTCTTCAAACTGTTCTGTACCAACAATTTATGTCTGTTCTGGATGCATATAGAGAAAGTAATATTCGTTAGAATTATATTAGAGAGTTAGAGAGGAATTTATGGATGGAATCAGGCGACACAGTTTTTATTAACCTGATTTTTGTCATTTAAAATTTAGATAATTTTTCGACATATTATGCTATGACATCCGTGTATTACGAGTATATATACAAGATGGTTCCAAATTATGGTAAAAAGTTCAGGCGCACGTTTCTTACGCTAAAACGGTAAAAAATAATCCTCTAAACATTGGTCCTAAAAGGGCTTACGGTTAGCCTCCATTTTGTTTTTCACACCACTATTTATTATCTCCCACATCTCCCAGCTCAGGCGTACAAGTTATCGTGTTTCACCGTGTAGAGAACTGTCCAAAATCTTGTTACTCATTTTAACCCCTTTGTTTGGAAAACCAGATTCATTTGTCAACACTCTAAAGAATTTCCTCGTTTTGGCTGTGCACAAATGGGTATTTTTGGATTATCTGTTTCAGTTGGTCAGTCTGATTCACTTTTGTGATCAGTCGTCCGCTGCTCCAATCCAGCCAATGTGGCTGTCTGGTGGCTGGCTAGGCAGTCGGTGAGAGGGCAGCTGTTATAGGCCGTGAAAGTGCTAGATATCTCTATTTATTTTTGAATTTCCTGAAGTTTTCGTACCTGTTTTATTGTTTTCTATGCTAGCTGTAACAAAAGTAAAACATAGCCGACACGTGGTCACAAGCGCTACGGTGAATCTTAGCGAATTTCCAGTTAAACGGAAAAAGTATTAATTTACCTATTTTATATTAGTAATTTTTACAATTTATTTTTAAGATTTGCTTTATTAACTCTATGGTTTTATATTGTAAACAAACAATAGCTGTTAATAGTTGTATTTGTTTCGAAATTAGAAAGTTGTTTACTTTCGGTATCGTACAGGAAACCTAGGCTAGTAAATTATTTAACAGCTGATTTATGTGAATTGTTGACTAGTAATACACAATAACTGTTTTTACTATGATTGAAAAATTTTAATTTTGACTAATGCTCTGAATGTCAACTTGAAGTAGCTCTGACTGAATTATTAAACTGAAATAACTTTAAATGATAGATTCTAGAGCAACGGGAGTTAGTTTTAATTGATTGAGAAAGTAAAACTCTACTATACAGGGTGGACCTGCATTTATTGTATTGCTATAATTTGATATGAATAGCTCTATTTTCAATGAAAATTCACTAATAAGTTAAAGGAAACAAAATATTTATTTGGCGATGAGAGACTGGTCACCTTCCGTTGAATAACTTTAGGCTCATTTCCTAATGTTTTGTGTTATATTTTTGGTTACTTTTAGGTAACCTGACGACGGGATCAGATTCAGAAAGAAAGAAAATCGGCGGTAATAATTTACATTGAGCTTATGGAGAATAAAACTACGATGGCGCGGGTAGAGTCACCCCTTCTCTAACCAGTGAGGAGTTCGTAACCAGCAAACTCGGTCCACCGGAAATTGCCTTTGGGAGGAGGGAGTTTCCCACAAACGTAGATTTTAATGCTAATACACTAGATTTATCATCCGGATTTGATTAAACTTAGAATTAATATTTCTACTAAAATCAACAAAATTCATTCATCCAGACTAAGATGGTAGTGGTTTCCTTCATCGATCGTCCCAAAGGTTTTCCTTTTGATCCTCGCTTATTTAACGTCATCAGCTTTGACTCGGACGTTTAACTTGAGCTCATGTACAAAAGCTTGACTTTAGGACACAGTGTTGAAAAATAATATTGTTCTACATTTCCCAGTTATTGAAATGTGTGTAGTAAATTGCCATTTTGCTCTGGCCGATTTAATTGTGTTGATTTCAGGTGCGGTGACATGAATACGTTTTGGTAGAATATAACCCTTTGAAGGACAAAAATGACTCCCTCCCTTAAAAGTCACTTGTGGTAAACCGATTTTGTTATTAACGTACCTAGCCTAGAGATTTGCAAAAATAACACGTGTACCAATTTTCCTAAAAATATTACTAATTTAAAACTAATCAACGCTAGAGGATAAATCAATCAATCGTTGATTATTGATTGATTCTCATGCGTCTTTTTTCAAAACAAAATTGTAATACCATAAGAGTTGCGACACACACCTTACGAAACCAGAGGCAGGGACAATGAACTGGGAGACACAGGATTGTAGTTCATGAAAGCTTATTCTCAGGCAGGTGTTTACCATCAACAGATTACCAAATTGTTTAAAACAATAAAGTACTAAAGACCTAAAGGTCTAAAAATGTGTTGTCCACCAAGCTTTTATAACATAACGAGTTTCATATGTTTAACTGGGAGATGGTAATTGGCTGACTACTAGGACAAGTGGGATAATTCAATGAATGAGAAAGAGAGATTAAAATTGTATGTATAAAAGGGACTTAGATGTGAGAGTGAATGGAAAAATTTTAGTTCAATAAATTTTACATAGCATACTAGAATGTTTTTGCAATAAAAAATGTATTTATTTATTATTGAGCAGTGATAATCTCACCGAACATTCAAGTGGAAACGAAATACTAAAACGCATTAGAATAATATTTCCAAGTCACAACTCACGAAAAGACACAGAAGGAGGAAAGCAAAACAATCAAAGTTGAGCAAATAAAATGTTCAAGAAATCTGCAAAGCAAACAAGAGAGTGGTGCCAGACAAGCTGAATAGAAGGGAGGGGAAGAATTTCAAGACAAGCGATATTTTATTAGTGAGATTACTAAAATGTCAAGTTTATCATTCAAATGAAAATACAAACATTGCTATTTATTCACCAGCGCTTAACAACAAATGCCTTAAAAGATTGTAAGAAGCTAATAATGTTGTCTATTTAGAGTGTAGGATACGTTCGATGATCTTTCCTATGAGTAATACAGATTGATGATTGATTAATGAATTTACAGGGTAAACTAGCGAAAAATCTACAGAGTAACAGCTACTGTTCATTACAGTTCAGAGTGTTATTGATATTAAGTAAAGCGTATGAAAATATATTTAAACAGAGGATTACAGAAAAAATATATTATTTTTAATTTAAACCAAATTGGAAGTACAACTAACAAAACTACAACGGAAGCTATTTTAAATAAACTATTTTAGAACAAGACCAACATCAAGACAGACTCGGATTTTTTATTTTTAGACCTATCGAAAGCGTTTGATTGCGTGGACCACATCTAACAAAAGAATATTATAGAGTTATGGAATACGAGGGGCCATGTTTAATTAGATTGAAGTATATATACAAAACAGAACACAATTTGTTGAAATATCAGGTCATCTTTCTGAGAGTATACTCGTAAAGAGTGGGGTACCTCAAGGGCCAATTATGCGTCCTGTTTTATTCGTTATATACATTAACGATGTTAACAACTCCTTAAAATATGGAAATATTACCTATGTGTTGATGATATAGCAATTTACTTTACTTCCAAAGCCCAAACCCAACTTGAAATTGAGTAAAATAAAATTTAAATTTTCGCGTTCAAATATTTTAGAGTATGATTTAAAAGCAAACATACAAAAATTAAACTATATAAACTTTTCACGCCAGCTAAATTGTAAAAATCCTAATTCATTGTATATATTTCAATTAAATTTTATAATTAATGTTACTGTACCCTTTTAATAATTATATAGGTGTTTTAACTAGATTATAATTGAGGTCTAGCGTGTAAATTTGCTCGGCTTTTAAAGGAACGCTAACCAATCAGTCATATAAATAACATTCTTGTTAAATTTAATTGGTAAAACAAAAGTGAGGTGGAGGCAAGAGGATGGTTAGATAAATGAACCTGTTTAGCTATGGTTGCCTAGCGCATAATTTAACAATATTCCACCTGTATTTAGACCTATTTTTCATGAAATAACCTTAAAACTGAGTCAATTTTGAAGAAAAAAATCGGATGTACATGCCCCAGATTGAACGAGATATAATTTGTGAACTACAAGCCTTTAGCAATAAACAAGTGCAGCTTCCTGCCCTGTGACACTTTGTACCCGGATAAGTCAGATAACAGTACGGACAGGGTGAGAAAATGCCAGGAATAAGTCGAGGCCAAGAGGACCAAACACGTTGACCTAACCTAACCTTTGTTAACCCTCTCGGCTGGGCAAAAAGAGGTTTAAATTTGTGTTTAAAGATTTAAGCCTACCAGGTTGAAGCAACCAGCGGAAAATTTTAACTATTTGTAAAAATAGTTCATTAGGATAGTTTATTATATGGATTATATTTATACACCTTCCTAATATTATAAAACACTGAAAATCAGAAGTTGAACTATCATTGCGGACGTTTTCCATCGTTAGTGAGCAAAGAGACCTGACGTTTTAGAATTTGCAATCTAACCCTGTCTTAGGTGAAAAGTAATCTAAAACATAACATGAAACAATAGGCTTGTTCTGTATTTTACTGTAAACATATGTTTATCTGTGTTATTATATTTTTCTTACAGCTGTTTGTTAACTATATTTATTGTTTTACAAAACAAATAATACTGTTCATGTTGTTACTAAATGTGTTTGCTCTAACGTTTTAGAGTGTCACAAGGTAAAACTAACTTTCTAAATTGTGATCATTTTAATATCTGTTATAAAATCTTCATAAGTAGCTCATAATACAAAACAAGGCTAACTCATTTTCTAATGTTCTGTGTTACATTTTAGATTACCTTTCACCTGAAGATGAGATCGATTGTTGATCCTGAACGTCGAGATCCTTTTGCTCACCAACGATGGAAAATGTCCGCAAATTCTGAAAAAGTTTCATCGTCAACAACTAACTTCAAACAAAAACTGCAAAATGTTTTACTTTGTAAAACACAAAAGTAACTAGAAGTGTAACGATTTACACAGTATAAGTCACCTAACCCATGTTAAACAAATTGACTAATTCTATGTTGCACATAAACCCACATTGACTTATCTGGCTCTTGTGGACGTCTGAAGAGCCCTCCTTGCTCGAAGCAATGAATAATCATGAGTAAACTAGTTTCAATGCACGGAGAAACAAATGTTATGAGTTTATTTCTGAGCTTCAACTAAATAAAGCATCCACTTTATTTTTGAGCTTCATTAACTAGCCACGGGATTCTGAACTCTTTTATAATAGAAAACTCACTTGAATTTGTAGATACTAAAATTAAAATAATATTGCTAAATTAAATCTTCAACCAATTAAACTTGGCTGAACAAACTGTTTGGTTGAACGAGTTGCCAACGTTGTGCAGTGTGGAGGTTGGTTTTAAACGGACCACACCAAAACAATGCGCTGATTTGTGCTCTCAGGTCGGGTGCTGGAGCAGCGTTTTGCCGATCAATTGAGGTTAATTACATCCAATTCAATAGAAAAGGTCCCAGTTAGGCTAGCTGTTGTAAATGTTTCACATTGGTGATATACTTCCACGAATAAGGAGATTTGAGTTTTACTAACTTCATGCAAAACTAACTACTAATTATTTAGATATATAAATTACTAAAGTTACTAAGCCACTCTTGTTTTTTCTTCCCGAGCCTAAGTCATGACCCAGGAGATAAATAGTGTTATTTCTAGTTGGTGTACTAAGATCGCGTTGTCATTGAAAGAAAAAGACGAGCCTAAAATGCTTACGGGATTAAAATGTATGCCCATTCTGTATTCTATTTCAAATCGAAATAATGCTTTGTTTTTAGTGGAATGAAAAAGGTTCTAATTAAAACTCACAGTAAACAGTGTTTTATACCTATAAATTAACATACATTTACACTAGACAATAGTATCTCAAATATAACAAAATAACGAACAAAATACTTTACAGTCTATCATCTCCGTCGTCTGGTTCGTCCACAGCACTCGGCACTGGCAACGGCTTGCACCTGTAAGCGGCCATGTGCGTGTTGTTGTAAAACACTCCTGAAGAAGCAAGTCCGCTGAGTGGTTGCTGACGCACTGTCCACAGCTGGTTGCTGAGGAGAGAGGTTTCAGCAGAGGAAGTGGCAAGAACTCAGCAGCTGCTGATGCCTGCTGCAGCAGTAGACACAACACAAGACACACTCAGCTTCCTCATTGTGGAACTCATGTAAACATGATTGTGTGAGCGGTGAGGGTCAGAGAGATAGCTACTGACCTCGTTCCACTGATAGGGTGGTCAGATGGACTAACTAATCTCTAGTCTAGATTTGGTGCCAAACACAAATGTGATATGACCAGACAAACAAGTGTGTGTTAGGTTGATTTTTCAGCGTTGAAGATGGCACTAAGTAATAAAAGAGTTTGCCTTGTGTTTAAAAATAGAATTGTAACCGTATTGATTTGAATAAATTTATGAGAGCCGTTACGTATTAATCTAAAAGGTTAGAACAACTAATGGTGGTTAGTGCTTTGTAAAGTCTAAAACCTTTATGTAAAACGTTATTATTAAACGTTTAACGATTAACATCAAATTTACTTTGTTTTCCATTACAAACAATATATTAAAAACTCTTTAAATGTTATTCAATTATAATAAAATGATTGAAATAACTCCGAAGCACCTATAGTTTATTTATTTAACAACCACAACCAATCTTGGAAGGTATCTCACGTGTCTGCTGATGGTATACATCATTAAAAGGCCAAACGCAATCGAAAAACTGCTTACATTTGAAAACTATTGGTTTTATGGAGAGGCTTTAGACTGAGCTGGTTTGTGCGGACGAGGTTCTTCCTCTTCTCTTATTTAAGTTTGACTTGTTTTTAATTCAAGCTTATATTAAAACGAATTGTAAAATGCTGCCTAGTTTAAGTAGTCTTAAATATATAATTGTAGCCGACGCGTAACACTTTTGACATACACCTATAGAAATGGGGGTTTTGCTTAAACACTGTATTTACGTAAATTTCGATTATCTTAGGTATAAACATACTTGGAATAACCTAACCTAATAGTATAAAAAAACCTAACAACATTTGGGAAAGTTGATCGCATTTAATTAACAAAATGTATATTGACGTAATATTACAGTTTACACGATTTCACTACAGTTTGCCTCGGATAAGTTGGTTTGGAACGGCTTCAGTACAACACAAATACAAACTGTTGAAATTAATCCCGGTTCAAACCAGTGTTGCTAGAGCAGTATTTGAGTTTAACTTTGATTATTCCCTTTAGAGTTCATACAGCTCTGGCAACGTCAACTTAAATATAACGGTATTTAGTTTACCTTTATGTCTTAAGGGTTAGAAATAGCTGACGGCCAATTTGCATATAACAACGCAAACCCTGAAGCCATAAGGTCTGGGACTCGTAAAGATGCTGATGTCTAGACTAATAAATATTTATATTGGTTTTACAATTACCGTCGTCAAACAGTATCAAAATTAATCCATATAGGACAACCGATTTCGATTTCTTAAATAATTTTCAAGCCCTCCTCCGGTACATAGATCCTCATTCGCTTGAACGTCGTCATTTCACATAAAATGTACACACATATAACTCAACGAAATAAATTAATCACGAAAACAAAACACTTCAAGCAACGCTGAGCTCAGTTGGTTTAAACACGATTGCTACACGCTCGAGTTTTAAATAAGTTCAAAAACCTCAACTTCTGAACTGTATGGAATAATATTATATTTTCAAATCGATGAAAGATGGACGATGTTTATCAGGACATGATAAAGTTCTAAATGAAACGTTGACTTCATCTCTCAATCTCTATTTGAACACTTGATAAAGAAGCAAGAATATCTACATGCTACTTTAAGTACAAGAGCTGGTCAAAGTCCAAGAAATAACAACTACACCTGGATTGACACTGGTCAAGACCCGTCAGTCGGCCGACAAGGTTTTCTCAAGAAGCATAGATCTGTTAACACTGCTGCTTAAAAACCCCAAAACGTGAACTTTCATAAAAAATAACCTTTTATTTCTAAGATTAAAACACGTTTTTTATTAGAATATAGGCTCTAAATGTTTAAATAACTATTTTATTTTACTACTCAACAACTCGTATGATGGAGTACTCTATGCTTCCAGAAAAGCCTTTCCTTATTTTGGTACATTAGCTTATTTAAACCATGGTTTGCAAATTTTCTCTATGTTAAAATAATGTACTCCATTTTATCCCTGTAAAGCGCTCTATGGTGCCTCCTTATCCGTCTGCTAAAGACCGGTGTTGTCACTATAATAGCGGAATGAGTACTTTCATTTTAATGCAATCTGAAATTAGTTCTTTATTCATAATGTATGTGGGAAAAACTTGCAGTGACAGAACACTTAATTCTGAGGTCGGAGGCCGAAATGAATTTTGAGCGTAGCTAACAGCATCTAACACTCGTGATAATACAAGACCTAAAACTGAGGCCAAAGGCAGAAGCGAGGCTGAGATTAAACAAACACCCCATAAAAATAAAGGGTGCATTGCAGAGACCTAAGTCTAATAAAACGTGTAAAATACTATTACATTTTAGTGCTCCAACAGGTTTTGAACTTTGGTTTATAGATCTTACAAGACTCCACAACACAACACAAGACACAAGCCACTTCACACGACCGGTCTACACTTTATCAGCGACCTTGGTTCCTGGTGGACACTGCTTCTTCGGGGCTTGGAAAATATTCCTGTTGGTCGTCAGGAAAGTCTTCCTTGAGCTCCGTATTACGAGAGGTCACAAAGTTGACGATTTGTCAGGAAACATTATCAGCGTTTCCGTTGTAGAAAACCGTTAATGTTGAATGTCTGGAACCTCTGTCGTTACCAGTTAGCGTGTTTGTGTGTTTTACTGGACTTGTATCTACCTTCTGGTCAAACCTCCTCGAAGGAAGGTCACTTCCTTTCTGCTTTCTGGAAAGTGTATTCATGATTAGCACAAGTGGTCCTCCGTAGACTGAACGCTTCACTGAACACTATTACAGATAACACTAACACGGTAGATTTCATTGTAATATACTCGTAACTAAAGTAAAATGGTCACACACATTGGGTAAGTCCGCAGCCAACACTGAACTACGCGGAGGACATAGTTATCTCAGTTCAAGGGTTCAGAGATAGAGGGCGTTGTAGTAATCTCAGTTAATATTTGTCTTCAAACTGTTCTGTACCAACAATTTATGTCTGTTCTGGATGCATATAGAGAAAGTAATATTCGTTAGAGATTTATTAAAACCGTTAGAGATATATTAGAGATTTAGAAAGGAATTTAAGGATGGAATCAGGCGACACAGTTTTATTAACCTGATTTTTGTAATTAAAAATTCTAGATATTTTTTCGACATATTAAGCTATGACATCCGCGGTATTACGAGTATACTATACAAGATGGTTCCAAATCATGGTAAAACTTCAGGCGCACGTTTTTTTAATACGCTAAAAAACGGTTAAAAAAAATAAAACTCCTCTAAACATTGGTCCTAAAAAAGGACTTACGGTTAGCCTCCATTTTGTTTTTTTTCACACTACTATTTATCATCTCCCACATCTCCTCAGCTCAGGGTACAAGTTATCGTGTTTCACCGTGTAGAGAACTGTGCAAAATCTTGTTACTATTTTAACCCCTTTGTTTGGAAACCAGATTCATTTGTCAACACTCTAAAGAATCTCTTGTTTTAACTATGCACAAATGGGTATTTTGGATCATCAGTTTCAGTTGGTCGTCTGATTCACTTTGTGATCAGTCGTCTGTTGTTCCCATCCAGCCAATGTGGCTGTCTGATGGCTGGTTGTAGGCAGTCGGTGAGAGGGCGTGTTATAGGCCGTGAAAGTGCTAGATATCTCTATTTATTTTGAATTTCCTGAAGTTTTGTACCTGTTTTATTGTTTTCTATGCTAGCTGTAACAAAGTAAAACATAGCCAACACGTGGTCACAAGCGCTACGGTGAATCTTAGCGAATTTCCAGTTAAACGGAAAAGTATTAATTTACCTATTTTATATTAGAAATTTTTTACAATTTATTTTTTAAGATTTGCTTTATTAACTCTATGGTTTTATATTGTTAACAAACAATAGCTGTTAATAGTTGTATTTTGTTCCGAAATTAGAAAGTTGTTTACTTTCGGTATCGTACAAAACCTAGGCTAGTAAATTATTTAACAGCTGATGTATGTGAATTGTTGACTAGTAATACACAATAACTGTTTTCACTATGATTGAAAACTTTAATTTTTGACTAATGCTCTGAATGTCAACTTGAAGAAGCTCTGACTGAATTATTAAACTGAAATAACTTTAAATGGTGGATTCTAGAGCAACGGAGTTGCTTTAATTGATTGAGAAAGTAAAACTCTACTATACAGGGCTGGACCTGCATTTATTGTATTGCTATAATTTGATACGAATAGCTCTATTTTCAATGAAAATTCACTAATAAGTTAAAGGAAACAAAATATTTATTTGGCGATGAGAGACTGGTCTGAATAACTGACTAGTGCGTTGAATAACTTTAGGCTCATTTCTTATGTTTTGTGTTATATTTTAGGTTACTTTTAGGTAACCTGACGACAGGATCAGATTCAGAAAGAATGAACATCGGGTAAGTACCCTTCTACAACCAGTTCGTTAACCAGCAAACTCGGTCCACCGGAAATTGCCTTGGGAGGATCGAGTTTTCAGAACAAAACGTAGATTTTAATTCTAAAACACTAGATTTATCATCCAGTTGATTAAACAGTTTCTTAACCACTTCGTCCACCAAAATTCATTCATCAATTTAAGATGGTAGTGGTTTCCTTCATCGATCGTCCCAAGGTTTTCCTTTTGATCCTGCTTATTTAACGTCATCAGCTTTGACTCGGACGTTTAACTTGAGCTCAAGTACAAAAGCTTGACTTTGGACACAGTAATAAATATTGTTCATTTTAGTTATTGAAATGTGTGTAGTAAATACCATTTTGCTCTGGCCGATTTAATTGTGTTGATTTCGGTGCGGTGACATGAATACGTTTTGGTTAGAATATAACCCTTTGAAGGACAAAATGACTCCTCATAAAGTCACTTGTGGTAAACCGATTTTGTTATTAACGTACTAGCTAGAGATTTGCAAAAATAACGTGTACCAATTTTCCTAAAAAATTACTAATTTAAAACTAAATCAATCGCTAGAAAGGATAAATCAATCAATCGTTATTATTGATTGATCATGTCTTTCAAAACAAAATGTAAAACCATTAAATAGGTTTCCAACACACTCTTACGAAACCAGAGGCAGGGACAACTACCGAACTGAGCACAGGACGTAGTTCATGAATCTGACTTCTCAGGAGGGTGTTCATTTCATAAAGAGATACAAATTGTTTAAAAACGCATAATTGCCCAGGAATTGAAAGCTCGTTTAAAAATGTGTTGTCCCTCAAGCTTTTATAACATGACTTAAGTTTATGGCGTTTAACTGAGACTGGTAGTGAAAGCTGACCTACTAGGACTAGAGTTGGATAATTCGAATGAATGAGAAAGAGAGATTGGAAAAAATTGTATAGTATAAGGGACTTAGATGTAGAGTAATGGAAAAATTTTGTTTAATAAGCTTTTTTTTGAATACATAATTATTGAATTTTGAATAAAAAAAATATATTTATTTATTATTTATTATTATTGAGCAGTGATAATCTCACTGAACATTCAAGTGGAAACGAAATACTAAAACGCATTAGAATAATATTTCCAAGTCACAACTCACGAAAAGACACAGAAGGAGGAAAGCAAACAATCAAAGCTGAGCAAATAAAAATGTCTGGAAGAAATCTGCAAAGCAAACAAGAGAGGAAAGTTGTGACGTTTTCGAATAGAAGGGAGGGGAAGAATTTCAAGACAAGCGATATTTTATTAGTGAGATTACTAAATGCCATTTTTTATAATTTTGAATGCAATGAAAATACAAGCATTACTATTTATTCACCAACGCTTAACAACAAATGCCTTAAAAGATTGTAAGATTAGCTTAATAATCTTGTCTATTTAGAGTGTAGGATACGTTCGATGATCTTTCTCATGAGTAATACAGATTGATGATTGATTAATTTAGATGAATCATTGATGGTTTTTAACCTAGATTATAATTGAGGTCTAGCGTGTAAATTTGCTCGGCTTTTAAAGGAACGCTAACCAATCAGTTCAGCATAAATAACATTCTTGTTAAATTTAATTGGTAAAACAAAAGTGAGGCGGAGTGCAAGAGGATGGTTAGATAAAATGAACCTGTTTAGGCTATGGTTGCCTAGCGCATAATTTAACAATATTCCACCTGTATTTAGACCTATTTTCATGAAATAACCTTAAAAACTGAGTCAATTTTGAAGAAAAGAATCGGATGTACATGCCCAGATTGAACGAGATATAATTTGTGAACTACGAGCCTTTAGCAATAAACAAGTGCAGCTTCCTGCCCTGTGACACTTTGTACCCGGGATAAGTCAGATAACAGTACCGGACAGGGTGAGAAAATGCCAGGAATAAGTCGAGGCCAAGGAGGACCAAACACGTTGACCTAACCTAACCTTTGTTAACCCTCTCGGCTGGTTAAAAGAGGTTTAAATTTGTGTTTAAAGATTTAAGCCTACCAGGTTGAAGCAACCAGCCGGAAAATTTTAACTATTTGTAAAATAGTTCATTAGGATAGTTTATTATATGGATTATATTTATACACCTTCCTAATATTATAAAACACTGAAAATCAGAAGTTGAACTATCATTGCGGACGTTTTCCATCGTTAGTGAGCAAAGAGATCCCGACGTTTTGGAATTTGCAATCTAACCCCGTCTTTAGGTGAAAAGTAATCTAAAACATAACATGAAACAATAGGCTAACTCATTTTCTAATGTTCTGTGTTATATTTTAGATCACCTTTCACCTGAAGATGAGATCAGATTTCTGATCCCGAAACGACGTGATTCTTTTGCTCACCAACGATGGAAAATGTCCGCAAATTCTGAAAAGTTCATCGTCAACAACTAACTTCAAACAAAAACTGCAAAATGTTTTACTTTGTAAAACACAAAAGTAACTAGAAGTGTAACGATTTACACAGTATAAGTCACCTAACCCATGTTAAACAAATTGACTAATTCTATGTTGCATATAAACCCACATTGACTTATCTGGCTCTTGTAGACGTCTGAAGAGCCTCCTTGCTCGAAGCAATGAATAATCATCAGTAAACTAGTTTCAATGCACGGAGAAACAAATGTTATGAGTATAGCATCCACTTTATTTTTGAGCTTCATTAACTAGCCACGGATTTTATACATAGAAAACTCACTTGAATTTGTAGATACTAAAATTTAAATAATATTGCTAAATTAAATCTTCAACCAATTAAACTTGGCTGAACAAACTGTTTGGTTGAACGAGTTGCCAACGTTGTGCAGTGTGCAGGCTGGTTTAAACGGACCACACCAAAACAATGCGCTGATTTAAGTGTGCTCAGGTCGGGGTGCTGGAGCAGCGTTTTTGCCGATCAATTGAGGTTAATTACATCCAATTCAATAGAAAGGTCCCAGTTAGGCTAGCTGTTGTAAATGTTTCACATTGGTGATATACTTCCACGAATAAGGAGATTTGAGTTTTACTAACTTCATGCAAAACTAACTACTAATTACAATTTAGATATATAAATTACTAAAGTTACTAAGCCACTCTTGTTTTTCTTCCCGAGCCTAAGTCATGACCCAGGAGATAAATAGTGTTATTTCTAGTTGGTGTACTAAGATCGCGTTGTCATTGAAAGAAAAAAGACGAGCCTAAAATGCTTACGGGATAAAAATGTATGCCCATTCTGTATTCTATTTCAAATCGAAATAGATGCTTTTTGTTTTAGTGGAATGAAAAAAGGTTCTAATTAAAACTCACAGTAAACAGTGTTTTATACCTATAAATTAACATACATTTACACTAGACACAATAGTATCTCAAATATAACAAAATAACGAACAAAATACTTTACAGTCCATTATCATCTCCGTCGTCTGGTTCGTCCACAGCACTCGGCACTGGCAACGGCTTGCACCTGTAAGCCGCCATGTGCGTGTTGTTGTAAAACACTCTCCTGAAGAAGCAAGTCCGCTGAGTGGTTGCTGACGCACTGTCCACAGCTGGTTGCTGAGGAGAGAGGTTTCTCAGCAGAGGAAGTGGCAAGAACTCAGCAGCTGCTGATGCCTGCTGCAGCAGTAGAAAACACAACACAAGACACACTCTCAGCTTCCTCATTGTGGAACTCATGTAAACATGATTGTGTGAGCGGTGAGGGTCAGAGATAGATAGCTACTGACCTCGTTCCACTGATAGGGTGGTCAGATGGACTAACTAATCTCTGGTCTAGATTTGGTGCCAAACACAAATGTGATATGACCAGACAAACAAGTGTGTGTTAGGTGGATTTTCAGCGTTGAAGATGGCACTAAGTAATAAAAGTTTGCCTTGTGTCTAAAAAGAATTTTAACCGTATTGATTTGAATAAATTTGAGAGCCGTTACGTATTAATCTAAAAAGTTAGAACAACTAATGGTGGTTAGTGCTTTGTAAAAGTCTAAAAGCCTTTATGTAAAACGTTATTATTAAACGTTTAACACGATTAACATCAAATTTACTGTTTTCCATTACAAACAATATATTAAAAAACTCTTTAAATGTTATTCAATTATAATAAAATGATTGAAACAACTCCGAAGCACCCTATAAAGTTTATTTATTTAACAACCACAACCAATCTTGGAAGGTATCTCACGTGTCTGCTGATGGTATACATCATTAAAAGGCCAAACGCAATCGAAAAACTGCTTACATTTGAAAACTATTGGTTTTTTATGGAGAGGCTTTAGACTGAGCTGGTTAGTGCGGACGAGGTTCTTCCTCTTCTCTTATTTAAGTTTGACTTGTTTTTAATTCAAGCTTATATTAAAACGAATTGTAAAATGCTGCCTAGTTTAAGTAGTCTAAATATATATAATTGGCCAACGACGTAACACTTTTGACATACACCTTAGAAATGGGGTTTTGCTTTAACACTGTATTTACGTAAATTTCGATTATACTTGGTATACACATACTTGGAATAACCTAACCTAACCTAATAGTATAAAAAAACCTAACAACATTTGGGAAAGTTGATCGCATTTAATTAACCAAAATGTATATTGACGTAATATTACAGTTTACACGATTTCACTACAGTTTGCCTCGGATAAGTTGGTTTGGAACGGCTTCAGTACAACACAAATACAAACTGTTGAAATTAATCCCGGTTCAAACCAGTGTTGCTAGAGCAGTATTTGAGTTTAACTTTGATTATTCCCTTTAGAGTTCATACAACTCTGGCAACGTCAACTTAAATATAACGGTATTTAGTTTACCTTTATGTCTTAAGGGTTAGAAATAGCTGACGGCAAATTTGCATATAACAACGCAAACCCTGAAGCCATAAGGTCTGAGACGTAAAGATGCTGATGTCTAGACTAATAATTATTTAGATTGGTTTTACTGTTACCGTCGTCAAACAGCACCAAAATTAATCCATATAGGACAACCGATTTCGATGTTCTTAAATAATTTTCAAGCCCTCCTCCGGTACATAGATCCTCATTCGCTTGAACGTCGTCATTTCACATAAAATGTACACACATGTAACTTAACGAAATAAATTAATCACGAAAACAAAACACTACAAGCAACGCTGAGCTCAGTTGGTTTAAACACGATTTACTACACGCTCGAGTTTTTAAATAAGTTCAAAAATCTCAACTTCTGAACTGTATGGAATAATATTATATTTTCAAATCGATGAAAGATGGACGATGTTTATCAGGACATGATAAAGTTCTAAATGAAACGTTGACTTCATCTCTCAATCTCTATTTGAACACTTGATAAAGAAGCAAGAATATCTACATGCTACTTTAAGTACAAGAGCTGGTCAAAGTCCAAGAAATAACAACTACACCTGGATTGACACTGGTCAAGACCCCGTCAGTCGGCCGACAAGGTTTTCTCAAGAAGCATAGATCTGTTAACTGCTGCTTAAAACCCCAAAACGTGAACTTTCATAAAAATAACCTTTTATTTCTAAGATTAAAACACGTTTTTTATTAGAATATAGGCTCTAAATGTTTAAATAACTATTTTATTTTACTACTCAACACCTCGTATGTTGAGTACTCTATGCTTCCAGAAAAGCCTTTCCTTATTTTGGTACATTAGCTTATTTAAACCATTGTTTGCAAATTTTCTCTATGTTAAAATAATGTACTCCATTTTATCCCTGTGAAGCGCTCTATGGTGCCTCCTTATCCGTCTGCTAAAGACCGGTGTTGTCACTATAATAGCGGAATGAGTACTTTCATTTTAATGCAATCTGAAATTAGTTCTTTATTCATAATGTATGTGTGGAAAAACTTGCAGTGACAGAACACTTAATTCTGAGGTCGGAGGCCGAAATGAATTTTTGAGCGTAGCTAACAGCATCCTAACACTCGTGATAATACAAGACCTAAAACTGAGGCCAAAGGCAGAAGCGAGGCTGAGATTAAACAAACATCCCCATAAAAATAAAGGGTGCATTGCAGAGACCTAAGTCTAATAAAACGTGTAAAATACTATTACATTTTTAGTGCTCCAAAATTTGGTGTTGCGCTTAGCAAAACAAAGCCTAACTAGTTTAGCCTAAATTTAGCCTAATTATTTGTTTTATGACTAACAAAGTTTGGTAACTGAACAAGATTGCTTATTTCTGAACGCTATACGAATGAAATCAGTAAAATATACGCTCTTAAAACTAACTAGCGTAAACATGCCCAGGTAATCCAAGGACCATTGTAAAGACAAATGGAACGATCTTTCTCTTAGCGTTTTCCAAGCACCTGTGTACTCGTCTGTTCATAAACATTTCGCTCTTTCTTGTGTTTGAAACACTCTCTAGTAAACCTACTCATGAATTCATAGTGCAGAATTTCTCTTAAAATACTTCAGTACTGAGTCTACAGACTCTACAGAGGAAATATTGCTACAAGAAAGTCATTAAGCTTAGTTTGCGCATCTTAGACACATAAGAAGCTTAACCACTTCCAACTTTGTAAGGTATTTAATTACACACTCGCGAACTCGGGTGAGCAAACTTTAGAAACTGATCAGCTTCTTCGAGGCAGTTGCCATCATAAACGTGTATCGTATAGTTCAACTTAAATTTTACAATATCTGTTCAAGCCAGACTCAATTTTAATTTCATTTCCAATTATTATTATCATTAATATTAATCCTTATTTTAATAAGGACAACCCACACATAAACAACCCTTATCCTCAAACCCTGCAAACCTGCTTGAATCCAATCACACTTCAGATGAAAAAACACCAAGTGCACATTTTTACCAAAACAGCTGACTATGGACACCTGGAGGGGGAACTTCATGCTTCGTTCTTCAGTCTGTGGACTTGTGCTACACACACATTCAGGTACAGGTACTGTCAAATTCCCACATTTCACCAACTATTTTGCTAATCCTGTACCCAAATTTACTATTAAACCTTCAATATTCTTCAATATCAGTGCAATGAGAAGATTTGTTAGTAATGTATTTTAAATTATACCTACATATTCAACACTATGGCTCGATTTCGTTAATACAGATTTCAGTACAAGTACAAGTTCGTATAGTACAACACTAATATACCGATGATACACTCTAATCTATAGAATCCAAACGAATACGTGAAGTTTTGCGAGTTTTGAGATTGTATAAGTAAATAATATTTCATTGCCATGAACAAAGAAATTTTGCATAGACAATTAACAATTGACTGGGACTTGTGGCGTGGTCCTGTAATCCAGCTTCATGGAGGTCAGGTTTTGAGGATGATTTAAGTCTAAAGCGGCTCAGATAGTCTCAGTGATCATCTGATGATACCCGCATCAACTCCCACCATCGTTTAGACATATTAGATCATCACCTGCGTGGTTCGGAAGTCACGTTAAGCCGTTGGTCCTTGTATTTCCATTGGTCATAGGGCTATTAATTAATGACCCATTCTAAGGAAGAGTCGGCCTTAATTTGTAACAAGACTACACCTCATAACTCATTACTACCACTCATCACACTCATCCTTCACCACATATTTGCCTTAAAATACCCTCATGAGAGTGGTCAGCATCTCAAATAGTAAAAACGTTTTATTATTAATATTAAACACAGGTAATTGTAACCGTATGTATATTTGCAACAATAAATAATACTTGTAAAAACGCACTAAAACATTTCTTTACAGATACAATTGTACTCAACTATAAACTAAAGTGGTCTGAAAGTTAACAACGAGTTAATTTAACAATCTGTGGTTTACTGCCGATGATTAAATACTTTGCTGACTCATCGCTGACCTTCGTAATTACCACTCAATTTCACGACTTAAATTAAGCCTTTCGCCAAGAAAATCAGCTAACCTCTTGGAAGTTATAAAAACATCATTAACGTTCCTTCGTTTAGTTTGTTCCAATTATTTTGCTGTTTATAGTTAGCCTATTTATAATTTTATTTTAATTAGAAACTCAAATCATATTTAAATTTTCGGGTGGGTTTTATTTTTTTAACTCACTTACAATACCTTTTCAAGGTTGCACCTTTTATATTTTGAGTGGATGTTAATGTCGTATTCACTTCAGCATATCAACGGACAATTTAAATAAAAATGAGTTAATTTTACAATGACAAGTTAATTGAGTTAAAACACATTTTACACATTGTGTGCTTTTTTGGTGATGAAATATAATCTGACCAAAACTGTATATAAACCAAAACCGATTGAGGTTGCAAGGAAGCAGTTGACTAAATTTGGAGAATTCTATACACTTCTGGACAAAATTAACGTATCACGTTGTTTTTCTCGTAATTTTAATCACCCGTATTTTATTTCAAATTGGAAATTTTCGGGCTGAATGCAAGTAAATGTTTAATTTAACTAACCAGCCACAAAGAAATATGCAATATTATGGTTAAACTATAAGGAAATGGTTGTTACTAATCTTTGTTTTAAAACTGTTTGACATTTTACAGTGATGCGTTAACTTTTTCCATAAGTGTATAAACCGTGAACAAATAAATCATGCACAGCTCAGTGTATTCTGGAAACAAAACTCGTAAAATAGGTAACTGGGCTTACTCTACGAACATTTAAGTGCATTGGTGGATATATGGACTCAATAATACTTACTAAACTTAATCTGTGCTGAACCCAGCACACTCAGCCGGGTTGACCAATCTAAGTCAGCACTTTGGTTTCGGTTTACCCTTCTGAAATTGATGTTAGATTACTTCCGTGGAGATAGATTATCCTGAATTGCGTAATGTATCGACTAGTTCTCTTAATGCATTAAAAGGAGGGTACGTCATTATACATTATTAATGGTTGATACTTTCATATTTGACTGGGACTCGTGGCGTGGTCCTGTAATCCAGTTTCGTGAAGGTCAGGTTTTCAGGATGATATAGGTCTAAAGCGGCTCAGATAGTCTACGTGATCATCTGATGATACCCGCATCAACTCCCACCATCGTTTAGACATATCAGACCACCTCTGAACTGCGTGGTTCGGAAGTCACGTTAAGCCGTTGTTCCTTGTATTACCATTGGCTTTGGACTATTAATTAATTACCCATTCTAAGGAAGAGTTGGCCTTAGTTTGTAACAAGACTACACCTCATAACTCAGTATACTACCACTCATCACACTCATCCTTCACCACATATTTTCCTTAAAATACCCTCATGAGAGTGGTCGGCATCTCAAATAGTGATTTACGACACTGAATTTGTAGGTACGACACTGACTATTCTGAAGAGATAATCTACTACAAGCTTAAATGAAGGTCCAAAGTCTTTAAAGTTAGTTTTATGTTTACTGCGTCGTTAGGATAATGTATTTATTAAACTCAATCGATAACAAAATTGAATTTTTTATATAAAAACGTCATGAAAAGAGATCTAAAAGTAATATGCCTATTCAGAGAGTGTCCATAGTTTTAAATTACAATTGAACAGTTACGGTTGACATTCGATGTTGATTTGCCAGTTAAACATCACAAAACTCTTTAAAATTCTAAAAATGGTTACATCTGTGGACTTTGTGAATAATACACACAATTCTTCCGTAAGTACTTGACCAGTGTAAATCAAAATTTAAACAACATTTAGAACGACTCTTCCTACACAAATCTCCTTAAAAGCAACTTGTTATAAACATCTATATTTGATTGTGACAGGTTAAATGGTTGTATCTTTTGTAGGGCACAAAATAAACCCAACTTGAACAGGAATTGCACACCGAGGAACAACTTACATAAACACACGAAGGTAATCCAAGGACCATTGTAAAGACAAATAGGACGATCCTTCTTGCAGCGCGCGCGGGATTGTTTAAGGAATACAACACAGTTTAAATGTGCACTCTAACCACCTGAGTACACATTTGTTCATGAACCATTGCTTCTCTGTTCTGCTCAACTTATACTATAGGAATCATTCAACCACTTTTGTATACTTACACTGTATTTTCATACAAGATGAGTCATTGTTCGATTTTTTTCAATCGTACATCGACGTAGAAACATAGTTATAAGCTGTATTACACTAAAATCTTTTGTTATATATAATTTTGACAATGTTTTGGTTCCATAATGTTACACTTTAAAGTGAAAAAGTGCTTGAATAATTAAGAAAACTATTATTTACACTGAATATGCTTTTAAATGCTGTTTTTTCCTACATCAGCATGGTATACTTTGATGTGTGCTTGGAAAACATCTTGGTGGTACGTTGTGGGTATCTATAGTACTCTGAAATTGATAGTGATAGCAAGACAAATTTCATATTTTTAACTTAGACTATAAAGATATTGTGTATAACTAATAAATTATTTAAAGATTTGAGAACATAGTTATGTTGTATTGAAAACTATTTCTTAACAAAACAATGTAAACAAAAACAATGGTAACTAACAATGTGTCCATATGATATAAAAATATTAATACATTATAAGATTCCACAGAATCAAAAATCTCTAAAATTGGATACAACAAAAGAAAACAAAGAGTTTCAAAGGAGGACTTTACTAGATTGAAAAGCTGTTAAAAGCTGATAAGCCTAAATAAGGGCACACATCAAACAATATTGGCAGTACTACTAAGTATAGTATTTAAGCTTTATGATCAAACCTGTTAAGTTTTATTAAATACAGCAGTGTAATAGGCAAACCTATAGAACCGAGTAGTTTTGCGCATAAGAGGTTAAAATACTGAAGTTTCCCTTTGACCGAACATCCCTTATTAGTTACCCTAAATGTGGTTCATATTTATTTCCTAGCCCGATATCGTGCCATGAGTACGACCAGAATGGCTTCAGTTTTGAAAATTCGCTAAAAATGACTTGCGTTAAACCATTGTTTCTTAACAATGTGCTCATCGAAATGTTAACAATGGAGATGTAATATTCAACAGTTCCCGGTTAACTGCAGATGATTAACTACTGCTGACTCACCGCTGACCCTCGGTAATTGCAAATCGATTCCGCAAACTTTAATTGAGCTTTTGGCAGGAAAAATTACCTCCTCTTGTTAACAATCCTGCAGATTTTCCTGATGACATACCCTTTAAAATGTGTACGATTTGCTGTTGAATCAACTTTAGTGCTAAGTTTCAAAATTATCATCAGGCTTTTATGTTTTGACGCCACTATTTAATACTTTATTTACTACCAATCCATCATACGTTGTCCACGCAATTGGCTTGTAGGAAACTGCTCATGCCCTTCGAAAACTGTTTCTGAAACTAGAGTAAAATTTGTTTAAGTAAAACAAAATTAAATAAAAATTGTCTGTACTTGGACGAAAGTTAAGATTGTGAATTTGCTGTATTTTACTAACACTATTCATCGTGATAAATATGTGTACAGTAGAGTTCAACTAACATTGTAAATGTATATAGAGAGAATTAGCAATTGAGAAAGTATTGCTAGTTATAAATTCTGAAAACTACCTTTGTCTGTCTATTTTTTATTTCTCACGGGTACATTTTAAACTAAGAGCATTGTTAACAACTGACCTAGGAGACACAGAACGTTAGTTCACCGCTTCGGTTTCAGAAGCATTCTATAGACATTTTAAAATCAAACTAGAATAACTCGTGTAACGAGCTTCGTCCAAAGAGTTTCATCGAATTGGCTTTACGAAGAAATTGAATGAACAATGTATGTATAGTTATAGTAGCTCTTTATTAGCATAACAAGACAGCATATCAATGTATCGTTGAGAAGAGTATAAGACCATATTTGACTTTGGGTAAGTTCATAAATCCATCATCTACAGTGTTTATGTTTTGCTTTGCAGCATGTTCCCAACTCCCAGCTGTTGCATGATTTGCAGCTGACATTGTTGTTGCCAGCAATGGGTTGTCAGAACAATACATAAAGTGTTTCTTGCATTTCCAATATATTTTACATTTTGGCTATTTTGTGATCTCTATAATAAGGATAAGATGATATTGCATAATCTAAAGTTTAATTTAATATGTTATTACGATACGAGTCAAAAGGAAGAACACGGATGATTGTGATCACACTATCCTATATTTTAGTTTTAAACCAAAATTTAAAATTCGAAATTTTAAGGTTACAGGGAATTTCTAAAATGTACACATGAGTAAAAGACAGCCTGTGGACCTATAACAGTAAAAACAGGTAAATACGTACAGTCCATATGGTTTAAAGTATACTACAACGTTAGAATTTAGGAAACGCTATAACGCCAGTAAAATAGTTTAAACCTGGTGAAAACACAACATTTACAATTAAATAGTATTTTACCTTTAACCATTCTTCCAGCACTATTTTAATTATTATTATTGCGGCACAACACGCATTCATTATATTAAAAATAAACATAATTGCTCAGTGATAACTTGAATCTCAGAATTAAAACAGATTTTGGTCAAGATTGTCAATGAGGATTTCAAACAATGTCTCTTTGTTCTGGAAATATCTGTACTTTGTAAGGTTGTCAGAAACATGTTCAAGCTCTCTCCTGAGGATGATGTTCAGTGACATATCATTTATATGTCAAGTTCGCTTGATCGAGCAAACTCCTTTAGGAAAGTGAAGTAACGTTTGAAAGGACATGAGGACAAAGCTTTTTAACAGATAATACAAAAATATTCTGAATAAAAACAGCAATCTTACTAAATTTGCTTTGTTTTGCATGGTTTTTTCTTAGTAAAGAGTATCTTTTAAAAGCCATTCTGTTTTGTCATCGGAGCGAAATACATAAAAGTAGCAATCAGAAGTGGTGTAAAGTTTGGCTGTTTTAACCTTACTGGAATAATTAAGTGATTTCATTGTTTTATGTTACTACTATTTCACAATGCTTCATTTAGCTCACTGTGATTTACCCTTAGAAAGCCCAGCAATCTACGCCTAAATGTTACACCTAGTTAGAGTGCCCAATGGCGTAGCTCAATACTACGTTGTATGTCATATAATAGATAGATAGCTGAGGGGAGACTATGAGGACATATTACACAATTTCCTGTTTGTTCTACAATCTCCGCTTTAATCATCTAATGGCCAACAGTAAGACATATTGTGCTATCCTATACCTCCTTGTGTAGTAGCCTAGTTAGTCAATATTAAATGAATACAAACAGTCTAGGAGAGGTAATATTTCACAAATAAAATGTTTAGCAGGGAGCTGCTATTTCTTTTCACTTTAATAGTCCTATATAACAAGTGTAAATATTATGCATGGTGCAAAATTATCTGGATGAGCTTGTAACAATTTTAAGCTATGGAACCAATATCTTAGAGCTTTTGGGCTACAATAGAACCCAATTATAAATTACATCTGTTTTCTTTGAAATAAAGTGTTTCCCATTATAATTTAACTATGTAAAATTGGCAGTTACAAAATAATAGAATATCTTCCAAACATATTTAAAACATTGAATTCTCGTTCAAGTTTACTGTAACGTAATATTATTTGTTTTGGCCATCTATTTAAAATTCCCTATCCTTCTATTTGGCAAATATTTGAGTAGGAAATCAAAAACAACTCGTATTAGTATTTTTCCCCATTATCTTCTCCTGGTATTCAGCCAACTCAACATCACCGACGAACCTGAACGTAAACAACGGCTAAAGCTATCTGAAAAGATAGATAACTCAAAAAATGGTGTAATCTTTAACAAAGTAATACGCAATTATTCACTCAAAACACTATTATTATCGAATTTCCTTTGGAGAAATGAGATATTAATGCTGTCAGCATGGTAAGATCCAGGCCCGGGACCATAAGATGAGCCCCGACCCTGACCCCCAGAACACGTTTTGAGCATTTCTTTTTTTTATCAAACTGTATATACATATGTGTATATGTATAGTTGATAAAGGGTTGATAATATGGCAAGGGGTATGGAAAATATGGCCAGGTCATTAAGAAAGAAGACATGTAGACTCGCTGAAAAGGATTTGAGAGTTCTGTAGTCAAGGACGAGGTGGAAGAGTGCAAGAATAGGATGGTGTTGATCAGGAATGAAAAATATTATGGAAACGTAAAATGAATATTGTATAATTTCTTCTTTTTATTTATTAGTAAGAGTTAAATATTTTTGGTAAGTTTACAATGAAGACAACTAAATAAAGTATTAGTTTCTAAATAAGGATTTAGTGGATTTAGACCATAATAGATTGACAAAAGAGTGCCGCTGTGGTATTTTAGTAGGTTATTGTATGCATTGATAACTAGATGAGTGAAATCGAAACTAGTTTTGATAGAAAACTGGTGTACTGTGTTTCTAACAGCTGTGATAGGACCACAAGATGTGAATCCAAAACAAACACATGCTTAAAACCGAATGCTACATTTCAGGCTGATTGCTTTTTTTGCATGGTACTGAAAGTTTTTGGAGTGCACGGATAGATTGTTGATTTTCTTTTATTTGTGACTTACCGTCATTCTTTTCATGAATATAGTGTGTGACCGTAAACTTTCAAACAAAGAGGTTCATTTTTACTATCCGGTTTATTTCTTCAGGAAGAGATTGATGCCAATCGGCTTTTACACACTTTTTGTATCATCGCTACAGGTCGCATTTATTGTCCGATCTATACCAAATTTGGTACAAATGTTCCTTTTGTAAATATCTTGGTCGAGATTGTTAACCAGCAAAATTGGAATACCAAAACCATTGGGGACCTTTCACAAAAAAGATTTTAATTATTTAAAAAGAGTAAACTTCGCCCGATTTTGATGAAATTTAAAATATATATTTTAGAACAGATTCACTGAGGAATATTGTAATTATATTGTAATATAAAGAATAAAGAAAAATAGTACCCTGGTAAAGTTGTATTTTAACATGGACCGGTTTCAACCTTTAGGTCATCTTCCCGCATGTAAGTACATTGTATAATAATTATTGTAAATAGTATGATTTTCTAAAACAAACAAAAATCACATTGACAAAATTCAAAATTAATAGAAACAGTCTTTGAAAAAACAAGACTGTTTCAAAATGACTGTTAACCGGTCCATGTTAAAATACAATTTTACCAGGGTACTATGTACTTTTTCTTTATATATAATTAAAATATGTATTTTGATATTACAAACAAATTTACCAACAAATATGATTTTAATCGAATCTTTTTAAAATTACGGCCAAAAGTGACTTTTCGCTTTAACAGTCGAATGAGTAATCCGATTTTGTTGAAATTAAACACGTGTTTTCCTTTCATGGTACGTAGTGTAAAATACAGGAAAACCCCTGTAAGTCTGAGGCTGAAGGCCTACGCAAGGCTGTGAGCGCAGTGAACAGTCGCATACCGCTCGTGTTTATACAGGGGGCCAAGCTGAAGAAACTGTGATCATTACACTCTTCGCAATCGAACATAAAACTGAGGCCTGCGTGTCGACCTGGTTTATTGCAAAACACAAAATTGCTCAATTTATAAAACGCCAAGATTTTACGCCAAGGTAAAACGTCAAGATTGGGCATCTCTCCTTTTAGAGATGCTGCAGAGATAGTGGGGATGGAGACTGTTTGCAGGATCATGACGTGTTGCATGATTCACAAGACTCTAGTTCAGCAAGAGCCCCAGTACCTTTGTGAGAGGCTCTTCGGGATGAGGTCTCGCAGCGGAGAACCCGCCATGGAGGGCAACTTCACTTCCGAAAAGTCAATCGGGAGGTGGGGAAGAATAGTTTCTCCTATTTCGGCCCAAAGATGTACAACGACTTCCTTTTACTCTCAAACCTTATGCACCTTTAGGACCAAACCTAAAGAGCTTTTAAAATAGTATTAGTACGTAGCTTTTTGTATTGTATTGTATAACTAGACTAGGTTTAAGATTGACTAAAATCAATAATATTGAGAGACGCTGTAGTATAGACATTTTATTTATTTATTTAAGAAAATTCCTTAGCAGAAAAGGTTATGGTAAATGTTACAAAAGGTGCAATTGAAAATAACATTAAACTGGTTGTTGGTTGATGAAAGTGTTTGACTACTGTATTTACACATTGATTTCTGACAGGTCTAATACTGGATAGGCACGTTGAAGCAACAGTTGTGTTTCTTATTCTTGTTGTTCCACATTCGCCAGCGCATCTGGTAGATTTTCTGTAACAACACAGAAATATTATACTATAATTATGTTATAAGTAAAGCTAATAAGTAGTAACAGTAGCATTCAATCTGATTAAAACACGTAAGCACATTGTAAGATTAGATAAGACCCTCTCCTTAATTTTTGAAATCTACTATAGAAAATGAATACGCACATCACGTGCGGGCCCTGCACTCTGTAGTAAGCTACTGTTGTTTGAGCTCGTTCAGGCTTTGATCATTAACTACACGCGCTATCACATAAGCATAAGTTAAATAAAAACTACTTTTATTTAACTTATGCTTGGTCCTCGGCCTTCTTTATATAATGTGGAAAGTTCATTAAAATTCATTATAAATAGTTCCTGTAGTGTGTATTTATGTTAAAAGAAACACACATAGACACCCTAAAACAGCTTTGATCTGTCCGTTAGTGCGTGTTTGTGTGTGCGTGTGTAGGCCTACTGTAAATCTTACCCTATACGTGTGTATGTGTTTATAGAAGACTTTCACCGCCCAACAACAATATAGTCGAAACATGTACCTAAAAGAGGTTAATGGCCAAAGTTTGAACTGTTTGACGAAGGTATTTACCTAGTTTTATTCATGAAAAACGCAATTCAGATGTGTTGTAAGATCCCTACTGCGCTGTTTTTACCATTTAAAAATTAAACCTAATGATAGCATACGTCGTGTATTCAAGATGAGGCTCTCTAAGTCCTTGACCTCCCCGCTTCCTGTTGGAGTAACACTATGAATGACTTATAAACAACATTATGATTTAGTTGTTAGTTAAGTCTAACGACGTCAGCCAATGAGGTGTCGAGCATTGGTGCTTATGACGGTGATGACGTTGGCAAACTTTGGTGACGAAGTGGTGACACTGCTCCGTCACTAACCCAGATATCTCTTATCAGAGAATTGTCACTGAGCGTTGAATCAAATGGCTCTTACTACGCTTAGTCACCAAGTATGATTATTTCATACTTTGTTTTACGTTTTGTTCGTTACAAAAGCTAGATGAAGCGACAGGTACCTGGTACTGCTTTTACACCTTTTAAGTTTAGAATATAAACATAAACTCAAAACACAGATTACTATGTTCAATTTTGTGTATGATGCAAAACGTTTGTAACTGAGTTTAAAGTGTTAGATTTAATAAGGTACTTTTTAAGCAGTTTTAAGAAGTTATGCAATGTAAAATATTTTGTATTTGAAATTATGCACTTAACATTTTAGGTATGGTTTTGTTATTTATAAAACTAAGTAAAAAGCAAATGACAAGTTTTAGAGATACAGCATAAACCTGCAAGGCATTGAAATTTTGTTTGTACAGTATATTAAAACCGGGTAAAGAACAAATCTTCCGTAGTCACGTCATCGGTCAAGTGAACTGGAGTTAAAATTAGTGAATTAGTGTAACAAATTGCAAAGGAAATTCGATTTATTCATACCAGCAGCGCTTTAGCGCTAAGCTGCGTGTCGCCTTGTTATGTACTAAAAATGGCGAACTGACAGGGAAACAGTAGAGTTTACCCAACAACACAAACATTGTTTTTAGAAACATTTCGGTAAATATAATCGAAAAAATTAAAATCCGTAGCGTAGCTCTGGTACTGTCAGCTAGTTGATTCCACAAGTGCAATGTGACACACTCTACCCACCCTGTCGTTGACGGAGCGCGCAGGTACATTGGGGTTGACCTGGAGACTAGTCTCTATGCGCTGCTGCCTGCCTGCCTCCAGAGGACACTTGGTGAGTTCACAGGCAGACACTGGGGGATCAGCCAGAGGGCAGGAGTCAGGACCTGACCAACACTCGGCCACTTGGGGCAGTGTGAACTGTGACCTCAGCGTGCTCACCGAGAAACCTGTGGAATAGCAGGGGACACGTTCAGAAATAGGGGACATTTCAATGAACTGTTATATGTCAATAAACAAATACTAATTGTAAAATGCGGCAAGATTTCATTATCAGTATGAGAAACGAAAAGTAAAAAAATACATCAAATAGAGATTAAATCAAATGTACTAAAAGAGGAAAAAGATTGATTATTGAGAATTTATTCTTCCAAAATACTTCTTTTGTTAAATAATGTCAAACCTAAATAAAAGTCTACTTTCCGCAAGGTCAGTTGAGGTGTATTAAAACAGTGTAACACAATTGCACTTTGTACAGTTTTACCAAAACATGTTCACATGCATCCATCCCTAGTAAATTTGTCTCAATATTAGTAGAAGAGTGCAATACTCGACTGTACCGTGACATGTGTTATATTTTTTTATCTAAATCTAGAATTATTTGATAACTTAAGGCAAAAATAGATTATGATGATGATTATAAAATGTTTGTATTGCTACCCGAGACACGATAAAACGTGCTACCTTTCACGCAAACTTTAAGGAACAATTTCATTGGCAAGAAAAAGAAATCAGTTTTCCAACTTTTTGGCGAAAGCAAACTGCCTTATTTTAATAAAAAACTAATTTACAAAATTTTACAAGCAAAATGAATATTGAAAGATTTGTGAAACTCCAGTCAAATAAATCCTACTCAAATGTTTACATCTACAGTACGCACCGGGCTCGAAGGAAATGCTGAAGTTGAGGGTTGATCCTTTGTCGATCCTGCACGGACTCTTGACATCGTCAGGCTGATACTCCACCACCGTCCCTCCCATGTCTGCCAACAGACACAGAGTACAATAGCATTATCTATGCTGGGCTGCACCCTTAGATTGTAGCATACTATACAAAGTACACTTGTTCTGTATGTGGAATCTCTTGTATTGTATTCCATACTTTACAATGACTTCTATCCTATTTAATAAAATTGTTATGTTGAATTTGTCAACCATAACTAGACTTCAAGATTTCTTTAGCACGTACACGGTTGCCTAAATTGTTTCCGAAAAAGCTTTTTCATTGTTGTATAATATGTGTTCTATATTTCGGATCCGCTTGTCATAGTAGTACATGATTCTTTACCTTCCATAACTATATATCTCAAATCACAATTAGAAATATACAATAGATAACACATATTGAATAATTATAAACTATCATCTAAAGCCATCAACGTTCATACATTAATTTACAAAAGAAACAGAAATATGCTGTTTACAAAGTATACAATTAAAAGGTTACAGCCAAAAAGGTAAAAGATTATAAAGCCAAAATTTAAGTTATTTTCATGCATTGGTTACTTCTGATCCAAACATAAATTATGTAAGCTCAAATTACAACTTATACATGTGTACAATGAGTAAAGGACTATTCACACGGTAACAAGTCAGTGTGTCAGTACAGTATGCAAGTGTCAGTTGAAGTTCCAATGTTAACCTTTGATCAAGTACACTGGTGCACTGAATTGCTCACTGATGCTTTGAGCCGAGTGTATAAGTACCGAGTAGAACAAATGAACCACTTCTAAAGTTTAAACTGGTAATTTGAAATTAATTGATGTTCCGCTTTGTTCAATATAGTTTTAGAATCAAATAATACATGTATACTTACCAACCCAAGACGAAGGGTTCAAACATCCATTCACCTCAACAGCTTTTATCTTGCACGTGTACGATCCTGTTCAAATAATATTTAGTTATCAAGATCAATAATATCAATGAACAAATTCAACAGCACGACATGTTCTATTAAGGCAACTAAAAAGCTTTACTTTTCCTCGCCCTTTAGTACTTAAACGACAGAAGATAAAACAGGAAAATACTTCAACATTAAAATCTTTCTTTTGGTAGACAAACTTCCATTAAAAATTATCCATAAAAACGTCCATAAAAAGATTTTTGAAAACGTGGAAATAAAATAATATTTAATCCTTGAGTATAACAATAAGCTAAGTATAAATTAGTGTTGAACTTGAGAAGCTAACAGCAATATCGTGTATTTTGGATTTTGACTTATGTATTAGTTGCAAATACGAGCGGTTTTTTATGGTTTAGAAAATTTCCTTAGAAAGAAATGAGCTGTTCATGCCATCATCATCCTATGAACAAGACCCGGGACCTCAAAATGAGCACCAACCTGCCCCAAGATCACTTCAAAACTTATCGGTTAACTAAATTAAGAGCAGTTATGATTTAAGATAACTACTGTTTGAAATAACTAACTTACCACTCGAAGGCTTGCAGTTCCTAAACTCAATAACTCTAAATGCCCCCACATAAGCCACAAAACACAAGACATTCAACAGTTTATACATATTGATGATTTGACTAGTAGTTGTAGAATGACACTCTTGTATTGTCTATGATGAAGATTCTCTAGTTGAGAACTGTTCTGTCAGCGGATCTGGCTCCCTGAGTGACCCGACCTTTGATAACAGTTCTTATCAGCTAACCTGCGTGGGCTTTGTGACCTGAATGTGCATTTTGTAACATAGTACCGTAGCTTCTTTGTGAGTGGCATTATTAGAGGTGAACAACTATACACATCATAAAACTGCATAATATATTTTGCTAAATTTAGATATGGACAAGAACATACATTCAGCTTTGTTAAGTATAGTTGATGGGTATAGTGTTATCACACATTGACTAGCTAGGGGCTGCTAGAATTATAGGTATAAGGTTTAAAGAAAAGAAATACAGCACAGAGTTCCAGATTTTGGTTTTGACAGCTTGGGTGTTAATGAAATCTGTATTTAAAACTACTGCCTATTTGGCCTGTTGTTGAATAGTGTAAACAAATCTTTCTAACGTATTGTGGGCGTCCTAGAAACTAAGCGACCTAGAAAGTTGGAACAAATTGTATCCTCACTGATTCGCACACCAGGAATCGAAACACGGGTTTGCCCCCAAAAATTTACGCTTATTACAAAACCAAAGTGCTTCCTAAATTAATTTCAACAGTTGACTTGAATAGGAAACTGAACTGGGAAAGCGTACAGCTAGAAGATGTAGCAGAGTAGTTGAAGTTGATAAGCCCAGCCGTTGTATAGCTGCTGCATACGAGTATTGTTTATCAGTCACTAAGGCTCGACTGCTTTGCCCTACTGACCCCTCAATTGAGTGCCCACGACACACGTGGAGCCTTACTTCTATCTGGTCCTAGTGTGGAGTCTATAAATCGAACCAGGATTAATCTGATCCTTATAATATATACTCGTACCTTACACAAACTTTACCTAGCGTTACGACATCTTACTTGAGGAACAAGCTTAAACACTTAAAAAAGGCGTTAATTATCTACTAACAGCAAACTCACTGACCTCGTACCAGTTCTAAGAATATTTTTAGAAAAGATTAAAACCCATAGCATTTTTACCTTTTGTATGTATACTGATAAAAGGCCTTTCCTTTACAATAAAAGCTTTGACAAACGTGGTTATCCTTGGCTACGATATCTGAAATAAGGGTAAAACCTGCTGTTTGAAGTTTTTTTAACTGAGCATACACAGACCTACGTAACAGGTTGGTATCGTGCAAAACTCGGATGATCATCATCAGTCGTGCGGGTCTGATCCTCAACTTTCCCGTCACGCTAGGCAAAGGTTGAGGTCTGGGAGAGATGACTTTCTAGTTCAAATATCTTTAATTGAAAAAGAAAAACTTAAAGGTTTACAAAGTTTTCTGGGTTTAGTGTTAATTTCCTTTCTAGCGCTGACCATCGCCACTGATCGCATTTTAACGACCCATTAAGTTCCATATTCCACTTTAAGTTCTTTTTTTACAGGATAACGAAAAATGTTAGGACCACCTTGATACATTTTGAACGGCTCAAATTAGAAATGGGAAATTAAATTCACCAAAACTAGGGATAGTAAACTATTTGTCAATACTGTTATTATCAGCGGTGAATGACTCATGAGAAGTTTTAAGATTCGTGATGACATCAAGGTTAAGTGGCAAATGAAAACAAAAATAGTTCAAAGGGAGCAAAATGGCACAGACCGGCGGAGGTCTAAAAATTGACTCTAAGAAAATAGCGCCTTTCAAAACTTAAAGTCTCAACATAAAACTAACGCCATTTTGATTAGGTCAACCTATAAAAATCTGTTTCTATTTGGAAAAACTAGAACCAAAACTACAAAGTTACTCTTAAGTTTGTAACAACTAGATAGATATCTAAAAAACCTCTTTTTTCTGCAAAATAATGTTTAATTGACGTTTTTGGTAGATTAAGGGTCAATGTATTTCAACTAGTGTTATTGATGCCTAAAAACCTCAATAGTATTCATGTGCTTGTTTAACATTATAAGAAATACAAAATGTATTACAAAACAATGTCTTTAAAGCTACTCTTTTCTTTCACCAATGCTACGATAAATGTACAGTTTCCCTTCAACAAATAACGTTTTTAAACACTCCAACGTCAAACAATATCGTTTGCTTTCAAATACTGCGTTGAAACGAAACTTTTAATATACCATATAAATGTTACTTTTGATTGAAACAGGTCCAAACATTGGACGAAAAATAAACTTACAAATGACAAACGTTTATTTCCTTTAAGAAATTTTGCGATTGGACAAGTCAACTTAAAACTAATTTAAAACTAAATATGGCAACTTGGACCTTAATACTTATCAAGAAATTGCATTACAATTCAGTAAAGTAATAACTTACTGTGGCAGGGTTCAACTGGAGGAATTCTTGAATGTAATAGAGAGGATAAGCCAGGAGTAGTTTACAGAGACAGAGTTTAAAACTGGATAAGGGAAGGAACTTTGAGAATAGTACATGAGAATTAATCTGAGATTTTTGTAATCTAACAACTATTTCTTGTGTCATGGCTATGAACATTACTTCTACATTAAAAAGATCGCTATTATATTTAAGGTACAGAAGCGCTTCAAACACAAAGAGGCTGAACACAGTCATAATGCTTTTTTGGATAAACATTCGCCTACAGTGAGCAAAAGGTTCTGGCCTGGAGATAATTCTGGATATTAACTTTCTTTTGAATTAATAAAATCTTATGGACACAGGGAGCACCTTCCCATAATCTATAGCCATACAAAAACAGACTCTGAATAACAGGAAAATAAGCTACCTTAACATATTATGATCAGGTACAATATCGACTAAGTTTTACTACTCTAGAAGGTTTACAGAAAATTAAATCCATATGCGGATTCCAAGTGAGTTTACAGTCAAGATTTATACCTAGGATCTGAATACTAGGATCTTAATAGCTCCATCAACCAAATTTCTTAAAGAAATGATCATAGTTTGAGCTTTGGAGATGTTTAAAAGAAAAGAATTAGCTTGAAACCAATAAGTGGCCTGATCCAAATAGAAACTTACAACTTGTAGAATAAATCAAAAGTACAATACTTACGTGATATTACCTATCTGGTTCACTATTCCTACAAACACACTTACACTAAAGTTCGTTTCACTCTTCACATGCCGGTATGTTATCTTGATGAGATGTATATTTCCTAAATGAAAGTCTTCTTACATAAAACACGTGATAGACGAGCTTTACTAAACATGGTACTCCATAAAAACTGAGGTTTACAGAAGTTCTGGTCTCCAAAATATTTTCTTTTCTTGGATGCTTCTTTAAGTGTCTCCTCGGAAAGCTTCTCAGAAAGAATTCTTGGTGGACAGATTGAGGTATCAAAGAAGATTTGTTCCTTAAAAACATAACATTTCACTGTTGCTGGTTGGCAGTTTCTAACACGAGTTACCACATTCTCCATATCAGTACCAAACACTATTGACTGCGAGTTTTTCTTATTAAAAGTATACACATTTCCTTCATTGTCTGTTGCTGTACAAGTCACAGCCGATGATACCAACGAACTGCACATCTTGAAAAGGTCTCCACTTGAAAGGCCAGAATTAAAGGTTTGCACTCCACTGCTAAACACTAAGATAAAATCTAATAGACTTCTAGAAGCTAACATACTCTTGTAGATGAGAGGAAAGAACTGCTTAAGTGTGTGTATGAATGAAACTAAACTCTGGCTATCCTGGTTATGCTGTTAGAGTTGAAGTGGATTTCCGTTATATTCGATTACACTTACTATCAAGTCTGTGTAATTTCCTGTGGATTTACAAACTTTAAGAAATAGCGTTAACATACGAGTTCGATGACAACTCATCCTATTTACACAATTTTCAAAAGGAATCATAGAAATTTAAAACGAGATTATTTTCTAAAAGAAGATGAATAACCACCAAAATCTTATGTTATGATTCCTTATTTACTACCGAGACCATCATGGCGCTAAATAGCGTTTATTAAATTGAAACGCTAGCTTTATAATATAGTAAATAATCATTAAGAAATTGGGAACAATTTGATTTACGTATATTTCAACCAGTAAAATACTTAAGTTTTGAAGAGTAAATCATAATATCTACAACTAAATTAGTTACCATTCACAAGTTGCATTCAATAAACAGTTACGTTTGACAGAACAAATATTCTCAGATAAAAGCGTTTATGTAAGCCAAGTTCTGTTAAATAGATGAAGAAATGTTACTAAAACAACTGATCAACTAAGATCGCTTGTGGGCTCAATTAACTTTTGAAAGACTGCAAACTCTTATCTTATTGGCCTTTATAAGTTGGATTATTGAAAGTAAGATTTACTTACCTTACAAAGTTCATCAAATGTCAAGTAATTTTGGTCTCTTTATACGGTATGCATGTGTACGTGAATTTGGAGTAAAAGCTTACTGGCTAAGACTTATGCTACTCCTTCCACATGCCTATGAGAGGTACTACTGGCTTTAATATGAACTAGTTCACGAACATGTTATCGATAGGTCAGCAAATGAAAGCAGTGACTCAACCCAAAGATCGCTTCTTCTCGTTCCAGCCAATAGGAGTCAATGTTAGCTTCCACCCTCATCTGCTTCAAGGTCAACTATAGCGAACGTGGTGAGCGTATTTGTTTAAAAAGCTACTAACTAATAACTAGTTGACTCTAAGGTAATATACCTGCAACTTATTAAGCATTACTTTTACTGTACATTGAACTTAAAATATTTACTATTTATGTTATTTAAAAAACTTTTGGAATAATAAGATCTAAGACTTTTGTTACTCTAAATGAAACAACGCTAAGTCCAAGATGAAGTGTATCTTCTTCAAAACCCTCTTCAAAAATAAAAATGATTGACTTATTAAAACCTAATGTAGATTAATAGTAAACCTATAAATTTTGAATCTTATAGATAAGTATAAACCCAACGATTTTTTAATCAACAGTGACTTTAAAAGTACACCTATTATAATTATGTTCAGTTTACAACATCAAAATACAAGAAAACCCGAAACGTCTTTTAGTTTGATGGTCAATTCAAAAATAGAAATCAAACCTAGAATAAAACAAATATTATAAACTTCATGAAGGATTCTCAAAATGATAGACATATTAATATACTATATCAAGTGTGATAAACTTAAAACATGTAATTCCACATTAAATTCAGTCTATTGAACGCCAGTTGAGGAAACCCCTTAGCGAGAGGTAACAAGATTTGCTTCCAATCAGACAATCAAGGAGGTGTATAACGAGTGTGGGCACTGCACGTGACTGTCTCGCTGCAAGGGGTTCTTATAACATCCTTTTGACTCAATAACTCAACCCACAGCAAGTAGCAGATTTAAAACATATGTATCTAAACATTTAATTATTTATTTTTAATTGTGTATTTTTGAATAGAAAATAAAATATTTTCTCGGGAATTCCAAACATGACACTGGAATATGCATAACTTTAGAAGTATGCTACATTAATGTCAGTACTTACGCTCATCTCGTTATCGATTTTGATCTCCTGTTTAGTCAAAAGTTGCAAATTTAAACCGTCATAGCTCAAAACTCAACTGTTGAAAAAAATTAAAATCTTGTTTAATGAAGTCATTTGTAAGAATTTTATTTTCCCAATTACAAAAGAAATCTTGCCTGAACGACCTTAACCCGTGGTACGTGTGTACCACTGATTGGTACGTGATAGCATTCCAGGTGGTATGTGTACTATTGATGGTAAAAAGGTACAGTTTGTCCTGTTTTTACGAGGCGAAGTATTGACTATAAAGTCCTCTCTACCACTCAACCTCGAGTGGTATACGCGAGTCAATTAATTATTTCAACTCACATATTTTACGATCCGTCCAGCTTAAAATATCCTTTAAGCTCTCACAGAGTGATCTTGATAGGGTGCCAATTTTGAAGGGTAGGTTTCTTAATAAAAAACTATGACAGTTTCTAAAAAAATGGCAATAAAAATATGTACCACCGTCGACCGCCAAACCCGTTGACGTAACCCGCGCCGCGAGTGTTTTGTAAATATTAGTGTATAAATAGTATAGTGATAGTGTAAATAGTGCAGAAGAGAGAACGCTACTGACGATGTTGCACCAGCGCAACGAAATGCGTATTTAGCCAGAAATACATCTAGGATCTACAGGCAAAACCGAAAGGTAACTTGTTAAATGGAATAAAATGTTTTTAATTAACAACTAGCCACTTTTTCTTTTATGTTTTTTGGATTAAAAGACGCAGAAAAATTAGCAGAAATTATACTTTATTAAGACTTTGAAGGGATACATTAGCACACAAACAAATATTTTATTTTATCCACAATAATGTACGTTTAATTAAATGATAATAAAATTAGCGTTTTGAAAACCTTTTTTGTTTAGTTTAAAGTAGGTAGGTATAGTAATTTGTAACGTACAAATCATGTCATATCACTGTAGCTTAAAAATTATTGCATTGCTCATTGACTTACTCACTTGTGTCTCATATACGAGTAGAATGACAAATCGGATATTTTCATTTTTGAAATCAATTTGTTGAAATTTAGATTACGTAGTATGTTGTAATCAAATCAATTTATTTTATAAGGAGCAACTTGTTTGCCTTTAACGTGTTTAGCTTTTGCATTCTTTTACTTTTCAAGCGTATCATCGATTTCTTGCTGTTGTATTTGAAATCAAACATGTGTACATACGGATAATATACAGAATGTGTTGGAACTCTCAAGAAATGCTTTGTACGGTTTTTCTTGAGTGCAGCTAAATCCATTTTACCCTAAAAACGTTGATCCAACATGTTTTGTTAACTTAACAGCCAAAATTATGCAGTTTTATCAAACTATACTATACTACATAAATTTGAAGACAAAAATATTTGGACCGAACCGGGATTTGAACCCGGGTCTCCCGCTTGCCGGGCGGTTATGCTAAACCACTACACCATCCGGCCCAACTATTTCTGCCTTCAAATAAGTACTTAAATCTGAATGTTTATCCGAAACATTCATAGGTTTTAATTGTATAAGTGTTTATACAATTAAGATCTATACTATACTACATATATCGAAATGAGTTTATCTGATTTTGTGTGTACTCAAAATATATTTTAACTAACAAAAAAGCTTAAGAAATTCATTTTTATCCAACTTAAGGTTTACAACTGAATATGGTCGTTTAAGTATTATAAACATAAATAGCATAAAAACTTTAAGGTTTAGACAAATAACCAATTACACAATGTTTTGTGAAACTTGCCGATTTTCAGTTATTCAAGATTCATAATTTTAAACTCTTATGACAGAAATCTAAAATTGTCAATTATTTTTTCTCAAACTGGTCTTTTAAAGTACGAGTTTGAACAAAATCAGATACAAGAATCGGAGATAAAAAGACTTTGTTTAGCTACAAAATGGGGGCTAGAATTAACCTATGGACTTAGCGCCTGTTTTTATGATGAAACGTGTATGTCTTGACCGAAGGAAAAATTCTATTGAAAGGGTGTCCAAAGAGTTCGTTTACACCCTGTATAATCACATTTCTGTGATTTATAAAGGTGCCTAGTAATATACTACAGGTTTGCTTTACTTTTAAACGTAATTTCCTAATTATGTGTTATGGCGTAGTCGTAATTATATTATTACGAGTATTACGTTTATAGGCCTATATTACACTCCCACTCGGCTTTCGGCCACGTATTTTAGGGGTATTCGCTACGCTTATGATTAAGACAAACTCACTTCACCCACAGTGTTGTTGTCTGTAGTTGGTAAGCACCGTAACTTAGAGCCCAAACACAGGGAAAAGTTGATTTTTTTACAATTTAACGTCAAACTGGTTTAGCAATTAAACCGTAAGAGGTGGGAAAAAGTGGTAAATACAAAGGTTGTAGGAAATTTCTTTCTACACTAACGATTGTTCATTAGATTGAAGATCCGAGAAACTGTTTTGCCGCTATGTTGCAAAATATCGGCTAAGTACAAGGGCACATTTCAGACGCCATCTTTTTGGCAGCTAACATGTCAGACCTTAAAAAGATAATGTTTTCAGATTTTTCACAAAGGTCTCACACCAAGAACTTCGAAAAGAGTATTTGCTTGAGAGAGGTAGCATGCCGGGAAGTGCCTAAACATATACTCGTTCGGTTCACCGTCACTGTACATCCGGCTTTACAGTGAATATAAAATCTTTTAATATTCATGTAAAAATATGACACAAAAAACTCACACAAAGTTGGTTTTTAAAATACCATAAAAACCCAATTAATTTTTTAGTTACACGTATTGTACCAACGGCTAATATATCAACTGGATGGAAACACTATTTTCGGAAACACCTTTTAAACCAAAACCTTCTGTTGCCAAATCATGCCTATTTTTTTTTATAAATTGTTTGTGCTCACTATATTTGACTTAATCCAGAGTGATATGTGTACCATGATCATTGGATAGCGCCAAAGATGACTAGCACCTCAAATTAATTTACATAACATAATTCCGAGCTATTATAATTATATATGTCAGTTAATAAGAATATCATACCATATAAAATAATAAAATTAGACATTAAAACACTTTTGCAATAAATATTTCATTTATCTTTTAAGTATAAAAATCGTATTTACATATTTACAAATAAATAAATTTGTTGTGAGGACAACTAAAACAAAGAATCATTTTAGCTGAATATTGGACCCTCGACGGAATGACGATAATGATGATGATGATGATGATTGGACCTAAACGATGATTCGGAGTTCTCTTCTTAAATTCGGCCAAGTCTGTAAACAAACGAAATAGTTATTTTTCAGCCTTGACATGCAGTTATACAGAAGAATTGATAAGAAAGCAATATTTGAAGATAACCGATAATTTGTTAATAATTTCTTAGCACTTGAATATACGTACATAGTAGATAGATTACATAGTAGTACATAGATTGCATGTGGTTTTTCTCGGTATCAAATGACTTTACAAACCCAACAGCTAATCTGTAAGGTTTGAAAACTAAAATGTGTATTATTTATTTGTGAAATTGTTGGACAATCAACTGTTCGCAAAGCTTGTTAGTGAGGTTGGGAAGCGATGTACTTGCACATATACTCGTACTATAAATAAAATAGCTCTGTCCTTTGTGTACAATATGTAGATTTTGTTACGCAGCAATGTAAAATATCGTGATTAATTGTTTGTTCAATAATAAATAATTGTTCAGTTAAATATTCAATTATCCAGATGAAAGCAATTCTAACATTTCAAATACGTGTTAGTTAACAAAACTGTGTAAAATTTCTTAAAAAGTGTACTACGGATTATTTAGTTCAACTGTATGAATAATTAATAGAGCCCTTGTAAAGTTCTTAGCACACTCACAAATAGAATCTCAAAATATGTGGTTTCAAGTCAACCTACATTAATTGTTTCATATCATGTCAAAATATACTGTAATTTACGTAATGTAGAAAGTCGACACAAGAGCAACCCTTTGTAAAATAAGTTAAATGGCACATTAAAGATAATGGAAACGCCCCGCACACTTTATTGATTGGCCAATGGTAACACTACATTGTCATTTTAACTACCGTCCTAAGCACCTTTTACGCTGCGCAATACTGGCGTCAAAAATGGCGGTAAAGTCCAGCTGATGACTGTAGTCTGCGAGCGTCAAAATAAATAATATTTCGTTTGAAAGTTTGCAAATTATAATATTTATAACGGCAGCGTTTATTGGGATGTAAACCTCTACAGCGTCACTTTTTACGCCCGGACTGTACAATCTTAATATCAAGTTACACCTCATACTGTATAGTAAATTTGTTTAGTTATAGTAACCAAACGTAGCTATAGCTATAGCTATTTGAGTCAAAAGTTATGGACGTTCTGAGTAATACGGTAGTTATTTATATTGTAACTACTTTTCATGTGTTATTCAAAAATAGTATTGTTATTCAACTTGTAAATATTTAGACTCACTTTGGACTCACTCAATTTAGACCTCACTTACTCTTGATAAACCCAACTAGATAAGCTGACTACCCATATTGAACATGGGTAAAATTAAAATTTTAACACATAAATTATAACTCGGAGTTAATAGAACTACTCACATGTTATGAGATGAGATGCATCCTAGTAAGAGACGCACGGAGGAGGTATTGGAACTCCTAGTGGCCTGTCCCACCGACTGCAAGGACCTTTGGGCGACCTTCTTCTCCTCGTCTCTGGCTTCCTAAGGGGAGTAAGTTCTTCGTCGTAGTATGAGCTGTCCTCCTCTGTTGACCGTCGTGCTCTGACCAAGGTCAGTTCCTCGTGGAATGGAATGTCCTCTTCATCGGACTCGTGATGGACCAACTCCTCGACGGTAGGCACGCGGGGTTCTTCCAGATCTTCAATAGACCCTTGTGCAAGAGGCGATGAAGGAAGGTCATCCTCTTCAGGAAAATACGATCCAACAGCTTCATCTTCTTCTTTTTCGATAGGGAAACCCCTCGCCATTTGAAAAATTGAAATTCCAACAGCAAACAGAAACATACAACTAACAAAACTGGCGAGAACCATTATCAAGCCGTCTTAACTGACTACACGAGAGATGGAAACACACTCGATCTACTAACACAGAAGGTGCTATCATATCTGCCTCACTCCGACGCGATTAAAGCATTTATACCAAACAAGATGAACTTTGAACTCGCTTTTATAACGAAATCGTCTGTCATTGAGTTTGGTTTGCACATTGCCATCGATCGGTTTGCCCGACCTTACTTTGCCGGTCTTTGGCCATCACGTGAACCAGCAGTGGCTATCTCGTGAGATTGGTACTAGAATTAGAACAGCTTTATGACATTGAAGGAGTTATGTGAGTTTTGCTAATGTATTGCGAAGTTTCATTCGGCTACTTGCATTTGTGTTAACTTTATTTTATGGTTAAATGAATATTTAAATAAAAAGTACATATCTTGAAATGAACGATAGGCATTAATGTTGTACATGTCATTTGTCTTGCTATACGGAGTAACTTTTTTACATATGACTATATAAAGGGTACAATGTGACATACATTTTGCAATGGCTGAAATTAAAACTTTAAATTTGCACTTTCGTGCCCTAATACAAAATTAATGTGAAAAAGGTAAAGTAGAATTTGTCTTGTTTAACGAGGTGAAATTGAACTACACAGTTTTCTCTACCACCTAACCTCGAGTGTGGAAAGTGTTTTAAATTTCAGTTTTAGGTCAAAAATACCCTAAAATTATATAAAGTGACCACTCAAAGCAAAGTAAGAAATTATCGAAACCGTGAATCAGTGTGACATTTCAAGTTTCAGCAAGTAATTATTGGTTAAATATTGGAATTATGAATGGACATTTTGTCAGTGTGAAATGACAGCTCTAAACCTTTGTATTTGTTTTAACTGGTTACTGAGCAAATAATAACACTTAAAGTTGTATTTACTCGTATGGTCAGTTTTCATTATTTGATTGATTTTCTCCCGTTTAAGTAGGAGTTGTATTGTAATTTTTATTGAACTGTTTGTAATAAAGTTTATGTAATTTGCAACACATTGCAAAATGTAAATGTTAAATGTGTTGGCATACGATTTCAGCTTAATACGTCTAAACAAAACTTAACATACATATTAGAAAAATTCCATTGTTATAACCGATATCTATCATAATCTAAAACACAATTTTCCTATAAAAAGGTGTAGAAACTATTGTCCATAAGAATCAAGATCTCTTGCTCTCTCCCCAAAATATCACACATAGCCGACGCGTAGCCACAAGCGCTACCGTGACTCCTAGCGAATTTCCTGTAACGGGTGGATAGTTTACAACGCAGAAGTTCCAATTTGGTTGCACGTTTTCCCCTAAAATTTGGTTTCTTCTATGAAACTGCATCTTTGATCCGATTTCTTTGACAATTTCAATGAAATTATGTTTGTCAATCAAACACGTGTACCAAAAATCAACAAAATTCAATCAGCCAATCCAAGATGGCGGCGAAAAATGGTTCCGCATCTCGGTCTAGCTGAATGGGTTCTGTTGATTTGTAGTACAAATGTTTGGGACGGTAACACAAACTTTACGAGGATACCAAGTTTCGTCTAATTCAAAATATAGGTTGAAGTTAAACACCTCCTTCCCCTTACCACAGGCACAGGTCCCTTCCGGTAAAGCGATGTTGCTGGTTAACGAACTCAACCTAGTAATTTAGAAAATAGTATGCGTACCAAATGTTGTGAGTATCAGACAGAAATTAGACTTGCATAGTGGTTACACATATGTACATATTCATATACGATATATACGCGTAAATCAAGACTACTTAAATGAATATTGAAACAGTTAGGTTTTAAAAGTGGTTTGTATTAAAGGAAAACACCGAGACTGCAAATTGTACGACATTGTTGAAACAGATAACCTTACGTATCAAGAAATATCCTAAATTAAGTAAACAGCTTTAAACGATTAAGAGCTCGTGTCATAATTTGCTCTCTTCTAACAAACAAGGTTTCGCAACGAAAACTTCAAAGAACAAACACTTAGCTACTCTATAAACAATGTTCATGTTTGCAGAATTGCATTTATATAGCCATAAACTTGATTATTTAGAATGAAGAAGACACATCTTCCATAAGATGGATGGACGCTCCTCAGTCACTGTCCTAACTTTTAATCAAAACGTATCTCTCTCCGCTGGACTTTAAATGCACCAAACATCACCAACTAGTTCAGCTACTGTGCTCTTCAAAACGTGCTTTTAGGAAAACCAAAACTACAATTGTCTCTATTACTTTTTAATAAAATATATTCAAAGATATTGTTATTAATATGATGAGTTTTTCAAAGCGATGACGTTGTGAATTAGCATTATTAATTCATGCTCTAAACTCTCTACAGTGATGTCGTAAGATACAAAAACGTTTATTTATGATGAATTCAAGTATGTACATTATTTTGTATACTGTGTGTGTGTGTGTGTGTTCTTTTTCTGCAAACAAGTACTTTCATTGAATCCATTTTGAGATCTTCTAGTTGAAGGTTTGTATTGGTAGAGTGCTTCTCAGTTGTAAATACTGAAAGCCAACTTTGCGTTTTGTTTGTACATGTTTCATTATTAGACTCAGTGAAAATTTGATATCCATATAATTATCCGTGTATACCAATCACTAAATCACTATTTGAGATTCCGACCACTCTCATGAGGGTATTTTAAGGCAAATATGTGGTGAAGGATGAGTGTGATGAGTGGTAGTAATGAGTTATGAGGTGTAGTCTTGTTACAAACTAAGGCCGACTCTTCCTTAGAATGGGTCATTAATAAATAGCCCAATGACCAATGGAAATACAAGGACCAACGGCTTAACGTGACTTCCGAACCACGCAGGTGATGGTCTGATATGTCTAAACGATGGTGGGAGTTGATGCGGGTATCATCAGATGATCACTGAGACTATCTGAGCCGCTTTAGACCTATATCATCCTCAAAACCTGACCTCCATGAAGCTGGATTACAGGACCACGCCACGAGAACCAGTCCATCACTGATGTTCAAATACACTGTTTTATAAAATTAAACACGCAAATAGTGGACGTCGAAGAGCTACAAAATAATACATCTTTTCGAAATATGTTTAATAATTGTTTCGATATAGTTTCTATTGGCCTATAGTTAAACAACACTTAGATTTTAATCCAGTCATATTTTACCCATTTTTTACCTAATGCAAACCGTTATGTAGTTATAATTGAAAGCGAAATTGAGTAACATTATTTGTCATAAAATGTAATTCTAGCCCGTTTTTCTTGTATTCCGCCAAAGTTAGTGTAGCTTAGCAACTTCATAGGGTGGTTAATTCTGTCAACGCGTTCATGAATTTATGGAGTAAACTCAAACCAAACTTTGACTGCATCTTGCCAACTTCATAAACTTAAGGGAAGAAACAAACAATAAGATAACTTAGGCAACAAATAGCGTAGTGAAACATGAAGATAGTCACTTCATTATTATTTAGTTGAAACCCAATTTGAGGAATTAATATGAAAGCTACGCTAGTTATTCTTTTTTGTGTCAAAAGAGTAAAGAATTTATTGAAATCGAAGAGAGAGTACGTTGTACAACTTCTAAGTAAATCGGATGTAGATACTTATAAATTAGACATTGTTATTTCACGCGTAACAAAACGCATCATTATAGTCTAGCCACTAATAAAATCGGATTGTAGTTTAACATCTCCATAAAACTTACGTTTTCTACAGCGTTATTGAAATGTTTTCACTATTCATAGTCTATATGTATATTGGTTCTGCTGTAATCTTTGGCCAGTTAATATTTTATTGCGATGTTCAAACTCTAAGAAAAGGTCAGTTGAGCAATGAGCCAAAGTACATAATGAATCGAATCAACCGAACCTAAGCGCAGCGTTCCTTATACACAGTTTAGTAGTTGGAAGTGTACGATAATTTCTACTTTCTGGCTGTTAGCAACGTTAGTTTATGTGACGAAAATGTTGTAAAAGTAAAATTCACCAACACAACAAAATACCTTTAACTTACATTTTGTAAACTTTTATATCCATAGAAAAGCATTTCAGATTGTTTATCCCTCAGCTTACCCCTAAAGTTAAGAATATTTCTTTGATAACTGTACAGACTGCCGGAAATACAAAAGTGAAACATCATATTCGGTCTTGGAGATTGTCTCAAAAGACTTATTAGTTTTGTTTTCACTATTGTTCACCAATTCTTCATTTTAAAACCAACCCTTACGACATTCATTCAAATGTTAAACAACACAACCACCATTCTGCTATGTTTACACCTATAACTAATCATTTATTGACAACACTAATTTTAATGGTTCTTATTTGTAGGTTTGTACAAATTGCAAGAAACATCGAGTAAGGTCATTTTACTTTTCATGACCTACTCTTAATGATCCACTGCCCTAAATAAATAAAACATCAGTTAAGGTTAGAGTGAGGTTGGGAATATTCATGTTAAGTTGATTGCCACTCTGGAAAGGTGTAAATGTAACTTGATGGTAATAAGGGTTGTATATTATCAGAGGGTGACGGACACGCAAGGGGACCACCTTGAAGATAGAGAGGGTGAGGGGTTGTGCGGGGGGGAAGTGCCGGCTGCTCCACGATTGGAATATTTACTTTCCCTTTTTATCAGATTTGTTTACTTCCTTTCACCTTATAAAGCTGAATTTAGTTTAATTTCAAAATCTATTTTGTTATATTTTGCTTAAAAATGTGATTTGACTGGTCATAATCAATGTTTGTGTAAGCGGCTGTGTACTTACTACTGCATGCATAGTTAGATACGTTATAATTTTTATAGTTAAATGAGTTGAAAATATTTTGTAACTTATTGGAGATTAGCTGAATTACCATGTATAACAATGTTTGTGAATATTTTTTATTTACCTTTATTTATGCTCGTTGTATTGTTTTCTAGGCTAGTTATTAAATATTTTATTTGTTTTTTAATTTACATGTTGTTTGGTTGCGCTTGAATGGTCAGCTTACGCTGATTACTATAACCTAGCACTTGAAACAAGTTACCAGATTGCAGATCCCGAAACGTCGGTTTTTTCTTCCGACAGAAAATGTCCACAATAGTATTTCAAATATTTATACTAAAACATTTAAAAACTAAGGAAACTAAAAATCCATTATCTCTCAAAAGGTCTTTGACACTAGTATGCCGAGCGTGAAAAATACATTGAAAGCCAAACTATAATTTATGCATATATGCCTCTTATATTAGACTCAAAGGAAGATGATTGAAAAGAGTTATTCCAGAGTGAACAGTATACTTTTGAAAGAATGACTTAGAATATGGTGGAATTTTCAAATACGCAACAAGCTATAGTATATTTCATCACTAGGTCCTAAAGTGACACTTTTTGACACGAGGCCAAGTTAACGTCCGAGGCGCAGCCGAGTTTCAGTTTGTAATGACAAAAACTTGATTAAAAATACAGTGTTTAACTGATAAAACTACTACCACACATAACCTAAAACTTGATAAATATATCAATTTCTAAACTCAAATTAAAAATGATGCATCAAGCTAATTTATAACAGTTATAATCGAGACACAATTGCCGTTTAGCCGAGTACTGATGATAGCTAACACTGGTCGCTCAGTGCTGTAAACAATTTCACAGCCTGTGCACCTTGAATGGATGTTTACAGAAATCAGCTGTCCAGGAGAGCGTGCAGGTGAAGCGTCCTTTGTACCGGCACTGCACATGCAAAACATACCCACTCTCTCTCTCTCTCTCTGTTTGATGATTTGTAAACCAGCTGGTTAGATTGACTAAACACTGCTCGATTTAGATTAGTCTGTCGATTCGAATGTACTGTGTTGTTTATGTTGAGAGAATGAGTGTTCAGTTTTTGAGTGGGAATTCGCCCTTGGGGCTCGCAGGGGGCTGTAATAGATGTAATAACCAAAGCAAAAATATTATAAAATTGATTCAAACTTTAGGTGCCAAATAACCACACTTTCTTTAATATAGAATGACTTTCAGCACGATTTTCCCAATTGTTGTTTTTTATACAGACACATATATTTTTATAAGTACCGTAACTAAGAGCCCGAACCCAGCGAAAAGTTAGAACTATTTAACTTCAAACTGATCTAGCAACAAAACCGTAAGAGGTGGAAAAGTGTTAAATACAAAAGTTGATGGAAGTTTGTTTTCAAACTGACGATTTTTCATCAGATTGAAGATCCAACCAACTATTTTGCCGATATGACGCACAATATCAGCTAAGTACAAAAGCACATTCTCATACGCCATCCTTTTTGACCGCGAACTTGAGAGAGCCTTTAAAGAAAAATGTTTTCAGATTTTCCCGAGGTTTCATAACAAGAGCTTCAAAAAGAGTATATGGTTGAGGGGGTGTTAACATGCCAGGAAGTGCCTAAACTCGTTCAGTCACCAGTCATCTATACAACCGGCTTTAGAGTAGATTGATTTAGATTCTTAAATGATTGTTGAACGATCAGGAAATATGAAGTTCAAAGTAATACATAAGTTCAATAGAAAACTGAAACGTGGGGAACAAAAACAAGTTGAGTTCTCCCTTGATGACTGACTAAAACATTTTAAATTCCACCACGTGTTTACTGTGAATTTTGGTTTAAACATAAACTAACTGCGATTATCTTATGTTTACCTGCCAACCTGTTTCAGCCCCAAAACCTCATTACGTTTCAAATTAATGTTTCAAATGTAAAAAAGGTGAACAACACGTCTTATTGGTTCAAGGCGTGAGTCGTTAAGTGAGGCCTTTTTAATCTTATACTGTAAATAATCAAGTTATATTTCAATTTCGTCTGAGCACAGGCACGGTTCCCCTCCCCACCACCACTTTTACTTCATCACACCCCCCTCTCTACCATCCTTCGCTTGAACGGAAACAAGGTAATAATTTACAGAACGTCTTGAGACAACGTACATTTTTCACCGTTGTATGTAGATTTCAAGGATTATTTTATTTTACAATGTACCTACAACTGTCTCTTTTGCACTATCTTGTTTAAGATTTTATCCAAAGGTTTTATGGTTACTTTCAAGCAAGAAATATTTTCTAACCATAATAATATATAAATTATAAGGGCTTCAAAGCTAATCTACCCGTAGTAAGATGTGCAAATGGTTAGCTTATGAGCTTTTTGATTCAAGTATCAACAAAACTTTGATATAGCCTAATTACAGCTGGTGACGTTAAGTATTAACTTGTATTTTTCGCCTTGGCTTAGGTATGTTTTACGTTCGACTTCTAAGCTACAAAAGTTATCAAAAAATAATTAACTTTCCATGTGTCAGCTCAATAATGTGTCTACTTTTCCGTAGGTCATTATATTTAAGTTTTTTATTATTACAATACAACTAGAATGATACAGATAACACTGAAATTAATCACAATAACTTTATTTAATGCATGTTCCTAACAATGGTTTAGGAACAAGTCAATAAAACGCCTCATCCAAACCGTCTTTGTTCAGTTAAGAACTCTGGTTGTTCAGTCAGTATTGGGTTTACAACTTTGCACGGAAACTATTCTAATAATTTGTTGTACAACCAAAAAATTGCATATCTTCGGCAATATACATGCACTCAGGATCCTAAAAGATTGTCTCCAGTATAAAATATAACTATGAAAGCGAATACGTAGGCGATACAAAAAGCCCACTGAATTAAAGAGTTGAATAACACAACGAAAATAGACGTTAAGGTGTCATAGAAAGTTTTCGAAATTGCTCAACGTTGTTGGTCTAAAAATCTTGCAATGAACTGGAATGAGGTTAAATAATTAATGCATCAGAACCGCACTTTGAAATGAGAAATGAATGGGGTACAGCCTACATAAAACTAGCAGACTATCGATCTAATCAGTCAAGTTTCAGTAGAAATAAGGTACTTTTATTGTGTTTTTCTGTTACAGATGGCCGGTACCTATGATTGGTCTTCCGTTCTTTCTAGTCAGCCAGTTAGTTGGTCACCTTCACTGGGGACACGTTTAGTTTCTCTGGTTGCCGATTGTTTCTATACGTGTTATGCTCGTTGTTTTCTTTTCTAAACTATTTTTTACGTTTTCATTAATGTTTTACTTTTCGTGGCGTTCGGTTGTGCTTTAATGGTCAGCTTACGATGATTACTGTATGCTTGCTCATTTTATAATGTTTTGTGTGACATTTTGTGTTTTGGGTCATATTTCACCTGAAGACAGGATCATATTTCAGATCCCGAAATGTCGTGTTCTTTTTGTTCGCTAACGAAAAAACGTCCGCAATAATATTTAAATTTCAAAGGAGAAGAATCTGGCGTGTTTGCTGTTAATTATTTTACCATGTAAAGAGGATGGCCTATCAAAAATGAAAAGTCAGCCTTTCATACAAATATGTTCACAGATGAACGTTAAGAGTTTTGTTTCAATCAAAATACAGCAGTGCTTTAACGAGTGGTATTTTAAGGCTGAAAATGTCATCATAACATGCTATAGTTAAATTTGCACCATTTGAAGTAAATTATTAATTTTTCTGTTTAGTTACCAAATTTTAATCAAATTTTTAGTTTGACTATTGTTTTATGCAGCGTGTACTGTATAGCTTTAAGTCAAGTTAACTACTTAACATTTAACTTCAATATTGAGCTATATGAGATTTAGATTATAAATTATTTACGTTACATTTTAGTTTCTCCTTGCGTTTCAAAAACTTTATTTGTAGCACTTTCAATCATCTGGACTTGTGGGTTGTATACGTTTAGGCTCCTTTAGTTTAAGACTCTTCAAGATCCTTCTAGACGCATCTTGGCTCTCTAGTTAAGTCTGTCTTTAACCACTTTACCTCCTGCCCTCTAGCACGATATAATAAACACTTGTCACAATCAAAACCGTATTTTATACATTATTCACGTAGTATAGAGCATTACCTCTAATTTCAAAGTCAGATTTATGTACGAGTATGAAATACACTTCAGAACTTCCAAACATTTCAAACCCTCTGAATTTTTACTACGTAAAACAATAATGTATCATTTTTGGGACCTTATAATTTTTATGTTTGTAATTATACCAATCATCAGGTTTGAATTTGTATTCATGTATTTTCTTAAGAGACACTAAAACCCTTAGGCTTACAATACAATTTTACCCTGTGCCAGCGAAAAGTTCATATTTTAAGGAGTTGTTTCTGCTTCATTAGTAAAATAAATTCACATATTTAACAACATTTGTTAAAGGTGTTGTTAAAACGTGAAGATGAATTAAGTATTATCCTCTTTTTCGACATTCATTGGAGTAATCAAATTCCATATTATAATTATTTATTTACACATTACTATTTAAAACTCGTTAAAGATTAGTTCAATTTTCTTTCTCATGTATGCTTCAGTGTCTTTTTATTTATTAGGCGACGTATCGAACCCACTAAAATATGTATCTGCATTTAGCTTGCTTATTGCTTACATGATTTTGGGGCTTTGCACATTTCTCAACAAAAGAAACTAAAAGCATTACAAAATGTTGTTTAATTCAAATGTATTACAAACCGTAAAGCAAACTGAAACAAGTATAAATATGCATAGCGAGGAGTTAAAAACAATTAGGATTTTAATAAAGTTAGCTTTTAATACATTAAAACATTATATAATACATAAAAGAGTTAAGCACTTTTAAATAATAATAAATAAATAAGTTAAACAAGACTTTGTACAGTATTTACAAAACTTAATTACAGAAGCATTTGCAGATGATGCAATAATGAAGCCAAGAGAGTCAGTCTTTTCGTTTATCTGAAAAGAATTAACATTTATATGAGTCCAGTTGTTATCTAGCTTTTCTTAAAGGAAAAGTTCTAAGAAAACAAGATACAACTAAAATGAAAATGTTATAATCTTTAGAAAAAATGGTTTTCTTGTTTAATTAAGTCGTAACTAACACTTTAAGTGTGAGATGTATTAAACTATTTGAGTTTGGCTTAATTTTTATAAAAATTATAAACAGATTTGTTGTTTAATGGGACTAAGACATTTTGTTCGTCTTAATAATATGTGCAAATCGTATTAATCCCTCGATTGAAATGAAATTTACCTTTAAGAAACCTCTCATCTTAGTACACGCATACTTGCTTCAATCTTAACAAAGCTTACTAATAGTGGAAAGTCCGAATAAATAACCATTGTATACAACTAATAACAAATGTTCGTAAAATCTTAAAGTTAATAAAACAAAAGTTATTGATCTTGAAATACAGAACCATGAAAGTTGTCTAAGCATTTGAAATTGAACTCACAGCTGTGTTTTAAGAATCAGGAGCGCCTGCACGGGTAGGGGAGGGGAAGCTGAGGTCCCCAACCACAACCTGCCTTGGGCGTGCGCTTCCTCCTGGATATCCTGGAGAGAGGAGAGACCTGGATCTCTTGGAGGGCTAGTGGCGCAGCAAACACTGCTTGTGGAGAATCTGTGGACGGAAATATAAGTTAGAAAAGTCTCTCTTTGGTACGTGGTAACGTCTTTAAGACGCAGCGAGGTTAAAATTAAGTATATGGTCTTATTAAAGCTGGAAGTATTCCTAGTAAAACCACGTTTTACTTAAGTGTTCGAGTGTGAAGTGAATTGAGCAAGATTGTTTGATCTGATAGGCTAAACTACTATGAATCTTAAACCTTCTGAAACCGTTTCAATTTCACACTTTATATCCCTATACAAAGCTAAACTCACATTAGACACGAAGCAGCTTTGCAAAATATGGTTTTGTATTGCTGGTGTAATTCGTTCAATGATGCCAAACGGTCTGCAGTTAAGTGTCTCAATTTAACAATTAGTCAACTAATTAAATAGGTACAAACGAGTTCAATTTATTCTAAATTAAAAAGGGTTTACTGTTTCAAATAGTTTTATTCTTTTCTTTTGTGTCTCTTTTGACTTTTTAAACACGTATTCTACCTTACAAAATATTGTGCAAATTCCTTTTTCTTTTTATTTTATACAAAACCGTCATTAACTTAATGAAATCTAGTCCAGACGTCTTTTCAAGATGTCTATAATTAATTAAAGTGCGCATAGAAAAAGAAGTATCTTGTTTAATAATGTTTCATTGTTTGTCAAAGCTTGTATAATACAATACTTCACAGAGTAGCAGTGTGTTCGTATTCTGTATCTAAAATACTTTTCATCGTTACAAAAAAAGTTCAAAACTGGAGTTACTTCATAAATCAGGTTAAACTGCATGATTACTAAGAAATAAGACGCTCACAAAGACTTACCAGACTGTGACATCTCTTCAAGGCGACCACTTTCTTCAAACGCAACAGAAAGCAAATCTCCACGAACAGCCGTAGACTCCAACCATCCACGCGTCCCCATCCCAAGCCTGACTTGCTCAGAGGCAGCCACTGCTGACGTAGCCGGCAGACACTCAGCACTCCTCAGCAGTGTGAGCAGCGTCACCAGCACGACCAGTGCTGACTTCATCTTGCCGTCTAGTGACTCTTCTCCACCCGCGCTCCGTTATATCACAGCCAGGAACTTTGATCCACTGTGATGATATCATCTTAGTGTAAGATGATTTCATTAATAAAAGTGTTCGTACTTGTGCGACCTATGGCCGCCGCGCCACAAGCCTGGCCCGTGCTTCTAACGTGCCTTCAGCGTCTGATGTGGAACAGCCACGTGATTTCCCGCAAGTATTATCCACTTGTTCCTCTTGTCAGAAATCTTCTTTTGATAAGATTAATTAAAATTAGCATTTTGTGCGGATTTATGTTAAAAGACACAACGTAATAGCGTAAGGCTATTGAGTCATTTAGTTTACCACAACATAATCTGTACTCAATCGGTTAGTTGAAGTTCGATTCAAAATGAAAATATATTTTATTTAACGATTTGTAGTTATGGGTCTTTTTATACGTGTCTGAGGTGTTGGAAGGAATATATTTTAAAAGGACACTTTAAAATTGGTGACCTTGCAACTGAAGACAAAGGAAAGGAAGTTTCTCTACAACGGAAGGAATACAATGAAAATAGTATATTTCAAGTAACAGCTGAGTATTAAATCTAAAGCTTTAAGGCTAGACTAGCTTTAGGCAGTACTATGCAGAGGGTTTCAGTCCAACAACCGCCGCTTCATAAACAATGTTACTGTGAAATTTGAACTTTTAAATGTAATCTTCATTGTTTTATGCTGATCCTATTGGAATATTTAAATTCAAAATTAATCAAACGTTCCAATAAAAATATTTTACTTGCTTAGAGCTTTTCATGAACTAGGTTCACATTATCAGAGGCTCTATACAATTTAAAAAGAAATGTCCGTATATTTAGGACGGATCCGTGTTAGGCTTCAAAACTGTGGCTTCAATACACCCTAGATAATCTGTTTGACATAATGTAAAAGCTACACAACAAGTTATGTTAAAATATGTAAGATTTTAAAAGATATACCGAAATCCCCATGATCAGAACAGCGTTTGTTGGGTCGCAATGACACTAAAAACACTTACTCAAGGTTGACTCGAGGCTTCCTAGTTTCTAGCCGCACGAGAACCTTTAAGTTTTATACTCTGTGGACTGGAATCATTGGTCAGACTAAATTGTAACTTTTGACGCCCTTACTGCGAACCCTAAAACAGTCAAACCAAGGGTAGCTCCCTGTCTGAAACAGTCAACAGTATATCACGCGTTTTATTATGAATTTAGTCAAAAACACTTACAGAACTGATATGCGTCATTTTTACCTGTTTAATACAAAATAATAGGTTTGTAGAGGGTTTGGGGGATGGGAAAATTATATATTTATATCAAACTGTAATATGCTTTTAGTTTAACCTTTCTATACAGTGATGTGCTATTTAGCAATTGTTTGGGTTTGTGTTGGGAATATAGTTCAAAAATCAACGTCGTTTTAAAACCTGATGAATTCTTAAAAGCCCTTGTACGAGTATAATCTCCTTTGGAAATAAAGGCTTTAAATACGAAGAATGATGTCGAATAGGAAACATTGTAGCAAAAATCCATAACACAGTACAAGTTTTATCACTAACATACCAATAGAAAATGCAATTATTTAGCAATGTTAATATTTGTCAATCCAGGAACTTTTGAAGCGTTATTTAACTTTAATTTTTATCGCAAGTCCAAATACATAAAATCACAGATAAATTCTTTTTTACATATATATATTTACTTAACATTGATGTATTTAAATTTTAGAGGTATTACTACTGCCTTTAAATTCTTGCAAACACTTGCGCGAGGTGCCACCAGGACCGGGAACTATGTACATCGGTCTTTCCTGCACAAACTGAGTTTGAGTAGACTGTAGTGTGACCCTTCATCACTTTATCTGTCGTGCCTATGAGTTCCCTGTTTATAACCTGTCCTAATTTTGTTAAATTATAAAATCTGTAGTATTGTTGTTTGAAAACAATAACGACCATTCTATTCAACTATAACAGAGTTTAAAAATAGACAGTATTATCGATTCTGTTTACTAATATTAACACTCACCAAAATAACGTCGGAAGATAACAGGCAATCTGTTTTCATGCTTTCGAGGACAAGGTCTCAATATGTGACACGGCTAGAGTCAATAACAGTCGACGGCATATTAAAAATATTTTAGACAACAAACTTATCCAATTTCCTAAAAGGTAATATGACAATATAGTATTTGATGTATTATGAATAACAATACTCCACGATTGGGTCTAGTAGGACCATGTGAGTATATGGTGTTTGGTACAGTACTATAACTGTATAATGCAACTCATTCAACGCAAAGAAGGTGCTTTGGAATAAATGCTGAAGCTTATGTTTAAATTGTATAAAATAAAACATTCACAACATCAATTCTTACTGTTCTCAGTTTTTGTGACTTCGAGTTTTGAGTTGATAAGCCAATAAAGAGTGTGATGTGTGTGTAACCGATACACAGTTTTACTTGTTATAATCTCATCTTAAATTAAATCTCCTGAAATAAATCTTGTAGCATTTGAAAAGGTGGTTCTTGCGTAATATGCGTCGCTGTCCAGTTAGTTCACAGTTGACAGATTGCTTGAACTAAAACATTGATTTTGTCTCCCGTTTAGTAGTTTTAGTTTTAGCTAACCTACAATTTCAGCCACAAGATCATAAGTTACTTTTAGTTTGAAAATATTATACCGATTGGTCTTTTTTAGCTCTTTTACAGTTTAGAGGTATTTAGGTCGTTTAGTTATTTACATGTGGTGAAAAGGAGGAAAATCTTTTGGAACCAAATGTCACCGGTCATACCTACTTACAGGCTACTATAACCTAGTTCAGAAATAAGTTAATAACCAGATTGGTAAATACTATTTACCATATTAAAAACGTCTCTGCACAATTAAACAAATTATTAAGTTAGCGGCTGACAACAATGAATTACATTCCATGTCTAGTTATTACATTCAAATTAGAAGCCCTATCAAAACCCACGTGCATGCCAATAGGGCTTCCTGATTGCTGATTGAACAATTAGAGCGAAATGTGTAGAGACCCTAGATGACCTGTGCATAGTTGTGCGATGGATTAGTAGATAGCAGCACTTGTCGGGTCGAAGGTCACGTGGTCACTCTCTGAGCGCGTGCCACTACACCAGATGACGCACTTGCACTGTCGGTTGCAACAGATTCTTCATCGTACTCACTCGTTGTTTCACTTTCATTGTCTGAGAGAATTGCGAGGTCTTTGGGTTTACTCGTCCCTAAAGGTAAAGGTAAAGTTTGTCTTGTTTAACGAGGTGAAGATAGGACTACAAAGTCCTCTCTACAACTCAACCTCGACCTTTACCTCGCGTTACCGTATAGTCACATTACAAATGTAAGTGGTGATTAAAGGGATCGAACCCACGCCAGCGGAGTGATCAGCTCCGGAGTCGCGCACGATTCCAACCCGCCACGGGTCCGCTACAATACAAATTACCAGCACTTACAACTTATGTGTTTATCCAACCATCTGTTTGTTACGAATCTCTTTTTTTTTCAATTTTAATAAACATAAACATATGTTTTGTTTTCAGTCAACAAAATTTTATGGTATGTTAGATGGTTAGTAATGGTTTGGTTTGGAATTGGAGTGAAGGTGGTTTGTTGAATTCACACTACAGATGGTGGAAGTTAAAAATAGCACGCTCGTGTATGTTGAAAAATGAGCCGAGCGCTTGGTCTACACACATAATTATTGAAAAATTCTAGTTATACACTTAGTTTGAAATGTGTTTGTTGTTTGAGATGAACTATTTCCAGAGTTTGCAAACATTTTCTAATGTAAATGAAAAACTATCATTATACTAATGATGGAGATTGTTTCAAAAATAGGTCGAGCTATTGACTCTATGATCAACTACGTCAGATATTTAAATTGCAGTTGATATTTTTCTTGCCTTACACCAGATAAATACTCGAACGGCGATAGAGATGCCATACTGGCCGATGTTTCTGTGGCTAGTTTTAAAACTGTTCAGAACTTCAAACTATCTAACTATTTTTAAACTTCAAATCATTAGATCTCATCTATTTATAATGCTCATGTAAAAAAAAGTGGAAACCTACGTCAATTGACTTATAAATACGACCGAATTCGCATTACAAACCACGAACAAAAGTTAAAATATAAAAACAAAACAAAACTTACAAACTTCAGTGTTGTATACGAAACTGGTCTGCACAAGCGTTCTTAAGTATAGTGGCTTAATGTTTACTTTTATACAACATTTTGTTGCCATATATTCTAAACCTTTTTACTATAATGAATATTGTATTCTTAATTTGACCTAAGTAAATTTAGAAAGACCTTCTTGGTTAATCACAAGTATAACAATGATTGATTGGTACATGTCAAGATAAATTGTGATAATTATAGTATAATTGTTACAAGGCGGCAACGTAAAAACTTGGCTCAGACTCTTGCATTGATATAAAACTTCTTCAATTCTAGTCAGTTAATGTTGGTTTTGTAATGCAAACCTGATTATTTTTAATAGGACACATTACATAAGTCAAGTCGGGCTCAAAAGGTCGCTATGCAGTTGAAATAGAAAGTTAATGAATTATAGCTTGATTAATTTAATGTCGGATTTAATCTTAAGTTCTCACGCCTCAGCCCTCAGCCTCAGCGTTTGTGGTCTTTATCCAAGTGCCTAGTGAAGGCTTCTTCACGCCTCTCCCTTCAGTCTCACCGACTGTATAGTCTAGGGTTGATTGATTACACAAAGGCAAACCGATGCATACGTTCCCCATGGTGGCTATGTTTGTGTTGTCTTTTTGTTAGTTTATTTCCTGTATCAATAACAAATTTTCAACTAACATTTCAAGACATGTAACATTAGGCTATCACAAAATATAAAAATAATAGTAGGACGAAATACCGAGCCCACAGGAAGGTATGAAATGAATTGTAATCATGAGTGAGATGCCGGTGCCGAAATCAGAAGGGATAGACGCTAATTTGTAATGAAGCGGTGAGGCTGCAAGGCTGAAGGTCGCAGAAAAGAACGAAAGTCTAGATCGATATTAAAAAGAACCTAGGCCGAAGGCTGTTTAACGGAACAATAAGTTGTGAATAAAGGCCGAAGGTCGAAGTTGTGACCGAGGCCGAAGGCTGAGGGAAAAGATAGTGATTAGCAAAAATTGGGGAAGGTCCGAAGCCAAAGACTAATGGAGGTTACAATATATATATAAATATGATAGGAAACGTAGCAAAGCCAAAAGCCGAGAGAAAGAAACATTGTTTGAAACGTGTTCTGGTTTTCAAGATTGATGCTTTCTTCGTGGTCCCGGGTCTGGGTCTTACAATGCTGACGGCATGAATATCTGATTTTTCCAAAGGTAATTCGCTGATAAGTAGATATTGAGGGTGGTTGAAATTATGTACATTGAACAAATACCATAACTTGAGTAAATCGTGTGTTGTGCTTTTTAGCCAATAGTGTTATGCAACCATTTTTCCAGTCACTAACGATGAACGTGTTGTTGTGTTTTTCAACTTAAAGACAACTTCCCGAGTCAATTTGTGCTTTTACCACGTGTTTACACTTATGTTTTAACTACCCTGTATGAAAGTGTATCAGATTTGGTATCACTTTGAACAGCTTTTATCTTGCCCTAGCTATCGTGACTGTTAATGGACTCTCACCCACTCATACAACATCTACATAACATCTTTATTCATATGTCCTAATTACAGAGTGGCAATTCGTGTTTCCAACTCTTAACAAAATGTTTGCAATCGTTTCAATGTTACAATGTATGTATTGATAAACCAATTCAATCATTTTGCAAAGAATGCAGTTAAATTAACAGTTATGAGCCAACGGCAATTCAAACAAAATAAAACCTTTGTAAAATATGATAACTAATAATAATTTTACATGACTTTAGAACTGCTTTAAAAATCGTGTGTAGAATGTTTTTAAATTTCTTCTACTGCATTAACATTTCAAAAGTATAAACAGCCGTCATTTTGGTTTCCCTAAAACACATTTGTGGCATGTATATTTCGAGAATTATAAAGGGTTGAAAACAAAACACGAAAAACATATTTCGAATGTATGATTACAAAGAGGTTTTGGCCGATACAAATAAATGTATCTCTTCATTTAGTCCCAGGGACAGTATCTTTTGTATTGCCATGAATTACCTGAACCTTTGTCTTTGGTATTACCAGCTAGACTGCGTCAAAATCCTATTAACTACAAGAAGACGGCTGGTTTAGATGACTACCATTTTGTGACTTTGTCTCTAAAAAAAAAAAATTCTGACACCGAGTAAAATGGGTGCGAAATTAGCTGAGAATTTTAAACTACTTGTATTCAAAGTCACTAGTTTTTAAGGCAATGTACTTAATATAACATATTGAGTTGGTTACGTTAAACTTATCTGAATACAGGTTAGTTTGTCTGAATACGAAACATTCCTGAATATGTGTTCGAACGTAGCGCTGTTCAAACAGCTGAATACCAGTACCAGGGTTTGTGTTTCTCACTGTTACTCAAAGCCTGCCACATTTCCTCTTGTTTTCACAACCTGTGTTGTCCGTGAGCCAATTTATTCGTAGAAGGTATTTTGGTTGGCTATATTTAATCCTCATTGGTCGCAAACGTACCCGGATAAAACTTTGAACAACATGATTTTTAATAGTTCATAATAATTTTCAATTTGTATAATATTTCAACAACTACTTATGGTGTCAATTTAAATATGTTTCAGTGCTACTATGAAATTTTACTGACAAAATCGTGCTCAAGAAGATTTAATTAACTTATCACTAAAATCAATTATCCTGCTATTTTACTTTGATCAGACTTTACGAGTATATTTAAATTTTGTGCACAAGTCATAATGTTTACGAAGTCATCAGCTTACATACAAAGTAAGTCGAAAATGCTGAGTAACATTCTTTTGATTTCTGCTTAATTTAGTAATTCAACATTTTGTAAATTTTTGATACAATATGGAATAGTTCTAAAAACTCTTTGAAATATTTTTGTGAAACTTTGTCCGATGGTTTTAATAATACAAATTGACAAAATATTTTGTCTAACTTATCAAATTTCAAAATAACGGCCATTATTTCAAAATCAAATCTCAATTTGATTTCATTAAATTTGAAAATTTAAATGTCGCCATTTTGAAGTTTGTCAGGTTAGATAAAACTTATTTTGCTTATGTTATTGGAACAAAATAAAGGTTTACAATAAAATATTTTGAATTATTCATCATTTTCAAAATTTACAAATGGCGGATTACGCTAAACTAAGCTGAAATAAAAAGTTATTCGGCATTTTCGTCTTACTTTTGTAAGTAGAATCCGTTTGTATATGCTACACATTTTGTGACACCTGTACCGGGTGTCCAAAAACTCCGACCCCCTCTCCACCCCTTAACTTTTGAATGAATGAAATATTTTGAAAGTGCTTTAGCATAATTATGTATTAAGGGACAGCTGAGTACTTTTTGGCATATTTTGGGAGTTAGCCGCCCACCTTAAATTAGGGGTAGAAGGGGGTTTGGAAATATCCATCATGAGACCGCTCATTTGAAAGACTATAATAACACACATTTGTTGATAAAACTCTACGATGCTCCTGTTCGAAATATCGGCCCAAATCGTGTTTCATTGTTAGAGCAAATAAATGGTTGCTATCGTTTTCCAAATTTTGGGGAACAAAAATACGGATTCAGTTTTTGGGTAATCAGACTTAAATTTTGGAAACTTGGACACCCGTGGTATATGTTAGTTCGTGTTTTTAGTACATGTGACACAACATAATTACTATATGAATTAAGTTAACGTTTGTATAACTAAAATACCAGTGTTGGTGATATTATAGATTAGTAAAATATTCACAGGCTCTAGTAAAAGCTTTTTTAGTCAGCAGACACTCTAAGTTCAGACACAAGGCTGGTGGAGCAAATGCGTAAGGTTTACTGTCTGACAATTGTAACGCTACCTCTATGTGAGACTTTACTCCTACGTGGCCAACCTTATCTGTGTCTTTACTCTCCACTCTTTTTTCATTTGGCCTCAGGTTGGGCTTCCTATCAAATTTGTGTTGGTTAGGTTTCGTTCAAATAAAAAACTTTTAACAGACAGTTATGTTGAGCATAGTAATATTAAGAGCATTTATATTGCATAAAACATCCATTCGTGTGATTTGCAATCTAAATATAAATATCTTTACATTGTCTTCCCTCTATATATTTGAAGCAATTTTAAATTGAGTTGGCAAGTGTGATTTAGTCAAAGGTGATGATGTTCACTGTCACAATACAAGATCAGGTGTCGTATAGGCCTATAGACAAGAAACCCATAGATTGCAAATATTCAAAAGATTACCAATACATGCAGGCACAAAATTTGTAAACAAACTCCCAAGATCAATAAATGACCTTTTGCCGGATTTAGCTGTATTCAAATAGCAACTAAGAAAACATTTGTTGCACATGGCTCCTTACTCAGTAGCAGAATTTATAGAACATAAATAAAGGTTTAAATATACTTATTTAATTTTAAATACATAAATTGAATACTTGTATCGGGTTTTGTATAAGTGCATAATAATGTATTGGGATGATTCTTATACATTTTTTTAATACAATCAATATTATTCTTGCCAGTGGTTTCATTAATTTCATTGTTTGATAGGCCCTACTCATCCATTTATTGCATACCATTCTATCATGTTCATTCATTCGTTAAAATTAGTCAACACAATTTAGATATTGTAACATTACTTTTGTTAAATAAATTGTTGGATAGAACTTAAACACTGATTATATTTAATGAAACTCAAAAGTGTGTTTTGTGTGTATAAGACATGATCTAAATTTATTATTTGTTTATTTTAAAGCTTTAATTTACTTAAGTTGAAAAGCAAACTAGATCTACAACTGTACTCAAAATAAAATAAAACTATTTTAATTTTGAAATTATATTTATATCAAATATAATTTGAAATCGTTTTACTTTATTGGAAAAGAAGGTGTGAAGCCAACTAGCCTTCTATAATGAATGAACTACCTTCAGCAATACCATATCGACGAATATTATATACAATTTTAAAACCATATTAACTACCATTTAGAACTTTGTAACGCTTTTTCAACATAGGTTTTGCGTCATCTCATTAAATTAAATTATGTATTAAACAATTTAAATATAGGTATTGTTTAAATCAGTTCATTTTAACCGCCGAAACTACGGGTTTAAATGTTATTCTAGCAACAGTGTTTGAGTTTGAGGCTGTACATCAAAGGCAGTCAGGCTGAATGTTCCCTCTCTCGTTGTTGTTGTTGTTGCTGTGTTAATGTTGTTGCATGGTCCAGGCGTGAAACTAAGTCCTGAAAAATATTCGCTTGCTTTTCCATTTCAGTGTGTTTGCTTTAGTTTATCGTTTAAAGATAAATTAGCTGTTCATTTTAAAGTGTTGTTACTCGTGTTACTTCCGACAAAACGTCAACCTCAAGATTACCTGGACTGTGCCTAGAAAGTAAATCTTGAGTTCATATAATAAGAGCATATTTTTCTGATTTAGTGATGGAATGTACCATACACGTATAATGGCAGTGGCTGCAATAATTATCAATTAATTAACCTGTGATAATTCTCATTTGAAATATTAGCTAAGTAACTTCATCATAAGTAAGGAAAGCGATAGAACTGTATACTACCCGCACCAACTTCAACAAATGAACTTAAAATTAAGAAAAATAGAGAAGAAATTAATAATCAAAATGTCATGTTATTTAATCGGAGGAAAGCTATATCAGGAGCACCAATTACTAAAGGTAACAATCAATTACCAAAATCACCAATTATAATTGGCATAACTATAAAAAAATCATAATAAAAGCATGCGAGTTCGTACGTAAAGTTGTAGACTTTACGAAATTATCGAAAGACTAAAGTAATTCAGTTAAAACCAAACTAGTTAAACCTTCGTTGATAGTAAAATTAGTTACAAGATTATGCCATTTTTCTGTAAAATATTAAAACACGTTGTTTAAACGAATTGCTACTAAAGTCAATAAGTATTAAGATACACAAGTATATATTGTAATGGCTGCAAACCATTTATTGTTTTATTATTGTTTTATTAAGCCTTACAAAAACATTGTTTTGTCAATACAAAAATAATTTATAATATAAATACATAATTTAATTTACAATATAAAAAAAGCCTACCCATTGGAAAGACTACTAGTATATAAAAATGTATAAAATAATTTACTTAAATTTATTTCTTAAGTGCCACAGTAGTACAATAACTATTAATTAATTTAAGGTCCAGCAATAAATCTTCACCTATAGAACGAATTTAAGAGTAAATAACTTTTTAATTTAGTCTTCAAAATACTAAAGCTTTCAACATTTTTTAGCTCTGTAGGAAGCTTATTGTATAGTTTAACTCCTGCCTGAGACGGTAATTTAGAATAAACATCAGATCTATGTTCGTTAGTTTGAAATGTGTTTGCCAATCTTGTTTCATGGGAATGAATTTCGTGTCCTTGGATTAAACGACATTTTGAAAGACAGTAAACTATCGTTTCATAAATGTATATAGATGGCAGGGTCATAATTTTTAGTTTTTGAAACGCGTCCTTGCAAGAATCTCTGGTGCCAAGTCGACACATGATTCTTATAGCGTATTTTTGAAGAATAAATATTCGCATGGTTTTAGTTTTGGAACAGTTCCCCCAAAAACATATGTCATACGACATGTAAGGATGTATCAAGCCAAGGTAAGCAGTTCTTAAAATTTCTAGGGTACAATTTAAACTTGAGTATTAAGATACACCAGTATATATTGTAATGGCTGCAAACCATTTAAACTTGAGCAATTATGTTCATTCTTTATTCTTCTATTGTTCAACTAAATATACTTTAAAGACAGAACAACGGTGTGTGCGAAAACGTGTGTAGGGACCAAAATAATGGGTTGACAACAGTAACTGTACCGTATGGTCTACTTTACCCTCTCGCCTTCCTTTTATTTTCATTCTCAGTGACCTTCTAAAACTTCAGATTTGTTGCTTTTACGTAGCCCCACTTTCTATTTACAAATAAAACAGAACCACAATACATACAGCGTTTAACGAAATATAATTAAAATTGTTTAATTGTATGTTCGTTGTTTTTATATTACATGAGTAAAAGTCGCTTTAAGATTGTTTTGTAATAGTTTATTGTCTACATTGCTATGTTTTTGACAAACGATGGGATTTGTACATAGCTGCTTTGTATATATGACTAACTATATAACTATATAAATAACTATGAATGTGACTAGTTTAAGGTACGTATCGCTTAACTAAACGTACTAGTTAAGACAGCTCTTTATGAAGACTGTATAATTCTACATTCAAACAAAGTACTCGTACTTCCATACATACAATATAGCTATTGGAATTACAAAGCTATTATGAATTCAAAATTGGAACCCTTAAGTTCATGGGTGCGATATACAGGATGTCCTGCAACCAGACGATGGAACGGGATATGAGTATAAATCAGAGTAAATAGCTCAAAGAAAAGGTTTAGAATAGTTTTTCCAGTAACCACCAATTAATTTTCTTCTAATTAAATAATATTTATATGAGGTTTTAAATAGTACTGTTAAAACTAGATAAGTGTTTTAAATGTTAAGAAACATCAACTGCGCAGAATTAATATTTTTCGAAGGACGGTTGTTAAAGCCAGAAGATAAACAAGTTATGATTTTAAACCACAATAAAAGTGCTTTAAACATGTTAATCCATCTAACTATACGAAGTTTGTCAACATATACTTTTAACTCTACAGTATTCAATACAGAGTTTCACATTTCTGAGGAGAATCGTTTGTTTAGAAGTTAAGAATAATTTGGAAAAATTCGAATGAAAAGTTTTGCCATTCATCACACAAAACTACACAATTATAATTGGCCCCTTCGGCTGAAGCATTGTTAAAGCTCGATTTTTCAGTGGTCTTGATTAAGCCTCGCCCTGTATTGTGAAATTGAGACGTTAGTCTTAGTTAGGAACATTTGGATCTATATTGTATCGTTGGTGCAGTATAATATAAATACTGTAAATTTTGCATGATGCTCTACAAAGTTGGTATTTAATTAATTTGAATGTGGCTGGTTAAATAAAACCGTTTACCTTTCGTTAAGCTTTACTATATTTCATGGCTATAAATACACATCTGTTTATTCAACAGTTGTGTAACATCATCTTAACGAAATGATATCATCTTAACACAAAACAAACTTTTAAAACTTAAAATAATACTCTCAAAATAAATTGACGAAAACAATCTACGTTAAACGGCAATAGATTTGAACTTCCATAAAAACCCGCTCTAGTGAAACTGTATAAAATGTTGGTTTGTGTTTTGTGAAATTAAACGTGAAATAGCCTGTCAGAAAGGAGTCTGTCCTGATATTTGGAAATGACAGGTTTCCCAAACTGAACTCTTCTAACTTCAAAGCGTTCACTGAAATGCATTTCGTTGTATCGTTCTTATCTCGTAATTACCTATCAATCTGATATTGTACCTCAACTACAAGTTAAGAAATATGTAATACATTTATTTATTTTTAGTAACCTTTCAACCATTTTGCAAAGATTTAGGAGTAATAGATTTAGTGATTAAATATTTTCGAGATAAATTGTTGAGAACGTGTTTTAAATTACATTTGAGCGATTTGTTAATAACTACAAAGATAATTTTGAGTTAATTAGGTAAGACAAAGTATACCTTTGATCTTAAATAAAACGGAAATCGACAAATTATTATAACATGTTATTTGAGCTAACCTCGCAAGTTCACTACATGGGATTGTACCGTACATGATAAAACTTGGCTACGTAATACCACCAGAGCACACGTATACACATGTTTGTTCATACATAAACCACGCATATTCAATGTGGTTTTATCTTACACATATTAAAATACACCTTAAAAACGTGCTACGTTTATCATTCTATTACCGTTTAAAAATACTTATTTAATTGTGGTTTTAACACAATTTCGAAATTTGGCTACTCTTTAAACTCTCCTCCAGTTTTGAGTAAATGTACTTGAAACCTCAAAATAGTACATACTTTCCACATTATATCGTTCTCCGATTAGGTTAATTGAATTAAGTTATTATCTTATTAAGTAAACATTTGTACATTGAGTAAACCGTTACACATAAATTTGTATGCTGACCTTAAACGTTGTGTACGCCTCAAAACGGTTAAAAAATATTTCATCGCTGCACAGAACCTTGCACCGTACATAGAATTATGTTGTACCATACAAATGTTCATTATTTCGAATGTGTCGTTCTTTAAATTTGATACATGCACAAAAAGTCAAAATATATAGAATTTCGCGCATTAAATTTAACATTTTTAATTGGCATACAAAGCAGAATTAGCAGAAAAGAAATGTTCTAGTTAATTAAAAGCATAATATCATAGCCCATTATGAAACACGTCTAGACTGTTTCATGTGTCATGGTCGCATTTAAGGATCTGTTATCAATCGATCAGTAAGTCTACAGAATTTAAAATATATTCGTATTTAAAGTAAATATTATGTGACATATGAATACGAGTCAGTCGTGTCATAGCTGTTTCTCATATTGAACCGCATATATGTTTACTCTTCAAGTACTTATTCAGTTGGTGCGTCTACCATACTGAGGGAGTTTCCATTCCTATCGACAAGGAAAATACGTGTGTATCGGTTGGTTTGGTCAAAGACAATATGTATATGGTTCTCAAGGCTATCTCAGGTCACTCAGTCACCCACTAAAACTCATGAAGCTGCAACAAAATAAACTGCGCAGTATGTCTTAGAAATCGTACCGTCTTTCAAATGTGTGTAATAAAGGAACAAACAAGAGTGAAATCTACAATGACTTTGTCCCGTAGACAAGGTGATTTTGCTAGGTAAACAGTACTGAAGTTACACTTTTATTCTTAAGGTGGTAAAAGTTCGTCCAGCATATATTTTACTCCACCCGAGGAAAAATATCATTTAGATGATCTTTATATTTCAGGAACATCAGTTGTTGTCATGAGTACTTAATGAGTATTTAGTCATAAGAATTTATCCAGAATCAGTGTTTTTACTCGTATGTTAATTCATAACACTAAAGTATAGTAAATCAGTGCAACAGTTTCTAAACAGTACAAACGGACTGGTATTGAGTTATGAAACCATGTTAACTTAGTTTTTCGTTATACCGTATTAAAGACTCGAGTTTGTCAATAGTTTTTAATATTTTTAAGAATGGCAAAAACTAATATTCGTTATTCGTCCCTTAAGTCTTTTTTATCCTCGCTCGAACTTAAGCACCAATCAAAAAACTTCATTATAGGATCTAGAGAAGAAACGTACTATATTTTCCTAATTGTTCACAACGATCAATTCAATAGTCAAGATCAGTGTTGTTATTAGTTTTTACAACTAAAACCAGAAACAGCCAAATCGTAAATGTGAAAAGAGCTGCACGAGATGTTTTACTAAATTCTAAAACAATACTAAACTGAAGTACATTTTAACTAGCAAAAGTAACTTTAGTGAATATTTTAAAGTTTAGTAAAGTGTTTACATAACTACCAACAAGCAACACAAATAATTCAACAGTTTTTTAGGGTGGCCTTTTTCATCCCTGGGCAATCATCTCCTTCCAAGGGTCATAGAAATATCAGAATGTCTTTAAAAAAACTATAGGATGGATTAACTAAGTGCCTATTTTAATAAGCCAGACCGTCTAAAAATAACAATTTTATAGAAAGATAACACTTGTCTTTAATGATGATGCCTTTTTGGTGAAACATGTCAAGTTTAGTTTAAAAAAAGAAGATAACAAAGAAACATTTTTTGTGGTATTTACAAATAAAAATGGTATCCTTCTACTCGTATAGTAATACTTTTTCGTCATTCTGCTCTGAAAACAGCTGCTTTAGACACATGTATTGACAGTGCTAAAGTTTCACTTTTACACCCAGGTAAATAAAGTATTGTTTTGATGATCGTTTTCTCCCTAGGAAGAAAAAGATCATTAAAATGATTAAAATGTTAATGATCTTTTTGTGGCATGGACATCAGCTGGTTCAACGAGTTTGTTTTTATTGTTTTGAAATTTAACACTGACGTATAGTAAATCAGTGTAACAGCTGTTTCTCCAAAACTTTATAATTCAGACTGCTGAGCTCAAAACCATGTTTACTTAATTAATTGTTTATAATATTAAAACATTTATTGACATTTATTTCTCATTATTATTTGCATCATGACAAAAAATATCGTTCATCACTCGGCCCGAAAGTGTCTTTTTGACCATGAAATGAAATAAAGAATCATAACGATTTGAATATACTATGGAAAAACTACGTGATAGCAACGGCGGGTACTTCCTGAAGTGTTGATGAGCTAAAGAAGTGTTGAGGAATGGCATCACGGTGGTGGGGAGGGTGAGGGGGAGCTCAGAGAAACTTAGTTCAAGTTGAAGCAGTAAATTCATAAGCTACTCACAACCACTGCCTCAAGGTGCAGATCCGCTTTCACTGTTAATTACACCACAACTTTTCAACTCCAGTCGACACTTTTTATTCCCTTATAAACTAAATAAATGTTAAGGTAGCTTATCAGTATAGTAAATCAGTAGGTAAATCAGTATAGTAGCTTACAGATATTTTGCCAAATAATTTGTTTGGGTGGATTTCACCTAGGGTTTAAACATTGGTAATAAAAACTGTAAGAATATTCATTTAACCTTCCAGAGGGTGCATGGGTTTTCAAAACGTGAGAGGGCGCACTCGGAGGTTACCTCCGGGTGGGTTAAAACCTTAGGGTAAATGGCAAAACATCGTTTTTCTGAACAGTCTGACATTTTAATCAACATTTTAACAGAATAAAGTGCAATAGGGGAAGTGAAACGCAAAAACACTAAAGAAATACAATAATGGTACAATTAATTCGCCTGTAACACGAGGAGGCGCATCACGGAAGTTACCTCCGGGCTCTAATATAAACCGTTAAAAACTAACTACTCGTACATCGAAGTTGAAAGTGGTTAAATTATATTTTTACGCGATCTAAAAGGAAGGGCGGAAGGTACACGGATTCACAGATTTTGGCTCATGTTTAGCCGATTTGATTTACGAACAGAGATTCACCCAGAGGTAACCTCCGTAATGCGACCTCTGGAAGGTTAACCGCAAAATTACCGAGTGTTTCTAAATATAAATTTTGAGGTTATCTGAAGTTGACAGCATTGCTGATCAATGACCTTATGAATTAAAAGTTTCAATATTGATTTATTTGATTTTTAAATTTCTTCTTTCACCATCCCAATATTAGAGCTCATCCTTAAAGATAATTTATTCGGTATATACGATACAGTATAAAAGCTCCAGCTCTGGATTACGGCCCACAGGCTAACAAACTTCTTGGTTTGGCATTGTCAATACTCAACAATGGTCCAGCGTTAAGGACCAATTATAACTTCTTGGTATTTCGTACGGCTCAGTTTATTCAAACAAGTAATATTATTCGTTCTTCAAAATATGAATAACTCCTACACGGTTAAACACGTTATTTTTATTATGCCCGTTCTGTCATGTATGGGTCTAGGTGACTTAATAATCAACTTGTCCCCAAAACCTTTCTTTTGTTTTGGAATACTGAAATATCGTGAAACAAAACTAATAATGTTCTGAATTACTGTGCACGTTGTAGTAATGCTAGTGAGGAGTACGAGTAAAATCACTGAGATGTTTTATTTGGTCATTACGAAATTATTAACGAATTTCCCTTAGATAATTAATATAGCTATTAATTTCTACCACTAAACTCTAACTTACGTAATAGAACAAAACTAACAGTAGTTTTTGGCCTCCCAGCCCTTAGTCCATTTCTTTGGTCCATCCTTAGTCAAACGGCAAAACTTTGTTTTTTTTACACATAAGTGTGTGTTTGTTTGTGTGGGTAGCCACTCTACTGGTCGAAATTTTTATGTTGATTTTGGATTAGTTGTAACATTTTAATACATTTTTACTCTTGCATTTTTTATATCTCAAATACTAGGGGAGATATACGTAGTTAAAGTTGCAACAAATGACATTGTAAATTTACATATTTTAAACTCTAGTTAGTCATGTCTCTAAACTGTTAGGTTAATCGTATAAAGTTCACAAAATAAAAACGTCTTAAAATCTGGTTCTGAACATAAATTACAAATCAAATCGAACATTTCGTTAAAATAGTATTTTTTCCGTGTACTGTATTTTATGTACTAAAATTGATTTTTTAAGTGGGTCATTGTGTTATTTACGGTAGAAAGATAGAAATAATGGCTAGCTTGAAAACGGAAAAGTTTTAAATAATTTAAGTGATGAATTTTCAAAATTAATAAACATTGTATTTTGTTTGTACACACATGTGCGTGTGTTGTGTGTGTAACCACTCTACTGGTCGCATTTTTGCCTGACTTTCACAAAATTTGGTACATATTTAACTTTTATAAATCTGTAAGCTAATTATCAAAATTAGTCCACTGAAAGTAACTTTTACAAAAGCCCCAATTTTTTAAGATAAAACCGCTCCCCAATAGTCAAGGATCCTTTTCCTAAACATATTATTCCTCGCTAAAGGGAATTCGCAGGGATTCACGATAGCGCTTATCGTCTTAGCGCATAGTCACTTGACACGTCGACTATGTTTTAAAGTTGTGCTAACGATAGTGTTTTTATAAGAGAATCATATTGTTGTTCATTGAAACGAAACACTTCTTCTAAAAATAAGAGTTGTATTCATGAGGCTTAGAAAACTTGGCAAGAGTTGAGAGAAAGTTAATGTTTTGAATTATTAAGCTCTTTAAGCAATCATCTTTTCTGAAATATCTCACATTTAAATATCTTATTTATGAAACAATAATTGTTTTATTAATACATTTCATTAACACCAGTTGCATCTAAAGTTTTTAGTAAGTATTTTCAGCTAAATACTTAATTAATGGTAAATAAGCTGTAGGTTTGTAGTCCGTTATACTTAAAAGTGAATTAAACATTTAAATGGGAACTTTTCACGTTTTATCACTATTTTCCTTACCCTAAACTATTAAAATGATCTCTTGCAATGTAGCGATGCATGCATAATAAATAACCTGACAGGGAATCGGGTACATTTTGTATAAAAGAAAACTGTATTGTACGAAAATTGATATTAATCTGATTAGGCTGATGGTGGATATGAATACTCCTACACAAACTAAGGTTTGAGAAGCGTTTTTTTTTTAATTACTACTGCGCTTGAAAACTAATTTGTTCTCTTGAAGCATCTGGTTTCCCTGCAACATATTTTTATAAATATATATAAACTGGTTGCTCAGACCGTTCTAAACCATCAGAAGTAAAGGTTTTCTTATTTTCTCAGCATTCAGTTAAGACTTGTAAGACGCACATTGTATGGAAACAACATCATCTAACAATACGTACAATCTCAAGCTCTTGTCTGACCATGACCATGACGTGAGAGATGCGTACAGATCAGCAGACGTGCGGTGTAAATACGTCAAAGGAACATCAGATCATCAGTTTTTTAATCTCATTGATGTAGTTTCTTTTGATGACCTCTAAGCGCTTATACAACACAATGTTTTGGCAACACACTACTTCGATTCAGCTATTTGAAGTTTTTTTGACAAGTAGTAGACTAAAAATACCATCTATAACACTACGTTTACAAACATTGTATAGGATATAATATGTTTTACTCAGCTGACTAGCCGTGCAGTGAAACGCTGACCACATATTGGACAAGGTCTCAGAATTGTATCCGTCATCAAGGGCTTAACCTGTCCTTAGATAATCCCGGATACAATTCGTTTTCTTATATCTCCGTGGCTTTACTTTTACATCATCTCTCATTTCTGCTGCCATTTCTCTGGCTATTAGAGGTTATTGTTGTAGGAGGTTATTTAGCAACGGCATCGCTAAAATGTTGCAATTTTTAGACGAAGATTTTTCTGTGTCATTGTGAGTTACACAAAAGTAACAAGTCAAAACTATTTCTGCTAAACCTAAAACCAAAACTGCTTTGTAATTCGAATTGAAAGGATTTTCTCAAACGTGTTTTGCGTTTTAGCACAGGGTAGTTGTGTCTTGAAGTGCTCGAAACGTCATTTCACTGCACTGTAGCCTGGGTGGCAAAATATTAACTTAGCACATAGGCTACTTGTCTCCCATCACGCATCTCAAATGTGGAGAACACGTAGTTAACTGCAATTACAGTTGAATATAATATATTTCATAACTAAGTTCGAAAATGAAGCTATTTACTACAAGCTAAAGTTGAAATGAGTGACAAGCAAAATGAAACTTTTGGGACGATCCTTTTTGTCACCATTTAAACGTGTTAGAAAATAGTTCTTAATAATCGAACTTCCTTTGAAAAAAGTGAGATACTCTTGCCGTCAGCATGAGAAGACGCAGGCCGGGACCATGAATTGGCACCGATCCTGAGCAACGATCGATTACACGTTTTGAGGATTTTTACAAACCTTTATATTCATACACGTATACATATGTGTGTACTCTCTACAGGTCGTATTCTTTGTCCGACTGCCCAAAAATAAACCTTTATTCTTAGTAATAAAGGTGCAACTTATTTGGCATGTGTCAAAACAATGTTTTTAGAACAAAATGACAAAGAAATCTATTTTAGCACGAATTATCTATGACCATTTTGTCTTATAACGTAACAATGTTGTGCGTTAAGTAAAGAAATGAATAACTACATTATTTGAATTAGATTGGTGTCAAAAAACGTGTTTATTGAATTTACACTGCACAGTGTTGCTCTGACAGAGCCTTAGGGACAAAGCTTTTATCCAAAGTGTCAATGTTTCACTTCATCTTGAATCCGTACCTCGCGTCGTTCCATACCCCGTGAAACTGTTAATACTACTAATATATGTGTATGTTAAATTAAAATTTAGTTTAAGGATTTCTTAGTAGTTTTAATACAAAGGAAAATAAATGTCCAACATTCAATGTTCAGGATTACATTATCAAACATATAGTTTGCATAACATTGAGGTAATACAAGTTACCTGTTTGGCGCCAACTTATAGTAACACAAGGTCCTACAGCTGGGAAAATTAAATAAGGTAATAATTACACAATCTAAGAGGTAGGTCTTAAAAGTTTTGCAAAAGCAACCCGTTCCAAAAAATGCCACAGCCTTTTTACATCTCCTTCAAATAAAATAAAAAGCACTGAAATATTCCTTGGAATCTGTCTTCAAATGGTTTTACTCTTAAAATACCGGTAGTAAACTTGATGTAAGGAGGACATTTTATCCCGCGAAGTCGTGGTTACAGCGACTAGTGTGTTTATAACTACTGTATGCTTTACAACTAGCTTCCTTTGCACTGTACATTACAATCGGAATTGACGCCTGCAATAGAGTAAGTTTAAATTAATGCAACGGCGAGGTAAGTAGTGTACTTCTGTTTATGTAGGGATTTCTTGTATTCAGTTGTCTGTAAACAACAGAGTTGAGTTGAAGTTTTCTCGTCAAAGTATGTAGTGTGTAATTTATTTTCTTCCCTGTTTTGAAGTTATGAAATTGTAACAGATGTAATAGTAACAAATATGTTGAATGTTAATCCTCTATGTTTTATAATTATTATTATGTTTGAATCACATGTTCATTGTTTAACTTAGTTGTTAATTTATTTAAGTCAATAAAGCCAGTTCATCTTGATACTTAAAATGAGAATGTACATTTATTATTTGGTGTCAGAAGTTTTAACTGTGGCTGAAATGGACTTTGAGCCGCCTCAGAGTTTAATAATAACAGAAGATGTTGCTAGTAATTAGAAACTATTCAACCAAAAGTTTAACAACTTTTTAACAAAACTAATTGTTGTGTAGACTACTTTAGTCATCTGGGTTTGAATACAAATTTTTCTAAAACATTTTATATTAACTTTAATATTGGTACACATGTGCAAGACAACAATACTCATAATCTAGCCATCAATGGCACGTCTCTTCAAATGACTGACTATGTTAAATTCTTGGGTCTTTTCATAGATGAAAAGCTGTTTCGAGATCACCATGTTGATTTTGTCTGTAGCAAAGTGTCAAAAGGACTATTTTTACTAAGAAAACCTTCACTCCACTGCAGCCAAGATGTTTTGATGATGGCATATTATGGAATCATTTATCCCCATTTATCTTACGGATTATGCTTATGGGGTAATTGCTCTGAAACAAAAATCCAAAGGATTTTTATCCTACTAAAGAGAGCAATTAGAATAATTCATAAGTTAAAATTTAAAGAATCCTGCAGGGAACATTTCAAATCCCAATCTATATTGCCTTTATCCTCTCTGTACAAGTGTACTATGATCGAGAACATTGATCAATATAATACAAGGAATCAAAATTGTATCCCACCAAACTACCATAGGCTTCAACTGTACGATAAACTTCCTGTTGAAGCCGGTAGAAAATTATACAATAAACTTCCCGACAATGTTAAAAGTTACTGTACGACAAAATTCAAAACCAACGTTCAAAACTACCTGGCTCAAAATTCATTTTATAGTATTGCTGAATTCATAAATATTTAAAACTCGACTACTACACTATTATTTAATTACGATTCGAGGTCTTACTTGTGGTATATAGTATGTTTTATTACTGTCAAAAAAACAATTGTATTGTAAAAGTTTTGACATTAAACGAATTGTTGTTGTTGTTGTTAAAAGCTACTGGAAATGATGGTAAGGCAGATAGATGATGTTAAAATCGCCATGCTTTTAACTTGCATAGGAGATGAGGGACTTGATGTTTACAACACTTTCACATTTTCAGAGGAAGGTACAGGTAATTTTAATAAAGGTATCTTTTCGAAATAATAAATAGTAGTCCTTTTTATCCCAGAGGAACAGGATTGGCTGAGAAAGCTGTGTCAATTGTAAAAGGCTTTTGAAAAGATCAAATGCTAACAAAATAGACATTAATGTTTTATTATTGGAATACGAAACTCTCCCTTGACGAATGTTGATGTCAGTCTTACTCAGATTGACAGTTTATCCCGCTTAGTTGTTTATTTAAGTAAATAAAGCCAGTTCATCTTGATACTTTAAATGAGAATGTTTATTAATTATTGTAATCGTACCGAGTGCTTATAAATACACTAGAAGCTGTAGTTATTGAGAAATATGAACAATGGTGCAACAAGATTAATTATTAAAACCAACCAAACGTTGTAAACAAAATTCGTTGATGATTATACGGACAATTTAAAGCGACTCCTTCAGAAAGAAGCGTGCTTTGCTTGCCTCGACGTAGCTTACATTTGAACTAGTGTTATTGCAGGCGTTACCACGATTACAATAACAGTATACAGTATAAAACAAAGCTATTCTACAATATTTATAAACATACTAGCACTGTAATACGAGGGGTGTTCAATAAAAACTGACAGTACTGCTGTAGTGGCTTTATTTGGAAAACAGTCATCTTTAAAACTAGAATTATGTTTTGAACAGACTTTATTTGAAGCAATAAACAAGCAATAAGCAATAAACGACAAATCTATTATAGCCAAATAGGAATGTTTTGGCTTGGATTATAGAAAAACAGTTTTGGAAGCAAGTTTAGAACTATAGGTTAGATGTGTGACAGGTCTCATAACTTTTCATGACAAGGAACCTGAGCGCAGCGTTGACATCGAGAAGCTGCAGGTGCATGAACCATTTAATTGGCCATTTAAATCTACTTAAAAGCTTCCTATTAGGGTTCAAATCACAGAAATGACTTGTTTTATTTTAACGTGGGGAATCCTTTTCAACCTGCACGTTGATTGCGTTTTTACAAGGTCGAAAACATGGTTTTCAAATGTCCGCTGTTCAAATGTGTAACACTCCGCACACGTTCAATTTTAAGGGGGTCAAAATTTTTTATCATGTGCTTCGGTGAAGATTTTAACATAACAATTTAGAAAAAATCCTGTATGAATCTTAGAAAGCCAAATTCAAGCCTAGTGAACTTTAGAGGCATAATCTATGTTGGTGTCTTTGCTCTGTAACCATGGTAACATTAAGGGGTTACAATGCTAAAATTTGTTCTGAGTGTTGTCAGTAGAGTAATATTAATTAATCAGTTGAAGATTCAAGTATGAAAGGGATATTTTGTACGCACCGATGCTACTGTCAGTCTTTATTAAACAACCCTCGTAATTACGAGTATTAAGAAGTAAGAAAAACGAGTATCATATCTTCTAACGTAATTCTAGGCTCCCATTGAAATATGTTCTAAGAACTTGACTAAGAGTTTAAATTAAGTACGGAAACAGTTGGGTACTTAAATCTTCCACTTTCGAAGGACGTAATAAGCAATAAAACTTGTTTTTAAGTTTACCTCTTAGAGTTAACAAGTGTTTTATAAGTTTTCAAGTGGCAATATCAATCTGAGCCGCGCCCTCCGGCGTGCAAATAATATCTACACAAACTTCCAAACTCTGTAACTTCTTGTTACTTCTTTGGACATTTATGACAAGATTTCTTTTTCCAACAAAGATATAACGAGTAGCCATCAGAATATCTACTTTTACGTGATTAATTTTCCAGCTATACATATGATCGGTGGCCATTTTGTAAACTTTAAAGCAGCTTGTCCAATATAATGGCCCAAGATCTCACATTGATACTCGTATGTCTACTCTTATGAGTTTTTTGTCTTATCTATTGTCAGACCAACAACCAAACGTTGCCTAGTAAATTCCAGTCTATGGTGTATTAAAATCGCTAAGACTGGTCAAGGGTTAACCCATACGTTCTTATGGGATGCAATACTCGTATTACAACATATTGCGATAACTTAGTTCTCGTACAATCGTACCAATAAGAGTAATTTTGAAGAATACATAATTAATAGTGTTGAGATTCGTAAAAGAATCATTGAAACAGCTACGATCCCTGCAATATAAAGATCATCGAAATGGTATTTTTCCCTAGGAAATAAAGACTATCAAAAACACCTATACTTCCCTAGATTAAAGGTGCAACTTTAGCTTGCTATCATATTTGTCAAAAGCCGCTGTGTTTTAAGGAAAATTATTATAAAAATGAGGATAACGTATCAAAAGTCCTAAACTGATATTGACTAGGCACCCATATATTTTCGGCCAATTTTTCGCATTTTTCAACATGAAACAAACATCGCTTGAATAACAGAAGAGAGTAGAAATACCTATGTGGGATCTTCATAGACTGTAAGATTTGGCCAATAGTGGCAAAAACTAATGTTTAGTTTCAGTAGTTTTAAAATAGATACAAGTATTTTTATGTTTCCGAGTAAATACGAGCGTTTATAGTTAGTGATAACTTGTTTTACTGTTTTTCAATAGTTCTTCTACCAACATAAAGACACAAATTTTAATTTTTGTATACAAAGTCAAAACATTATGCTGCGCCCCAGACTTTAAATGAACGACAATCAAAAAGACACTTTTAGGTGAGAAACAATCGTTTTAATGTTTAATAAAAATATGTATTGATAAGAAAATCAAAATTCATATATATAAGACAAGCATTTACTGCGTTATTATTTGATTTGTTTATTAGTTCACAGCATCCGAAATAAGTAGTACCAAAACTACAAGCATTGGAGCGAAGTCGTATTTTTATATGTTTGAGTTTCGCCATGGTAATATTGTTTATATTTCCAATGGTGACCACCTTTTAACATTTTTCTTTTTCGCTTTCCTGTGATGTACAAACATTTTTTAACACATGATTTTATGAAGTTCGAAATTATAAACCTGGTAATTTGTTTATTTAAAACCTTTTGTGAAAAAAAGCAATACCGTCAAAAGGCAAAAGACAAGATTACCTAATCCAACGAGACAAACTTGGGACTACCAACACTTCTCTAAAAACTCAACCTCGACCTTGACCTTTCTTCAGCATTGCCGCTAGATCATTTGGCACACGTTATCATAACGTGATCGTATAACGGATTTCCATTTCAGGCGTTAAAGACCAGATGACGATTGCAATACTTACGTTTGATATGTTTATGCAAAACTATTTGATTATTTATTAAGGTACGATAGCAAATAAGAAACAATCACACCCGCGCGTCGGAGAGGTAATTCACAGAGAGGCGTTACAACCAACTAGTTTACTATTCCCCTGTATGGATTTACAGTGAACTCAGTGTAGAAAGCAGTGTAGGTTATCATGATGTTGTTGTTACTTCACCGGCGCAGTCCACACGGCACGTCCTGTAGTGGTCGTGTTGAGGAGGTTGTGAACTCAGGGGAAAGTTGTTCTGCCACTGCCTGTGTGTGATTCCAAGTTTCTGTGTCTTCAGCTCTCTCGTCTCAGCGAGTCTAGCAATTCAGTCTTCTAAACTACGGGTATACTCTATTGAATTGAGTTTCAGGTTGATTGAAGGTTTGGTACGTACTTCGATCAGGTAACCTAATGAAAATATAAACTAAATTTCAAAGCATCCGCTCGTAAAAAAATAATTTCGAGTGCATGAGTTAATGTCCATTCTACAATGTTCCTAGGTCAGAGACTACTAGTCCTTGCTGACCCTCATCTCGAAGATGCTATTATAGCTCTCCATCCCCCTACCAAAAGAAAACTACTCCCTCCTTGTAATAAAAAAGGCAGCCAACCTACTCCAATAAACACTTCCCTCAGCTCCACCTGAATTTCCCTTTCTTTATCTAAAATTACCCAAACTAGTGAATAAATTAGATTTGTATAAGCACGTTGTATTAGGAGAATGTTGTTTCTAAGTTTACTAATATTTAAACAAGTATTTATGTCATCCAATAATTTTGTAAATTATTTAAGTAGCTTATTCATGTATTTCAATGCTATATTATATAATAATAATTAGGTGGTAGCTTTGAGCATGTATAAACTAATGTAGATGAATATATCTTTATAAATGGAAAGAGTACTGTAATATTAATTTTAGATGCTGACCTAAACCGCTAAGAGTTAATACATAGAAAATTTTTCAAAATAACAAAAAAAAAATGTATATGTAATATTATTAAGGAGCTGACCGACAAGTTTTGTAAGCTTAGCAAAGCTTTTTAAATAAAAGAAAAACCATCCGACACGTTTTTACTAGTTTCATTAGAAAAGCATACGATTGATATGCTGTCATTTCGATTAAATACTATTTTAACAACTTTGGTTGGATTCAGTTTAGGTCGATTGTATATTTGCAATTTCGTATAGTATAGTATTATTGGAAGTTTAAGTTTGATAGTTTTATAATAGTTGTCAGCTTGACTAAAGTGTATGAAAAGTAACATCTCCTGCTGGACCATCATCATTGCATATGCTCGCTTATCTTACTTTACGAAAGAAAAGGTACATAAGGAAAAGTAAAGGTACATAAAGCACGCCACACCACGTAACTATACAAAATCTATAAATCTATAATCAACAGTTTATTTTACAAATAGTTATTACAAGATATCAAAACTACAACTAAGTAGTAGCATTAATCATTAGAAATGTGCGATGAAACCAAAACTGTGTCTAACGAAGTGTTCCTAATTAAACTGATCTTTACAAACTACAATTTAAAGGTTTATCAGCATTGGGCTTTACAAAGTATTACTTTTAACAGCGTTCAATCACTTATTCATGTTTCAAAACTGTTATTAAACTTATCTAATCACAGCAGGTTGCTTATTGGTCTAGATTCATAGAATATATTCAGGATGGTAGACGTAAGGTCCATAAGTTTCGAAATGGACTGATCAGCCGCCAAAGGTTGATTCCGGTGTCAGACCGCTGGTAACCACTGAAACAACACAGACATCGTTAGGCATTCATGGTGCATCCTCGAATGACAAAATTAATATGAACTCATTTTCAATAGGAAGCCAAAATGATCAATAGGAATAGGGATCTGTGCATCGTTCCAATTATTCTAAGCTCATGAAAACCGGGTACTTATTGGAATTTCCTTTAATTATTTATATTAATTTTATCGTGTATATAACTTAGACGTGGAATAAAAGTTTCATTTCAATAAAATTCCAAGTACAATGAAAACGATAGCTAAATCACATTCAATTTGAACCCTTACGTGCTTTAAAACTTTACGAATTTGGTAAACATTTTGAATTACTAGGCTAAAAGTATTATTGAAATACTATTGTAAACGCCCGTTTGAATGCATTTCTTGACTGAAAGTAGAAAACAAACTGGAAGTAAATTATGTTTTAATTTATTTTCTCATATCGGTTAAAACACAGTGCAATTAAATTTTAAAATAAGTGAACGTTAATACAAAATAATTGTGTAATGAAGTGAAATAACAAAAATGTACACAAACCTATTTGAAAACCTAAGAAATAAGAAACCCAAAAATTGCCCCCAAATCTATGTATTCTGAGGGATGCTCACAGGCGTCTTTTTAACTATTGAGACATTATTCCAATCTATTAGGCAATTAGTAAGCATCTCTCTACCCTTTCTAAAATCCTTCTTTAGACAGTTAAATGCACGAACTTTATACAGTACGACTGTAGGTAGAGTGCAGGTTCAAGGTTGGTATTCTTGGAATGGCGGGAACTGGGAGTCGGTTTCCCGCCACCCCGGGGGACTCATCTTCGCCATCTTGACTTTTCCCAGCGCCACGATTCAATCTGCCAACCCATTTTATCACTAACCTCACTTCTTTTTATGTGGCTTCCTTCTTATTGGATCTGCTTTCAACAAGTTAATGCCATCTTCCTTTTTATTAAACGAGACATAAGAAGTACATAATATTGGTTCCTGATGGTTAGCTCTGAAGATTATTACTAGAAATTTTAATCTTTGACGATTTCGCAAAGTTTTATCCTCCAAACGTTGGTCAGTTTAAAATCATTTTTGTAAACAGGTGTACTTACTACAGGCATAAGTGTCCACATGTACAAACATGACGAACTTTTACTGCCTAATAAGTTTATGTACATAAAATATGTGTTGAAAATCAGGCGTCTTAAATAATTGTCTGGGAAAACTCGACATTTGTGGTCTGATTCACCGATCAGCTGTTACACATCCGGTGAGGTTCATGGTCAGTATTGTATTCCGATGAGAGATCGGGTCACCTTCCTAATCATATGCAGATGACCTTTATCAGCTGACATCTTTGTTACAACTAGCTACTCTCCTACAAACTAACCTTGCTTCATACAATAGTCAAATTTCATATGCATAATTTATAACATTGTATTGTTTCATGTTAAATTATTCAGAAGTAAGAATTATTAGTGTTTTCCATATTGGCGAGAATACTAAATAATTAAATTTCTAGGTTTCATTGTTCAAGTTAAAAAGAGGTTTTAATTGAATAAAATATATGATTCCTAGAAACCCAACAAAATCAGGTATCAGTTTAATATTAATGTAATTGTTTGTTAGAAAAAACGTATCGTTTCTAAGTTAAACACTCAACTGTACTCATTTTATCACAAATATATAAAAATATTGAGAGCTGGGTTAACTTACAAATAGTTTAAATTACTTTTTTGTAAGCTTTACATGTAAATACTGAATGTGTTTTTCGTGTGTACTGTGTTTTAAATCTCCACAGTCCTTAATCAAATACCCTAATCAAATAACTGAAACAGCCTCTTTAAACCATTACTCAAAATAAAAACAGCTTGCATCCCCTAAGCAACAAAGATCGTGTTATGGGAAGTCTTAGCTAAACACTGCTTGCGTGCTATTGATTAAAATAAATAACAATAGTAAATTGCTAAATACCAAAGCTTTATACAAACTGGTAGCATGTTATCCTAATACATTTGGTTTTTTATCAAAACCAAATTCGGTAACTACACCACAGTCCGGTTAATCCGAAATAATCGGGACCGGACCCAGTTCGGATTAGGCCTAACTAACAATCATATCAATTTCTTATGTTGCTTTCTTGACGATTATTCAACAGTTTTCTTATATATAATATTTTTTATTCCTAAAAGAGATTACAGTTGTTTTGATCAAACTGTCTGGCTAGGTTGCTAAACAACCTTGCACCCCGTGGTTTGGATATTACAGCCCCGGTACCTATGAAATGTCACATTTTCTCAATTTCCTTCTTTAAACTTGCACAATCAAGTTCAAGTTATATAATATTATGTGTTCAAACTTACACATGAGCCTCCAGCACTACCCACTGACAGTGCCTAGCTGCGCCCGCCTCCTGATGACGTCTTCAGTCTGCACCCTCTGTCTCTCCTCCTCCTCCAGTCGCTCCAGCTCCTCCTGTTCCTCCCGGTCCTCCTCCTCGTACTCGTCTAGAGGTGTGGGCCAGCAGGAGGCCATCAGGAACATCTGCAGCACCACCAGGAACTCCGCTAGCTTGCGCAGCAGGTTGTCGAACAAGGACATCTTGGCAGGAAGCTGCAACATGGAACAGGTTACGTTCACCACTGGTTTCGTGTGTGCAGTCACTGAGGTTTGGAAGGAAATCAGAGCTGCGCTGTTTCTTTGTCTGTGGTTCAGGTTTTAATGAACAAACTGGGTTCATAAAACACAGATTATGAAAAGAGGTAAACTAAGTGTATCTTATTTATTTCTTGTCTGACGTTTTCATTTGCACCTGTGTCTTACACAGTGCCAAGTTAAGAGCTCTCTGGGTGACTGGAAAGTTACCCTGTAAACGAATATATTTTTGTTAATGTCAAGTTACTTTTAGTTCAAACTTTTCGCTCTCAAAAGTGTAAAACTTCTATCAGAAATAGAAGTTTAAACACAGTGTAAATACTACAAAACTTAAAATAATTAAAAATATCCCTCAGATCGGTAGAAAGGCAAGTTATTCTTTACGTTCTACATAAATAAAAATCATTACATGAAGAACTATGCTGAATGAGTTCGTTATGATTTGTCTTAATCAAAATTGGCAAATTATAGTAAATATCTTTCTTACCGAATCATACAAAAGTCAAATGCTAAGAAAGTAAGTATACTCTCAAGAAGAACGGGCGTACATCTTCAAGCTTGCTACTCAGTCGACCTAATCACCTTCTTATCTCAGGGGTATTATCTCGTCAACAATAATGTGCATTAATAATGAAGGTTTCTTGTGATAAACAGGGAGAATGCTGAGAAATCTGTATGTGTGTGTCTGAGTAGTCAATTGTTGTTGTAGCGTTTTATAGTATTATTTATTGCTTAATTAATTTAGTATCCTGAGAATGTTTTAAATATTGTCAATACTACGTTGATAATTATTAGAATCGCTAGTTATGAAAATGCCTCTCATCATCTCAACGAAGCTTAACAAGATATACCGTACAAACATGTTTTCAGTAAACATTTTACACATGTTTAACTGATATTAAAGAAAGGTTATGGTATATTTTAAGTAATGTTACGTTCATAAGTTTTGTCTGAAAGTCAACGTTGGACTATGTATTGCGTACTTAAAGGTATTAAATTGTTTACCTGCACCAAACTACGAGTCTAAAACACATAATTTTGTTGAGGAAACACCTCCTTAAATGTTGTCAAATGAATCTACACTTAAAAAGTCGCTGTCAGATAAAGGAACGCTATTTTAGTTTAAGTTTACATACTTCATATCTGTTGTACGATCTTATAGTCTTCATATGCATGACTGTATTTGTTTTTAGGAGGACCTCGAAATCTTAACTTCGTTTGTTAAAAAAGACAAACATTATCTTTTTTAGTATATTTTACAACGATACGACATCAACGATAAAAACTCGATCCATGGCTCGATTGTTGTATTTCCTTTCACTTTGCTAGGTCTAGACTGTTCGACTACGCATCTATTCGATGTATCGAAGCTACGAAGCAGATTGGTTCACAACATTCTCTCTTCTAGTGAAAGTAAGACCTGACCCTCGCAACAATTGGAGGCTCCACGGGAAAAGAGAAAGGCTCTGTTCTTCCGCGATAAAATGCGTTGGCTTCAACACGTGCAAGCTCTCTTAATAAGTGGCCAATTGAATCTACAGATAGAGGTTCAGCTGAAAGTTATGCTAATACTTGTCCGCACGTAGTTCGAAGTTGATGCCAGTAGGTATCCCACTTGTTTTATTTTGATAGCTGGCTTTCATAATAAGTTCTCTATTTACCATATTTTAAAAGCTTCTAGGTCGATGCCAACAAAGAACGAACGCGAGTCCCTGGCAGCAATCCCTGGTAAAGATTTAGTTCAAGGGTATATTAAGATGTTAAACCCCATACCAACAACTGGACACACAACTTTTACCTGTTTTATGTTAACCATGATTAAGCGGACTACTTAAAATGACGTTACCTCAAAACAAACCCGTCAGAGCCCTCATTCGTTCAATTTTACATGCAATGCACGATCTCAGATAATATTCGTAGTCCAATAGTCGCGTTGGATGACATCAAGATAGAAGAAGTCTACTTGACAAAATCCTAGGAATGCAATTGGTCGAGGGTTGATTTTGGGTTGATTGAACGACGGCGTACTATGGAGTTGTATACTCGTATCTTTATTACGGATTAACCTTATAAAATGGCTGCTCAAACGCAACTTTTTACACAATCTACATTCTCCAAAAAATATTTGGACAGTCATTTTGACTCCAAAGAGTTGTGCAGACTTTCGTTCAACAACTTGAACCTATTGGCCTCGAACCTTACCTCTACAGTCTTGAAACTTGTCTTATTTTCAAATTAAAATGTTACACCGAAAGAAAAGGTGACATTCACTCTTAGAAAGCAAAAGATAGGAAGAACCACCGAACTGGGAGATACAGAATGGTAGTTTGTAAATAAGTGGAATAAGTGTGAGCGAGTGAATGAGCAAACTGTACGCTTGAAAGAGACTTTGATGTCTGAATTTATGACAAATGTTACGCTAGTAAAAGGTAAAAAAGTATATAGGAGGATTGCATAACGTGCTACTATGTTTTGCAAAAACATTTTTATTTTTTACGTAAAGCTTGAAATGTTGTACAAAAATTACCCTTTTATGGTCTATATTTTAGTAGCCTCAAAATAATCAAATGTCAGTCTGATACACCAAACATTTCCCTTGTGTGAGGCGTTAACTTACAGAAGATATCATATCTAGTGATAATGCCGCGATTTATTTAATAATAGTTGTTGATAGCAAAACCCCTGATATCCGAAATATGTAGATAGTTTAATTCCTCGCGAATATTCCATCAGATTTATTATACAACCACTCATTATGACGCTAAAATCCAAAATATCAATCAAGTAATGCTTAATTTCAACACTTGGCTACTCTGTAGGTTTTTTTTTTAGAGAGAACAAACTATGAAGTTTACTTTGCCTTTCGACTAGACTGAAAAGGACTACTGTACTTATATACCAAAGTTTTAAGTTTATTCGTCACTCATAAGTAGTTTGTTCAGGCACGGTTGACATTTAATTTGTGAACCCCCCATGTCCAGTCGTTAGTGTATCACCCTGTACGGTAAAGGTGTAAGGGGCGTAGTAAGAGCGTTATAGGAATGGCCATGTTCCACTGGCCTAAATAAAGCAATGTTTCCAGCGGCTATGAACCCTTGCGTCATCGTCGGGTGTATTGAAAAAATTAATAATAAATGATAGTGGAGACTTGCCTATACTGTTCAAATTCTGAATGAAACACTAACCTACTTAAATCACGGCTTAAATAAATCACTTTGTGACGGGCACACGGCATTGGTGTGGATGGGCGTCTAACATACTAATTATGTACCTACTTAATCAGGAAATAGTGTTGGATAAAGTTGTGACTCCGCTCGTTACAGTGTCTCGAGGTGTGTTTACTAAAGGTACACTCAACATCAACACTGTTACTGTGTAAGAATGACGGGACTGTACTAAGCTCGCTAGGTCACGTTGCATTTTGCACGTCAGCTTGATTGCATACACAACACTTAGCAGCACTTTGTTCATTGCATTACCACTGCAAATGAGATTCGCATTGTCTTGCAAATCTTCTTCGACTTAAGAACAATAACTCGTTTAAGTATTTCATCAGCATATATCTAAAAACGACTCGTATAGACATGGTGTTTAGACGATCCCTGCCAAGCCTTTGTCCGTTCCATGACAACCATTCTGGGCCTAACGATGAGTTCTCTCTTTATCTTTGGATGGTGTATTTTAACTTTTTAGGCAGCATCAGGTGTTGAGGAATTTTATTTTTAATATTTAATTAATACACACATTTGTTAGGAATTCTTTTATAGCTTAGAATGCATGGAAGTAAGAAGGAGTAACTCGTTTACATAAACCATGTGTTAATTATGAAAATTCCTTATTTAAAATAGGAATAGGTAGTAGGGCTGTGACCATAAGGCCTATTTCAACCGGAAAATACTTACGGTCTCAGCTACCGCTTCTCATTAAACCAGCTAAATGTTTTGTTCTTGAAATGTACGTTTAAGTTAAACCACTGTTTGCCGTAATAATAACTTCTTAATGGGCCAATTAACAAAAGTAATAGTAAATTGTGGCATGAAGGCCTATCACCTACTGAATACAGTTTATTGCTATCTATCATCAATTTTTCATATCCCCTCTCAAACATTAAAAAACAGGGTTACCATTCGCACATGCAAAAGATTTCAATTCCATCAGTTTACTTTAGTGCAGTTTAAAATACTAAAAACTGTATAAACATAAATTTCGATCTTTAAATTGACCGCAATATTTATTAACTTCTGAAAACTACTCGGTACAGCGTCTTTAAATGTAATGAAGAGGCAATAAATTGTCTTACTATTGTGAGGAAATCCAATGAAACCCATCAAGAACAGCTGAAGATGCTTGGTTCTGCCCAGACTTGCAGCCTTGTTAAGTAAACCAGTTCTCGCGGCAAAGGAAGTAATTGCAAGGTCATTGGGAAGTTTCAGGATATTCAGAAAAAACCCGTCAAGGTGAAATATAAAAGTTGCATACCATTTGCCAAAAGCAACCGGTTTATAACCCATGAATCAATTATCATCATCTGGTACCTACCCCCAAGGTGTAACTAGGTGCCCACCGCCGTTCTTTTATTTTGGTACTCTTGACTCAGGGCGTTGCTACAGTGAGCAATTCCTACATTGCTTTTCTAACCGACTTCCTACTCAAGGAAGAGGTCACACAATACGACCTGTGACTTTTTAACTTAAACTTTTATTGTAACTTAATATTGTATATATACTTGGTACTAAGTATTTCTTTCAATTATCTGTAGTTGTAAGTTATTTGCCTAGTTTTCCCTTACTGATTATTTTAACTTCCAAGGATTACTATACAGCTATTATATAATCAACATATTTGCTAAAACCAATTATACACTACTACAACTGATATTAATTATGTCTAATTTACCTACAAACGATTAGTCATGTGTACGACCTTGTTCATACCATTTGTTAAGTTGAAATTCCAATATGTTTTGAAAAGCTCTGTGAAAAACAACATTCAAACCTGTTCTGGCTTTAAAACTAAAGCATTATTAATCTTTGTATGGATACTCTTTCTGCTACAGAAATATTAAGGCTGGTAACACGTAAAAATCGGATATATGCTAACTTGCTAAGAAAATGTCCATATTTTCCCCGATTTTTCAAGTTCTTAACACGGATTACGAATGTTACTTGATAGTTAAATAAAAGTTATAAATTAATGGTGTACTAAAACTAAAAATATAATGTTTCAAAACTGTATTCTTATAATACCAGATTATTAAAGCACAACGACAATTGTAAAGAAAAACGTCGAGCTATGTGTGAATACTACTAGGTTATGGCTCACTGTCGTATTGAAAAAGATTCCGATATTTCTTCAGAGCTAGAACTATTGACAGAGATAAAGAATTTTGATTTTAAGACAATTTCTATGTTACTTATTGGAACTTACTCATCAATCAATCAACGATTGTTTTCAAAAATATTTGGGTAAGAATAAAATTTGATAATTATGTAAACTTATATTATTTCTTCACAAAAACATTGGTTAACAATTAATAAAGTGTAATGTGATAAAAGGATAGTTTGAAGGTCACAGAATCTTTTAATGAACGCTACTGTTAGCATGTAATTTATGACTGTGATAAAATTGATCATTTAAGGAGCAAAACCTACACTGTCAGTTAAGTTATGAGCTAACAAAACTGCGAGGATAAAACGTCAAATAATTGTTTGGATCTTAGTCATTAGGTGGCATCTACTGTATTTTGTTTATTTTAAACATCAAAAGCATAATGGTATTTACAAATAATTGGTATTATAATCCTACCTTTACTCACGCCATGGATAAATACTTTTCTATGGAATAAATTCGACAAGCATTTTTATTTACTATGGGGTGTCCACTTACGTAAATTCTCTGAAGAGTCCGTCCAAACGGTAAATAAATATACAACTGGTATAACTTCCACACTATCTAAAGGAAACGATAACCAAAACCGATTCACACACGAAGACGAACAAAAGCATCACCAAACAGTTGATAAGATACAGAAGAGGGTACATCCCTCTGAGCAAAGTGTAACGGTGCTACGCAGCATACAGACGGTGTGTAACCAATAAAAGCCTAAAGTGGACTGGCTACTCACCTGGCTAATTGTGCTCGGGAGGAGTGATAAGGAAGCTAAGGTCAACAGTCGAGCAAGGACACCAGTGAACCAGGAGAAGGTGAACCACAACACAGAACTGGTGCTCGAGTTGTGGAACCAACGGCACTGGATGTAGAACCACGCCAGTGTGTATAGCTCGGCCGTTCAAACCTGACAGTCGAGCCAAGACACCAGTGAACCTGGAGATTGGGAACCACAACACAGAACTGATGATCGAGTGGTGGAACCAACGGCACTGGATGTAGAACCACGCTAGTGTGTATAGCTCGGCCGTTCAAACCTGACAGTCGAGCCAAGACACCAGTGAACCTGGAGAAGGTGAACCACAACACAGAACTGATGATCGAGTGGTGGAACCAACGGCACTGGATGTAGAACCACGCTAGTGTGTATAGCTCGGCCGTTCAGACCTGACAGTCGAGCCAGACACCAGTGAACCTGGAAGGTGAACCACAACACAGAACTGGTGCTCGAGTGGTGGAACCAACGGCACTGGATGTGGAACCACGCTAGTGTGTATAGCTCGGCCGTTGAAAGCTGACAGTCGAGCCAAGACACCAGTGAACCTGGAGAAGGTGAACCACAACACAGAACTGGTGCTCGAGTTGTGGAACCAACGGCACTGGATGTGGAACCACACTCACCAACACGTCACTGTGTAGTGTGTATAGCTCGGCCGTTCAAACCTGACAGTGACCAGACAGCCTGAAGGGTGATTGGGAACCACAACACAGAACTGATGATCGAGTGGTGGAACCAACGGCACTGGATGTAGAACCACGCTAGTGTGTATAGCTCGGCCGTTCAAACCTGACAGTCGAGCCAAGACACCAGTGAACCTGGAGAAGGTGAACCACAACACAGAACTGGTGCTCGAGTGGTGGAACCAACGGCACTGGATGTAGAACCACGCCAGTGTGTATAGCTCGGCCGTTCAAACCTGACAGTCGAGCCAAGACACCAGTGAACCTGGAGAAGGTGAACCACAACACAGAACTGGTGCTCGAGTGGCGGAACCAACGGCACTGGATGTAGAACCACGCTCACCAACACGTCACTGTGTAGTGTGTATAGCTCGGCCGTTGAAAGCTGACTCACGCTATTGAACAATTTCATTCGAAATAAAATCATAACTGGGATCTAATTTTCTTCTATCATAAGCCAAGTAAAACTCTAGTTCACTACGCTCACAGCCTCACTGCAGCCTGAGCCTCAGCTTTTCGTGCTCTACTACTACGAGCGATATTACCAGCATTTCCTCGTGTTATGATCACCAGTTATGATTCACTACGCTCACAGCCTAGCTAGATGGCTAATAACTAGATTTGAAAAGGTTCCGTCTGTTAATCATCTTTTTTTGTTCATAGTTTTAAATCTACAAGCCAGATAAAACAAACGTTTACAAAATAAGGCTGTTGTCTAGATTGTCAAACAGATTAATCCTGAAGTTTGGTTTAGGCAGGGCGCACACTGCATCGACTCCGGTCCGTCCTGGGACCGCCCTCGGCTTGTTCCGGCGTTTACCCACACACTACAAGCCCACTCTGCCTGACTCCAGTCTTTTTTGTGGTGTGTAGAGATGACTCCACGTCACAGCTACTCCACGTCAATCGTGGTCGTGCTACAGCGACGATTCAAGTCAGTATGTCGTCTAACTCCGAGAAGATCTAGCGGTTGCCGTTGCACCCCGCGTGGTTCACGTAGTTCTAAATCAATCTCACATAATAACATGTTTATATATCAAATTCCTTAAAACTTATTTAGTTTACGTAACGATCCGGAAAACTGGAAGACAATCCGAATGATTGTAGCCTACTTCTAATAATCAGAGTGTTTTACCAAATGATTGCTGAACATCTAAGAATTGTCCAAATATATTGTGTTCCGAACAAAATACTCGTATGTTGCTCAATAATTACAGGAATATACAGTTACTAACTCTAACCTTCATCAACTTATCAAGCTTTAATCAGTTAGAAAGAATTGCTGGTTCCCTGAAAATTTAAACTGTCAAATTGCATGATTGGAAATATTTAAAACTTTGCTAGACAGTCACCAACAGAAGAATAAATCCTTCGTGTTTTAAGGTTTATTGAGTATTAGGACGAAGATGAACAGTCCATTTAGCGTTTTCCCCGCTTGATGTTTACCGGTTAAGAGTATGTACGAGTACAAACCACCGTTCTACAATGGAGACTGCAGAATAAGCCTATGCTGTATATTTAATTTGTTTCAATTGATTTACTCTTTAGTCTCAATTATGGTGTAGTTTAAATGTGTGTTAAGAGTAGGACCGATCAGTCGTAGTGAATATTGGTTTTAGTTAAATAACAAGACAAATTAAATATCCGCACTGAAGATCACTTTTGATACACTTTAAGCAACATTTTAAAGCGATGTTGAAAAATTCATTAAAATCTGGCAGACATGAAAACAACAATGTATAATATATAAATAATTATTAAACATTTGGAATAAGTGACGAATTTGTACCATTCAAAACAGGGATTTGCGCTTTTTTTAATCCGATAGTGCAGAATTTACCCCTAATGATTATCGAAAACCATAACACAACATTTCCTATGGTTTTGGCTCTGTGCCGGCTAGTACAATTCAACTCAGAGAGTTTGGAGTGAGATTAGAAGTGATGTTGACAAAGAAGGTGTTTCATTGTTCTATTCATGTGGTCGCGTATAGCGTTTATTAGTTTCAAGGCCAAGCACAAACCACAGATTTGCAAGAGTTTCACTAGGCTCGGAAATACACAGTTGAGCACTTTGAAATAACCTTTAGGTGGGCGAGTATTCAGGGGTTGATTTCAATGATTTTACTTTGTGACGCTTATTTATTTGAAAGCTACTTGGTACAGTTCGTTAGGTATAGCATGGCCGGTGGCCTTGAGATTTCCTGCTGGCCGCTTAGGGTCCTATAGCTCATCTCACCGGCCATGCTAAACCTGACGAACTGTACTTGGTACATGTTTTGGATAATTGTGATGAACAGACAAGAATAGTTTACTTGAAAGAAGAATTTGTACTTGAAACTTCAAGTTATTAAAAACTGGAGTTGTAAAATATGTTTAAACGAATCTCACCGTCTGGTTTGTGTCTTTAATACAAATGTTCCGTTATTAAATAGCAAAACTCTTTCATTTCAATGTTATAGTTGCCTACATGTTAATGTTAATAGTGGTACAAAACGAGCTAATTAACAAAACAGGTCTCGGCTAATTAAAACTATCGGTGCTGCTATAGTCAAAACAGTTATATTCGTAAACCGTGTTACATTCATTGGTACTTTTAGTTCAAAACATTGTAAAATTACTATAAAGTACGTGTTATATTATTTACTTATAACGCAAACTACCGTATCATAATCCTTCAGAGTTTCAAACAGTAAGGGTACGCTCTAGGTGGATGAGCAAATGCTTGGAAATTTCAAAACGTTTTCGATGTCCCCGTTTTAATTTATAAATTTAATTCCGAAGCTAGCGAATTCAAACAAAATAAGCTTAATGTTGACCAACACAATTAAAACCAAACTGATTTTGTTCAATAACTTGTTTGTCAAATGGAAGCATACATTGATTGTTCTGAACAGTTGTACAGTATTTAATTGCCTAACTCTTGATAATGCAAACTCCATTCCTAGTGTGGTTAAGTGTAATTCATAAATCAGACAGCAGTTTATTGCACTCATGGGCAAACAACACTGTAGGCATTTTGCATGGAAGTAGCATTAATGGGACTATGTACACTGGATACCACCAAGTGGCGTTCTTAGACTTCACAGTACTTTACATTGCCCAAAGTATGTTACCAGTACAGGCAGTAAGGATAAAATAGTGATCGAATCAAACGTTAACTGAACTGCAACTTTCAGCTAGTAGTTCATAACAGTAAATACAAGAAAACTCTCACCTGACTTGACGATAGAGTTGGATCTACTGCGCACCTGTATTGACCATGTGAAAACAGCTGAGAGACGTGACGTCACCGACGCCAGCGCACCTGGTGGTGAAGCTTGCAAACTACATTTACACATCGAGAGTCGATACTTAACATCGACTTTCAACTACTAGGGACTGTATTGTGACACAAAGATTGCAGATCCCAAAACGTCGTGATCATCTTGCTCACTAACGATGGAAAATGTCCTCAAAATAGTTTAAGCTCTGAAATTCTCCCATCGTCAACAAAAAACTTTTAACAAAGGAAACACAATATTTAGATTTAATTTAAAGTCTGTCCAATATTACCTGTTCGACAATACCAATTGTATGTGAATAATTTAAATTATACAAAATAAATTGTATCCACTGACTATTAATTTGTAGAGATACAACGTAATTCGGCGTAACACTATCAACATTCCGGCAAATTTATGGTAATGGCCAATGTGAAAATGCTTAAAATGTACTGTTTACTAAATTTTGTAAAATAACGCGAATTAATTTAACATTATCAATGTAATTTACGAATCCTATAAATGCAAATAAATAAATACTCAAACAGTATTTTAGTTGATTTTTTTCTTAATTAGTTTCCGCACGAAAACACGATCTCGCACGGGCAAAGAGCGCTTTTCCGACCTAGAAACGAAAACATACACAGGTTGAAGCGCTAGTAGGCTAAAGTTTATGTTTTAGTCAGCTGTTTTATTGGTATTGACTATTGCTGCGATGAACACTCAATTGAATAGTAGCCGACAGCCTCTCAGTTTTGTTGTACTAGCTCTATAGGTTTTTGTATAAGACAACTTAATTTGAAAGTGAAAGAATTAAATCAATAGGCATTTACATGTAATGAATTAAATATACTATTGTATCAGGTCGCTATTGAAACGTGAGTGAAAATTAGCAAACACTAACGCGGGAGTGCGAAACCCGTAATTGCAGTTCAGACTTGAAAAACTTAACCGGTTTTTCATTTCCGAACACTTTTTTACTGTGTTAGTTTGAAAGTTCATAATGGTGGCGGAGAGCAATTTAGTAAAAAGAAAGAAACGGACTTTTAAATGTAGTTCCTAGATTAGTGTAGTCCTCTGAAGACGGGTGGAGTTTTTAACTACCCGAAACGTTAGGAGTAGTTTTTCTCCGGAAGTGGCAAGAAAAGTCAGTTTCTTTCTTTACTAAACCTTTTTACTTTCTATGAATAGTAAGTAAGTTCTATCTTTATACTTGAGATCATAACCAAATATCAGCTGTTTTCTAAGCTATGTTGTTTTGTATATACAGGATGTTTATAAAAGGGTATAACAAACTTTAGTGTTAGGTTTATTGGGTCAAAAAAGAAGAAAATTAGGAATAGCCTTTGAAAATCGTTTTGTTTACTAAATTACCGGTTTTGTTTTTCACTAATTATGTATTATCTCCCACACAACTTATGGAATTTGGCACAAACTTACACTCTAAATATGAAAGAGTATGAAAACCACTCCCAAAAGAGTGAAAATCGAGCCACTCTTTGATGAGAGTGGCTGGGTTTCAACACCCTAAAGAGGGAAATTCCACTCTTTTTGAGTGGCCATCACTCCTTCATTTTTAGAGTGTAATATAAATTGTTATCTAAATAAGACCATCAATGTAAAACAACTACCAGCACGATCTAACTTACCATTTTGAAATGGTGGATATTTCTAGTATTTAAGGGCAATTTCGGTGTTGAAAGTTATTTATCGAAAAACCTGTTTACAACAAAATGTAATAGAAATAACGTTTTGTAGCAAATTTTGTTACCTTTCAATTGACACCAAGGTACAAATCGATTGAGAATCAACAATGTTACAGTGAGAGCCGTAGCAAAAAAACAAGGAAAAGCAAGGAAACATATCTCAATATATTTCATGACTTTGGTGTCAATAGATAGGTAACAAAATTTGCTACAAAACGTTAGCTTCACATTTTATTTTAAACATCACCGTTTCTCCGCTAATTAAAGTGTAACACCAAACATTCCTTAAAAATTCCATAACATACTCACCATTATAAAATAGTAAGTTAGATCAGGTAATTTCTTCCATAGATGGTCTTATTTAGATAAACATGTGTCTTGAGTTTGAGCCGAATCCAATTAGTGGTGTGGGAGACAGTAAATAGTTAGTGAAAAACAAAACAACCTTGTAGATATTTGGTAAATGAAGCATTTTTCGAAAAAAACGTTGTTCTTGGTTTGGCTGTATTTATATCCAATAAACCCAAAACCAAAGTTTGTGACATCCTTTTATGAACACCCTGTACAGCAAAATACATTTTCAAGGGCATGGATGCACCAGGTGGTTTGCTACAAAAGTTATATCACTCGATTGATAGTTATTAATTGAATTTGCATAGTGAATATTAAGTAGGGTTTGCAGGTTGCAAGTCACTCGCATGCCAGTCACGGTACGAGTATATCAGGCAATTACTAGCATTATTTCAGATTTGCAATCTACTCGCTGCCTCTCGATGGTAAGCGATCTGAATAGCTTACTTGCTATTGGAAGTTTCAAGTCATGAAAATTGTTACTAGACAGACATAGCATCAGCTGTGGGAGGTTTAAAATTACATTAAATACAATTACGAACCAACGACCAATGACGAAAGGTTGCAAGTAAAACAACTAATTTTGTTTTACTGTCAAGATCTCTGACTGGCACCGGTTCTTTGCTAGTAGCTGACAATATCTTGTTTACTTGTTGCAAGTAGTGGTTTACACTAACATTGTCATTCCAACTGTCACGCTTACTTGCGCGTGTCAGAACAACAAATTTGATGAACAATCTAACCACTACAAAACTCGCTACAAAAGTAGGCTATCTTTTTCAAAATTACAAACTTTACGTGCTTGGTTTGCAAGACGTGTAATAATAGAACTCTTATCACTGTTACTTTGAGAGGCAAGTTGACACGTTATGCAAGGAAACTTCACATATGGTACGTGAAATCAACTGTAGATTAATACAGTATGTCGCTTTGTAACTCTCACCATAAATGTTTAGTTGTAGTGTTATTCACGAGATCTTTACACAAAACAAGTAAACAGGGTTGATGATGTTTGATCTCCAAAATGACTTTAAAAGTAAACGTTGTCTATATAAGAAACCGCTACAAAAGTTGCTATCTTTATCAAAATTACTAAACTTTACGTGCTTGGCTTCGCTATACTCGTAATAATAGAACTCTTATCACTGTTACTTTGTGAGGCGGAGTTGAACTTACGTTATGCACTTGGAAACTTCACATGGTACGTGAAATGAACTGTAGATTAATACAGTATGTCGCTTTAGTAACTCTCCTGCATAAATGTTTAGTTCTAGTGTTATTCACGAGATCTTTACAAAACAAGTAAACAGGGTTGATGATGTTTGATCTCCAAAAATGACTTTTAAAGTAAACGTTGTCTATATAAGGAAACCCTTACAATACTTGCTATCTTTTATTCAAATAACTTATGTGACTCAATTAGTTTCGAGTATTTTGTAAGTTTAAATCGCCTGACGCTCATTATTGCATAATAGACGCACATCATTTAGAACTTGAAGTTAAAATGCTGATCCTAAATTAAAACTATATTAAACTATTAAAATTGGTACTATATTAAACAAACTGTTTTAAGGTTGTTAAATAAAAATATTTCTAAAATATAGTTGTAATAAAAGACTTAATTTATGATGTTATATTTACTTTATTTTAAATTCGAAACTATCTTCATAGATAAAACATACCTAAAACGTAGGTGTCTTCGTCCTGAACGAAACACGCACACACATATCTGTTTAGTATTCGGTTGTATAATTTATACAGTATCAAAGTATTAATACACACACGTTAATAATTATTAAATGAAAAATATTCAACAAAACACACGAAATCACCTCAGTCATTTTTGTCAGTTTTTTTGCTTTCATCATCCAGAAGTGGTTCTTCACATTCTTCATCTTCATCATCGAGTCCCTCAAGGCCGGGACAGCACGAGGCCATGAAAAACTGTTGCACCGTTTCCAGAAACGTCCTCAAAAACCGCCACAGCCGATCTAACAACATGTTGTAGCGTAGAGAGGACAGATGCGCTGGAACTCTGTACGTGACTGTACACTGTACAGATGTTGGCACTACACAGCTGACCTTGGGTTGGCAACAGTGCTGACCTTGGAGCGATATCAGCTGCTATTGAAACATGATCAGCTGTGGTAAATAATACCCACTCGTTTTATGATTTTTGTGATTTTGGTGATTGGGTGATGAAACATTCTAATTGCAGAAATCTTAGGCCGATTGAATTTCATTTATCAGTAAATTGTAATATGTAAACTGTCGACTTGTTTTATTTAGCAAAAGTACGTCGTATCTCCGTATTTTAACCCGGCCATCAGTATAACTTTTCTGCAATAATAATAATTCTCAATATTACATGGAAATATATTTTACGACAAAAATCCGTGATGGTTGTAGTTTGCTAAGAAACCATCTTGGGAGCACCAGCATCACAAGTTCGGCTTGTGTTCTGCAGAAAATGGTTTAGAACTAAGAGGCGATGTAAACAAACATCAGATTGTGATGTCTTAACTTTATTACCCACAGCTCCTAAATGATATCATTCTATTATTATGTGTGACGAATTGCTTATGATCTAATGTAACTCATTGTTTTGTTTTGAATATTATGTTTCTCAGACCATCAAGAACATTCAAAAGAAATTAATGGAACAAAAACAAAACACTTTTTAATAATACTGCAGTTTAATAACAAAGGTATAAATAAAATAAATAAATAAATAAACACAACACAAAGTAAGAAGGTAACACAAAAAATAAGTCCTGGACTTGAGAAGGCAAAATTTTCTTGAGATTCAATCACACTCTGCAACAAAAAGAAAACAAATCAAATTAAATAATTTTAATGTAATAAAAAAATTACATTACAAAGTTAGTTAATTAATACATTGGCTTCGTAAAATGATAATGGCCGTCCATAAGGCTAATATATCAATCACATTCACCAGCACCGGCAATCCCTTTGATTGGCACTGGTACGTCAGATCTCGAGTAGGTCATTGGATTGCATCGCTAAAAAAACTATGTTGTCATACTATGTTACACAGAACAACGTTCAACCGAACCTTTTGTATAAAGCGACGTTAATAAACCTCTCAGATATTGACAACTGACTTTGTTAACTGGTCGAAATACTTTGCGAAAATCTATACTTCAGGACAGTAAACAGCCGAATAAGCAAAGTTGAATTACCCTTCTGTAAAGTCATTTTTAAAAACCAGTTAACTGGAAATTGGTGTTTACAACTTCACTAAACTTCTGAACTCGGTCCGCTAAACTTTTCAATGGAGATTCTCAATCTAATTACTTCTTCTAACTGCTTTGTTAACAGTTTATTTGTACTGTTTACCTTTCAGAGGTCGTTTGATGAATAATGTTTCTCTTCCCCTCAAAACGGATTTTACTCTTATTTAAACCCAGTTGTTTTATAAGTTAGTTCTTCTTAACTGAACCAAAGTGTTAGGCTTGTAAGTAAAACCAATCTATTTTTTTTTAAATGCAGCCACTAGAAAACCTTTTTTAATAAATTCTCTAATAGACTTTATTGAGAATTTATTAGAAGAGCAATCTTTAACTTTATTAGACCTTTCTCGTGCTCATATGTCAACACGTGTTAGATTTTCATAAACCATCCATTTGTTATATAAATGTGAATTCAAGAACGCGATTCAACGGGTAGGGTCTTAGTAAAGATAAAGTTTTCTAGTTAAAATCCTCAGTTACATTTCAATACTTTTAATAAACTTTATGGCCCACGATATAATAAAGAACTTTCATTATTCATGCTCTCTAGTAATAATTTAATACGTTCCGTTCAGAATCAATGCACATTAAAAATATTTAATTAAACCACACCTACTCAAATATGATTATCTTTTCTCCACAAGCAAGGTTTTCGCAAACTTAAATTAAATTTTCAGAAAGGTTTTAAATGGTATTTTAAGACTTACCATAACACGACACGCAGGTAAGTACCGTGTCACGGCCAGACAGCTCTACACCTCCCTGTTCCGTCAGGTTTCTGCCCCGAAGGACACTCCATGGTGAGGGGGTAGGTGTACTCCGGTACATCGATGATCTGGGCTCTCGCCCCGGGCAGCCTGGGGTCACTTCTGCTCTCACTGGGGATCCCGTGACCCCCCAGCACCTGGATGTGACTCTTGTTCTGGTAGCCCACCACGCGCAGCACGTAGCAGTTGGTAGGATGCAGCAGGAGGGGTAGGATGCACGAGCAGATCAGTGCAGCTTGCAGGAGGGGGATGGAAAGGCTGCGTGTGCACGAAGTCCTCGTCCGGTGTTTCGTTGCTGGCGGTGGTGACATCGTTGTATCTGCAAACAAATTGTGTTCAGTAAATATTTGCACTAGTTGCATATCAAATTTTTCCACAAAATTACATCGCATTTTATAAATGTTCAAAAATGTTGTGAAATAATTTTAACTATTCGTTTTTTCATTTGTATTCGAACTAGGTCTTGTAGATGTTTTCTAATGTACGAGTATATGGTTGAGTTAACACATTTACACTCAGACCCTTAAGACCCTTAAGAGAGTGTACGATCCTAGGGAAATATACTACTTTAGATAACCATGTACAGTATTACGTCCTGGTCGGTGAACTTGACAGTTGTAAGAACACTCAGGTGGTAATTGTTTTATAGAATGTCGATAATAATTATTAAATAATAAATGTCTATCATTTTAGACTAGCTCATTTCCTAATGTTTTGTGTTATTTTTGTTCATCTTTCACCTGAAGACGGGATCAGAAAGGAGTCCTAAAACTTCGTGTTATTCTTTTCCCTAAAAGCTATGGACAATGATAAATGTCTATCATTTTAGACTAGCTCATTTCGTATGTTTTGTGTTATGTTTGGTTCATCTTTCACCTGAAGACGGGATCAGAAAGGAGTCCTAAAACTTCGTGTTATTCTTTTCCCTAAAAGCTATGGACAATGATAAATGTCTATCATTTTAGACTAGCTCATTTCGTATGTTTTGTGTTATGTTTGGTTCATCTTTCACCTGAAGACGGGATCAGAAAGGAGTCCTAAAACTTCGTGTTATTCTTTTTCCCTAAAAGCTATGAACAATGGCCTTAAATTAAGAAACCAAAGATGAAGCCAAATTTAACTTCAACCTCAGGCTATGAGGAAGCCAATCACCTTTGCTAAGGTCTACCTCACTCCATTGACGAATATATGCTAACTCGGTTGTGTGACTAGAACCGCCTTGGACCGCGGTATTCAAAACCTTGACCTTTTCCAAAACCTTTGGTCTACTAAAGCCTGCAACCCTGAACATTAAAGCTGGGAACTTATTTTAGATATAATGTTTTAACACCTTTCAGGGTATCAATCCTATCAACTTCCTTCTAATAACAAAAAATTTGTTTTTGAAGCTTCAAAAGACCGCCATGTGTCGCAAATTAACTGGATAGTAACTGTCTTAACTCGTTAATTACTACATAACTACTAACACATACCCTTTACATAAATCAAATCAACCTGTTAGTATTGTGCTAAATCTTTAAGGCTAGGTAAGAACCGAAAGCGTTAAGCTGAAAAATATAAAACCACACAACATTCGAAATACTTACAGCCCTAGCTGGAATCTCAACAGCGGTTAGCACAAGGCTTCTTTACTGAATGGCCCACAGACTAACACCTTCTGTACTAGAAAGCACTTACACCAAGATGACTTTGCATGTAAGCGATGGAGGGGACATTAGCGAGGATAAAGTAAACAGACCGAGCGAAGCGAGTGCGTCAATGCTCGAGTCAATGTTTGGGTTGAGAGGCAAGTCTGGCTCGCAAGTTGCATCCGTAACCGTCAGAGGAAAGTCCGGAAGTCCGGATTCGGGGCCAGGTAGATTTGCTTTGCAGTTTTAAAATATACTTTGTTTTTATTTAAACAGCTAAATATGATAATATACCCATGGATTAATGGATTAACCTATGTATTTTACACAGGTAAATTCATATTTTATAAATAGCTTTCAATTCTTGTAGCTTAACTAACATAACCTAACTTAACCTTAAGCTATGGTTTCCTAGAAAAACGTCCACCGCTATTACTGCCGTTAAGCTATGGTTTCCTAGAAAGCGGTGACCGCTACATTACGGCCGTAATATGACGGTGAATTTTTTTTCAATACAATCAGATGAGAGTGGTTCTAGAAAACTGTTGACGTAAAGTTAGCGGTGAAAACAATTTGGGTTTTCTCACCAGGTGACACATTTTGTTTTGTAAACAAAAAAGTCTAGCTTGTCCATTACACTTATACGTAAATGAACTTTGACAACTAAAAAAACAACATGTCAAAGTTGTTTTCTACATCTGTTAAATATTGTGTTACGTCCACCGTCACCGTTACGTTCACCGCTACAATAACGGCCGTAATTTAGCGGTGAACTTGTTCGAAACCATAGCTTAAAGTTAGCGGTGAACGTTACGGTGACGGTGGACGCAACACAATATTAAACATATGATATTTCAAAAACAACTTTTGACATGTTTTGCTGGGTTATTACATTAATAACAATATGGACAACTAGACTTTGTTTAAAATAAAGGCAATCACCTAGTGAAATTTAACTAGTTTTCACCGCTTTCCTCACCGTTTTCTAAGGAAATATCATCGATGTATGAAACAAAACTCACCGTCATATTACGGCCGTATTTTCCTATAAACAGTAGATGTTGGTGTGCAGATATGTACAGATTTAATAGCAAAATACATCCAAATATGTTGATTTATAATACACATACTACATCATACTAACATACTCTTACTACATTATAAAATTTTTTATAACAATAATAATATTAATGTTTAGTTTGAATACGTTATTATAGTTACTTATTGTAACTTGTGGATATATTGTAAGGATTACTAAATGTTTCACGTGGGATAAATGGAAGTATTGTAGTTCAACAGATTGATAAAGTAAAACTTGACCTGTACTATGTTAAATTTAACATCTACTTGCATAATCTAAAACTAAATGAATAAGATAACTGTTGCATCATACCTGTCGTGTGGAGGTGACGACTAGTGTGTACCTCGTAGCCAAACACTTGAGAAGATATACTGGTAGAACATACGGTAACAGTTGTGCAATTCCTCACTGATAACAGATAACAGCTCCATCAGTTGTGGAGGTGTGATAACAGGACAAATCAAGACCCACACGTGCACCAGCAAGAATTCGGAAGTTGTGACGTCACACAGGAGGTTCCGTTTCCGGTGAGATTTGTAACGTTGGTGGAGACTCATGTTTGGAGATAGATATCTATTAGGAGGAATCACTGAGGTGTCCGTCGTAAACGTGTTTGTCGACGGGTTTTCGGTTGCTAACTCACATACTTTATTGTATAAAAAAAGTTCGTCTTGTTTAACGAGGTGAGGTTAGGACTAAAAAGTCCTCTCTACCACTCAACCTCAACCTTTACCTAGCGTCACCGTATTAGTCAGTCACATTATCATTTTACAATTTGTAAGTGGTCAATGCGGGATCGAACCCGCGTTACCGGAGTGATGAGCTCCGGAGTCGCGCGCGATACCAATCCGCTGCCTTAATTGTGTACGACTGTCGCTGGTAATTCTTAATTGCAAATGATAGTAACTGCAACATATTAGCTTATGTTGTGATACATTCTGGTCTAGTTACAAAATCAATCAATGATGGGTCACTTTTAATTATTTAAAACTTTATTAGGCTTTTTTACTGTCTTATCAGCTCTTTACGGTTTATTATATAAAACCACTATTCTAGACCATTGGCTCCAAAAGCGTGAGTGAAACATGTTTAAAACAAATCAGAGTGTAAGAATAAAAGTGTATTAAAACAATTGATAAATAAACAAATAAAAATTGAGAAAATAACAGAGTCAGCAAAGAGAGGGCCGATAAGTAAGTAACCCCAAATTAAGATAGTTTTGGAATGAAGAAATAAGGGATGAAAGTTATTAGAACAAATGAACAGACTAGTTTAAACAAGGTAAGAGAAGTAGTGGTTAACCAAAATAGAGATGGAAGGATAGTATTGAAGAATAAAGAGGAACCATGGTTCTGAATGTGGTTTCTTGTGACGGTCCTCAATGAGATAATGAGCTATTTAATTAGATAGTTTCCCTTGTTTCGATTATACATCTCCTAAGACCTTAATGACTAATTACTCGTATTATTTCCATCAATAACTACTTTGAGTCCAATTGTATGTCTTGTCCAATTGTATGTGGAACAATACTATTCCTCTTCGAATTTGGTATAATCAGTATGATGATAAAAGCAAAAAATAATAATTAAATACACGTGACTACTTTATACGTGTTAATTCCACCACTTGATATGTAAATAAATCTTTCAGTAGCTTAAGATAATTGCTCATATTGAGTAGATGGATTAACATTCTCAGCTGTGAATAATTCATCACAATTGAACTTTAGCTCGGGGTTTAACTCCTTATCTAATCACAAAACTGCCCTTTATCAGTGTACACGTAGGTGAAATTAGTGTGAACGTACTAAGGTATTAGTAGTGTGAGTGAAATAGATTATGTGTAAAGGGTATTCCCTAGTTACAAGCCTTACAACAGTTTGTTAAGAACTTGTACATGACTAATGAGCTGGTAATTAAGAAACAAATCCTTCTTTTATTAAATTTATTTGATTTGCTAAGTGTAATCGTACAAATGAAGTTCTGTAGCAGCTCAAATGAGAAGCTTATCTATTAAATTTTATTTTTGAGCTTACATTGACATTAGTTTAATTGTATCCTCAATAAAGTCACATTCCGTTCCATGAGAAGAAGATAACATTTCAAGACGTTCCTCTAGTACACAGGAGGTAAATGCTATTCGTGCGTTAATAGAATAAGCAACCTCATAATGTTAATTTTCCTCAAAGATATAGATATAGCCTACGGTATTAAAATTGCGTATTTATTAACTCTCTTTTAAATAAAATGTTTACACTTAAAGTTCTTTTTTCACTTAAATGTATACCAAGTTATTATGGCTCAGAAGCGGACTTGATAACTCAATACTACAGAAAAGTAAAAAACAAGTGTTGTGTGTTACAGGATAGTTGAATAAAGTTCAGTCAGAAATAAACATATAATATATTAAACAAGCAAATAAATTACAAGGCGTTTTACAAATATACTTGTAAGAAGTATAACATCAACAAAAGCTTTCAAAACATCGAGGAAACCTTATATTTAACGATAAAAGCTTAAAACATCTTTCGAGTTCACTTTACTTAGCATTGAAATAATGTTATAAGCTACTTAAAAATTAAATATTAAAAAATATAAAATTTTGCAATGTGTCTTTGTGTTTTTAACCGGATATTCAGTCCATATTAATTTTGTATCGTACGAATGACTAATTACGCATATTAATTCAAGATTCTATCTTATCACCAAATTTTACGTCGTATCAACCCTAGCATATTTTTCACAGCAGATCTATACTAGTTCTCTTCGAATTTAAAATATGACAATCATTTAATTACATAGAGTATATTATATTAACGCCGACTCACTACAGGCGACACTGGTCGACTCCCTGATGACGTAGTACTGTATAGTGATTGACAAGCAGTGGGTGAGGGGCGTGGTCGCTGACTTCTCGGGGTTCCGGTATTCCTGCTACGTCACTTCCTGTAACATACAACAGCTGTTTGTAGGCACTATCACTGTTACTTCCGGGATTTTGCCAATACTTTGTTTTACTCACAACTTCAAGTCGGGCTTAAGGGTTTTCTGCTTTAAGTGATATTGTAGTGAAGGTAAAGTTAAATAAAGTTAATTTATACTTTGAAATATTTAAAAATTGTACACTTTGTTTGATATGTAGTTAGGTTTCCAGTTTGTAACATATTCCATTTTTATAGACGAATTTATGATCTGATCATTATGGCCTTCAGTGACACCTTTTGATACGAGTTATTTTAATTTGCCGGATCTTACTTCAAAAACAATTCTTTTAAAATTATTTTAAAAGTACATTCTGCCGATGATTAATTAAATGAAGAGAGACTAACGAACTTTTTGTAACTTTTGATTCATATGATAAAATATAATACTTTGAATAACGCTGAGATTAAATAGTTAATTTGACACATTAAACTTATTTCACTGCATAAAAGAAATACTCAATCATTTTAAACAAAATTCCTTAAAAAAGTAAAGTACGAAATTAAGTGTTTGGAAATTTAATTTTTTTTTTTTTAACGTCTAAAACAAACATAGCCTAGCTGAGGATAGCTGGTAAACGAAGGGTTTTCAGACAAGTAATGCTCTTGATTTTTCTCATTTTTTCCTCCATAACCCATGTCCCGAAGTGTGTAACCCAATTTTGCAAACATCCCTATATATGTAGATTACATTACATTAAAAGAAAATTTCTCAACATATCTAGCAACTTCTATTAATGTAATGTAACGGAAAATCTATAGTGTTAGACCACGGAGGAGTTTGACAAATTTGATTCCATGACCACAGATTGAGCTTGATGGAAAAGAAAATATCTGTAGGTACTTATTTCTACCAGAATAGAACTAGACATCTTTGAACTATTCCAACTCTGTTGAGCTCAAAAAAATTTCGCGCAACTGTTTGAAGTTTTAAAAGATACTAAATCTTACTAATTATAGGCATAGGCCACTTGATAAGATAAGCCACGTTCATAACTACAATGGTAAATCCGGCAATAACCTCTCGAGAGAAAGTCATTAACTCAACTAAAACTTTTGACTCAAATGATTGTGACGTATATTTTACATACATAGATGACTGCGGAGACTGGATCAAGTTGGAACACGGTAAAGCACCGTTGTTACGTGTTTTTGGTACACTCATTTTATCCTGTGTGGCCGATTTTCTACCTCTACTTCCCCTCTTTAGGGGCTTAACAAGGGAGTAAAAGATTTTAATTTAGGTTTTAAACTTTTAAAGTAGGAATAATTTTACTTTTTATTTTAACTTAAAAAGAAGGTTGGGAGGAACCAAAATTCGATGGAAGATTCCGTAAGTTAATTATTGTCGAAAAGTTGGAAAACTTCCATGTAAAATGATTGAATTAAAGTTACATAACAACCTTTCGACATTTGGTGCTTGCATCAGTCTTCTATTTTACATACGTCACCGCACTAGAATAAAAATGTCAGTTTGAAAAATGTTGTATCATCTGCAACGAACCTCTTCGTCAACCCTGTGTACCTTCCACGTCAGCGTTTCCAACAGTACTTCTGCTGTGTGATTCGGTGGTTCTTTGAGAAAAAAAAATGTTTATAGCTGTAGCTTTTACGAATAATTCAAATGAAATATCTTGTGTAAAAAACTGTTTTTGCACAAGTCAAAGATAGCTGCAAGTTATTATACTATCAATAAGTGTTATTACAGATTAGAAATTATATTTTATTTCTTATTGAAACGTAAATTCAAAGACACGAATGAGGCATAAACCATGGGAAATTTACCTTCAAACAACTATTCTACATCGACCATTTTCGTCCACCTTTTTTCCTGGGCCGCAATCTTTACTTGGTGCGTCGATGATTCTTCTCCCATCGTCCACTGCCACGGGAACATGCGCCTTCTTCGTCCTAGAAGTCGTGGAAGACACACTCGCATCCTTCAAGATCTGGACAGTCGTTGACGACACAGGGTAGTATCTGTTGAAGTCGAAACTTCTTTCAGGTTCTAGAGTAGGCTTCAAAACTGGGTTGTCTGGGAAGATAATTCTTCCTTCCTGGTTATCTTCATTGTTTTGTTTTGAAATATCTTGAGGTTTCAAGTTTTGTCCACTAATACAACCTCTGGACGGCGTTTGTTGACCTGGTTTGATTTCGTTGTTTTGGTTTCGAGGGGAGTCATATTCGCGCTCGTTTGCGTTGGTTCCGCAATCAATTGCATCTTCGAAAGTATCTTCTTGCTTATAGTTCTTCTCGGAAGCAGTTGGTAGATTAACTTGCACGGTTTCGTTAGCTTCGTAAAATGTTGATTCAGTGGTACGTGTCAACGTATCGTAGTTAACGGGATACTTAGCTGTTGACGTTATATCGTCATGAGGGGCTGTTGGATAAACATCCATGAAACTTGGAGGTGTAACTGTTAGAGGCTCCTCCTCTTTCACAAACTTGTGGCTGCTCTCTTCGAGAAATGAACTAGTTGTTGAAGAAGAAGTTGTATCAAAATTATTGACTTTGTCCTCATTAGATACAACCCTGGAACACGAACTGTTGTAGACTTTACATACCAGTCTTGATGTTCAGAGCTTTCCGATGACAGCGAATCATTCTCTGCACTTTCATTCTCAAAGTTAGGAACAATCGGAACAATTCTCTCAGTGGTTGTCGACGTAGTTGGGTGTATGATGTTCTTCAGTTTCTTCAAAATATTAAAACCGTCGCTCCCACACACAAACCCCACTAGAACACACACTAACACAGTAGAGCACTTCATTACTTGGCACCACAGATAATCACCAGCTACTAGTAACAAACAAGTGAAAGTGTAACAACAAAGTCTCGTCAACCGGTCGCAAGGTTAAGTCTAAGATCAAGTTCACGCGATACAGACCCTGAGCTATCTGAACACTAACTGATCTGACCACTGGTCCACTTATCACAAGCTGCTGTAATGCGTCAGCAAATTTCAATCATCGTCCTTCGTCCAGGGAATTCCAGTGGGATTTTATGACTTCTTGTTGGGTTTCTTTGTTCTAAAATCAGAGTGGTTATGCAGTTCGCCGGAACCGCGCGTTCTTCTATACCGTAGAGATTATCAAAGTTCAAGCAGTTTGTTAGTGATAGCATATGACCTAATAAAAATACCACACTACGTCAAACAAAAACTTAAACCCGCGTTCAAAATGTTTTTTTAAATAATTGCAATAGGTTAACTTTGTGGATAGTTCACTGTTGAAACAAGAAAGAAATTTAAATGACATGAGCAAATATGTTGTAATTTTTAAATAATGTTGAATATTGTGAATTTTGACTATTAATTAGTTATAAATGGTACATTTGAATGCAATTTTAAACTGACTGTAGCACTACAGTCTTTTAAACATTGTTGAACTGAAATTATACTACACTTGCTATACAAATAATATGTTTACCTGATCATACGTCGACATTTGCCTGTTCCGTCGTTTTTAGTTCCGCTCTGACACTTTTTAGAAGGTACGACGATGAAATTTCTCCCATTTTCATCTGGCTCGGCCGTTGAAGAGATCGAACTCTGAGACGGAGTGTGTTCTAATGATTTTGGGAAATGAATAGCCTGCTCAAATGCACTTGTAGAATCTTCAAGTCTATTATCATCTGGCAGAACAAAGTCTTTTGCCCTCGGAGGGTCTGTGGCATCCTCTATCACCTCGTCATAGAAGGGAGGCTCAGTAGTGGAGGTTGTGGTGGTGGTTGTAGCAAACAGCATCTCCTTTACCTTGTCAAGCAGTTTCAACCCACTGCATACTTGTGTTGACATTAAGATGAACAATAAAGCTAACTTCAGTAAATGAAACATATTTGACACTTCAACAGGACAACGTGCACTGTAATTGTGCATGTGTACACTACTGTACGGCTTTTGCGAAACAATATTTCATGAACTAGTTACACTAGTGTTTGCTGCTAGGAAGTAGAGCGTGGCAATTAGACAAGCGACCTTAGATCAAAGGTTGAGCTGGTTAGTTGGAAATGAGACTGGACTTTTGACTTCAACAATTCTTTGTTAAAATCATTTAAAATTTAACTAAAAATATAGTTTTCCGTCGAAAAATAGTTTTTTCTACTGGTCCGTTTATTCTGACATTGATGATGCATTCTTTCTCCGCATGTTTACAATAATAGCACCATAGAAAATGTATTGAAACTCTATTATGTAATAAATATTTCAAATAATTAAACTTGTACATAAAATCAGCCTGTTCTTTGTGTGAATCTCGGCTACCCCCCTTCCCTCAAAAAATGTGCTAGTTCTGCTTCCAACGCTCGATTGTTAACATACCCTATTCATATACCATCCCGTACTCCGTCACCCACAACTTCCAAGTTTGCTTACTCACTAAGTTCACTCACTACCTAACGGTACCTACTTTGCCTACTTGCTGAGTTTATTTACTTATGCTATTCCTAAAACCCACCAGCTCACCAGACCTGCTTACACACTAAGTAAAAGATCCATTTTATATTTTGTTCCCACCAACAATTGGTACCAATCACTACCATACTGTTTCACCTCCAATTAACCACTAACCAGTATCCAACCTGCCTACCCAATACGACATCTTCCCTATCCTGTGTCCACCAACCACCAATATTGTATTCACTACCCACCAGCTGGTCTACTCACCTTTTGTGTTGACCTGCCCTCAAAATATATTTTTAATTTCCGACTTAGGCCATATTGCATATTCACTTCATCCTACTCACAAGTTCTTACATTAAGTACTTTATTTCCCCTTCATCTCATCAGTACTACATTGAATAACGAATTCAATAAATAATGTATGATTTTAACCGATAAAAGAGTTTGTATCAAGCCCAAGCTGTAAATCCTGAGAAAACCGATCAAAACATGATATTTTAGCCTAAAATAAGATTTAAGATATCGTAGGTAACTCTGTGTAAAACGTACATTTAACGAGTACTTAAGTGTTCAGCCATATCTGGACGGCAGCTTTATTGAGAAACTCTCAAAATAATGGATTTTTAAAATCCTTTTTACAGGCATAGTGTCATATGTACTATCCCACGCAAACTCAGGTTCCATACAGCACCTTCCTACATTGGAATTCCCGTAACTTCAAGGCGCACACTCAAGACCTAAGGAATGTACAGTATATGTGTTGTAAACTGTATGACTGTTCAATTCAATTCCACACTTCAAACATGAAATAGCATCATTTTAGTTGTAATTAAAAACATTTTGTATTTAGTTTTCGTACAATTACTATCACATATTTACAGTTAAACAGTATCGTTTATCTTATTAAACAAAATTAACTTTAAGGTATCTTTTCACTGCCTGTGTGTAAATACCGGTATATAATCACACATGAAAAGAAAATGCTCTATTACGGTTTACGATGTTCTTTCGGAGATTTAAAACTAGAACCACTATTGAACTATGAACACATCTTTACCTGTTGGTGCTCAGGTGAAGATTTTCCTACACTCGCCTCTGAAGTCTCTTCTGCTTCCCTCCCCACAGCTTTTCTCAGGCGCATCAATTATCGCCTTTCCATCTTCATCCCCGACCGGAACTGGAGCTCTTGTTGCAGACATATTCCCTCTTCTAGTTGATGTTTCTAAAACAGATGTAGAGTTCCTTCCAGATATCTCTTGGAATCTGTGGTTTTGATTGATTTCAGATTTGGGATACTGGTCATATTCATTACGTCTTACTTGTTGTGGCTCATAAATCTGATGATTATAAGTTTCTTCTGACACTCTTGAAGCATATGGATCATGTTGATATTGGTTATTTTCCCCATTTCCAAACAAAATTGATTCACTCACGCTTCCAGTAACATTATTTAAGCTACGCCCCAAATCAGTGATGATATCTGAAGAAAAACTCTTGTCTATAAATAAAACAACACACACAAGGCACAGGATACGAACACTTCATGACTATTGACTTCTGTTGCGTGAAGATCACTGATGTTTTCCTTGCTGCAAGATAGAGAATCTACTTTTACCAGTCGCGGTAGTTCTTAGTATTAGGATATTGCAGGACTTGGTCTCAAGGTCAAGCTGGATTGTTGATGATAATTTAAGTCGTGCTGTTCAAACAAATTTGTTGTCCTGTGGTTACAGTAGGAGATAATTGCCTTCTTGGTTAGGAAAGTTACAAGATTTAAAACAACGGAAACTCTTCATTAAATGTATATTAATCTTTAACCGAAGAAATTTATTATATATGTTTTAGAAGGTCTTCAATTATTTTCTATTAACAGGAATTACAAGCAATAAATACATGTCAATTGGCAAGGATAAGCGCCCTAGATAGTTCAGTGATTAGCACGAATGTGTATTTAATCATGAAGTAAAAGACCGTAGAAAAATAAGTTAGAAAACATTAAGTTATCAAAGACCAATGCAAATGTAGATAATGCAACAGAAGATCGGAGTACTTGTTGCCTGAACATGACTTAGTTCGAAACCGGGCGCAATAAATCAAACTTTGTCCAAAAGGGTACCTATGTTATTTACATGTACTATGTTATACATTATATTTTTATCCCAAGTAACCCTCTAGTGAAGTATCTAATATTATTACTAATGTACTCGTAGATAATATCTACAATGCAAAACATAATTGTCAAGCAGCATGGATATTGACAAAGAGAGAATCCGGCCTTGAGAATATGCGTACGTAGAGTGTGTGTGTTTGTGTTGGATCCAGATACACAAGACCACGTTTTCATTGAATATGTTGGTGAAAATTAGTAAAGCCCTACTAGTGTAAAGTGTGACAGTGAAACCCCAGGTTGATAACTGTATACATTTCAGTCAGGGAGTCAGATTTTGAATGGATACCTGTAACTTACTTGGAACTAGCTAAGCCGTTAAAGGCCTAAACCCTTCAATGAGCAGAGGATGTCAATAGTTTTCAAACTGTTTGATTAAGGGTATAACTTGAAAAGATGTGGTATATTGCATGAATGTTATACATTACAAAATTCTATTTAAAAGACAAAACGGAAGGTAATAATTAAGCAAAAGTTTATCTTACAAAACACTCAATAAGAGATATGGTAAAATTAAAATCAAGCAAATAGTAAACAGTACCATTTGTAGACATACTGTGTAGACATTTTCCTTGGATAAAAACAATAATATTTTACCATATAAACAGGGAACTCCGACGCTTCGTTGTCCGTCCGTCTGTGTAAATGTGTTTTTTACTAAAATAATTATGAAAATAACACTAATTCACCAATTTCCACAAAACTTTGGTCAAAAATTTCAAATTACATTTTTAATTAGAAAAAAAATTATTTAACTCCGCTTTTAAATTTCAAAATGGAGGCCGTTTAAAGTTTTGAAATTGAATAACTCAAAACCAGTACTTTTAAAATAAATTGACAAGAACTATTTGTAGTGTATTAAATTCCTTTCCAAAAATGTATAAACTTTAAAAACCAAGTGAGAAATAACAAAGTAATATATGTTTCACCGGTATATGGAACTGACTACATTGTTTTGATTTTGCAGTTTGTCAAATTCATATGGAGATCTCTACAGTCGTGATAAGTCGTTTCCGGTTATGCTACTATGTTGAAGGTCGTCATTTTGAACAGCTCTTGCACGAACAAAATTTAAACTTTATGTTCTCTTTTTTGGAAGATAAATGCAAATTTCTAATGTAAATATTGTTTTATTTATTTGGCATTTCAATTAATTGCACGTTATAAATTAAATTAACGCGAATTTATTAAAAGTTAATTAATTGAATGTTGGATTCTCCTATGGAGATAAAGAGATATCTACTCTTTACAAAACGAAATATACCTCTAAAAATATTTTGAAGCAATGGTTTTGTTTAGACACAGTAATTACTATTATTAATGTAAGTTTAATAATTTTGATTAAATAAAACAATATTTACATTTGACATTTATCTTCCGAAACAGAGGTCATCAAAATGTGATTGATTTGTGCGTAGATGCAAGTGCTGTTCAAAATGACGACCTTCGACACGGTAGCATAACCGGAAACAACTTATCATCGATTGTAGAGATATCCATAAGAATTTAACAAACTCCAAAATCAAATTAATGTAGTCATTGCGCAACAGTATTTTGCGTAAGCTGACTGGAGGAATGCATGACGAGCTTTGTTGTTCCTCATTCATTTTAAAGTTTATACATTTTGAAAGGAAATTAAACACACCAAAAATATTTGTTCCTGTTAATTTATACTGAAGGTACTTGGTGTGGAGTCATTCAATTCTAAAAAGCTTTAAACGGCCGCCATTTTGAAATTTCGTAGTCAAATTGAATAATTATTTTCCTTAATTATTAAAAAGGGCATTTCAATCTTTTTTACCAAAGTTTGGTGAAGATTGGTGCATTCTCTTTGTTGTCATAGTTATTTTAGTGAAAGACACATCAACACAGACAGACGGTCTATTTATACGGTAAAATAGTATTGTTTTGACCCAAGGAACATGTCTACAAAGTATGTCCAGATCAGCTTGAACTAATTGAATTGAAAATTTGTTATATTTTGTGTATACAATTTTCTTTAGTCGATTTCAATACTTAGTGAACAATGAATAACAGGTGAATCAAGGAGCTGCAGAACTGACCCCAGAATAGGATCATTTCAACCAGTTTTGAGTAAAAGAAATGAACAACTGATATAAAATAACAAAGAGAGGGAAAGAATAGTTCTCGAATTAATAACATCAAAAGAAGAAGCTAAAACACAAAATTGAATATTTAATAAATATCTTGAACAATAATTTTTATGTTAATAATTTTGTCTTAATATGTTATAGTTACTTAACTTAAATCAAAATGACAAGTTAAATATTAGTTAGATAGATTACTATTAATGAAGTTCTACATTTACCTATAAATGTATCTACTGTGACACTCGTCAAAACTGGTTCTCATCGCTAACATTAGTACTTTCGACCTAACATTAGAGCCACTAAAGGATTTTAAGGCATGAAAGGAAACAACAGCAAAAGTAAACAATTTATTTACAACTAGTTTTAGCTGACTAGATTACGTTTTTCATTCATTGCAAAGCCCAACATGTTTTAACAAAGTCAACGAGATTCAATTGAGATTTGCCCATGGCTTAAAAATTTAAAGTATGTTTACTAAAATAATGATAAGAAATAATTACAAACATTCCTATACCTACACTTTACTAAACAGCTAAGTACACAAAATCACAGTTTAAATCGTTTATCACATTAGTTTTGTACATAAAACACAACTCAGTCCACAGAGATACGAGTTTCACGTGCAATTGTCTACTCCTTCTGAAAAGGAAAAAACGTACATGATAAGAATAAGTCAAAGTTGTTCCATTTCTAAGGACTTATTTGAGCAAAAGGTGAAACAGGATAGTTCGGGTGCCAACCTTGAAGGATACGTTACCTTTAGCAAAAGCCTTAAACAAAAATGGCTCCCTAAGAGTTTTCAGATAATGTTTATAGGAACTTATTTTGTATAAATAAGTAGTACCTCTGGAGTAACTAAAAAAAGGGTAGGCAGCATTAAATTTTAGAAGGTATAACTACAGCATTTCACTTTAAAAATACCTTGCCCATACTTTTTAATGTGTTTCCATCTTAGAAATGTAAACCATTGTGAATAAGATCTAGTCATAGGTTTCTGCTGACATGTCTAGGAATGTAGCACTAATATTATGTATGCTTATGTATGACCTAGATTTCGAATATTTTAGTAGTCTTTCCCGTTACAGTAATCTGTAATATTTTGCAAATGTATATCCATCATTTACTACTTGAATATACTGTTTAAATAATAGTGAAGTATTTCGAACACGAACGAACTTACAGTAAACAATAGGATTCATCATTTTCCCACGAACAATGGTATTATATAATGGGTTTAAAGGGTTAATGCTGTATGTTTATCAACCTTTTCAATAATAATAAATAATAAGACTTATTGAAATAAACCTGGCCTAGAGGTTGTGCTACGTCCTTTAACTCTGTAATCATAACCATGTCCAAGGAGTTTAAAAAATAAATCTGTCAATTATTAAAAAATATATACATGTATTGTTTGTAATGTAGAGACTCACCAATCTAGAGAAGGCGGTAGAACAAGCACATGGGCTTTAGTGTTGGTTGGACGAGTGGTGGTCTTCCTGGTACGGACAGATCTTAGACTGTAACAATAGTTCACTCTTAGCAAGTATAGCCAAAATAGCTAACCCACAACATTTTAACTTTCTCAAAAATCTAAACGTGTGAACAATTAGTCTTGTTAACTTTAGCTTCAAGATTGATACGGTAATCAAACACAATGAAAAAACCAAAAAGGTTTAAGACTTTAACTGAGTTCAACTTTATAGTGTTTTTGTTTTAACTTAATAGTTATAACCATGAAATTTGAAATTATAATTGCTTTCAATACGTATATTCCTAAAATGAAAAATCGTTCACTCATAGTCTGTGTGAGTTAAACCATTAGTATAACGAAATGTATTAAATAAACCCAATACAAGCTTTGAAGGAAATACTGCGTTTCAATTTAATATTTTATAGGTAATAAAGAAGTTGTTTGACAAATCAATCAAGGTTCAATAACAATTCTTGTATAATATGTTCGTCTATCCGCCAATAACGTTACAAACCAAAGATTTGATGTAAATTAAACTGCACTTAATAATATATTTCAAAATTTCCCTCTTGGCAATTTAGATTCTATTGATTGTGCCCTTTTGGAACGCGTTTCTAATAAGGTACCGTCCTTAACTCAAACGAATACCTTTAGTCCAAACTAATACTCGTACTTGTATTAGAGAAATAATTGCACGTGTGTTGCAGAGTGTTTTTTCTTTTTCTTCATCTATAAATTAATTGATTTAATATTTAAGCTTCCGGTTTACGTCAGTTAGTTGAAATACAAATACTGCTATTTGTATTTCTAGCAGTATTTCTGTCTTGCAGTATTTGTATTTCAACGTGACGCGGTGTAAACCGGAAGCCTTAGATTTTAATGATGACACCGGCCGCGAAAGCTTAAGAATTAAGATTATTGAGTTTTTAATGTAGTAGACCAGTTAAAGGTATTGGAAACATTGACTATGCAACTACCTACGCAATCTTAACTCAGTTTTGTGTGTTTATGTTTTTTATAATACATGCTTTGACCTTTTGGATTATTAAATTCTAAATTTCATAATAATATGATGATATGATATAAAATTACAGTTGAAGGCGACTATCTACAAAATACAACTCACCCTCCTGAGACGAATTGTTAACAAAAATATCACAGTTTTATTTTTGACAGTTAACCCTAAGCTGAAACAGTGTTGTTTTGTTTTCTTACCAAGGCCTGACCGACACTAATAAAGAAGTTCTGAATCTTCCAGCTGTTGTTTTGTGTCTTCTCTGCGTAGTCTTCATCCTCGTGGACTGGAGCACTGAGTAGCACGTCTATACAGATCACACAAATCAACAATACCGTTCTCATCCACACTCTAGCCATGGTTGCTGCACTAGGACACACTGGGCCGACTGTACATCTAGCTCATACATACACTCATCAAACTGATCAAGCTTGCAGCAGTTTCACATTTTAAACCTTTATCAACTGATTGACCACGTGACTACTGATACCACTATCAAGGGTTACCACTTTCAACTTACTATTCTGTTTACTATTTGCGTCAATGAAACACAAAAAAGTATGCAGTTCTTTTGACGAATGCAGTAATGTAGTTTTTCCCACAACGCGGGAGTTTGTAATTTGCGGTTAAATCGATTTATTTGGATAACTGTACCTTAAATAGAAGACCAAAGAGATACAAATCAAAATAAAATGAAACCTATATAAACTATATAAATGCGTTTATCAATCATTCGCTTCTTTTACTTTTGTCCATGACAGCATTAAGAGTTTAGGTCATGGGTATGGAAAAAGACTGAACATGACCCTAGAGATATAAATTCGTGGAATGAAGTTTCTTTGATAACTCTGTATGTAAATGTGACCTATATTTTGGATATGTTAGACCAAATGGAGCCTACAAAATGTTTCAGATGTTTTGCCAAAGTATCTATAAAAAGCTAAAATTTGGTGTTATACTGAAAACTATGGAAATTTCTATGAGCAAAGGTTAAGGTTAGTAGATTACGCGGTTTTAAGGACGTACTTCAAAGTTTTCTTACTATTGAATTTCCTTTGGAAAATATATATTGATGCCGTCAGTATGGTAAGACCCAGGCCCGGGACCATGAAATGAGCATCGATCGTAACCTCCAGAACAGCTTTTGAGCATTGGTTCAACATTTTTATACATATGTATATATTTTTTGTTAGATTTTCATACAATTTGGCACCTACAAATGTTCTTTTTGAAGATATCTCGGTAATATTCGTTAGCTAGCAAGTTATACTGCTGGAAATACTTTGGGGAGGGTGTGTTAATGTGATTTCAATAACGTAATCTAAACAAAGTAAACTTCATCCGATTTTGATGAAATTTGAAATAAAATAAATATTTATTTTAATGGTATCCATAAATCTACCAAAAATTATAAAAATCCATTGACACGTTTCAAAATGGCGGCCTAAAAGATATACGTTTCCTTATAACAGCGTTATGGGAAGTCCGATTACAATAAAATTTGTTATACGTTTTCCCTTCACGATGTGTAATAAAACTTGCAATAAAAGATCACATAAGTCAAAGGCCGAAGTCCGAAGCGAAGATGTGAGCGTGACGAATAAGAGTAACAAATTGCAAAAGAAACTCGATTCACCCATGCAAGCGGCGCTTTAGCGCTTAGCTGCGTGTCAGCCTGGTTTCTTGGAGTTATCTTAGAAAATATAAATTGAGACTTGTGAAGAAACTTTCGAAAAAAAGTGACTATGATTCGCCTCAATCTATAAAACGATACTTGTGTCACCATTAGTATCGCCATCTATACCTTACAACTTCTTTCTTCTTGTAAATAATACATTTTGAACATTGAAACATAACTATGAAATGTAAATACATAAAACTGTTTGTTTTGTTAAAACTGTAAGACAGTTCATAAAATCAATCAATTATTCGTGAAGTTATCCCTAAATCGTTAAACTAGTTTATATTGGCTGACCTTTAGTATATCTAGAACAAACCAGAATAGGGTTATTTTGTTTACTAGTTCAGATTAGGGTTTTGTTATGGTCCGCTGACTACAGGGCAATGTCCGAAGCTCTAGGTCGCACCGTGCTAAAGCAGAGTGATAACCAGTGACTTTGGCTTCTCCTATCACTGACCCGCAGAGCCTTATCAGTAGAGTGTCCTTCACATGTACCATGCGCCATTCACGTGCTGCTGTCTGGCATTTGTTTTGGTAAGTCACCCTCAAGATATAGTCTGATATAAAGTCAGACCGGCTACAAAAAGCCAATAAGTTAACCTATAACAACACTATCCCGTTTAAGCGCACTTCTTTTTCTCTAACTTTCACCACCCATTGTACTTGAAGAAAAAGTCCTTTACTAGTAAAACTGTTTTTTAAAATCCACTTTTACTGAAATGGTTTGTGATCTGTAAAACCATGCTTTCATGCGATGGATTCGATGTGTGACGGAAACACCCGATCAAATCGTAATTGTAACCGGATATTGAAAAGAGCACAAAGGGATCTCAAAACTTGAGCCCATCTTAGTAACCATCAATACTAGTTGAACGTTTTGTCTAACTAGAATATTGCGCTCGTACACAATGTACGTATACAGGGGTGGTTCACGTAAGCTGTCCCAAACAGATCACAGACGAACCAGTAGACTTAGAAAGATGAAACAAACTTTATCTCCAGCAAACCACTCCTGAGGATTACAAGACAAATGGAAACAAAGAAAACTTAGATTTAGAATAGGTTTTAGAATTGAATTCAGCTGTAGAGTTGTTCTATTAGTAAAATTAATGAGATAACCAATAAATGTATATATTTTACTTTGATAATTCTTTTTTTAATTCCCACTCTGACCCAATGACCTTGACCTCTTCCCCCTCTCCCCCAGGATAGCACACAGGACTATAACTCGTGTTCTCACTTGTTATTACACCTCTACATCTTGCTTAGCTCTAACACCAAACTTATCACACCTTTACAGGTATATACTGTGTTATCTTTAACATTTGACATTTATTTACCTGAGTTGTATTTTAATTTATTCTATACCAGGTTGAGGTATATTGCATTATGAGAAAATTAGTTTACCAACACTTGTTCAACAAGTGGTGTCAATGGTGTAAACTCCAAAATTGAACCTTATCAAACATTTTAACTGTACATTTTGAAATCGATATAAATCCATTCGTTTTGTAATTATTAGATAGTTACTTATTCCAAATGTTAACAGTTCTCTTCATAGTCTAGAACTATTTAGTTTATTGACATTTTATTAAACTCACCTGCCGCCTAAACTCACTGACCAGAAGGTTTTCTTCATCAGATTGTAATCGAGGGTAAACAAAGTATTACTTCAACACGAAGGTTTATGGTTTTAAAATCATTAGGCCATATTTGGACTGTTTTAATGTTTGAATCTATGTTTTTAAAGATAAAATGGTTAATTAGTCTCTGAAAATCTATTACATATTATTAAGAACATACCCGGATAAAGAAACTAATACAATATTAAGAAACTATGTCCGTCTAAAATGTACTATGGAAATTCCTGGTAGTTTTTAAACATACGAAACTTATGAAATTAATGAAAGTAACTATATCTTACAACCACAAGTTTTACTGCAGCGGTCAGGGTTGATGCTTATTTTATAGTCCCGAGCCTGGGTCCTATATTCTGACGGCATATGTATCTCATTTTTTACAAAGAGTATTCGCTGCTAGTATATTACATTGCATAGCACAACATGTATTTATTTTACACTGCTATACAAATACTAAATAGCGAAAAGAAACATTGAGAAATCGATCTAGTCATACTTAAGTAATGTTCAGTGTTTTCGCTATATTTGTTCTAAGAGAACGCATGATAACAGTTTGACCGAAGGATGAAGTAAAAAGAAACACGCAAAGCTTGTGTTAAGACAAGGTCATATATTCGCTGTCTTCTTGGGATTAGGATTACCTGCGTCACATTCTGCTGCGGACAAAGAAAGTAACATTTTCTTGCTTTTCTTGCAGTTAATAATAATATCCAATAACTGTCCTTAAATTTAGAAATAGCCTATTCCCAAAGTCTATTAAATATAGCGAAAAGTTCAGAGTTATAAAATTATATTAAGCTTAACTTGTATTAGGTTTGGTAAAAAATTCACATACTACACGTAGTGGATAACTTGCGAACCTTTAAGTTTCCTAAGTTGACACATGTCCTAAGTTTACATGTCCTGAGAAACTCAAACCCCTCACAGGTGATCAGGAATAGGCTAGTGCACAAGTCAGTCATTAATTATATATTTTTTATGAATGGCTTTTTTATACGGGTCCCTCTTAATAACTAAATAATCTCTAAACGTCACGACCATTTTACTACCATTTTGTGTTTTTTGCACAAATAGCGCAGTGGTTTTGGACTGAATTCATATGGTTTCTGGCTTCGTTCAGTCAAAGGAACTATTATTTTTGTTATTCTGCTCTGAAAACAGCTACTTTAGACACATGTATTGACAGTGCTAAAGTGTCACTTTTACACCCAGGTAAATAAAGTATTGTTTTAATGATCTTTTTGTGGCATGGACATCAGCTGGTTCAACGAGTTTGTTTGATTTTTTGAAATTTAACACTGACGTATTAAAAATCAGTGTAACAGCTGTTTCTTCAAAACATTATAATTCAAACTGCTGAGCTCAAAACAATGTTTACTAATTAATTAATTGTTTATAATATTTAAACATTTATTGACATTTATTTCTCATTATTATTTGCATCATGACAAAAAATATCGTTCATCACTCGTCTCTAATGTTTCTTTTTGACCCTCGGTCATTTAACGTTCCGTGTCAAAAAGTGTCACTTTAGGACGTAGTGATGAAATATACTATTAAAATACTCAATTACAATTTCGAAACACTTTGAACTCTTTACAGTATTATAACAAATTATTTTTCTTGCTCTTAGTTTGGTCAGATTTTTTATTTTAAAATGGTTTAATTCTAGACTAAACATTGTATAAACACAACAAAGAAACGTTTACTTTTAAAACGCAATAAATTGACCAATATTGCTTTAAAACACAGAGAACGTTAGTATACTCGTATTGGGAATACATAATATTTTTTGTCATTCCGCCTGAAAACAGCTGCTTGGACACAAGTACTGCGTAAAGTATTGTTTTGGTGATGTTTTCTTTCCTAAGGAGAAAAGGATCATTGTAATGATCTTTTTGTGGCATGACCATCAGCTGGTTCAACGAGTTTGTTTTGAATTTTAACACTGACTAATAGTAAATCAGTGTAACAGCTGTTTCTTCAAAACATTATAATTCAGACTGCTGAGTTCAAAACTATGTTTACTTAAGTTTATTTATAATATTAAAACATTTATTGACACTTATTTCTCATAATTATTTACATCATGACAAAAAGTATCACTCAGCCCGAAATTGTCTTTTCGATCCTCAGTCATTCAACGTGTTCGGCTGCGCCTCGGACGTTAACTTGACCTCGTGTCGACAAGTGTCACTTTGGGACCTAGCTATGAAATATACTACAATTATGAAAAGTAAGTTTAATTTGTTTTTCCGAGTGGCCCTATGTTAAATTTAACCTTTTTTATTATTATCCTTTCTTCTTCACACTTGTTATTCTAAATAAATGTAACAACCAACAAGATCTGTTAATTTAACAAACAGTGGTCTAACCACAGCAAATACTTCCATCGACGATCTGCTCGAAAGTTTATAATGATCAGTAACAATTGGCCAAGCAGAGTGGTGGGGGGAGGGGAGACAGCTGATTGGACCGCTTCAGCCCAAGTCAGCGCTCCGGCATCCACTCATTAAACTCTTCCGCTAAGATCAACTTGTGTATACAACACAAACCTAACAACAGAGCTGGCTTCCGCTTTGTTGTAACTCCAAAGTCACTGTTACAAAACATCGCAGGCAAGTAGTTAGCATTGGTAACAAGTGTAGATAAATTCGTTGTTAAAAATTGTGATTACTATTATTTTTAATCATTGATTTATGAGTTTAGTTTTTTTACAAAACAGTGTATGTAACGACAACATTGTGTGTAAAGCTGGTTAATAATGTTAAGATCATAAGTGAAAAAACCCGTTTAAAAAATCTGATCTTGTTTGCAGTCATACAGAACTAATTCTATGCGAACTACACTTGATTGATACAGTTGTGTAAACATACTTTTTGATATGTTTGTTAGCTTGGTCGTTAACGTACAAATACCATCATTATTGAGTATGTAAATAAATACGCTTTCACAAAACTAAAACTTGTTATTAAAAAACTTCAGCATCATAATTATCCTTTCTATAATTGTACAATTTTTTCATTGTGATGTTTAGAGTTCAAAACAATGTTTACTTAATTGTTTTTTAATAATTTTAAAACATTTATTGACATTTATTTTTTATTACTGTTTGCATAATGACCAAAAGTATCGTTCATCACTTGGCTCGAAAGTGTCTTTTTGACTGTCGGTCATTTAACTTGACGTCGTCTCAAGAAGTGTCACTTTAGGACCTAGTGATAAAATATACCATTGTTGCACTTTTTAGTTTTTTTTAATTAGTGCCTATACCAATACTACTGCAAACAGTGGTAGTTATGATAATGAACGAAGGTTAGCCCTAAATAAAGATTAAAGTGCTAAGCTTTCAAGCAAGAATATATTTTAAGTGTTTTTTATTCATACGATTGTTTTGTCTAATCAAAACAAATTCGAGCTTGACAAACTCTAGGACAGGTCAGGTCTAATAATCTCTTGAATTAGTTTTCAATGCCATTTATTCCACATATCGTGACTGCCCCACTGTGCCTTGGGGTCCTCTCTCCCCCATCAGTCCAGGAGGTCCTGGAGGTCCTGGATCTCCTCGTTCTCCTCGGTCCCCCTTGGCTCCCTGTCCCTTGTTACACCCAGGGGCACCCTTGACCCCCTTCACCCCTGGGTCTCCCTTGGTTCCTTGGTCACCTCTCTCTCCAGGAGCTCCTGGCTCTCCCATCTCTCCTTCGTCTCCCGGTGGCCCAGACAGTCCTGGAAAGCCAATGTGGCCTTTTGGTCCTGGAGGTCCTGGAATTTTGGCATAAAAAGTCCTTATGTAAACATTATTTCAATGGAATCACAGCCAAAATCATTATCAAACTGTTTAGTGTCTACAAATACTTATATTCAAGTGTTATTAACTTATTTAGCTATTTGATTTAGTTTACCTTTGCACTTAGTTTTTGTAAGCTTAATCAAGCGCATTACAACAGATTTTTCTGAGCCAAACTATATTTAAATACGCAAGACAGTAACTAAACTGATCTTCGCCGAAAACGTTTAAGACTTATGTGTTTCCAGATCAAACTACTTGGCATAAATGCTCGTAGCTAAACAATTTACAATATATGGGAAGTTGATCTATCAATGGTAGATACTCCCTTGCTATTCCTTTTTACAGAACTTAAAACTACAATGTTTTATTCTTCACTACGCTGTACAGAACGTTTGTAGCTGTCTGAATTGTTTAATTATTATCTTAGCAAACCTGGTACACAGTTTCTGCAGATCTTGTCGGGTCCTTTTGCTTGGAAAGATCGGGTGCAGCGTCCATAAACATCTTCATAAACCGTCACAGAATCATATTCCGCTGCAAACAAATACACTAAAACGTTCTGTTTAGGTTCAAATTCAAAACTATAGTTCTATATCACAAATGCCTTAAAGGTTATGAAATTTGAATTTTAAAGAGCTTCAAACGAACATTTTTAACTGTTTCAATGAGGTAGCGCAATTTTTGTTTAGTTTTTGTTTTACAAATTTTGCACCTCACTAGATGTTTTATTTTATTGTTAATTCCAAATAATATTTTAGCGTTTGTTCATCGTTTTTCATACCTTTGATTAAAGTTGTTCAAAACAACAAAATAGTGACATTAGCTAAAGCAGAACCCAGTGCTTGGACACTACTTACGTTCCAACTCATGAGTGTCTCTGGTAAACCTGTTGCTGGAAGGCTTTATCCTAGCTTTTGCCTGGAACTAAAAAACTAGTACAATGCATTTGTCTATGTAATTATTCGAAAACGATATCAACTTCTGAGATTTGTTTGAAAGAAAAAGCACAGCGTCCGAATATTATTTGTTTGGTTTATTTATATTGTATTGTGTGTATTCGTGTACAATATAAGGAAGTCAGTGTTATAGAATAATATGTAAACGTCATCATTTGTGGCCAATTTATAGCCATCAGCCAAGAACGTTGGAAATCGGTTAAAAATAAGTAAGTCCCTGTGGGTTTTGTAGTGAGTGAGTTATTATTAGTCGATAAAATTACCAGTTTCAATTATAACTTAATAAACTGAAATATACTATTACTCGAATAGTTTTAATAGTTTAATTCCATAATTTATAATTTTTAAATTCTTTTACGTTAATCAAATTTGTTACAATCTAAGTTATAATGTGTTTTGGGGATACATCTGTAACTATGTGGCTGTTAGACTAGTGGCTAGCTCATATGACTCATCACGTAAGTCCTTAGTTCAGGACGAATTATCTCTCAAATAGTAAATCAAAAGTAAAATCAATATCGATAGGCAAACTAGTTTCATTTACGGCAGTTGACCGTTTTAGGATATTGAATACCTAGCTCATTAAACCACACCTAGCCATTCGCGTGTATAGCTATTAATAAGATTAACGCTCAGCGTTGGTTTATGAATTTCAACGCTGATGTCCGAGCATTTAAAAGATCAGTAATACAATATTTCACTATGCAGGGAGAAATTATTTCAAAATCGAAACCAGTGCAGCTTTTTAACACTACATTAAGTATTTCAAAACAGATATTTTAGAACCAAATGACAAACCTAAAATGTAAAACTAAGGAAAACTACTAAATTGAAAAAGCAGAGAACAAGATTGGTTTACAAAAAGGCAGGCCTCATACTTTTCTAGACAAGAAAGGTTCCCTGCAGTCTCCTCCTAGAGTCTTTCTCTGCCCAGGAGGGCACCCCTCGTCAATGGATTCTTCGTCACTGTCGTCGGCCGTGACTTGGGGCTCCATGAGATGTGTCTCTTGGTAAACCTCCTCCGCAGGACTTCCCTTGAGTCCTGGAATACCCGGGGGTCCTTGTCGGCCTGGTGGCCCGGTCCTTCCCTTGGCCCCTTTGTTACCTGTCGGACCCTTTGGACAAATCCTGTAGAATGAGAGGATTTTATCTGGTGAAAAGCGCGTGATGTGTGGTACACAGTACAAACAACTTAGTTACTCATGTAATTAACGAAAACCTTATAGAACTTTCTCTTTCATGCGTTTGAGTGGACCATTTAAGGGTATCTCTTCAACAAAGGACTAACAAAAAATTAAATTGGGATGAATTTACTTCTTTATATACTTGTTGGATCACTTTACAAGTCACAAATCAATCTCAGAACCTCAAATAAAATTAAAAACTTATAGTATATTTAAAGTTACGTTTGTTTTCATTATTGCTAAGCATTTGGTAAAATGTTTATAAATTTTAACTTTGTAGGCTACTACTGCTGCAAAGTCACAACAATGGCCTTTACGTAACGTATGATTTTTTAGTTAGGGTCCAACTAAAGCCACTTAAATTTTTAGGAGTTTTCTTTTTTATTACAAATGGATTGTTAATTATTTGGTTTGTGAAGAAAATCATGTTTAATCCCTATTAATAAAACAATTGTGGCATATAAGTTATCGTTATTTACTCTCGTTTGGCTAATTTTTTGCCCTTCTTTCAAACCAATACAAAACGTTTTGCAACTATACCTGCCATGTCTTCCTTGACGGCCTTGGAGTCCAAGCTCTCCCTTAGGTCCAGTTTTCCCTGTATTGCCAGGCGGGCCCTTCTCTCCCTTATCACCTCTCTGGCCCTTGACGCCGGAGGGACCTGGATGACCCCTCGCACCTCGAGGTCCAGGGGGGCCCTCGTAAACCAATAAAGAAAGAAATGCTGTTTCACCTTTCCTACCTACACATAACGATTTAAAGTAACACTTTTACTTATTAATAAAAAGCAATTCTTCAAATATTTTAACATTTTTACTATATTGTTTTTTCGCGTGGTACGATAATAGTGTATTCTATCGTTACAACAGTTTCAGAAAAGTACCTGTGGTTGTAGTTGGGATCGATCTGTATCTTCGAACCTGGAAAAAATACAATACAATGAGCTCTTTAACAGCTGTTAGTAATGTCTGTTTAAACCTTTTTTTATACTAAACTGAAAGGGTTAGAAAGTTATAAATGGAACCTAGCGATTACTATATTTACTAATGAAGTGACGTACAGTTACTAAATAGTACTCATACAATGCTGTAACTCTTTTGATACTGAAAATTATTCCTGAGTTTGAAACAGCCTATTACTACAGACATTTATATCGTTAGTGATCAAGAAGAACAAGACGTTTCGGGATCTGGAGTCTGATCCCGTCTTCAGGTGAAAGGTAACGTAAATCATAACACCAAACATTAGAAAATGGGCTAGCTTTATGTAGCCAGCGTAAGCTGACCCGTCAAACACAACGAACCTTTTCCGTGATTTATTTAGTAGAACAAATACAAATTTTCAAACTACCTGAAAACAGCACGTGGTTCACGAAAACTGAAAGAAACAAACAGAAACCAAAGAAACTAAACACGTCCATGGAAGGAAAATGTCTCTACCGACTAACTGGTAGCAGCGGGTGACCAATCATAGGCGTGTATTAATCTCCAGTTTTATTTATTTTTGAGGCCTCAATAATTGTTATTCCTATTTATTCAATTTTTTTATACGTGATGACCAACATCACACAAAAACTCGTGTAGTTTGAATAAAAAGCTGAACTATACGATATATTCGTTATAAATACCTTAATGCCTGAAGGTCCTAGATGTGTTGAGAATTTTCATCCTATACGTTTCGGGCATAAGTTGCCCATTATTTTCAAGTGTATCCTTCCATTTTATCTTTTTTCTTACCACTTAAAGGTCTATGTACATATTTACACTCCCCGGTTCATCACTCGCGTGTCACCGTTCACAGACCATCTGAAACCACGGGGGACGACGACGATATGTACGGTACATCGTGGCGACGCGGATAGAGAGGCGAACTGCACTCAAGAGGTCCAAAACTGGGATAAATAATTTATCTAATAATATATTCTTTAATGTGTCTTATGGAGGTAATTGTACTAACATGTATCTACACTTACTATAACCAAATGAATTACTTACTTTAACCAATTTCCCAGGAAGTCCCATAACGCCAGGAGGACCCTCGATTCCTGGAAGACCAGGGAGTCCCTGCACACCCTCAACTCCTGCATCGCCTTTCAGTCCAAAGTCGCTCGGGTCACATTCCACCGAACACACTTTATCCCCTTCGTCACCTTCTTCCCCCGAGTCTCCTCTTTCTCCTGGGATGCCCTCCGAGCCTTCCAGCCCTACTAGGCCACGGGGTCCTCTCTCCCCAGGAGGTCCTTGAGGCCCTGGAGGTCCTGGCTCTCCCGGAGGTCCTGGTAGGCCCGCTGGACACCCCCGGTGAACAATCCTCTGCCCTAGAGTACTTGCACAAAGCAACACTAGTGCAATACCCAACATGGCACGCACTCAAATAAACAAGAATAAAGACGTTAATATAACTACTGATTTGATTTACAAGGTTTATCGTTACTATGACCTTAACAGTAAATTACAGCAAGTTTGTATAGTTAGCAAATTTGTATCTTTATCTTGTTAGAATACAGATTTAAAGTATATTTATAGCGGTGATAACTTCATAAGAAGAACATATTGATTAGCTATCGCTAATAGTGTTGATGTGTCCTTTCGCAACAACAGATACATTTACTTACACTTGGCTATACTTACAGCGTGAACATCCTAAACGGACGTTATGAACATTTCTCTTTTTTATTTGTTTGAACCAGTTTGTGTAATGTTTGAACGCAAAACTGTAAAAAGGGTAACGAGGGTCAAAAGGACACTTTTGGGACGAATGATGAATGATACTTTTTGCCATGATGCTAATAATAATCAGAAATAAATGTCAATAAATGTTTTAATATTATAAGAATTAATTAAGTAAACATTGCTTTGAGCTCAGCAGTCTGAATTGTAATGTTTTGAAGAAACAGCTGTTACACTGATTTACTATTAGTCAGTGTTAAAATTCAAAACAATCAAAACAAACTCGTTGAACCAGCTGACGCCCATGCCACAAAAAGATCATTAAAATGATCTTTTTCTCCCTAGGGAGTAAAATGTCATCAAAACAATACTTTGTTTCTCTGAATGAAAAAGTGACACTTTAGCAATGTCAATACATGTGTCTAAAGCAGCTGTCTTCAGATCAGAATGACAAAAAATGTTTTTTTACCGCACTGTGAATTTGATTGTCATTATTATCATCATAAGTATCAATAGTCACCTCACTTTCTCATTAGTGGTTTATACCCATAATTCATTAGTCATCCATTCTATTTCACCACTCGTTGCCATTGTAATGTTTTGTTTGTCGACACAAAGTTTCTATATTGTACTATGAAAAAATTCCAATAACCAAGTTTCAACTTGATTGATTAACTTTTTATGGAGACAAAAGCTTGAATGTTAAAACCTTGCCTATACTGTATAATAACACTGACATAATGACTTTTCCTAGACCAGTAAAAGTATTATGGTTGGTTTAAAACGACCAAGTTAATTATGAAATCTGAAAAATCCATTATTTAAAACTTTGAAAGTTGAAAAATTAGTATTGAAAAGGGCTTTTTAGACGAATCAATTACGGCGTTTGATCTTTTGATCAGCGATTACGCCTTTGATCAAGAATCTGCCCGGCTTCTCCGCCTCGCTCCTCTTGTAGGTAAAGATAATCTTCCGTCTTGTGTCAACTGAAAATATTACTTTCCAATCCGTCCGTGACAGGTTTTAATTATTGTAATTTATGTAGGTTTTGCCTTTAAAATGTTTCATAGAGTAAGGATTCAAATATAAGGGAATGTGACAAATCGTAAGGAAGGCTATTACTTCATAAAATATACAAAAGATTATTTTCGAGATTACTCCTGACTTTTCCGACACATGGGTCTAAACTCTTCATGAAACAAATATGTTTCTACTTTCAACATGCAAATACAATGACTGATGTGCTTAAATAGGCGTCTTTAAATCAAGTTCTTATAACAATTAAATCTTAGAAAACAAAGTATTAACACATTCTTTGCCTTCGTCTACGAACTATATGGTTTTGGTTTTACCAAAAAATTCAAAATAGTTTCGCATAATGAAAAGTTATGAATTTTCTAGAGCGTTTTAAACACACCGGTGTGACGATAAATCAAAGTGAGTCTAAAAAGTCAAAAAGTGGGACTTACTAAACTGTATCCCTCTGTTCCTCTACTCTCTTAAGTACTTGAAAACGTATTATATTCGAAATATTGTAACTTGTTTCCTTTTCTTTCCTTCTATCCTCTATATTCCTAGGTAAGTCACTAGGCACCTCAAGAATTCATCAAAACAAAGTTGGCGAATAATATAGTTTTGTATTTACAAAAAACTAAAAATAGTTTCGTATAATAAAAATGTATGTATTTGCTATAGCGTTTTAAACACTCCGGTCTATTGATAGCTTGAATTGAGTCTAAACATGTCAAAAAGTGGGACTTGCTAAAGGTAGGAGCTTGTACTTTAATATGTGACACGTATTCAATTTCCTCTACTTTGTGGTGAAGGTGAATTCTAATAACTCGTCGAAGAAGCCATAAGCTACTTTGAAGATTAAATAGTTAAGAATTAAAGATACGTTTCTCACAACATGAATACGGACAAACTGGTCCTATCATTCTGGCACAAGTATAAGGCAGACATGTATAAAACTTGACCTGCAACTGAGGACAAATAATGTCTACACAAGTTCTATTTATCTTTACAATGATCTCAACAACTAAAGTGGACTCATGAAGAAACTTAAGTTGCCTACTTAAAAATATGGGTGTTTAATTATTACAATTTTCAATGTTGGAACTTCTTACCTCAGGAAAAAACCTCCAATAAATAAATCCGTTCATTTTTCAACTTAATTCTTTAAATACGTTGCGTATTGTATCAAACAAACTGTACTTAGAAAATTTAAACCTTTTCAAACATCTCTTAAAACCTTTTTTTATGACTAGGAGTAAAACATAAGAAAGAACACGCAGGGCTTTTACTCAGACAATGTCGTATATTCCCTGTCTCCTTGGGATTAGGATTACCTGCGTCACATTCTGCTGCGGACAACGTGAATCAACGGTTCTCCACTTCCACTAAAGCTTTAAGAGCTTTGTTCCTTGGTCGAGGAAATTTAGCTTTCACTAGTCTCAGAGCGTGGCTTAAGAGGATTAGACAACCAAGCAAGAACCCATGTTTACCACTAAAAAAGCGAAGTATTGATAATTTCTCTCTCGCTGTGAGAGAACTTAGAGACAACCTTTAAGAACATGAAAACACCTTTTCTAATCTCTACACCAAAAAATAGTGTCATAAGCGGGGACTACGAGAGCATGTTTTGAGCAACTTTTTCTGGGGTGATCAATTGTCTTAAGGCGTCGGTGTGAAACTATCATGTTGCAATGAAACTCATAAAAAGAGAACTCATAAAAGGAATAAATGAAGACCGGGACAGTTATATTAAGTTAACTAATAGTATATATTGCATCTCGCCTTGTAGACAGAACTAAACTGACCTCTCCCTATAATCTTCTCCCCATCAAAGCCATTCAGAGAGGAGTATATAAAACTCTCCACTCTTAAACGAGATTCTTGAACTCAAATGTGACCTGTACTTATGAAGACGCCGCCAAACCCTTAACTTTCATGGAAATATGTGATAAAAATGTGACCTGTAGAGTGCGCCCGCATTCGGAAGTCACGTTAAGCCGTTAGTCCTAGTATTTCCATTGGTCATTGGGCTATTAATTAAAGACCCATTCTAAGAATGAGTCGGCCTTAGTTTATAACAAGACCACACCTCATAACTCATTACTACCATACTCATCACACTCATCCTTCACCACATATTTGCCTTAAAATACCCTCATGAGAGTGGTCGGCATCTCAAATAGTGATTACTATTTGCCATTTAACTAAGGAGGCATTAAGAAACTCAAAACTGCAAAAGGTTTCTGGCGACACAAATGGAGAGCTCAATTTCCTAACCAAGTTCACCAATAAGTTGTTGCATTGATACACTAATACTAAGACAGGCTCTCAAAAAACATCGTCAGAATCGCCAACTGTTGAGTCATCAAACTGAGTTTCTGGTTATTCATTATACTCGTAAGATGGCTGTTCATTTAAAACGCTGTCCAAAAAGTCACATAGCTATCTGCAGAAAGAATTTTGTCATGAATTTTTTTTTTTACCCCATTGTGATCCACAACATATAAAAAATCTTAAAAAACTACGAATGTAAAACCCTGATAACTTTACCAAGATATATCGGGGAGTTATAGAAGTAAGTAAACCGACATCCCGAGAGAGCTGGTGAGAGGGAGGGAGGGAGAGAATGTGTTCAATCAGAAAACTCCATCAATGCGAGGTATTGCACCCTTGGGGCTTCAACTCCTTCGTATGAATCTTGTCACTGACTAAGAATACCACTGTACAGGGTTAGTCAAAGTGTATGTTTTTATCGTGTTCGAACGCTTCTCAACTTTATTGCTGAAGAAGTAGGTGTTGGGATAATGTCGGTAGAGAACGGGATTTCGAAGGGATACGATGGGGAGCAGAGGACATGACACTTTGTTGATGATCGTGAATCCCTACGAGACAAACTTAGAAAAACAGGGAGAAATCGTGTTTTACTTTGTTGTAAACTAGAAAGTTGCACTGTTTAACAATAGTTTTACTCACTGTTTGTAAATATACCGTCTAATATGTTAAGAGGATAATTCTTGAAGTATACTCTTATTTGAAGTTGTGAATAGTTTTGTATAGAAACAAATTCTTAATAATGCTTTTGATTACAGCCCGTCTCATCTGCGCGGCTACGCTTCAATGCCCGTGCATGCACGGGTTTGTACGTGCTGATTTGACATTTAGGCCGCATCAGTTGAAAGAAGGCCCGTTGTTTAGCCAGTTGTTACGTGACCGGTGTCTTGTGTGCCTTAAGCAGACGAACTTAACCTTTCTCTAGGACAAAGATAATGTTATGATAGGCCATAACATTATCTTTGTCTGAGGTTACCACTGAGGCGGCCTTTAATTGGTTAGATCTTTCCCGCGCGATGCTCGCATAATCAGACCAAACCAAATATTATTGGTGTGAATGTTTCTATAGTAAAATTATTTGTAAGGAACTAATGGGGAGGGTTAAATTTGGTTCATCATTTGGTTTTCATTACCAAATGAACACATTTTATGAATACTACGTGTTTTATGTTGACCCTAACTTAAAACACGAACTTGTATTGGTTTTCTTATAGGCTAACTATCACAAAGCCTATGTCATTCTCTTGTTTACTTTAGAACATTTTTTGCCAATTTAATCGAGTTAGCTTTCCATAACTGCAATTAAGACATTCCACATTGTTTAATGCCTCTTAACTGTGCATTTATTGCCGTCACACCTATCCATACCGAACAAAATTTGTTGTAAATCAAACCTTTTCACAATTAAACATTAAATAGTTAACTTCACTTAAGTAACAATTTGAGAAAGGTTAATTCATATAAATTGAATACTTCAGCTGCTGTGAGAAAAATTAAATTAATGAGTAGCCTTGCAATGGGAAGTTTATCCATATTTTGATATTATGTCGTTACTCTGTTACGGATAATATTAAATCAGGCTAATATTGAGTTTAAAATAGTTTCCAAACTTCATTAAACTGTTGGTTTTAAACTTCAAACCCTTTTGTGTTTCATTTCAGTGCGTTTTTGTGTCTTTAACGTTTGTGTTGGCAATACAGCACTATACTTTCAACTCGACTAATTAAAATGTCTAATTAAATTTTCCAGTGATTGTTTATTTTTAGGGGACATATACATCTCAGTCTAAAGCCAGATTTAGCATCTAGGTCAAACTACAGGTTGTTGACTTGCCCCGAAATTATCACCCTTACGGTACCATTCTCCAGTCGAGGTACTTTCACCCTCACTCTATCCTCCCCCTGTGATTGGTGGGGAAGAGGAAGTGGATTTGCGTCGTCTGCACAACACTGTATAACGGGCCAGCTGTCAAGGTCACGTCACTTGCACAAACATTGGGTTAATTACTCCAATTGGTCTTGTGTCGCCAGTGCCATGTGCAGTGTTGGGAGATACTCCTCGCTATGAAGATTGTCACTGTGTTGTTGTTGTTGTTGTGTGTGGTGTGTGCCAGTGCCTTGACTCTTGTGCCCCTGTCACTACCCACCCCACCCCGCACCATCACCACCCCCGGCTACCACTCAGAGGGATGAGGTGCAGAAGGCGGAGATCATCCGGGCACCCCTGAAGACCTGCGGTCCGAGGCGACGCTGGGCTAACGGCCGTTGTAGGATCATCTGGTGAAAGTAGGTATATAGCGAGTTTTAAAAGCCAATAAGGCAGTGTTTAATTGCTCATAAAAATGCGTTACTTTTGAAATGAAATAACTTTACTACATGTCAAACAAGAAATATTCTGCTTGAGTTGGAGGAAGGCTCAAAATTACGAAAAGTACATAAATTATCATGCTTATCGAGAGATAGCGTACAATGCCATCTCTTAATTTGCTACTATGCGTAGGTTCTAACAAATACTACTGTATGTGTGTTACAGATTCCGTGTAGTATCTCATATTACAAATGATGAGCCAAAATATTTCTCAGGAATGTTCTACAACATCATCAAACCAAACCCATCGTTAAGAACATTTAAAAATAATGAGTTTGTGTTATATAAGTAGTAGGTATACGACTAACCTAAAAGCTAAGCGTAGGACTATTCCTCATTCAACATCTTCAAGCACTAAAGTCAAGCAGTAGGACGTCAATAAAGTCCTTGCTTTAAACTTAAGTCAATCAACTCATCTCTACACAGATATGTACAAAAATATGAAACTACTAAACCTTGAGAAGGAAGGTGAACAGAAGATCTTGACGTATACCTCAACTAATTAGCAGATCTAAACATGAATACCACTCACGATATTGCGTGTTGGTATTGAATAACAATGAAGAATTAAATACACATTATGATAAAGTATCGAAAAGAATTTTTTATGTTAGTACAGTCAAATTAGGTTTTGACCCAGGCAGAGTGGCGACATATTTTTTTACATTTACTCTATGATTTAACTGGTATAAATAACATATATGATTAAAATCCCCACAAATCCCAATTTGGGAAGTTGATCAAAATCTAAGCCGCCATGGCCGGTAGCCTAAGGTCCAGTATTTGCCGTTTAAAATAGATGACTGTACTATTCATTCTGTCATGAACATATTTTTCCTTCTTGTGTGCTTGTTTCACTGTTTTATTATAATTTACATGTGTTAGGCGTTACTGTACACTAGATAAGAAACTCAATCATGTAGTTAATAGAGTAGAACTTGGTTAAGGAACTTCCAACGTCATCTTTGTTTCGTTAAAATTGTGCCAAAATAAGGTACTTGTATTTCGTTGTAACTCATAACTTAAAGAAATATCTAACTGTACAATCTTGTTTTGTAGATATGCCTAAAAAGATGTGTGTCAATGTTAAATGTATATTATCCTTGGCTGTAAACGGGTTTCTGTACTGTAATTATTTTAGCGTAACTGAACCATAGTATTGGATATAAATAATTTCAAATTATAAATAAATACGAGAAATACAGTTTATAAAATGTCCGGTTTCAATGAGAATGCCTCTTCACTGACAGGCAGACTCTGCACGTTGCGGTAGCTTACAGAAGGCAGTTCACGAGAACAACGAAATTCCACAAGCTGTCTAATTACTTACTAAAAATAAGGTTATAACTATTTCATAAACTTAATATTTGCATTTACTGCAAATTGTTCTTGTACTTATCTTTACAAACTGTTTCAGTATTTGTTATTCAGTATTATTACGACTGTTTAATGCCACGTTTGGTATTCACGGCAAAACCATTGTTTCAACCTATTTTTAATAACCTACTTACACTGTTGTTATTTACTCTAAATAACTTCTACTTTATGTTATAGGATTACAATGTTTCCCTCAAAGGGGTTTCAAAACAATTTGTCAGGAAAAAAACTGTATGTGAAATGTGGCATTTTAAACCTGATTTCTTGTGATCTTTAATTGATATTTATTACAAAAACTAGTCAAGAAAACCCCATTTTCTTTTCGTCGTAGATTTTATTAAAATTCCCTTTCTTTTGAGGTGCCACAAGGGCGGGGTTTGTATTTCAACAATTTGCCCCCCCCCCCGGTTTTGGGTGGGGTGGGTGACGCAAAATATGTCAAAACAAACTTTAGGGTCCAAAAAACATTCCCAACCCAAAGGAGTTTTAAAAATTCCTTTTTCAAAAGTTAAGGTGGGGAGAACATTTCAAACTCACCCTTTATAGTTCATAAACATAGAGTAAACCGTCCTTCATTATATGCTTTCTGGTGATCGTGTACGACCATCAAGCGAGTGGACTGGTCTCTTCCACAACCATTCCACCATCAAGTCTGACTCAACACTCGTACATGACACTTGAATGAATTTTAAGAACAAAGTGATCAAAGGAGCTTTATAACAGAAGATAGCCCTACATAACCAACCGTACGTTTAATGCCTCTTGGTTTGTCAGTGACAACTTACGGAAAGATTTGAAAATGAGTGGCACCACTGAAGTCCCAGTAGCATTTGGAGATTGTCGAAATTGCAGGATTCGAATTGTTCACATAGCTCCTACCTGCTTTTTATTCGGTCTGTATTTATGGTCTTGTTGATACACCTCAAGAAAGATGAGGTAGGCCTAATCTTAACTTCAAATACTAATTCAACATTTTGTCAACTTCAAAGAAACAATTAAAAGACTTACTAATTAATCTTATCAGCACTAGGATTCTGATCTTTTAAGTGCTTGAACGTCTCTTATCGTTGCCAAAAGTTGTTGTTTTGCACACCAGCGTACATTTCACCGAGTTCATCAGCAACGGCAATGGTTTCCGCAAGACTCTTGTGTGTTGTGTTGTCTCTACTTGTACTGGAGGCCGCCTTGGCTCATCCTCCCCTACTCAGCAAGAAGGGCTCCAGCACGTCCAGACCGTCCACGGCACGTCCACGGCTCAACAACATCATCGTGGTGCCGGACATGGACTGCCTCCCCGGATACGCTAGAGACCCCTGGGGCAACTGCCGGCCTGTCTACTGACCTCAGTATCGGAGTGGTTCTCTGCTGTAAATAGTGGTAATTACAATGGTTGAAATCTATTAAATTCGTTTAGCTGCATCGTCTTTTTCTTCAAGGTTCCTTTATATTACAAGGTATTTGCAATTTGGACGCTGCATTTAAGCAAATATTTAAACAGGCCTTGTGCCTCAGAGGCTCTAAATTTCCATAATAATTGTTAAAAATAGGGGTCCATAAGCAGACTATTTTATTTTAAGTAATTATTTGTAAGACAGCCCTAACAGGTAAAAGACGTTACGAAAAGATTATGTTGATCATTAATAGATTTATACATTTGAGAAATTTGTATAACTATCTACTTATTTGTTAACAAGTTCTGTAATGTACAAATATGGAAATGAATAATTTGTATACTTACTGTATTCAATTTAAAAAATAATATAATGTAAAATAGTTTTATCATTACCAAAATTTCATCTGAACAATAGCTAAAATAAAATTTAAAGGTACATGAAAGCCAGCCTGCCCATATCTGAAACTATTTACATTACCCTGTCTTTACGTTCAAAATATGACACGTAAGAGAAAGTGACGTTCGCTTTTGTGCAACTAGAGGCAGGAAAACTAACGAATTTGGAGACACTGAACGGCAGTACCCGAGTCTTTGCCTTCGCAGACAAGAGCCTGATGCATCAAAAATTTGCCAAATTCTACTCTTGAGGCGTTCAAAAATCGTCTAAAACTGTCCAGGTCTTTTAGTCTTTTACAGCACAGACGAGCTATATCGGGAGACCTCTCTAACGAATGGCTGACTGTCTTAGTGGCGAGTGGATTAACTCGAATCAATATGAGATTAATGAGTAAGCGATTTTTATGTTTTATGCGATTTTTAAGCTTAAATAATGTTTTTCATATAACCTTACATTGGTAAGGTAAAAATGCAAACAATGAGACAACACAAATCCAGATTGGCAATTTCAATTATTATTTGTAGATTTCTTACGAGGTACAGAAACAATTTATTATTTATTTACATAAAAGTCCGTAAGATTAATTATTTGAATACCGGGTAAGAATTGAAACTTGAAGTACCTGTTTAGGCGCTGAGGGTTACTTTAGTATTGTCACCAGCTCAACCGAACTTGACAACAGAAATAGAAATCTACAGAGCTGCAATTTGCCGAAGCCTCTGTTACTGTTGTATAGATAATTACTTTAAAACTTATGCGATTGCAAACATTTCACATAAAACATTTGTTATAAATGTTTCTTCAAAATACCTATGGGATTATGTTATAGGATTATAATTCCCTCAAAGGGTTTTCGAAAGATTTGTCACACACAAAAATTTTAAGTGAAATGGAATTTTAAAACCTGATTTCTTGTGATCTTTAACTGGATATTTATTACAAAAACGAGTCAAGAAAACCCCATTTTCTTTTCGTCGTAGAATTTCTATTAAAATTCCCTTTCTTTTGAGGTGCCACAAGGGGGGGTTTGTATTTCAACAATTTGCCCCCGGTTTGGGTGGGGTGGTGATGTCAAAACAAACTTTAGGGTCCAAAACAGATTCCAACAAAAAAGGAGTTTCAAAAAATTTTCAAAAAGTTATGTGGTGATGTACGACCATCAAGCGAGTGGACTGGTCTCTTCCACAACCATTCCACCATCAAGTCTGACTCAACACTCGTACATGACACTTGAATGAATTTTAAGAACAAAGTGATCAAAGGAGCTTTATAACAGAAGATAGCCCTACATAACCAACCGTACGTTTAATGCCTCTTGGTTTGTCAGTGACAACTTACGGAAAGATTTGAAAATGAGTGGCATCACTGAAGTCCCAGTAGCATTTGGAGATCGTCGAAATTGCAGGATTCGAATTGTTCACATAGCTCCTACCTGCTTTATATCGGTCTGTATTTATGGTCTTGTTGATACACCTCAAGAAAGATGAGGTAGGCCTAATCTTAACTTCAAATACTAATTCAACATTTTGTCAACTTCAAAGAAACAATTAAAAGACTTACTAATTAATCTTATCAGCACTAGGATTCTGATCTTTTAAGTGCTTGAACGTCTCTTATCGTTGCCAAAAGTTGTTGTTTTGCACACCAGCGTACATTTCACCGAGTTCATCAGCAACGGCAATGGTTTCTGCAAGACTCTTGTGTGTTGTGTTGTCTCTACTTGTACTGGAGGCCGCCTTGGCTCATCCTCCCCACAGCAAGAAGGGGCTCCAGCACGTCCAGACCGTCCACGGCACGTCCACGGCTCAACAACATCATCGTGGTGCCGGACATGGACTGCCTCCCGGATACGCTAGAGACCCCTGGGGCAACTGCCGGCCTGTCTACTGACCTCAGTATCGGAGTGGTTCTCTGCTGTAAATAGTGGTAATTACAATGGTTGAAATCTATTAAATTCGTTTAGCTGCATCGTCTTTTTCTTCAAGGTTCCTTTATATTACAAGTATTTGCAATTTGGCCGCTGTTAAGCAAATATTTAAACAGGCCTTGTGCCTCAGAGGCTCTAAATTTCCATAATATTGTCAAAATAGGGTCCATAAGCAGACTATTTTATTTTAAGTAATTATTTGTAAGACAGCCCTAACAGGTAAAAGACGTTACGAAAAGATTATGTTGATCATTAATAGATTTATACATTTGAGAAATTTGTATAACTATCTACTTATTTGTTAACAAATTCTGTAATGTACAAATATGGAGATGAATAATTTGTATACTTACTGTATTCAATTTAAAAAATAATATAATGTAAAATAGTCTTTATCATTACCAAAATTTCATCTGAACAATAGCTATAAAATTTAAAGGTACATGAAAGCCAGCCTGCCCATATCTGAAACTATTTACATTACCCTGTCTTACGTTCAAAATATGACACGTAAGAGAAAGTGACGTTCGCTTTTGTGCAACTAGAGGCAGGGAAAACTAACGAATTTGGAGACACTGAACGGCAGTACCCGAGTCTTTGCCTTCGCAGAAGAGCCTGATGCATCAAAAATTTGCCAAATTCTACTCTTGAGGCGTTCAAAATCGTCTAAAACTGTCCAGGTCTTTTAGTCTTTTTACACAGACGAGCTATACGGGAGACCTCTCTAACGAATGGCTGACTGTCTTAGTGGTGGCGAGTGGATTAACTCGAATCAATATGAGATTAATGAGTAAGCGATTTTTATGTTTTATGCGATTTTAAGCTTAAATAATGTTTTTCATATAACCTTACATTGGTAAGGTAAAAATGCAAACAATGAGACAACACAAATCAGATTGGCAATTTCAATGATTATTGAAGGTTATGAACTTTGACTTTCGTTTTACCAAAAACGTAAGATTTCATTTCGTATTGGATAGTAACATCGCATAAAATATAAAGTTGAAATTAATACTATAAATTAGCTAGCTGTACAGGTATTATTCAGTCAAGTAATACATGTTTCACATGCCTTCGTCAATGTCAAAGAAAAGAAAATATAGACCTGACAGGGTTTGAACCCTCGACCCGACCTACAGGCGTGCGCACGCCTCCGACAAGCCATGATTCCGGTATGTAACATGTCTTGAGCACAGAATCCGTGGTTTTTAGCAGTAAATTCAAGATAATTTATTTTGAAGCATACAACAATATTCCTTGATAAATGTTATTACTTGGGCGCTTCAAAAAAGCACTTTCTTTGGGTATGTATCATTTAATGCATCATCAGTAATGTATCATTTTATGATATTTCCATTTGAAACCTCATTTTTTTCACTTGGGCTCTTCTTATCTGAAGGAAGGAAACGCATATCTTTCTGAATTATATGCCAACAATCGCGCAGTTAGTTATAGTACTGATTTTCCTTGTAAATGATATCATCCTCGCAATAACAAATAAATAAATATATATTTGACCATTTGATAAGTTATACTAACCATTTCAGATTACTAGAGCTAGAAGATTTAAAAAATTTCTTTCAAATATTACAGAGGAGCTGGGAAAAAAATATTTTTAAGATTCTTTACGGGGTTATTATTTGAAATCACAGGGTCAAAACTGAGATTTTTAAATACAATTGGGTCATATTGTACATAATTTTGAAATCACAAGAAAATCTCGACATTTTCGCCAAACAATTTTTTGTTATGTTTAGCATTTACGAAAACTAGAGCTATGAACATGAGTCGCGTAAGCCTTTACGGCATGCCTGTCGTTAAACTATAGAATTCGATTAAAATATGGAGTTTACGTAATATTTCTCATGAGAACTTGACGAGCTTTTTTAAGGAATTTTACGTAGTACAACATTTTTCAAAACATTTCAATCAAAATCTATGCCTGAAACATTGAAGTTGCTATTATGCATGAATAAGTCAAAAATGTTAAATAGTAAGTATAGCATATTGATATCAATTGTAAAGAATAATTTAAATATATTTTTGTAAAAACATAACTTGAATATCATGGTAGTTTAAGAGTTATAAAAAAACACAATTTTAACCTTGATTTTGACTGTAATTTAGTAGGTTTGAAGGTCGTTTGACTTTACTTGGTACACCCTAACTTAAAATAACGTTCTAGTAAAATACTTTTCTTGGTAAAAGACATCATAAAATGTCATAAAACAAACATAAATAAGAATATAACAATAATTGTTTGTAGCTGTTGTAAAACAGAGTTGGAGAGAAAACCATTCTAGTTTGTTGTGTCACTTGTAAAATATTTTATTTGCTAATGTTATATCAGCTGATTGATTTCTCTAGCTGTTTAAGTAATGTTTATTTTTCAAATTAGTATACATTTATTGGCATGTAACAAATGTAAAGTACATTTTAAATAGAATAATGCAACAGCTTGAAAATAAATCCCTGTTTCTTCTATTAGTAAGCTGTTGAAGTTGTGTTATACTACAACTGAATGGCTTACAAAGCAATTATTGACACTTGATATTGTAATCACTTTGTTTACTGCTACGTAATCTATTCGTATATACAAATACAGTCAAATCGGGATTGCGTGTTTCAATTGTAACTCTTAAACGAGTAAAATGCAAAAGTATGTTATACAAAAATGTTTGTATTTAATTATCTTTAATGATTCAATATATATATCTTATAAAACAGACAGCAATATTTCGTTGAGTTAGCCGCAACTGTCTTACGTAAACTCCACCATCGAACTGATTTGGCATTTGAGGAATCCCGTAACGCGACTCTGCAAGTTCAACTGATAACGACATATCCTTATATCTCAATTACAATGACAATATGACCAACATTATCAGTTACGTATTCGTGATACTTTTCACAATCTCCATGTATTCGAATAATTCCCCAGCTATTTTCTATGTAGGGCTGTAACCGCCAGATATTTGATCATTTGATTGGATTTACATTGATGCTTCGCCGTTTTCCGCAGCGACCTGTTGTATTTTAAGGCGGCACTTAAATGATTTCACAAGTTACTGGCAACTCTAATAAGTTGACGACTGAAATATTCAAAGTACTGGAAGGCGTGGTGTACTGGCTTTTGAAGAGTTGATAACAGTAATCTTATCAGCTTTCAATATTTGAGTGATGATAGTGGCGTGGCATGTTCTATGTAACTTTGCGCCTGAAGTAGGGTAGGGCAACTGGTATGTCAGAATGCAGTTTTAGCTATGACGACAAATAAAGGAGGTGTGTCAATATTTTAAATCAAGTAATTCACATTTTTTCCTCTCAATATTATAAATTACGTAAACCATTTCATATGATAAAACATAAAATAATAGATTATTTTAAAAATATTGTACTCAAACTAAAAGAGTTATTTGTAGAATAATTATATACGAGCGTTGTAGAATAAACTATTGTACAAACTTCAAGAAACTACAAGATTTGTATTATATTTGGCTTATATTCACGCGCATAATTTTGGTTTTTGTTATGTTTACTGTATCTTCTCTTTACACATATGTAAGGTGGCATGTCTCAAAGATGTTTTTATCTATATTATTTCATGAATTTAATTTTTTCTACAGGCTGGATGTAGACGTTCAAAACATTTTGGCGCTCTCATTAATTGACTTGACCATCGGAGTTCTTAGGAATAAATAGTTTTAACTATAACTTAATTGAATATCGTAGCATCATGTCACATACAATCTATGAAAATCATTCAAAACTATAAAAATCCTTTCCAGCTGTTTGTTGTTAGTGCGTTCGGGACTTATAAATAGATAACAAGTTTATAATGTATAACATTTATTTATTGGATGTTTATTTTTTCAAACTAATTTGTGTAACTTGTAGTAATTAGTAGAGTGTTTGGATAGTGATGAGACAAAACAATTATGTAATGTCGGCCGGGTCGTTTTAAAATACAGTCATTAATACCTGTTATTGTGGATATTATCAATGTACTTGCTTAAAAAAATAACAATTACGATTTCCAAATATGCTTCTAGACTATACCCGACAAAATAATAGCTTATTAGCCATACTCGTTAGTACGATGCCCACAACAAGAACCCTTACAAGTTATACAGGCTATGAAGTTGGAAGTTAACGTTGTGGAAAGCTGGCAACCTACCCTCAGCAAAAACTAATCCCGATATGCAATGAGTTGAGTATTGGAAACCCTAGGTTGGAGTTTAATGGACGAGAAACTCTCCCCTCTTGTATAATGTGCTTGTCCATACTCAACAGTGATTCTCTTTATTTGTCTCTTTATTAGAACAATGAACTAATACTAGAAGTCAATATGAAACCGTATTGAAGACTCTCAATATTATGATACTATTGCCAACATGGAATTCATAATGCTGCAGAATTTACAACATATTATGTTTACCTAGTTACTTCCAACCACCAGTATTTAACTGCAGCTGCATCCATACCAGAAACATTCATATACCCATCGTTCAATTGAGCAGAGACAACCTTCTCAAAATGCTTGCTGTATGAACATTTCGTTAATGAAATTTCAGTACTATAGTTATAAGTGTTAGTTTGCTCATACGAATTTGCTTATACCCAACTTAAAACAAGCTAACGTTCTATAATAACTATTGTCCTGTTTCAAAGTGTTTCCCTTTATATTCTTGCCTTTGCGAAAAACAATCATTACCAATAATTTAGCTCATCCCCGTTAAATGAGGGTCAAAATACACTTTTGGACGAGTGGTGACGATATTTTTTGTCGTGATGTAAATGAGTACAACAAATAAATGCTAATATGTTTTATAATATTGTAAAGAAACTGAAAGTAAAACATTGTTTTGACCTCAGCAATCTGAACTATATTGCTTTGATGAATCAGCTGTTACACTGATTCACTATAAGCCAGTGTTAAAATTCAAAACAAACTCGTTGAACTAGCTGATGTCAATGCCACAAAAATGTCATTAAAATTATCTTTTTGTTTCTAGGAGTTAAAAATCATCAACACAGACCTTTATTTCTGGGGTAAAAGTGGATCATTAGCACGACGTCAAATGTGTCTAAAGTAGCTGTTTGTAGATTTAAAATTACAAATTTATGTAAGGTAAGTTTAGTTTGTTTCTGAGTAATCCCTATACAAATTTAACCTTTTCATACGATTACCCTTTCTTCTTCATACTTTTGTTCGAAATAAATGTAAAACCAACAAGATCGTTAATTTAACAAAATATGGTCTAACCACACAGCAATACCATCGACGATCTGCTCGAAAGTTTATAATGATCAGTAACAATTGGCCAAGCAGAGGGGGGAGGGGAGACAGCTGATTGGACCGCTTCAGCCCAAGTCAGCGCTCCGGCATCCACTCATTAAACTCCCCTAAGATCAACTTGTGTATACAACACAAACCTAACAACAGAGCTGGCTTCCGCTTTGTTGTAACTCCAAAGTCACTGTTACAAAACATCGCAGGCAAGTAGTTAGCATTGGTAACAATTGTAGATAAATTCGTTGTTAAAAAATTGATTACTATTATTTTTTAATCATTTGGTTTATGAGTTTTTACAAACAATGTGCGTAACACAACATTGATTGTAAAGCTGGTTAATAATGTTAAGATCATAAGTGAACAAAATAGTTTAAAAATCTGATCTTGTTTTCAGTCATACAGAACAAATTCTATGTTAACTACATTGATTGATACAGTTGTGTAAACATACTTTTTTGGATATGTTTGTTAGCGTGGTCGTTAACGTACAAATACCATCATTATTGAGTACGTAAATCAATACGTCTTCACAAAAGAAACTGAAACTTGTTATTAAATAACTTCAGCATGATAATTGTATAATTTTTCATTATGCAGATGATGTTTAGAGTTCTCCCGCCTAAACTTGATTTTATCGCCCATTGTATCATAAATCATTCGCTAATCCTTGTATCAACAGTGGTTTAAAAGTGATGTATCCACTGATCCCATCAATCTGTGTCTCTTATGGGAAGATTATTGAAGATGGCTTCATGTAATAGATCGGCGAGTGAACCTTATGTACTCTGTGACTGAGCAGGTATACAGGGTGTTTCAAAGCTCAAACGCACCCCCCCCCATCTTAGCCTTTGAAAAACTGCTTGAAGTTTTTCAAACGCCCTTGAACACATGTTATTAGGGTATACCAAAACCCTTCATGGCTTGATCAGAAGTTTTAACTGGGGTTTGGGATGTAAGTTTGAAATATCTTATGCTCTTAGCTTGCGATCCCTTTATTTTAAAGGCTATAAAATAAAACAGCTATTTACTTACTGTATCGCATGAAAACCTACTTCGTAAAAAACAACTTAAAATTGACGGCTACATTAATTTCATCCAGTGCTCTAATGTCAAATTGAAGAAATTTGATAAAATAATTTACTGAAACTACTTAAAAGCATTCCGTTCAGAGCAACAAAGTCTTTTTTAGTGGTTTAAAGGTGATAATGTATTATACAGGTAGACTTGTACAAATTTAGGTAAAAACACTGTTATGGGTAAAAATGAATTTGAATGGACTACAATTTTTAACCGACTTTCTAACAAGAAGATGGTTGACACAACTCGACGATGGTGACTTTTTGCGGGTATGTTTGTACACATTACTATTGAACGCGGTTTGATTTTTTTTGCAAGAATTTTCCACGAGTGATTACATATGAGAATCTTTTGAATCAATTGTAAGCTTCTATAAATGTCAAATTTTACCTTATAATTCTGTATGTTTTGCGCCATTAAAAGACTATTTTTAAGCAAATAAAACTTAAACGACACCTTATTTTGACATTATAATTAAATTGCCATTAACACGGTATCCGTTAAATTCTTGGGACCTTTGAATTTCGGTTCAGAAAATTTATAATGTTATTCTAAAAATACATGAAAATCTTTCTTTGATTGTCTTTACAGGTTTTAGAGCTATACATTGATCGAAGTTTTAAAGATACCAGTGAGTAAAGTTTAACTTGTCTTTTTAAATATGGTTGTTAATAATACATTCTTAATATTACTTAGCTGCCTCCTTCTTGTTTAAAGTTTAATTTTTTAAACATTTCTATTAAGTTTGAAAGCCGCCATTATTTTGTCTTTATTAAACATAATGCACCTAATATCGTTATGTATACCTACATTTCTAAAAAATAAAATGTTGAAAATGGTGTATACGCTTGAACATCCTAATAAAACGCCAGAAATACTTGGCGGAGTCATTATGTTGAGCAGCGGTTTATCAACGCAATATTAAAAATAGGATACCACTAATCAAATAAAACATTATGCAATATGACCTATAGGAAACAAAGTAATATTTGTTCTACGGTAACATATTGTTTCTAATTTACTAGCAAGATTGCATTATTAAACAGTTTTAAATATGCATCTTTGAAACTGGGTAACTTACTAAGTTTATTTCTTAGAACCTTCATAATAATAACATCTAAAAAACATGTTTAGCCTTATAAATAGAAATTTAAGATGTTCTAAATGTTTACGCATACAAACTTTGCGTTATGAAATAACAACGTATTTAGGTATGAATTTTACTTTGATGTTACTGAAATGATAACAAACCGGTATGTACAGAGTGAAATTGTCTCCAAAATATTACCCCTATTTTATACTATGTATGAAATTTTTAGTTTATCAGAGTTTGTGCCCAAACGGTCCAAATTGCTCTTGACTTTTGGCAGCTAATGTGTTAATTCTAACGTTATTGAACCAACAGTATAACACTGGAAACAATAGAATTTTCTGAAAAAGGCCCAACTTGGTTCCTTTTATCTTTAAAGTTGAAGGAAAAATAAAGTCATAACCACTAATGGCTATGAAAAAAAATAAAAATACTTTTACTAATTTGGGTACTATTATTGAAAGCATATCATGAGCAAAGTAAATGGCCCTTAGTATTACAATTTTACAAAAGCAGAAGTACCACAAGTCGAACATTGGAAGAAACGTCTTAAAACTAAGGGTGCCGTAAAGAAATCTTGTAACCACAACAAGAAAACTTATCACCTTCAACCAGCAAAGACAACTGGGGCATTGAAGCTAACAATGCTTTGCCAGGGCTACCGGCAGAAATACTACATTAATGGAAGGGCACAGCCTAATCCTACTGGTTTACCGTCACCATGATTCAATCTGATTCGTTTTAGCTAATTTTATGTTGAGCTATAAGCGAACAAATCAACAGCCTATGTTCTGCGAGCTTGGCCTTGGTAAAACTATCGTGGCCAGGGACTTACGCCACCTCTTATCAAGCGATTGTTCCCAAAATGATAAACCGTATGAGAATAAGTTATAGCATATTTTTTGACTTATACGCTTACCAAGATCTCAGACAATTAAGCTAAACCAGCAATAACGATCAAGATGAGAACTGGAGCCCAAGGCTGATTTAGGGACAACCTCTTGAAATCTACATTTTGTTCAAAATCATTTCATGTAATTATTAAGTTAAAGGTAATGATTAGTTGCTAAATTCAAAATATCTAATCATTCAATTTCGAAAAATATTAGCTCATTGAACTTATTTCTTTATAGATTGACTAACATACTCGTATCATAACGATTGTTCTAAATAAAACTAAAATGGCAAAACAAAAATTTTTAATAAAAAAAATTTTTAATAAAAAAGGTGAACAAACCATTGTTCAAATGAAAAGCTCTTAAAAAAATAACTTTGATGCAAAATATCACTGTCTTAGTCTACTTGTAAATATGTATTTAAGTCACTGCCAAACTTCAATGAAATTACAAAATTAACCGTGCTTCTTGTTTATTTACAATTGAAATTCCACCAACATATTTAGTCATCAGCTAACACTTGAGCTTGAATGTTCATTGGTGAAATATTGGCCTGTCAAGGCTTTAGAAACCCAGTTACCACTGGTTTTAGTCGTTATCAAGCGCCACGAAGAAACGCACACTCTACAGGAGCTGGCACACGTTATTAGTGTCGATATCAAAGACTGGACTGAGTTACTTTTTTTTCATGTAATGTAGCTACAACATTACTGGTAAGATGGTATGGTTTCAAACCACTGTACATGTTTTTGCAATTTAATTTCTATTGGAAAAATTAATTTATTAATATTTTATTCGATTAAGTAATTTGTGTTTTCTTTAACTTCGCCATTAGCTCGCAGTTTAAGTTCAAATATTTTAAACGGTTATAACTTTGAAACCAAAAGTAGGATTATTCTGATTTTGTTCAAATACTAATAATTGTAAGATTATATCGGGTTTTTAAAAATACGGGTTTGTTGTTAATCTAAGAAACATGTAACAAAATGTGTCCACTCAGGCACTCAGTGAGTTCAAAAATATTTAGTATAACAATAAAGTTATTGACATAAATATTCTCAAAGTCAAGATCAAAATTCACTTCATTTCCACATAAAACAAAAATATACATATAGTAAACAACCTACTACGTAACTTAGAAAGGAAGCACCATTTTACAGATTTTAACTATAAAAATAAAAACTATAAATAAAGGTGATAATCGCTTTTACTGCTATCGAATAATAATAATGCTAGATGAATGCAATAAACGCTTTTTGCTCCATTAAATACGTTTCAAAGTAAAATCAAACTTTTATATTTTAATAAAAAATTCCTTTTGATCAAACCACTGAATTATATATTTTAATTATATAAAATACGTACAACCCTTTCGTCTACACTATAGTATACATCTTCAGTTGTGTAGACAAAGAAAAGTGAAAATAAATGTATAAAATAAAAAAATATAAAATGTATAGGGAGTATAAAAAATTAAAAGTTAAAATAGTTTTAAGTTGTTTATAAATTTTATTTTAACCTTTTTACTACAGTGTTATTATTTTATATAATATGACGCTTTTCGCTTTAAACACAACTTGTAATATCCCATTTAATGTAGTTTTGTCAAAAATCGGACTTTTCATTAAAACTACAAAATCTTAGTGAAGAAATAAATACTGTATTACATTGATAATCTACAACTACTAAACAATTTGTACTTAATAAAGCATAAATATTATTTATATCCTGACAGTTATCTTCTTGTCTTAAGTAGGTACCATTGGCGGGACACCGTCACTGAACCTGAAACAGAACAATTGGTTTTTAGTTGTATTTTAATGTAAAACTGTAGTTAAAGGCTACTCTTCAGATAAGGTTACTCCAGATCAAACGAAGCGTTTCAAGAATTTTCACTCACGACGGCGACTGTATCTATTTACTTGAAATTTTGTACCTACTTAAGGATGTCAAGAATACAAGTCGGTTTATATCGCCTTATCGGTTTAAAACAACTTTAGCTTTTTGTTCGTTTCCACCAGCTAGCTGAGATGAAGTTGGTCAAATAAAATTACACTTCCCCTTCATTTTTTTATTTGTTGATGTATTTCGATGTTCCACTTAAGTTTTTTTGGTGTAAAACCTTCACCTGATCAGACATGGTAATACAGTCGAAGTAATACAGACGCGTGATACATCATTTTGGCTTTAAAACTAAGAAAAAATATGCTGTTGCAATTTTGATATTCGAATTCAAGCTGGGGCTAGTGGATTAGGGTCATAGTAAAAGATATTGAAGTGTCATAGTCTTAAATCTCTAAATACAGCCGTTTTGGATAAAATTAACATTTGAGATCGCGTATGTTGAATTTGACCCACTAAGCGATACTACTAGTTTGATGTAAAACTCAAGCCCCTTCTTTTTAATTAAAAAATTCACATCGTTTTACTTATAAAAATATATGTAAAGAATTTTACATACTAAGAATTTTAGCGATGAAAGGTTGATTTTTATGTTATGTTAAATGTCTCAACTGATATACAGAGTGTTTGAAAAATAACTAGGTAAAAAAGAATTGTAATAATTCCTATAATAATTATCCAAACTTATTCAAATACCGTACATATAGGCCTACGCTTAACTACATAAGAAAATGAAAGTAGTTTTGAATTTCCACATAGGCGCCGGTGTTGTTCGCCAAAACCTTCAAATAGCCGGGGATACAATTAACACTTTCTGAAGGAAGTCAATTGGAAAACTGGACATTATATCTTCTGAAATGCGATTTTCCTATTTAATGGTTAGGCTTGCACTATATGTACTCTTCTTCCTTACAGAATTCCCATAGAAAAAGATCATACGACGTTACACCTGGACTTCTTGCAGGCCATTCGTGGCCAACGTTCAGGAAACATTCCGTCAAACCACTCACGAACAGTGTTTAGCAAAAACGTATAACAATGAACCAATATTAGAAATCAAAGGAAGCCTTATTGAGTACTGAATAAAATGACACTATTGCCAACATGAAATTCGTAATGTTGCAGAATGTATAACAAGATGTTATTACCTATTTACTTTTCAACCCCCGGTAGTATTTTGCCCCAAACCCTACATCAAATCGTTCGTCCTATCCAAAAAAGGCCGTGGCTCAAAGTTGAAGCCACTGAAATTAAAGAAACCTTCATTTCTTTTCGGGTAATCACATCAAAACTTCAATCGCACATTCTTTCATGGTTGTTAATGCAGTTTTATTGTTAAATGGATATGCCAATTTTCTCCCTGTGGGAAAGGGGTTCACATTTCAAAACTGTGAAACGAAGACAACCAGTCCATACCTGGAAAACGCAATCCAAAGCATCGTCAAAATTGCTCAACAAATAAAAAACAACCGTGTTTATTTTGGCTGTGGCTCCAACTCAAATGAGTGTATTTCTTGAGGCATTAATGCCTGTCAATCTATCAGACTCTGTATAAACCGTACGTACAATATTCTTTAAGGACTTCTCTCCCTAACTTTACAAAGTGATTGATATTTGTCACACGTCGTCGGTCTTGGCTCTGTAATGAATCATGGAGTACTGCTGGAGGCAAGGTACACAAGATAGGAAGTTAACTAAGTCAAAGAGGTTCACTTCTTATCAGCAATAAGTTGATAACATTTTCAATTTCCTGCGCTTTGTTGTCTTTGATCGCGCAAGGAAATGAGAGCCCTTGGTTACATACTTCGTTAGCTCTTCTATCAGCTTTGTGCTGATAATTTCGTCACGGTAGAGGACTTGCATCTAACACAGGTTCAATTTCCTGAAGAATTCTTCACTGTACGAAGTGAAGACTGAAATGACCCTTTGACGTTTTGAAACACTTTGTGTCTACAAGATAAACAACACATAAACATTCGTCAGCTTATTGTCCCATAAAGATAAAGAATCGATGTATCCAATCATGTTTGGTAGAAGGCTTGCAGGAGATTACAAATGATTTTGGCGCAAAAGAAAGATTTAAACACGGAGTCAGTACGAATTCGTAAAAAAGCACATGTGTAGCAAATCAAAGGCTTTGTTAGAAAGATTGAATGTCACAATGGACATTTCGATAGGTTAGCCCTGGTTTGAGCTTTTTAAGAGTGTAAACTTTGAAGGTCGTAATTTTTATATAAAATAGCCATTTTGATTTAAAAGCTAGCGATTACTAAAACAAGCTTTTTATTGGGAACCAAACTTAACCTAGGCCCCCATATAAAGAGAACATCTCAAAAACACTTGCGGATTTTTTCATACATATATTTATTTGTGATAACGGCAATAAAGTATAGGTAAATAGAATAAAGGAAAATAAAGGGCCCAGAAGAGTTTCGGGGAAAATACCCGGACTCAAAAGGTTCCTTCTACAAAAAATGGTGGCATTTCAAAATATTAAACCATCAAACTTTGAAGTTATCCCTTTTTTCGGAATCAACATACGTTTAAGTGACATTTTCGGCATTTGACTCTAACGAATAGATCAATCGGTTCTAAAAATTTAAGGAATTTCATTACAGGGTTTGTCTCTGTAACATGATGTAAAGTAAGGATATTATGAAGAATGTAAATGAATCACGGATGACATTTCTTACTTTAAGCTATATCGAACAGAAAAGGAAGATGTGTGAACTATGGAGGTGTTTCACCAGAGAGATTGAAGAAGTAAGAAGATATTGGTATCAGATTGTGAGGATTGGCCCCGCGGGAGTGATAAAGACGAGGTGAACATATCACTGAATCTTTGAGCACGAGATTGTTGCTGCAATCATATGTATTCTTCCGCGTCTGTATCTTTCAATAACTCTTTTATTTATCTACTAAGCCCCGAAAAAGAGATGGGGCCCTGTAGTTTGAACTTTAGTACATAGACCAGGCTCCTTCCTTCACTCCAAGGAGTTGGCTCTATTTCTGTTTTTATCACAAACTAGTTGAAAATATTATGCGTAAATAATTCAATAGTTTCCAGCAAATAATCCATATCCAATGGTACCGTAATCAATTCCTCGTATACAGGTCCGCTTACTTTACATGGCCATAACTGTTAACCCTTTCTCTGGGCATAATCATCCTTTTTTTCAAAATACATCTTGAACATCGACACGATAATTATTTTAATTGACTCAAACTACTGTACCAAAAATCATATGAACCATAGAATAAAAACTCTATCAGACATTGGCGCGTTTTTATACTCTTCTTTCCGTTTCCTAAATAACCAGTTGTATGACTTTGAGAGGTTTAACCGACGTGAAAGTTGTTTTTATCAAATCACTGTGTAAAAGAAAATACATAACGATACCTCACATTACCTTTTTCTTAAACTAAAAAAGTATTAACCCAACTCCACCTACTCCCCTTCCTAAACACCGGGTTCCAACCATTTTTCAGAGATGCACTCATCGGATCTGGATTCCCATTGGTATGAACAACTTTCTCTAGCAACCATAATAGTTTCAACCTCTCGTAAAACCTTACAAAACCTCTTTGTGAGTTGTTCAATCACAATAACTTCACTTTTAATCTTTTATTACGCTCAAACTTAAACACTTCGTTAAAATAACACATTCCTTCCAGCTTTACATGGCTTACGATTATTGTCCTTCTCTTACAACCATTGACGCTACCTCAACACCTATAAATCCCAAATCAAACCAATCGAAAACAGCACAGCTAAATGTACAAATTAATCCTATTTTCAGAGTGACGCAAACCTACCGGTACCAGCGGGGGTAGATGTTGTTGAAGGCGGGGATGAGCTGGCGACACACGTTGAAGAAATCCCTCTTGTACCCCTCAGGACAGGGGCAGGGGGTCCCGTGGGGGGAAGTAGTATGGGTCACACTTAGCCGGGAGTAACACCATAAACAACACCATAGACACCATGAGTAGCGTGTAAGCTAGGCGCTGCATCCTGTACAGTATCTTATTGTTGGCTCCTGTCATGATAGTAGTGATAGCATAGTTTGTGTAGGAATGTCTAAGGGTCAGTTTAGATAAAGTTGGACAAACTTGATAGTACGAAACTTGTGTATGTAATATGAACAAATTCAAAAGCACAAAATTATGTTCTGTTTCAATTAAACTTAAAGTTGTTTATTTTGAAACAGGGCTTGGTTTTTTACAAAATTACAAAGTGTATAAAAGCAGTTGAGGTATAAAAATTGCCCTCTGAAGGCGGAATCTAAATTTAAAACAACGTACTAAACACATTATACAATTTAGAATAACCTAATTGAAATACAAAATGTTAATGCAAATTATATCAAAATGGTTGAAAACTATAAGAACAGAAAACCCAACAATATGATAAAGAAAGAAACTACTATGTTGTTTAAACTGTATACAGGGTGTCCAGTATTTAGGGGATCAAATTTCACCAGGTGGTTTATCAGCTCATAAAAACTAAAAATTCCCTATAACACATAGTCAAAATTTTGTAGTGAAAAACACAGACATTTTTTGTTTATTATGAGCTGATAAACCTCCTGGTGAAGTTTGATCTACTGGACACTCTGTATATAGCCGTGTATTATAGTACAAATGAGGGCATAGTAACGTGTTCGTTATATTTTTTAAATTGCCTCACACATGTACACGTATTTACTTATCACATTTTTTAACTCTGTTTTAAATTAAACAATTTTAAAATATGATAAAATAACTTATACTTGTAACTTAAACTTGCTAGTCAAGTAATTACCAGTCCTGACGAGTATGAAGATTTTAAAGTGTAACGTGATAAGATTTCAAGAAATTCAAATTATTCTTAGCAATGTACTATTTTCTTCATGTAAAAGTCTAAGAGGGTTTTCCGTTTTATGTTTTCATTGAAAAGATATCATCAATAGACTTTGAAACATGTCCCCCGAAATCAAATAAGCACTATTATTTTTCACCCAAATGTAACACTTATTTAAAACACTAAGTATACTTAATGTATATTTGGTCTAGAGAGCTATTGTGTATTTCAGTACTATCAAAAGACGTTAACACCATAGAGAGGCTTATCTCGGGTGACCATGTTAGGTTATCACTACAAAAGCTTACTTTCAGTTATTTTATAATCAGTTTTATCCACAGCAAGAAAAACATTCTTTATTAGCTACTACAATTGAACAATAAAGCAATTTGCAAAATTAATCTCGTCAAAAATGTACATTAAATGTTAGAAATTAAAACATTTACTTTCAATAACTATATTGATTGAAGTCAATTTACGTAAATAATCATACCATGAGGAAGCCAACAATAAAATACCTGTATATTTGTAAACAAAGTAAACCCGAGTGTGAACCCGTTAAAGTAAAGTCTGGAACTGAACTGTAAATAAGATGAAACCCAGCTGATCGATGTATCTTGTGTGGCAAACCCACTTCCGTTTCCGGTGACAAATACGTCATCACATGTCAGTGTGACGTATCTGTTGGAGGACTTCTAGATATTCTTCCAAATACGGGAACTGTGTATGACTGGTCTAGCTCTTCTGTGCTTGGGTGTTCCATTACTTGATAATTAGGCCTTTACTCTTGTTTTAGGGTCATTTATATTATACTCTCCTATATTATTCAAATCATTATATTATATTATCATTTGAAAATGTAAAGGTGTTCGATAAAATGTTATTTTATAAATATAATCTAGTTCTTCCAGTTCGAACCGCGTCCAAACGTCATAATTAGGTTGAAATATTTCGGCCTTGCTGCGGAGTACCATCTTATGTCACTGATTGGCTGAAACAGGTGCAGCTGACGTCCATCCCACAAAAAGATCTTTAAAGGGAGGAAAACCTCATGAAAACAATACTTTCTTTACTTGGGTGTAAAGGTGACAGACACTTTAGCACGTCAACATTATGCGTCTAAAGCAACTTTTTTCAGAGCATAATGACAAAAACAACCTTTGATATCTTGTTTATTTTCTAGTCAAAGTTTATTTACGTTGTGTACGAGTGTAGAAATGGGCCAGCTTGACTTTTACTTATAAAACAAAATATGGCACCTGGCGAGAAAAATCTTAACAAGCTTTTAACGCTATTTTAACAACAACCGTTCTCTAGGAAAACACTTGCATATGATTGCATTGAAAACAAAACTCACCGTCACATTACGGCCGTAATGTAGCGTTCACCGCTTCCTAGGAAACCATTAGGTTTAGGATGTAAAAGATCGTCAAAACAAACCTTTATGTAAACCTGCGAGTATAAATGCAACTTTACCACTACATGTGTCAAAAACAGCTGTTTTAGAACACTCGTATCGTTGATTGCGAAAGCATTGCAAAATGTTACGCAATCGTCATATTTTTCAGCTAAAATTGTCTCCTTTGACATCAAAGTGTCATGCGATTTATAAACATAAACATTGTTTCAAGATATTTATTTAATACACCAAATATAATACATTTAAACACCTTATAAAAGAAAGGCCAGAGAAATACAAAAGTGTTTGACAGACTGCGAAATTTCACCTCCAAAGTGTCAAACGCGTCTTAACCCCCGCCCTTTGCCTTCTGAACCCCTCCACCCACCCAACTACATCAAGGAGGATTACTTTGTTCCTTCTGATTTCCCACTCTATGTCAACACTCGGTTGTCACTTCTTCAACCGTTTGACGACGCGCTCCTCAAGCAATATTCTTTAGTGAGTTTGCTTTTTCGCTGTCGAAGGTGATTTTTTATACAAACACACGGCGCTGATTTTGACTACGCTATACAAATCACGTATAAGATGAGGTACACTTTTTCATATTATCACCGTATGCCCTAAAAGTACAAGTTGAATCGCAGCCACATTTTTAAGCTGTTTGACTGATGAGAGTGTATTAAGCATTCAAGAGGTCTTGTCTTACTCATTTCAAAACCACCCACGAACAAAGAGTTTCACAATCAGACATTGCAATTATATGTAAAGTTCAACATATGGCAGTAAATTAATTAGTTAAAAAATCTTGAACATTGTGTATGTTTAAAATTAAACTTCTTTTCGGTCATTGAATACTTTTGACAACTCTGGTGGGACTCTTGTTCGCTGAGTTTTGCCGCAATTTGTCGGCATCAACCTCAGAAGCATTCAAAGATTTGGTACAAAATAAACAAAACTCTGTCGGAAATAAACAAGTGGCGCACTTACAGGTTTGCACACTACGTGGGTTTGCAGGTTTAGAGCAAAGTACGCTAAAAATTACGTTCGGTACAGTTTTAGCACTCACTTGAGCTCCTATAACATTTGAATTCAATGAAATAGCTATTCAATTTAGTTAAATAAGTTAATAGCACATTCATTTTATTTTTAGTTACGTTTTTATCCTATTGAAACTACACGACACCTATGTAGTACACAATTTTAAACCTCTTGAAGTGTATTCATAATTGGTCGTTCTACACTTTTGTTCATAAACTTGTATATAGTTAACAAATAAACAGCACTGCACACGTACCTGACTACCCACAGCACCCCTTCTTGCCTCCGTACCCTCCACGTCCCCGTGACCTCCAGGGTACGTTGCCACAGGGATGATAACAGGGACCACTTTCACCCTCTGCGCACCCCCACCATACCCACCCCCATGACCTCCACTACAGCACACAGGTCTGGGTCTTGAGTAGTACCTAGTCATGCCGGGGAAGAAGATTATCTACTGTTCAAAAGGAGGAGGCTGTGTCTGTAGCTAGGAATGACCATATAAGAAAAGTACTCTTCTCTTAAACAGTTTAAGTTTATAGAAATGTGTATTAAAATATTAAAATTGTATGACATACCGAAGGTAATAGCTTATTTTAAGTCATTACTTTTAGCTAGTTTTAAAAAGTATGTATTCAAATTATCTAACCAATCCACAGTGTTTAAATACTTTGTCAGCATCGCCGCTTGTGAGTTCCTCTCTCAGAAACAAGTCAGGAAACGTAGATATAGAATGACTCAATAAAGTTAATCAAAATTGCTTACTCATAAAAAGTTATATTTCCCGTTATATTTAAACCGAATGTTTAAACACTAGGGAATAAAATAACTGAACTACGTCAATCTTGAAAACATATGTTAATTTGTTTTAATTACTTCATTTATTTTAATCGTAATAAAATATGATAGGCACACTAAGCCTCTCAAAATACCGGCTAGAAGTGTACAAGTTATACGTCATTCCTTCACTGTACGTACCCTCTATTTCCACAGCCCCTTCCCCCACAACCCCCTCCCGGGGCCCCTAGCACACCCAACAACACAAGCATCACGATAAGCAAACACAGGCCGGTGCGCATCTTCGAGGTGTACTGTTCCTGTGGAGGAGGTGTGCGCTTGGTTATATTATCGACAGCTGACATCAAGATGTCAACGTAAATCATAAGACAATAGGTTCTTAACTTTACAGACCACAAGTGATTAATCAGTTTGGAAAGTAATTCTTGGAATACTGTTGGGAAATCTTATTGGATTTCGATTAAACTGAAAGGAATACAAAGTATATATCGGAAATATAAGTTTCTACAAAAAAGACGCTTTTATTTTGAATTACGTTACTACGTGCAAACATAAATACTATGTTATGATTAAACTTTTCTTTTGTTACTTTGGTTGTATCATAAGCTAACACCTGTAATTTGAACTACAATTATTATTAACTCTCGATGAGCTTCAAGTAGTTTGGACTGAAAACCCCTTTAGGCTCTCATTTATTTCCATGACACCCACTTTTTTACACTTCAACTACATCTGGTTTATAAAAATACAGTATACACTTATAAACTAAGAAAACACACTTTTAAAATCAAAAATTATAAAAAATTATGTTTTTTGAAACATTTGTTTTATAATTTTGTTAGTAAAAGCCTACAAAACGGTCATATCGGCCCACAGCCAACAGGAGAGCTGAAAGGGATCGTAATATGTTCAGCTCGTATATGCGCTCAACTACGATTTAAGGCTTATAGACAAATGTAAATACTTCTAATCAACTACAAGTAAGAGGAGGCTACACGATTTGACTTGTATACATATTTTGTATGTCTGTCCAGCCCAAATAACTTTTTTACCAGGTTTGTGTTGTTTGGTAGGACAGTGCCTTCATAGTGCTTACATATGAATGTATTTCCAGTCGCACAAAAGTTTCAATATAAAATAAATAAAAACCAAACAAGATCGTAAAACATCATCTATTTTGGGCCAAAAAAGAATGAGTTTTACTCAAATCAAAGTTACAAAGGTACTAAGCACAACTAATTTATAACAAACATATACCCTGAAAATTTTCAAAGCAGGTCATATTAGTTCTGACATGGTCACTGTAGTGTAAAGATTTCACGAAAATGTTTTGACGTACTTTAAATTTTGGAAGTTTAACACGACAGTTTACTAAAGTGTTGAGGGTACCAAGCTTACAGTATACGTTTGGCTGATTAGAGTAGGAAGGTAGGAGTACACTTGCTACACCAAAATACACAGATTTCCCAGGACAATTATTTTTCAATTTTAAGTCAGTTTAGTTTTTTATCAATAAGCTTTTATTTACTTTTACCACCAAACACCTTTCTACTCATTGAATGCTTACGAACCTTATCCTGTTTTATCCTCTCCAGCGCCCTCTACGTCCGTAACGCCCGTACCGTCGACCATACCGCCTGTACGAGGACAGCTGACCATCATCATCCGGCTGTTCAGGGACCAGGGGAGAGTCGGCCGTCAACCCTACAGGAAGAGTCATCAGGAGAGCCGTCAGACACAATAGAAGAAGAACCCATCTCATACTGACTCCAGTAGTGTCGTCGAACAAACGTATAAGAACCGACAACTGAGATGCCTTAAGACGCAATGCGACGTTCACTTGAATGGTGGGCGATTAAATAAAACAAGTGACTCGTTTGCCGAGCACGCAACGTAAACAAAGTCATATACGACAGAGGGCCTTGAAAAGAGCAAACAAAAGTCAGTGAGAAGGTCCTGGGAATTTTCCATGAAAGAATTCTGATGTGTTTGTAATGTTGGTATTGATGTCGTGATTTGTGTTTCATTGAGGTTTACATTGTTTTTACTTGTTGTCATATTTAGCTGATTTAGAACTTCAAAGTGAACGTGTCTCAGTGGTAGAGGATTGGTATACATTGAACTATTTGACTGGTTCAGTCTGGCAAGTAGTGTTCAACTAGTCCTCAAGCTACTCGTATAATATGACATCAACTTTACGTCTATGTAAGGATTACGAGTCCACCGCTATTTTAAACATTCGTTAAAATCCTTTCCTTTAAAATTTTACATTGAAGGAAAGAATTCCTTAAACCAAATGTGTACTCTTGAAAACTTCCCCAGGCTTTTTCTTGAGGAATTACACAAGAAAAAACATCTATCTTTTCTTATTGAACGCAATAATTTTCAAATAATAAAAACATACAAATGGGACAATAGAAAATAGTTGCCAAGTTAGTTCTTAACTAACTCCTTCTAGTTTAAGGAAGTCGAGTTTAAGGATTATTTCAAATAAGAATGTCATTTGAAGAAACGTATACCTTAAATTATTGCTTTTGGTAGTTTCGGTTTAGAATTGCGTGTGAATATTAGAAAGTTAAGTATTAAATCATTTTTCGTAAGGATATGTCAGCTTAAAACATTGACAAAGCCCCTAACACTAAGTTTTAATTATATTCATGAGCATTGCGGGTAGATAAGAAACTTTAAACCTATACATTTGTGTTTTAAAATTAAGTAGGTCATGTTCACAAATTTTCTTAATTTAGAAAAACATATGAAAATACAGCTGCATTCGCAAAACAAACTTCCCTTTATATCCATCCATCATTAGTCGAGTTTCAAAATCCTGCCAAGAAATGAAATCATTGGATAATTTATCAATCAACGCTTAGCAGTACTAATTTAAAACTTGTTTGGTCAAGAGCTATGAAGTCAGCTGTTATCCAAGGTAACACTACTAGTAGGTGTGATAGGCAAACAAGATAACCTTGAACCTTGAACTTTATATTTTCCATTTAAACATACATTCTTGTAAACAACAACATTTACGGAATCCATAAAAACAACTACAATAATCGCTTTAACTCTAGGACAACTCACAACTCTAGTTATATTTAAGATAGTCATTGAAGATAGAATCCCAAATAAATTAAATATGTCCGCGGCCAACTGTAATTTTTCGTGGGATCCTGTATTGATGCCCCTTGTTTATTTTTTACAGGTTGACAGCTGGTCATTGTAATGAATTGTTTCTCTACGAGTATTTACCAAATATGTTTCTGAGGTTGATGGCAGCAGAGTGCGGGCTGAATTCAGCGATCTGAATTGGGCATACTTGTAAATTCAATGAATTAACTCGCAAATTCTGATAGAGAACAAAATTGACGTCATCGTATGATGTCATAGATCAAAGATAAGCTACTTAGAGAGTGCAATACTTGAAATCAGCTGAAACTTTCTCACATGAGTCAGATTCAGTCACTTATAAAGGTGCGTCACAACATCGTCATGTACGATTTCATTCATAGCTCACTCATGGCTGGACACATTTGTACGAGTATCCTGGTGGGTCTTGTATCTATGATACGTTACGCATGGAAAAGTTTCATTCTATACGCTCAAAAGATAAATTATCACTGAAAACTGCTCGGCAAATCTAATTTCAATACAATCTAATTCCAAGCGAGGTTTTATTTATGTTTGTTATTTGTTGGAGCCCCTGTGTTAAGATACGAAAAACTACAAACATTAAATTACGTTATCGAAGAAGCAAATGATCATTAGAAATTATACTTCTAGGAAAGTTACTTATTGAATTTTGAATTGTAATGGATTGAAAACGTAAATAATCCAAACTAATAATGTTATCATCTACGAATAATTACACTTTATACAGTATTATAAATTATCCATAAAAAATAAGAGACATTAAAGAAATATGAACACTTAGATTTCAAATGAATTTCAGAAAATTGACAATTTAAAGTCTTTCTGGGAGGTCGTAGTCGAAAAATCTTCTAAGTTGTATGCAATAAGGCTTTGTATAAAACAGTTAAATGCATGCTTAAATATTGCAATATAGGTTTATCTCTTAGGCTTTCACGGTATGTTTCTCTTTTCATCAAATTTGGCATTTATTGGTTGTTATAAATGGGAGAAAATCACAATCTCTATTAATATATTATCTTGACCTACTTAAATATTATCGTGGTAGGCTAAATTACATTTGATTCTACATAATTAATAATAAAATCGTCGGTAAATAATACTCGTAAATAAAATATTATTCCAAGAAATACACTATCAAAATAATTCAACTGTTGAAAAGGCCAAATAACCAAAGTGCCAGGTTGCTTGGCATAGTTAAACATTCTCACCATTCACAAGTCGAGGTTGTTTTCTTAGCCAATCACTGATCTGCACACTGCACAGTTCAAGGCCACGACGGTACTCGGTTCAAGATTCCATTTTGAAGGGTGAGGCCAGGTCGTCCTGGGCCAGCTCCATTGGGAGGCCCGAAGAGCACTCCCTGCTGACTGCTGAGGCCTTGGTTCCCACTGGCAGTGCCCACTGGTTCACTGACGCCCGCGGGGTATGCATGGTGTGTGCCGGAAGGTCGGTTGTTGCCTGAGAACATGCCGTTGTCTATGGACCCACCACCCCCTGTGACTCCCGGACCCAAGGCACCTCCCCGATCACACTCTGCGACCCATGCACCACTTGCCTACACACACCCTGCGAGTCCCTCATGGTGCCCGGGGGACAGGGGAGGAAGGGACTGTCCACCACTGCGCGCGGGTTCAACACAACACTAGACACACATAGGAGCTACATCAGTCGACCTTTTGGCTTGTAAGTCGATCAAATTCTGTATTAAAATATTTAATTTTCCCAGTTGTAGGACCTTAGGAGTTATAGTGGTTTTATGTTGTAGATTCTACTGTAGATTCTTCTTCGTACAGATGTACATTTCGGGACTAGAGAATAGAGAAGGTACACTGATGATGGGACACCCCAGTCCCGAAATGTACATCTGTACGAAGAATCTACAGTAGGATCTACAGGCACCAAAAGGTAACTTGTAAGATCAAATTCTATCACGTGTAAAATTATTTGACCCACTGGTGTAGAGGGCAATAGTAAATCATCAATCTACAGTAATTGAACAGAATTGACAAATTATTTTCTATTTACCAGTTAAAATTTAACACCACGATTTCAATTAACACGTTTTCTAAATATATGTTACTACTCAAACTGCAAAACTAGCTAGTAAACTTTGATTTGAAAATTCTAGATCTTATGAATAACAATAGGAATGTTGGACTAATGTAGCTCCTAGTGTATTCTATTTAGGATGTTTTGATGTGGGGAAATATTATACGCACAGGGAGGTTCGTACCTCCCCCTAGCACGGTGAACAATGAAACCCATAGTGAGTAAAAACTGTTAAGGGAATGTTCAGGAATAATGCCGAAGAACTTAAGGACGGAGAAAAGTAGTTGACATATTAGTGTTACTTCCGTTGTGACAGTTAAAATGATTTACAATAAAAAGAAGACTATAGTCCAATAGAAAAAATCAACATAAAAACGTTAAAATTGAGTTATACTCGTATCTTTGCAAAAGACACTTGTTTATATAAACATTTAATGACATTCTTTCACTATATTTTATTTATCCACAAAGTTCAAAATGAAAGATACATTTTTGGACAAGTGCATTCAAATAAACAAAGGATTCCGAAGGTTTCAGCAGTTAACAAAAGGCAAAGGAAGAGTCAAGAGACAGGAAATCAAACCTAGATATAAATCGACCACAACAATCGTGTAAACACATGACGGAAGCGAGGAGGAAACTCGCGAGGAACAACCGCATGTCCGCACGGCCGCAGCGGTCTAGATACTGCGGTTCTGCGACCCTCGACCACAGGACAGTACACTCTAGTATACTGATAGTGTTATCAGCACAGTAGCCTAGGTGTCGGCCTTTCAGATAACTGCACTAGCCTTCCCAGGAAACCTCGAGCTTGATATATATAGACTTTGGAGGAAATTGGCCAATGTAACGACGTTTGTCAAGTTTTAATGCGTCATTGACGTCGCCTTGTCAAACCTAATGATAAATTGTATCTTTTAAGCTTCTTTGGAACACAGCTGCATGGATTCAATTGGAACGATTCCATTAATAGTAGGTTACTAGCTGTGTACCCGTGCTTCGCCACGGATAAAATATTATAGTATTATGACTTTAAAGTACTTTTGTACAACAACAGGCTGTAGCTCGGGTACTGGCATCAAACTACCGATCCTTACACCTGTTCCTTAATTTTGAAAGTGGGCTTTTAGCCTAAGTTTCCCAGCTGACGTACCTGCTTTTCACACGGCTGTGTTTAATGTTATACGTCAGTTTTGGTTTTTACAAAGTGTAAGAAAACGTAATAACCAAAAACCGATGGATTAATTTCAATTTACAGACAAACGTAAACCAAATAAGTGTTTATCGGTGTTTGGCTACCTTGTGAGAGTCATAGTAATCCCGCCATTCCGGCGTTTTCAGAGCCCAGTCAGGTCCCTCATCGTTTATTTTGTGGATGTTGTATGGATACAAAACATAGCTAAAGGCACACTGCGTAATGGGTTAAACCCTTAAAACGAAGTTTCACTACCAAAGCTTCAGTCGATTTTCAGTAATAAGCGGTCCAAATGCCGTAAAAACGTGTTCAGTGCCCTCTTTAGTCCCTCGCCATTTATTTTGTGGACATTTTATAGATACAAAATATAGCTAAAAACACACTGCGTAATGGGTTAAACCCTTAAAACGAAGTTTCACTACCATAGCTTCAGTCGATTTTCAGTTATAAGCGGTCAATTATGCCTTAAAAACGTGCTCAGTGCCTACTTTGGTCCTTCGCCATTTGTTTTGTAGATGTGTTATGGGTATAAAGTATAGCTAAAGACACACTGCGTAATAGGCTAAACCTTTAAACAAAGTTTCACCGCCATAGCTCCAGCCGATTTTGAGTTATAAGTGGTCCAAGATGCCTTAAAAACGTTACAGATAGACAGACTGGAATTTTTTTGACGCATTTTTTGTGTGCAGACCAGTAGCCTTGTAGTATTTGTTTTATGTAGCCTTGTATGTCTTTCAATCAGCGCAATCTGGGTGTAAAACGATGGCCGCGTTTGAAAGTTATGAGCAAACAGACTACAAAAGAATTCTCCGGGATTGCGTTCCTTCTTAGTTTCTTTGAAGCTGGTTAAAAACGACCCAAGGATTTACTAAAGATTAGGTTATAATAGGTAACGCAGTCATTTTCCAAAGACTGAGGCAGGAAAATCAACATAGCTGCGGCAGCCCGAGCACAGATAGCGCTGCGAGCGCTGCCATCTCTCACCGTCTTCCATTCCCCTCGGCACCACAAGCTCGAGTTTGTCCGATGTCGATGGCTTAAATGTGACCAATTTAAGTGAATTTTGAGAATGAACGAACTTGCGCGTGTGTCAGTGACACTACTTGAAACGTTTAAAAGAATTTTCTCGGGCTGTTGCAACTATGTTCATTTTCCTGCCTCAGCCATTTGGCATCTAAGCGCCATCTACCTATTATAGCATAACATAAGGTTTTACTTTATAGATTAGTAACTCTTAAGATTCTGTATTCCAGGTTCTCTACGTAAAAGGTCACACCACTCCACATGCTTGTTAGTGCAAGTGAACTTGTCCCAAGTGATAACTCAGAGAACAATGCTTGGTTACGTCAGAACTTTAATTATTACCATTACAAGCTTTGTTTATATCGGGAAACATTCGTGAGATTATCACGTTGGTGCATTTCAATTTCAACCTTGGAGAAATCAAATGATTTGGTGTTGATCGACCTTCTTGAGGAGAACTTAGAGGCTTTGTTTTGCTAAAATAAATTGGTACTTATACTATCAAAACATGAGGAAGTTGGATTTTATAAAATACAACAAATCTTAATAAAATACAGACTACGAAAGGAGCTATTAGGCAATAGCTAGAGCTACTGTAGGCTACTAGACCTACCCCAAGAGCATTGGGAAGAAGAAAATAACGTCTCTAGTCTTTCGCATCTAACTTTGATTAGTTTTGCCCCAAAACTGTTAGCACGACCTTAAACTCGCTTTGTTGGTTGGGAATCATATTATTTGTGTGTTTATTTTGCTCTGCATATTTTACTGAAAACCCGTTTGCTGTTAGTATAGCATAACTTTGAACGATAGCTAAACTTTATTTTTGCTTAGGTCGTGTTTTACATAGTTTTACTTTAGCACTGTTTAGAAGTATATTTTTTTACTTTATCAGTCCAATACTAGAGCTTGTTCTTCAAGACTGTTTAGGAACATTTTAATTAAACATATGCAAACATTCTAGCTAGCGTTTGTCGTTCAGCGTTCAACTTTGAAGGTTATCTGTATATTTTAGGTTATATCCTATTTATACTACATATTATTGGCATGTCATATTTTCTTAGGACAACTTAAATAGATGCTACGTGCTTAAATAAAAATTAATTATGATCCGAAAAATGTTTAAGTTGTCAGTTGCTAATAATATGAAATATAATTATCACCATTTTATTTCAGCCAATTGATATCGAGTATATAATAAGAATATTTTGCAAATTCTTTTCAAAATGTGCAACCTACCGTGCATCACCAAATGGGGCGGCAGCGGCCCCCCGCGAGCCTCTCGTTGGGAGGACACCCCGCCTCGTGGTCCTTGCCCGGCGCCTGGATCATGTTGGTCTGTGTGCACACCTTGGGTGGGTGACAGGTGGCGTTGGTAGGAGGGTGGTGAGGCTTGGAGCAGAGGATCCCTAGGAGACACATCCCCTGGACCCCCTGGCACACCAGGATAGCTAGGAACACCAACACACACCACCGCATCACGACTGTATACGATACGAGTAGTATCGAACCAGCGACGGACGAGCCGTGTTATATTAATCGGATGACAAGTGTGTTACTAATCGAATAATTTAATTTGTGAATGTTAACAAATAGTGACTACCTTGCAACTAAAAGCTATAAGAAACTTGTCGTGATTTAAAAGGCCGACCAGTTGCAACTGACTTGTATCGCTCTGAAAAGGCAAGCAGTCAGATCTTAGAAGAGCGTCCTTTGCGAAACAACTCAGATGATGCAATGGAGGTGGAGTTAGGTCACTGAGTTGTTCATCTAAATCCGTGTCTTCAACATAAATAGTTTACATTTTACTACAACCTTAGGCGGTCTATCTATTAATACATTTAATCGTAATTTTAGTTACACATCTTAAATGACGATTGCCATACATTGTAGAAATGTTTATGCAATAAACCATTGATTTGATTTGATGTAACATATTAACTATTTTTATAAAAATTGTTTCAAATGTTTGTTTTCTCACCTTATTATTTTCCACGATATGTCAAAAAATTGTATGGACATCATTTTTATTAAATTTGGTTGTCTTATATTATTATGTCTTTTAGCTGTACGCTTATTTCATGGACTGGGAATGTACATAGTCAACAATCGATATACTTGGAATTGTATCGATATTGTTGAAATGATGAATCGATGTTAGAATGTTATCAGAAAGTTGACCTTTCTCTGATTACTGACTGGAGGTCGTCTATATTCATCATGTGCGCAGCACATCACTCTCACACACTGTCAGATTTGACTAGTGTTGTTGGTAAACTTTATTACTTTAAAGAAGTTTATAATTTAATGTTCAAACTTACTTGCTTGGATACGGAATAGCTAGAGGTTAACTTAATAAAGGTTATAATAGCTTGGTAAAATAAATAATCAGTTAATAATCTTGTATCGTAATATAAGCTTCGGCCAACGTACGCATGAACTAAACTAAATCTAAAGTTTTGGTTTGCATGAACCGTCCAAGTATAAGACATAGTCAGTGTTATAAGCTAAATTAATCCATAAGATAATGTCATAATAATATAGAAGATATAAATAAACTAACAAAATTGACTAGGGTTAAAATTATTGTTCATAAGCGTTATAAAATATCTTTTTTGAAACCATTAGGTAAATTGAAATTAATAAATCAAAAATGGCCTAGCCACAGTCAAAAGAGAGTTTATAGTCCATCATAAAGTTATTGAGTTAAAGCCAAGCGATGAGGTAATGATTGATATTATAATTAATGGAAATTTTGCTGTAATTGTTGGAAATCCCATGAAGCCACTGCAAGGTTGCTTTGTCTTTGTTGCCTCTGAGAAACGTGATTTATTGGTTACACCGAAACAAATATTTATAATTATGTAGGCGTCTTCGTAACTAGGATATTCTAGTGAGTCTGTAAACTGAATGGTTATACCACCTCTACAACTTCGCGTAGAGAACAAAACAAACAAAAATCATCAAACTTGAGCACTTTTTCTGTACTTTTACACTTTTAACAGAGCACTGATTAATTGTGAGCCTTGCGATAAAGGCAACCCCAAACTCTGCTGTCATACAATTGTCTCTTTCCTGTCGTGAATTCGATGAGCAGTGGTGGTGATGATGAGCAATTTTGAAGGTTTAAGTTAAATAAAAACTGTAGGTTATGACGTGTACTGTCAATGCGTGTACCTAACCTAAAAGTGCCAAACTTTCAAAGAAAACTCATAAACATAGGCCAAGCTTCTGCTTAGTGAACTTCTATGAGTAGATTTGTGTAGTATGAAAAGTGATTGTGTTTTCCAGACATTTACAATGTATATGTTTTATTACAATAATCTTAGTTAAGTCTTCTCAAGACTTAATAGGATAACGAAAATTAAAATGGAAGACTTTGAAACTACTTTCATTTCGATAATAGAATTTGTCGCAGGATTCCCTTCAATAAAGATGGGTTTTCATTGCAGATTAAATGTCTGAGGGAAGAGTATTGAGAGAAATGTAACTCAATTTTCCTCGTCCACAAATTAAGAAGCCACTCGACGCAGTTGATTGGTCGCAAAACGTCTCTCCGATATTTCATTTCATTTTTTGTTTCAAATCTTTTTACTTTATTGTCTCTAATAAAAGAGAAACAGCTCCTCACAAATTTCCCGACTTGATTTGAAAACTTATTGTAATTCAATTGTTTTTATTAACTGTGTTTCCATGTTTCAACATAGCTAATTATTAGTTTAATCTCTTTTTATGAGGCGAAGTTAGGTATACAAAGACTTTCTTACCACTCAACCCTGACCTTTACCTAGCGTTTCCGCACTGTCACATTTACAAACTGTCAGTGGTGACTGCGGGGCTCGAACCAGCGCCAGCGGACTGATGAGCTTTGTAGTCGAGCACGATTCCAACCCGCCACGTTACTTTAAAACTCTTGGTTCCAATCGTCACGTTCGTTTGAGAGCCAGGCTACATTCTACGTTCATAAAATGTCCACAGTACAAGTCATAAGTTACATAACTCATTTAAGTGCCAACTGCCGGTACATAGAGCGTAGCACAAGATTAAGTATCTACTCGTATGATGTCAGCACTTATCAACTATAAATAACGACAGAAACTGACCATATTGTACAAGAGTGTATAATCCAGCAAAGATCAATTAATGAAGATAATTTCATCCTGGGAGATTCTAATGGTTAGGAAAAACCACAACATGCAACAGTGTGATTTATTGAACTATTAACCCGAAGCAAATAATTTACTGAGTGTCCATTATGAAGAGATTACAAGTTATTACGGGACAGTTTAAGTCAAAAATCACAATTGGAAAACTTAAATGAGCTATTTTGTGAGCTAATTACACAGGCATATTGTATATATGTATACTGTATGTACAGTACTAACCAGTGTCACAAATAAACAAATGATCCAGTGTCCTAAATTAGTATGTCCATTAATTGGTATTTTAAGCTAGAAAATGATTGAAAACTAAAATTATAATATTAAAAAAGAGTAATAAGTTCAACCGAAGTACATCTTTTGTGTTTGTTGTAAGTGCTTGTGGAAAAACGCACTGAATAATATGCACACTAATAGCCAAAAATAATTTTTTTGCTGTTGACCATAAAATAACTTCTGAGATTGAATATTATTGTGGACATTCTTCATATTTAGTGTACCAGAAGAATACTACGATTTGGTATCTGAAATCTGATCCCGTCTTCAGGTAAAAGGCAACCAATGACAATACACAGAACATTAGCAAGTTGGCTAGCCTAATCAGCGTACGCTGGCCAGACAAACATAGCCAAACAACATGTAGCTGTTAAAAAATCTTAAAAACTAACCTAGAAAACAAATTAACATACACAAACGAGTAAAGATCAGCAAGACAGCAACCAGAGAAACTCTACACTCCACAATCAGTGACAGCTACCAATCAGCTGACAGCTTTCCAATTGATTTCTGGGGATGTGTTTGTACACCAGGATTCAACTAAGCATAACAATAAAAATGCAAACAAAAATAGTAATTTGGAGTAGTCTGATAAGTAATTAGTAGGTATTGAAACATTAATAGTCAAACATGAATTGTCTTCATTTAAATTATTCTGGTGATTATGTTACGTTTTCCTCTTTCTGGTTATGGCCATAGCCAGTTACATATACGAGTATAGTACATTCATTATTCAAGGTAAGTTTTAAATGCCCCTTTCCCACCTTAACTTATGAAATAATAATAGTTGTATAGAATTCTGAAGTATGTTTTGACGTACTTTGCTTCACCACCCCAGCAGAAAACTGGGTAGGGAGGTCCTTCCTAATTTTTTAAACACAGACCCCCTTGTGACCCCTCAAAATAAAGATAATTTTAATACAAATTCAACGACGCAAAGAAAAACTGTTTATCTCAACTCGTTTTTTTATTATGCCCATTTAAATATTACGATCTATCAGGTTTAAACTGTCACATGTCTCATACAATTTATTTAGACTGACACATTTTTCTACAAATCCTCTGACGGAAATTTCACAACCCTGTAACAAAATCCCTTTGCCACAAGGGATGGTGTTTGTATTTAAAATAGGGTCCTGTTTTGGGTGGGGGTGAGTGAGGCAAAGTACGTCAAAACAAACTTTAGGACCTTATAAAAACATTCCCCAAATGGTTTTCGAATATTTTTCCTGTTTCAAAAGTTAAGGAGGGGACATTTAAAACTCACCTTGTATATCTGCCACACTAGAGTACTTTCAGTACCAAAGAGCCTTATCATATACACTGAAGTGTTGTGTGCTGTTTAACAGACCTTACTTCTAAGAAAGTGATTACGTCAGTTCATGTAAGGTTCTCATCCAAATAATTTTGTGTTTTTTAAATAACTTGACAGCGGAAAATTTCAAAGAAATCCCATGTTCCACTACGTAAACATTAAAGAAATAATATTTTGTTTAGTATGTTTCGGTATGGTGTTTAGCTATGAAATAATATGGTAATTAATTCATAGCATTTACAAAATTACCTTAACCTTGATGTGCAGAAACACCTCTTATTCGCCTAGTGAGACATGAGGGCCGACATTTTACTGGTAATTTCAAAACAGTCCATCTACCCTGTGTCGTCTTGCAGTTTTAGTTCGTCAGACTAGACACACATTCATTGTCACTTTAAATCACTAAATCACTATTTGAGATGCCGACCACTCTCATGAGGGTATTGGCAAATATGTGGCGATGGATGAGTGTGATGAGTGGTAGTAATGAGTTATGAGGTGTAGTCTTGTTACAAACTAAGGCCGACTCTTCCTTAGAATGGGTCATTAATTAATAGCCCAATGGCCAATGGAAATACAAGGACCAACGGCTTAACGTGAATTCTGAACCACACAGGTGATGGTCTGATATGTCTAAACGATGGTGGGAGTTGATGCGGGTATCATCAGATGATCACTGAGACTATCTGAGCCGCTTTAGACCTATATCATCCTCAAAACCTATGTCATTTAGTGACATTACCAGACTTCTTTGATTGCAAACCAATACAAAAAATGGGCATGTACTACAAAAGTGTCAATTTAAAAACCAACTTTATTGGTAACAATTAATATAGAACGAAATTGCCATTGGTTTAAGGCTGATGCCTAGGATCGTAGTAGCTTCTGACTCGAGGGTAAGGTAGGTTCCTCGTCTCGTCCGCAGGTTGATACTCCACGGGATGGTTGGGTGCTTCGTTTGTGGAATCTGAGTTAGAGTTAGTAACAGGCCTGGGTGAAAATTGCTTGTTTCTAAGTGGTATATCCAGGGTTCCCATTCCCGATCCGACTGCTTTAGGAGCCGGTCTTCTTGGAATCGGCCGTTGAATGTTTCTGGTATTGTTTCCGTACGGATAAATGTGTTGGGCCCTTTTGTCAGCGATTTCTTGAGGATACCTTGAAGCATTAGCTCTAAGTGCTAGAAGTTCTGGAGATTCTTCAGGAGTGTGGTAGGGCACCAGATATCCTGCGGGAGCCTGGGGGATCCTAGGGTACCCTGGGAATTGCCTAGGTTGTCCAAGGGCTCGAAGAGAAAAAGGAGGAACGTCGTCAGGAGCACTATAGTCCAGAGCTTCATGTCCTGAGCATCTCGCCGACCTCATGTGAGATGAGTTTGGCTTCGCCACCTTAAATATACAAAACACAGTGTATATTAATTTTGCTTGAGATCTGTTTGGAAATCACTTACTAAGCTATCAAGAAAATCCACATATGGTATATATCAGCTAAAATCATGCCATCGGTACAAAATGGTAGTCGTTCAGTACACTGATGCTACGACTCTCTGTTTAACGCGAATTCAAGCAAAAACTCGAAATCGTGACTTTTATTGAGCTCAGCAGAACGAGCTCGATGTCAAAACCAATCCAATAAAATTAAAACTTTATTCTTTTTTGTTCGCGGGAAAAATACTCAGATAGCCCCACAGACGAGCTTTCATTGGACGAAACTGAGGTCTACTCAAATAAATTTCATGGAGTGCACCTTGATTGAGGTCTGACTTGGAACACTTCTCAGAAGTATCCTGATTTTGCAAGCGTTTTTGCATAGAAGTTCAATTGGAAAACCGTCTGATTGGCGAACTGACTATACTATATAATAGTGGTAATATAATAAATAATAAGTAAATACAATAATCCATCTACGGATTTTTCAAGGGTTTATTTAGATCTCCAGGATACCAAACACTACAGGACATTTAGCCATCAAATATGTACTAACAAACCTAAACCATTTTATACGAAAGCTTTAACTTTTCCTTTTAAACGTACCATAACCATTATTTCTAACTATGCTATATAGTAATGAAAGGTTATTACTACTGTACTAAAAAAGGTCTTAAATAGTATTTGACGGTAGGATTCGTGAAGAGGGTAAGATATTGTTATTCTGAATTTCACTTAGCATACTCATATTCTTGGTTTGTATATAAAAATAAATCGTTTTCTTTCAAACAATCATGTTTTGACTTCTATCAGTAGTCCTCTTCAGATAAAACAAAATGAGGACTTCTGTTAAACGTCGAAATATAATAGCTGTTTAAAAGAAAATCGTTTTAAAAAAGAATATGAAATAATTATGACCACATTTCTAATACACTTAAATATAAAGTGCTTACGTCAGTGTTGATTATAGAGTCTGCCCAGTGGATCATTAATGCCAACATTAGAAAAATGACAACCAAATCTCGTCCAGACTTCATTGTAACGGAACGGTTGACTGCACACTCTGCCTAACTGAAAGCCAATGAATTTATCAAACGTGAAACTAATTGAATGTTCTATTGTTTCTTGCAATCAAACTTTATAGTTTGTGGACAATAGGGTATAAATGCTCGAACGTAATCCTGAAGAAATAAAAATTGTAGTTAAGTTGGAAATCGAGGTTAATGACAGTTTGATATCAACGACAGAATTGTGCATGAAGTCATGTTTAAATATGTAAAGAGTAGGATAATAGTCGTAATAATTCAACCATCTATTCGACAATTTTCAACCTCGCTGACAGTTATTTGTAAAGCTAAACATGGGTTTTCAGCTTTGTTTTTCTTGTATGACACTTGTTTTCCACCAAAGGCCTGATGATTTTCAGGATTGTTTGCCTTATGAAATGGTAGTGGAATAATCCTGTTCAATCAGGGCGTAGCAAAGAGTAGGGTTTCCTTGACATGACCCCACCGTTAGACTCTTGATGAAGGCCCTAAAACGGGCATTATGTAATTTAATGAACCTAATGAAGATACATTAATTTTATAGAAGTTATAGAATATTTGCGCAGGAATCCTGCACTGCCAGTACGCTGATTATTAAGTACAGTAGAACAACTGTATAGCATCAGTCGTTCCTTTTCTCAAAAAATCGCCAGTCATTCATTAAGAAATTTTCCAACATACTCAGATAATAACAGAGTGAAATTCCTTTGGGGATTTTCCTCATCCAAATCTTACATTGAGGATCTATACATAAAAGGGGAACACCTTTGCGTACTCTGACTCTAATAACATCTAATACTGGTTAACAAAACAAAACTATTAATTATTATTACTCTGTGTATACTATCACTTTATTGTTTTTTATCTCAGTGTAAACAAATTATTATTCAAATAAAATTTAATTTAAAAACTTAAATCAGTCACAGCTTTTTTTAATATTTGCAAAATATTAATATTTAAATTAGTATTTAAAAAATAATAGTTATTAAAATAATACTTAAAATTTTAACTTAATATTTCTTTTTTTTGTTATCACAAAAGCCGATATTTTGATGCTTTCAATAACAGGTTTCGTTTTGCTTTCAAATTACACAGTTTAAGTCACAGTACCAACTAAAGCAATAGCTTTTCACCGTTCATTTACCGTTGTGTTCAATAATTAAACCAAAGTGACATGTTTTGTGTGTGTTTCTTGCAATTACAAATGTCAGGTGATATAATCTCTTGTTCCAATGCTGTTGAAGGAGTGTGTTGCCACCCGCACCCGCACATGGACAGGGCCGGGCAGGTGTGTGTTGGGCAACACATCGTCATGTGGACCCGGATACAGACAAGGTCTCCTGGCTGCTGAGGAGTCTGACCCAGAGGAAACAAAGGAAGTAGCATAATGATGCACATCTTCGATTTCATCCTGCTTCGAAACCAAGTGATGGTTGCCGGTACCGTTGACCAAATCAACAACTACATAACTGCAAGAGGAAATGTTTTTATATATCTTTAAACATTTTAGAAAGTTGTCCATGCAAACTGTTGCAAAAGTGTTAATAGTGTTTTGTATGGTGTTAATAGTTTCAGGCAGGCAGTTTTTATACTAAGATGGTTCTGAAGGAAATTTACCTTCGTCAAAATCATTGCCCTTATACGTCTGGCCTTTGTTTCAAATCACAGTGGTCCGTTGGAATTTACCCTGTATATTCCACCAGTTAACGACCAAGCTAAAGTTTTCGTCTGTTGTTTCCTCGGTGCAAATCAATAACAACAATCAGTAATAATGTGCAAATAAAGCCCATAGTTTCCTGTTGTCTCCAGCTTCATATTTCAGTATGTCAGTAGCCACTAAAATGCTACGGATTTCACGAAGCTAAAGTTAAAGTCTTTAGATTTAAATTGCATGTTGGAGCTTTGGTTTTATATACGTACAAACAGAAAGTCCAATATTACACGTTGGCAAATGGAATTGGTGGAATGAACGCTTTCGTTGCTCGAGCTGAGGATTTCTCTGGAAATTGCTATGAGCTGATTTTAAAATGATTTTGGATTGCTTTCTTTACTCACAATTTTTTTTGTTCTAGAAACCTTCTTTAAACTGAGTAAACTTTTATATGTTCTTACTATGATGTTGAAACTATAGTAAGAACATGCCATTTTATACAGATAAAATTCATTGAACTTTGTTTGCGCGCTTTTGGTAAGTAAATTTCAATTTTCCTGGAGGACTACCCGGGTTGCTGTAAATAAATAAGCATTCAATTCCCATAACGCCGAATGAGCCGAAGACTCCTAACTTAAATCCTGAGACTACGCTAGGAAACAAGGATATTGTCACGTGAGTGCGTAGTTGGTAAAGTACAGCTGTGTTTGTTTTGTAGTTGTTAAATGACTGAAATTGTGTCTGGTGAAATCACGTGCGCTTTTACGTGTACTAAGACAGTTTGTGTGTTCCAAAGCGTCTGTGAACAAAGTTTCATCTACATATGATCGAGTTTTAATTTTCCGTTATGTCAGTGGGATAAGCTTTAGAAACGTTCAAAACTAAATTAGCTTAAGGTTTCTTACCATCATTTTTCAATACGAAATGTTATTTTACGTGTTTTGATGTCCTTAGATCCTTATTTATTTGTTCGTTTCCTACTTGCCATCAGTTATATTTTTCGAGTGTTTATCGCTTCCCGGTTTTCCCGAAGCTCGCAGGAAATATAAATAAGTCACGGGAATCTCTTGTCCTTTGTCCATCACTGTGGCTGAGTTGGAGCTGTCCCAGAGTCCTGAGGTCACTTTCGTAACGAGGAGTTCCCGCGCCTCAAGGTTGAAGATGAAACTGGTTACAGCACTCTGAATCACCAGTGAGTGATATAAGATGATACTTTCTACAGGGCACGGGACCAGTGCTCGCTTATCTATTACGTGACAAGGTCGAGACACCGGAACCGGTCAGCTACTAGAGTCAGGGACTCCTGCGAGTCTGTCAGTGAGTGGTACAAGATGAGGGTGAGCATAGCGCTGGTGCTGCTGGGCGTTGTGGTCGCTCTCGTGAGTGCGCATAAACACAAGTTTGGCGGACATGGTGGAGGCTTCGGCCACGGACATTACGGAGGGTTGGGCTACGGGGGATACGGAGGTTATGGACATTATGGCGGTGGTCATTATGGCGGATATGGAGGTTATGGACATTATGGCGGTGGACACTATGGAGGATATGGAGGTTATGGAGGGCACGGAGGTTATGGGGGTTATGGTGGCTATGGAGGCTATGGTGGTCATGGACACAAGCATTTTCACAAGTTCCACAAATGGGGATAGAATTGTAATGTAAGGCAGAATCATCATAAGGTAAGTGATCAGTAGCATTTGTTTTGTATCAAGTCTCAACTACTTCAGACCTATGATGAGAGTGAATAACAACTTTTGATTATGCCATTATTTATTGTTGTTAAACAGCAAACTGTAATTCTATATGTTGATTGTTGATGTCAATACGTGACGGTATATGGGCATGAAAAGTTATTCAACACTACATAGTTTTTAATTATATTAATTTTAAAAAACGTTATAAAATGCAAATAACTTAAGAGTCTCCGAGACGACGGTTTCATTGCTACCCATTATTATTAGCAACTCTTAACTGTTAATTCTTTGATTGTAAGTTGTTTTTCTAATACCTTATAAATTGTTCCTGTCTGACCGTGGATCATCTCCGAAGCATTTAAAATTTTAAATTAGGCAATTTGTGAGTTGAGCGCAATATTGGTTTACGATATTTTTCCTTTACTGTATAACACTTAAAAGTTACGGATTATATTACTGATTATATTCTAACAGGACAGAGTAAAGCCACTTATTCAGACTTTTAACATGCTGTAATTATTATCAATTAACCATTTGATGGTGTTAATATTTATTCTTCTATGACTAAAAAGGATATAGAAAATGTTATTTTACATAATTATATTGATTTGCCTCTTGCACCAGTTATGTGTATTAATCTGGGCAATGCTAATATATCAAAATACGAGTACTAACAATCTTTTATAATTTAATAAGTGGGCTGAATTGTAATAAAAATTTACAGTATACACAATAAGACATACCGCTTGAACAGGTTTTACATTGTCTAAATAAATTCTGTACCTCCGAACAGCGTGTATTTTACCACTAATTATAAACTAAAGATAGATAACATAACCTGTTTAAAAACTAATCACAAAAGCTTAAATTGCATTGATGTCAGAAAATTCATCTCTGGTAGGAGTGTTAGGATTGTGCAGCCGGTGTCACAACTATAATATAGTTTGCCGAAACATATCATATCAGTCATAATTAGCCTGAGGTATTTCAGTTTGGAGTAATAGTCACTGATTGGCTGAAACTGAGCTTCTTGCAGCTCTGCCACCAATAGGGCAGCAGACAGCAAATAGCTCAGTTTCAGCCAATCAGTGACTAAAGATGGTACTCCACAGCGAGGCCGAAATATATCAGTCTAATTATGAAGTTTTGATGCGATGTGAAACGGAAGAATTGGATTTTAAGCTAGGAAGGGGTGTCTAGCCAAAAGTCGAATTGTACTGATAATGTAAAATGGAATAACTCAAATTATACAAACTAATACTGTTCAAAACTGCTGGTTGAACTCTTTTGGCTAAAAATAAATGCACCAATGGGTTTTATTTTATTTACAATTTATTATTGTCCAAATTGTATATTTACAATATTTTAACAGATTATTTTAAAATTATCCAATTTCTGGAAATTTAATTCTTCTAAATGCCCCAAAACTGTTCAAAAAGCATTATGCCATCAAGACGTGCAAATAAACATCTACCATTATAAACAATAATTATTAAGCCTTATCGAAAAGCCAAATGGAATATCTTGGCTTGGTTGACAGAGTGTGAAATCTGTGGGAACAAAGTAATCCCTTGTTGCTAGGTGGGAGAGGGCGAGGGTTGGCATTTGGAAGTCAATTCCACCAGCCAGTAAAAGAGCAACAAACACATTTGTATGTGTCTCTGTCTTCTTTCCTTTTCCTCACTTGATGATTCAATCCACCCTTGTTCAAACTTTCCAGGTCAAAGATTTCAGTTATGCTAATGTAACTTTGTGTTTCTTTTAAAAAATAATACAAAACAATTGTACAAAATCTATGTAGTATTTTATTTTACAAGAATATCTAAATTTCTGTGTTCATTGTTTTATTTATAGTGATGGCTTTAACTATTTTTATTTTTTATTCAGTTAAACACCATTTAAGCACACTTCAATTATTAATTTACTCTAAATTTGTTTAAAAATAATATTGCTACTTTTTCCTAAAAACTGATTATTCGGGAGTCTTGCATTATTAAATCGTGAACCTCAGTTCACTTTTAAAATGCAAGTTTAGTGCAGAGCTTTAAGCAGAGTGCAGAGCGGGAAACAACTTGAAATGCTGCAGACTCTCCCGAAACAGAAAGAGTTGTAAAGCACCGCTTTACAATTAAATATACTACATGTTACAGGCGATGTTACAGCGTTATATATCAGGTGATGAAAAACATTAGCAAAGCAATATAAAGCCATATATTTCTAGAAGTTGAATGCTTTTTCACTTCCGTTAAGCTATATGGTCTCCTAGAAAAGCGGTCAACGCATTTTTCGGCCACAACAGTACGGTTTCTTTTATTTTTGTTGCAATCATGCGGAAATGGTTACTGTTCATGTGCTTGTATTAAATTATTGAAAACAAAAGTTCATTGTTCTATTTTGGTCGTAAAGGAGCAGTCACAGGTCCTTGGACACGACAGCTCTAAAACTAATCAAACCATCACTTTGTCAACATTATTTGACAAAACTATTGTTATAAATGTGTACAGTACAATATAAACTAACTATTGAATAATTTTGTAATTTTTCCCTTTGCTTTATCACACCCAAGAGGACGATTCCACAATCTGATACCACAATAACGTCTTACCCTTCCAATCAGAAAATCCAAATAACAGTTAATTCAATTATTTTTTATACCTGAATTGGATTCATGTATGCAACACAGAAGTTAATAGTAGCTTATACGTACAGTTTACAGTTTGATATTTGAGAAGTTTTGATCCATCAACTCTCCAGAGATTCGTGGAACTAAATCATATTTTTCAGTAAATATACGTTAAAGGTGATTTTAGCTGAATTTGGAAGCTTATATTTCTTAAAACTACATACGACTGCCTACAACTAACTCCTCTCGGCCCCTTTCTCCTAAATTCAATTGTTTTCTAACTCTTATAGATAGTTTCTGGTTTTCAAAGAACTTGTCAGGATGTTCCTTAGGGTGGCCCAAGTATTCTCCATTGACAGAGTGTCAACCGCAAAGCTGATAGAAGAGCTAACGAAGTATGGTAACCAAGGGCTCTCATTTCCTCGCGCGATCAAAGGCAACAAAGCGCAGGAAATTGAAAATGTTATCAACTTATCGCTGATAAGAAGTAACTTATTTGACTTAGCTGGTTAACTATCTTTCTTGAGTCCCTTGTTGCCTGCAGCTGTATTCAAGATTTCCTACAGATAGTCCTACAGAAGACCTAACTTGTGTAAAACCTTAAGTTACTTGTAATTTAAAGGACTATCGACCATACCATATGTTAAATGTTAGTAAATCTATTATACATTAATTTTTGTAGTGCTGTTTTAATAGTAAAGTACTTTCTGATTACAGGTTTTATACGTAGATTTAGTGACACCATGAAAGAAGAACAACAGACTATTTAGAAGCTAAATATTAATAATTTACTCTTTAAATAGTGTGTACTCTTTGTGTTACCAGTCATGAAAATTATACAAAGTAGAAAGTGGTTATCATTCATCCCTTGAACGCTTTAAGAACTGCCTAATTGATTGGATCAAAAGTTCTTAAGTTCATCCTTAAATAATTAAGTGATTTCAGTTGGTTGTTATAAATATGAGAAAATGCTGGCTGACAAGTGTATGAGGTCCATTCAGTTACGTTAGCTTTTTTATCACCATTTATGATCTCCATGATAAATATTATACTCAGTGTCTCAGACCACCTATACCACATTATCTCTCAAGAATGGTTAGACATATTTAAGTCAAATTATAAAACTACTCAAACAATACGAAAATGTTTTTATTAATGAGTTTTCAAGTAAGGTCTTTGAAAAGTCAGAGCCTTGGGTTCAAATCTTGTTCATTTTAGATGTAAATGAAGATCATGCGCTGTACAACAGTTTTAAGCCTTTTAAATTCAAAGAAGATTTGTGAAAAAAATAAAAGAAATACTGATTTGTTTGAAAATGGCAAAAATAACTTTTTCTATCCACGGAATGTTCTGTAATTTCTCCGCAATTGCGTGAGTCAAATATAATCTAAAATTCTTGTTTGGAAAGGTAAGTTTTCCAACGATATGTCACACAACCATATTTTCAATGTTTCTTAGGGTCAAATATTTTTATTTATTTTATTACTCACTTAACGAGTATCAAATATATTTTCAAATATGAACATGGCTTTTGTACACCATTCTGTAAGTGTAGACAAAAACAACTTTTTCATTTTTAAATCATGGTTCAAAATATTCTTCCTTTTTCAACGTATTCTCAAAATACTTCATTTCAGGTGTTGTATTAGTTGTGTTTCAATTTGAGAATGGCCCAATAAGTAAGCAATACAAGGGTGAATTCTACACGAATTCACCCTTCTAGGGCCGTTATAACAATATTCAAATCCATGACCCTCGGTTTTGTACCACTCTGTATACTTGAAACTCAAACCATGCTCCTTTATGGTTTGAGTTATATTAACATAGAATTGTTTATTTTGCACAAACAGATCAAACCATTTCCAAGATATAAATATGAAACGGGTGGTATAAAACAGCCTGTATATTCACTGATTTTCATTTTTAATACTCAAAATAATTACTTTTTAAAAGGGGTGTTGCCCCAGTTTTATAAAACTTTCAAAATGTTTTTTAAAAGTTTGAAGACCCTCAGAATAAAGTACTAATTAACTAATTAGTAATTACTGTACAGTGTTAAATTACAAAAATCAATCGTTTTCTGTTAATCCTGTTTACTATCAGGCCTGCCCTCCAATCTGTTATTTTGATTCAATTGACATTAAACTTTTACTGGATAATTTAGAGTTTGAAATAGAACAAAATATTAAGGTAAGAAAAGCATATACAAACTTGTTATTCTCAAATTAAACGCACTAAAATTATAAATCAAGAAAGAGCCGGTAAAAAATATCTTAACTTTCAGCAAGAAAATTTTAAAAAATGTAAATTATTACCAACAACTAAAAATTAGTCCTGTTAAAAAATTTGCCAAAATTAAATCAAATGTTCAATTGAATAAGTGCTCTAAAACTTAAAAAAATGTAACAATTGGAATTTTAAAATCTGCATATTCATGGGTTTTTACAAAGACGTTAAGATTATTCGACATGTTCAGACTTGGTTTCCTGTGCCACAGTGAGTTAAAGTTGAAGGTGTGGTGATAACGGCAGAGATTGTGAGATACTCCCCTGCAAGGCAAGCGAGGAGCTCTGCAGCTGCACAGTGCTGAGTGTTAGATATAAGAGACCACAAGTATTGAAGCTGATGTGGAGTTGTGACTGTCCTGGGACTCTACTGTTCTATGTCTTCATCAGACTCTTCCACCTTCTACTCTAACTCTCACAAGACTCTACAGAGTCTTTCCAACCACTCTGCCAGAGAGCTGGAGATCCACTTTTTAGGGGAAATATGTTTTTAGACAGTCTCTAATGATGTCAGTGCTACAAACAATGTCAGCGGGGTAACTGTAATCTTTAAAAAACACTTTAATAAACCAACTCGGTCAGATTTCCTTACCCTCGCCTATTTGTCAGAAGTCATCTGGTGCAGCAGCTGTATACGGCCTGGTCACAAAGCCTCGCTACTTTGAAAACCCAAAGTTAAGTGAATACAACCTTGCCATTGATGACCTAATAAGAGATTTTAAGCAGAAGAAGATGAAGGAGTTGGTGTGTTCTAATGGGGTGTATAGAGACAATGTGCATTGAACATTTTGTAAACCAAATTATTCACTTTCAACATTCTACAGGTGCGCCTGTAAAAATTGAATTCTTGCCAGTCTTCTACAAGAGTGCTTTGATTGGGTTTGTCTCACGAGGCCTTCATAAAGCTAATTGAAAGTCTGACCGAACAATGCCAAAAACATCAGCCTTGATCCACTCAACACCACAAAAAACACCAGCAGACTTGTCATCCGTTGGCTCACCGTGGAGGCTGGGAAACCCAGCGGAGACTTTCCACCCTTGACAGCAAACCAATGTGAATTTGGTCCACCAAACTTTGGACATTCAACACCTAAAGGTGAGGGCACCACCTGGAGAGCTATGCAGCGGCACTTCGAGACAGTCCATCCTTATCACCCGTGAGAGTTTCAAGTGTGGAAAGTGACAAAAACAGGGCATTGTGAGTGTGTCTGGAATTCAACAATGTATTTAGTTCTTGTGATATCTTGAGTCAGCCATTCAATGAAATGCAAACATTATATTTAAATATACAAGGCACTAAAATTACGAGTAAAATAGCTATATTAGAACCATTCTAATGAATAAAATATATCTATTGTATGTTTAACTATCAACCAGAATTGAAGAATGTTTAATTAATTTTGATTGGGGATGTCATGTAGATAATCATGTAAAACTAGAGTAGTTTATCTTCTTAGAAAATTAAGAATGTGTGTGTCAAATGATGTGTTGTTATTAGTTTACTATGCTCTTTTTCAATCGCAATTAAGGTAGAGGAGTAGTACTATGGGAAATAGTGCCAATGCTCAAGAGTTTTAATTTGGCAAAAAGGTGCTAAGAACAATGTAAAATGTACCAGATAGGGAAAAATGTGTTCTATCTTTAAAGAATATAAAATAATGACATTGCCAAATCTGTACATTTTCAGTTGATTGGTGTAAAATGCTTGGTAGCATTACAGTCAGAGAACAAATACGGGTATAACACAAGAAAATACTTTCTCGAACTCCCTCAAGTAAGGTTGGAAAAACAAAAACAGCCATATTTTCATGAAAATTAAACTATTTAACAAATTAGAAAATGCATGGATAGTACCATTGGGAAAATTTAGGAGCCTTAGAAAATGGTTTAAAACAATGTTTATTACTCAATGTCAGATTTTCTGACCAGTGATACAAGTTTAACTTTTAATCTGAATGTTTATATTACAAATATTTTAATATCCCTTGCTATTTAATTGTATGTTATGTTTTAATTGTAGTATATTTATTATAATTGATTTTATTGAAGGAATTTTTAAATCAGCAGTAGATGTTGATTTTTAAAGGAATGTTTTTATGTTATGTGCAGGAAGTAAGCCTAGAAAAGGGTTTAACAAAAGTAATTTAAACTAAGCAATTAAAAAAAAATGTAACTTTTAATTTATAAATTGACTTTGTCTTGTAAAATATATTATAAATAATATTATATAAGAACTGACCTTGCCTATCCAGTAATACATGTGTAATGACAATAAAATTTCTGATTTCTGAAATTTAGTATCCTAAAATTGCTCTAACAGGCAATAATGTCATTTCGTTAGAACCCTGCACACATTGATATTTAAATTCTTTATGATTGATGGAAATAATTATGGACTTTGAAATTTAAATCATAATAATTAATCTTACATTTTCTTCGTTCTCTTAGCTGATCGACATGGTTTACTGTAAGTGCAAAGGATTCTGGGTAAAAAGTGTGAGTAATCAAAGTGAGTGAAAGTCTATTAGGAAGTGTCGGAAAACTCCTGATCAACGACTTGGTAGTTACTCTACACCTCTCTTCAGGATTATCTCAAACTTACTTTCCTCGCTTCCACATTTGGAATGTTCTAAAAATACTAGGTTTGAAAAACTGTTACTCTAGTTAAATGGAAAAGCTACTCCAAACAAAATGCATAAAAACATGTTTCTGAGCCATTATCATGAAAAACAACAAATATTAAAAATGTAGCCTCTCCAAAAGATCAACCAGCCAGCCAGTGGCGTAGATAAATATTTTGTTAGGAGAGGTCTAGGAATTGAAGTATAATCAGAAGCCAAAGGGGTATAAAATGGGTGTTATTTGTTACTCTAACTCGCTAATTGTAACTAGTTTCCTACGCTCACAGCCTCGCTACTGTCATTGACTTTCGTGGTCTTTTACTGTAAGTGTTACTACATACCATGAAAGGAAAACAAATTTTAAATGTTATTGAAATCGGATTTCTTCTGAATTTGTAGCGAATAATCACTTTTTGGCTGCCATTTTAAAACGATTTGATGGATTTGATTTATTTCAAATTTTATCAAAATCGGATGAAATTTACTGTTTTATTTCAATTTTCAACCCTTTTTGTGAAAGCATTATTGAGTTTAGTATTAAATTAAAGTTACTTAGTGGAAAGTGAGCATTGCAACCAACCTCAAAGGTTAAATGGCATGCCCTTCTCTTTGGCAAGAGAAATGAGTAGCTCTATTTTCTGTGGAAATTTGCTAATAAACATAGAGACTACTTACTTTTAATCAAACGACATATTATAGTTGGCAAGGTACAAGCATACATCGAATGTTCGATAACCAGCACTTTATAGTTGAGGTGCCGCAAAGGCAGTGGCGTAAATAACACCCATAGCTGCTGCTGTCTTGAAGTGCTAGTTGAGTGCAGTATTAGAATGAAAAAATAAATTTGCATACTTAATTGAAGTACACTTTAGCAAATAAAAAAAAACAAAAATTATAAAAACTATAAGCCATATTTGTTTGTTGGATAGTAAGTAAAAATAATTGCCAAGGTTGATTTGAATGGAATGAGATTGTGGCTCTGAGCTAGCATGGACTCGTCCATCGCATCCCGTCCTCTCTCCTATTGCTCTACAACGTACTGCGCACATCATAACTACTAGTCACTGATGAGTCATTCAACCACCAACCGCAGGGTGCAATGCGCAGGGACACACACACACACCACCCTGCCCTGACGCCACCACGTCAGTTGTGCAATATCTACACTGTCACTGCAACATTGTGGTCCTAGCCTATTTCTTACTGTGTTTTGCGCTTGTTTGTCACAGTGGCCAGTGTTGTCGTAGTTACTGTAGTTACAGCGTTAGGATTTAAAATGTTTGGGAACTAAGTAGTGCTCAAAACAAAAAAGAAATGTTAAAAACTTCCTAAAATAAGTTATTTGTTAACAACCTACTTAACCTCAGAAACCAGGTGTAGTTTGGTTATGTATAATATATTAAGCTATGGTTTCCTGGCGGTGACCGTACATTCACGGCCCGTATATGACAGTGAGTTTTGTTTTCAATACAATCAGAGTTAAGCGGTGAAAACTAGTTAGTTTTTCACCAGGTGACACATTTTGTAAACAAAAGTCTAGCTTGTCCATTACTACATCATTAAAATAAACTTTGACAACTAAAAAAAAACAACATGTCAAAAGTTGTTTTTGTCTACATCTGTTTAAATATTGTGTCCGTCCACCGTCCGGCCGTAATTTAGCGGTGAACTTTTTCTAGGAAACCATAGCTTTAGAGAACAACAAATAACGATATTATTTAATAATATCAAACCACATGCCAAACTTAAAATTAACTTTTAGTTCCTCAGGTTATACTGCAGTATAGTTAAAGTAGGCCTATGCTCGTTTGATCTATATCAACGACAAAGAGATTCTACTGTATAGCTTGTCACTTAATACCGTAAATTTAAACATACAAAAACAAAAAAACGGTTACTTGACTGAGTTTTTGTTGGTTTGTATCTTGGTTAAGGAGGGAGGGCGCGCACTCAGCTGGCAGGGGCGCTCTCTGGCTTAGTTACGCCACTGCGCAAAGGAAATTTTAGTTTTTTATAATGGTTAAAAAAAGACACTTTTGTAGTTAATTGACTTTAATTATTGAACCTTTGAGTGTTACAAACACTCCAAATAACCTAGAAACATTAAAGCATACTTAAAACTAAGTAATCCAGATCCAAAAATTAAATATTAACATTAAAATATGTTATAAACTATGTCAGCACCAGTGTAACAGTTAGTATATATAAATTCCAAAATTTAACTATCATAGATTATTAGTATTTAGCTTATAACACTGTCTGAAATTTGTACTTTTCAGCTAAAACATCTAAGAACAGTAGGTTCAAACTAAAGGCCACACACATAAAGCACTGTAACAGCAAGCCACTTTTGAGTCAGATTTGCTAATCAATTACTGTATTTATTTTAATGCCAACCACACAGAGAATCGACTGAATAATCACTCAGAATGTGTAGAAATTTGAAGTTTCTAAAATCTTCCTAACTAGATTTCTAATATTTTATAAACTAAAGATTCTAACAATCTGTATCTAAGATGTTAATAATTGTGCAGGTCACAAAACTCTTAACTTATTCAACAGTAATTATCTTGACTAATAAATAAGCATTGGTTATTAACGTTGGTTAATAAACTATTGGAGAGACAAGTTGTCTTTGAATTAAACCAAACTAGAAGAGGTTACTAATTGTTGAAAATTCAATTCATTATTCAGGTGTTATTAAATTTACATAGAAATTTATGGACTTTTCTACCGGTTATTGTGTTCAAAACTACACAACTGTTACAACAATACATAACTGGTAGAACATTTTATTGATTTATATGTAAGTACTAAAAGAGTTTATATTCATGCACAGCTTGTCCAATTAGAGCACAAAGTTCAAAAACCATACACCACACCATACTAGTGTTTTACAAATAAAATCAGCAATATTAAAATATTTGACAATTTCATAGTTAACTTAAACTTGAAAATGTAATACCTTTTTCTATTTTTCCAAGGCATGCACTTACTTTAAGGCAGTGATTATAGTTTATTATTTATCTACTAAAACTACACTATTGTATGTAGTTTATCAATATCTATATATAAATATTTCTCAAGTGTTCCTATAAATGTGTTTAAAATGTATGCATTTAAACTGGAAACTATAACTTCACTTTGAGTAAAAAACACTTTCACGTTAAGTAATGTGTAAAATCAGTATACACATGATATTGAAATTGTAAATTATGAAAAATTGTATTGGTTACTTTACTTTATTGTAACAGACAAATGGCATTCATAGAAACTTAAATCTACTGTGTTATGCTTTCAAAGATAATAAAATCCTTTCATTTATTTACTTATAGTTTTTAAATCATTATAAAATGATTTAGTTTTGAAACTTACTTAAACTAATAAGACAGTAAACATACGACAGTTAATAAGACGACAGAAATACATTTCCATTTCATTAAGAATACATCTTAAATTACACCTGTGTTAAAAACACAATCAACTATGTTCTTATAACTTAGGCAATAAATATATGAATATTGTAAATGGTTTGACTTTAACATTTAATAAATTAAATACTGCTTGATACTTATGCCCCTCTATTGTTAAGACTAAACTTTAAATTCTAAGTTTCACACCGTTAAGTAAACTTAGCACTAAACACACCATAATTATGGTACATCAGTTTTGATTTGTTTTGAGGTTATGGTCCTGTTGATAAACAATTTCCAGGTACTTTTTAGTGAATTGACACCCACCAAGTGTCCAGCTATAAAAGCTTTAATGTGGATTACCTTTTTGATTATCATTTGTTTGAAGTGGAGAAAATAAAATGTATGAACTTCTTCTTTGTTGATATTCATGTAGTTACCTCATCACACCTTGGAGTGCAAAAACTATTCTCATTTCTCTAAAACAAAGTATAGCGACTGTAAAAAACCCTAAATTATTGTAAATCTTGTACTGCTTTATTGTGTGCACATATGCTCTTGAGTAAGTCAATGTCTAGATAACTATACTATATTAGTCTGCGTTAATCTCTGGTTGACAGGTTAGAATCTATTTCACTTTCAGTCTGGAAAATAACGGTACAATACAGTAGAGCTTGTCAATTGTTATTGGCAGCACAACGTGGTTTTTATTCTTCAGTCTATTTTGTCAATAGTTAAAACGTTAAGAAAAAAATGTTATTGTTCACAAAATGTAGTTATTTGGATAACCAAAACTTTACCAGGTTCAATTTTGGAAAATGTAAATTTGGTGAATCTTAATTTCATCATCAAAATAAAATATCAAACTCCACATAGAGCATTGCTACCAGCAGCAACCAAACTAACTTTTCAGAAACTGTTTTCAAGTCAGTGATTTCAGGGGTCGCTCCCTTAACAGTTTATGTCAAATTAAAATACAAAGTAATTTTTCAAAGCATATTTGGATCATAAATACACGGCTCCATTTTTTGCACAAAACTCCAGAGAAGGGGTTTGACATTCCAGTCTCTCAAATATTATTCAATGGACATGAAACAGACTCCACCCTATACTTTTGGTACGTTAAGCACAATAAATCAGTTATATACGGAAGCGGTGGTTCAACAATCGTCACAGTCCGAGCAGAACAGACAGGCGGGCGCGGGCAGATGTTATGGGGTCGTTTTCTTGGGTGTAGCCTCGTGAGCTTTGCGCAGACGACCCCGGAACTCTCCCGGGAACTTGTCGTAACACTTCTTGCATACCGTTTCAGATCTATCTCGTAAAACTTGGTCTTCTGGTTCATTTTCTGGTCGCAAACAGAGCAGGCAAAGTGGTGCACGCACCAAGCCTTGTTCAGCGCAGTGAACACTGAAATCAACAACCATACAACAGTGTACTAATTTTTAAAATTGCTTGGTAACAACTGCTGAGTAAAGGAAATTAGCCTCCTAAACTGAAACTAACAAAATAATGTAGCAAGCTAATTTAAAACTAGTTTTGGTCTAACTTCTCATAAAATATATACATTTACACGTATACATATTCACCCTGTAATTTATTTTACAGAATTATTTCCCGATTTCTACACCTTTGAAAGTGAAACATCAACCCTCTTGGAGTCTTTAGTGCCTTCTGCATTAAAACAAGGCTGACAAAGTTTAGTTGATTACAATTCATTATGCTCTGATTTATTCCCACAATATTTTCCAGGGTCTGTGATGATTTTTAAATACTGTTTCACTTTCCCAATACTTTCCAAGGGTTTTGTGTTCCCGCTAACATTCCTGATAATAGTTTTACTCCTGCTATACGCCCTTATTAACGTTCAGTCCTACAACTTGTGACTAGGGTTATTTGGGTCTGGGTCTCGCACTAATGTCCAAATACTGTTTGACTTTCAAGATGATTTCCGGGGCCTTTTTTACTCCCATCATAAGTTTCAAGTGCCTCAGTCTTGCACACATGTGAAATTATTTCTGACTGTCGATTTACTTGAGCATAAGATCAGGGGATAGTTATGAGACAAAACAATTATAATGGGACGGAACATCTCAATGCGTGAAACAAATATTAAACCTTAGTCCTTCTTGTAAGGGGTTTAAGAACTAATAACAAGGAAATCACACATACTAACTTAAGATGAATATTATTTGCAAATTAAAATTTACTATTTAAATTTAAAAATATAAATAATTTACATTTATAATGCACTTTGAAAATTATATACTGAATGCTACAGCTCAACTTTTCTTATCATCTACTAGGGAACTTGATTTGTTAAACATTTAAAAAAAATTGCAGTTTAAATTTGTTTAAAAGAATTGCTCTTCAGATTAACAACACTCAACATATCCACTGCATTGGGCATGCTGGTACTCAGATCTATTACACAGAATCAAATGCAATGTTTATGTGTCAATTTTCATACCATCTCCAGCGATGACTTGGTTGCAGACGAAGCACAGATTGCCAAACAGCTGATGGTAATGAGTCTCGCAGTAGGCCAAGCCTTTCTTCTCGTAATGCCGGTGGCCCAAGAATGGCTTCTCACACTTGGCACACACAAAATGCTGCAACAACATTCGAACATTTCACTATTATAACCATTTAAAATTACTTACTAGCTTTGTCAGAAATTAAAGGATAAGTACCATTTGTGTTAGTGTTGGGTCGATTCCTATTTTTTCCGATTCTCGATTCCGATGCCAGGATATTGATTTTTGATTCCAATTCTAAGTGCCTACATGTGTTCGTGGCAGTGTGGGTCGAGTCCTAATTTTTGATTCCCGACTCCGGTCTTCGATTCTCAATACCGGTCAATGATTCCCAATACCGGGGGACTCTGGAAGGAATCGGTAATGGAATGACTTTACCAGCCGATTCTCATTTGCTGGAAATCAGTTGTAGCTTACTACTTGTGCGTATTTCTACCTTCATTTGTCTTGTAAATTGTGCCACTGCACTCTGGAAAGAATGAGTGAATTTGCAATCTGAACAAAACAAACATCCTCCAGCTATCTCCTCCCTTCACTTTGCAGGAGAGTGGACTCGTCCACCCGCGCAGGGTCTAGCTAGCACCGCTCAACCTAGCGGTTTGAATTCGGGTTTCTTCGATCCCCATCCTGTTTCTTGATTCTTAAACCGATTTCCGATTCTAAAACCGATTCCCGATTCTTTCTATGGATTCTGCGGTATCGGAATCGACTTTACTGACCTATTCCCGATACCGATTCCTCACCCCAGGAATCGGTGGAATCGAGAATTGTGAATCAGAATTGACCCAACATTAAATTGTGATTAACTGATGTCTGAGATTGGTGGTGTCTACAGAATCTCAGAGTTAGAGAATTGACAAAGCACCTTGTAGAGGAAGTAAAACAATCATATCTTACAGATAAGAAACTGTCCATTTCATTGGCTCTCTGAACTCCTCTATTTCAGAATTGACAATACTGAACACTATGTAAAGCCTTGGTTAACTTTGTTTTCATTGTCAGATATATTCTTGTTAAGTGTACATAAAGACAATACTATTTAGCGACTGACAATAAAGCCCCTTCCCACTTGAATGGTTTTGAGCGTGAAATAGTAATGTATGAAAACCTATTCTTACAGGTTGAATTTGAGCAAAACTGCTCTTTGGTTCGGTGCAACATTTAACCTTACTCTACCTTACCTCTACTCCTCACCGGATTTGTCTTACCGATGGCACGGTTTTGATCCCCACAGTCACCACTAACAAGTAACTTTACGGTAACACTGAGTAAATTGAGATTGGGTGTAGAGAAGTCTTTGCCTAGTTAAACAAGACAAACCTTTACACTTTTTTACTCCCCTGAGCACAGGGATTGTACCTCTCCAAGCTCGAAAAAGTGCTGCACTACACTACTACATTTCATGAGCCTATACTCGAGTGATCCTCAATGAACCATGACAGCCAGGAGCGCTAGTGTAGCTCACCTCTACATGCCAGTGCTTGCCAAGAGCCGTGACTACTCGCTCTTCTATCGGACGCCTACAAGCTCCGCAGATCGGGATCCCCATCTTGTCATGGCAACGCAGGCAGTACAGCTCGTTCTACACAAACAGCATAACCATACATCAAATCAAATTGTTAGCCTCTACTTCTATCAGACAGACATAACAGTGACGCAAAAGCTAAAATTTACTTATTTCGCTATGGAGACTTAGCAATTTAAACGGAGAAAATGCAGTTTTCTTACTGTAAGTACCATATTGCAATTAGTATGATTTGTTGTTGTACAAACCAAAGTAGTAAATGTATTAGCTTTATCATTTAATTGGAGTGAAAACATTGACTATTTAATTAATTTAAACCTTAAGTTAAGCTGGCTTGTGAAAATACTAAAAATGAAATGAAATGAAAATACTGATATAAAATAAGAAATTAGACAAATTGACATAAACTGTATTACACTAAATGTTTATACATTGTACAAATACAATAAAAACATATAACCAGGCCAACTTGCAGCTATGCACTAAAGCACCGCTGGCATGAGTGAAGCGAATTTAATATTTTAGTTCTTCAATGCCTGTCTATTGATTGCTTGATTGATCTGGTGTATCAGAGGAAAGGTTTATCACAGATGAAAATCGACAGGAACTGGTTAACCCAACATGACATAACGTGTACACATTTCCACGCACCGGCTATTTACTATCTACTTTACAGAAGTCAACCCTTCCCCGCCACCATCTTCTACGAGCAGTACACGTGTCCAGCTGGCTTAGCGCTGCTAGCTATACGCTCATCACACTCAGAAATTCATTACCAACTACAATAAAATTTAATAATTCAATTAAACAAATTCTTGTATCCACTAATTACATTACATACTCTGTTAAATAGCAACCGAGTTGCGACAGGCTTCTAGCTTCCATGTAAGCTCATTTCCAAATTATATTTCTTTTTATTTCAGGGAAGCTAATTTTTTACTACTATTTTGACCCATTTTTATCACTTAGGTTAATTTGGTTTAGTTTAAAATGTATTAAATAAGCAATCATCAACCTTATTATTTTAGTTAATTCCAATTGTAAACATTAACTAAGCTTCCATTATTGTTATTTTTTCTATGTATAATATGTATGTACTTTTGTTTATAATGGAAATAAAGTGATTTTGACTTGACTTGACTGTCTATAACTATGTCTTCGCTGATGTTTGGGTGATTTTTTTTTTATTACTAAAGAAATTTGAAGACAAAAATGTTTGACCAAACCAGGACTCAACCCGTCTCACTCCGGCAATTATGATGACCACTCACACCATCCGCCAACTATTTATGCTTTCAAATTTAAAGAAGTACTTAAATCTGATTGTTTATCCGAATTGTGTGACTGTCAATAGCTTAATTTTAAATCAACAAGCTGGAAATATTACAAACAGAATTTAAATAATCTGTCAAATGACTTATTATAGATCTTAATTTGAAAAACCTAAATATATTTCTAAAGATTTGAAAACAAAAAAAATGTTTGGACCAAACTGGACTAACCCGCTTTCTATCGCTAACCTATGCTGACCACTACACCATCCAATCCACCTATTTATGCCTTCAAATTTAAGATTTGTTTTGTTATACATTTTTGTGCATTAAATACAAATTGAGAACATATAAAATTAGATGTCCACTATTCTATACCTAATCTCTCAAATTTACATCATGGCCAACCCATTCGACAGTTCACAACTCCACAACATAAATGATGACAGGCACACCCCACAAAAGCCTGCTTTTACTCTTAAAAGCGTGCAAATGCAGTAATTAAAATTATCACAGTACCAGGGGACTACACAATCAAAGACATTTACCACTTGGGTGAAATATACACTTACCGATGGGTGAAAAATGACAAGTCATTTACACACATTTTAAAATAACCTAAAATGAAAGCCAGACACCACATACTAGATCCACTAAAGCTGCCGTTTATAGAGACGTTCAACAAATCGAAGAACTGCTAACTTTCAAGGAAACTTCAGACAATCTATATTTCCCAGAACACCAAAGGTTTTAGCGGACGGCGATTGTACCACATAACATTGAAACATGATCTTAACAAACTTACTTTTTCTTTTAACCTTTTCCTCATAAACTTTGCTACAGCAGTGGCGACCTGTAATTATCATGTTGTTTGGTTATATATTCAACCTTGCATACAATTGTTAAAACAAGTACAGTTTCAGACCGAAGACGAGCAAAGCTAATTAGGTATTATTTAACTAGATAGAGACACCTTGTAAATGGACTTATAAAGTTAACAGAGTAGGAATAAATTCAAAACATTTATCTATCCCATTAAATCTGCAACAATCCATGAAACTTTTTATGGTTCATAAAATTCTCCCATTTTAATAGCAGGTGACGGAAGCGTTGCACAATTCATGAAGGTGATTCATATGAATCTTATCAAAGACCATATCCAGAGTAAAAATTGCCCGTTTATTAGTAGTTAGTGTTAGTACAACATATTTCACACTATAAATACTACACAAGCAATCGCAAATGTGGTTAGTTTTTCTATTAACTGTTAGTGCAACTATTATTGGAGGCTCCACCATTCAAACCATATGTAGGAAATTTAGGAAACTTGTAAATGATAAACTTACTGTGTGTTGGCTTGTAAACACACTTAGTAGGTCTATGCATAAAACGAGCAAAGGACACATGTTAGATCCTAGCAATTTTGCTAGCTCGAATTTACAATTTAAGAGTATTTTGGGATTACACACTCACCATGTCGTTGGCAGTAAAGCCTGGACGACTCTTGACCTCCCTGGCGTCGAATCAAGCTCGACGCCACAAGCTGTACAGTTGAAGTGATACGGGTGGAACACTTCTCCACGGAACCGCAGCGGCTTCTCGTCAATCATACCACTGGCAAGCACACCAAACATGTCAGGTGTAGTTTACTTACTTGTGCCAATTCAATTTGTTGGCTTTCAATTGTATTCTGTGTTTGACTTTATCAAAAGTTTTAGAAAAGTTCCTTTAAATAACATAGTTTCTAAATTTCTTAATTTTTAGTTCAGGAACCCACTGCACTTACTGGCACTTGTGGCAGCACTTGCCGATAGCCGGGCGCCGAGCTTCACAACAGTAACAGTCATGACACAAGGCTTGTCCCTGGTGCCGGATGAAGCCCAGGTCTGCCAACTCCTTTCCACAGTCCTCGCAGCGGAAACACTTGGGGTGCCAGTTGGCATTCATTGCCTTGATCACTGGCCCGATCACAAACTCTCCTACACACACAACAAATATGCTTAGCTAAAAACAGATTGTAGAATGGTGTAGTTCACCATTTTAAACAGTTTTTAACTTATTGTACTTTTTTGACCTCACAACTGTACCAGATGTGACCACACCAGAGGTGTAGTGAGACGCCGATGAAATCAGTTTGCTTCCAGCTTATAGTTCTGTGTACTACTAGTACTAGACTAGGTTGTAGTATCTATGCTAGTATAGATTTACAACCTGCTTTGTTAGTGCTGAATTTTAGATATTGTCAGTCAGTTAATTGCTTTTTCTCTGTCGTATAGCATAAAATACTCTAAACTATAGGATGCTTTCAAATCAGAATTTGTTTCAGACGTGTTTTTAATGCCAAAATGAACCACGAGTTCTTTAATGTACCATTACAGAAACAACAACAATACTTGTATGTATACTTATTACTTACCACATTTGCCGCAGCATGGAGCAAAAAGAACATGGAAGTCGTGTTCACAATACTTCCGCCCTTCAAACTCGTAGAAAGTTCCATCTGGAAACGGCCGGAAACACTGGGCACACCTGGAGTACAACTCAAGTTAGTCAAGCAGTCTTGATCAACATTTTGAACTACTAAATAAGGCTTACAAAGTGATCTACCAACTCTTTTCTTTTTATCTGCAACAAACTTATTGTATTCTTGAATAAATAACCAGAGCTTTACAACTTACACGAAACACTGGGTATGCCACAGTTCTCCGTTTGAATTGACGATTTTCTCATGAGGATCAAATCCGTCCCCACACCGGGAACAGAACATGTTGCCAACTGACATAGTAACACTAAAACAAAGAATATTGGCAATTAGGTACTAAACACGTGAATATACAGGTTGGCTGAAATTAACTTTCAACCCTCTTACTTTTTTTCTACTATTGAGATATTTGCGTTCTGATTGCTGATTTCTCATTTGTGGGTTGGGGCTACAATACCGAGTGCTTTATTTTGGATTGTCCATAATTTATACAGGTTGGTTCGGAAATCACTTCATTATTTTGAAAGGAAGCTCTATTTATATTATTATCATTGTTAAGGTCTGTGAAAGTAGAAACCATATCAAATTAGTCACCAAAGACTTTTAGAACTTAAACTACTAAAACTGGCTGCCAACACTTAACAGGATATCATGAAATTACTGCAGAAAATTTTTAGGGCTATAATAAGAACTTTGAGATTATCAATTAAGTTAAAAATAAGAAATCATCCAATCTTTTGCCGGTTCATCGCTGTTAACATATCGTTTAAAAGCTATTAACATTATACTAATTATATTTGTGATATCTTGTATCACCATTTTTATACTGACCTGAAACTTGCATCAAATTGTTTCTGTTTACAAGACTTTTAAAATTATTCTAATATAAGTAGGGGATTCCTTTGTTAATAATAAAAAATTTCCAAACCACTCATAAAATATGGACAATCCAAAATGACACACTCAATTTTGTAACTCCAACCCACAAACCAGAAATCAGCAATCAGAATCTGAATGTAAATATTTCAACAAACAAATAAGTGAAGGGGTGCTAGTTACCATTCAATCAACCACCCTAAATACTAACTTCACTGTGTACAATTACGTCCAATAGCATTGCAATTCCAGAGCTAAATGTCCATCAATAGTGTCTGTAAATCAATAAGTACAATGGTTACAAAATATATCTTATTTTAAGCCATTCAGCCTTATAGTAAAAACAATACCTCATAATAATTTTCTCAGTATCAGAAAGCTTCATTTTATTCTGTGATTGGTTACTCATGTAACCTTCTGTTTTCGTACTCCGCTTTGACAGTCCTGGTGGTTTTGGAGGCACAGGCGGAGGAGCTGGGAATTCCTCTATACTTTCGTAATCACCGTTTTTCATTCTTCTCAAATACAGATTGCTGTTAGGAAGACTCAGCATTTCTACTGGTTCTGGACTCAAGTCCGGATTGTGATCCTCGTATTGCACTCATGTCTTTACGTCCAAGTTACACAATTCCACAAGTAATCCAAAGCTTTATGAGTAATCCAAAGCGTTACACTGCACTATCACGCGACGCGGTGTATGAAAGAAGAAAATACAAACAGCGTTTTACACAAGTAAGAATCTGGTCCTTGCTCTAGCACTTACAACTGGTGAAACTGTATCACAACACTAATCCGCTTTATCTTGTGAGCACTTGTAGGCCTGGTGGGTGTAAACTGTCGGTGTGAACTGTCGGTGATCTCAATGCTACAGATAGAGCTGCCAGTCTCGCTTATCAGTTGTTTACACAACCTCTTCACGAGCTTCTGTCCCACTCTACCGTGTGTGTGAGCTACGTCTCACTCTACCGTTATGTCTCAATACAACGACAAAGTGCCACTTAAATTCAAGAAAACCCAAGTGCTAGCAAACAATTGACCTAAATAAATCACATTCTAAAAAGCTGGCGACTATTCTACTTAGCTTGAGAACTTTTACACTCCCGTACTTTACTTCAGTGTTTTTGTTTTATGAATGTTAACATGAAATAATTAGCTTCAAAGCAAATACTTTTTTCAGACATCGGGTTTTTGAAGGTTAAGTATTATTTAAAGCAGGTATGGTGTTTGAGCACAAGCAAATTTCAACATTATAATTTTCAAAAGCAGATTACAGATAAATTGAATTTTAAAACAAAACAAAAAACCTAATAAGAAGAAAAACATTGTTATTTTAATATATGTTTTGTCTGTATGAATAATGTTTGTTCATTTAGTAATTTTATACCTTGAAAGACCAGTTTTGTTAGAAAATGACTGTTTGTCTGTCAGCAACACTCTACAAAAACGCTGGTTTTATAAGACTTTTCACCTAAAAACATCTGCACAGATTTGGGGAAGCTTCCTATAATAGTAAAGTGCATAGCACTTGTTTTAAGCTAACTTTCATGGTGGAAGGGGACATTTAAAACTCACCCCGTATGTTCACCAAACAAAATAGTATTTGTAAACTTTTTTGACAAATAAACTAATTGAATTAATAATTTGATGAATCATAAACTCAACTCAAGGTATTAAAAAATTGACAATTTTAAATCAAATATACTTTAAAGTAGGCACTAGTGAATTCAAGGTAGTTGTTTTACTAACACACAAATCTAAAATGGTAAACATTTCACACAAAATTCTAGAAAATCCTAAACTTTGCACTGAACACACAGAAACCGAACTTGCTAGATAGAAGTGTACAAGATAACATGTGAGAGTTGATACTAAACGATAGTGTGACAACTGAACATTGGTATGCTACGTCGTCATCATCATCAGGCCTTCCCGACCAGTTAACCTTCTGATGCTAGTCAAACCGACACTGATTTATTGGTGTTCTCTCACATATTAATATCGTTAAATGTTAGTTCCACAGTTTCCTTAAACTAAGATGTACACTTTTGGCTCACATTGCAAAAATGCACATAATTATATAATAATATTATAATAAATAATATATATATAGTTTATATTTTTAATATTTGAACACTATTGAGATACTTGTATATTAATACAAAGAAATGAACAAACTGAGAAGCACCCTTTATAAATTTATTTAAACCATTACGTTTTAGGGAATTATCTATCTTTGGTGTACAAAGCAACACAAATTAGAAATTACTACAAAATAGTAAACTTTGTATACAAACAAAGTATAAATTAACAAGATAAATAAATATTTACACTGGTTGATTTTCTAACGGTTTTACAAGTTAAAGCTATTTCCTTAGCATTATAAGTTGTTAATATAATCGAAAATGGGATTATTAACATCTACATTGGTGCTGTTCAACAAATTGCTGCACTACCATTTTTTTTGTTCATATATATATGAAAATCCTCTTTGCAGTTCATTGGTCTCATTCTTGTATACTTCAAAATACTCATGTTGACTTCCATTTGATAGCCAAGTGTTGGCTGGTTTGGATTGCTAAACAAAGATGATTTCATGGAGTGTTAGAGTTATTAGATCTCAAGGCTTGAATATGTCCCGGAACCTAGATTTGAGAAAGTCCGGGATCTACAAAATTCAATGCAGCTGACTGTCTAGCTGTTACGTTGGACAAACAGGAAGGTCTTTCAAATCTAGGTTCGGGGCAGCATATTCAAGCGAGATCTAACTCTACATGATGGTATCTTTATGGCTTTACCTGAAAATCAACTATGGCCTGAAAATAAACTAGAGGAACAATGTTTCACAAGTACTATATGAACAAGCGATATAAACAATATTGAACAGCACCTGTATTAGATAACAACTTATAATGCTAAGAAGAAATATAGTTTTAACATGCTGTTGAAAATCAACCAGCTAACTAATATTTATTTATCTTGTTAATGAATGCTTTTCCTTTCAGGAGAAATGAATACACTATTACCATGGAAATTTGCTAATAATAAATTGGATAAATATTAGGTATAAATAAAAAAATTTTGAAAAATATAAATTATAAATATTTACATCATGTGGTTGAATTCATTTAACAGACAAAATGCAACATTCCATATGGTTATCTTAAATTCAGCCTATTTGGTTTTAGTTTAAGTAAACTTTGATGGGTTGTTTCGCTTTAGCAATGCAAGAAAATCGCAAAAGAAATTGAATGATATTTGTGTCTGTCTTTGTCAATGCATATACCAAAGTGCTCCAAAAAATGTATATACAATGTTAACAAGGTTATTTTATTACATTTTTTATTTATCTTTGTGACAATAAATTGTGCAACATGAATTATATTAAAACAGCAACAAAAGTGAAAATAATTTTAAACATTTAGAAGATATATTAACAAGAAAAAGACCAATAATAAATTGCTCACTAAATTCTGACCCAATCTCGTTAATTCTAATGAATACCCAAAGCAATTTATTGATTGTGAACTCACCAAACAATGTAATAGCTTGTTGGCTCAAGTGACGTTTAGCAAGTGACTTAAACATTGTAATAAACATTTAATGTTCTAATCATAAGGGACAAGTGTTTCTATAAAAAATTAAGTTATGAGTATTTAAATAACATCTAATAAATTGCTGCTTCCACTATATATTAGCATTTTTCTAATAACTTATTCAACCCTTTGTCTTTATCAGAACAAGCTTTAAAACAAATAGTCACTGGTAGTGTACGAAACTTACAAAGTACCTCAATGGGAATCAAATGCGTCAGTAAATTAATAATTCTTTCTGAAATCATTGTGCATACATAGTTACAATACAGTGGCGGTTCCCAATAAAATGGGCAAGGATTATGTTTATTGTATATGTACTAAGGCCATATTATATATAAAAATATATACCCTGAAACCTGGAGGGCAGCTGTGCAGCCCCTGGCTAGACAAGACAGCACCAGCACCTAATTTAACTGTGCTAGTGTCTTTGTGCTGGTCTGATTTTATCTGAACAAAGCTGAGGTTTACTTACCCAGGCATTTGTTTCACTAGAACTTGGCGTAGTTAACTCACAATATCTGAAAAAAAGTAAATTTCATTATCATCTAGGTCTGTTTATTCTTATTTTGTAATTATAAAATTCTGTAAACCCTAACCAAATTTGTTCATGTTTCAGATTAACTTATGTTAATCAGCAGAGGAGAAAGGCCCATGCAGTGGCACTGAGCTCCGACTATTGAGGGATTCATAGTTACTCCCATCTACTCAGTGTGTGATGCTTGTAGATATGACTGTTTGATAATGGCACGTGAGTGAAAACACTTTTGCATCAAAGTAGCGGAAAAAGAGCTCTTAAAGTGTTCTGAAATCACATTTCAGTAGATGCATATTATCATTCTCCTCAAATAATGGCAAGGTGATGGAACTAATTTTCAGAAATTCAGCGTAGATTTTTTTACCTGTTACCTGATTAATTATGTATTTATTTGTTAGCAGTCAAGACATTTTTTTATCAAGCGTGAAACAGTGGTAAGAGTAGTCTTAAAGGGATCGAGACAAAACCTTAAAATGGCCCCTCTGACTGAATATAATTTCAAAAATACAAATGAAAATCTGACGAGATAAGATTGGGTTAATCAGCAAAATATCTATAAACTGTAGACAAAAATCTTGATGTTTATTTTTTCAAGCAAAGAATATAAAATTAACATATCATCTGACCTAATTTACATAAAACTACATTTCCTATTCTTTGGATTTGCAAAAATGTCAATAACATGTGAGAGATTAAAGTTCTTTGCTTTTTAATTTTATCTATTGCGGCAGGGCCAACCAACTTAACCTTTCTTGGCACATTGTACTTCTTAAGTAAGTCTTGTCATTTTCAACTTAGAAAAATTATTTCTGCTATAGCCATTGTGATGGGCACAGTTAAATACATAAAGCAAGCAGTACACACGTCAGGACAGCTTCCAACAAGAATGTGATTTTCATCATAGAGGAAATCCAGTTGCTGAACAGATATCATTTTATCAATTTAAAACGATAGATTTAAATTTTGTGGTTATGACATTTTATGTTGCGGATGTTTAAATGCTCACGGGCTCGGGTCTTCAGGGTCTCTTCTGTCGCGGCGGATGCTGAGGTCACGAGCATCAGTGAAAGAGTAAGGCTCACCTTTTCCTTTTTTTATTCCTTTTGGGTTTTGCTGATTTCTGGCACAAAAGGACGTGACAAATTTAATAGAAAATGCTGCTGGAATGTTGTGCAGGAAAAGTTGATGACATATCTCCAGAAAAGTCTCAGTAAAACATTTTGCCTCTTCAAACAGTTTGAAGAGCATGTCAAGCCAATGCTTTCATGGCATAAGTGTCTGACAGTTTGTTTTTGTCAGTTTGCCACAAAAATCTCTGGGAGTTGACATGGCCATCCCTTATCTTTACATGATGAAACATTTCTTGTATATGGCCAAGCATTGCATATTTCTTCAAACAGAATTTTAAGAGTACAGATGGCAGTAAATTCAAGAAGTCCTGCTGCTGAGTAGTTCATCATAAGACAAAACACCATGTGACTTTGCAGTGGCGTCAATGACCAGCCTCAGTTTGTTAGGATTATTTGGGTTCATTACTCAAAATGGGGTGGATAAAATGTGTGATCCTTCATATACTCTATTCTTCAAAACTTAATTTTCTCACATGACCCTTTTTTTATATTTGACTACACTAGGGTCCTGCTAATCCAAACTAATTAAGACCAAACCCTGTTCGGATTAGCAAAAACTCTGATTAAGTGGAATTTTGCATTTATTGGTGCATTTATTATATATTGACCTTATAAGTCATATATTGACTTTGAGCGAGTAATATTTTATATTTAAATGTAAGAAATTATGTGTGTTAACAGTGTTTGGGTTAGGCAGATTTTCAGATTAACGGGGTTCGGATTGGCGGGACTCTAGTAACTTGTTTCTATAAGCCACTTGCAGATTTGGATCCTTTTTCAAGAGTTTAGTCTTTTCAAGGCAGTGTGCAGCTGGAGGGAAAGTTTGGGTTGTCCGACTTCCATAGTAGACCTACTTCATAACAGTCTCCAACTTTCTTTGTTGTATTTTTCAAATTTAAAACGGCTCTCTTCTTCTGTTGATAAGTTTGATTTGACATGTTGGCTTTCCTCTTATTTTTCTATTTTGAAGGATTATTTTACTGTGTCCTGTAAGGAATTATTTTTGTACGGTGGAAGAATAAAAGTGTCATCATTATCGACCTTTGTGCTGTATACATTTTGCCATATAGCGTCCAACCCAGTGAGCACCAAACAGTACAGTTTTTTTTTTAAGTTAATTTGCCAGTCACCATGCAGGCCTATGCAGCCTGTCGTGGTAAGCGACAAATTAACTACCGACTAATGGCTGAGGTGAACCGACCCGGCAGTTGGTGGGACCTTCAATATTTTCTAGTTAGGATGAGATTGCAATTGTCTTGACCTACGAGGACTGAAGACTTGACATTTACAACGGAAGGAGTTGGTAATCCTTCTACTCTAAGAACGAAGAATTACAAAGGATTCTAAGGACTAATATAATATAGGTGAGGTGTTATTCCTTAATACACTTGTCTACTTTATGAGTCAAGAAGCGGCTCGAGGACCCGGCAACCGGTGACGTAGGGCGCAAGGGAGGGCGGCATGTAGGGGTGAGTGCATGCAACTAAAAAATGAATTCTAGGAGAAGAGGGAAAAGACTTTTAGAGAATTGACGATACCCAGAACAAAATGGAAACTATATTTTTATATTAATTAACTAACTATACCAAAGGGTGGACTGCAACAATGCACAGTACATAAATGTCAATAGGAAGCGTGAGGTGAGTCTTTGTGCGCAGCCATTAACTTTAGTCAAAACACTCAAAACATAACTCGCAGACGCTGCCACAAGGCCTATCGCCTATCCTTACCGCCCGTCCGTCCCACGGTTCATCAGCTGTTTGTGAAATGTTCCTTTCTATACAAAGAGTGATTGTTCGTTTGAGTTGAGTAATTGTGATTGATTTGTGTAAATGTGTTGGTGCCTATAGAGGTGTAGGGCAGGGCAATACTGTAACATGAGCTTTTCTAAACCAAGTAAAGAGAAATTCGGGAAAGGGCGGCTAGAAAGCACAAGAAGAGGCCGTTCCTAAAAACCACAAAACAACAGGTTCTTAAAAATTGCTTTGTACTGTGTACAAGTCAAAAGGTTTCCATAAATATTTTATATTTAAAAATAATACTTTCTACTCATAGTCATATTACCGGTTATGTAGTAAGTTATTATTGTTATGGCGAGTTAAAAATAGGCACACTTTAAACGCTTAAAACATGAGATTTTGTTTTGAAATGTCAAAAGATTTCCGGGGGAGCCTTTAGACCCCTCTTGGGCTGGGGGGACACTCCCCAGGCCACCGGTGCCAGGCATGTGTGCAAGGGGTGCAGACTGGGCAGTAGAAAGGTGAAAAAAGATTGAAGAAAGTGAAGAGGCAGTTTTCATACGAGGGGTCTGACAAAGTTAGTGGAACTCCAGAGGAACTTATTAAGAGAGTTTTTTTGCCCCTAGTTGATAGTGTAACTATAGCTCTTAGAGAACGAATGGAACAGCTAAGCACACACAATTCCTGATTAACATTACAAAAGTTAAAACTAAAGGTGATATGAGAAGTAAAATTATGTAGGGAGGGGGGCGCATATCAAAATCTTGCCCCGGCGCCTACTGACCTCAAAGCGGCCCTGCCCAGACCCACTCTAGGGTCGCTGCCATGGAGTCTGCCCAAGGGCGCATGCATGTTCGAGCCGTCCCTGGGTAAGTCTAGTGTTAATCGGGTTCGAACACCATAGCGAGAAAAACGCGTCTTTATAGAGACCTTTTATTTTTAAGTCGATTTTTTGAGTGGTTCATGATGCTTTGAATTGATGGACCAGCAAGTCCATTCTTCTTAAGTCTTACAGGCAAAGTCTCACCATCAATCGGCAACAGATTTGTAAAGTTCAGAAAAATATCTTATAACTAGCCTATTAATAGTGGACTCCGTCGATGTTCAATGAAACCTAGATAAGGTACATCCCACTGTTTATCGTCCAATCAATCTGAACATCAGAAAATCATATTGGAAGAAAGGCTTACACTCACATATTAAACTTCCAAAATGTTGCAGTCAAGTAAAAGATTAGATTATAATAAACATAGGAAAACTCACCCACAAATCTTCACATAAACCCAACCCTCACCATATTTGGTTATATTTGACAGTAGGTTGAGACTTGAGTGTAGGCTACTGAAGTTAACGCTGCCACCAACTAAACAACAAAACCCATATCACTGTACTGTACTATATAATATGCACCCCCGTGATTATAAGGGGTATTTTTTCCCCATCAGAAATGTAAAATGTATTATCTTGACTTGGCTAATGCAATTGTATTGTTAATTTTTCTGAATAAATGAATTATTGACTTATTATTTTACTTTCTTAGGTGCCACTCGCAGATGCCTTCGCTCGGTATTTTTATACACAAATTGGCATTGGATATTGACGTAAACAGCATTAAACCATCGACTTAAAATATCTTAAAAGTCAATTATTAAACGCTAAATAAGCCACTATGAATACCAACACAATTTAAATCAAGACCACAGCATTGACTTTAAATATCCATTTAAAATCAATGACCACAGCAAAAAGCTACAGTTTGAAAAAAAACTGTTATCAAGTTCATAAAGTGAATATAGTAAACACCAACTAGCATGGATCGTGACATAAGCATGTTTATTTAATACTTATCGCAAAACAACTTTAAAAATAATAAAACAGAATAAACTAAACTTAATTAAACCATCATTATAAATTTAAAAACTTATTTTTTGAAACTTATTATGAAAGAAAACAAGATAATTTTAATAGTTTCGGTTTTTAAACAAACCACCATCTTGGATTCTGTTGGAACGGACTGCTCCCATAGTCTCGCTTCGCCCTTCAGATTTTCGTGCTCTTTACCACAGAATTTATGAGGCTATTCGTTACGCATATTACCTCGCTTCGGCCTTTGGCCTCTGAATTACTTGGTATTTTACTGTAAGTTTTAATATGGAGCCTGCGTCCATGTTGTGAGCCATGGGTATAGTCAAGGCTTGCAAAGCGCCAGGTCGTGGGTTCGATTTCCGGCGCAGGCACATGGGTTCAGACCGCTTTCCATAAAAGCGTTTTGTGATGCCCTCAAACCCTAGATGAAACAAATTAAAAATGCTATTGGCATAGACAAAAAATTACATATTGAAGGGGAGTTTCAAGAATTAAAGTAATGACTACTACAAGTTACCTTTTTGGCGCCTGTAGATACTACTGTAGTTTCTCCTTTCGTAGATGTAAATTTCGGGAATGGGGTGTCCCATCATACTATACTGATGAGACTTGTAGTGTCTATTCTAATACACTATTGTTCATTATGTTAAAAATATATACACTATATACACGCACAACGGTCACTTAGTTTGTATCGCAGGATGTCACACGCGGAACTCGCGCCGGCCGTGCACTACAATACGTAATTGGGCGTACGGCGGGCGACCCCGGCGGCGATGACGGAGTAACATGCTGGACTGTGAACATGTGATTGCGAAATTGAGGGCGGCGGAGGTGCAGGTGTAAGCGGTGCTATTTATCAATTTCGCAGTCACGTGTGCACAGTCCAGCAAACCATGTCGCTCCGTCATCGCCGCCGGGGTCGCCCACCGTAGGCCCAATAACGTATCGTAGTGCACGGCCCGCACGAGTTCCGCGTCTGATAACTCTAAGTGACCGTTGTGTGTGTGTATATATGGTGTACATATTTTTAATATAATGAACAATAGAGTATTAGAATAGAGAAGGTATGCTGATGATGGGACACCCCAGTCCCGAAATGTACATATGAAAGAAGAAACTACAGTAGGATCTACAGGCGCCAAAAAGGTAACTTGTAGCATTGACTTTATACATTTAAAATCAATTCTTGTAGTAACACAAGGTCCTACAGCTGGAAAAATTAAATATTTTAATTCGTTAATCAAGTGATAAAAAATCAATGTTGACTCTGTTTGTTCAATGTTGAATCATTATTCAATTGATTAAAATGTGTAAAATCATTATTACTTTGCCTTTTATTCTATGTATATTTTGATAGCAAGTATAAGAATAATCATTGACTTATAATATCCATTAACACAAGTAGCTTCCTACTTGATAGTTGATATCCATTTAAAATCAATGTTTATTCTTATACTCTGCTATCAAAATATACATAGAATAAAAAGGCAAAGTAACTTGACATTTTATTAATTTTAGCAGTCCTTGGCTGGCAGCTTGGCGCCTAAAACACAAAATTGTAATTCGTAAAAAACAACTTAACCTAGTTCGTAACTCAAAATTTTAGACATACCAGTACCATATAATTCAGTAAAGTAACCGCTTTTGTTCTTTCCACAAACTACAATTTCTTACTACACTAAATAGTTTTATTTTAATAATAGGCAGCAATGTTTTGATTTGTTTTTGCCAAGAATTTGTGCATCTATGACCAAGTAGGCTAGGCCACCGACGGGTGACGACTTGACTGAAATTACACAGGAAAAAGGTAAGTTAGCCTTATGGAAAGCTCCAAGATCGTACTTATCTAATTTTATTTAGTTTGCATTGCACTTAGGAGTCTCTATTCGATTAATCCAGAACGGGGCTAGGCAAATGAGGTTTTTTCATGTATGGGACGCACAAATGAGGTGGTATTTTTTCCAAGTAAATAAGGACAGTTACGTTTGGTACTCATTTACATCAAAATTCCACCTAAACATACAATTTCACATTAATCCGGTTCTTATGCATTCCAACTATGCCAGTAGGCCTAGTCCGCTTATGGGAAGACCTAATCTTCTGCTATGAGCTTGTTTGTATTATATAAAGCTTCTTTAAATTCAATATTTTAGACAAGTTTTAAATGACTCTTAGTAACATTTTTCAACCTGTCGACGAGTTGAACTCCTGAGCTACCTTTACATGTCTCTCAGCACTCTTCTTGCCTCTGCCTTAGTAGAAGTCCCCTCTTCTATCCCAATCACTCCATTTCTTTCTCCCGAGGTCTGAAATTGTGTGATTTCTTGTGTTATTAGCAATAATATCTTAACTTGCTTGAGCTATATTTTAAGCTATTTTTGGGATGTTAGCTGTTCTACAATTTGAATGTTTTGTTTCAGGCTTCAGGATAAGGATATATATTCAGGAGTTACCATAGTTAATTATACTTCTTTGTGAAAGATCTTCAGGCTGTCACTGTAAAAATGCCAACCAGTAATCACAATTTTACAAAATGGAGAAGAAAGTTGAAACAACAAATAATGCGGCCATCAGTGTTTGATAATTCATTGGCTGAAGAATATGACAAATTGAAATTTGTTTTGAGTAGAACTGTTGAACATGGTGAAAGTGACTCCCTTTTGCTTCTTGGTTTCAGAGGATCTGGTAAAACCACTGTAAGTACCTACTGTATTTGTTTTACGTTCTGCTATCATTAATAAAGTATCGTAGTACAATTTCATAAACCCCCTCCCAAATTAAGGTACTTCGGTTTTGGAGATTAACTCATTTTGCTGGTTAATGAACTTAGTAGCATGGTAATTTGTTTATCTGATTTTGATGAAACTTTGAATAAATGTTTATGTTCTGGTACCAAATTTACAGCAAAAATTAACAACTGTTCCACCAGACCAAGATGGCTGTAAAAACAATTTTCACCGCCATCTTCATCTAGCTAATCGAATTTTATCGATTTTTTGGTGCACACGTTTGATACAGAAAGATACAATTTTTACCTTATTTCATACAAATTGGATAACAAAGATATTTTTAGAGCAGAAAACCACTTTTTTGGAGTAAATAATACATTAAAGGGGTATTTAAAAGTTTGGTTCCTCGTAATTGGCCAGCACTCACAATAGCACCTCTGTAGAAAATATATTATAATTCCAAAAGTGTGCATATGAAAAACAATTAAGACGGTTATCTGAAAATGCCATTTTATGGGTAAATAAGGGGTAATAAACAAGAGGTTTGGTAGATACATTTTGTATATTTCTCCAGTCTAGCAATTATCAATGATTTTCAGATGTTAAACCGAGCTGTTGACTCATTGAGGACTAGTGAGCAGAATGAATTCATCGTTGTGAAGTTGAGTGGGCTCGTTCACACAGATGATAGCTTAGCACTGAAAGAGATCATCTGTCAGCTGCACTTGCAGGAGCTCGAGGGGACAGGGTCGCAGGATCGTTCTCAGGTCTGTTCACATATAAAGGGCTAGAAAAAGAAGTAGCTAAGTTCATTTTTTTGAAAAATTGATTCTATTAATTTTATGTTAGTACTCCTGTAGAAGGACATATGGGAAATGTTATTTTGACAAAATACAAGCTTGGTCACGAAAGAAAAATAAAATAAATAAACATCAACAGAAAATAACAAGCTAAGTCTATTTTGGTATTGGAAACAACAGGCTTAGTCCATAAGTTATTTACATTTATTCAGTAAAAAACAGGTTAAGTCCCTAGACTAAGCCTGTCCCTGTTTTTGTAGTTACAACTTTGAAATACCGTTTTTGGAAGATGGACAAACCAAATTTTTTAAAATTTTCACTCAGTGCAAATTTATGTATGCTATAGGGTGTACATATTAACATACTTTTACTGCTCATTTCCAAGGTTTATTAAAATTTAGATCTTAAAAACATTATCTTGTAAATTTGTAAAAAAAATGACTTAGCCGCTGCTTTTCTTTAGCCCTTTAGATATCTTAAGATATATGTGTTACGTTGGTTTTGCTTGTTCTGGCCCTGTAAATCCGAACAGACAAAAAATTGTCATTGGCAGCAGCATTCAGAGAATCATATATTATACTACAATGTGGTTTGTTTGTCCATTGTAATGTATAAGCCTGTGGAACTTACGAGAAACGTACATCTTCTGACACAACGCCAACTGTGATCAGTAAAAGTTGTATTCATCAAATAATTTAAGTGTCTTTTATTCTGTAAGTTAATAACTTTTTACTTTAAATCGAGTTCGGACCTAATTAGTTTTGATAATTGAAATCTAGTATAGTAGACTCTCACTTGAGCAGAAGGACCAATGTGGCAGAAGGGTTGTACGATTTCGGAAAATCTGGATGAGTGTGGGTTTAATGATTACTTATTTCCTGTATTTCTAAAAATGATAAAAATAGACTCAAGATAACAAAATTGTTTCTCAGTTGTTATTTAGGTTTATGAATTAATATTCTTTGCAGTAATTACTTTTCTTCTATGTAAAAGTCCTATAGCGGTTCTGTATAATATATTATCTCTAATGTATACTAGTAATGGCACCATTCCATGTAAAATGAATAACTATCATCAATAAAGATATTTTGACTTTGACTTGGTTACTTACTAATTACGACTACTAAGATAGGACGCACTTGACAGCACTGCACTGCTTTGTTTACATTACAACAGCTGTGTGAGAGGAGTGAGGGAACTAGCCTGTCCACTGTGCACATCAAGTGGTATGAACTTGTCCATATACTACAGTTCATTTTCCGTATACTATAGATCTTGGTTTTATTGTGCTTACTACCGGTTTAAAGTAGTGTGAAAGCGTAAATGAATTACTTAGTATTAACATGGTTAAGAAAAAAAAGATTCACAACATAAAAATAATCATTCATGTTGTTTCAGATAATCTGTTATTTCTGCTTCAAAGTTTGAAAACTGGGGACAGAGACATTTCAAAACCAGTTATATTTGTGTTAGACGAGTTTCACTTGTTCTGTTCACACCGTAACCAAACTCTGTTATACAATCTCTTTGAGGCTGCACAGGCTAACTGGGTAAGGGGATATCTACCTTCACTGTAAGATAACGTGACAATAGACAATGGACAACTTCTTTATTACATTTCCAAAAGTTATTTTAAGTAGTTTAGGTAGGCTTTTGTAACACATTAAATGCAATAAATTACATTAACATAGAAATAGATGGACCTTTCTACTGGTTATTGTGTTTAAAACTACACACACATTTTGAAAGGTATGAAAACTCCTCTCGATTATCAAGTGAACCTTAGCCTAAATCATATTCTAATCCTTAAAGTTTGTACACTTTACTACAGAAACAAATAACACAATCGACTTATACCTGTAAGCGACATAGAAACTTGAAACAACAATAATATTTACAACTAAAAATTGTTAACGACTCACCAAATGTTCGCTGGCACAAACCACTAATCAAAGCTACGTTAGCTTACGCGTATAAGCTTACACCCTTTGATGTATAAGCTATACTACGTTCATTGTCTGTCAGCAGCTTAACGACTCAGTTCTAGTGAAATTGGTAAAAAACATCAATTTTTATTGCTCTAAAATGCATTTTCTTTACGGCAGTTGTGATATAATGTTTCATGTTTGTAACAGGCTCCCATTTGTGTGGTGGGAAAGAGTACAAGAATAGATGTGACAGAGTTGTTGGAGAAAAGAGTGAAGTCAAGGTTTTCACACAGAACTATCCTGCTTCTGCCCAAACCAACTGCGGAAGCTCGACTGCAGCTGTTCAAATCTGTGCTCACTTTGGAATCCACAGAAGGAAAGATAAAACATAGCTTTGTTCAAAGGTGGAATCTATATTTAAATAAGTTGTGTGAAAACCAAACAGTTCAAGACATTTTGAAGAAGTTACTTTTTAATGACTCTGATGAAAATCTCTTCAGATCATTTTTGGTAAGCTCTTTTAACTATTTATGCACTATAAATTTAGCTTAAATAAATTTAAAAATAAAAATAGGAGTTAACTATTTTTTGTCTTGATAATTTTAAAGTTGTTTCTTTATGAAAGAAAGGTCAATTGTTTGATTAGATTTAGGATTTGTTTTTAGGATTTAGGTTTCATAGTCTGGGAATACTCAAGTGAGTTAACCCTTTTTGGTCTCAAATTAATAGACTATGGAGTCGACAAACGCTATTCCTTTTGAGCGGCTTGGATGTGCATTATAGGTTGCGTTGAAACAGTCTCTGATATCACGAGGACTAAGCTACACTACGGCACCTAGCAGAGAAACATTGAAACTACCACTCCCTCCCTTCCTGGAACTCAAGTGTGAGTTTGACAGCCCACGACAAACAGCCTGGTGGTTTAGTGGTTATTATAGTAGACGGACAGTTGGCCCTGTCTGTCTGGCGTGGGTTCGAATCCCACCGGATGCTCTGATGCGGTGCAATGCTAGTCGTTGGATCATTCGGTGCGGGGGGTAACAATGACCGCTGAGGATCACTGAAGAAAATGGCTCATCAAATCCAGTGAGACGGCGAGTAGGCACGAGCAGGGAGGCTAAATCCCGCGCTTAGAGTTGGTTCAATGACTGGTAATGCTAATACCAGAGAACGGTTTTGCTGAAATTTTGCTTACAGGGGACTGGGAAAATCCATGAAGGGAGGCTTTTACGAAATTTAAAATAAAAAATGAGACCGCAAAGGGTTAAACATACTTTTCATATCCCAAAGTGTATAATTAGGACTATTGCAACTTGGCCAATTATTTACCAATCATATTGAAACTTTACAAACGTAATAATAACCGTTTCAGAAGTGTTCTGTAAAAACTTTAGTCTTTACCTTCTTCCCATGTTCAGAAACAAATTGGCGGCATGGTGGTTAACAATAAAACAAAGTAACTACGTAACAATTTGAATTGTTAATTTTACTAGTGACATAAAGCTTGGTTCAAGCAGGATCATAAAACTTAGTCAAACATATTAAGTCCTAAATTATTTAAAGGCTTACTAAAAGAGCATAGTAGTGAAGCTCATACCAGTTCTTCTCTTACCACATCAGGCGCTCTAGAGTACTTTAGCACAATACTGCCTGTTTCCAACAAATAACTTTTCACTTTGTTATCGTTGATTTGCTAGGTGGTTCAATTGCGGGTAGACAACCTAAAATAATCTAACGCCTTCAGTCACGTTACCAATGCAATCAACACTTCACTTTTTGTTTATTATTGAAAGCCATTTTATTATTGCTCCAACAATGATAATCAAACAGCTGTTTATAAATGGGTGTTACAACAGCAACATAAAACATCTGTTACTACCAGTATAAACAATTTTTATGGGGAAAGAAATCTGTGCATGTATTATTATGCTGCCATTGTTTTTCTTTTTTTACATGGAAGGCGGGTGAAATTTTTACAGAACTCTTCTGAAAGTGTTATTATGTGTGTAAAGTTTTAAAATGATCAGTACACAATCAGCAAAGTTGCATGAGATCAAACTTGTAAACCCCTTTGTGGAACACCCTGTACATATTTGAAATATTAAAATTAGCCCATATAAAGCCAGAGTATTTAGAATGTTTTCAATAAAATCAACTACAGTAAAAAATGTAGGTAAATTAAAAAAAATGTGACTGTTAAACAAAGTTTATTTGGATCATACCTAATGTAAATTTTCTTTTCTTTACTGAGGCCTATTCTCAGCTGGCCTTAGGAGATAGAAGTTGTGTTTGATGAATCAAACCCGTAGCAGCCACTGTGTTTAACAGCAACGTCCTATTTTACCTGGCTTAAAGTTTGGAGAAACACATGTCTGGCCGACTTTTAAGTACAGTAGAACTCCAATTATGAACTAATTGGGACCTGGCGTCATTAGGTTAATCAAATGTCGGATAATTGGAGTTTTCACAAAAAATAGGAAATTCAGAAAAACTCTTTACACAATATAATATAAATTATTGGCTTTAATTACAAGTAAAATACACACATCAGACTTTACTTACTAAAGGGTCTTGTGCTTTTTAAACATATCTGTAAGTGTAAGCTGCTGTGATGTGACTTCGTTTTTGAGTTCTGTCAAAACTTTATGGATTATTCATTTGTCTAATTGTTCTAAAATTTAATTTTTTGTCTGATATTGACAAACCACACATTTTCTTAGAAATATAGTAATACAGTACGACTCAATCATAAATATGTAAAAAAAAAAAATGCGCAAGCAACATGCACAGCACAAGACACCCGACACGACAGATGTAAGTTAGCATTCGACGACTGACTGAGTAAACAAACAAAAGCAGGTACCAGAGTAGATAGACGTCTAGACAGCACCACAGTCAGAGTCTGCTTGACTGTCTAGTCCTGCCAATACTAGTAGTGTCTTATACTGTCACTAACACTGGTGTATTGGCCAGTTATGAATCCTGGTTATAAGAAACAGCGTAGCAAGTGGCTCCTAATCATCCTTCTATTCGTAACAAAATTTGGGTAATGTTTTTCTCTAGCGATTAGGATGATAGGAGTTGAATAGTAGTTTTTACTGTACTGCAGTATTCTCTGTCATGTAAATACAAAAAAAGAACACGCAGTATTTTTTATCTGCCACAGGAAGCTTGTTGGGTATGACTCATGTCTTTCACGTCTATGTTTGCTGCTATTTGGGTGGCCCATATAAATTTCCTATATTTACAAGGCAACAACGTGGTCAAGGTTACAAGATGTTTGTTTGCTTATTGTCACACAACTTCAAGGTTAATATGTTTTTTTTTGTATGTATTTGTGTATAAAAATTAAAAAGAGAATAACAAGTTTATAGTATGATAAGTTTGATTTTTTTTTATCTGTACCGTTTTTAATTAGGGCTGCAAAAGGCATTTGCCAAAATTAACCCTTCTACAGTCTGTATCTTGCAAAGCAAAGGGACAATATAAGACATTCATATACTGTATAGCTTTTTTACTCTAATAATTTATCTAAACAAAAAATTTTAAAATTGGTCATTTAAATTTTTTAATTTTTTTTGCCTACCAGACATGTTTGTAACTGCAGTTTGCATGGTTACAGTTTCCTAACGTCTGTTTTAGCTAACCCTGGTCTCCAAGATCCCAGTTACTTCAGATATGAAGAGCTTCTGTCTGACGGAGGAGGATGTGGTCCAGTGCTACGAACAATGGAGTCATGATGCCAAAGTGTCTTTGCTTCAGGGACTGTCTACTTTGGAACTGTGTCTGGTCAGTAAACAGTTATTCAAACAACTTTCCATTTAAGTTCTTTGTGTTCAATAATGAAATGTGAAATATCTTTACCATGCTTACCATAGACTTAAGCTTAAGTACAGGGATGAAGGGAATCAAATTAAATCCTCTTTATTTGGCATGCACATACAGACATATAAATAGTGTTAGTGAATAAGGTACTTATTATTATAGTGAAGTGACATTAGATACTTTAGAACTACGAAAAGGAATTTTTTGAGATTGTAGTGAAATGAAAAAACCCTAGTTGTTGATTATATTATCAATTAATAATTTAAGTTTTATACAGTGAAATACAAGACCACAGTTAAGTTCAAAATATAATTAAAAAATAAATTAAAGATTTTACAAATTATCAGTTATAATTTGAAGATCACAAATCTAAAACCAGTCTCATTTACCAGAAAAAGACTAATTTGATAAATAATTGTTTTTTAAATAAGAGTTTAACCTTATTTTGAAACAAATTTGCTTATAATTTTCTTTTATAACTTTTATATATTTTCTAAATTATTTAAAGTTTTGAACCCATAAAGTTTTGTTGTTGTTGTATAAACGCTTAAATTATGCTGAAGTCCATTGATTTGATTTCTATTGCGGCTGATATTGGGAGGAAATTTACTATGTAAATCTAAAAGTGGAACTGATTATTTACTATCATGGTACATACTGTATATTGATTGTAAACTGTCAAAATTCTAAATTCTGAGAATTGTGCTTTTACTGAATCTACGATATTTTTTATCTATTAAAATAGCTAGTTCTGTTAAGTTTTATTTTGTTCAGTAGTTTGTTTTTTGGTCATTATAATTTTATTGTTTTATAATTTTATTAACATTATGAACTTTCAAAAAGCTGAAACAAAAATGTCTGTTCCAGGTTATAGCTATCATGCACCAAATGGAATTGTACGATGACGAGCCTTTCAATTTTGAGATGATTCACAATCGCTACTTAAAATTTGCAAAGCAATCTAAATTCAGCGTTAAGTTAAGTGAAAGGCCTGTAATTCTGAAAGCTTTTGAGAGGATCCAGGTAACAAAAATAAAATACACTTTTTTACATAGGCAAAAGGTTTGCAGATGTTTATTTGACAGTTCATTACAATCGGTAAACAATAACTCAAACTCAAAACTATTTAAAAATGAAATAAAAGTTGTATCAACTATAAAATAAAAGTATCTCCCATGAACTATCTCTAAGTATCTCTTTCTTGCCTACTCTTCTGTAGGCAAGAAGAAGATACTGGCAGCATTTCTCCTTTGGATCCTTTAAATATTTTGATTTGAGTCATCAACCACTCTTAGAGGGTATTTTAAGGTGAATATGGGATGAATGGTGAGTGTGATGAGTGTTTTGATGGATGATGAGGTGTAGTCTTGTTAAAACTAGGGCCGACTGTTCCCTAATTGCATCATTAATTATGCCCAATGATCAATAGAATAACCAACAGCTTAACGTGACTTTTGAACCACTTTTTGCCAGATCCTTTGAACCATGTAGGTACGTTCTAACATTCTTTGAGTGTTTTCTACAAAAACATGCCTGTGTTATAAATGGTGGTTGTTCAATATTCTCATGGACTGATCCCTAGGCTCTGGAGCTGATCACACCGTTGACCGGGATTGGGGTGAGGACTGGACTGAAGGAGTACCAGATGTACAACTTTGTACTAACCAGATCTCAGGTGAAATCTGCTGTCCAATCTTACGTTGGTCTACAGACGGACATCCTGCAGTGGGCAAACTGTAGCCTAGACTGATTCTTGGCTTGCACATGGCTTTGTTTGTGATTAAAATAGTTTTATTTTTTTAAATAGTTGTTTTATTCCTTCCTGGGTGTTTTTCAGTTGGGTTTTAAACAGTTTTAAAACAATAACTAATTAGAACCAAGTCTAGAATAATTCTCAAATAAATTATTTGTACTAAAGTTTGTGATTAAATTAGATATTATTTGAAGAAATTTGCATTATAAAATAATTAGTTATAATCTAAAAGTACATCTACAATACTGTACTTTTAAAATGTGGCCTGTATCAATAACTTAAATTGAAACCAATATAAGACATAAATTTGAAAATTACCATTAGGCCCAGCGTACAAGGAGCGATTTTTGTGTGGCTTCAGTTTGAAACCGGTTTGCAACTAGGGTCAATAGGTTAGTCAAAATGGATGGACAACAAGCGCAATTAGTCTTTCCTCACGTGACCCTTCGACGCTGCATGTTGCCACGATAGTAAAAAACCAAAATAGTAAAAGAAGGTGAATAGTACGATAGTATGAGCTGTCACACAACTCAAGTAACTACAACAACTCCTGTCTCAGGCACATATTTCCTCATTTTTCTTTCTTATTGAATGATGTGCTTCGCGTTTGTTGTTGTTAAAATTCCATAACATTGGTTTTGTTAATTGGTAAGATTGAGATGAAACTAACTAGCTTTCTTCCTGCTGTAATCTCCTAAATCTATTGCAGTGAGACATCTTAATTAGTGGGAGTTAATAGCGTTCGATGCACTCTTAGGTTATCATAACTGATGATAACTCTAAAGTGTATCCAACGACTGGAGCCTGTTAATTAGTAAGATTTCAAACAATATTCAACCAAAACAGAATGTTACTCATACCTTTCATTTTGTTTTTGGTAATATTTGGTCTTCTAATTTTTGATGCGTACACTTGGACTGGTTTACACACTCGGAAAATGATATCAAGAACTCCCGGGTATAGTGAGTTGAAAAGTTGGATCCTGTCTATTGAAATTGCTTTATCGCCTGTTGAAGGTAAACTTAGTAGTTTATAACAAAGCTGATATGGGAAACAACATTTTGCTGATTCTGCTGCCAAGGGTCATGTCCTACAGATGCTGGAAAAATAGGTTGGGGGCTTAAAAAGCTAGTATGGGCTGAAAATGTGGGACTTAAACTTGGGGGCAATAGAAAGGAAAATTTTGGCTTAAAGATTAAATATTTAATACATATTAGAACCCAATGGTGAAATATCTTATTAGATAGTTCAAAAATATTGCTCAGTGTTAGTAGAGTTTAAAATCTAATGTTGTGTTCGTTAAGTAAAACTTTAAAAATTCGTAAACAGTAGTAGTAACAATTTTACAATATTAACTGAAAACTCACTTATTTTTATGCTAGTAATTAAAATTGTTGCGCATTCATTGTAGAAAATATTACTAAGAAATTTTCATTTCATTTTCTGTAAGTATCTTTCAGAGTACAAGTACATTAATTCAATTATTCCTAGAATAATCTGTATGTCAGTTTAAGATCTCAGTTATGTGCATGAACTAAAGCTTCTGAGCTAGTATTGTTTTGAACAAGACTTAAATCCTTTGGCATCTTTAATCAATTTAAGACTGTTGATAATACTCCTGCCTGAAATTTATACGTTAGAGTTTGAATGTCTATATAAACCCCCTCTTACTTGTATGTATGTTTCATTTATGGTTTAGCACTTTGGATTAAAGACATGTTTCAATTAGCAATAGTGTCAACAATTTAGTTTTTGAAAGCTGGCGCACGACTCTCTCCATTGAAGTTTTTTGCGATTGTTCGGATTGCTTGCTTTTGCAAAATGAAAAGCCTAGAAACATTTGCATTTGAGCAACCTCCCCACAAGGCCAAACCGTAGGTAAGGTGTGGGTAGACAACTCCATAATACACGTCATCAGTACCTGAGTTGGGCAGTATTTTGAAAGTTGTCTCAAGATAAATGCCTGAGGAAATTTTGGAGAAAACGTGTTCAGCGTGGTAGTCCCAGGTCAACCCTTTATCAAGGTATATCCCAACAAATTTCGTTGATTGAACCCCTTCAATTTCAGTTTCATCCAACATGACTGTTGGATTGTCACTTCATCCATTACCGTAGGCAAAATTGAATGAAGGATGTTTTTCTTGGATTTTCTGTAACCTAATCTACTGAGTTTGCTTTTGTTAACTAATACATGAAACAAATTTATATATCGTGTAATTCTACTTGTCTTACTACTACTATTACTACTACTATATATGTAGCAGAGTGATTCAAAGTCAAAGTCAAAAATACTTTATTCCAAAAAGTACAATGTACAGGATGGCGTCATCAAAAATAAAAGAAATACAATATTATTATAGCTAATGATAAATTAACATAACAATGAAACAACTTTTTTTTTTTTTATATCGAAAAGGTATTTAACAGCTTATAACATACACAAAAATAATAATAATTAAATACATAAAATTCAACTATCTGTATTAAATGAATCAAGAGTGAAAAATTCGTTAAGTGAGTACAGCGGCTTAGATAACAAGTACAGTTTTAATTTGTTTTTGAATTGGTCAAAATCTGTTATATTTTTAATTCTGAGGGTAAGCTATTATATAATTTAATGCCAGCGTAGCTGGGTTTTTTCAAAGACTTTTAAATTATGCTTTACAAAATAAGGTTGTTCCTTAAATCTAGTATTATAACTATGATCACCTAATATACAAACTGAATCAAAATTACGTTTAATAAACAAAACAAGTTCAAAAATATACAAACTAAACACTGTAAGTATTTTTAATTTAGAAAAACTTTATCAAGCCATTCCAAGTTTGCTATAATCCTAATAGCATACTTCTGAAAACTAATATTTTATATTTTATGTAAATTTATAATTGAAGTACTGCCGTATAATACAATACCAAACGAAATATGTGAATGCATAAGGGAGAAATAAACCGATTTAAGTGTGTTTGTATCACATATTAGTGATAACCTTCGCAATGCAAATAATCCTGAAGCCAATTTACTACAGATATGATCAACATGAGAATTCCAATTAAGTTGTTTGTCAACTATTAGTCCTAAAAATTTAACTTCGTTAATTTCATTTAATACATGTTCATTTATACAAATATTGGTGTCCAAAGTGCTTAATTTATTTGGTCTAAGAGCAAAATTAATGTATTTAGTTTTATTAGGATTAAGTAACAAATTTTGCTTGGACAGATACTGATGGATTAGTGAAAGCTGTCCGTAGCTCAAAATTTCAATTTCTTCAAAGATTTTCCAGTAATTTTTAAATTTATATCATCAGCATACATTGTTATTTTGTCAAAAGGAATTAATTTGGGCAGTCCTGTGATATAGCATAAAAACAACACAGGGCCTAAAATAGAACCCTGTGGAATTCAATTTAATTTCTACTTAAAGTTGAACGGGTATTTGTAAGTTGATTATTGTTGTTGAGATGATTTATTTTGACAAAATGCCTTCTGTTAAAGAGATATGACTTGAACCATGATAAAGCCCTGGTTTTAATACCTAAGTAAGAAAGGACATCAATAATTTAGTGTGACAAACACTATCAAAGGCTTTACTTAAGTCCATAAAAAACGCCAATAACTTTCAAGAATCACCCTTATCCAAAGAATCAATGATAGATTCAATAAATTCAATACTAGCAGTTATGACAGACTTTCCCGCTCTAAAACCATGTTGTTCGTTGTCTAAAAGATGATTAGATTCTAATACATAGGATAGAATACATACGATTAATACATAGGAACAAAAAACTACCACATTACAAATCTTTTTGACAGGACGAAGTCTGTCGGGTCCGCTAGTATTAAATAAAAGTAAGTTTTGTTACATGTAACCTCCCTAAAACCTTTAAATGCAGTTAATAAAATGTTCAATCAAAGCTTAACTTTGCAGCGCAGCTCTATACAGAGCACACAACACAAGAATCAGGAATGATTTGCGTGCTAATAATAAGAATAAAAAACATACAATAAAACATAGAAAAAAATAGGACACGTCATGTACAATAATTTACTATAAGGCAGTATAGCTATAAATATAATTTTTTTATTTGATTTAGTTAATCATTAATTAAATACTTCCATTATAATATTGTAGACAAATTTAAACTATTGCAACTAAATTTGAATTAAAATTTACATCAAAATTACAGTTAATAAATTTATTTACATTGTAAAAAGGATTTTGAATAAGCCAATTGTAGGTTCTGCTTTTGAAAATTGTATAATTTACAAATTTAGCACTGTCAGGTCACTTATTGAAAAATTGAATTGCTTTAATTTTGAAGGAATTACCTGTTTTGGCCAACCTATAAGATGTTATACTAAAATTGCCTCGACCCCTAGTATTGTACTCATGAGTGTCAACGCTGATAAGACAAATTTGCAAATTTGACTTTGCGTAAAGTAATACCTGAAAGATTTACAAATTTATCACTGTTGGGATTTTTAGTTAAATGAAAAGAGGCTTACAGTGAGCTAGTGAATTTGCCCTTGACACATTACGCACTGCATTTTTCAGTTATATGACAGGAATGTCCCTAAATCATAATGCCATACAGTATGTGTGACTGAAAAAGTCCAAAGTTTCTGCAGTATTCATAGCTTACGTTTTTTTTTAATTTCCACAATATATAATTTAATATTTACCTTTGATAACATTTTTGATTTTACAAACTGTCTCAATGTGAAATGACCAGCTTAATTTTGAATCGATATGAAATCCCAAAAGTTCAACAACATAGGACAAAATTATTTAGCAAACTTCCCTCCCAAGCTGGTGCATAGAATGTTTAGTGAATTTACATAGGAAATAGAGCTATTCATTTCTCTCGCCAAAGAGAAGGACACGTCGTAGAAAGGTGCGGTTTGCAGTTGTTTGCTTCCCAACACTTCCTGAGTCATATGGCAAAAGTTAATATGTATGTATACTGTATACTAGCTTACAGTACCCGTGCTACGCTACAGTATTTAAATATTGAATTTGTGTGATTATATATTTTACCTATATATTTTTCTAAAGAAATCAATGTTTGTGTTATTCTGTTAATTATACTGTTTTTTATACTGGTTAAACCAAATAACCAGAAACCGATAAATTCATTGGAAAAAAACGTAACAGACAAGCAATTTTTTTAATGTCAGTTTTTGTCTTTACTAAGTGTAAGAAAACTTAATAACCAAAAACGGATAAATTCATTTCAATGCACAGACAAACAAAAACCAAATAAAAGTTTATCGGTGTTTGGCTACCTTGTGAGAGTCATAGACTTCTGCCATTTTCAGAGCCCACTTTGGTTTTTGCCATTTATTTTAAAGATATTACATGGACATCAAATGTTGCTAAAGACACACTGCGTAATGGGTTAAACCCTTAAACAAAGTTATAAACCCTTAACAAAGTCGGCCGATTCTGAGTATTTGGAAATTTGCCAAGATTTATAGTATTGCTTGTGGCTATGTGTTGGCTATAGTTTTGTTTATTACCAGCAGAGATAAGATATGAAACTAATACAAAACTGTTCAAAGCTCGATTGAAGCAACATTTAGAGTCCCATGTCTTTTATGACGTGGCTGAGTATTGAAATCTTACCAACTGGTAGGCTTACCTTAACTTAACTAGGACCTACGATTACACAAATTATATAATTATGACATTTTGGATATTAACATATTTATAATTTAATCAGGATAATAATTTGTACCACGACGTAGGGATACTAATATTTGAAACAAAAGTGTAAGAATTAAAACACTTAGTACCCTGGACATTTTATTATCTCACGACCATTATAATTTAATATTTTGTTATGTATTAATTAAACACATAAGATTATGTAAAATGTAAATAAAGTTCTAAAGTTCCTATAATATATTGATTTGACAATACATTAAGTTATGAATTTTTCAGATGTGAAAGACTTTTTGGGTAAAGTCTTTGGAAAGTTTCCCGCCCTTTGCTCAGTTTGGTTTCTTGGCAGACCTAATGTTTGTTTGAATTCTCCTGATAATATTGAAGTAAGTATAAAGAGTACCTCTTGTTTTTAAGGGTCTATTAAATTTTGAGTTGAAACAACTACAAGCCATTATAATTATAAAAAATGGGATCATGAGTATACATTGCAATTGTCACGTAACAATGTAAACAAATTTGAATTACAAACATAGCCGACACGTAGCCACAAGCTGCTGTGAATATTCGTAAATTTCCAATAAAATAAAAAGTTTTTCATTTGCCTGTTTTAAATTACACAAAACTCTACCTACACTATTAGTATTTTTTGTTTTATTTAATTTTTCGTAAGTTTCATCCTATTTTCTTTGTGGATATGTTTGAAATTAAATAAATATTTTGTAATTCTTATATTTTTAAAATAAACAAACAACAGCTGTTAATAGTTGGAAAGTTGTTTACTTTTGGTATCCTAGAAAACCTAGGCTAGTAAGTTATTTAGCAGCTGATTTAAGTAAATTGTTTACTATTAAATACACCCAGATTAATGTCTGCCAAGTGCTGTATACGTCAAAATTGACATTCTGACTTAATAGTAAAATTAAACTCTTTTAAACCGTAGGTACTAGAGCGACAGGAGTTGTTTTGATCTATTGAGGAGGTAAAAATCTTAAGCTAGAGATTTACAAAAGGAACATTTGTACTAAATTTCATGGCAATCAGTTAAAATGTGACCTGCCGTAGGTGGCCACACACACATATAAATACACACTAAAAGCTCAGAGAAAATGGTAACTTTAAAAACTAAAAAACATTATATATTTCAGTTTGAATCGTCTTAAGTAAAAACATAGCATAAATAACAATAACAATATTAAGGTGTTTACAAAATAAAATTTATAATCATAAGCGGTTAAAACTATTGAAGACAAAGTTGTCTTGTGTAAGTGTAGATGTCCTTGTATACAGAATGTCTAGTAATTAAGGGATCAAACTTCACCAGGTGGTTTATCAGCTCATAATAAAAAAATTCTTATAATACATAGTCCTATCTCGCTTAGTTTTCTGTCTGTGTTGTTCACTAAATATTTTTTATATCCGAGGTCAATTAAGTTATAAACTAAAAACTTTGCACACTTGTTAGTATAAATAAAATCAATATTTCACTTCCAATTTACTTCCAGTTTAAAATTGTGGGCACTTTAAATGTTCTAAACTTAATAACTCAAAACCCTTAATCTTTATGGTAAATACACTAAGATTTTAGACAGTATTTAGCAAATGAATTTACAAAAATTTTAAGACCAAGTTTGTTGTTTTGAGATAATTATAAACGGAGAAATCTAAGTTTTCTTGAGCGCACTCCTGTATTTACATATGTTTCTTAAATGTAGACAAAGGAGAGCGCTCAGAAAAATCATATTTCTCCGTTATAACTTATCACAGGACAACAAAATTGGTCTTAAAATGTTTGTAAATACCATAAAGATTAAGGGTTTTGAGTTATTAAGCTAAAAAAAATATGTCCACCAGCATTTTTAAACCGGAAGTGAAAAATAGTCAAATTTATTTTTTAATTATTGGTTTTTATACAAGTGTGCAAAATTTTAATTTACCTCGAAAATAAAAATTATTTATTGAAAAACATAGACAGACAGACAAAACTAAGCGAGATAGGACTATGTGTTATAGGAAATGTTTTGTTTATTATGAGCTGATGAACCGTCTGGTGAAGTTTGATCTCCTAATTACAGGACACCCTGTATAAGTGTTTTCTATGTATAATGTATGTGTATTTGTGTATTTATTTTAGTGTGTTACTTTTTACAGGAACTCTTAAAAAATATTCAACATATCAAGAAAGGAAATGAGTACTTTATTCTTACAGAATGGCTTGGAGAGGGCCTCTTGACCAGTGCAGGTACGAGTAGTAATGGATATTTACTGTAAATGACATTAGCCAGTGTGAGGATTAGTACTATTTTCAATTATCTGTAATAAAAAAGTATTTCTTAAGTATGGATAATACAAGAGCCTCCTATTTCTATTTTAATTGGTCTGATTTTGGTTTTAGGGGCAAAATGGCATGCTAACAGAAAACTGCTGACTCCAGCGTTTCACTTCCGTATTTTAGAAAGCTGCCTTCCAATTTTCAACACAAATGCTTCTCTGATGGTTCATCTTATAAAAGAGCACATCAATAAAAATGAAGATGCTTTGATAATAGAAAAGTTCATCTCGTTGTGCTCTTTGGATATAATTTCAGGTACACAATTGCAATTCAAACAATATTATTTCCTTTTAAGAGGATTCCAAAGGTAGAGAACTGATTGGGAGGAAGGTTTGCTTTGAGAATCCTGGTTTCTCTGTGAGGAGTTATCCGATACACTCTTGCTATCTCAACCACTAGTAGTCCAGACGGTGTACCACCACACCTTCACGCAGTAACTTACAACGCCCGAAGGCTGATAATACCAAATGAAATATGATTTAAAATCAGTATTTGTTATGTAAAACCAATAACATTTTGTTATCACTTTTGAAAAAAATCCAATATTTGAATGTTTTTATTCACGTATGGATCCAGGTGGACCACTCTAAATACTTTAATAAAGTCTTGAAAGATTTGCCTTTATTTGGGTTCAGACTTGCTTTATCCTTTCTAAATGAGCTCCTTTTCTTTCATCAATTTGGGCTACTCCTTTTCTTTTAGTAACTTCCCCCTTACTAAAGTGTTGCAATCAAACACTTATGTCTAAACGTGTTGCTATTATGAACTTCTTTTGTGTGATACCTGCTGCTTTCAATTTATATTGATAAATCAATTGGTTTGATTTTCAACTGTTTTGTTAAAAGGTAAAGGTCTTGTTAAACAAGGCAAAGTTAGGACTGCAAAGTCCTTTCTTGTCTCTACCAATCAACCTCAACCTCCACCTAGTGTTAACAGTCACTTTACAGTGATAAGCTACGTAGTTGCACACTATTCTAACCACCCACGGGTCCGTTTAAAAAAATGTTCAAAGTTAAATTGTATATCAATTTCTTGTTTATTCAGTTTTCAAACATTTTTATTACTTCCCATGTATAGGATAAATGTTTGGCACCCTTTTGGAAGTAAAAATTAATAATTAGTCAGTATTTAAAAAGTGTTTATTTTTCAACAGCTATTTAAATAGTCAATGATTTTCTTCTGTATATACTTGGTGAAAAGTGGATGGTATTAATAAATTAGACATTTTTAAACTTTTCACTGAATTTTAATTGAAAGAGCTAGCTTTGCTGGCTAAGGCATCTTCAGTTTAAGGTACAATTTTGTCTTGTTATTAAACTGAAGATGCCTTATCAACAAAACTGAAATAAAATTCAGTGAAAAGTTAAAATATCTAATTAAGTCATGATTTGTTAACTTTGTTTTTGGACTATGATGACAGAACATATAACCAATATTTTAATATACTAATCTAAACAACATTTGTTCTCACACATCAATTTTGCTGGAGCGAAACTACTGAACATGGTTCCTCAATTGTGAAGACCTCAAAACCGTTGATCCAAATTCTTTGAGGGAAACTTATACGACTTGCTACTGGACGACACAGTCTACACTCGTCTTATAGAAATTTGTTTAACTTTCTTTAAGGAAATGTAATGTAGAATGTACATTACATGGTCTATTGTCGAAATTGCAATGAAAATAAGCACTTGGATCACTCAATATTTGGTATTCTGTCATTGATATACAATACAAATAACAACAGATTAGAACAAGAGCTCATTGAATACATGACACGTTTTGCACTGCACGTAACATTTATTCGAGCCACAAACGATTCAAATGTCAAATGTTACAGAGGCAGCTATGGGGGTTTCTCTACAAGCTCAACTGCACAAAAAGTCTTCTTTGGAATATGTAAATGCAGTGAGAAGGTAAACAACTGCTGCAAAGCTACACAATTTACATAGTGTGCTCTTAATTATCAATATTTTAAATCATCATAGAAAATTTCTTCAAGAGTATAATCATCTTTGGTATAATACAAATCTTTGTCAATGTGTTTAATCGTGGGTTCCTTGTCCCAATGTACTTTGTAATATAGCAGCAACTGCCGTGCCGCCTGGTGGTGCAAGTGCGGTGTGTGGTTCGGGAGTCCCAAACCATACTTAGTTATTTAATTACTATAACCATAGTTAGTTAAATTATTTTACACAATTGTTATCGAATTTCCTATGGAAAAATGATATTTTCATGCCATCAGCAAGACCCAGACCCGGGACCCCGTAGTGAGCACTGATCCAGACGCCCAGAACACGTTTTGAGCGTTTTTACAAACATATGTATAAAATTATATACACAGGGTGAGTTTTAAATGTCCCCCTCCCCACCTTAACTTTTGAAAAAGAAAATATATTTAAAAACCCTTTAGTGAATGTTTTTATTGGGTCCTGAAGTGTGTTTTGTCATACTTTGCGTCACCCACGCCCCACCCAAAAACAGGGGCCCCAAATTTTTAAATACAAACCCCCCTTGTGGCACTTAAAAGAAAGGGGATTTTAATACAAATTCAAAGACGCAAAAAATGTTATCTCAACTCTTTTTGTAAAATTTATTTAAAGATTACAAGAAATGAGGTTTAAAATACATTTTACATACAATTTATTTTTAATGACAAATTTTTCTTGAAAATCTTTTGCGGGAAATATTACAACTGTATAATACAGGGTCATCAAACAAGTTGTAAGGGATTTGAAAGTGAAATAAAAATGTAATATAATTGGTAGAATGTTGATTTTTACATCAAAAGACACAGCAAATCTTAATTTTTTTATGTAATTTAAAAAGTTTCAATGTGAGCTCACCCCGTTGCACGACAGACTTCTAGCCGATAGTCAACCTCCCGCCAGGTGTTTTGGAGCATTTCAGGAGTCATTGTTGAAATGGCTACGGTGATTCTTCTTCTCAGGGCTGTAGATCACGTATTTTCTCAGCATAAACTAAGTTTTTAATGTATCCCCAAAAGAAGAAATCTAAAGGCGTCAAATGAGGACTCCTAGGCCACAAAACAGGACCAATCCTCCCAATCCAACGATCAGGAAATCTGTTGTTGAGAGCTTCTTGGACGATTAGACTGTAGAGACATGGAGCTCCATCCTGCTGGAAAATGACATTAATGCCCTTTTCCCTTTCAATTTCTTCAACCTGAGGGAACACATACATTTCTAACATGTCCAAATAAGTAGTGCCTGTAATTGTGTTTTCTGCGAACATGAAAGGGCCGATAATACGATCCTGCATAATTCCACACCAAACGTTTACTTTTGGTGAATCAAACGTATTCGAAAACTTCATTTGGTTGCTGTTCCCCATATACAACAGTTATGTCGGTTCACACAACCACTAATCTGGAATGTAGCCTCATTGCTGAATAAAATGTTGTTCAGATAGTTTTCATCATCATCAATTATTACTTAACATCTGCACAGCAAAGTCAACTATGAGGAAATGTAATGATAAAAATGAATTATCCCATGGTTATTGGTTAGTGGTTATTGCCGTGCATTGTATATAACGTTTCATCTACACAAGTAAAACACATTGTTACAATTACAGGATGGGAGAATTATGTCTACACAGAGTGAAAACATTTTACCTGGAGAAAGATTGGATTTACCATTTGACGCCAAATGGCAAGGAACAGAAAAGACTATTGAACAGCATGCACAGCTTTACAGAAAATGTTAGTATTTCCACAAGTTGAACAAAAATATCATACCTAAAGGTTGGCAGGTTTTCTGATAATGACTCAAGTTGAAAATTTAATGTTTAAGTCAACTAAAAAAAATAAATTTAAAAATAGTATTTTGTGTTGTTGTGCTTATTCTCGACACTTGATAAAGATCTTAATAAGGTCAAAACATGTAGTGTAATTACACATTTGTTTGCATTTTCAGTCTTTAATTTCAAATTATATTATATAATAAACTGCAAACTGTCATCATGAATAACATAAGTCAACTAAGCACGAGGAGAAGCTAATTCATACTATCAATTTTTAGTAATTTAAGTTGTCAATATTTTACTTTTGCCTATGACTTTAATAGACTTCTTACTTTTATAGATATAGTTACAAACTGACTGCTTCGCAAACAATAAAATAAACTTAAGTACTTTTGAACAATTTTTAAATTAGAGATATTTTGGCTCCTTTAACTGTATGTTTTTTGTTTTAGGTAATCAAACAGAGTAAGAAAAGGCGACAAGCAGAGAAAATAACTCAAAAAACCGGTAAGAAGATATCTTAGTTTAAAACTGTTTGGCTTGAAAGTTAAAACCAGGCCGACAAGCAGCTAAGCGCAAAAGCACCGCTGGCATGAGTGGATCGAATTTCATTTGCAATTTGTTACTCTAATTCGCTCCGTTCACAGCCTCGCTTTCTACCGTTCTATTACCAAAAGCGCCACAAGGCTGTTCGCTACGCTCACAGCCATGCTTCGGCCTCAGGCTTACATATTTGTTTACTGCAAGTTTTATTACATAGTTTCATTGAAATATGTAGGACTGTTCAGTCCACTGTTATAGGGAAAATCACTTTTTTGGCCGCCATTTTGAAACGAGTAAATGGATTTTCATAATGTTTGGTGTATTGATGTAAACTTAAATACATGTTTAAATTTCATCAAAATTGGACGAAAGTTAATGTTTTGAGAACAATAAAACTGTTTTTTTTGGTGAAAAGTCCCCAAAGGGAGTTCCATTAGTCTGCTGGCTAACGAACTTGACCAAATATTTACAAAAGGAACATTTGTACCACATTTCATGAAAATCAGACAAGAAAGTGTTGACAAATTATCAAAACATGTTCTGGTGGTCAGGATTGGAGCTCATTTCATGGTCCAGGGTCTGGGTCTTACCAAGCTGACGGCATGAATATCTCATTTTTCTAAAGGAATTTCACTAAAAATATATTTAAAAACACTAAAATATGTACTGTACAAGGATACAGTGTGAAACTTAATCTTTTAGCATGAAGTAGCTCTGGCAGAACAACTATCTGACCTTTTATCCTCATACAGACTGTATGTAAAATCCCTTCAAGGACATACACAAGTGAATGGGAAAAGTGTTAAGGACCAGAGAACAAAGCAGAATTTCCCTGTAAAAACTGAAGTTTTCACTTTGTAAGAAAAGTAAGAACAGAGGCCAAGAAGAGGCTACCTGCATGCAACCAAAACTCCCAACAGTGCTATCCATCAACATTGAGCACAACGATGCGAGCGGGAAGCGTTCTGCAATATAATAATTTATATACTACAAATAAACGTTTCCGCTACAGTAAATTAAAGCCCCTACACAATTTTTAAAAAAACATTTTTTTGAACATGGATAAAAATTATTAAATAATAAATATACAGCAATATTTTTAAAAACTAGATCATAATAATAATAATTGGTATTTATGCAAACTACAAACATATGCCATTTGTGTAGTACCACTACTCATATGTATCATTAAATAAAATGAATTTTATTGAAGTGGAAATAATTATCATGTAAGCAATTAACTTTTATATATAGTACTTTCAAATTTTACCTAAAATAGGTTGTAGTTCAAGGATTAAGTAAATTTAGCAAAACATATATATATTGTATTGATGTGTGAAAACTTAGTTTCCTCTCCATATATGATAGATCTATCAAGTTCTAGCCAGATTAAGATAAACTCAAGAGAACTATTTAGAGCGCATGTACCTTTTCTACCGTTTAACGGAATGTAAATCTTAATATTTAAAAGTTAAATATTAAGATTTTTTCCAGATGGAAGACCAGCTGCATTTGTTGATTTCCTCCTGGAAATGGCCGAGAACGAACCAGGGATTTTTACAGATGTGGAAATAAGGCAGGAAGTCGACACTTTCATGTTTGAGGCTAGTTTTCATCAATTATTATTTTGTTTAGGAGACTACTAAGTACTAACAGTAATGTGTATATTTTGTTGAATAGATATACTTGAAAAACTGAACTTATACAGTTAGAGAAAGCGACATTGGGACAAAAAGTGGTTTAAATGAAAAGGTTCATTAAATTCAAACAAAACCAAAACCTTTTTTTAATCATTTTAAAAGGTGCTAAAACCTTTTGAGTTAAAGGACAAACTAGTAAAACAAAAACTAGGTAATATTATTTTAATGAGCAAAACTTGGTGTTGTACCTTGTAAGAGTGCTTTTGCACACATAATGTATTCCAAGCCAATTGCTACCACAAGACAAACGGCTACACTTTGTAATGTATTCAAGTCTTCACAAATGAAAGTTGATTCAAGTTTAAAATATTAATATTTAATTGATAGATATTTTCTAGGTATTATATAAAACACTAAACAAGGATTATTTCAGCAGGGTTCTGATTTATTTAACTTGTTGCTAATAACAAAACCATAAATATTTTCCCCTTAAACCTTGTGTTCAGAAGTTGGTTGATGTGTCTCCGCCTGGTCTAGCCACTATCGAAATTCACAACATTAATTAGATAGCACCAAACTTCCATTTAGGTTTCCCTTGGATGTATAACATCCCGCTTAAACCCTTCCCTCTCTTTAGACATGATTAGGTTCTGGCATGGATGTCGAAAAGTAACTGCCGTTACTTTTAATCGTTAATGAAAATTTTAACGATTAACAGTTGAAAGTTAGATGTTTTAAAAACGGATTAAAGTTAAAAGTTAATGAAAAGTTAACAAAATTAATTGTTAATCCTTACTCTGTATATTAATGAACTTTCTAATGAAAATTTTAATATTAGAAGCTTCAATTGACAGTTATTGTGAAACCTTTTTTTTAGGGTCACGAAACCACCACTTCATCTCTATCTTGGTCTCTTCTGCTTCTTGGACATGACCAAAGAGTACAGGTAACTGCATTCTCAATTACATGGTTTTAACTATGTGACCAAATCATTTCCACTTTAATTCCCACGATGATGTACCTGTATGCTTGAACAATGGAGAATCCCTGTAGCTCAGGGATTTTTACAGATGTGGAAATAAGGCAGGAAGTCGACACTTTCATGTTTGAGGCTAGTTTTCATCAATTATTATTTTGTTTAGGAGACTACTAAGTACTAACTGTGTATATGTTGAATAGATACTTGTTGAAAAACTTGGGACAAAAAAGTGGTTTAAATGAAAAGGTTCATTAAATTCAAACAAAACCAAAACCTTTGTTTAATCATTTTAAAAGGTGCTAAAACCTTTTTGAGTTAAAGGACAAACTAGTAAAACAAAAACTAGATAATGTTATTTTAATGAGCAAAACTTGGTGTTGTACCTTGTAAGAGTGCTTTTGCACACATAATGTACAGCCAATTACTACCACAAGACAAAGCTTACACTTTGTAATGTATTCAATCTTCACAAATGAAAGTTGATTCAAGTTTAAAATATTAATATTTAATTGATAGATATTTTCTAGGTATTATATAAAACACTAAACAAGGATAATTTCAGCAGGGTTCTGATTTATTTCTAACTTGTTAACAATAATTAGAACAAAACCATAAAAATTTTCCCCTTAAACCTTGTGCTCAGAAGTTGGTTGATGTGTCTCCGCCTGGTCTCGCCACTATCGAAATTCACAACATATATTAATTAGATAGCACCAAACTTCCATTTAGGGTTCCCTTGGATGTATAACATCCCGCTTAACCCTCTTCCCCTCTTTAAACATGATTAGGTTCTGGCATGGATGTCGAAAAGTAACTGCCGTTACTTTGTCGTTAATGAAAATTTAAACGATTTTAACAGATGAAAGTTGAAAGTTAGATGTTTAAAACAGTTAAAGTTAAAGAAAAGTTAACAAAATTAATTGTTAATCCTTACTCTGTATATTAATGAACTTTCTAATGAAAATTTTAATATTAGAAGCTTCAATTGACAGTTATTGTGAAACCTTTTTTTGGGTCACGAAACCACCACTTCATCTCTATCTTGGTCTCTTCTGCTTCTTGGACATGACCAAAGAGTACAGGTAACTGCATTCTCAATTACAGTACATGGATTTAACTATGTGATTAAATCATTTCCACTTTAATTCCCACAATTATGTAACACCAGACCTGTCTGCTTGAATAATTGGAGAATCCCTGTAGATCAAGCATTTTTTAAATAACTATTTTGTTTCTACAATTTTTCTGTCACGTTCATAATTATTTTATTTCTCTTCACTATTCTATGTTTAACTCATCATGACACACAGGGAACATTTTTGAAACGTCTTGTGTATATTATTATTAAAACATTTTTATGATTTACCTAAAATTTTTATTTTAAATTATTATGATACACCAGACAAGTTTAAAATCTAAAATACCGGTAGATTAAGGTTTGTGGAGCAGTTTAGTAAGTCTTTAGAAATGGATTCTGCTTCCGATGAAAGCTCAACTCTCAGAGTCTAATTTTAGTTATTAATTTATACTGTAGTTATGTTTATAATTTAACTAACTAGAAGTACTTTAGATTCAAGGAATACAGCTAAATCACTATCTGAGTGTCCTATGGAGAAGTTACCACACTTGCATGTTATCTTCTTATATGTCAAAAAATGTTATACTATTGGGGAATCACAAAAATTTTAACTAAAAGAAGGATCATATACAAAAAATTAAGGATTTTTGTAAAAAAAATGTGTTACTAAAAAGTAATATTTTGTAGTGTTCTTATTGATTTGACTTCAACAAAAAGCCATTATATTAACCCTTTGTGCGCTAATGAAGTGTAAATATATAACGTACAATGTTCGTTCACACAGGAAGGGCTATTGATGCCTCAGCATGCAATACCATTAAGCTTATGTTGCAGTTCGAATCTTATTGGGTAGTGTTCAAGATTTGTCGCTTGAGTGCAGCGTGTGATGGATTCAGTCCCAACTTGCCCACAATAACAAATCTGCTAAATTCTGCCAAATATATTGGCGGAAGGCAAATACTTGCTTACGCTAGCAAGCTGAGTACTATTGACGTGTCAACACGGAGCAGTTAGGTTCACACACTGTCCTTGTGTACGCTAGTTCTAAGCATAGAACAATTTTTTTAAACCTGGTATCATATTATAACATTAAAAAGTAAAAAAATGACTAGCCTTTACTTTTTATACAAACATGTTTTTTGGGTACGTAGGTTTTCACTGTGTAATGGTTAAAATAAAGGCAAGAGTTAAATTGAAGCTTAATTTAATTAAAGTGTTTTGATTACCAGGATCTAGTTTATGAGGAACTGGTTAAAATCATTGGTGACGGTGATGCTGACATCACTAAACAAGATTTGACAAAGATGACGTATCTGGAGGCAGTGATCAAGGAATCTCTGAGACTTTACCCTCCTGTCTCGTACATCAGTAGGAAACTGGAGACTGATTTAAGTTTAGGTAACTCTTGGAACTATTCATAGAGTTATTGATACCTAGAAACTTAAGTGTATACAAAAAAAGGCTCACAAAGCCCTCCCTCCAGTTATCCCTGAAGACAAGGTCATTCAGAATTCTTACAGCTCTTTTTTTGTAAGATAAGGATTTTTTAACCTTCCGACCCCTTAATGCCAGATAGTGCATTATGTGAGATTGTATCTTATTGCATAAAAGTTGGTTTCATTGGCTAGTGCCAATGCCACCAAACTACCGAGTCTATAGTAGATTTTTTTTTTATATAACTAATTGGTATTGGTATGTTTCAGAACAATACAAAGTGCCAGCTTCTACAAATGCCATAGTAATACCATACTTCCTTCACCGGCAAAGCCACCTGTATCCAGATCCGGAGAAGTTCCTTCCGGAACGCTTTCGAAACGTGGACTCACTGAATCGACACCCGTTCATGTACATACCTTTCAGTGCTGGGCCGAGAAATTGCATCGGTGAGATTTGTAGCATTTGAACTGTCTTTCAGATAAAAATACTGTAGTGAATAGAGCCTATTGCACAAAAATGTTGTGTTCTTCTTATTCTCAAATGATGGAAAAATCCACAATAATATGTCAAACTCGAATTTTTCCCATCGTCAACAGCAAACTTCAAACAAAGAAATAAATAGTTATGAAAATCAATATTGTTTTTACATTTTATTAATTATGCTGTGATTGTCTTTAATTAGGTTGTTTTGAAACCAAATGAGAACTTGCTGTTTGAGAAAAATAAACGAAATCACTTTGTTTTGACAACAGGATTGTTTCAGTTAATGGACTGATTTTAAAAGTAGATTCAAATGAAGATTAAGGTGGATTAGACCAGTTAAAAAACTTCAGATGGGTTTTATGTAATTTTGCTAGTATTTTTATTATGTTTCAAAGTTTGTCTGTAACATGAGCCTGATAAATAAAAATATAGTAAATAGTACTTGAAAGTTAGGCTATCTGCAAAAAAGAGGTAAATAAAAATCATAATTGCCAACATAATAATATTATTACTTTGGTACAATAATGTTTTGTAATAACAATTAGTTACAGGTATTACATTTTAAATTTGTTGGTAAAACACTTCTAAGCACACTCTTTACATGTACAAAAACCCACTACCACTGAGAGGACAAGTATTTCTTCTCTAAATATAGTGAGATTTTGTACAGGTAAAGAGTGTACTATAACTATAGAAGTGTTTTGCCAGTAAATTTAAAATTGGTGTACCTACTTTCTTATTATTCACAAATTCATTAGATATTACATTATTACCATTTGTTTTTGATATTTTACTTCTGTTGGTTTTAAATATAATTAACTGTTTTTAGGTCAAAGATTTGCAATGATGGAAATGAAAGTTATTTTGACTAACATTTTGATAAACTTCAAGATTAAGTCAATTACCCGAAGAGAAAACCTGAAGGTTGTATTTTCACCAATTTTGAGGCCAGTTAACGGAACTTGTCTGCAACTGTGTCCAAGACAGAAGTAAGATTGTCAAATGGATAGTAAGTTACCATATGTTGAAAATATTATTCTTGTACATTTATATAGTAAAAAAATTATATTTACTAACCTGACTATTTATTTGCCATTGAAACTCCAAGGATGAATGGTAGAGGAGACTTTGAAGTCCTTACTTTGCTTCGTCAAACAAAAACAAATTTACCTTTTACCCTAGTACAATTTCTTGTTTGATTTAAAATACATAATTACGGTATATGCTAAATCCAAAACATGTTAAAAACTAGGGCAAGCAATATTTAAATTATATCACTTTATGTCTTACAGGTATGTTATTAAACACAACTCTCAAGGATCCAATAGTGTTTATAATATTTCGCTGTAAGCTACATTTGTTCTTAACGGCTCTCTTAGACAGCCAGATAGAGCGGCCGCAGGTCCAACTCTTAGTACCACTTATAACATAGAGTAAAAACTCCAAACGAAGTTTCAAGCAAGTTAATAAACTTAAATGTGAAATTTTTCTTTGGAAGCTTTGATGTATTGATGCTGCTACATATAAATGCCAAAACCTTTACTTTTGTCATCAAGTGAATTTTGTATTTTTAATTTAAAACTTGATTTTTTCATAAGTACATACATAGTACTCAAGCAAGTATTGACAATTAAAATTATATTATAAAACCAAACTGAATTTTCTGTTTTTATATGCAGCAGCTGCTGATGACTCTATGACTTTCGAATATGCTTTCATTAACCCTAAAATCGGCGTGTAATTATGGTGAAATAGCTATTTCCTTTGAGCGCTTGGATGTACAGTATAAGATGGTTGAAACCGTCTCTGATATATCACGACACTTCACATAACCTTATTCCTTGCAGAAGAGCGAAACTACCGCTCCCTCCCCACTCCCTGGAAACTCAAGTGTGAGTTTCACGCTCACGACAAACAGCCAGTGGTTTAGTGGTTATAATTGACGGACAGCTGTTTCAAACTGTCACAAAGCGTGGATTCGAATCCCACCGGGTGCGCTCTGGTGCGGTGCAATGCTAGTTGTTGGATCCGCCGGTGCGGGGGCCATAATGACCACGCTGAGGATCACTGTGAAGAGAAAATGGCTCATCAAAATCCAGTGGGAGAGTGGCACTTTGAGCTTAGGGGTAAATCAGCTTGAGGTGTGGTTTTATGACTGGTAATGCCGTACCAGGTTTTGCTGAAATTTTGCTTACAGGGGACTGGAAACCCATGAGGCTTTTATGAAATTTAAAAATAAAAATGATGCCATAGGGGTTAAGCTACCTAAAATTTAATTGTAAATTTTCCCATGTTAAATTCCTTATCCCATTTAATCGCCGCTCGAGCTCTATATGGCGCCTCTTAATCTTACATTGACTGGCTCAAAACTGACTTCATGTTCACAACTCTCAATATTCAAATCACTTTATTTTCATATTCATCAAGAACAGAATTGGCGTCAAAATATTACAATTAGAGATGGATGGCATTAGATTTGTCCTTTTTTTGGTTGATTTAGGGTGGGATTAAAAACTAATTTCAGTAACTACGAATTAAAAAGTTTTTTGGAAGGTTGCTTTAAAAACAAGTACATTTAAGCTATGGTTTCCTAGGACAGCGTTGATTGCTATATTACGGTCTTAATGTAGCGGTGAAGGTAACTTAATATTGAAACAGATGTTGACAAAAACAACTTTTGACATAGTCTTCTAAAGGAGATATTGACAGATATTATGGATAATTTTACTTTTATTAATAAGGCCAAAACAGGTTGAATTTTTTATTGAACAAGCGCTTTCACATACAAGCCTGATGATGACGTCTTGTAATTATAAAAATATTCAATAACTACAAGGAAAACCCAAACATTAAAATTTAAAACATTGTTAGCATTATAATGTCATGAAGGGTTAAAATAATAATTTAATTACTCCTTGAAAACATTTAAAAATCAAACAAATTTTTAAAATGTTTATTTGGATTTATTTTGTGGTTAGGGTACTTTTTAATAGGAATTCACCTAGAAAACTGATCATTAACAAGGTTAAATAGTGTGTTACACCTTTAAACAAGTTACATCAAAGATGAAAAACTTTATAGCATTTGAGGCAAAACAACTTTTTACAAAACACCTGTCTGAGCAGTTAGAGTCTGGTCCTGATACCGAGGGCCAGAGAGATCAGAGCGCCACGCCCATCTCTCCCCAACCTGACGCCCTCCGCTGCCATAGCCCTTTGACCGCTGCCTGGTCAACACACATCCACAGAACCCCCACTCCTACCTAAACACAAAATAGAGGTGCATTAGTTTTGAAATATTGGTTTTTCAGGAAATTAAATCTTGAGATGGTTTGATCTCCAGTACTATGCATATTGTCATAAGAAAAGTTACATTTCACTCTTCGGTTTATCTCTGTCTTGTCTGTTATGTTTGTCAAGTCCCGGCACATTTTAAATATCCAGTCCCACCATCCTAAAAATATGAAGTCCATCCTGTCCACCAACCTTTATCCAAATGCCCTTTCAAACAAAAAGGCTTGATATTGTTGACTGTAATTTGTAAACTGCCTCACCATAAAATAGATTCATTTATTTTTACTGTAATGCATTCATTTACATATTTAATGAATATTTCACCTGTTTTTGTAAGAATTCACATTTTATAAGACGACTAAATCCACTCATACAGTTATATATATTGAATTTTAAAACTTGCATTGCCTTTAGAGAATTTTTTTAATGTTTACTCTACAAAGGCCTTTGAATTCTACCTGTCCCTTCTTTGAAATGTTCAGAGTTGTCTATTATTTCTATATTACAAACTTGCTTTTAACTAACTAAGAATAGATTAATAACTTTCCACAAAACCAAAAACTAGAAAATTTTATTTTTTACTTATTTTTTAATCTAAGTAAAGGTACAGTAGCTACTCACTCATACTAGCCTTCAAAAATGCATTTAAGTCCATTAAAATTTTTTTAAATAGATGCTTTCCATAGACAAACTTTGATCATAATATAATTTAAGCTAAACGTAGGGCTGCTACCACCTTTTAGCCTATAGCTCTATAGAAATTCACTCATTATTCAAAGGGCAAGCCATCGCCCTTAAAAATTAAAACTAGAGCTGTGCAGGATCCCAGATTCCGCAGGGATGGGTTGACGCCATTTCCTCGCTACATTCCCTTAGTACCGAAGCAGGTCAGAAAATGAAGTTAAAACAAATTAATTCAAATATGGAATGTTCTACATTACCTGCCACTTGTCCGAAACCATGTGCCTGAGCCTCTGGTAGTGGACGACGCCGAAGAATATAGAAGCTGTCATCTCTCTGCCATCCACCCCACTGTACATTCTCTCCGTTCCGTAGTAGTTGTAGCCGCCCGCCTGCAGCAGTTTTCCGAAGTAGTCGATGGCTGTGTTCTCCTCGCTGAACTGGAACGGAGAAGCGTCGTGGACTAGTCCGTGCACTGCAGCCGACTTGCCAGCCATACACTCGATCATCATAGCTGTACACATGTATCATTGGTTTAATGTGTCATTATGTTAATGTTAAAACTGTCAATGTTACTGCCTCAAACATAAATCCAAACACTTGCTGACATGACAAATACACTTTAATAATTTTTAACTGTCTATTACGTATAGTTGTTCAAAAAAAAATTTTTAAGAGCTTTCATTCTTCAAAAAGCCGTTAGACAATCTCAAAAGTTTCAAAGAAGAAGTCTTGGCATGCCAGTTTTAAAAATTTGAAATTGTTGACTTTTGCCCTTGCAGCTACATTCTCCAAACTTGTCTTTCAAATCAAAATGTGACCAATGAATAGTGAATGAACAAGGCTTAATGCAAACAAGAGGCAGGGAGAACCACTCGAACTGACAGAACCAGAACCATTAGTCCATGGAACGCTTGCCCTCAGGTGAGCGCCCAATTCTTCACCAAGGTTAGCCTTATCAAAGTGCCCAAATTCCGGCTTTCAAAATTCGTCTAACAAATCTTGGTCATCAAAAAGCGTTTTACCGCATAGACGAGTTCACTGCACAACTTGAGACCTCTGAACACCCAATTTACAATAGAGCAGATGGAATAATTTAAATGAATGGTGAGAGAGTGAATGGACAAAATGTATGTTTGAAAACGCTCGGATGGCAAATGGCACGGGAAAATTTTGTAGACTAAAATGACATTGAATAACATGTTAATATGTTTCCGCACAAACTGAGCTTATTTATTGATTTAACAAGTTTAGTTTATTCAGGATTACAACAAATTGTTTAAAGATGAATTTCTTTGTCTAAGTAACAAAAACTTGTCCCCAGAAAATTTTACAATTTCTACTTAATTATCAGGTGGCAAGTTAAAAAAATTGAAAATGAAAGGAATTACACATTTAGACCGTTGGAACATTTCATCTGTAAGTTTAATCTTTTCATGATCGCACGCACAGCCGCATCTGCCTACCGGTTAAATCGGCTTTATAGAGATTGGAATATTGATTTAGTATAAAGATGGTTGAAACCGCTCTCTGATCATCACTGAATTAACGGCGCCTAGCAGAGTAGGTTTTTTAAATACCAATTAGTTCTCAACTTATGTGATGCTTTCAATCACACGACAAAAAGCCCGGTGGTTACAGCGTCCCATCGCCGACCCCCGTCCCGGTTAACAGCCGATGGGTCCTAACCGGCGCTTGGCAATAGTAATGCTATTTATTGTAATAATGCCGGGGTGTGGGGCCACAATACCAGGCCAAGGATCACTGAAAGAAATGGCTCATCAAACCAGTGAGGCGCAGACTTAACTTTGTTGGCATAATGCCAGAGTGTGGTTACGACTGGTACAGTAATGCATTCAGGAGAGGTTTTGCTGAAATTTTGCTTACAGGGACTGGGAACCCATACAAGGCTTTTAATGAACAATTTTAAAAATAAATGACACGCAAGGGTTAATATATATTCTTATTTTGTATTAGATATTTATGAAAAATATAATATATATAACTGTTGTGTTAGTTAAACTGAAAAGCAAACTGGATTCTTACAAGAAATTGGTGAATTCAAAATTTTCCCTGACAGTTTTGCCGTGTTCTAGGATTTTCCAGTCACATAAAATTCCTTGACTTTCCCTTTTCTTCCATATTTTGAAATTAGTCAATAAAATTAGTTCATTCCATGCATAAAATTAGTACAATAACACATACATATAATGGAACCGCCCCCTTGAAAGCACAAGTAGCTTGGGAGTAAAATATTGTAGTACATTTACAACATGAACAATAGAGAAATGAACTAGTTATTGTAATAAATATTAACATTTTTAAACAATCAATTCAATTCAATTCAAATATTCTTTATTCAAAATTGTTAACAATAAATTAACATGAATAGTGTCAACTAGTCTAATACAATACATCAATAATTTAATCATCCGTTTGTAAAAAAACAATAATAGATATTAAACATTGTGAAAAACAAAATATTAAATCAACACATTACATATATAATCTATAGTATATTTTAACTCTAGCATTTTATTTTAAACAAATTCCTCAAAGAGTAGAAAGCCTTTTGAATCAAGAATTCTTTCAATAATCTTTTAAATTTTCTCATCTTGTATGTTTTTTATATATATTGTGGAATTGACCCCATTAAAGTAACTTTTTTCTTAAACAATTCTAAATTATGGAGTGGTAATACAAAATCAAATTTATTTCTTGTGTTGTAATTATGAATATCTGCTATGTGTAACTAAATTGTTTGAACTTTTTCTAACTACCATTATACATTCAAATATATACAGGCTATACACTGTTAAGATTTCTAAATCAATGAAATATTGTTTTACTGACTCATTGTTTCTAAAGTTTAACATTGCTCTTACAGCTCTTTTTTGTCCTATTAACAGTTTTGATAGGTTATGACTAGAGGTTCCCCCATAGACACAAATACCATATGACAAATGTGATTGAACATGAGCATGGAAAACATTTTTTAAAACAGATAAATTACAAAATGGTAAAAGTCTTTAATAGCATAGATTCCAGAGTTAACTTTACTCAAAGTATGATCAACATGCAGATCCCAACTCAGATGTCTGTCAATAACAAGACCAAGAAACTTGGTATTATGAACCTGTATTATATTTTTGTTGTCTATGAAAATGTTTAATTCATCATTTAATTTACTTTGTTTTGTACAAAATGATATATAATTAGTCTTTTTTATGTTCAGAATCAAATCGTTAGCTGTGAAAAAATCTTGGATATTCGCTAATTCGACAAAAGAGTGAATTTCTAAATCTGCAGTTGTTTTAGCAGACATGATAAGATTTGAATCATCTGCATAAAGGCAAAGTTGATTTTTTACTTGGTTGAGTTTACTAAGGCAGTTGGGCATGTCACTAATATAGCATATGAATAATAAAGGTCCAAGTATTGATCCCTGAGGCCCATTGTACTTAACATTTTGTGCTATAGATTTATATTTCACAACTTGATTATTAACTGTTTTGGATATCTCAACATATTGTTCTCTATTTGTCAAATAAGACTCGAACCAATTTAAATATGAATTCTTTACTCCTAAGTTACTGAGTTTTTTGATAATTTTACTATGGGAAATACTGTCAAAAGCTTTAGATAAATCCATAAAATGCCTGTTACTTTATTTTTTCAAAGTCTAGCTGATTCGATTACTGATTCGACAAAACTTATTATTAAGGCTGAGAGACAGTGGATTTGTTTTCAAAACCATGTTGTTCTTTATTATAAGATCATACAGTTCCAAGTGTTTTACCAATTTAAATACATTGCCTTTTCTCAAACACTTTAGATATTGAAGGCAGGATCGAGATTGGACGACAATTTTGAATGTCCATAGTGTCCCTTTTTATATACACCAACAGATATATTATTTTTTGATATTTTAAGCTGTTTAGGGAAAATACCTGCAATGAAAAGAAGAATTTATTACACGTATTAGAGGTTTTACCAGGGCTCTTTTGGCATATTTAAGAATTTTATTGGAACATCATCGCACCCACAAGACCATTTATTTTTAAGTGAACTAATATGTCATTGATGTCTTTTTCCTCTTAATGGTACCTAGTTTGGGATCTGCCTGTTATCAACCTTTCATTATGAAGTGGTTGCTACTTCACTTTAACATATTTTCTATATTTGTGAAAAAATATTAAACTATTTGCAAATTGCCAAGGGATCTGAAACAGTTTTACCATCTACATTCAAAACATAATTATTTTCTAACTCATTTTGTAGACTTTGTTTCTTTATTAATGATAATTTATATAGTTTACAAATATTTTCTTTTAGAGTTTTCAATTTGTTTATTGTAATAATTCGCAGAATCATCAATCACCTTTTAAAATTATATTCTTGTTTCTTAACTTAGCTGGGTTTTTTAAGTGATTTCTGACTTTAGGTTCTTTAGTTAATTTGTTCAAGTGTATGGGCTGTTATTTTTTCAAGTCCCTCAGTTATCCAAGTTTTCCTGTCCTTAAATACTTTTTGAACTCTTGAAAGGATAAATTAGAAAATTAAACAAATGATAGCAATATGGCCAATATACTTTTTACAGATTTCAACCTAAGAAGAAATACTTTAGAGTAGGAGCTAGTTTGAAGTAAGCAACAACTTAATGGTGGCCACCTTGTTCTAGTGTTCATGCTGAGGTGCTGTTATTCCACCCTAACTGGGTTTTGTGGCATTAGAAATTTTCAGTAAAATGGTACTGGAATCGCTGTGATCATTGACTCCTTGCCAATTTTGCCGCTAGCTGTGTAATTTAAACAATACCTGGTTAGGAGAAGTTTATTAACATAATTTGAATTCAAATGATGATAAGATAAACTTTTTTATACACTTCAAAGAGCTAACAATGTCGCTTCTACAAACAATATAGTTGGTTTAAACCTGCTAACGCCCTAATATAATATATATATAATAATTTAAAACTATAGTTTCAAATTTGAAATTGATTTTACTACCAAGACGCGACATGCCAGTAATCAGTATGAAAAGTTAAATTTTCTACTAAAATTTAGGTATTTGTAAATCTATTTATTTAGGTAGAACTTTCTTTTGTAAACACTTTCGTCCCACCGCCGAAAGTTAACAATTACAACATCACAAGTTAGCTCCATTTTTATAACAGTACCCGAAGATAACATGATTTGTTTTGTTTCCAACAAAGTCCAAAAGCACAAAATTGCCGGTCATCCCCGAAGGGTCAGTAATGAACACGCATGTCGCACAAAGGCCACTGCGGAACGCAGAATCCCTCCACAGAAACTTTGTGACTGAAGATCTTCTGTCCGTCTACTGGAAATTGTCTCCACTGACGGGTTGTTGTCACAACACAGTCAACACTTAAGGAAACTGTGATTGACAGATAAGCAAAAATACAAACAACCCAAAACAAATAACTAAATACGAAAGAGCTAATTTAGTTTGCCTAGTTAAGCACAATACATTTCACTGCATAATCCCACTGTACATACTGTGGATCATGGGGTGTTGTTACTACTACCGTACTAGGCAATGAGATGACGCTTCTGGTCACATAGCTAGTCGCCCTTGAAGTGAGAGCCACACAGTTTCACATTGTCCATGATGATGGTTTTGCCCCTGTACATCACTGTGATCATGTAAGCTGTTACTACTTCACCGTACTGCACAGATGATCGCCTGGTCACGAAGTCGCCCTTGGTGAGAGCCAAAATAAATTTCACATTGTCTATGATGATGGTTTCTTTTGCCCTGTACATTACTGTGATCATGTGTTGGTGCTACTACTTACCGGGTACCGGTACTCTAGATGATCGCTCTGGTCACATAGTCGTCCTTGGAAGTGAGAGCGCCACACAGTTTCACATTGTCTATGATGATGGTTTCTTTGCCACTGTACATTACTGTGATCATGTAAGCGTTACTCTTACCGTACTGCACGCAGATGATCGCCTAATACATAGTCGTCCTTGGAAGTGAGAGCGCCACACAGTTTCACATTGTCTATGATGATGGTTTCTTTGCCACTGTACATTACTGTGATCATGTAAGCTGGTTCCATTTCACCGTACTGCACGAAAGATGACGCTCTCGTCACATATAGTCGCCCTGGAAGTGGCGAGCTGCCACACTTCTCACATCATTCATGACGATGGCTCTTCGCCACTGTACACCCACCGTGATCATGTGTCAAGTTACCACCGGTACTGCACGCAGATGATCGCTCGGTCACATAGTCGTCCTGAAGTGAGCGCCACACAGTTTCACATTACTCTATGATGTTTCTTTGCCACTGTACATTACTGTGATCGTTTTAAGTTTCACTTACCGGTACTCGGCACGAGATGATCGCCTGGTCACAAGGTCGTGTCCTTGAAGTGAGAGCTTTACACAGTTTCACATTGTCTATGATGATGGTTTGCCACTGTACATTACTGTGATCATAAGTTAAGTTACTACTTTACCGTACTGCACTAGATGATCGTCTGGTCACATAGTCGTCCTTGGAAGTGAGAGCGCCACACAGTTTCACATTGTCTATGATGATGGTTTCTTTGCCACTGTACAGTTGCGTCTTGTACGTGGCATCTTGCGAGTTGAAGTAACTTTAGAAAAGTGAACATGAATTTATTGACAGATATAACTTAGTTCAACGCTGAATAATCGCCGATTACTTCTGTTGAAAAATAATATTTTTGATAAATTTGCCTTGTGAAAAAACTTAATGGGCGGTAAGACAAACTACAAAATTAATTAAACTTAAACCATTCAACTGTTTCAGTTTCAGCTTTAAAGTCCTGCAGAAAATGTACTGGTAAGAGAAGAACAAGTCACCTTCAAAGACTGCTGTATTGGGGAAATTTCATTTCTGCACTGGCCAGGTAGAATGGGATAATATTTGAGTCAATTTTTTTACTATTTTACTTTGTTTGGCTATTTAGCAAGAGTTTATTTCACCTGTTATGGGATATGTAAATTGTGAATAGAAAACCTAGTTTCACTACTCTTTTAAAATGTAACACCAGTAGAGAGGAACTTTTCCTTCAATTTTGGTTCCTGGGTGTGGCAGCCCATCAGCTGCAAGGAACTTGTGCAAGTCTGGCTTGTTAGGGTCTCTCATGAAATAGGAGTTTTGCTGAAACACATACCGTAATACATCACATCAAGGTCACTGTTAAAAGTTAATATGTTATTTTGTATTGTGTTAAACAAAATATGTATCTATGTTTTTTCTTAATAATATTGCACAGCTTATTTTTCTAATCAGCTGCTTTTTGTGCAAATAAATGTAAACATTGTTTTTTATAAGCTGTTGACATCAAGATTTTCAATTTCGTATTCATCATGTTTGTTCAGTTTAAATCTTTAAATTAATAAATTAAAGTTTTAGTTTCAAATCTATCAATATCTTTTACTCCAATGCATCTTCATCAATCTACCCAATTTAACAGTCACTGTCTTTGAGAGGTCGGTTACTCACAACAATTAAAAATCTTGCAAAAATCAAGTGGAAATCTCTAGAAGCAGGATTTTTCGAGCAAGAGTGGGCAATTAAAGAGATTTTGGGAAAACAGGGTAATTTGTAGAACACTTTTTACAATCAGAACTTTGTTGATAATTTAACTCTTAAATGCTGAACTACTTTTCAAGGAAATCCCTACAAAAATAAAAATATGCATTACAAAAATAGCAAAATCCAAACACAGCAGACGCTCACCTGATTAGACTAATGTGATGGTAGTATGTGCAAGTTTAATGATTACTGATTTCCCGCCCTAATACAAATCATCAAAAAAAGATCTAAGATAGTGAAATTTGAGTTTCTGAATTGTTTTTTACGCATTAGAATTCTTATTCGTTGCAGGAAGTACTATCCTACATTATAATAGGATGCAGTTAAACTGACACAATAAACTGAGTAGAGCGTGACATTGTGTGGAGGGGCTGAGACACTGGTAAGGTATTTCAGGCCTGCTTCAACTTTTTGGATAACTGAGTTCCCTATAATGTTAAATCTGTTACCGGCAACTCATAATCCACATAAAGTAAACAGCTTGTCAAACTTTATTTTTCATTCAATCACTGATATAAAAATACCATAAGCTCTTACCGTTTTCAAGTCTATGAAGTCTGATTTCAGTATTGACCCATGAGCAAATCCTCTTTCAAAAGAAGCTTTGTTGATAATCATAGCATCCTCCATGTCATATCCCTGAACAAAGTTGTAACTTATTTAAAAGTTATAAAATGCATCAGTAATTCTCCATTAATTTGTTTTTGTTATTTTTTACCATACAGGTCAGTAGAGCTAATAATAAGTACCAGATTTGATGTTCTTAAGGTAATTAAATTATAAATTGAAAACAAATTGTTTTTCATGGGCACTAACATTTACTTTGGCAAAAATATGGAGTTACATTTATTTTAAATGTTGAAAATTTGTATTGTACAAAACGAGTATATAAACAATTTTTTTACAACCTTTGAAAGTTTAATTGTAGAAAACTGGACTTTTCCGCCACTTCAAGAAGAAAATACTCCTTTTTTCTTTTCTATATAAATATTTTCCACCTGTCAGTATTTGTCTTACAATGTTAAAGCTAACATTTCATTTTGTCTCTGTCCCTCTTAGGTTAAGGTTAGGCTGGTGACATTATCTATAATGTAGTGCGGTATATGTAAGCCCTTGAGAAGTGGTGGAGTTTTCCAAACTGTCTCAAACGAGAGTAGTTTTCTCCCATGGCTAGAAAAGTCTGTTTTCTAATTGAATTGACCTCCGCGAACTATTATGAATTATGAACTTTTGAAAATCTTTAGGTTTTGTTCCTGATGACTTAAGGTTGTTTTGTAAAAACAAATTAAGCTAAGCTATCATATATACAGGGCTAGAATTTATAGTGAATAAAATTTATGACAAATTGATAATTAGTTTTGTTTATTACATTTACTTGACTGCATAAAATACTTCAAGGTACCTAAAATTCCAAGACTTGACAAAGTCAAATTGCATGGTAGTAACAACTAGGTTTAATATATAACTCCACTGACCCCATCTTTGTTCCAGAACTTTCTTTGCACTTGAAAAGACATTCAGGACAGTTTAAATTTGTTGATTATTTTCCAAATATAAAATGCCAGGTTGCTAAGTGCACTAAACCAATGTTTCAATGTTTGCAGCCATGTTAATTCTAGGATATCTTTTAAAAATAATCATTTTTAGTATTCAAGGTAAATATTACTATGAAAATCAAATCCACTTTCAACTCATTTCTAATAATAATTTTCTGTAATTCCTGCTCGATTTTCAGGAAACCCCTTAATTTAGTTAAAACCAGACTGTGCTCACAGTGTACGAGATGACAGCAACAATGGCGTTGACACCCATGGCAAAGTCATCTAGGTTGATGTCTTGATGGTGCAGAGGTCGGAACAGAGGGGTGGTCGGAGTCTGTAGGCGATACAGCTTGGTCTCACTCTGTATATTCCATGTGTGACATGCCGTACCCATCGTCTGCTTGCCCATCTGTTCACACACATACCGTCAAGTTATCATATCAATCATATGACAAATGAAAAAGTAAATCTCAATTTTAGTTGACAGCCACAGGAGATACGTCAGGTCGACCTTATTGGATGTGTGGCCCAACAATAATAAGTTGCATGTTTAAACCAAATGCAACTATGTCAAATATAGTCAAAGATGCAAAGGGACTTACAATAACTTTCTCTATTAACTCACACAAATGTTAGTCTGGCTTACCAACACAGACACAACAACCCTGGCTTAAATAATAAAATCAGCTGCCTTAACATTTATATAGAACAAGTAAAGAAGATTAAACATGCTTGCATCCCTTCTACCTATCAGCAAATTCAAACGTTACATGTACACTAGTCATGGACTGCATTTCAATAAGAACCGAATCGACTTTACTGACCGATTCCCGATACCAATTCCTTACCCAAGGAATCGCTGTAATCAAGAATGGGGAATTAAAATTGACCCAACACTATTTAAAATCTACTTAGTTATTTTGTTTTATTTAAATTGTTTTGTTTTTTTTTTGTTTTGTGTGTTTTATTTTCTTTGTGTTTGTTTTTGTACTTTTACCTCTGTTTTGTTTGTACAACTAGTTTTGTTACATTAAAACTGTTATTTTTTTATTTATATGCATGAGAAACATGCACTTTAATAGTAGTTCAACAAGACTTGCTTTTGTTTAATGCTAAACGGAAAAACTATCGACTGGTGAATGGTGACTGACCTGACACTGGTACATGTTACGGGGACTCTGGTTGCAGTCGGCCATGGGGATGAGACAAGCCAGGTGGCTGAGGAAGCTGTCCTTGGAGAGCTCCTGGTGGGTGGTGACGCCCGGATGCATCTCACTCGCAGTGATGCAGATATCCATGTACACTTGCTCAAAGGTGCCGACCAGCTCCACCTGCTTGGCAGCCAGGTTGTAGACAGGACGCACCATCCGAACTGGCTGGGCCCGTGAACAGGAACAGTCCCGGGAACTGGTTGCCTCCGGCTTCCACCAGTGCGATCTCTAGTGTTTTTGGCACCTGATAACGAATGTAGTGACTATTATTTTTAATAATGATTAATGAAAAATGTAATAAGAATAAAATTTTGAAAATCAAATATTTAGATGAGGTTACAAGGCTTTCCATACTTGGTTTCCGTACTCCAGTATTTATATCAATACTCGATGCTTCCTAGTGGATTAATTGAATACACAAGCTTAGAATTTGGGAAAGGATTTATAGTTTTAGGAAGTCCTATTAAGTGGGACAATAGTTCTTTCCCACCAGTTTGAATGTAGTTCAATGTTTATAAAGAAGCATGTTATGTTGTTGTTAAGTGTTAACTCAGCACACTCTAAAGCTCAAGCTCTCAAATCAATGCCTTCGACTAGGCGGAGTGTAACACCGGACATGATCAATCGCTGGAGTCTGAGAGCCATGTATCGCTACTTGGTTACTTCCTCGAAGGACCGGATGTAGGCACACTGTTTCACGCCACTTGGCACACCTGTTTCCCACTCCTTGTTTGAGTTCATGGTTCACCAATATCCAACCCCAGATATTTTGTCATTTCACCGGACATTCACAGACTGCCTCAGTAAAGGACGCGTTTCGTGATGTAGTCAAAGTGTTTAGTGTGGACCAAGAAGAGTAGTTAATTCGGGATTTAAGTTTCGGCCACCTGGAATGGTATTCCGTCAGTTCCCCAGTGGTTTTATTTAAACAACAAGGTTACAGACCAAACGGTTACTAACAATGTTTTACCCAAATTAAAAACAGCTTTTCTGTAGCTGAGATTGGCCCAGGTCTCCTGTTGTTGTATGGTTTCTTGGTAAAATTGTCATTTATTTTAGACTAGGATTTTTCAAAGAAAGCTACTAACCCCTAAAGGCCCACCGAACTTGGTTTCATTTGCGGTAAAATATATACAAATCTTAATTCAAGCACCCTCCATTCTTCTGTTTTTGTACATTTTATGTTCACATTTCTGGTGAACTGTACGAATCGACAAACTCTCATTTGTTTGGTCTGCCTCCAGCAAAACGGCCGGTAGTCCTAAATCCATACTAAAATTTTAATAATACACATAAAATTATATTCCGCGCTCGGAATCCAAAATAGTTTGTTGAACATAAACGGACTATCTGACATTATGAAACCACACTCAACCGACATACCTAAGAACGGACACATATTTGCTCCACAAATTAATGAAGCCGGGCACATTCAAGTTGTCTGAAATAATGTCGGTCCGTGTGATTTAGGAAACCCTAGCTAAAGAAGCCGCTTCGTTTAATCTGCAAATGGAAAGAAGACACCTAGTGTTCTTCATTTGATTCCATTCAACTTCATTTCACTTGATTCAAGGCAATCGTTTACTTGATGTTAAAGGCTTAATTTTTCCAATCTTAACTTGTAAAACTCTTGTAAATCATAGAAATAATCAATTAAAGAAATAATCAAATGAAAATGTGTAATTACTCATTATTAATAACAGCGGTCTGTCAAAGTAATGAGACAGCATCACTGGTGAGATAAATTGTTGGCCATGATTCCAGCCGCAGGATCGTGCCAAACTGCCTTCCTCACAGGCATTAGTTTACTAAACAATAAAAATGCAAGTTGTCAGTAAATTCTTGTTACCAAATTACGTAACAACGTTAACTCGAAGCAACAAAAAATGTTGAGTCCTAATAATTTGGAGAAAACCAGATCTTACCCTTTCTCCCTGAATCTTGAGCATGCGCAGTTTCTGCGCGAATGAGCGCGCGGAGGCGTGAGGCAGGCGACCGATGACTCGTCCATCAAGCAAGGCTGTGTAGCAGTTCTTCGCCAATACTCCACTGTCTGTCGTGTCTACAGGCTGCAACCCCAGAGCGACCAACACTTGCGGCAGTCGCTGCAACAGTTCAGTTTCGACCGGCTCGGTCACCTGTCACACCGACCAAGTCAAAAGCTGTAGCAAGTAAATGATGAAAGATTCAACACACTCTACCAAATATGTACATGTCACAGTTTTCAAGACAGGATAAATAACTTCTCTTTCCAATATTTTAAAGTGTTTACATATCAGACAAGAATATTCACCTGGCAATACTTGGTCAAGTGGTTGAGCAGGCGGGGACTACCGTCCGGAGTGTGTACGGGACAGATGAAGCCCCAAGCGTCCGGCAGTAACTGCCTGGCTTCTGTCGTCCGCATCTCCTGGAAGTATGAGCCTCTGTGCACGCCTCGGAAGTGTGACATGTAGCGCATTCTGCTGATGTTCTCGGCTACTATTGTCAGTCCCTTGTCTTGCATTAGGCCCAAGCCTGATCTAGAGCTGACGTTGCCGGTGGCTAGGAAGTTGGACATGAAAGCTTCCACTGTTCCTGACCTCTTCAATGCCCCACTCATCTCCTCTGAAATGCAAAATTGCAAGTCTCGTAACAAGGATTTCAGTTGTTCCTGGATTCCTTATTCAGAGTGTGTTTCCTAACGATTGATAAGCTGTATTTTTTAGTCATGTACAATATGGTATGGAATTGGCTACCGTGTAATTTTTACCGGGTTTTGGGAAACATACCAACAGTTTTTTCAATAGATTGCAAAAACTTATCTGATGAAGGCTACTTTTATTATGATTGATTGGGCAGAATCGAGATAATATTGTTATGGGATTAAAATCAATTTAGACAATATAAAAACATTGAAAAAATATTAAGTCAATTTAAAGAAAATATACAACATATTGTTACACATAGTCCTCCTTGCTCTGGTAAACTGACATTCTTCATACAACTTTTCCCTTAGGACTGATGAGCAAAATCTGGCAGAACTGCGGCGACTGTAGGTGGAACTATAAAATAACTTATTAGCTGAAAGAAAAACTCATGAATACCGGGTTTTGTAGAAACTTTATGGGAGACAATGAACCATTTATTTAAAATATTCAAGGCAATAAATTAGCTAGAATTAAGGAAGTAACAAATAAAACAAAAGGATGTTCTAAAATAAATAAAAATGCCCTAGTTAATTAAGTTACATGTAGATAAAGTAGGCTAATGTAAATTTAGTCATACAAAACACTGTATAGATTAAATGAATCCAACATATACTAAAAGAGTATAGGCATAATAATTGATACAATATCATATTAAACAAAATATGGCCCAACCAGTGGCGGCTGGTGAACTTTTAGTTGGGGGTTTCACACGCTTCACACAGGTAAACAATTAAATTTGTATATTTAGGCTACTAAAAACTAGTATTTTTAGTATTTAAAAAAAAAACACATAATACATGTATGGTTCAAATAATGTTCCGCTACATTAATTAGAGTTTTAGAAAACAAATTCGAATGTTCTATGTTTTTTCCTGACACAAATCTTTCTACTTAAGTTTGGGATGTTTGAAAATATTGTCAGTGCACGGAATAAATACTCTGTTGACGTGGCATTGATGACATTTCACAAATGTAGCTATTCGGTTTGGGTACCTTTGGAGCCAATCAGATTCCGTGGAGCTGCCTCTAAGTCAGCTCCTCATAAGCAATATGGAATATCAAGCGACCTCCCCATTACCGACACAATGGACTGGTCCATTTTAATGTTAGAGCAGGACTGTGTTGATGGCAACCACTAAAATGCGGAAACTACAGTCACGTCCAATATCATCATCACTAGGTGCGTTCTTTTGAACGAGCCAACTAAATTTACTACTATCATGCTGTGGCTGTGCAGGTGATACAAGAATAATATTCTGTGAACATTTTCATACAATATTCACGTGCTCATGTGCTCCTATGAAACGAGCGCCACAGGCACAACCAAGATTAGACGGTGAGTACTTTTCACTCAGAATAATTTCACTGAACACGAAATAAATAAGCTACAACATGGCACCTTGCTACTGCACTGGCTGTGGGAATGGTGGTGTGGAGGGCTAATTCATGAGGGTCGGACACACATAGAGCCACCACTGCTAAAAATAACTTGTTCAAAGCCCACTTTGGTCACCTGCCGCTTATTTTGTAGATGTTGTATGGATATGAAATATAGCTAAAACACACTATGTAATGAGCTAAACCCTTAAATAAAGTTTAACCACCATTATTTCAGCAGATTTTGTGTTACAAGCGTTTCAAAATGGCATTAAAACTTTACAGATAGACAAGAACAGACAGATAAATATTTTTTAACGTCAGTTTCGGCCCTCACAAAGTGTAAGAAAACCAAATAATTGATAACCGATGGGTAAATTTCAATGTACAGAGAAATACTGGGGATAACTCGAGGGTAATCTTACCGGGAAACACCAAGGCTGGTAAATAAATAGTGGTTTAAACTTTAAACCAGTAACAGAGAAAGAGCAAAGTGTTGACCTGGCATCCTAGAGTGTTCGTAATGTGTTACAGCCATTATTTAGGCCTTTGGGCGGATGCACTGAACATTGTTTGTAAAAATCAACAGTTTGCTCTTTACTTCAGCAGATGGTTTGGTCCCGAGATGGTGCAACTAAAGGGAGCCTACTGTATATTTTTTTCTAATAACCTATTCAAAAGAAGAATACATGAACCAACTGAAAACAAAATTTAACTCACCCTAGATAGGATAAAACCTGGTTGGATTCTCTTCTGAATCATGCCTTTGGCAGTTATAAGCCAATTTGTAGTCTTTCCTTTAAAACCTAAAATTCACACGATTAGACATATTAAAGGAATTGCGGAATTTGTGTATGTAGTTACAGTTTAAATGTAAACAGGGTGTCCTGAACACTGAAAATAAAATTCACCGTTGTTTCAAGGTTTGAAGGCTAATTTTGAAGGTTGAAATAACTCATTTTATTATTAAAGACAGATACCACTTGTTTCAAAAGTCGTGAACTTGCCAGCCCAATCTATGGCCTGTCCTCTGCTAGCTTCAGAGTTCTGTGCAGCCCTGGAAGTGTGACATGCATGATTCTGCCTGATGTCCTCGCTACTATTGTCAGTCCCTTGTCTTCATTAGCCCAAGCCTGATCTAGAGCTGACGCTGTCGTGGCTAGGAAGTTGGACATGAAAGCTTCCACTGTTCCTGGACCCTTCAATGCCCCACTCACCCTTCTCTGAAATGCAAAATTGCAAGTCTCGTAACAGGATTTCAGTTGTTCCTGGGACTTTATTCAGGCTTGTTTCTAATGATTGATAAGCTGTATTTTAGTCATACAATGGAATTGGCTACCGTAATTTTGGTGATGGTTTTGGTGACACTCTGTTGGTTTCTAGGTTATGCAGCATTGTTTATGTTTTTTATTGTATTAATATATATTTAACTTAAATGAGTATAGTACAAATATTTTGCTGTTGAACGCAATTATTTTGAAATATTAGACCGATGGTCATATTTATAACATAGACTAGGACAGAAGCTTTGTATTTTGTTAGTTATAATGTTTGGCTAATAATAAAAATAGGCTTGGGATAAAATGAGTTATAACTTCAAATAATAAGAAATATATTCCTATTAGATTAGATTGAGAAACACACAACAGTTTTGTGGAGTGCAAAAAAACTTATCTGATAGAAGACTGCTTGCAATATGATTGGAGCAGAATCGAATAATATTTGTTGCTCTAAAGTTAAATCAATTTAGAATAAAACATTGGTAATATAATAATTTAAAGAAAATATCCAACATATTGTACACATAGTCCTTCCTGGACTTGACATTCTTCATGTACAACCTTCCCAAAGTTAGGTTGCATGAGCAAAAATCTCAGCATACCTGACCTACAATGGTGAGATGAACCATAAATAGCTTACTATATCAAGAAAAAATAGGCTTACATCCCAGGTTTTGTAAACTTTATGAGGAACCAGTGAACCATTTATTTGTAAATATTCCAGGGCAGCCAAATTAGCTAGGAGTAAGGAAGTAACAAATAAAACAGAAAAGGATGTCCTAAAATAAATAAAAAATGCCCTAGTTAATTAAGTTACATGTAGATAAATAGGTTACCGTACTTATCATACAAAAAACACTGTATAATAAAATGAATCCAACATAAACTACAATAGTATGAGTATAATAAATAATAATTGATACAATATTAGACAAAAATAAAACCTAGTGAACCACTCAGAATATTCTCACTGAACACCTAAATAAATCGCACAACCCATGGGAAAGGTAGAGGTGTTCAAGGTTACTAAGGAACAGGATGCCAGAGCCAAGGAGTGCTAACGCGACTGACAATCGAGCAAATGGACTTCTTCAATTTAGTATGATCCACATCATCCACCTAAACCTAACCGTTCTGTGAATTCAACCCGGACAATCACTGCCAAAAATACTTCTTAAACACTTTGAATAATATAGCTAAAAGACACACCATGTAATGTATTAAACCTTATAATAAAAGTTTAACCACCATTATTTCAGCAGATTTTGTGTTACAAGCGTTTCAAAATGGCATTAAAACTTACAGATGACAAGAACAGACAGATAATATTTTAACGCCAGTTTTCGCCTCACAAAGTGTAAGAAAACCAAATAATTGATAACCGATGGGTAAATTTCAATGTACAGAGAAATACTGGGATCGAGGGTAATCTTACCGGAAACACCAAGGCTGGAGGTAATAAATAGTGGTTTAAACTTTAAACCAGTAACAGAGAAAAGGGCAAAGTGTTGACCTGGCATCCTAGAGTGTTCGTAATGTGTTACAGCCATTATTTAGGCCTTTGGGCAGATGCACTGAAAATTGTTTGTAAAAAAAAGTCAACAGTTTGCTCTTTACTTTAGAAGATGGTTTGGTCCCGAGATGGTGCAACTAAAGGGAGCCTACTGTATATTTTTTTCTAATAACCTATTCAAAAAGGAAGAATACATGAACCAACTGAAAACAAAATTTAACTCACCCTTAGATAGGATAAAACCTGGTTGGATTCTCTTCTGAATCATGCCTTTGGCAGTTATAAGCCAATTTTGTAGTCTTTCCTTTAAAACCTAAACATTCACACGATTAGACATGTTAAAGGAGTTGCGGAATTTGTGTACGTAGTTACAGTTTAAATGTAAAACAGGCTGTCCACTGAACACTGAAAATAAAATTCACCGTTGTTTCAAGGTTTGAAAAGCTAATTTTAAAGGTTGAAATAACTCATTTTTGTATTAAAGACAGATACCACTTGTTTCAAAAGTCGTAGTTACTTTGCCAGACCAATCTATGGCCTGTCCTCCTGCTAGCTTCAGAGTGCTTTTTAACTCCTGCGATGGCTTACTAATGCCTAATTTGCAATCAATTCTGCTGATTAACTCCTCTGAATCGTTTCTGAAATCCTTGCCTTCCCGCGATTCATTATGAGTTCTGTTGCACACCCATGATTGCTTCAAGCTCTGTTTAACTCCCGCTATTGCTTCCGAGTGCGCCGTTTCACTAACACGATATTTTTTAAATGTCGTTTCAGAGTGTAATTTCCACTGCAAATTCCACTGCTCTCAAATTCAACTGGCGAGAGTAACTATGACTCCTTTAAGGTAGTTTTTCCATTTTATGCAGAAGTTCACGCTTATTCCCGGTTGGCAAAATTCAAGGTTTCATGGTAGATACCCTGTAAAAGCAAAGCCTGAAAAGGAGGCATGAGCAAGTAAGTCCTATTCAAAATCAAACTCAGTTTTAAACAAACTCGCAGATACTCTAAGGTTTTAAACTCAAAGATAGTCAAACCAATTTGGTTACCAAATAAAAGTTCTAGTTGTTTGGATTTTTATTTTTAACTTGTTTTGTAAAACCGAAGGAAAATGTTGTTTCAGTGTGACGGTGCTATATCATGCTTCTTGAACTTAAACGATGTTGTAACATAACCATTGAATGATTGAACAAACCTGAAGGTAAAGATGGCCTCCCATCAGCAGTTCTTGCATCATTATAGCATCAGCACCTTCAACACTGCATTTGTTCTGAACAAAGGAAAACAGCTTCTGGAGCATCAAGACAAGACAGTTGAACTTATCTTGGTGATCATCAAGATGGATACACACACATCGGCTGAAAACATATCATTGCACAATTGTATGAAATGAACTCTAATCTAAATAAAGTTTTAGGCTTAAGCGGCCGGCGTCATTACGAAACGTCTCGCAGTAGAAGTTAGAAATAGCCAAGTGACGCGGTCTACACCGGAAGCTTTAGTTAGTAGAACTCTAATCTAGTTTTTCCGGTTCACATGGGATCAAAACATCATAAAAATTTAATTTTGACCTTAACATTATAGTTTTTTTATTTTAATCAAAATAGAAAACCTTTAGTATTATGATCCCAACATTCACAAAATTTCTGTCGGTTTTCCCTACTCCCCGTTTCAATCATTTAAAACTAGTTGAAGATACTTTTAACTTTGCTTGTAACATCATATTAAAATAAGTTTTTTTTTCAAAAAATTGTTTACCCAACAGTACACAGTCTCTTACTAACAATGTTCCTGATTGTGTCTAATGAAGTTTAATGCAAACTTCTTGAGCCACCTGAGCTGTAATTGAGCCATCCAATTGATTAATAATTTGTGAATGTTTTACTTGCTAAGATCTCAGTCCCGTCCTTTACTGATGATTTAAAACAAATCCAAATTTAACTGTAAATGAAAGGAAAGCAGTAAGTTTACTTAAATACAACAAGGATATAATGATATTGCCAGGTGACAAGGGAAACTCTATCGATCTCTCTGTTCCTCAACACAACAGATTACATCGAAGAAGAGACAACTAAACGATCAAGTGACATACAAAATACTTTTTTATGTACAGCGTTGAGATGACGAAGAAACACTTTTGCAAAAGCATAAGAGTTAAGAACTGTATGAAAGGTAATTAAGTTGTAATTAATAAAAGCTGGTATTTAAGTTTTTTGGTTGACAATGTCATGAATCTGATCTGAGTAGCTGATTCAGACAGAATAATCAACTAGTAGTAATAAGTTGTCATCAAATAAAACACTTACTTCATGATAAAGTCACAAATCTCTTCAGGTGTTGCCCAAGGGGGCAGCTCAATGAAATTGATTTTAAATATTTGACCGATGTAATCTTTTGCTTCTTCCTGTGTGTGAATATTCTGTTGGTGGAGAGATCTCAACATACTCAAAACTGACCTGGAAAAATTAAACCATTACAACATACATGTGTTTTGCCAAGTTGGCAAGTCATTTTAGAGGACTGTTAATACATAAAAAATATACAGGTAAGTGTTTCTTAAAGATATACACAAGTTTTATATTAAGAGTAAATTTTACGATAATTGGAGTCAAAATGTCATCTACATCTATTTAACTTCGAGATGAGCTAAAATTAATACATTTTGAGCCGCCTTTGTTAAAACGGTAATACTATTGAGGCCTACATAAACCAATATATGTTGCCCACCCTTTAAAGTACAAATCATCTTCATATCCTGCCATGATGGAGCTGAAGATAGCTTCGTCCGAAGCAGAGGTCAAACATTTGAGGATCAACATGATCGGAGTGTAGTAAAGAGTCTTGCGGTGACTTATCATCAGCCTCGCGGTTCCGTCGGTCACAAAGTGAAGCACATTGTTCTGGAAACACATTGTGCAGATTAAACATCATGTACATGTACAGTATGCAAACTGTTAACATAGAAGTTTGCTACTAATTTTAATTATTCCAAACAAAACTGAAACTACGTTACAATTGTAAACAGGGCTATTGAAACACTAAAATGTTGAAAATAACTGGCCATCTTGCAATGGGTTGGTATTTTTGTATTGCGAGAAAAGTGTCAAAGAATCAGGTGTCAAACTCTCTAGGTTCTTCTGTATAACAATTGCCATCTATAAGTCAGTATATAAGTGATAACTAAAGGTAACTGATCTACCAAAGAAATAGGTGGTGAAAGAAAGCATTTAGACAACTTCAAAACAAAAAAACCAACATAACTACAGTTTAATTAGAAAACCAGACTTCTGGCCACTTCAGGAAAACACGTAAATAATATCTCCCCAACAATAAAACTAACAATAGAAAAGAAACAAACAAATCACTTCCTTTTGAGATGTTAAAGTACTTAGGGAAAATGGGGGTCTCAAAACTTCAATTTATAGGAAAAATACTCACCTAACAGATACTTAAATTTTAACTCCAACCATTCTACCTTGGTTAAAGAAGGTGTAGCATACTCTCTTTTCAATCAGTGTGTCAAAATAAAAAATTCCTGAAGTGGCGGAAAAGTCTATTTTTTTAATTAAACTGATCTTCTCAATTATTATGAATTTTAAATCTAGCGTAACTACAGTATGCCTCTTGCTGGAGATTTGGACCTGTGCTGATGTCAGCTTTTACAGTCTACACAAACAGTCCCAAACTGAATCAGAGGGAGTCATTTATAAATAGAATTATTTCAAACAAACAATATTCTATTAGTTTTTGCAAACTTACAGTAGCAGTGTGATCCTCTCTAACCGAGCGCAGCAAGATGCCTTTGTCAGAGAACAAGACTCCTCTGCCTTTCCACGAAGAGCTCTTGATCGCTATAGGGTAGTTGCGGGTGAGCAGCAGCATGCGGATCAACCTCTCATGACCCTTGATAATGAAATAGCCGCCCCACTCGTCAACGTGCTCCTTGTGCTTGATCAGCTCACTCGGCGACATGTCCGCCAAATAGCAGGCGTTTGACTGTCAAATCAACATTCAGTAAGTGTCAGGAAGTAGCGTGCTACTTATTACCATAGTGAGAGTGCAGTGGGTTTTTTTTAAATAATGGTTAGTGGTGTAACATTGCATCAGATTCGGCATCAGATTTTTGTGCTCTATTACCACACAAGTTACAAAACTGTCCTCCGTCTTGACTTTGCCTGCTGTACGATCACGGATTTTAAGAGGCTGTTCGCTCCTCAGAAGTGTTTGATTCACTTAGAAGTGTTGTTATAGTTAGTGTTGTGTTGGTATTTTTGTGATGTCTGGAATATCTAGTGAAATCGAAGGAAAGGTCAAGTCATGCCCAATATGCATTCAATACGCTACCAATCACAGTGAACCTTTGATTCCCACAGAGATGCCGGACTACCTTTGGCAAAACGTATCCATGGATTTGTTTAAACAGGAGAACAAATGGTATATTCCCATTATAGACCAATACTCCAGATTTTTTTAAGTAGAAGAACTTCAGAGGATGAGAACATCTGATGTGATTCATGTTTGCAAAATAGGTTTTGCTTGTTTTCGAACAGTGGAAGAATGGGGATTTAAAACGTTTCGAAGTATTCCTCAATACCATTAAGCCGATAGTGCATCAAAAGCAGCTGTGAAAATAGCTAAGGGACTACTTAAAAGAAATAAGACCAACTTTGAACTCCCCCTTTTATTTTATAACCACACCTCTAGAAACAATCTAATTAAACTATAATTTGAATCTAAAACAGTTAGGCTATGATTAAGCCATGTTAAATGGCAAAATATAAGCGATCTTTTATGTAGACTTTTATTTTATTTTTTTGTCTGTGTAACTGAAGAATATATATACATATAAAGTTTTGCCATATGACTCAGGAGGTGTTGGGAAGCAAAAAACTGCAAACCGCACCTCTCTACGACGTTTCCTTCTCTTTGGCAAGAGAAAGAAATAGCTCCATTTTGAATGAAAATTTGCTAATTATCATTGCTAAGATAATAATTATGTTAATTATAAGAATACTGTGAACATTCTCTATGTAGCCTACTTCCATTGTATCAATTTAGAGAAAAAAGATATTCTTTTCTACATTTTTTTATAAGAATAGCTCAGAGTTGTGTAACTTAAAACAACGTAGTACCTCTTGAAAGTAATATATAAGTAAACTATATTTTTATTTTATGAAGGTACCACGCTCAATGGTTTGAAAGCAATAGAAATCAAAAAAAAATTTAGGTTACCTGACAATATTTTGAATGGACAAATTGACTTTAAATTGCCTCTTTGTTTTGAATTTTGAATTGACCTATTTTTTATTTTAATTATATACTACATATATTTATTTCATTTTTATTTCAAAATCTTTGTTTTATACTCAAAAGTTTTTTTACTCTTTCCATATGATTGTTAGTTTCTGTAAATATTTCTGAAGATTTCATTTTTATGAATACCCCAATGAAAGTCTAATCATTCTAGCCAACATAACAATTGAGTAAGTAGAAGGCATGACTGAATTGCAAGGCTCCCCATCTTAAGTAGATTGCTCATCAAGTCTTGGGTATTTACATGTGCCATTTTCCACCGCTCGTACAAAAGTGTCTGGAAGGAACTTTACACTGTCAAGAATACAATAACGTAGAAAAACACACCTTGACCATGATGGGCACTTGGCCAACGGGCATCTCTAGAGCCACCTGCGGCTCCTTGTCGATGGTCCACTCGACCTTGACATTC